>CM068374.1:405142588-406496813 GCA_034769895.1 Magicicada septendecula | reverse complement strand
ATATACTGTACTTACTCGCCCAACTTACGCTTCATTATACCTAATAACGTAGTTTACCTGACTATGTGTACCTAACACTATCAAATTACTTACCTATGTTATACATTTTACTGTGCGCTGAATGTGGTTTTATGTAGTCATTGAAACAATAATGTCACAACTTTTGTTAAGATGTCTTCTAAAATGTATTCAATTGGTTTTAATTATTTTAGATTATAGTTGACATGTGCACTTGTATGATCACAGTTATTGTTGGTCTTTTGTCGATACCAACTAATATGATTCTTTCACTAAATTGTACATACCGTTTTACCTTACGCTAGAGATTTGTGGAGGTTTATGCCTACTCCTCCGTTTCCTGGTCTTCCGTCTGCTGTTCCAGAGTGTATTATACGATAATCTACACTCCAGCAATCTCCACTTTAGGGCCACCTCGTCTCCGATATACCTGCCCCAGGGCATCTATTTTCAGTCTCTTCATTTCAATCTTTAAATTTTCTAGTTTTCCACTTTGTAACAAGGTCTTTACATTCCAGGTTCCAATCCCCTTTTCAGTATTGTGTTTACCTGGACTAACTTCTCGAGTGTTGCCCCTATACGGGAGTGATTCTTCGACAATTGGAGAAAGTGACAAGAAAAGACTCTAAGCATTTGAGACCTGGTGCTACAGAAGAATATTCAGACAAGTTGGAGGGAGAAGATAACGAATGAGGACGTGTTTAGAAGAGCTCAGTATGAGAAGAGTTTTCTACGAAATTTAAAAGGCAGAAGAGCTAAGTTTACAAGGCATATACTACGACACAATGGGTTGGTTAAGAGAATAATAGAGGGAACAATTGAAGGGAAGAATCACAGAGGACGACTCCGTTTAGACTACATGAAACAGCTTATGGTCGATGTGAACTGCACATCGTATTGTGAGTTGAAAAGAAAAGCAGAGAAGCGTGAAGAATGGCGAGCTGCTGCCAACCAGCCTATGGGCCGCTAACCTAGAAGAGAAGAGAGATTATAGTGTTCACGATATATATCGTACAACGACCAACGGGTACTGATTGATATTTATATCCATGATTGGTATGTCCTAAAACTATGTATTCGTTTTCATTTCAGACGTTTGGGACAGAATCCTACATTTGGACTAATCAGCTGTTAGTAGTTTATCGTCTACAATTAGTCGTCTTCTTCCATCCTGGACTAGGTATAGACACGTGTTTCCGTTTCAGAAGCCATATATATACTCTGAATTTAAGTTGTTATTATTATTATTATTATTATTCCGGCCGTACAATGTTTAAACATTTTAGGGAACCAAAGATTACAAGTAATTGAGTTCTCATCTTCCACTGCTGCTTGTCCATTCAAAGATCTTCTTCAATTTCTTGTTCCGTCAAAATAGCCTGAATTTCTTCTATCCAGGTGATAGGTGGTCTTCCTCTTTTCATTCTTCCTGGTGGGGTCTATTCTATAATTCTCCTTGGCAATCTTTCCTGTGCCGTTCTTTTTGTGTGCCCATACCATTGTAATTTTTTGGTTTGGATAAAATCAACGATTGAATTTTTCACATTCATTCAGCCCTTAATGACTTCATTTCTAATTTTCTCACATCTGGATACTCTTGCCGAACGTCTCCAAATGTCCCTCTCACCTGTCATTAATATTGTTGTTGTTGTGTTTATTAGTAGTACAAACTTCTGAGCTGTAAGTCATGATACTTCTAACAATGGTTTTAAATATTTTGGTTTTAGTTTCTGCTGTAATTTTCTTATCCCACAGGATTCAATTTAATGTAATGTAGCCATCTTTTCCAAATTAATTCTGGATTATATTTCTTTGTCTCGCTTCCCACTGACAGTAATTTTTGCCCCTAAATACATATATTTAGATTATTTAAAATATTTAAATACTCTGTATATGAAATCTTCGCCACGTCTTCCTCCAATATCAAGTCTTTATGGAGGTCACCTGTTGCCATGTATTGTGTTTTATGCATATTTACCTTTAGTCCCCATTTCTGATATTCCTGTATCAATTTTCTAGTCATGTACTCTATGTCTTCACAATCTTGAGCCAAAGTAATTGGTCATCAGCAAACTCTAATGAATAAACTGAATCACCATCAAGTGGAATTCCCATGTTTCTGCACATTTTTTCCCAAGTCTCTGTTATTTTCTCCGTATACATTTTGAAAAGCGTGGGTGATAGACAACATCACTGGCGTAAACCTTTGGTCACTTGAATCCTGGTGACAAATTCTTTCCTATTTCTATTCTCGATATTGAATTGTTTATAGAAATTTGTATAGCTTCTATGGTAATGGGATTGATACTAGTTGATCTTAAAGCTCTCCACAGATTGGCTGACGGTACATTGTCATAGGCTTTTTCAGTGTCAATAATACTAAATGAAGAGGTTGTGATCAAACTGTTTTCTTTTCAATTATTTGCAGTGAGGAGAAAATACGATATATAGTTGATCTACCAACTCTGAAACCTGCTTGTTTTTTAAATGGTAACTAATTAGAAATATTTAAAGTTAAATTTAAAATCAGACCATTGTATTCCGAGGCTTTCTACATTACAACTACGCCGTGGAGCATACAAAAATTCGCCATTCGGTACAGAGTCCTGTTCCATGCGAAGAACATGTTGCCTCCAAATAAATATTTTCTAATTATAAGTATAACACTACTGACTCGGAACACAGAGTTTTGTATTGGTAAAAATGTAAAGTTTTTACCAATATAAAACTTTGTGTTCGGAGGCAGTAGTGTTATACTTATAACTAGGTAACCAACAGACACGTCATGGACAACAAAATCCAAGAAATATTTTATATTTATCAACTTACTCAACAAACTGGGACATTTTAAACTCAATCCGTATCCTCATTATATATAAGCGTGAGCATGCTTTGACCGTTTCTACCTCTCGGTGATTTTATTTACAGACTCCACGACTATAGTAGAGTAGGTAACCCCATAACTTCATAAAACTTAATGTTGGTTTTTAATCCTACTTTATATTGTTGTTTGAATCATTCCACAGATGGATCTAAGTTACTCAATTTGTTCTCCAATTTCTGTTTAAATCTCAAGAAATATGTCCTCCAAAGTACTGGAGAGGATGAGTAATGCCTTATGGTCTCATTCCTTGATGAAAGGAAATATCCAACCGCATCTCCAAGTGGTGAGGGATGGCCAACACCTACAGGTGGCTAACGCGGCTCTGGAGACCGAGTGACTGCCGGTGTAAGCTGTCCCTCCTCTACTTGTCATTGTCAAGTAGAGGTTAGGGCACCCTCTTGACCTTGCGGTGAGAAATTTCCCCTAATGACCTTCTATTGGTCAACGACGTAGGATATGGGAGGCAAGGAGAAACCACCACATTAAAGATCCTTGTGGATATCTCAGCAGGGAAAACTAATCTTTTTTTTCTGGTAAGTTTATGGAAGAACACCTAGACAGAAAATCGGGCTGAACGTTAAGCCTGAAGATGGCAACCCCGCCATACGTCTTCCATGCGATGTGCTAGTGGAATATCCAGGGGACATATGCCCTACTAAATTGCCTCAAATAAGGATCTCAAGAAATATTACATCCCAAATACTGGAAATCCCAAACGTGCTCCAAACAGAGTCGTCTACCACAACTTTCGTCCGCACTGGATAACAGTCACAATAAATAATAATAAATAATATACGTATTAGTTAATTAAAGGAAATAAATAAAGAATCAAGTACAGTAGATGAGACGTTTAAGAAAAATGGAGGAAAAACTAAAATGGATTAAAAATCAACTTCTCATAACAGCAGTCATAGAGAACACAAGAGATGGACAACTTACATTAGTCGTTTTTGGACAAGAGCATACGTGATTACGTGTTTAGGAGAAAATCGTTGTAATGTCAGTGCGATCTCTGTACTCAAATATATATTTGTTCATGCTTCTTTGTGTTTTTTACAAGAACAAAAAAATGACATAAAAAGGGACATTTTTGCGACTGTTGAGTGAGCTCCAGCTATTCCAAGAAGCGCATTGCAGGAATGTTTTTGAAATTTGATAAGAGACTTAAGAGGACCAGGTCATGAAAAATTTCAAAAAATTCGGTTCTTAGTTTTCAGCATTAAAAAAATTCTCCTTTTCATCCTGTTTAAAACTATATATATGTACAAAACTTTTTTTTCATATCACTTATATGTTTATTTCATGTGATGTCATTAGCCTCCTTCAAACAAACATTTCAAAACTTTATAATAATATTATTAGCTATAAAATAAGGATTCTGGAAACAAATAAAAGTGTTCTGGAAAGAAGTAAGGAGAACAGAGTAAATAAGAGACAGCTAAGAAGAAAGAGAGATTAAGACGTGTGTAGTGCAGGTGCATTTAGAATAAAAATATACAAAACTTTAAAAGCAGTTTTCCGTAACTCCATATTTTTCATGTGTAGGTACACATAACGTCGTACTGGAACGTGCTAGAGACATGGTTTTTATAAAATTGTGTTTGCTTCATAACACTTATTATAATAGACCAACAATTTTGTATGATACCTTATGTAAATATTTAGTCTGTGTTCAAAAATAACAAAAAAATTTTTGTTTAATCACTATATTTGAAAAATCACCCTAAGTATTTTTTATCAGTACACGCATTTAATTATGTCTATGGTGTGCTTCGTATATTTATCTTTCAGCAGAAAAACAGTTTCATAAAAATATCTTGAATAGTTTTTTAAATATGTGTACCTAACTGATAAGCGACACTTCCGTTTAATTAACATGGGACAGGCCTTCACGACCTGGTCCCCTTAAACGGTTATGTTAAATCTGATGGAGGTTACATTTAAAGGAGCTTCATTACTCCTTTTAGATAAATTTTATACATGCTTTTGCAGTCTTCAGTAAAATTGATCAGGACATTTTTCTATCTATTTAACCCATCAATCACGTGCTAGGGGTTTCGACGAACCAGAGGCTCCAATTTTCATTCAGATTGGTTCATCGCGAAGGAAGCTTCGGGCAGTTCTACCTAACAGCTCGGCCCTAACAGACGTTGTTTCTGTGCGAGTTTTTCATATCAGTATACGTTCTACGTAAGGGTTACGAGTACGGAATCGTAGCAACGAGTTGCCCGTTTGCTAAAATCCATTGGGTATTAGAACTAAAATAAATTAAATTATTAATTAAACAGTGCTCTATGGTGTTAGTGAAGATTTCCTCGCTGGGTCAGGTGTATTTACCGTAATACATCTGTGTGAACGCGAGGACACATCAAGACACCGGAAGTTATACGTACAATACACCGAAACTATATTAATTTAAATTACACCCATTATCGAGCCCTGAGAAACCAAATAAACGCTATCGGTGTATAGGCGTGCGTGCGGAGAGTTCCACGTGTCATCGGAGCAGCAGATTCAAGAGGCAACGAGAGGTGGCAGTGAAACGGACCAGCGGTTTCGTCAGTGGAATTCAACGCGCAAGTAAAATAGACTATTAAGATCAAAGAAACATTTAAACCATAATAACCACCACACCATATAATTAATTTGTTTAAAATATATACCTTACTCCAGATAAAAGACTCTTATATTATTGTGTTTTTAATACTATGCCTTCTATTTGTTCTGTTGCAATATACAGGGTGTCCCGGGAGGAGAGGGAAATAATTTGAGAAATGGTTCTACAGTGTAAAAGAAGAAAAAAGTTCATATAAACATATGTCCGGAAACGCTTTGTAAGCGAGTTACGGCTAGCGAAAAATTTCGCCCGGGTTTCGGTTCCCCCGGGTAAATGAAGACTTTCTGAAACTCTGGGAAGGGGCGAATTCTGTTGTTTCTTATGGTTTTAGACCTAAAAAATCGAATAAAACAGGTCGCAGAACTGTATCTTCCATACATTTCATGATATCCGACGTAAAACAGAAAAATCTTTGTCTAAAAAGAAATTTTGAAAAATTGGAAACAATTGGAATTTTTTGTTAATTTTTATTGACTTTATTTACATCATTTTTCTCAGAATTAAATTCTCTACATGTTTCGTTTTTAACTTTTATGCATTTATTAGTCATTTAACAAAGTTATTGTACTTCTAACCTAAAAAAAACGTGTTTTATGTATAAACATATTAAATAAAATTTGTTTTTTCAAAAATACATTTTTGTACTTTTTAAATTAATATACTTGAATTAATAATATTTATGTAGATTCTGACGATGACACTTTACATGTACAGTTGAAACTTTCAAATATTTAAAAAATACAACAATATATTCTTGTAAAAACAAATATTATTTATTTATTATTAAAATAATTAAATAAGAATAGTGTGAGAAGGTTTAAACACTTTATTAAATTAAAATATGTATGTGTGCGTGCGTGAAGTGTTTAGAAGAGCTCAGGAGGAGAAGAGCTTTCTACGAAATTTAAAAGGGAGTAGAGCTAAGTTTATAGGGCATATACTACGACACAATGAGTTGGTTAAGAGAATAATAGAAGGAACAATTGAAAGGAAGAATCACAGAGGACGACACCGTTTAGACTACATGAAACAGCTTATGGTCGATATGAACTGCACATCATATTGTGAGTTGAAAAGAAAAGCAGAGAAGCGTGAAGAATGGCGCCCTGCTGCTAACCGAGAAGAGAAGAGTGTGCGTGCTCGCGCCTGTGAATAATATTACAAAAATTATAATAAATTTCTTTTGGAAATAAAGAGCAGATGGATCGGGTCGTACGCCTAGAAACAATGAAACAGATCGGGGGGGGGATCATGTTGCTCTTGAGCAGCTGTGGATAGATGAGGCTGCAGAGTGGGCGCGGAGGAATTGTATGCATCTTAACCATAAGAACCCTCTCGTGAAACATCAGACTATATGTCCCAATTTGCCTGTAATAGCTTCTTCAACAGTTGACTTAAAAATTCCTCAGATATAAAATTTCTAACAAGTGTGGGTACACCAGTTTTGGAGATCAATCGTCCTAACACAGTTGTTCCCGTCTGCCACTACTGTCTTCTCTGTCCCCCAGTGCTATACATTGCTAGCGTATAGGGGTGGGCGGAACAATGCTAAACAATTATTATATTATTACTATTATTATTATAAAACAGTGTACAGTGAGAGTTATTTTTGTCTACATAAATTTTATAAATTGTGTGCTTGACGGCCGTTGAAGCGCATAAATTATGAAAATGATACGGCGCAGCGGGTAGGCAATTTGTCATACACGAGTGTGACGACTTCGTTCGCACGCTAAACTCTCATCTCATCATGTTGGCGACATTCCTTGTTCACAATTAATTCCATAATTAATGTTCTCCAGACACAATTAAAACGAGAGAGGAAAAAAGTATTTCAACTTTTTATGTCAAATATCTTGTTGGCTCTAAAATGTGGTATTTTCGAATTAAACCGGGCATCAGTATTCGACTTCGTAAAAACAATTCGGAGGTTCTGACCATATTCTGAACAATAGCGATCATCAATGTTAAGCGTTCGCATTCTCACTCACGTTTTGATTTTATATATATTGTATATGTGCATGCATTTCTCATGTAAACACGTACATAATGTACACTACCATACATATATAATAGTATTGTAATTTAGGTTGGAGTTGACGAACCCTTGATGGGTTGTTAAACCGATCAAGGGTTTAACAACATATTAATTAATACATATATTATTTATTGTGACTGTTATCGAGTGCGGACGGAAGTTGTGGTAGATGACTCTGTTTGGAACAGGTTCGGAATTTCCATATTTAGGATATTTCCATATTTCTTGAGATCTAAACAGAAATTTAGATCTATATGTGGGATGACTCAAACAACATTATAAAGTAAGACTAAAGTAAAGGTCAAACTTGACCGTTATACGGAAATTAGGAGAATTCTCCGTAGAGGTAGAACTTAACAACGGTTGAGACATCAAAAGGATTGATCCAGAACGAAACAATTAAGCGACTGGAAACACAAACTTACAAACACAATACAAATAATCCACTTTCTGTCACCATACTTCCACCCTATTGATACTCCTGAGGAAGTTCTCCTTGATTATGTCTAGATCCAGATGTTCTGAAGATTCATCTCCTAGTGGCACACATCATGGCTGGGCTGACAAAGGTGTATAAATTTTAAATTTAGTTTTACGACCATGATTAGTAAATTACCAGACTGATAAGTTCACGAGCTGGTAAGCCGCTGATGATGGCGGTTTCTGAATCGCTTTCATTGACAAAAGAAGGTTAAATGGTTTTCCGTATAATTAAGGTCACCCTCATGTGTACACCTTCCTTGTACTCACTAACAAACGACTATATAAAAGAGAGGATACGCAAAAATATAAATACTTTTAAGCAATGTGTCAAGAAAAATAATTTTAAACATTTCCTTGAATATTTTTAACATTTACGAGTAAATCAATTATTAACAATTTTACTTCTATGACACGCGTACACATATGTAAGTCTCTCTCTCTCTCTCTCTCTCTCTTTCTCTCTTCCCCCTTCAGACACACACATATTTTTTTTTGTATCGGCCATCTGAGGACCACATGATGCCAATTTCAATTCTTTACTCTCTGTTCTCTTCTTTTTCTCCAATATTTGTTCAGCTTTTCACTGTGTCTCTTCTTCCTGTCTTCAGTCCTGCGTTTTTCTCTCTCCTACCCTGGACTCCTTCCATTTTCAACACTTTTGCCCGAAAAACTTCTCTTTCAATTGCTTCTTCTGCGCGTATATTATTTTTTTCTAAATCCTTTTGGACTTCTTTAATCCAACTTGATGTTGACTTCTTCCCCACAGGTATTTGAAGGTTTGCTTTGTCAACCTATTGTCGTCCATTCTATATAAATGTCCAAAAAGTAATAGTCTCCTTTTTCTCACTGTTTCTGTTATATTTTCTATACTTTGATATGTTTCATTATTATTTCTTTTTTTCCAACCTTCAGGAGTTTGTCGTGGGCCTATTTTCCTAATAATTCGACTTTCCAATATTATTATTTATATTTATATTTATGTATATTTTTTATTTATATTTATACTTATATTTTAACCGTTGATTGGCATCTTTCGATTTGCTATTTTCTGACAACTGTCCTTTCGCAATACTCTTGCGGTCACAAGATTTATATTCGGAGTGCTTGATAGAGTTGATAAGTGTTCTTCCAACGGTAGGGCTGCGTCTTTGTATCACTCATTCCATCTTTTCGCTGTAGGCGTTGGTCTTTGACTAAGTGACACACAGAAACATTTCAACAACGCAAGTACAGAGGTAGTAATAAGTTAATTACGACTGATAACGGTAGGATTGCCAGCCGACGTTAATGAATAAGCGGGGCAATAATATCCAGTATTAACTCTTTCTCCCTTCTGTCATATTTACATTTACTCTACCCTTCTGCTCCTCTTCGCTTTCTCTTCTCCTTAGCGTGCAAGGACAGGATTTGTTTTGGTAGTACTTCCTTCCTCATTCTTTACACATGCCGTAACACAGCACTTGCCGTCACTGTGTTGTTTTTGTGTCGTCCGGACACCTTTCGGATTCACCAGTTTCCATCACAAGAAGCATTTTCCTGTCTCTTCTCAAAGTACCTGTGCTCGCCTCTTGAAACATCCAGCAGTTGTTCCGTTCTTACTTTTATGTTATGACGACAATAATTTTAACCATATATAGTAGTATATTCGTCTTTTGACGTCGTGTGACAATTGTTTGTCAACCAGAATACCATTTACAATATGTTTACTGCCACTTACAATAAATGTGTCTCTAAATTTCACCGTTCTTGAGGTGTACATAATTCTCAAAATGTTATTAGTTAAGTAACTCAAAATGATAATTTTTAAGTAGTGAGATCGTTACTCAGTACTCAGTGTTATCTTAGTTGAATATATAGATAACAATTATTAATAAAAAAGTACAAAAATCTCGGTGGTGTCATACGAAATAAATCTATTCAGAAATTCTGACAATGTTTCAACTAGCGAAGATACTTTAAAAAGTATTCTTTTGTAGCAAAGAAAAAGATAGTTGTAGGAAAACGGTTATTAGAACTGGTCAACAGTTTTATTTATCTGGGATTTGATGTACGTTATAGTTATATGATTCTTTGGAGCTCTCACAGTTTTGACTCTAATATAGTTCATGTGGTAGTAAGACATATGACAATCTAACAGAATTCACGAACCAATATAAAATTAAAAACCCACCTTGGAGTACTTCAAAATTTATTTTATTACCAACCTCTTATAATTTTTTACCGGCGATGCTGTTTCCAAAGGTACTCATGTTACCTTTTAAAAATAATGTAGGTGGCTGAAACAATGTGATAGTATTTCTTCTTCTTCTTCTTCTTCTTCTTCTTCTTCTTCTTCTTCTTCTTCTTCTTCTTCTTCTTCTTCTTCTTCTTCTCCTCCTCCTTCTCCTTCTCCTTCTCCTTCTCCTTCTCCTTCTCCTTCTCCTTCTCCTCCTCCTCCTCCTCCTCCTTCTCCTCCTCCTCCTCCCTTCTTCTTCTTCTTCTTCTTCTTCTTCTTCCTCTCCTTCTCCTTCTCCTTCTCCTTCTTTCTTTGAATGCCGTGTAATTTACGTCTAGTGTCCCGTTCTGGCTTGCCAACCAACTCGAGGTTAACCAATAAATCTTCTCCCCATTTGGTTTACAGTGGAACACCATTACTTTGGGTGTTCAGCTGTTCTCCTTTCTCTCAACATGTAGCATCCAATTTTGTCCTGCGCATTCAGTTTTTCATTAATTGAAAAATTTTGTGATAATTTCTGATCTCTTCATCCTATCAATTGTCGAAGATCCTTCCGTATACACCCAAGTAATTTCATTTTATTGACTTGTACGCGATTAACGTCTTTGTGAAAAGTGCACGCACCACTCGTTCCCAATTTTAAACATTGGGGCAGCCATAGCTTTGTAAAATTTTAGTTTGGATAGTACCAAATTGTTGTTTTTGGTAATAAAATTGATTTTGTGAAAACCGCAATAGCGTTTCTTAATTACTTCTTTATGATAATTATTACGTTCGTATTCAGTATTATATTGAATACTGAGTAACAAAAAGGTTTTTGGATTGAAACATTGGCATCTTCCGATTGGCAATATCCAGCAACCTTTCGCGGTTAAAAGATTTATATTCTGATAAGTTGAACAGGTTGATCTAATAGTTTGTTCTTTTAATCGGTTAGTGTGGGATAAAATGGAATAGTATCCTTGTAAAGGAGCCGTACAAACTGTGAGAACCGCAAGTTGAACAGTTCCGAATAATTTCAAAACGCGTTAAGTGAGCGTGAACAAATGGTGAAAGAAAAAGTTTGTAGTATAGAGAAAGGTGTGTGAGCTTATGAATAGAGAGAGAGAGAGAGAGAGAGAGAGAGAGAGAGAGAGAGAGAGAGAGAGATGTGCGAGCATTTTACGGCAACACTTTTACGCGTACTCTTCATCCCCCCACCCCCACTCATACGCACCCTTCTTCCGATGTGTGGTCTTTTTTCTCACTTATAACTTTATTCACTTTCAGTAATACTTTTACGTTTTTCAAGTTTTCGAATTAATCCTTCCTGTCTAACAAACAAACCTTATTTATCTGCGTCGGTGAAATAATTTTTCTCCTTTTCGATATTGAGTTAAAAGAAAGTCTCTCTACTTTGACTGTTCTTCACTCTAATCTTGATGTTTCCGTTCAGATAGGATAATTAGTTTGCGTACTGACGTAAAAATGTTTCTCCAAAAATGTCATGACTGTGTCGAAGCTTTCCGCTAGACTTATTTCAGTGCGTTACGGAATAATTTCTTCATTTCTTCTTCAACGTAAGTCCATACTCACCGTAAACCTAAGACCATACCATAATCTTCAGTTTACAATCTTCATTACGAACCGGTCTTTTACGTTTCAAGGTACGCATAATGACGTGTTTAAAAAGTAATGTTACTGAATTTCTTCATTACAAAGTTACGACACTGCGAGTCCAATAATTCAACAGTTGAAAATTCATAACTCGTTTTTCAGAGCATGGCACAAGTTGCTTTCTTCAAATGCAGGTTGTTTTTCAAAGTAAAAAACTAGTATAAATTATTTCCTTTATTATCGTTTTACCTTCTGTTGTTACTCTTACCTTTTCCGGTCTTATATTTCAGTTAGTATAAGTATATCTTCTATTTTAATATTAAAGTATAAGAACTACAGTGAAGTCATTAATGTTTTATAAACTTGTAATATTTTGTTAAACTTACTGATTACACTGATCGAATGGTCGATCTGCACCTGGTGGAACATTTGTGTTGAAATCTAACCTCTGGTTGCTGCCATAACTGGTGAAACAATTGTATGTATCTATAGAACTATACCACGTGTTTATTTGTTACATTCAAGTATTAATCATTCATTATTTCACACCACTCTTCGTTTTGAAGGTGCAAAGTCGTAGTTTATTTACTGGTGTTTTTAAAGAATTTGACTAAATAAAAAACCCTTTACTGTTTAATTCGCTGTATGCGTTGTAAGTAATCAGTAACCAGTGGACCTTTATAGAAGCACATGCGACGAGTGACGACCCTACCTTTTGTCCTGTTTCACCTCGTAGATAGTAACACTTCTACGAGTCTCTGGGACTTTAAGAAATAAGAAAACCGCTTATTACAGGACGTTCGGAACAGTTGTAATAACATTCACGTTCGCACAATGCCGTCGATTTTAGAAGCACACCCGCTGCCGTCACACTGAATGCAAAACATGGGCGATAAAATAAAAAAAATAAAACAAAACTCGCACAACGAAATACTCTCTGTTCTGATAAAAACCTCCCCGCGTACAAAAGTTAATAAATTACTCTATTCCGATGTAGGAATTATTGTTTGAGTAACTATGGATAAAAAAACAACAACAACAACACTGGTAACGGAGAGAAAAGGGAGAGAAAGAGAGAGACCGATATAGAAGGAGAGAAAGAGAGAATTAGGAATTGTGTGAATTTTTTAAAACGTGAAGCATGCATTTCGATAATATTACACACAGACACACGCGCGCGCGTACGAAACAAATACATTGCCTGAAGTATTACACATAGGATAGTGACGGTTTGTGTGTTCCAGGAGCAGCAGAGGGGGGAGTCGGTTCCGACGCGGGGGGGAGGGCAGTTCTAGCGATATTTGTCATTTTTTATTTTCAAGCTCGCGCCGCGTTCTGCCAGGATAATGTATAATCATTTATAATACTCTCTGCAGCCATGTTTATTTTTATTTCCATTTTCCACCAACCGACCGGGCCCCCCACCCTCCTCCACCCGTGTTCTTCCTCGCCGCAGCGGTGAGTGTGTGTGTGTGAGGGTTCGACGGATGTACAAACCGTACGCTGGTATTTCTGTATTTTTTTTAATGGAAGGCCTATACGTCAATAGTAATATATACCAATGAGTTAGGGTGGAGGCAGCGGTGGATTTTTCGAGAGAATTAATACAGAAGAGGAGGGTTGGTTTGTTGTCGGAGGAGGAGGAGGTAATGTCCACCACCGCACCGTGTCACACTGTTGTTTGTGTGTGTGTACGTGTGTATATATTTTTTCCTGTAACCAGAATGATGTGAGCCCACAAATATATATATGACAGTAACTCGGTATAGAGAGGTCGGGCCCAGGAAGGGAGAGAAGCAGAATATAACGTATGTTCTCATCAATTGTAATGTATGTATGTGCCAAGCTCTTGTAGGATAATAAATTCATCAAAATTCGATTTTATACCCTGTGTGTGTTTTTTTTTTTTTTTTAATACACGTATGTACTTTTGTACGAGTGTGAGTGTGTGTCGATCAGCATTAGTACGTAGACGTTGTCTTGTCTATATATATGTATGTATGTGTGTTTAATGGTACGTGTGTGTGCGCGCGCGCGTGTTACATGATATACGATTCTGACCGCGCACCATGACATTGGTCGCTTGGTTTTACACTTTTTTGTCACTTTCGCAATTGTACCTAACAAAAAAAAACACTACCACCATCACCAACAACAACAACAACAAACAGATAAATTCTAACGTACATTCAGGTAGTCATTCACTCACTTTAGCTAAATGAACGGCCATATATACTGACAATGATTGCGCGCGCCCGTGTGCGTGCGTCTGTTAACGAAACACATCTACACATATATCTTTCTCCCGTTCGCCGTACGTATGTGCACGCTCTCCGGTTTTTATGAGTTATTAACGTCATAAATTTTAAGAGAAAATATTTTTTCCATAAATCTTGGCGCATCAAACCGCTCCCGTTCACTCACTCACTCGCTCGCCCGCACGTAGGCACGCACGCACGCACGCACGCACCGATACAAATTGACCGTAATGTCCAATAATAAAGTGGGCGTATCGGTTTCCCTTTGCGAAAAAAACGGGATAGAACAAGTTGGAGCACGTGTCATCGCAAGCGAACACCTTAGTTACATCTGTGTCCCGCGGACATTTCTACAGATGTATCGCAGATTAATGTTTTCCGATTTTCCAAATTCAATACACGTCCTGTACTGAAGTAAACAGGTCCTTTTTTCCTATTGGCAGAGTTCTCCAGAAAAGTAGTGAGATTTTGTTAAGTAAAATTCTGATGCAATGACATTGGTGAACTGTATTTGATAGAAGAAAAGTCAAGAAAGTGGATAATTTTTATTACTTAGGACCATCACTGGACAGACGGGACTGGACGGGATATCAAATAAAGACATTGTAAGGAAGATAAATGGTGGCAGGAAAACAATGGGCAAGTTGAACTCAAGTGTTACGGAGCAGAAACATTATTAAGGGAACAAAGCATCTGGTATATGAATCTATCGTAGAACGTATAGTCCAATATAGGGCAGAGTCGTGGACAGTGAGCATGCAACGTGGATTGACTGCAGTGGAAATGGGTTTCTGGAGAAGAACAGCTGGTAGGTCCAGACGAGAAAGGATTAGAAATAGCCAGATAACGATACTGATGGAAGTTGTAAAAAACTATAATGGAGGAGACTCGACACAGGAGACTAATATGGTACAGCCACGTAAGAAGAATGGAGGATATAAGATTGCCTGAGGCAGCTCAGAACTGAATGTTTGCAGGAAGGATTAAAAGAAAACGACTTTTGGCTTCATGGGACCATAATGTAGAACAGGCGATGGAGACATTTATACTAACAGATGAGGATGTGGTTGACAGAGAGACAGATGGAGTTCTCAGATCAGAGAGATGGTTGACAGAGAGACAGATGGAGTTCTCAGATCAGAGAATTCTTCTAAGTGGGGCTGTATGTCTATGTTAAAGTGTTATGCACTGTAAGAGTTGTGTACATAAATCTTTATCCATCATTTTCTATATACGTAACTCAAAGTTTCTTGCAGCAATTATATGCTTTCGTGATATTATTCAATATAGTTTCTTCTGCAAGTAGTGTATTACGTTTTTTGTCGTTTCAATACCTGACTCACGTTTCAATAAAACATATCAGTATCATCAGAGGTTTGTAATTAAAAAATTACAAATTACAGTACATGCAGACAAAAACGTAATACACTACTTGCAGAAGAAACTATATTGAATAATATCACAATATCGTAAAACTTTACGTATTGTTGGAATTTTTTATATTTGGTGTATTGTAGATCACTGATGTAATACTGGGCTAGAGAGAAACCCATTCTTGATTCAATGCGGTACTTTCTATTGACCAAATTATGACTCTATTGAGAGATAGCCATTAGCTTTGTTTCTGTTGTGGAATGTTTCAGCCGTAGTCTCTTACGAGTATGCCCAGGAAAATAAAATGCAATATAAATTTAAAATTCGGAACTTGAAATCCGGTAGGAGCATAATATCCTAGAGTACGGAGGTACGGCCCCCGTTAGAGGAAAAACGTTTTGTTTAACTATTGAGCGGGTTCTTAGTTATTTGAAGGTGAGCAGCGGATAAGTCATAAAAATGAAAGGATTAAGCAGCTGGATAAGAGAAATTATGGAAATTATACATTCCATCATTGATTTTATCTAACTTTTTAATACTAAAGCACGATTTTATCTAACTTTTTAATGTATTTACCTGTCGCATACCGTGCGCATTTTACTTAATGCAGCAAAAGCGCACTCAACTAGAAACTAATCACTTTGTGTCATTGTTATAACTGTCACTTAGCTCATCGCAAACTAAACCGACTAAAAAATAGCTTCACACTTAATATTTGGTGGGTTGTAATACCTGAAGAGTTTATGCAAACTGTTACCTTAGTTAAAATTTTAAATATACACAGCGCTTCGACCACCAATAATCTGTCTTTTTCAGCCTAATTCAATTACTTGGGAAATGTATATGAGATAATTTTCCACAATAAGCTAAACTCGTCGAAAAATAAATAACTGTGAAACGCAACGCCAAACTGTGAGATTAGAATAAAAAAAGAACTATACAAATTCATAAAACGAAAGAAGAGCCCTCCCTCCTTAAGCCTGCTGAGCGGAACCGGAAAACGCAACAACACTTGCACTACGCCCAACTTTAAATTACCGTGTGTTGTGTGCGAACCTTTAAGTGTGGTCCTAGCAGACTTCGGGGAGGAGAAAAGATTCGTCTTCTGTTTTATGAAATGTTCCAGTTTTCTTGTCCTTTTATCTTTAGTTTTGTCCGATTATTTACTTTTTTGCCGATTTTCACTTTTTCTACTTCGGCGTTTGATGCGACGTGTTTATTAATATCTCAATAAAGATAGCAAAGAACTTGATAGATTTTTCAATCCGAAATAGCCTAAATAAGTACAGTAATAATAACTCCACATTAAAATAATAAACTTACAAAACATGAAGTGTACTCCAGCGATTTACTGTTCATTATAATATGTGTATTCCTTCTTCTTCTCCTCTTTAAGGGCTGTTATATAAACCTGTTCCGGTACCCATCTCATCCTTGTACGACCCACGTCTCTTCTTCTTCTCCTCCTCTTCACGGATTAGGTTATATAAACCTGTTCCGGTACCCATCTCATCCTTGTACGACCCACGTCTCTTCTTCTTCTCCTCCTCTTCACGGATTAGGTTATATAAACCTGTTCCGGCACCCATCTCATCCTCGGACGACCCACGTCTCTTCTACCAGTGGCTTTATAGTTCAGTGCCGCTTTCGGCAATCGATCCTCCGTCATCCTTTGCAGATGATCCCACCATTGTCTTCTGTAAATTGAAATAATTTCATTTATGTCCTTTACGTTGAGTTTTGCTCTGATATCTTCATTCCTTATTCTACCTTGCAATGTATAATTTAAAGTACTTCGAAGAAACTGCATTTCAGCACTCTGAACTTTGCCGCATTCGTTTTTTGTCATGACCCACACCTCACTTGCATACATCAACGTGGGTATTGCAACTGTCTTATAAAATTTTATCCGTGTGCTGTGTCTTGTTTTGTTTCTAAGATTTCTATGAACCGTACTACAAATATTCCCAAATTTATTTATCTTCTCTCTTATATCATATTCAGATTCACAGCTTACTGCACAGCTCACTTGTTCTAAAGTGGTGTTTATAACTACCATAGTCCTCACTGGATACTTACCTTTAAATGACATGGTTTTGGTATTTCTTACTGAAATTGTCAGTGAGTACTCTCTTGCCACGTCTTGTAATTGAAACATAGCTCTTGGTAAATCATCCTCATTTTCTTGCATAAGAACTGTCATCCGCATATAGCAGGGAACCCATACAAATTGATTTGTTAAGCTGTATCCCGAAGTCATTCTGGATTACCATGCTCTCAACATGTCGTCAATGTATAAAATGTGTATACTATTTCATTAAAATGTAGTTCATTATATGGCTCATAAAACATTCGTTGATTTTTTTGGATTATAACATTATGTAGTTTAATTTCCTGTATCTTGATCAGTCTCTTTCCCCTAATTCTTAGTTATTTTGCGGACCTACATTTGTTGGACATAAAATAATTTTTAAAGACATTGTCAGTTGTCAGCACGAGGTCGGCCGTCTTCTTAACAGGTTAATTTTTAAGTTTTAAATTTGGAACTATTTGATATTTACATTTGAATGCTTAACAAAAAGAAGAAAATAAAGTAAGCTAGTAGGATTTCTGAGGATTAGGCTGTTTATGGACGGACAAAAGGAAGTGCAAACAAACACATTACATTATGTACGAGAAATATAAGAAGAACAGAACGGTGGTGAATGGCAAAGGTAGCGGGTTGAGACCCCAATGGCATAAGGAATACGTTGAAAATGTAAGGAAAAGCGAAATAAGGAGGTCGTAGGACACAGAGAACTAGAATTTGGGAGAATACAGATAGCAGAGAACATGCGTTGAGAAAAGGAAGTGCTGTAGAAATTGCCGTGAATAGTCAACACAGTGACCAGATTGTCTCAACTGTTAATCCTAGTTACCGCCGTTAATACGGTGAATAAAAAAATACAGTAAATAACAGTTAAAAACTTGTGTCTCCTTTAAAGTTGCACTTCTCGTCTGTTGTTACATAATTGACAATTTAATAGGATCTTTCAGTTTGAAATTAATAAATCTTGTCCCAAACAACAACGAATGGGATTTATAAGACTCAGTCTGTGTGTGCGCGCGCGCGCGGGCGTAGACCAGTGGTGGTGACCTAGATGCAGATAATTGGCATGAGGAGGAGGGTGGCTTGTAATTAGAAAATGCCATGCGTTTAATTGCTAATTGAGTTTGTTACAAACCTGGCTGAGTACTAATTTTAATCATCTAATTACATCTAACATTGAGCTAACGTTTCCGTCACAGCGAGCGGTGCCGCGCCAACTTATGTCCGTCTCCCAGTGTGCGATGGATAATTACTTTTGTCCGATTGCTCCAGGAATTACTGCGCCACACACACGCACGTGTATCGGCGCAGATACTACTTATCTGGTCACGCGTAACGCAATCGTACCCTTTTTATAATGCGATTTCAATTGATAAAAATATATTACAAACCTTTTGAAAATCTGTAAATTATGAACTAATCATTCCGAATTTTATCTCGAGCGCTAGCTCAAACGGTCGTAGGGGGTTTGCCCCACCGTTTTAATGTCAATAGAAATATCCGATTTTCCATACCGTGAAGCATGTAGGAAAAGAATCAGATCGAAAAGGATGAAACTGTCACACCACAACCGCGCCGGGAGTTAAATGGTTAAATGACCTTGAGAACTGGTATATGTTGATTATAATAAAGTAAATCCTTCTCCTATGAACTGTTTCATTTTGTTTCCCAGTGTAGAATTTCTGTGGATACACGTTTGATAAGTAATGATGGATATTTGCTATAATATGGTAAAATCTCTGTATGGAGAACCATACATGACTTCCATGTTCTAAAATTTATATTTAAAATCATTTTCTAAACGAAATATTTCTGTAGGGACTACTACTTTCTTCAGCCTTAACCACAGTACTGTGGTCACTAACGTATACCACCTCACGTTAGCGCACTCGATTTTCACTGATGATGGCAGTCGATGGCACTGCCGAAACGTCTGGTTTTGCAGAAAACATTGGACCACGGCCAAACAGCCCGGGAAGGAATTTTAACAACAAACTACTTCTTTGTTGCCGATAACGTAGTACACATATAAAAAATTATCCTCTCCACGTTCAACTATCATTTTCATTTATAAAAAATTAACCCCTCCCCCTTCAACTACCCTTTTCATTTATAGGTATTTCATCTACCTTTCACCAGTGGATTATTATGACCTTCTTTTCAGGATACTTTATTTATCAAAATTAAATATGTTACTCTTGTTAAAACATAAAACGTTGCAGGTAAACTACCCCTTCCTCTTAACCGATCTTCACCAAAATCAATAAGCCTTGAGTACTCTACAACTCAGCCATATGTGTAAAACATTATTTGAATCTGTTTGAATTTGCGGCAGTTGTCGATCGCCATAGAAAAATTCTTACTCACGGATATACAGACAGACACAAATACAGACACTTTTCTGAAAATGACTTTTCTTCATGTTTTGAAGGTAATACAATCAGAATCAGCCCTTATCTCGAACACGATTTTTTCGCCATCGCGATACTTCCATTTCCTTATGGAACATGGAAGTAAAAAGAATATTGGTTAGTAAAAATTTAATTTGTCATCATATGTGCAACATAATTGTTCAATGTACTAAACAAATTATTACTAACTTTTGACAACGTGTTTTAGGTTTTGTTAGATTATATTGAAAGTTTTTAGAAACTTGAATATTTTACAAAATAATTAATCATTTTTACTGGCTTTTGGACTCTAAAAATAATACAATGTGTGTGTACAGAAAATAATTCTAAACTAATGATAATGTGATGATACATACACTCTTTGTTTTACTACTGGTACCTATAATTTCAATTTTCTATTGTATTGTATTTATCGTTTATAGCCTAAAGGTACCATACATACGATGTGTAATAAAATTTTTAAGAATGTGAATAATAAAAATTTTATTACACATCGTATGTATGGTGCCTTTAGGCTATAAACAATAAATACAATACAATAGAAAATTGTAATTCTAATCGAATATATATAAAATTATATGGTAAGAATCCTTGAAGCTAATCTTATCCCCCCCGCCCCCAAGGAACAGATCCTAGTTACGCCACTGTGTTTAATATCCATTACTATTTTTTCACGAATATCACTTAATATGACTTTGTCTATGTTTAAGTTATTAAAAAATATTTTCTACAATGTTTATACCTTGATTAAACACCCTTTCAATCTTAAACTTAGTTCAGAACTTACTTCACAAACAGTATTGACATTTTCAAATACGTCGCAGTTTAAAAGCAATTCATACTTTGCTAATTTTTGAAGTTTTTCGTGTAGACTACGATGGCACTATCAGCTTTTGATGCTTACTTTGTGAAAGAGTGCCAGGCATAAAACCGAAAGGAACATTTTAGCAGACCGAGTTACTTTAATATCAAAACTACACGAGGTGACAACTCTTTTGAACGGCACGTACCGGTAGTATAACAACAACACATACGGACAGTCCAAGGTTACATTCCTACGCGGCCGTGGTGTGGTAATTTACTCAAGACTTCCCTTGCGACTAACCCTTTTCCTACTTGCTTGGCCGGTGTGACAATTCGCCCATAGTTCTAGATTCTTGAAACAGTACAGCAATTTACCCCCACACGCGAATTTGTAAACACGCTGAGCTAATATTTTTGGGGTTAAGTAAGAGAAAACCGAGAACGACTGAGGTAAAATAATGGACCTTCTGGGCAGCTAAGCGTTTGAACAGACACATAAGGAAAGGAAATGGACACGCTACACTTTTTTAGGAGAAAACACGGTCATTTGTACACCCAGTTCGCAGCCAGGATTTGCTTTGGGGAGGAGAAGTTGATTTTTGTTATTTAAACTACAAAAAGTACAAGAAATGCAACTTTTGTTTGCTATTCTGTTGTTATCATGAAGGTGAGTGTAGAGATACGTTGTTAGATACTGAACATTTGACAAAATCATGAAGCAACAAAGATTAATCTTTTATATTATAAAAAAAAGAACTCTACAAGGAAACTAGCACAAACTTTCTCCCATGCCCTGCAAACCTTCGCAGTGTTCACTGTTTCGAACGAATTTTTTAATCATTCCCCTGAACGAGTACGTTTCAGTAAATATTTAGCAGGTAATTGAATTAAATCAGTTTACTTGTTTTTCCACAGACGTGGATCAAAGATTTTTATAGAATGCGCACTACAATCACTCGGAATCAAAAATTTTTAAATCTCGATACGGATAGGAGAAAATCTAATAACATAGACCTCCTAATTAATAGCTAGGCGCCCACCGCTGGTATGCAAAATCCTTTATTTAACATAATAAATATTATATTTATTGTCTAATATTTACGATATTATTATAAAATGGAAGAAAACAGTAAAGCCTGTGATAAAAGTTGCGACGAACTGAATATTTATTATATCCGTTTTTATAAAAATGATATATATAAAAATTTTATAAAAACTCATCCTTTTCATTTTAATTTAAATCTCTTACAGATTCGCACGGTAACAATACCTTGCTTTTATAATCCCTGTAGATTTAAAACCTACAAAACATTCTGTCTATTTAATATTATCTTTTCGTTATGTTATTACTATTAATAAATTTATAATATTTTATTAGTGTGCACTTTCCGTACATAATTTTTTTAAGAAAATTTACAGATGCACAAACTGAAATCAACTAATTAATTAATTATATTATATTGAATATAATATAATATAATATTAGTTAATTATTATATTGAATTGTAGCATGGCGTAAACAATTATTACCTATACAGGATGAATAATAATTGCTACAGTTCTAATAATTGCTATAGGCCTACATATAACGAAGTAACATAAAAAGTTGCTGTTTTACAACAGTTTATTATATTTTAAAAGTGACAAAATAAACTGTACGTTTAAGTAAGGTAACACACCGTCCTAAACGTTTGTTAGAAGTTATTTCTATATTTCGTTTCATGCAGATGATTTAACAGGAAAACAAAAACAGTTGACGCTATATAAATTGGACCAACTAGAAGTATTATGTGTCCTAAATTTATCATGCTCAAAGATAACAGTGGTGGCTTTTGTGTAAGAGACATATACATCGAAGATGGTTGTGGGTGTCAGAATAATTGAACAAGTGAAGGTTCATTTTAATTGCTTAGATTCGGATGTGCCTTCAGTCAAGGATGGGGTTGTTGATAGGAAGACGAACAAATTTCAGACAATCTGTGTCACAACGCACAGAAAATTATGTGTTTGACTAGAAGTAAAAAAAGACATAAAATTGAGGTTCCATAAAGAATAAAATGGCCATGCCAGAGTGCTGTTGAGTCGGTACCCACATACAAATACAATGAATAATGCAAGTAGGTAATAGTCTCTGTGGGGTCTTCAGTATTGCACCAGACGAAATAGATTTAAAAATAAGAGCAAATAAGAACAGCCCTTGTTGCATTTGTAATATAAATGATAGCACAGACGAACGTAAGTCAAGGTGACAGCAATACATTGATAGGCTGGACCATGGCCGGCTCTAGTAGAAGGCCGGAATATGAAACGTAGCAACACTAGAACCAGCTGACATTGGAGGCCGACTAGACGATCTCTTAATTTACGTATTTCAATAATCAAATCGCGTCATTTTTAATTGCCTGTTAACAGCAGTTTTATAATTCTTCATTTTTTGCAAATTAAAAGTTTATTATATAAAATACTGTTATATTATTTAAGAAATATAATAATTAACTCATTCATATGATAAGAATTCAATAATTCGAAAAAATTAATTCATTAGGCCTAACACTATTTCACTAATTTCTTCAACTTAGTGCGCACAGACCTATAATTTAGATTTAGTTCGTGACCTATAAATAAGCCTACTCTTAATTTTAGTAATGCTATGGAATTAAATCAAAATGTAACATGTTAACTTTAGCTATTTTATTACTCTATGCTTATAGGCCTCAGACGCAACGTTGCCACGTTTAATATTCCGGCCTTATACTAGAGCCGGCCATGCAGACTACGAAAGATAAGAATAAATTGACTTTTTTGTATTCTTATGCATTACACATATTCGTGTAAATAGAACTTAATCTAAACAACTTTTTACATTTCATTAATTAGTTTTAGGGACACAAATTTTTATAGTTTGTTATGGGATGAGAATATTTCAAAAAGGTAATGACTAACTTGTTGTCAATGACTAACTTGCTACCGGAAAACAAGTTGTTTGGGGGCCAAGAAAAGCTGGGCTGACGATGGTGCAACAGTGCAGTGCATGTAATCCTGGGGTGAGTAGAAGTAGATCAGATTCACGTAATCTATTTTGGAAGCTCATAGTCCAAATACTTCAATTCATTGTAAACACTAAAATTGATTTTCTCTATTAAAATCGGTCCTTTTCAGGGCCGCTGGATATCTGGCTGTGTGCGTTTCTATTAAATATGGCGTGTTGCTGCTCTATTCAACAACACGTTAGCGCTTAGCGATATACTCCTTATATAGGTTAAGTCAGTCTTTTGTCATGTACGGGAAAAAGCCTGTCTGTGTTCTCGGGTTGAATTCTTGTTCTTCGACTTCGCCTTGGACGAGATGATCGGATTCGTAGGTGATGTGTCTCTTGTGGATTCAAAGCATAAAGTGTTTTTTGTGTCAAATTTCGTCTTCCTTTTATACTCTGTAAGGGTCATTGTTTTAATCTTTAAACATGAACTTTTACCTTTTTCCTTTATTTTTTCTAATATTATACAATTAGTCTGTCAAATATGACTATTTTTGTGATTGTTTTTTGGTCTCAGCCTGGTATGGTATAGGTAAATAGTTTCATAACTTGACTGTTAAAGTGTTTTAGGTGGTCATATATATAAGTATAGTTACTTTATATTGTGGTTCAACTTTAAAATACAATTTTGTTGCATTTTGACAACAATTCTATAATAATTAATTTTCACATAAAATCTGAGTGACGGGTCTCAACTCCAAAACCTTGGTTTTTTTCATAACATTTATATATATTTTTTTTTAACTTACATCCTTTTTAATGATGTGTTCAAATCATTTAATACATTTATTTTATTTATATTATAAAGTATAATAATAGATCTTGTCCATTGATTCACAATAAATAGTTTTTTATACCCTATTCAGAGTTACATTTCTTAATATGTCATGACCTCATTTTGGTCATTTCTGAGATTATCTGTTTCTCTTATAGTACATTATCAGTTTTACACTGTTCTTCACTTAAACGATATATGTGGGGTTTGAGTCTTGGTCATAGTCTTGGTCGTTTTTTTTTCATGTTAATGATATTAATTATCGGACAATATTACAAAATTTTTTAGATTACTTGGGTTCGATACTGTTCATCTCACCTTCCTCTTATGATAATTTACTTTGCAATTAAATTCCTTTATGGAACGTTCTGTGACGTTACATATGCCTCCCCGTTAAAATTGATAATTTGGGAAAAACATTTTTTCAGTTTTGATGAAATTATCATTTCTATATTAACCTTTTATTAGCTTCCTTATATTTCATTCTTTTATCTTATAATTAGATTCCTGTACTACTCCTTTAATATATTAATCCATCTCATTATCCATGTCTCAATCTTTACCATATCTCCTTTTCCTTTCCTTTACCTTGATGTTAATTATTTAATCTTTGATATAACTCCCTAACAATTCCCTAACTTTTATAGCGGGTTCGGAGTCAGAGGGGCCCCATTGGCAATCCAATCTCCGCCGTTCCCTAACTATAACCACTGAAATCAGAGGAAACACATCTCTGTCCAGAAAATATATAAGACGTACTTATAATTGCACTTTCGCAACAAATAATAATAATAAAAAAATATAATATTCAAAGATCATAGGCTCCTACACATAAATTCTCTTTCTTAATCTCTTCTGATTATTTCTCAATTATATTAATATACAGTTCTCCGCAGGTAAAATTATCTTTTAAAATCATTCGAAGTCAATAGCTATATTTATAAATTCATCATTACCTCCTTATGTAACACACTGTTTCCTTTTTTTTTCATTTATCATTTCCTTTTAGTTTCAATTATATGACAGTATTTCTCCTCCTTAGTAATATCCATTGTTATTTGATTGTTCAATAATTTATTTAATTAATTTGAGTAACATTGTAAATTATCTCCTTTCCTCCTTTCCTTCTCTCCTTCTCTAAGTACTGGTAAGTTGGTAAATATACGTTGACTTGGC
This sequence comes from Magicicada septendecula, assembly GCA_034769895.1. Taxonomy (NCBI): domain Eukaryota; kingdom Metazoa; phylum Arthropoda; class Insecta; order Hemiptera; family Cicadidae; genus Magicicada; species Magicicada septendecula. The sequence goes on along the minus strand of CM068374.1, from coordinate 406,471,041 downwards.
TATTGGAAATAAATTTATATTTTACATATATATTTTTGCCTTTGGTGGAAGGTGTCCTTCTCGTATTTTTATTCATAAATAATAACTATTCCTTTCTAAGTACGGGTAAGTTGGTAAATTTACGTTGACTTGTATTTTTATTCATGGTACCTTCTCAACGACGCCTGATTATATGTACCCTTTATTTTGTTATTGACAGTGTCTGTTACCTCGTATGTATTGTTTTCTTTATCTTTCATAATTGTAAAAGGTCCTGTATATAAAAGTAATAATTTTTTTGTTATACCTTGTATAGTACTGGGCAATTCTCTATTCCGGATTAATACCTTTTCTCCTACCTTATACTTAATAGCCTTTGGTTGGGATTGAACATATTTCTTCCGTTGTTGTTCCGTTTTTTCTAATACTCTATTATAAAATTTGGTTCCTTCAAAGTGATATTCAGGTTCGCTGGGAAAACTAATAATCTCCTTTATCTCCCGGGGTGGGGGTCTTTCGAACATAACTGTGTACGGTGACTCATCTATTGTATTATGATAGGATAAATTGAGAAAGTCCTCTGTTGACGATAAGTATTCGTGCCATCTCTTCTGTTCATCATGGCAGTAGGTTCTCAACAACCGTCCTACTTCCATCAACACTCTCTCGGCTGGATTACTGTTTGGGTGATACACGGATGTCTTATACGTCTTTATTCCGTGTTCTATAAGATTCTCCTTCCATAATTTCCCTTTAAACTGGGTACCGTGGTCTGTAATTATATAATATGGTCTGCCTACCTCCATTATATACCGTTCTATTATGATTTCTATAATTTTCTTTGTCGTAGCCCTAGTTATCGGATAAAGCTTAGTATATTTGCTGAAATGGTCAAAAATAATTACGATGAATTTATACCTGTGCCTTCCACCGCTGCGTGGAAATGGTCCACAGATATCGAGAAATACCTTTTCTAATTTTTCGGTGGATGTTATGGGTATCGTGACCCCTTCCTTTCTCTCGTTATTACATTTTACCTTCTGACAAATATCGCATGACTGTATCGCCTGTTGCACTTTTTTATTAATCCCTTTGATGTATACCTGTTCTTCCAACGCTTTCCTTACCTTGAGGGCACCCATGTGTCCGTATCTATCGTGATAATCAATAATTAGTGGCCTCTCTATCCCTGGTGGAATTACTAACTTCCAATTCTCTTGGTGTGGGGTATTCCTTATAAACAATGTATCGTCGTGTATACAGTAATATTTATTTATAACTTCATCGCTTTCCAGTACCCTTTTCCTAATATTTCCTAATTTTGGGTCGGCCTCTTGTAGTGCCTTCACATCTCTTAAAATACTTTTCAACTCCTCCTTGCTTTTAATGATATGATATACCTTCGCTATTTGTTCCTTTTCGCCGTCAAATGTCTGGTTTTGTAAATTGATGAGGGATAGGACGTCGGCTGCTATGTTTTGCTTGCCTGGTGTATATTCCCACGTGATATTATATTCCTGTAGGGCCAAAACCCATCTCGTCAGCCTTCCATGATTTAACTTACAATGTTTTAAAAACGAGATCGATTTGTGATCACTCCTAACTGTGATGGGGTATCCCTAATATATACGTTTGAAATTTACCGCATGCGAAAACTGCACTCAATAACTCTTTTTCAGTGGTATTGTAGTTTCGTTCGCAACTGTTCAACACGCGGCTGGCGAAGCTGATCACTAAATGGTTTCCATCCTGATCTTCCTGATATAAGGCTGCACCTAAACTTACATTACTGGCATCGCAATTTAGATAAAATGGCTTCGTAAAGTCGGGGTGATGTAACATAACTGCTTCTAAAAATTTCTCCTTTATCAGATTGAGCACTCCATCTTGCTCTGGTCCCCAAGTCCATTTGTCTTTAGCTGATAACTGCTTTTGAAACCTGGCAGTTAGTTCTGAATAATTGGACCGAAACTTCCTGTAATAGTTACAGATTCCTAAAAATGATTGAAGCTGTTTCCCGTTTTTTTGGGTGGGGAACTTCTGTATTGCCTCTACTTTCTCTTTGGATGGAGTAATCCCTTGCTCGGTTAGATTAAAACCTAAAAATTTTACCTCGTTTGCAATGAACTGGGACTTATCTAATTTGAGGGTAATATTATTCTCGGATAGCTTCTCTAAAACCTGTTCAACCCTATTGCAATGGTCATCCCAATTAGCTGAAGTTACCAGTAAATCGTCGATGTATACTGTCGTAAATTTCAGCACTTCCTGTCCCAATATCCTGTCCATTATTTTTACAAATACCGCCACTGAATTTATCAAACCAAAAGGTAATCGTTTAAACTGATAGTTTCTGCCTTCAAATATGAATGCCATATATTTCCTACTATCTGGGTGGAGTTCTACCTGCCAGTAGCCGCATACTGTATCCCATGAACTTATATATCTTGTCCCGTAAAACATTTTTAGTATTTCTTCTATCTCCCCAGGGGATGTGCGGTCGTTAACAATCATCTTGTTAATCTCCCTAGCATCGAGACATATACGCACCTGTCCATTCTTTTTCGGCACAGCTATGATTGAGCTAGTATAGGGCGAATGACTATATTCAATTATGTCGTCCTCTATCATCCTGTTCAGTTCCTCCCTAACTTCATTTTTTAGTGAGTAAGCAATCGGATATGATTTTTTGTTAAATTCTACAGGGGTTTTAAATTTAATGGTGCATTGATAATTTTTGACCTTGCCTGGAGCATTTGAAAAGATATGTCGGTAATTGTTATACACAGTAATCAATCGTTCGGCCTGTGCTTCGCTAATCTGACCCCTTGCTTTCGTCCTTTGGAATTCCCTTATTTCTTCCAATTTCTCCAACCATAATTCAGGGTTATCCTCCTGATATAAGGGCATGTTTAGTGGTCGATCGGCACAATAATAATGATTTACAATGGCTTGATAATGTGTATTACTTGTACTATTCCCTTGGGTATCAATTAACTTATTGGTCCAAATTCCCTCTTTTGTCTTTAATGTTATTACCTTACTGTCTAAATTTATTATCGCTTTATATGGCCTAAGTATATCACAGCCTATTAGAATGTTCATGGATAAATTGTTCGCTACTAGTAGTCCTATTGGCAATGTTACACCATTACTGGTCATCTCTAAAGACACCTGTTTCTTTATAGATTTATTCTGCCTTCCCGTCGCTCCGACTAGTATAATGTTATTTATAGGCAGAGTGGGTATGGGTAGATTACTATTCTGTTTAATTCTTTCTAATTCCACACTGTCTATTAACGATACGTTTGATCCTGTATCAATTAGTAATGTTGCACCTATTCCATTTATATCTGCCTTAATTTGTACTATCCCATTATTCCCTTTATTATGATTTTCAACTATATTATCCCTCTCTTCTAACAATTCCTCCCTAATATCTCTGAGATAATTATTTGTTCTCAATGTCATTGTCCTGTCTTCGTCCTGTCTATTTTTTCGTCCAGTTACCCCATAATATTGGATCAGTGAAGGGCTGTCTTCCTTTTTCACTGCCGCGTCTAGTTTAAATGAGCACCTGTCTCATTTTCCCGGTCTCCCGGAACATTGGGTTGCTGACTTGTTTGTGGTTCCTGTCTAACCTCTGGGTTACCACTAATAGGTCGGCTATTTGTTGTATTACTTTGGTTACCTTGCGTCTGCTGTGGGTAATACACGTAAGTCGGTAAATTGTGTTGGTATGGTCGTTGACTATTGGCCATCGTATAATTTACCTGGGGTCTGTACTCCTGATTCTTTCTATCACCTCCCCCTTGATTACCTCCGTTCCGATAATTATTTCCCTGACTATAATTATTCCCTCTATAATTGTTGGCCCGATAATTATTTCCCTGATAGCTGTTCCTATGGTAATTATTTTCGGGGTAATTACTTCGATTTGGTCCCGGATTGTTACGGTTATTCGGACCTTGATTATTATTATTGCGGCTATTTAGTGGGGTGTTATTGTTCTGGTTATTCGGGTTAAAATTATTACCATATCCGCTTCCATTCCGATTTGGCCCGTTGTTACTATTATAATAGTCTACCTTACGACTGGGGGATTGGTAGTCTTGAAATTTTCCCGCAGACTCGCAGTTCTTTACTAGCTTAGCTAGGTCCGTAATTTTACTAAGTTGCTGGTATAATTGGGCATCTTTAATACCGTAGCTATAGTATCCAGCTAACTGTCTCACCAAACATTCTTCCGGGATTGGCGGTATTAATTTTCGTGCCAAACATATCTTTCCCAGGAAATATGATGTTGGGGATTGTCCCTTGGACGCGTCGTATTTCCCGTAAAATATGTCCATTCTCATTTTGTTTTGCGCTGTTTCTGACCATTATTTTTCTTTGAATTGGCGTTTGAATTCGTTTAAGTTTGTTATTTCGGGCCGTACTGCTATCCATCAATTATCCCTCGTATTTCGGAATGTTTCGTCTAACATTTCCCTTATTCTATCCCATCTTGTTTCCCTATTCCTTTCGATGAACTCTTCCATCCTCTCCAAAAATTCCATAGGGTTCCGGCGATAATTTTGGAAGTTAATTACCTCCCTATTTTCGCTATGACACGCTATATTCAATATCGGTGTGTCCCTCAGCGCTTCTAATCTCTCCTGCAAGTTTTTCTCCCTCTGATCTATTTCCTGTATATTGTTTCTATTGGTTTTTATCTACTCGTCTAATCTATATATATCTATATATATAGCTATGTCATACGTTCCTTGTATTCTCTCGCTAACGTCTTTCCGGACTTCTCCTACCTCCTGCATAATTTCGTCTTGGTTTTGCCTTACCTTATTATCGAGAGTTCGAACATCTTGTTTCGTCTCTACGGTTCGTTCCTCTATGGTTTCAAAACTGGTATTATTTCCTTCCTGCAATCTTTCTAACTGTTTTGCCATCGTCTCGACCCTCCTGTCACTGTCGACTTTACTATCATCGATTTTTTGGTTTACTGTCTCATAATTTGCGCTAATTTCCTTTTTCAGGGACTCTATACTTTTTTATTTTCCTCCTGACATAGCTCCAGCTTTTTTCCATTATCATTGATTTTATCGGTTATATATTCCCTTAACGATCCCATTTTTTGATCTAATTCCTCCTTATCTTCCTGTCTATCTTCCCTCAGGGATTCTATATTTTTGTTATTTTCCTCCTTCAGGGATTCTATATTTTTGTTATTTTCCTCCTTCAGGGATTCTATTAACGTCTCCGTTTTCTCATTACTGTTATTAGTATTTTTGTTCATTGTTTCTTCCATTCTTTGGAACATCGTCATTATTACATTCATGTCGATGCTCCCCATTGCTTTTTCTGGTTCGGGTTTCTCTGTTTGGTCCCCCATTTGTATGGGTCTTTCTCCTGCTTGTTCCTCTGATTCATCTCCCGTTTGTATGGGTTTTTCAATTTCTAGTGTGGGCGGTTCTATTTCTATTTCCTCGACTTGGACTGCCTCCCCATATTCCATACTTAATTCGGGTTCTACATTTTTTTTCACATTTTTTCCTTTTGGTAGGGGCATCTTGATTTGTTGATAGTTGCCGGGCTTGTTCCTTTCCTTTTATGCCTCACTAGTTGGGCTGCCAATTTATAACAAATAGAGATTGTGTATTTTGTTTCGTGTTGTCGGGTGTTACACTCCGCGCACTTTTAATACTTACTAATTGCTGGTTTCTCTGCGACGATGTTGTCCTGCAAACACAACTTATGCTAATATGTGTATGTGGGCGCCACTTGGATATTTGTTCCAAGAAATTATTATTATTAAAAATTGATTTTTTTTAGTTGATAAATTAATTATATAAAAAAATGTGAACAAGACAGTTTGAATTATAAATAACGTATGTTTAATGATCTTTCTTTTCATAAAAATCGTCTGAAGAACTAACACTCAAATTAAACAAAATTGCAGAGTTACAAAAAAGTTATTGACAAGTTTTTATTAATCATCGGCTGATAAAAAATTTTATTGCTCAGTTGAATAGCATGAATTTAATGTATGAAAAAACTTTATACTCAGGACATGACTCCTTTGAACTATCAAGACAAATCAGTGGGATGCTTTACAAAAATTGTGTGGTTTGAAGGTGTTTGACATGTGTAGTACAACTGTATGACAAGGATACCAGGTAAAAATGATTTTAACTTTTGAACAACTCACGTTCCGGTGGGTAAGTATTTCCTTCACTCGACACTGTTCTTGAGGACGATTCCAATCTTGCGCCTCTTCGTGTTTACGTTCCTCACGCACTGGTAACTATTTATAAGTCAAATTACGGTTTTAAAACTCCGCACAATTGAAATAAAATTCGTACTGTTTCTATGCTTTGAATTCTGGCGGCGGCGAACAGCTGACTGCGTGGTTTCTCTATTCTGCCGTCTCAGCGCTAGTTCCAAACTCAATGTAGAAGGCTCGTGTCAGTAAATTGTTTTGGGAATTTTGTTAAAGTCGGTTTATCTTAGCAAATACCAGTAAAATTGATTTTCTCTATTAAAATCGGTCCTTTTCAGGGCCGCTGGATATCTGGCTGTGTGCGTTTCTATTAAATATGGCGTGTTGCTGCTCTATTCAACAACACGTTAGCGCTTAGCGATATACTCCTTATATAGGTTAAGTCAGTCTTTTGTCATGTACGGGAAAAAGCCTGTCTGTGTTCTCGGGTTGAATTCTTGTTCTTCGACTTCGCCTTGGACGAGATGATCGGATTCGTAGGTGATGTGTCTCTTGTGGATTCAAAGCATAAAGTGTTTTTTGTGTCAAATTTCGTCTTCCTTTTATACTCTGTAAGGGTCATTGTTTTAATTTTTAAACATGAACTTCCGGTATTTTTGAGTAAAATTTTCTTCTGGAACGTTCGAGAATATGCAAATAGAACATCATAGAACAAATTTGACTTCCGTAGAAGCTTTAGAACAAAAACTTCTTATTCTTCATACTAAAGGATATTACTGAAATTATTCTGGTATTTGTCAAACAATTTTACAGAACTACTTACAATCTGCATGCCATTATTATTTTTGGATTCTCTGCTTTCAACTGAATAAAATGATACCATTAACGATTGGTTTTGAACAAATTAAACCTAATAAATTAACATAAAATACAATTCTCACCTTGTAATGTTTGCACAAAATTCTAATTTTCTAATTATTAAAATGTTATGAAGTTGCTTGGTTCTTGCTATAACATGAATACATAACATAATTATCTTCACATAACAAAATAAGCAAATATTAAAACATATAACATATAAATAAGTTCATTTTTGTGTAGGCATTACATATGGCCTAGGTTTTTTGTCACTGGTTCTTTACAATAATTTGTCTTTTTCGGTATTATATATGGGATTTTTTGGGTATTCACTTAGAGTTTGTTATATTGTTTACCTTGGGAATACCTGGTTTATCCTAATACATTTTATTTTTATTGTAATATTACTTAGCATCTCACTGTGTTTGTACAGATGAGCTATTACCTTGGTGTGACAATTTTCACTTTTATATTTAAAAATTCTCTAAGAATTAAGCTTGTCTTCAATTGAGCAAGTATGTTTCCATTTTACTTTATAGGATTGTACCTTTTTCCTTTATTTTTTCTAATATTATACAATTAGTCTGTCAAATATGACTATTTTTGTGATTGTTTTTTGGTCTCAGCCTGGTATGGTATAGGTAAATAGTTTCATAACTTGACTGTTAAAGTGTTTTAGGTGGTCATATATATAAGTATAGTTACTTTATATTGTGGTTCAACTTTAAAATACAATTTTGTTGCATTTTGACAACATTAAATTCATAAATATTACAATTTTATATGTTCATCACATGTTTTCAGTTTAACACTGTTTTTGATTATTTTAATTGACTTCTAATCAATTTACAGCTTTCTCTATTTAAAATAATTTGTTTGTCTTTGCCTAATTGACATTTACATATAGTTTTTATATTAATTCTATAATAATTAATTTTTACATAAAATCTGAGTGACTGGTCTCAACTCCAAAACCTTGGTTTTTTGTCATAACATTTATATATATATTTTTTTAACTTACATCCTTTTTAATGATGTGTTCAAATCATTCAATACATTTATCTTATTTATATTATAAAGTATAATAATAGATCTTGTCCATTGATTCACAATAAATAGTTTTTTATACCCTATTCAGAGTTACATTTCTTAATATGTCATGACCTCATTTTGGTCATTTCTGAGATTATCTGTTTCTCTTATAGTACATTATCAGTTTTACACTGTTCTTCACTTAAACGATATATGTGGGGTTTGAGTCTTGGTCATAGTCTTGGTCGTTTTTTTTCATGTTAATGATATTAATTATCGGACATTAATACAAAATTTTTTGGATAACTTGGGTTCGATACTGTTCATCTCACCTTCCTCTTATGATAACTACTTTGCAATTAAATTCCTTTATGGAACGTTCTGTGACGTTACAATATTAATTTCCGGAGTTTACCAAATCGATTGTACTAACGCGTGTGTGGTCTTGATTTCGGACGCTGAAAAGTTTGTTTCTTCTAAATTTCTCATTGTCTTACAATACGGTCGTGGCGTAGTGGCTTGCCTGTGGCGCTGCTACGCTGTCGGTGCGGGTTGTATTCCCTCCGGGGCCATCTGATTTAGATACGACCGTTCCCCCCTCGCAAGACAATGGCAAACCAGCGAGAGGTATCCTGTCTAATATAAACCCTCCTCAAGTATGCCGTTCGGATCCGTCGTTAAACTGTAGGTCCCATATACCTGTTTGAGACTCCGTAAAACACGCACCACGGGTATATGCTGGGAGGGTACAAACCACTCGAAAGAAGACTGAAGGACCCAATAATAATAATTACAGTATTCGAATTCACGCGACCATATTAAAATGCTCCATGTCGTGCAACAATAATATACGGGTACGTGTGTGTACTTTATGCGGTTAGGTAGTAGTGTCTGAAAATGATGCAAACACTAAGAGGCCTCGACCAGTATGCTGTGACCGTCGCAGCAGTTTGAGACTCTAGTGGTACAGTAATCACCCGTTATAACGGACTAATAGAGGCTCTGATGTGTCCATTATACTGAAACTCCGTTGTAACTGTTTGTACCAAGTAGACCTTATAATACTATAACGGACTAATAGAGGCTCTGATGTGTCCATTATACTGAAAGTCCGTTGTAACTGTTTGTACCAAGTAGACTTTATAATATTATAACGGACTAATAGAGGCTCTGATGTGTCCATTATACTGAAAGTCCGTTGTAACTGTTTGTACCAAGTAGACTTTATAATATTATAACGGACTAATAGAGGCTCTGATGTGTCCATTATATTGTAAGTCCGTTGTAACTGTTTGTACCAAGTAGACCTTATAATATCGGTATGACTCATTTAAATTACGTGCATACAAATAGAAACTGTTTACGCGTATTTTACGCATCCGCATTCGTTTCACATGACTTTTTTTCTTTCTACACATTTAACATGAAAACAAAGTTACAGACTTCACTTGTCTAGTTTCCAGTGTCCTACACGATTTGTTTCGCAAATCGTCACATATGTTCGACACTAAAGCTCTTTTTTCCAGCTTTTCTATTATTGTCGTTTATCATAAAAGAAAAAAGAAAGAAGAATGCGGATATAAAGACGGAACTGCGAGGGGGGTCGACCCATTGTTGGAACAGCTAAGGAGCAACAAACGAAGGTGGTGTGAACATTTGGGAAGAATGGCGGGTGACAGGATTGCAGTGCTAGCAATGCGAGAACGAAGTGGGTTCCTGAACAGGTTCAGGATGAGCCTAATCCTTGACGTTGATGGTGATGATAATGAGCTATATCTTCTGGCCTATAATAGGCCTACTCAAAGACATAGCAAATTGCTAAAAATTGTAGTGTAACGAGAAACCGGTATAAGAACTGGGAAGTCAACAGTCAGCACAAGCTAAAGGAGACAACAACGAACGTATCAACTTTGACTAGAACAATAACTGACTGAGACAGACCCAAGTCTAGGTAGGAACAGTGGCGGATTATCCATAACGCTAGGGTATGCTGCAGCACCGGGCACAAGGGCCGCAGCTATCTGAGGGGGCACTATCCAGCCCTAAATCATAAAATCTTTTTGAACATAATAAATGTGATAAAACAAAAAAAAATGTCCTCAATCCAAAATCATAAAAAGATGTATGCACACTTTTCGACGAGTTCGCCGAAGCAGTTTGTGTCACTAGTAAAATTGCAAAACAGACGTTTTTCTCAAATCGTTGGAATGGATATGATAGATTCCATGACACTACAGTTTGTCCGTTCAAAGTATTAAACTGGATTATTGATTGTAAAATGACTGATGTATTTCCGAATATATACATTGTTTATCGTCTTCTTTTGACTATTCCACTAGCTAACTGTGAATCTTAAAGATCATTGTCTGTATTAAAACGCATTTAAGATATTTTGAGTTCAACTGTGGGAGATGACAGATTGTCTTTGTTAACAAGGCTGAATATTGAAAACGAGATACTTGAATCGCTCGGTTCAGAAGAAATTATATAATACTTCGTTAAGGCAAATTCAAGACAAAAATGGATAGATCAATATTTTCTAAGCTTGAGTACTACTTTCCTCATTTTAATCACTATTTAGCTAAATGTTTGTTGTAATTTCAGAGTTTAATAAAATAATTGTTAATTTTCGAAATTGTATATGCCATTTATCAGTATAAACAATGGATAAAAGTTTGAATTTTAAATTGCGGGGAGGGCACCTGTCTGATATAGTAGCATAGGGCACCACGCGCTTCTAATCCGCCCCTAGCAGTATTTGGAGGAGTGTCTAATCCTGCGTAGGAGCAGTGTTACGAGGCCTATCAATTTCTAGAATAAAGAACAACGCGTAGCCTCTTAATAGAAGCGCGGAGGTGACAAGACCGTTGATAAACGGAATAAGTCACACGGCTCATCACCTGCATACATTGTCCAGCTTTGCTAGGCGACATCTTAGAGCCTGTTTGTCTTTGATTTTTCAATATTCCGTGTTTCTTAGAGCTGTCCGTTATATCGGGAATTACTGTACTCTGAATTATTCTTGTTTTTTGTCATCAGTCTCCTGACCAATTGCAACCGTTCTTCCAGCCTTGTCGTCTATTGATCTCGTGGACATCCCACGTCCTGCAAAATGCTTCATGTCTTGGCAGTCCTAATTATCCTTCTCTACCACCTCCATTTTGCTATCCTCCATTTCTCCATTTAAATTATCCTTCTTTATTCTCTCCATCTATGCCGTTCGGATCTGGCGTTAAACTGTAGGTCCCATATACCTGTGAGAGACTCCGTAACACACGCACCACGGGTATATGCGGGGAGGGTACAAACCAGTCGAAAGACTCAGGAACCCAATAAAAATACTCTCCATTTCAGTTTCGTTTACGATATGAACTATGTTGACTTTCTCATTCTTCTCTAATTTCTTTCTTCGTCATAGACTTATTGTTTCCTCTAATTTATGATTTATTTTAAGAGATAACGTATTTGCAAATCATTTTTTTGCAATTAAAAAATTTATACCTAGCTTTTATCAAAACAACGATATCGTTCATTAAAGCTTTTTGTAACATTTAATAACAGATTTTTTTGTCGACATTTTCATTTATTTCAGTTTTTCCTCATACACAATACTGTAACATTAGAATAATAAATTTCGTTAATCTACAGATTAAATTATTTAAAATCACTGTTAATCGGAAATTAAATATTCCATTTTTTTATCTATAATTTTCAGTTAAAATATGCATAGAACGTAACGTGCAAACCAAAATTAAAATAATTGTATGCTACACAGAATGCCGCTTTGTCGGGTTATTTTGTTAGCATTATTTTTACTCCATCATTTCGTACATAATCTTCTAGATAAACTTTGTCGGTGTCTCCATCTAGACATAACTGGACCACCTACGTTGGCGATCTTTATAGGTATCACTGGACACTAGATAATGCGCGGGTACTCAGTGTCACTAGGTGTCAAGTCAACCGAAGAAGTTGTAGGTCAGGACTTGATAATCAAAGCCAGGAAATAATGTCAGAAGAGATGAAACTGAAGATTAATCGGGCATTATGAAGGTAAACGGCATGTTTATTGTATAGGCCAAAACGTTTCTTTAGTACTGCAGACTTCACTTACTTCACAAGAATGTTGGGGTCGTATTCGTTAATTATTGTACGTTGGTACTGTACAAAAATCGTAAAAGACTAGACCCTTTACACGTCACTTTACTAGCCAATGCTTCCATCCTGAATTTTTATCGCAAGTGAACTGAAATACTTTCACTCCAAGGTTTAGCTCCGTTTGGATTCAGGCTCAAAATAAGCCAGGCTTCATAACAAGTCAAACTACTCTTTAGAAATTTATCAGCTTCACTTAACTAAAATTGTTTGAATTCCATGCACTTGGTCTCTTTGTAATTCTCGGTAAGCTGTTTTGAAACCCATGTAGCGCTTATTTTACGGTCGTTAAGCTTATTGCAAAAAAATTGTATTAGCTGTCCCAACACTTATTTGGTACTTTTTTCAAATTTTCTCTTTTGTTGTAATGTATAGATGTTCTCTGATAAGCGCGTTTGTACAGATCACTGGCACTGAAGTTAAAAGCTCGATTGCACTCTGAGAATGCTGCTCACTAGTCACTTCTGTTCAGCTTCTTTCAAACTCATTAATAAAAATTCTCTAGATTCATACAATTTTCCCGCATTGATTAGTCACATCTGGATAGATTTCTTTAGTATACATAGACAGAAAATATTTAAACACTACGCTATTATTCAAATGCAGCATTCTTGGGAGGACACCCCACCGTAAATATGATAGTTAAAGTGTATATTATTTGCATAAAAGTTATATGGAACAATCAGCGGCGCAGCGTGAAAGGTATTTCATGTTAACCCCAGCGGGAAAATAAAACAAAAATTAAATGTCAAAAGTAAAAAAATGTGCCGGTAAAATTTTGAGTTAAATTAAATAATTAGTTTTCTTTGCGGTACGCTATATCCGTTTTGCAAGTACGAAATCGCTTTGTGTAAACAGGAATTGTTCAAATCTTTTACCAAGTTTTTGAGGTTGTAGTTTCTTGGCAAGTAGTAAAAAGATAGCCTTTGAATGTTTATTTATCCCGCAGTGTATCCAACGCGGTTTATGATATTTATAGTCCAGTAATTTATTCAACAGAAATTTAAACATTTTTATGTAAAATATTTTTTACAGGGGTTAAAAAGTGTTCCAAACTTGATCGTTTGAAGAATGGAGTCATAAGAGAATAAATTTTCAACTTCAATGAAATATAAAATGATTGTATACAACTGTGGAAGGGACACTTAGAAAGAATGCCAGATTCAAGACTGAAAATGTAAACCTATAGGACACAGGCATGTGGCTAGACCCAGGAAGAGACGGCTGGAAGCGAAATAGGCAGGATCTTACCTATGCCGCGATATGAAGAAGATGAAGACGACGATGAAACAGTTTTTTGCTTGTTACTCGAATCGTATACAGCCGTCATTATTGTTATACATTTTTCTATCCGTATTTAATATTTTTTTCTGTTTTTAATTTAATCCTTTATTACTATTTCGAAAACAAATAAACAATTATAATCTTAAAATGTCACCGTTATTGTGTACACACGAAAACCTAACACGGAACGTGGTAGCGTTTGGAACGCCGTTTACAAGCACTACCGGTGAACCGATTTGTATGGTAAATTCAACAAAGTGTACGGGCGACCATGTGTTTGCGCGCCCCTAGTGCGATTTTGAAATGTTTATTTTCGAGGACTTGTAGTGCTGATTCACGTCTGTAACAAAACAAGTAGGCTGATTTTATTTACATTTGTCGCCTATATTTACAAGACACGTGATCACAAAAGCGAAGTTTTAAAAAATTCTTTAAAAACTTTACCGTTATCAGTTTCTGCAAAAAATAAGAGAAATATTAGTGCCAGTTTTCCGTTATTGTTTATTTTATTTGTGTGGAAATATAAAATGTGATCTTTATTTTTTCATGACTTTGTGACATTGGAGATATCGATTAATGTTACCGTTACATTTCCACTCTTTTCTGTCTGATGATGTGTACAACAAAGTAAATAGGAAATTACGAGTTACTTTTCTTTAGTCTTGTAGCTTTGTTCATAAAAACATCACCCTGAATCAGATGGAACATCACCCGGGCGGGTTCAAGTGAAGCTGTGTGGCACCAATACCGGAAGGAAATTCTCACTACGCCTCTGTGAATAAGTTGGAAAATAATCACTGGGCTCACAGTTTATAGTTCTGAAAGGTCTTGTAATATCCATGACAGTTTATCTCAGTAATGTTTGAATTCCTCTCGTAGTAGGACGATTGAAGAGTCGTTTGTTCACCAGTGGCAAGAAATTCCAACGTTGTTGTGCACTCATTCTCTTGCACGACACGACAAAAGTTGATAATTAACATTATTAGCAAAGAATAGAATACTGTGTTTTAATGAATATACATATACCTAGAGACTTACCATTTCAATACGTCAATAAGAGATCAAATATGGGGGCAGTTAATGCGGACAGAGACCTGACGATGTGGGCGTATTCAAGAGCGCTTCGTGGTGGGCCATGCAAATTAGGTTATCGCCTAACAAATGTGGTTATTTGGAAACGAATTTCAATTCAGTGTTATTCAACCGACGAATAGAACGTACGTAGGGTCTTACTGGCTGTCAACTGTAAGTAATGAGTATATGGTTAATCATATGTGTGGCAACTGCGCCTGCGCCAGATATACAAGACGTCGCCCATGTATAAAGAAAAATTATCAGATGTAATTTACAGTTCAGCTTAGTTTATTTAGAATCGTTGTTTTTTGCTGTACTTGACTATAACTATAACAAAAATTAAAAAAACGCTTTCATTTAACTCGAATATAATAATAATTGCTGTAAAAAGAAAATAATAATTTTATTAGTTTCAACTATATAACATTTAGAATATCAATCTAAATAACACACGAGGTGTTCTTAAATACTACAGTCATCATAGATTTATGATCACTAATAACATAAGTGTGGGCGCTCCTAATCATGAAATTTGGTAATCGAATATCATTTACAAGCATGTATACGATTTTAAAAAGTTGTGTTTATGAATTAAACAATTGGAAAGTTGTCTAAATGTATTAGGCTAATAATGAACTAAGTACTAGAAAAGGATTTCAAAAATATTCAGCTCTATGTCTCAGCTATGAGTACATTTTCTTTTATGAAAAATAAAATTATTTTTTATATTTACACTATTCTTGTAATCGTATCTACAATATTTAAACTATTATGCTTTGCTTAAAGCACACGTCAGTGGCAGTGGGGAAATGTTGGGTAGCAATGTGTGGAAAGAGGCTTGATTGACCTGGCAACACTGCTTTTTCGTTTCATCTATTTCGTTACACGTTGAATCAGTTTACGTACTGACCTAGGAGGGCGAGGTGTACTGGAGTGAGCCGGACACCACAGTGCCGTACATGAAGTTCTCACGTCAAAAGTGAGATATAAACAACAGACCATATGAAACAAGGACGCGTGTTAGGCGACACAGTCCAATACTCTGGGGGTAGACGTATTACAAGGCGACACACCGAAGCAGTAACATTCAATACGATGGCGTGTAGCAGAATTTCGTAAGCAGTAGAAAACCAAGCTACAGGCAGAAAATGTAAAAGAGAAATAATAGCAACGGAAACAAACTACCAGAGACAAGAATGCACAACGATGAAATAAGAAGGAAAATGAAGGTAGACAATGACAAGGAAGGCATGCTTGGTTAGAACACAGTGGCCTAGTAGGCCTATGGGCACGTAAAAAGGTCTGGAGATGAGAGATGGGTTACGAATCGAGTCCTTGGTACCATCAGTTATAAAAATTATGTAGTAAGCCTACACACACGCGCGCGCGCGTGCACGCACAAAATTTCTCTTGTTCTTTATATATATACTATAACGATTGTAATAAATCTCAATGCTGCTGAATACTTGGTGTGGTGTTCAAAGTCTTCCTGGTCTGAAACTCTTACTTTAGTTTCACTGTTGATCGAGTCCAATTGTAATGAAACCTGTTATATAGTGTTAAATCTGTATAGGAGTAGTGTAACAAAAATGTTTTTAAAAATGTTTGTGGAATAAATAAAAATTGTGTTTAAAAAAAAATTTTATAATAAAAAAAAATTTCTTTTTTATAGATTAATTAATTAAAAACAATTAATTAATTGTGTTTCATGAAGTTTTGAAACGTGTCTCACTTCTCTAGGAAATTTTATTAATGTTCTTGTATTTTCAATAAACTCCAACCACTTATAAGATTGTCTCCAGGGGCAATCGATATTTGTTTACTTTTCGTTTTGGAGGTTATCTTCCTTCTGATGTGGTGAAATTCTTGTAGTTTATCGTTTAAATTATATTAATTGTAAATTGTTACGTTTTAATAAAGAAAGAACTATTTTGGTATGAAAAGTATAAATGTTTTATTGGATAATTGATTATAAGACTCTTGTCGATTATAAAATCGACTCTCAGGGTATCGAAAAGTTACAAGTTTTTGATATATAAAATTCAATCAGGTTCTTTTAACAGCTAATTATGGTTAAAGTCAGAGAAATCGGGCCAATATTAAAAAAGTATAACGTTACAACAAGTAATTCTTAATACTAGGTACATATAATTAATTGAGATTGAAATAAAATAATTTGTTGTCGAACCGTATCGCTGACAATACTAGAAGGCGGTGTTCTTGAGTGATGACGACAATTGCAAATGGCCGCCGTCGAGTTGGTTAAATGTCCTTCGTAAATGCGCCGTTCCAAATAAGAGATTTTCTTGCAGTATTCACGTCCTGGTGTCAGCAAATCTTCCTTCTGATGTTGTTTAGTGTCTTGAGTGAAGTTTCTGTGTTGTATTTTGTATAGTGGTGTATGTATAAGTTAGTTCACTTCTTGTCGTTCAGGCACTAAATTATGGTTATAATGTATACTGTTCTATGGTGTTTAATAATGTTATTTGGTGTAGTTTAGTGCTGTACAATGTTATTTAGTCTCTTGTAATCGTTTCTGTCACTATGTAGATGTTACAAAATGTTTTTATTCGCCACTCGCGATTTTCAAAATTGTGTCGTTCACTGACTCGCCATTACGGTACTATTAGTTAGGTTAACTAGGTTAAAATACGCTCGTCAAGTGCACCGTACAATGTTCAATAATCAACTCTCTACTTCCTTCACTTTCGACTAAAATCTTAGCCAATGCAATATTATTCCTTACATTGTTCAAATTTAACTTTGCATCCTGTGCATGTTTTAAATTACATTATATAACTGCTTAAACTTTGGTTATTATTCAAATTTATTTGTTAGATGTTACTTAATTTTATCCTTCAGTTCATTCGGCGTATTTTAATATGGAATAATGCCGTTTTATAAGGTTTTTTGTCTAAAATTGGTAATTTTACCTTCATTTTGTCTTTGGTAAATTTTCAAAATTAACTTCCTGTCATTATGCAAATTCTGCCATTTTTAAGTTATATTTATGATTAATAATCTCATATTGTATTAAAAGGTTTATATTCCCTTAGTTTCTTGCAATTATTTGAATTGGTTAATTTTTAAAATATTATGATGGAATATATGACTCCCCTCTCCAAATTTTTGAGTTCTGTCATTTCCATTTTTATTTATAATTCTGGCTATAATTTTGCAAAATCTTTCTAAGTGGTATCTGTAATTATATGGCTTCATCTCTGGTTTATTTTATCTAAATCCCTTTAGTTTAAATGCATTTAAGTGAGTAATTTCTCTGTTTTGATGAAGTTTGGTTTTCATTATTTTGCCTAGATTTTTTAACAAGTTTTTTCTTACAAATTTTTATACAAACAATACATACTGTGTTATACCCTCTCTGACTTTTTAAACATGGTATTATAAACTAAACATTTTTTTAATTAAACATAACAATAATTAGTATTGGTTTCAATACTATAAACGGTTAAACAAATAAGAAATATTTTCACATGATGGTTGTTTTCAACCATTCAGACATTTTTTACAATCAATACTTATTACTAACATAGAAATATTATTTACAAAGGAGGTTTTTTCCCATCTAACATCTTACTTAATTATTACTATAAATACAAGTAATAAATATATTTACAGTTAGAATGTTAGTGGTTCCAAACTTAACAAATGTCCTTATACCTAATACATTTTTAAAATCCTTTGCTATCTCTTATATTAAATTGAACGATGCAGTTTTTAAAACTGTCTTTTAAATATGGTATTTGGTAATTGTACCCTGTCACTGTATATTTAAATCTGTTTTTATTCGTTATTTAAAGAAATGTCTCTTCAAACAGATTTATAGCTTGTTATTATTACATGTATTACCTTCACTTGGTACAAATTATAAGTCACTTAAAGTTGTATATTTCATTATATACACAGTTTGTGGATGCCAAGGATGAAACATAAGGTTTATTTTTTATAATACCCAAACTAGCACTGGTTCACTTTACACTTTTTGATGCTATTTCTAAATGGTTGTTTAGTCTCATTAACATCAATAAATTAGTTTGTGTGTTACAATGAAGATTTGTTCTTTGGGCATTATATTATTGTTTCATCTTGGTTCAATGGCAACTCTTACTCTATACACTTTTTTCTCTTAATTTTATTGTACATTTGGTTACTGTTCAAGACTATTTCGTTATACTTTTTATTATTTGTGGTCTTTAGTTATTTTGGGATATGGGGATATGGGTGTTTTTTATAAGAGCATTCCTTCTTCTTCAGGATGCTGTCTTCTTCTTCTTTCCTCAATGGTGTCTTCTTTTCTTCTGTCTTCTTGGAATGGTATGTTCTCCATCTTCTTCTTGATGCCATCGGGTTTCTTGGGATTTCTTCATCTTCTTCTGGTTTCTAGAAATACATCACATTTATTGGTGAATCTTGCCTTATTCAGGGTTTCTTTTTCATTTACTTATCCTCGTTGTGGGTTTAGTCATATTCTGTTGCTTCTTTATATACTCCTTACCTTCCTGGGTTATAATTTAAATACCTTGGGTTATTATACTGGTTTTGGATGATTCATCACTAGTAACTTACTTTTATTTGAACTTATAATTTTTTCTAATAATAATGATGGTTCTGCACAGTTGCTATGAATTAATTCTTTATATTAAATTTAATGCTTTTTTTCGGATTTAAATGTTATAATCTTATTATTCTAATGATCAATGCCATTCATTATTATGCGTTTATCTGTCACGTTACACGATTCATATTAGCGACCTATCTCAGCGTTATATGAAAGTGTTAGACTGTACGAGTATAGCGCCGTAAGCAAGAGAGAGAGAGAGTATAATTGCAGCCATCTCACTCTAACCTCGTCACAGCGACGTCCGCTACCGGTACGAACATGAAACTTTACTCAATTCAAATTATGAGTTCAACCTGCGATAACTTCCAAACTAATAAATATACGGCAATTCTGAAAACAGCATTGTGTTCAGCAAGTGAAGCTCTATAAGTAGCCGCAATCTCAGTTAATATAATTAACAATTGAAGAAGTTATACGGAAGACGAACGCCAAAAGGAATAACAAGAGAATTATGCTACATAGGAATTAGGTGTTTTCACACACACACAGATAAAGACCTAAGCAACAATATTCTGTGGTCAGATCTTTGAAAACACGTTTGCAAATACCTGTAATCAATCAAATTGCAAACACAGGAAGTACGATTTTGACTAGAAATTCTCTGCCGTTTCAAACCTGTCAAGGGGTGTTTGCTCGACCTGTTCGAGATTGTCGAGACTGGAAAAACGTATGATTTATTTGAACAACCAATCAGAATCCCGTATTTAAAACAGACGCCAACTCAAACCGAGGGATAGCGTTACTCTTCGTTCGGATCTTCAAGGCGCTAGTCGTGTATAAATTACGTGCAGAAATTTTACAATCACGCAAAGTTGTATTTAAGTCAGAAATTCGAGAAGTAGTCCGCAGTGAAGATGAACTAGTACCGTTCAACAACTCTCGCTGTGTAACACAACATTAATTAATTAAATTATTAATTAATTAATTAATAATCAGGTGTGAAGTGACCTGAGCTACAGCAGCTGTAATTGCCAGAGCATCTTTCTACCGGATTGGTCAACATCATTTCTTCTGTGCTAAACCATCAAAAGGAGGACCTCTACGGATTCTTATCTTCGGTCGACGCATCAAACAGTAAGAAATAGATTCATTGATCAATGAAATAAGTACTAAACAAATAATAAAAAGCAATAAACAATTTTTAAAAGACACTAAGAATTTTACACTTTGTATTTAATATGTAAGATTAGTTATAACATAGTATAGGAGTGTAGAATGGAAAGTGAGGTGTAGTATTGGACGTGCAAATTATTGCAGACCTGTTCTTTAGCACTGGTTTGGGAGATATCAATCTCTTAATTAAACCAGATAAGAGCAATAGGTCGTTTGAACGTCTTAATCTTTACTTTTCACACACACTCGTTAATTATAGAGCAATAGGGTAGCAATAAGTCCTACAATTAACATTTTCCAGAAGTTTAAAAATAATTAAAAAGCTAATTAAACATACTCAAGCAAATTTTAAAGTGTTATTTGTAACGATTTCCCTTGAATCCACAATCACTGAACGAATCCTGAGAAATTGTGTCTCTATGCTCTGAGCTAAGCTGGAACCGTGTCATTAGTATCTGGGATTTGTTCTGGCGCCCAGGTAAAGTAATATCACGGGTAAGTAACGTTTTATCTATCATTCAAAATATTAGATAAGAGTGTTAGATAAAAGGTAGCGTTGTAATATATATATATATATATATATATATATATTGTAGCATAACAGAATTATCACCTTAAAATTTAACTTAATACAACATTTAAAAAAGAAGAAACTATCAATAGTGAGTGAGAAAAATAAATGGTTAAAAATGAATTAAAGAAGCTGATCATTATAGTCGATAAAATATTAATAAAACTAAACTCAATAACAAAGAAAACTCTTGGTGCATATAAAAGAAACCATCTATATAAAACCCCAGTACAACATCAATATACCCAGTAGGTTGAGGAGCAGTAAATGAGAAGATAAATGGAAAAAATAAATGAAGTAAGATGAGGAGCTGTAATGAAAAGGTAATAAGCGGCAAATTATTAAATTAAGAAGCAGAAAACCCCAAAATACAAAACCGATAATATACTCATAAGGAGCTATAAATGAAAAATAAATGAAAAAGAATAATCAAGTAAGAATCCTTGAATTAATGACATAAGGACATGAAAACACAAAGATAAGGAAATACTAATAGAATAAGAAAGAAGAAACAAACTATGTCAAGTTTCACACAAGGAATATAGAAACAAGAAAGGCTTTTCCCAAAATATTATGAAGAAAATATACCAATTAAACATAGTTAAACCAATGATAAATGTTAGACCCAGTAACTCAAGTTACAGGATACATTACTATTAAAATAAATTGTAAAATAAATGTAAGCATAATTTAAGAACAAACTAGAAACAAACAAAGGACTACCATAGTGTAGAAACAAACAAAAGGCTACCATAGTGTAGAAACAAATAAAAAGACTACCATTAGTGTAGAGAATAAAAGGTGAAATACCCTAATAAAATATAATAATAGTTAGAGACTACCGTGAGTGTAGTGAATAACAAAGTGAAAAAACTATAATAAATAAATAGTGAAGGAAAATAAAAATGATTTAAAAGACTACCATTAGTGTAGAGTGTTACAATAAAAAAAACCTAAAAATAAAAGACAGTCAAGGACTGAGAATATTATTAGTAATAAGAGTGTTTGGAAAATTATATATAAAAAATAATAGATATAAGATGTTTTTATCATAGTTAAATTGTTACAAGAAGAAACATAAATACAAAGGACAGTTAATGACTGAGAGTATTATTAGTAATAAGATGTTTTATTTTTAATCAAATTATGTATAGGAAATGATAAGGATAAGAGATTTTTGTTATAATTGAATAATATAGTTAAAGAGGATAGGCATAAGATATTTTGTTATAATTGAATAATACAGTTAAAGATGATAGGTATAAGATATTTTTGTTATAATTAGGTGATATATGAAAAATTATAGATATAAGATGTTATGTTGTATTTAAATAATGCTCAATAATTTCAAAGTTTTGTTAAGGCAGAGAAGGCAAGAAGATAATATGAATATATTTTTTAATTGTAAACCATATAAAGAATAATATAACAAACTAATTAAAAAACCCAATAGAAAAAACAAAACAGTATTTTATACCAAAATCAACGACTACTATAGAGTCAAATCCAAATGAATAAATTTAATAAAACTGTATATAATTAATAGAAACTAGTCAATGTAAAATAAAGATATGTAGATATAATCAGCACAAAAACAAATAATAATAAACGTAATGACCAAAGGATAAAATTAACTTTATTTGGAAATATGTAATACAGGGCCTAACAAGGAACTCAATGCAGATAAAATGTAAATTAGTCAATATTGGAGTACCATAAAAACAAATTATTAACAACAAGCAATAATCATGAAGTGAGTAAAATTATTTAAAGAAAATGTTAACATAAAATCACTTGTAAATCATTTAATTACTAATTATGTAAAAAATAATAAGGCCTATAATAAATATCAAAAAATGTAAATTTTTGGCTTATTTGAACTTAAAGTAGGTCAAGTTATATATTGAATTATGTAAAATTGGAACAAGAATATTGCTAGATAGTTAAATTTTCATAAAATTAATAAATAATTAAGTTATAGCAATAAATAGGAAAAATTGTCATATAATTTTATAAGATGAAATCAAATCCAAGGCATTCAGCTGTTTACAGACAATGGGAAGGAGAATAAGATATTTTGGAAATTGCCACCTAAAACGACGATTTTAAGTCATCAGTCAATTGTTAAACGTGAACGTGTACGGATCAAAAAGTACCGACAGAAGATCTACAATTTATAAGTGGTTTGAAAAAAATTGAAGAACAACCTCAAAACACACTACAGAGGTTACCGACTGAAAATTAATAATTAATAACGTAACAAATAACGAAATTAAAACGAACAACAGTAATAATACGATCTAGCACGAGAGCACAAGGAATCAACCGCCATATTGAAAATTTATTCATCACCAATATTAACTGAACGACGAACTCAAATAGATTTTTTAACACGGAACACAGCACAATTAATCCAGCACCAAACAACATCGCCGAGGAGAGGAGAACACTTCAGATAATTATCCAGAGGTACTACAACATCGCAGAGTACGAGATCCACATTTATATTTGAGGGAGAAGATAAAACATAGCAGTTGGCGTTGGGTAGCAGAAAACTGAAGCGGACGGCGGCCATACTTTATTTGCAGAGCGAGATGGACACAGCCTCCAGGAGCCAGTGACGTCATTCTACGACTTGGTTCGAATTTTTACTTATTCAATGAAATTATTTTCTGAATTATGTTATTTTTATGGAAAAATAGTTAAGATTGAATTAATTGTAAGTACTGTATCTTGTTGCTTGCCCTTCTCTGACCATTTCGACAGTTCAAAGAACTCAACTAATTAATTTTTGTAATACTATATTTTTGTCTTGTATCACTATCGACCTGAGACGAGTCTTAGCCACAGCCATTATCGATGTGCGTAAGATTGGCGCACAAATTAAAAAAAAAATAAATATCAGAATTGTTTCAAATACTTGTGTTTATTATTATTTGTATTATAAACATTAGTTTTTTTCTTTCTTCTTAACATAATTTAGAAGGATTACAAAAATAAACCAAGAAGAAGAAGAAGAAGAAGAGGAGCTGAGTTAGAAGAGAGAATATTTTGATACAATGGACATAACAAGATTAACACTAGTGAAACAAATATTTCTACACACGCAATAACCAATCCACCATTCAAGTAATTAAAAATTATAATTAATTAGAAAAAAAAACATTATTAAATTTTTTTAAATTAAATTAATAAACAATAAAACTTTTTTCTTATAAACATAATCTTTATTTGTGATAACCCCGTTTTATTACAATATATATTCCTACGACAATTACTGAAGCTCTCGAAGAGTTGGGAGCGTGCTTCCACACCGGCTATCCGAGCAGGTGTACCGTCTCGGTCAGGGCCGTAGCTAACCTTCCAAACTGTTCGAGAGTATTTGTAACTACCCAAACGTTACTCTGGCACGCCACCGAAAGGGTGGAAAATTATTGTGGAACCTCTGTGTGACCTATACAAGCAACAGCGGCCTGCTTAGAAATTAGTTACCATGGCGCGATTGTAGATTTCGGATCAAGTGGTTGTTGCTGATTGATTACTGTGTTGTAGTTAGTGCGGAACTCGTATATAGTTGATATTATTATTGCGTGTGGAAAAATTTACCTTGACTTATTATATGAGAGTGTCTTGTTGATTTCACATTGTGACTAATTAAAGCTGGTAATTAGTGACTTCAATGGTGTCTGTATATTTTTTTCCACTGTACCATACGACGATCCGTCAGACCGTCGTAACAGCACATATGGTTATGATTAACCGGATTTAAAAAAGATTTTGGACAATTAAAACTTCATAAGTACACGAACACGCGCGCATTATTTAGTGATTCCTACTATTACGATAAGGAATTGTTGGTTTGACCGTGTGATGCCACTACTACTCCGCCATTTTCAACGAACCATGCAAGTGAAGTATAGAAAACAAAACGATCAAATAAACACGCGAATGTAGTGGTATCGGCTTAGATTTCAGCAGAACAACTACCGGATCGGTCGGACTAGTAATAAAAAATCGTTATTAAGTGAAATACGCCAGTCTAACAACGGGGCCGGTTTTAGTTATTCGCGTATGAAGTGAATTTTCCAGATAAAACTCAGCAAAATGTTAAATACCGGACGGGTTTTAGGTAAATAATTACGAAAGCGCGCGCGCGCGCGCGCGTGTGTCTGACTTTCCGTTGTATCCGGTAAATTGACCCAGACTTTGGGTGGTGAGGGGGGAATAAAAATTGCAATCTACATACTCTCGACTGTAGATGTAGAAAAAAATTTTTATGTACAGTACATATTTACTTAATTATTTGTTGCTGTAATGGAGCAAACACAGAAGCTGTATGTACTGTGATGCAGTTTTTTGTTACCGATTTATAATAAAAAGGAAAATCATTTTATCCCATCTCCATTTCTATTTATTTTTTTTAAACGTTAAAACACTGAAAACTCAAATCCGTCTGGGTAGTTTTTTTTTTTTTAAATCTGATTTTTATTCGCCATCGTTGTGAGTTGTGCACGTCAGCTGACGGCGACTGCATAAGTGAGTTTCCATTTTTTATGTTTGCAGAGTGCGGACGCAGAATTCTGCGCGTGCTGTTTGTGCGTGCGTTATATATTCTGCATATATACACATCGTCTACATAGATTAATACATATTTACTATATATCGATTTACTACAATAGATATATAATATGTTTCCTTATTAATATTTATTATATATACGCTTACTATTTTAATTAATACTTTATAGAGAGTCTTCTTCTATTAGCGTTACAACCCAGTATGGATTTTAGCCTCATCAACAATTTTTCTTCTTTCGGACCTCTCATTACTTCATGCATTTTCACATACATATGAAAATACCTGGTCTATTGCTAAATGTTACATTGATGGACCAGAAACACGCCTTTAGACTTAAGAATACAGACCGTGAAAGATTACTTCTACTGAGCAACAGGCTTATCCTAGTGAAGGGTCCCAGTAAACAAAAAGAAAATTGACGACTTGAAACAATTACAGAAATATCTTCGATCTGATCAAGACGTCAATGAATTTTGTGAATAAATTTTTAATTGGCCCAAAAGTGACCATGAAGAAGGACCAGAAATAGATTTTTGAAACATTATAAGTACTTTTTCTATAAATGTTAACTGTATTTTAACATGTAATAACATTACACAATTGTATAATAATAAAATAATAATAATAATAATAATAATAAATAATAAATAATAATAATAATTATAGAAGGCTTAGTACCAAGTCATTTTGTCAGTTTTGGTGTAAATTTGTATCCCTAAGATTTACGTATTTTTATCCCTAATATTTATGTATTAAGATATTATTTATTTATGTATTATATCAATAAGAAATTTGTCAGTTCGACAAACACCAACAGTCATGACACTTTACTCTTTTTATTTTTAAATATTCTGGTAATCATTTTTCATGCTTCAACACATTTGTATGATGAAAGTAATTGTTTTTAATAATATCTGTTTACTTCGTCAAACTTTTCCTTACAGTTTCTAAAAAAAAGTTGTTTTTGATTTCTCGAAAATTTGAGCTCAGTGACTAATAGGGTTTCTCAAATAACCGATTCATTTACAAACAAAGTTATGACTTTTATAACACACTTCTATATGTATTTATTGGTAAATACATAATAAATAAAACATATATGTATGTAGTAACATAGACATACAACAATCTTCTCCATCTTCATACCCCCATATTTCTGAGATCCTAGTCAAGATCCTCGATCCATCTCTTCATGATCGCCAACCTACTGATCTCCATTCTAGAATTTTTATGGGAATTCTGTGTTGTTCCATCCTCATTGTTTACCCCAGCCAGGCTATACTTCTACTCTTTATAAACCTTACTATATTACTGTTGTTAAAATTCATTCCCGGGCTGTTTGGCCATGGTTAAAAACAATGGACCACGGCCAAACAGCCCAAGAATGAATTTTTACAACATTGACTCCGACCGTATAAGCCTACAAAGTATATTACTTACTATTACTAGTTCCTCGTATTAGATTATTTGTTTCATGATTCCTTCGTATTCTCCGTGAGCCGTCGTTATTTTACAATTAGTCCAAAACTTTTTGTCACTTTTTTTCTTTCGAATATTCTTAAATACGGTTCGTATCTTTACGTTCATACCCAGGTTTCATGCATGTCTTACAAGCGGAGTTAAAAGGTGTTCTAAACTTAACCGTATAAGAAATGAGGCCATAAGAGAAGAGTTACAAGTTTGTTAACTATATTTAACTATACTTGTATGGAGGGGGAAATTCTTAGGTGGGTTCGGCGCAGACCACCGCTCTAGAAAGCCTCTCACATATGTAACAAAAACTGAAATCTAAATTGTGGGTAAATGACTTTTATCTTACCTTGTATTATCCTAAAGTAGAGATGCACACCATTTTCATAATCTGAGTCATCCTGGGGGCTGTAAAATAGTACTGGACGGAACACATGAACGTTTAAAACACATAGCATAGAACGGTTTTATCAACTTAAAAACTAAACATTTAACGATTAAGTGTAGAACTAATGTTAGTAGAAAAGTGACGTTAAGGAACTCGAAGAAAGGGTTTTAACATATTAATAACTGAAATTATATTAAAATCTAAACTACCGCACAAGGTTGACTTTGTCCACGAAACCTTACGTATGTTTTTAAACATGTACCATGTAAAAAAAATACAAAATATATATTTATGTGTCGTATTAAAACATACAGATTTACGTATAAACAAGGTATAGATAACACTGAAAATATAGTAGGGAAACAGACAATGGGAAAGCCAATAAACTTGTTAAAAGGAAAAGAAGATAGTGAAAAGTTTAACTTATACAGCAAAAAGTAAGTTTTATTACACAAGAACCATCTCGCCTTACTTGGGGTCATGTTTTTCGTGAACTGTGAAATAAAAATTCAGTAGGCCTATTATTTATTTTTTAATCAGTATTTCAAATATCATACTTAAATTTTTTATCAGGATTATTTTTGTAATCGGTATTACAATAGTCCTGAAATGTTCTAGAAATGGAAAACAGTAGGCTGAGTTATTTCTGGACGGTAGAAAGTTAGTGCACTCCTATTAATAATTTTTAATATCTTGGGAGCTGGATTACATCAGATAGTCATGTAAAAAGTAGAGTTACACAAGTAGCTCTTCTGGAAAAAACTCTTCTGGCGTCCAGAAGCGAGTCCCTGGAGACCAGGAAGAAATTCATAAAGAGTTTCATTTGTAGCACATGCGCATATGACTCAGACACCTGAACCCTGAGGAAACTGGAGAGGAGCTACCGTGAAGCTTTTGAGGTGTGTGCTTCAGGAAGGCTTTAAGAATATAGTGAATAGATTGTGTCTAATGATGACTTTTGTAGAGATCGTATGAAGGCAGGATTCTGATCAAAGCCATCGCGGAAAGAAGAACCAGGATAGTTGGGTCATTTGCTACGGCATTCAAACTGGTTCACCAACCTGATCTAGGGGATGATCGAGGGGTGTAGTGGTAGGAGGAGGCTCAAGACAGAAGTCGCTGGAAGACATAAAAGGAAGAAGATATGTTTTGATTAAGAGATTGTCCTTTGGTAGGGAAGAAGTTGCAGTCCAACCAACCTCTGGATCAAGGCGAAGAAGAAGCTTATTTTTTAAGGCGCCGGTGTTAGTGTTTATTTCAGTTTGAATCTTAACCTGGCGACACCATGGTTTTCCCCCCAATAACGCAGTATAATCTATGGTATTTAAAAAAAACACTTCACATAGAAATTAAATAATAACAAAAAGCGATTACGATCAAAATCAAACTACTTGATTAGAAAAAAAAACTTTTAACGTATAACCAATAGTCAGTGAGTATCGGTACCCATTACAGCATAGTCGAAATATCGAAAATTTTTGTGCGTGAAGATGTAACTGGAAACTACCAAAAACTTGAATAATCTACGTGTCAATTCCCGATAAAATTTGAACAAATCGTTACATAAGAGCCAGTTTTTTACTGGTTATTAGTTTTCTTGCGCTGCGCTGGTATCCCCGTAACTTGAGACAACGAATGCGTCGGCCATAATGTATCCCCGTGTATTACACTGTCCCCCCGGGGACAAATTCACAAGAACACTCTGTGCGTAGGCGTCGAGTCGGCGGCCTCTAACCCTACTTTATTGCCAACATATACAACTGAAATTGTGCGGATCCTGCTTTACTGGTCTCATGTGTTACTGACAACTTTGTGGCCCCATATTAGAAAACCGATTTTGACACCCACACAAAACGAAATTTACCTTTACCTTAGTATTGGAAAATTATTGAGCGCTGATTTAAATTTATGACTAAATAATTTAAAAAATAAAATTTATTTAAACAGTCTACTGATTAAAAACTTTAACTTTCTACATAAATAACCATACTCGTCATTATGTTTAATTGGCAATATAAAATTACAAGTTGTGTTTAAAAAATCTAACACATATTTAATGTAAAGCAAGAATATATTTTTAAAAAATTGTAGGTATTTCGATGGGTAAATACCAGCCTAATAGAAAAATTGTAAACAACATGGTTTTATAGTTTGCGAAGTTAATTTTGGGACTTCTGGAGTTGTTTTGCAACATGAAGATTCTTGGAGTAATTTACTCCTATAATCAAAAATACAAAACCGAAATTTAATTATAATTTATGGCATATTTGTTTACTTTAACAAACTGAAGAGAAACTTCAGGTTCCCTTCAACTGATATATATATCTGCAAAGGATTTTTTGTTATGTATATTTTACTGTATGCAACTTTTATTATGTTTAAGTAGTAATACGTTAATTAACTAAATTAAATTTCAAATTTTAAATATTTTGTCAGTTTATCTATTAACTTTAACTAGTAGTTTATTTAGTATCTTGTTTATATTATGTTACAAAATGATTCTTTTTCATAATATTTCGCCTTTTCAGATATGTTTTAATAAAGTAATATTTCCAGTTATTCAAATTTTCAGTTACAAAACGCTGATTTAAATTAACGACTAAATTAAATTGCGTTAATACAATATTGTTATTAAATTTGTTGATTTTCTAGAGTTTCGTTTTTACGTGCCATTGTGTATATGTTACGGGCAAATGCCGAATTCCGGGCAGATCGCGATATGCCCAGGCAAATCGCGATCTGTCTACCAGTTTCGGGCAAAGCCCGATGTATCTTGGTATTTCGGGATGTGCCCGGGCAAATCGAGATATGACCGATCGTCTTTGGGCAAATCGCGATTCAACCAAGTCAAGGGACCATCGTACGTTTATATATGCTTCAAAGGTTTTTAATCAATTTACTGAAATATAAAATAACAATGTAAAGAATAGTGCAAATGAAACAAAGTATTAGCAATATAATTTTATTCCAAATTTTATTTTAGAATTTGTTTAAATTACAAATTGAAACATTACAAAACAAACTTTGAAAATAAACATTTCAATTTAACAATACGATTTTAATTCACAATTTATTTTAAAAAAATTTAATTACAAATTGATACATTACGAAACAATCTTTGAAAATAAACATTACAATTTAATTACATTAAATTGAAGAACATAAAAAAAGCTTATTTAAAAAATTAAGAAACTAATGAATTATAAAATACCTTTATTAACTACTGAATAAAAAAATATCTTTTCTTTAAGAAATTATAAATGATAAACATAAAAAATAAATAAAAACTGAAAGTATTAAAAAATATAAACGGACTTGCAGTTAATTGTTGGTGCACGGAAGAGACGAATGACATTTTGAATTGCATTTTATGCCGTTTGCGTTGCATTTACATTTTTTATTAGAACATTTCTGTTTGCAAGAACAATGAATGTACCCCTGCCCACCAGTATGCGATTCTTTTCTGCTTGCTTCTCTGAGACTTATTTCTTTGTTTGGAATGTCCTCTGCTCTCAAAAATGATTCTTTACAATCACTTATTTGATTTCTTGAGAAAAGACAGTTGATTGTACCGTTTAAAGTACCTAATTTATAATAACCGTCATCAGTCACTTCTAAAACCAGCCCCAGAATATTCTTTGCATCGACTTTACTTCTATCTACGCTAGGAATTGGAATTTTCACTGTTGTTCCAATAGCCAGTTTTGGAAACGCCTTTTCACTTGATAATTTCATTTTCTTTGCCTGTTTTTTCAGGCTTTCAAGACCTTTGGTCTTTGATTTTCTTTGTCGCTTCTTAGTATGACATCCCATACAATACAATTTGCTGTCTTCGCTTACTGCACACGTGTCATGAACTGATTGAGAACATATGTTACACACATGACTATCTTCATGATGCAGCTCACAGATACAACATGATTTTTGTTCATTTTGTACAGGAATTTCATTTGTAGTAATAACCTGACTAGAGTTTATCGCTTCGTCATTTTGTTCGGCTGAATCATCACTTAGGTTATTCTCTTCGTAAACGGTATTTAATGCATGTTGGAGGTCTTCTTCTGAAACTAAGCTATTCAAGACATTATTTGGTAACACAGATGAGTTTAAGCCGATATAAGCTTTACGTCCAAACATGCCTTCGAACGGTGTTTGCTGTATTCCACTATGTAATGAACTGTTCTTTCGGAATTGGCAAAATCTCAGTCCCTCACTCCACTGCTTTGAATTATTCTCTTCCATCCAAGTAAATATCATATTTTCTACATCCTGGTTCGCACGCTCGACACTTCCTTGACTTTCGGAATGACGAGGTTTACCATGGACGATCTTCAAGCTTTCCAACATGTTCTTAAGTTCATTTATCACATGATTTGAAAACACACGACCATTGTCAGACTCCAGCACACTTGGAGCTCCGAAGAAACAAAATACATCAATTAAATTATAAGCAACTTCAGCTGCAGTTTTAGTTTTTAAAGGACGTAGACACACAAATTTACTGAGATGATCTTGATAAACCATTATGAATTTGAATTCTCCATCTCTACAGGTCTGCATGTCAATAAGATCTACTTGCCCCTGAGCATTAATTGCATTAAAAAATCATAGGTTTCACAACTAAACCTTTTCTTGGATGACTGAACTTCTTTTGACAGGGTTCGCAAAGATTTGAATATATCATTATGATATCTCTAGATATATTTTTATATTTTGATTTTAGACTCTTTTCCATACGATTTCGACCACCATGACCAGTATTTAAATGAACTGAATGTAAAATATCAAAAATTTCATTCTCATGTACATAATAGATTATTTCACCTTTAGTCTATGTAGTTGGGACAATTAATTTCTTTGTCTCATTTATTGTTAAAACATCAAACCTTTTTATTCTCCTGTAGTCTTTGCACGATTTCTTTGCAGCTTTCTTCGCCCCTTCCACGTCATTCACTAGTTCATAATACTTTTCTTCCTTGAGAAAATCACTGGAATCACTTTTGTTCATTTCAGCTAATTTCGCGTGAAACCGTTCTTTCATATCACCAACACGTGTATCAGAAACCGACGCCATTATTAATAGTTACGCACTACTTGCTTGCTTCTAACACTGTCGAGAGCTGGACGAACAATAGCGCACATAGCATATGCGAGAGTAACCTGGCACGTGGTCTCTCGTAGGCACTGACTCACTCTAAAAATATCAAGTTAAAATCATACAATTACGGAAATTTAAAATTTTTAAATTCGCTTTAAATTTTAAGTATTCATTTTATTACTTAAACTTTTCTTACGTGTAAACATTTTAAAATTCTTTCATAATATTCAAAGGTCGATGTACTGTAACGAAATTAATCTGTTCAAAATCATCAGGTCTACAACCTCAGTATTTTTAAACAATAATCAATATTAATCTATTTGAAAACTTAAATGTCAACTTACCAGTGTGTGATGTGTTACGTCACTCTTATAATATAAGATATTATAATAAGTACCTAAGATATAATATAAATTGTAATAAGATATTATATGATAAGTACCTACTTATCTGAATAAAAAAAAAACTTTATAATTGTGATCTTATTTAAAATGACACTGAAATAGATATTGGACTTATTACGACAGTTATGATACAAAGTTAGTCATCATGCACTTAAATGAAATCAATTCTGTTGCAAAAGTCATTTAAGAATTTTTTATAAAATATTCACTTTTTGACGTAGTACAGAAAACAGATCGTAAATTGAGTTTTATAAATAAATACGTTTTTATACATTTTTTTGTGACGATAAAGGATTTCAAACACGTTTTCAATAAAATGTGGCATTTCATTAAACTTAAATTTTAACTTTTAATTCCAGCTCCCTAATTTTTGGAAGAGTTGTTAGGATAATCGTTAACAAATCCCGAGACAATTATGTACACGGTTTCTGTCAGACACATATCATTTAACGAGTTGAGCCTTTTAGTTTTCCTTTTCTTATTAAGCAGTTTCCAGAAAGGTGTCAAAAATATGTTTCATCCAACAAAACGGTATTTTTTGTTAGCATTATGACTAAGATCTTAATGAGATCGTCTTTGTTTTTAATAAGATTATTTTCCCCATAAATCAAAACTTCATATAACATCTGTTATCAGTAAAACTGTAATTGAATTAGAAGAATTAATTTATAAGTCTATAAAGTTATGAAAGTAATTTCGTATCATCAAAATATATTTTACATATCCGATTTCGGGGAGCGTGTAAATAAAACTAATCCAACAATATTGAACAGAATACGTTTATTTGCATCAGTTATGTGCAGCGATAAAACAAAAGTTTTGAACGTTACAGTAACATAAGAAATGTAACAATAAAAAAATATTTAAAAAATTAACTTTTCCTAACGGAAGAAATAGAAAATCTAAAGAATTTCTATCACTAGAATCTCATTGTTAACGTCAAAGCCTCTCAAATCACAGAAGTAAACAAATCGATTACAGGTTTGATCCCTGTCATTTAAACTGTTATTGGAAATAGCAATAATAAAATTTTTTAAATAAAACAATCATGTCCAAATTTGATTTACATATTTTTGTAATTATTGTCATTTTGTTCATTATCAAGTTCTAGCGTTTATAAGACAATCCTCTAAAAATGAAACAATAAGTAAAAAGTGACTTAGTTTCTAATTTACTGACTCACATGTAGTTCTGATATATTAAATATACGGGATGGTTTTACGACCACTTTGATTACAATTATCGTTTTTACTTTGTCAGTGAAGTGTTAGTTTTTCCTTTATTATTTAATATTCTTCTGGTCCAAATCATAGAAAATGTTTAACTCACTTTTCTTTGTTTATGTTTCTGTTGTTTAGATATATTTTCTTTGGGTTTGTGCTAACATGGAGGTATATTTTCAATTAGGTCACAGACTGATACCTTGACATGATTTCTAATTTAACGTTCCGTTCTTTTTCAAGTGGTTTTTGTTTGTTGATAATCGATTAAATATTTCAAATATTAAAATCAGCAATTTTAATATGCCTATATTCATCAATCATCACATGCCTATATGCAAATGAATGTCTAGCATTGAATTATAATTTAGACAAATTAAAAATTTTGGAAAGACGAATTATTAGGAAAATATTAGGCCCAGGAAAAAATTCAGAAGGTTGGAAATTAAGAAGTAATGATGAAATGTATCAAAGTATAGAAAGTATAACAGAAACAATGAGAAAAAGAAGGCTATTATTTTTTGGACATTTATATAGAATGGACGACAATAGGTTGACAAAGCAAATCTTCAAATATCTGTGGGGGAAGAAATCAACATCAAGTTGGTTTAAAGAAGTCCAAAAGGATTTAGAAAAAAAATAATATACACGCAGAAGAAGCAATTGAAGGAGAAGTTTTTCGGGCAAAAGTATTAAAAATGCAGGGAGTCCAGGGTAGTAGAGAGAAAAACCCAGGTTCAAAGTGGACTGAAGACAGGAAGAGGAGACACAGTGAGAAGATGAAAGAGTATTGGAAAAAGGGAAAGAACAAAGAGTAAAGAACTGAAATTCACATGTGGTCCCTAGATGGCCGATACGGAAAAAAATCATTAATATATTTTTTCATTTTTATTCCTCACTTTTAATATTTCTACTTATTAATGAGGCAGAAAATTATCGTTGGCTATTCCCTATCTCGTTGTACTTCATTTGTATCTCGTTTATAAACTTCCGTTGCACGTTCATTACTAACGAATTTACAGCTGCTTTTCGTGACGCACAACGATTTAAAACAGTGATTTTCAACTGGTGGGCCGCGCTCTTATCTTGGGAAATCAGTTTAATAATCACTCTGTTTAATTATTAAAAATTACTGTACATTATTTACTTTAAAATAATTACGTTGAAGTTAATTTTTAAGTCTTCAAATGTTCTTTAAAACAAAAAAAAATGAATTGGCTCATTTTGTAAGCTGTTGGCAAGTAGCAGAAGAGTTTAAAAATGATGAAACGTTGCATAATTTTATGTCAATATTAAAGAAATTATAGACTAATTTAATACAAGATTCAGTGAATTGCGATGCTGAAAAATGGTGGCTCGTTATTTAATACTCCTGTTTAATCCTCATAGTACTGGCACTGAAGAACAACGAACTGACATCAACTAGAATTGTGTGATTTACAAGGCGATGACTTACAAGGTGAAACCAGATACGAATAGATGGCAGATTTCTTTAAGCTGGTACCTCGTGATCGAGTCTCAAACCTGCGAAATTTTGGACAGAAAATGATGCCGATGTTTGGCAGATCGTACATCCACGAAAGCGTGTTCTCCACAATCCAGAACTACAGGAGAAGTCGCCTCACAGATTAAAAACAACTCAGCTCGATTTGGACAGTCCCGCTTTTACATTCAATATTTAAAGTAAACATACAATCCTTAAATTCGTAGTGAGCATCAATCAATGAATTTTTCAGTGAAGGTTGGTGATGATCGGTTAAAAATATAACACAAATTTTAACTTGTGTCGACGTTTCGACATTGTTTATTGTCATCATCAGGACCTGTGTATGAATACAAAAGAAATGTCAAACACATTAGAACAATTATTTGGGTGAGCGTTTTTTCTTTGTATGAGGATGTGTGTGTGTATGCGCACACGCGTGTGCGTGCGTATGTATGTATCATTGTATATGTGAAGGAGTTGAGATAGTTTGTTTACATCTTGAAATGTTTTCTTTAAGACAACGAGAAAATTATAATATCACAGAACTTAATTTATACACTATTACAATT
This sequence comes from Magicicada septendecula, assembly GCA_034769895.1. Lineage (NCBI taxonomy): Eukaryota > Metazoa > Arthropoda > Insecta > Hemiptera > Cicadidae > Magicicada > Magicicada septendecula. The sequence goes on along the minus strand of CM068374.1, from coordinate 406,434,906 downwards.
TAAATTACTATAATGTAATGGTATTTTTTAATTAATTATAAAAGCAATAATCAACAATTACATATTAGATTGGTACAGAAAACGTTTATAACATATAGCATAGTAAAATATATTATAGCTAAAAACAGATTAAGGGAAGTTAAGAGAATGGGTGAGACAGAGGGTGTGATTGTGGACATATACATACATTTACAATATTCTATATTACTCTGGACTATAATTTACAACAATATGATTATAAGTATTATCCAGTTTCACCTGATAAATAGATTTACCATAAACTTGTGTTTGTAACATTATGTAAATTATCTGATGTAAGTTCGTAAAGTTCTACAGTTATTGTGTAATTTATATTTTTCTAAATTAGTGATTGTTTTTAATACCAGTAGTGAGTGAAACATGTTAAAAATAACTTTTAATAATTACATAGTTGAACATCCCTATAATCTGTATTTACCTATAATATATTTTACTATGCTATATGTTGACTGGTATATGTATAATCGTTTTCTGTACCAATTCTAATATTTAATTGTTGATTATTGCTTTTATAATTAATTAAAAAATACCATTACATTATAGTAATTTAAATTGTAACAGTGTATAAATTAAGTTCTGTGATATTATAATTTTCTCGTTATCTTTAAAGAAAGCATTTGAAGATGTAAAGAAACTATCTCAACTTCTAGGTACATACGTACGTACGCACACGCACACACGCTCACATACACAAACACGCTCACCCAAATAATTGTTCTTTTGTGTTTGAGGTTTCTTTTGTATTCATACACAGGTCCTGACGATGACAATAAACAATGTCGAAACGTCGACACAAATAAGTTAAAATTTGTGTTCTATTTTTGACCGATCCTCACCAACCCTTCACTAAATACAATGTTTCATATATTTTTTTATATCTTCAATATTGTAATATCGTAATAAAGATTCTACCATTCAAGGTATGTAGTAAGATATGTTAAATCCACAGAATTACGTCTTTTTGACTAATTTACAACTAAATACTTTACGTTTTTCATTTTTTGCGGAAAAATTGATCGCTTATGATACGCCCCGCCGGTAGGTTTTTTAAGTTTAAATGTGATCTAGAGGGCGCTTTAAGTCGGAAACTACTGACTTAAAAGAATCTTGTCCTTAAAAATTACATTCAAAGGTTTGTGAAACAAATAATCATTAAATATTCAAGCCATACACTGTGAACCCCGCCACTGCTGACAGCAACGATAGAATTTCGTGTACAATTCCAGACTGTTGTTGATAAACACTTAAAAATGGCGATGGTCCGGCGACAGCCAAGAGAGAGAGAGGGGGCGTCACAGAGAGAGAATGATTATACATATTAACAAAAACTGTACCGCACTCTCGCATTGCCTTTATCTCATTGGCCGTTGTTCCATTTTCACTGATAAAACTTCCTGCAAAAATACACAATCGTTATTATCAGGGCCTGAGCATATCGTCACCCCGTCGGTCTGTGCAGCTGATAAAATTTCCAACCTCATAAAGGAACTTGCAAACGTTATGGTGAAAACCTTTAACGGTTGTTTCAGCGCGGACATTGTGTGTGTGTGTGTGTGTGTGTGTGTGTGTGTGTGTGTGTGTGTGTGTGTGTGTGTGTGTGTGTGTGTGTGTGTGTGTGTGTGTGTGTGTGTCGTTTTGGCGAAACGCGATAATCTACAACTAAACGGATACACACAAAATTTAATTCGCTTCATTTATAAATACAGCCTTTTGCTTAAATAAACACAATAATATGCATGTACAGTCAGCACAGAAAAGCGAATGTACAGGGAAACATACAGGTACAGTCAGAGGGGTTACTACGGAAGGGGCGTCATGGGGTTCAATCCATCCCAAGGAGCATTAAAAATTTTAGTGAAATTCCATAATCACTTAAGTCGGCCTATTTATAAACCAGTTGCCTGTGCTAAAATAAGGCTTATAAATGACCGTAGATATAAAAGAAATTACAATATTTGTAAATTAATAAAACTTTATTAGAGTTTTCTTATTAATGACAACCACTCAACACTTGGTACATAACTTACGTATTTGCAGCATACTTCACGTCGGCTTGCTCAAAAACTTTGAGACGCAAAGAATTTATAAAATATATTTTTATAATTATATGTAAATAATCCTCATTTCTCATTTGTCTGAGGAAAAATGAATGAAGAGAGTCCAATCGTCAAACTAGTATCATCACCCCCCCCCCAAGTATCAGCTCCTAGTTATGCTACTGGTACTAATATAAGTAATAATAAATAATAATAAAGTAAAGGGTCGATTTTAAATTAAATTAATGACTTTAAAAATTTCACTACAACTACTTACACATCATAATTTGAATCACAAGTATTAAAATTATTTTGAATTAACAGAAAATTATAATGGCACATTTCTTTACAACCGTAATTTTGTATTTTATTAAAGAACATTAATGTAAACTTGTGTACCAAATTACATTAAAATATTTTTATCCTTTCTTGAGAGATAAGTTTCCATTAAAAAATACAAAATATCTGCCAGACGGTAAACGAGACGTTTCTCAGCCTATATTCATAGGAACATATTCTCGGCCTATGTTCACATAGCCCATCTGAAAAACTTTTATGTGCAGAAACTTGTCAGTTTCTTTCGCCAGCCATATCCTTGGGACCCGGAACTGGAGAGCAGCTGCACTTGACCGGGACAACTGGCGGAGGCTGTTAAAGGAGGCCTTGACTCAGTAATGGGTTGTTGCGCCGCTGAAGAAGAAGATATTCATAAGAATTTTGTTTTTTATATTGATGGATAGAATCCGAATTTGTATAGAGAGGGTACCTTTTACGTTGCACCTGTTTAAACACACACACACACACATACAGGGTGTATTTATACGCAACTATATCTGCCAGTGTTTTGTTTCAGTATACTACGAACAAAGAAAAATACAACTCACATTGCATCCACGAAAATAACCGGATATCACGATGTGTCCTGTCTTCGGGTCGAGTCCCGCAATAAAGTTTCATTTCTTCTTCTTCTTCTTCTTCTTCTTCTTCTTCTTCTTCTTCTTCTTCTTCTTCTTCTTCTTCTTCTTCTTCTTCTTCTTCTTCTTCTTCTTCTTCTTCTTCTTTCTTTTTTTGTTTTTGTTTCTTTGCGACGCGATAACCGTTTTTCTGTTTCTATCCAGAGTAACTGAGGTAACAGAAATTATTCCAACTTTCAGTTAATCAACTTCATTGACCATCCATCTACATCCCAATACCCCGAGAGCAAAAGATCTTCCACTTCCTTTCCACTGACTTGAATCAATCCTTTATTTAGCCGGATTTTGGTATGAGTGAAGGGAAAGATTATGGAAAACACGTAAATTATTAAACTGACCGTTCCTATAAACTACAAGTTCTGACACGTGTTTACAATTTGGGAAACAGAATTTGTCTCGTTTGTTACAACACAGACGTCTGTAGAAAAGAAAACCAAAGTTAGAAAAATACTTCTAATTACGCAAAATTTACAATATGTACGTTATCAGATTATTACTTTATAAGTTTCCGTTTATAGTAGATAAAATTAAAAAATAATCGATTGTTGAATTTGTCAATAATTTCTGTACGAGTCTTTATAAAATCCTGTTCTTTGTGAAAACGCGGACAAAAAGTCTCGTGGAACTGTAATTTATCTAATAATAACGTCACAAAGAGCAGGGAAAAACAATTTTTTCACAAAATATTCTTGAATTTTCTAATTTTTTGATGACGCGTAAACAGCAGCAGCGACAGTTTCAATTTGTTACGCCAAACAACAAACGGGTCTTGAAACTGCGGAGAAACGGAGATTACAGATGTTCCGCACAATTTCCGGTGCGGCTTGTCATGTTGATTAGAAACTATGTTCAGCCAATTCTATTGTCAGCTGTTTGTTTGTTTTACAAAGCTCCACCACACAGCTGATACCCGACCAACCGACCGACTGTGTCTCATTAATTTATTTGTCGAAACGTTAACTTTTACAGCGTACGTATGGGTTTTAACGAAATGATACAATTACCGCTGTGTTGGTCGTTAGCCTGTTCATTCGCACCAACTGTAGGTCAATCTGAAAGGGCAAAGCAACGTCTTTATTATATCATCCATAACGGAACACGTTTTCAGCCGATTTACGAAAAAAAGACAGAGCGTTTTCATTTTTCTGCTTCTGGAATTGAAATTGATTGGCGGAAACTTTGTTTATAACTGTGTCCATAGGAATTAGAAATAAACATTTTTTTTACATAATAATAATGGTTTTTCTCTTTGTACTAACGAAATAATTCAAGAGGTTTAGGTAGTTTAGAGGTAGCCTTGGTAGCTAGACGTCTCACAGCTCGTAGAGAAATATTTGAGGTGAAGAAGCTCGTCCTTTGGGACTTGTCAATGAAAAGAAAACGCACTATATGAAAATGATAGCAGCATAGGTAAGAAGGGAACCCCATAACTAAGAGCTAGATAATTACACTTTTAGTGATGTAGACAGGTTTGTATATCTTGGAACAGAAGTCAAAGAGGAGAACAAATCTCACAAGAAATAAACAGAAGACTCACGGCTGGCAGTATAGTATATTATGTACATCTTAATCTTCTCAAGTCACAGCTTCTGTCGCGTAAAACCACAATGAAAATCTACGAAAGCTTGATCAGACCAGTCGTGACTTACGGAGCTGAAGCATGGTCACTCACTGCTGTATCAGTACTTTCGTTGAGACTATTTAAAAGGAAAATAGTGAGAAAGATACACGGCCCAATAATGTATGCAGAAGAGTAAAGATCCCTTCAAAACGCTGAAACTGATGAAACATTGCAGCGGGAAGATATAGTGCGCTTCATAAAGCCAAGGCGGATAAGCTGGCTGGAATATGTGGAGGGAATGCCACAGGAGACATTTATGCCAAGCTAAATGGAAACATGGAAGGAAGAAGAAGAAGAGGCAGACCCAGAAGGCGATAGATACATGAGGTGGAGAAAGGCTTAAGAAAAGAAAAATAGGCGTACAAAACTGGAGAAAACGTTGCAAACAGAGACAGAGAATTGGAGGCGAGTGGTGGCGCGACTCAAGGTTCATCCCGGCCTGTAGAGGTCCGGAAGATGATGATGAAGAAGAAGAAGAAGAAGAAGAAGAAGAAGGTAATTTAGGGGTTGAGCAGTGTTGGTTGCCTTATGTGAGGCTTCCGGCACACAAGGAAGATAGTGTGGCCAGCACTACGTTTCAGTCACTCATTATTGACCCAGTATGATACCCCACGTAGTCCTTTCCAAAGGCTGAGTCCATAACGGGGCTGAAAAACTTACCTTATTTTATGGCGTTGCCGGGAATTGAATCCGAGATCTCTCCTTTAGTAGGCAGGCGCCATTTATTTATATATACGTGTGAATATTTTTTCTAATATAGTACGAAACTTGTCAAAGACTAATCAGCCTTTGACCAGATTGGGAAGACCTGGAGGCTAGTAGACCAGATTGGAGGCTAGTAGCGAGTAGGCACTTACTGCAGAACCGCATTGCATTGGTGATGAGAGGTTAACCAGGTTGACTTTGACACTTAGGCAAGGATCCGTAACGGAAATCGTTGATATCACACATGTGGAGAACTGTTGAAATTGAATTCGTTGGCCAGAAACTTGAAATATCTTAGTAATGTCCTAGAATATTTAAGCGCAAATATTAAAGGGAATATTTTATTTGGTATGGAATTAAGAAGAAACAAATAACTCTGAAGAAGAATACTCTGAGGAGCTAACTAGAAACATGATATCTGACTGACCAAACATTCACGATGGTATAGTTAGTCCTTGAAGTCTGAATTAATAATGACAGAACTCCTGATTCATCCATTCAGAGAGGAAAAAACCTGAAAACCCGGCTGTATCCATATATTCCTGCGTCAAAATGTCCCCGCGTCATAATGTCCTGTTAAAAATGCCTCTGCAAACATTCAGACAGTTGATCAATAACCAAATTTGATAAATTTTTAGTTTACTTGTTATCATAACTTTGAATTATATTAATTTATTCTAGTGTATTTTCGTTTTTCTTTTTATTTTATACATTTATACCTATGTTTGATGTTAATACTCTGTGACGCAGACAGCCACATTGGTTTCAATTGCGACTCACAATCGCAACGGCTGTGCTACCGCCGTGGAATCGAGTCCAGGTCACGACTCCGTCTTCCTGTCCGTCCCTGTCGCTGGGGGACAAATAATACAGCAATCCTGTCTGGAATGCCTGGGCCACATACTTAATGAAGGCACACACACACACACACACACTCCACCTTGCGGCTTGCCACCTCACATGGTTACTAGATAGCTGAAATCTCTTTGGCTCTGGTGGAACATGAGCTGTACAGCAGTCACGGTGGGCAACGAGTTGCAGGCGTAATGTCTGAAGGAAGAAGACGAAGATGATTAGAATCTAGAGGTGTGACGTACTCATTGTACATTTTATTTTATTGCTTGGTAACGTATTATTTTATAAACAGTCAGATAATAGTATTATTTTTGTTTGCAGATAACAATAATTCATCCCAAATTCGTTTAGTAGGCTAAGCCGCAAATGTATTTCCAATACTACGTACAGTACAGAAAATTGCTTCGTGACTTCTATGTGTTAAATTTTACTGCACTCCAGATCTTCTGTTTATGAGGTTACAATTTTAAAACTACATTATAAAATATGCTGAAATAGTTTCCCAAAGTTTGGTCGTCATCAACTATTTTTGTCCCGACTGGTTATTTACAAATAAATGCCATGGTCTTTGATTCAGCACCAGAGACATACCCCATATCCTCGCAAATGCTATTATATTAAAAAAATTGCCTGTTGTAACAGGCCTTCAGTTTCTTGAATACCCACAGAGTAGGTAATTTATGTGGATATTTCTATAAAGGTGGACTCCCAAGTCATTTTTCGCCTTCCATGTTCGAAACATATGTCAAATATTTGTTATCTTCCGTTGAAACGTTTGATAACAAAGCCTTCGAAGCTTATTTGACGCAGTGGTAAATGATTGGTTTTGAAAAAGCGGCGTCGTGGGTTCGAATCCAGGATGGACAGTTTTTCAGTGTCCGGCCGAAGTGTTGATTCATCCAGCGGTAATGGACACTAGAGAAGGTTATGCTAAGTACCAGTACATTGAGTTCCTACTTGCTACTGAGCGGTCAGTTCAGTTTTCGTAAGTGCCGAAAGTTTTTCAGTCGACTGAGGCTTCAGTCCCGTTGCTCTTTTGTCGTTTTCATTACGCAAGCTGTGCTGCCGCATATAAAAAGTGGTCAGGCAGAATTAATTTCCAGATTCAATAAACTGCCGATAATAGTTGTTTCTGTTGCGATTTTTCCGACTGGAGATATTAGCAGACACAATTCGATTGATGGCGAACAATCAATCACGGCCTGCATAATAGCTACGAAATACGCTGCAAAATATCCGCGCAGAGAACAAGTTTAGTGTGCACAGAAGATAATGTTTTGCGATTGCGACTGTATTATATGCACGCGGATTCGATTCCGTCCAGCGTGGAACTTGGCCGATAAGTCGGACAAACGCGTACGCACGCCTATTGTTACAGCAACAAACAGCGGCTCACAAACTCCGATACGTTACAAACAAAAAGTAAAAAACAAAGAGAGACAGAATCACACACACAGGATGAAACAAAGATATTCCATTAATGCGCAAAGATAACACAGTCCGGCATGGAAAAAACAATGAGCAGGTTCGCCACTCTATCTATCTCTCTCCCTCTGTGTGTGACGTCACACCCTCCTTCATTACGTTTTTGTTTGTTTTGTTTTGTTTCGCACTGTCCACATAATATGACCCGCTACTGCTGCTTCCCTTCAAACTGTAACTATACCGGACAAACGTGCGACAAAAAAAAGAAAAACTACAAAAATTATAATTACAAAATCTCTCTCCATTCTACTGTCCCTCCTATGCTCACTGTCAATTTTTTCTTCTCTCTCTCTTTATTTATGTATCTAACCGTACATCTTGGTGTAACAGGAAGAACAGATTCCAGAAGTGATGAAGATATCAGCAAGATAATAAAACAAGAGAAAATGATGACGCGCGGCTGGATTTTCTGCTTTGGAGTTAAAAGTTAAACCAAGGAAATCAAGAAAATAACTTACTTGGGCATAGTCTCCAGTGGCTGTGATACTTGAAACATAAATCAAAGAAAGTCCAGAAGGCTCAAAACAGTGCCTGATGTCGTATGGTCGTAAGGAAAAAATACCTGACGTTTTTTGGCCGAAAAGTAGTTAAACTGAGTTTCAAAAAGGAAACAGAAACGATGTAGGCCCACGATACTTCTTTTCAGAAGGCGTTTATGGCGATGGAAGTTCTTTCACGGCCGGCTTCTACATTATTCATCATCATCATCCTCAAGGTTTAAACCATGAATGGTTTGTTCCAATCTCAAATAGGCAGCAAATATTACAGCTGGTCACTCCAGCGCTTTCTCGGACGTCCCACGCCTCTCCGTCCCCTCGGCATAAAGTTACATAGTTGTTTGGGGATGCGGCAGTCATCCATTCGGCGAAGATGTTCCCACCAATTCAGCCGATACTGGGCGATCCTGTCGAGTATACTCTGAATATTCAGATCCTGCTGTATATCTGTATTTCTTCTATGATCATGGAGAATATACCCTGTCACGTGTCTGAGAAATCTCATTTCAGCCGCTTGGATGCGACTGGCCTGGCCTTTCGTTAAAGTCCAATTCTCAGACTCATAAAGAAGTGTGGGAAGAGCCACCGCCTTGTAGAATTTTAGGCGTCTTCCTTTACTTGCTGACTTAAGGGTTCGCCTGATGCTCCCGCACATAAGGTTGAACTTATGCAAGTTATTCACCACGTCGTTGCTTGCACTATAAGACACACTGTAGCCCAGGTATTCAAAACTGCTAACTTGTTCCAGGACGGTACCATCTATAACAATTTTTGCCCGTACGGGATCAGTTCCACAAAAAGCCATCACCTTGGTTTTAATTGTGGATATCTGTAATCAAGAGTCTTTGCAGATTCTATTTCACAAATGTATACCCATCTGCAATCTGTTTTCAGAGTCCGACAGAATAGCCTGATCGTCCGCAAACAACAAAGTGTCAATAGCAGAGTGGCCAATAATAAAATGCTCTGAAGGACACATCTGCCAGTTTTGTATGACATCGTCAATATGTAAATTAAAAAGAGAAGGTGATAATGGACACCCTTGTCTTACTTCACAATTGATCAGGCCAACTCTAGGAGCTGTTCTCGGTCTCCCTGCTTCTATTAAGATTTTATTCTCCATATACAGACTCTGTATTGCTCTAATTAGATGTTGTAGGATCCCTTTCCTTGCCATTACTGTCCACAGTTTGCTCTGTCAAAAGCCTTCTCGACTTCTACAGTACTGATAGTATTATTATCCGCCGGGCTGTTATGCCGTGGTCCACGTCCATGTCTGTCATTATTGACATATATTATTATATTATTGACATACTCGGTGTCCGCCAATTCAGACCGTGCCAACAATCGAGCCACTGAAGATTGCCTCCGATGGTGGGGTCAAAACGTCCGTCAATAACGACAACTGTAGTCCACGGCCTAACAACGCGGAGGATAACAATAGTTTCAACACTATCTATGACGAGATACAAAAGAGGTTTACAATGAGACAATAGGACGACAGTAACATACAATGTCCGGGACGAGAGAAGCTGTACGTGTACTAGCACATGGATAGATCTACCTGTACTTGAATGGACTAATTGAATTTCCTATAAAAGACAAGGATTGGAAGTAAATCCAGGGCCGATAAAAGATATGTGTATTGGTTGGGCAATAGTAGAATTTAAATTTTGAGATTGGTGAATGTGTAAAGAAGTGCGTGAGTTATAATTGTCGGAACCGAAGATAATACAAGAAAAAAGATTAATTGACGTTTACCAAGCTTGAACGGATTTTCGGAGTGTGTAATATGGGGCAACATTTATTGCAAAATAGTGATAGGAATAATCGTTCGCTCAGTATCGGCTGAATTGATGGGAACATCTTTGTCGAATGGATGACTGCCGCGTCCCCAAACAATTATTGAACTATAAGCCGAGGGAACGGAGAGGTGTGGGACGTCCGAGGAAGCGCCGGAGTGATCACCTCTAATCTTTGTCTATTTGAGACCGTAACAAACCATCCTTGGTTTAATCCTTGAAGACGATGATGATGGTGATGAATAATCGTTCATTTCGATGAGCCGAATCACTGGGTCTGGCTCTTGATTCACAGAACCAGCTCGAATGACCCATTGCATCTCGTAATACTTATTAATCTTCGTTCGTTCCCAGTAAAGGTGTGTGCACTGATTGTCGGGGGAATTTCATACAAAACAATTTGTTTGCTTTGCTTTGCACAATAACAAACGCAGGCCTGCTTTGGATAAGAAACCAGGGCACCAAATATATTCCTTTCAAAAACATTACGTAGTTTTATAGGTCTTTTACAACGTTACAACGTTATACACGATAGAAATACTAACCGTTAGTCGTTTAACAAATTTTCATCATTCGAGTTCGCACTCCACAGGTAATATTGTAGGGATTACTAAAAGAATGCTGGGAATTTAAAGTCGCAGTCTTTTTTAACAATAGAAAACCGACAAGAAAACTGTATTTTGTGTGCTTTAATATCAGACTTTAATATAATAATTGTGGTTTATAATTATACTTTATGTGCTTTAATTATAATTTTAATTAGCCTTTATTATGCTTTGTGATGCTTTATAATACCACAATTATCCGCCAATTGATCGAAAAAAGAAGAGAAATCAATTTAGAGACACATCTTGCCTTCGTAGACTATGAAAAAGCATTTGATCGGGTAAATAGAAACATATTGTGGAAAATATTAGGGCAAAGATATATAGTATGATAGAAGTAACAAAAAGCCTATATGAAAGAACGGACATTACTATAAACACCGGGTAGGAGAAAACAGAACCTATTACTGTTGACGGAGGCGTTAGACAAAGCTGCAGTATATCACATACTTTATTTAACAAACTGGTCCTAGAATCTACTTACTTCCCGATAATTTCACCATTAACACTTTGATGTTTGCTGACGATCAAGTTATCCTACAAAAAAACGACAATTAATTACAAAAGCAGTGTATCAACTCAGTAAAATTTGCCATGAATACAATTTAAACATTTCCACGACAAAGACTAAAATAATTGCGTTTAAAGGAAAATTCCCTTACGCTCCAAAATAGTAATAGACAATAGTAATAGACAATAAAATTATTGGACAAATATCCCACTACAGCTAACTAGGGTGAGACGTAAGCTACGAATATGAAAACGATATCGATAATAAAATAAACAGATACCAGAAGATGTGTGGCACAATTCATAACACTCTGTGAAAGAAAGTAAGAAAAGATACAGAATTGAAATTTTATAAAGTAATTGCGGCACCTAGTATTGATGTACGGGAGTGAATCGTGGACACTCACCCAAAAATCTGAGAAAACGAATTCAAGCTGCTGAAATGAAATTCTTAAAGGGGGTCAAAGGATGCACCCTAAGAGATCACATAAGAAATGCAGCAGACATAAGGCAAGAGCTAAATATATAATACTCGGTAAGCGTTAAAATTAAACAAAATAAAGAAAAATGGACACAACACATAAATAGAATTTGTGACTCGAGAATACAAAAAAAGATAATCTAATATAAGCCTCTTGGAGAACGAGATAGAGGCAGGCCAATAAAACGGTGGCTGTGAAGACGAAACAGGCTGCAAGCCTAATCCTTGAAGTGAAGAAGAAGAAGAAGAATATATCGTACTTCTGTCGTGTATATTAACATAAATACATTGCAAAAAATAATATATTGTAATTACCGCATAATTTATTCTTAAACAATATGCACTTTTAATAATTGTTTACTGTTGAAACGACGTAGTGAATATGTGTATATTAGACTGCAAATAACTTATTAAGCACTTAATATATAAATGTATTTTTAGGTTAACATAGAACTGGAAATTCATTATTTAAATAAAAAGTTTAATTATAATATTGTACCACATGTCACATAAATCTCCTACATTTTTGCCTCTTTAAACAGACAGTTCCCTTTGTTGTTATGGTTTACACGTTAGTGAGTTGTGTGAGTCCGCCTGTGTGGCGTGTTACTGAAAGAAGAGTTATCGACGTTCCTCCCGTCTGCCAAAGTTTGATAAACTAAGAGCCGGTCGTTCATCCAATCTAAAGAACCGTGTCATAACAATCGGCACGTTCACGAAAGACCCATCACTATTACAAAAGCGCTTCACATGTTTTCTTCTTCTTCTTCTTCTTCTTCTTCTTCTTCTTCTTCTTCTTCTTCTTCTTCTTCTTCTTCTTCTTCTTCTTCTTCTTCTTTTGGTTCTCCTTCTTCATTCTTCCAGGATTAGGCGACATCACCTGTTCCGGTCTCTATTTTCAAGCCATCTTTTGCGTGGTCTTCTCACATCTCTTTTTCCTTTAGGCGCATATTGTTAAACTTGTTGAGGTAGCCTTTTTGCTTCCAATATCAATCCATGTTCAATCCATCTCAGCTTACATTCCTCGATTCTTGCATTTACAGAGAATATACACAATCATATCTTATCACATCGTTTCTAATTCTATCGTTCCGTGTACATACCTTTACGTATCTCAATAAATTCATCTCTCCAGCTTGTAGGCCTATATGACTTGTATCTTTTTTTAGATAATACCCATGTTTCGGAACCGTACAAAAGAATGGGGACTGACATAACCTTATAGAACTTCATTTGAGTTTCCTTTCTTGTTTGTCTCCGTAAAAGTTCTTGTAATAGTGCCACAAATCGCCTGAAATCTGTTTATCTTTCTCTCGATGGCATCGTCAAATTGATATGTAGTATCACATCCTAGGCATTGAAAGTGGGATATTTTCACCAGCACTTTATCATTGATCGCAATTATTTCTCTTATGACTTAGTTTATGAACGGCTTTCTGTAAATTATCTTTTGTTTCTTGCACAATGAGCTGGTCATCTGATATAATAATGTATTCAAAATAGTCTCACTATTTATATTAATCCAAATATAAAATTCTGTCCTCCACTTTCTCACCAAGTCTTCCACATACAGATACAGATTTCCTCAAATTCGGAAAACTCAAAACCTTAATTTTAGACAAAAACTGCGGCTTCAGTTTTTTGGACGTTCACTTGGTTGCCTTCATTCGTGTAGAGAAAACAAATACTGCGGATACATAATAGTACTGAGGTACTAAAGTGTCTTCAGCAAACAAAAGAACGGAATGTTGGCACACTCCACAATGATCTACTCTGATCGACTGTTGGAAATGAGATGTTTCGGATCATCCACCGCATACCCCGGCCTCGTAACCAGTGATTTTTTCACTTTTGGCCGAAAAGAAGTTAGTCAATGATGTCATCATCATCATCTTCGTCAAGGATTAAACCAAGAATGGTTTGTTCCGGTCAAAAATAGGCAAATATTAGAGCTGGTCACTCCAGCGTTTCCTCGGACGTCCTTCACCTCTCCGTCCACTCGGCATACAGTTCCGTAGTTGTTTGGGGATGCGGCAGTCATCAATTCGGCAAACATGTTCCCACCAATTCAGCCGATGCTGGGCGATCCTGTCGAGTACACTCATAATATTCAGTTTCTGCCGTATATCTGTGTCTCTTCTATGACCATGGAGAGTATACCCTGCCACGTGCCTGAGAAATCTCATTTCAGCCGCTTGGATTCGACTGGCCTGGCCTTTCGTTAAAGTCCAATTCTCAGATCCATAAAGAAGTGTGGAAGAGCCATCACCTTGTAGAATTTTAGGTGTGTTCCTTTACTTGCTGACTTAAGGGTTCGTCTGATAGTCCCGTACATAAGGTTGAACTTATGCAACTTATCCACAACGTCGTTGCTGGCATTATAAGACACACTGTATCCCAGGTATTCAAAATTGGTAACTTGTTCCAGGACAGTACCATCTATAACAATTTTTGCCCGTACGGGATCAATTCCACAAAAAAGCCATGACCTTAGTTTTAAGTGTGGATATTTGCAATCCAGAGTCTTTCCAGGTTCCATTTAACAAATGTATACCCATCCGCAATCTGTTTTCAGAGTCCGACAGAATAGCCTGATCGTCCGCAAACAACAAAGTGTCAATAGCAAAGTGGCCAATAATAAAATGCTCTGAAGGACACATCTGCCAGTTTTGTATGACATCGTCAATATGTAAATTAAAAAGAGAAGGTTATAATGGACACCCTTGTCTTACTTCACAATTGATCAGGCCAACTCTAGGAGCTGTTCTCGGTCTCCCTGCTTCTATTAAGATTTTATTCTCCATATACAGACTCTGTATTGCTCTAATTAGATGTTGTAGGATCCCTTTCCTTGCCATTACTGTCCACAGTTTGCTCTGTCAAAAGCCTTCTCGACTTCTACAGTACTGATAGTATTATTATCCGCCGGGCTGTTATGCCGTGGTCCACGTCCATGTCTGTCATTATTGACATATATTATTATATTATTGACATACTCGGTGTCCGCCAATTCAGACCGTGCCAACAATCGAGCCACTGAAGATGGCCTCCGATGGTGGGTTCGAAACGTCCGTCAACAACGACAACTGTAGTCCACGGCCTAACAACGCGGAGGATAACAATAGTTTCAACACTATCTATGACGAGATACAAAAAGAGGTTTACAATGAGACAATAGGACGACAGTAACATTTAATGTCCGGGACGAGAGAAGCTGTACGTGTACTAGCACATGGATAGATCTGCCTGTACATGATTGGACTGATTGAATTTCCTATAAAAGACAAGGATTGGAAGTAAATCCAGGGCCGATAAGAGATATGTGTATTGGTTGGGCAATAGTAGAATTGAAATTTTGAGATTGGTGAATGTGTAAAGAAGTGCGTGAGTTGTAATTGTCGGAACCGAAGGTAATACAAGAAAAAAGATTAATTGACGTTTACCAAGCTTGAACGGATTTTCGGAGTGCGTAATATGGGGCAACATTTATTGCAAAATAGTGATAGGAATAATCGTTCGCTCAGTATCGGCTGAATTGATGGGAACATCTTTGTCGAATGGATGACTGCCGCGTCCCCAAACAATTATTGAACTATAAGCCGAGGGAACGGAGAGGTGTGGGACGTCCGAGGAAGCGCCGGAGTGATCATCTCTAATCTTTGTCTATTTGAGACCGTAACAAACCATCCTTGGTTTAATCCTTGAAGGTGATGATGATGGTGATGAATAATCGTTCATTTCGATGAGCCGAATCACTGGGTCTGGCTCTTGATTCACAGAACCAGCTCGAATGACCCATTGCATCTCGTAATACTTATTAATCTTCGTTCGTTCCCAGTAAAGGTGTGTGCACTGATTATCGGAGAACACCGTCATATTTTACAGATTTCTTGACCTTGTACTCAACTTCTCAACTCCTTGTATTTCAAAATTTCACACAAAACAATTTCTTTGCTTTGCTTTGCTTTGCACAATAACAAACGCAGGCCTGCTTTGGATAAGAAACCAGGGCACCATATATATTCCTTTCAAAAACATTACGTAGTTTTATAGGTCTTTTACAACGTTACACACGACAGAAATACTAACCGTTAGTCGTTTAACAAATTTTCATCATTCGAGTTCGCACTCCACAGGTAATATTGTAGGCATTACAATAAGAATGCTGGAAATTTAAAGTCGCAGTCTTTTTTAACAATTTAATTTTTTTAACATAGAAAACCGACAAGAAAACTGTATTTTGTGTGCTTTAATATCAGACTTTAATATAATAATTGTGGTTTATAATTATATTTTATGTGCTTCAATTATAATTTTAATTAGCCTTTATTATGCTTTGTGATGCTTTATAATACCACAATTATCCGCCAATTGATCGAAAAAAGAAGAGAATTCAAATTAGATACACATCTTGCCTTCGTAGACTATGAAAAAGCATTTGATCGGGTAAATAGAAACATATTGTGGAAAATATTAGAGCAAAGATATATCGTATGATAGAAGTAACAAAAAGCCTATATGAAAGAACGGACATTACTATAAACACCGGGTAGGAGAAAACAGAACCTATTACTGTTGACGGAGGCGTTAGACAAAGCTGCAGTATATCACATACTTTATTTAACAAACTGGTCCTAGAATCTACTTACTTCCCGATAATTTCACCATTAACACTTTGATGTTTGCTGACGATCAAGTTATCCTACAAAAAAACGACAATTAATTACAAAAGCAGTGTATCAACTCAGTAAAATTTGCCATGAATACAATTTAAACATTTCCACGACAAAGACTAAAATAATTGCGTTTAAAGGAAAATTCCCTTACGCTCCAAAATAGTAATAGACAATAGTAATAGACAATAAAATTATTGGACAAATATCCCACTACAGCTAACTAGGGTGAGACGTAAGCTACGAATATGAAAACGATATCGATAATAAAATAAACAGATACCAGAAGATGTGTGGCACAATTCATAACACTCTGTGAAAGAAAGTAAGAAAAGATACAGAATTGAAATTTTATAAAGTAATTGCGGCACCTAGTATTGATGTACGGGAGTGAATCGTGGACACTCACCCAAAAATCTGAGAAAACGAATTCAAGCTGCTGAAATGAAATTCTTAAAGGGGGTCAAAGGATGCACCCTAAGAGATCACATAAGAAATGCAGCAGACATAAGGCAAGAGCTAAATATATAATACTCGGTAAGCGTTAAAATTAAACAAAATAAAGAAAAATGGACACAACACATAAATAGAATTTGTGACTCGAGAATACAAAAAAAGATAATCTAATATAAGCCTCTTGGAGAACGAGATAGAGGCAGGCCAATAAAACGGTGGCTGTGAAGACGAAACAGGCTGCAAGCCTAATCCTTGAAGTGAAGAAGAAGAAGAAGAATATATCGTACTTCTGTCGTGTATATTAAAATAAATATATTGGAAAAAATAATATATTGTAATTACCGCATAATTTATTCTTAAACAATATGCACTTTTAATAATTGTTTACTGTTGAAACGACGTAGTGAATAAACTTAGGTGTATATTATTTTGCAAATAACTTATTAAGCACTTAATATATAAATGTATGTTTAGGTTAACATAGAACTGGAAATTCATTATTTAAATAAAAAGTTTAATTATGATATTGTACCACATGTCACATAAATCTGCTACATTTTTGCCTCTTTAAACAGACAGTTCCCTTTGTTGTTATGGTTTACACGTTAGTGAGTCCCCCTGTGTGGCGTGTGACTGAAACAAGAGTTATCGACGTTCCTCCCGTCTGCCAAAGTTTGATAAACTAAGAGCCGGTGTTCATCCAATCTAAAGAACCATAGCATAACAATCGGCACGTCACGAAAGACCCATCACTATTACAAAAGCGCTTCACATGTTTTCTTCTTCTTCTTCTTCTTCTTCTTCTTCTTCTTCTTCTTCTTCTTCTTTTGGTTCTCCTTCTTCATTCTTCCAGGATTATGCGACATCACCTGTTACGGTCTCTATTTTCAAGCCATCTTTTGCGTGGTCTTCTCACATCTCTTTTTCCTTTAGGCGCATATTGTACAACTTGTTGAGGTACCCTTTTTGCTTCCAATATCAATCCATGTTCAATCCATCTCAGCTTACATTCCCCGATTCTTGCATTTACAGAGAATATACACAATAATATCTTATCACATCGTTTCCAATTCTATCGTTCCGTGTACGTACCTTTACGTATCTCAATAAATTCATCTCTCCAGCTTGTATATGACTTGCATCTTTTTTTACATAATACCCATGTTTCGGAACCGTATAAAAGAGTGTGGACTGCCATTACCTTATAGAACTTCGTTTGAGTTTCCTTTCTTGTTTGTCTCCGTAAAATTTCTTGTAATAGTGCCACAAATCGCCTGAAATCTGTTTATCTTTCTCTCGATGTCCTCGTCAAATTGATATGTAGTATCACATCCCACGCATTGAAAGTGGGATATTTTCTCCAGCACTTTATCATTGATCGCAATTTTTTATCTTATGAGATATTTGGCTTTGAAAGCCTTTACTTTTGTTCTCTTATTAGATATATTCAAATTACATTGGGCAGTGTGATAACTTAGTTTATGAACGGCTTTCTGTAAATTATCTTTTGTTTCTTGCACAATGAGCTGGTCATCTGATATAATAATGTATTCAAAATAGTCTCACTATTTATATTAATCCAAATATAAAATTCTGTCCTCCACTTTCTCACCAAGTCGTCCACATACAAATACAGATTTCCTCAAATTCGGAAAACTCAAAACCTTAATTTTAGACAAAAACTGCGGCTTCAGTTTTTTGGACGTTCTCTTGGTTGCCTTCATTCGTGTAGAGAAAACAAATACTGCGGATACATAATAGTACTGAGGTAAACAAAAGAACGGAATGTTGGCACACTCCACAATGATCTACTCTGAACGACTGTTGGAAATGAGATGTTTCGGATCATCCACCGCATACCCCGGCCTCGTAACCAGTGATTTTTTCACTTTTGGCCGAAAAGAAGTTCGACAATGATGGTCATCATCATCATCTTCGTCAAGGATTAAACCAAGAATGGTTTGTTCCGGTCAAAAATAGGCAAAGATTAGAGCTGGCCACTCCAGCGCTTCCTCGGACGTCCCTCACCTCTCCGTCCCCTCGGCTTACAGTTCCAGAGTTGTTTGGGGATGCGCCAGTCATCAATTCGGCAAACATGTTCCCAGCAATTCAGCCGATACTAGGCGATCCTATCGAGTATATTCATAATATTCAGTTCCTGCCGTATATCTGTGTTTCTTCTATAATCATGGAGAGTATACCCTGCCACGTGCCTGAGAAATCTCATTTCAGCCGCTTGGATGCGACTGGCCTTTGGCCTTTCGTTAAAGTCCAATTCTCAGATCCATAAAGAAGTGTGGGAAGAGCCATCACCTTGTAGAAATTTAGGCGTCTTCCTTTACTTGCTGACTTAAGGGTTCGCCTAATACTCCCGCACATAAGGTTGAACTTATCCAACTTATCCACAACGTCGTTGCTGGCATTATAAGACACACTGTAGCCCAGGTATTCAAAATTGGTAACTTGTTGCAGGACAGTACCATATATAACAATTTTTGCCCGTACGGGACAGTTCCACAAAAAGCCATGACCTTGGTTTTAAGTGTGGATATTTGCAATCCAGAGTCTTTGCAGGTTCCATTTAACAAATGTATACCCATCCGCAATCTGTTTTCAGAGTCCGGACAATGACGGTGAAGTGAAAAACGAAGTCATGACGTGATTCAAACGACCAGTGGCAAACGTCTGTGACTCGGTGACACAAGAGTCGGTTCCCAGGCTCAATAAGTGCTTGGACAATGGTATTGGTAATGCCGTAAAGCAAAAATACACGCATTGAAATAACTGTCCGTTAAACATTTGTGTATAAATATTAAGACCTTTTTATCTTTACTTATCGGACACGCTTCTTAATACTAACACGTAAAAAGTATATTTCATATATTAACATAAAAAAATCGGTATGGAGAACCATACATGGCTTCCATGTTCTAAGATTTATATGTGAAATCATTTTCCAAATGATTTCCATAGACATTACTTCTTTCTACTTCTTTCTTCACCCTTAACAACAGTACTGTGGTCACATACACATCACGTTAGCACACTCGATTTTCACTGATGATGGCAGTCGATGGCACTTTCGAAACGTCTGGTTTTGCAGAAAACATTTGACCACGGGCGAACAGCCCGGCAACGAATTTTAACAACAAACTACTTCTTTATTGCCGATAACGTAGTACACATATAAAAAATTATCCCCTCCCCATCAACTATCATTTTCATTTATAGAAAATTACCCCCTCCCTTTCAACTACCCGTTTCATTTATAGATATTTCATCTACCTTTCTAAAGTGGATTATTATGACCTTCTTTTCAGGATACATTATTTATCAAAATTAAGTACTTTACTCTTGTTAAAACATAAAACATTGCAGGTAAACTACCTTCCCCCTTAACCGATCTTTACAAAAAGCAATAGGCCTTGAGTACTCCACAACTCAGGCACATATGCAAACAATTATTTGGTTCTGTTAAAATTTGCCATAGAAAAAATTCTACACACACACACACACACACACACACACACACAAACACACACACACTTTTCGGAAAATGACTTTTCTTTATGTTTTGAGGGTAGTACAATCAGAATCAGCCCTTATCTCGAACACGATTTTTTCGCCATCATACTTTCTTCTTCTTCTTTGGCCTTTATCTCATTAAAATTTTTCGATATTATTTTATTATTAAATTTAAACGTAGTTACGATCATGTTGATTTTTCATTCTAATAACAATTTAATATATATATATATATATATATATTTTTTTATTTTATTTTTTTTTTTTTGTATCGGCCATGTAAGGACCTCATGCCAATTTCAGTTCTATGTTCTTTGTTCTTTCCTTTTCCTCCAATATTCTTTCATCTTTTCACGATGTCTCTTCTTCCTGTCTTCAGTCCACTTTGAATCTGGTTTTTCTCTCTTCTACCCTGGATTCCTTCCATTTTTAACATTTTTGCTCGAAAAACCTCTCTTTCAATTGCTTCTTCTGCGTTTAAATTATTTTTTTTTCTATATCCTTTTGGACTTCTTTAATCCAACTTGAGTTGACTTCTTCCGCTACACATATTTGAAGATCTGGTTTGTTAACCAGTTGTCCTGTTGTTGTCCCATAAACGTCCAAAAAATAATTGTCTTCTTTTTCTCATTGTTTCTGTTACATTTTCTATACTCTGATATATTTCATCATTACTCCTTAATTTCCAACCTTCTGAAGTTTTTCGTGGGCGTAATATTTTTCTAATAATTCGTCTTTATAATATTTCTAGTTTGTCTAAATTATAATTCAGTGCTAGACATTCACTTGCATATAGGCACTCTGGCTTCACTGCTGTACTGTAATGCCTTATTTTCGCATTTTTAGATATGCACTTTTTATTGTAAATATCTTTAGTTATACAAATAAATATTTTATTATAAACATTTTTTAATTGTAACATACAGTTAATAGTAATATGTTTTTTCACTTTAAAAATTCTATAAGCTAACTAAATTTATGAAATGGTCCAATTAAACTGATGTAATACTCAACTTTTGAGTTTCTAACTTTCTGACACTGAATAGAATTTTATTTTGCAAGACTTTTCTAATTTTAAAATCTATTATGAAACAATGGAAATAAGATGAAAATAGAAGAAACTGTAATGAAAAACATATTTAATTTTTGCAAAAATACGTGTAAAATTGAGCAGCTATTAGAGAAGAATCTGTACAGACTTTACAAATATTCAATTTAAATTTAAAATATACCTTATTTTGACCCGTCTTGCGATCTTGTAGTTTAATATTTCACTACATGTTTCGGGAATAAATTCCCATCTTCAGGTAAAAACTTCTTCCTATTACCGTATAACCGTTAATCGTCGGCGAAATTATTAAAAACACATACACACACAGACAAATAACACAATCACAACTGTTACAAATAACATAATTAAAAACCGTAAACACACAACTATCGAAGACAGTGCGCACTGCCCGACTGTCACATTTCAACTGGGCTGATTGCAAAGTTCGCCGTTTATCTTCAGTATGGTATCATACAACGTATTTGATTTAAACGAAAGCTGGTCGTATCATTTTTTTGAAAAGGATATCAGATCGGCCAAGTCTAATTTTACATTAAATTTAATAAACGAAAACCATAATTACACTGGATTCGCGGAAAATATGGTACCAATGCACGTAAGCAACAAAGGTCGTTTTATGGATGCGTTAGAGGAATTTGAAATTTTCAAAGCATCCAAAATCCACAAAAAATGTTTCCTCAACGACCAGCTTTCGTTTAAATCAAATACGTTGTATGATACCATATTGAAGA
Source organism: Magicicada septendecula (assembly GCA_034769895.1). NCBI lineage: Eukaryota > Metazoa > Arthropoda > Insecta > Hemiptera > Cicadidae > Magicicada > Magicicada septendecula. Next base: position 406,412,839 of record CM068374.1, on the reverse strand, counting down.
TAAACGGCGAACTTTGCAATCAGCCCAGTTGAAATGTGACAGTCGAGCAGTGCGCACTGTCTTCGATAGTTGTGTGTTTACGGTTTTTAATTATGTTATTTGTAACAGTTGTGGTTGTGATATTTGTCTGTGTGTGTATGTGTTTTTAATAATTTCGCCGACGATTCCTATATACGGTAATAGGAAGACGTTTTTACCTGAAGGTGGGAATTTATTCCCGAAACATGTAGTGAAACATTAAACTACAAGATCGAAAGACGGATCAAAATAAGGTATAAGGATCTGGAGACTGTATATAATGAATTTACAAATATCTTACTACAACTATAATACTCAGCTACTCAACTTTAATACTACTAATACTGTTAGTATTAATACTATTAATAATACTCAGTTCTAAGTGTTCGGAAGATAATCAGTTTTAAAGGATTTGAAACACACAAATTTTTCCTGTGTATACAAGAAATAGGAAATTTGTTAACAATCTCTTCGTTAGGAACTTGCTTGAGGATGTCACTTTAACATGAGAATACAGTAAAATGGAGTGCATTCTGCTTCCTCAAACCATTGTTTATAATCTTTAATCGACTCATTGTCCTTTCTGAAGAGCAGCTTGTTACAGATAAAGATAGAAGTATCCTATACATAACAGTGAGGTGAGGGGATCCTGACATACTCACTAAACACCTGCATGGTCTGATAAAAGATCTAAAAATTAGTTTTAAGTTCTCCTCCCCTAATTCTGAGGGCGCAACTTGCGCTATATCCCCTCCCCTGCTGGCACCCTCGTTTATGTAGGTACTGAATTTTGCTTCGCTTGATTGGAATTCTGATAGGTCATGGTGTTAAGATGGACCACCGGGACCCTGTAACGCACCTCTTCCTGTGTGACCTAGATGTCAAAAGCAAATTGGGAAACCAAAGCTGAGGTGGCGACATGGAGTGCTGCAGGATGCAGAATCCGCAATTGGAGAATGGTTGCATCGGACAGCGAGCGTTGGCAAGGTCTCCTTCACCAGGCAGGAACCCGCCCAGGGTTGTAGCGTCCTGATGATGATGAATGGTGTTCTGATTTTATGATTATTAATCGTGGTAATAACGGGAATTAATCGTCTCAAATATGGTTAAACTTACTATTATGGCGGTCTTACGATCAGGGCCACGGGTCGCGTACCCATAGGAGCAGCAGTACAACGGGAGCGGTACATTAGTTGGACAGTGTACAGGTAGAGAGCGTTGCTGCTGCTGCCGCTTACCATGGTAACTTACTGTAACAATTTATTGTGGAACCATTAGCAGCGAGCACGATATAAATAATTGTACACAGATTTACATAAGTGTCCGTGTAACGAGGATTTATTTATTATTGATATGACTGCCCTCCTCCCCGTTCAGACCAATAATGACTAGAAAAGGGCGTGTCTACGTCCAATAGCGGGCAAGCGTTAAATCATTGGACTCGTTTTTATGCGTCTGTCGTCGTCGTCGTGGCCGGCTGGTCGTTGTTGTTGCTTTCTTAATGACAACGAAACATACTACGTACTGAGGTGAAGCAGTAGGCAGCAGGCAGCTCCCTGCCGGATTCATTACGTGTCTCCTACCGGCTTTTGATGGAATCTAAAACGCTCGCTCACCACAACACAACTCATGTTTCTTTACCTACTGGTAGAAGGGTCGCCTTCTTCTTCTTCTTCTTCTTCTTCTTCTTCTTCTTCTTCTTCTTTAGGTTTACCCAAACAGAACTAATTAACTGTTTCTAACATTCTTTCCACAACATTCTATTGATCCGTATGCCTGACTTCCATACTTATTTTTATGTAGGCCTATCTTTCGAGATATTCTGTAATGTTAGTGCTTCTGTATTTCTGTTGGTGTTCATATCTTTATTTTTCCCTCTGTCTTCCTTCTGGGACATCTAGATCTCTTTACATGTCTACACTTACATGCGGATTCCCACCACCCATATTCGCAAAAAGTAGCAACGTATAATAGTTTCGTACACAGGCTTTTGAGTGTCCCCCTTGACGCTAACGATTTTAATGATGAATTAAATACAATTAAACATATTGCTGCTGCTAATGGTTATGATTGCCGAATGGTGGATAACATTCTTAGGAAACACAAGGCTAAGAAATCCAAACAATTAAATAATATAAAAACCAAAAATAAGTACATCTCAACCACATACACGGAGATAATGCCCAAAATTCTAACGTTTGTTTTTAATAGGCTTGGTTTCACCACCATTTTTAAAACCAATAATAGCCTTTGGAATTCGGTTCGCCAGGCTATTCACACACAATTAGAGTCAAGGACGGGTGTATATAAATTGATATGTAATGATTGTGAATGTTTCTATATTGGTCAAACGGGGAGACCTTTTATTAAAAGGTTTCGGGAACACACTCCACATAATATCATCAATAAAGGTGTTTCTATAGATAATATAAAATCTAATTTCACACGACATTTCACTACATGCAACCATTCGTACACGAATTTTAATACGAATTTAATACCCTTACATTATTGTAGTAAGGGTCGTTATATGGATGCATGGGAAGAATTTGAAATCTATAGTGGACATAATAACCCAGTTACTCATGATGGCATACTTAACGATAAATTAAATTTCAAATCAAACCCGCTGTATGACACCGCGCTACAATCGATTACGAGATAACACACGGCGTGACACGCGTTTGCTCAGAGTCCAGTGGGCCTCACGCAGTGCACTGTGTCGGACGTTTGTATAGGTTTTACAATTGTACATATGTGTGTTTTTTGTGTTTTTGTGAATTTTAATATTTGATGATCTCCTTGTGAGTGATAACTATCTGATGAAGGGTCATATGACACGAAACGCGTCATAAATATACAACTTGAAGTCACTGGACGGTTTCAATAAGGTAAATCATTACTATATAAAGTGACTTGGACCGTATAAAATAATGTTTAAATCTACACTTACAGTTTTAAGGAGTAGAATGTTAGATGTCCAAGCATTATAAGGTTTTCTTTTCACTGTTTCGTTTCTTCTTATGGTCACATACCATACTAATTATCCTGAATATTTCTTTATATTTGTGTACTTAATTACTTATACTCGATGTGTTCGTCAATGTAGCGCGTAAAGGAAATTAATACGTCATGAAGATTTCAGCATAATAGGTTTGATCAAAAAGTTCGTACAATTTCTAAATTTCCCGTTCCTCAAGTGTCCGATTAAAAAACTGTTTTTATGTGCTGTTGGTAAACATATTAGTGACAATCGTCTAAAATATTAGCTTTATTTGATGCATAGTTTAGATTTCACAACTAACTGAGTAAGTCGTCCTTAGGTGTATTAGCCAATTGTTTGTCATTCAACAATGCAAAATTGAAGAACATGGTTTAAATTTTGTGTAAACTGCGAGATAAACTATTCTATCCTGGTAAACGTGTTACAGAATGCTTCTGGCAAGACTGTTGTGCGTGAACAAGCGATTTAAAAGCTTCAAAGCCTGCCGTAAATGAGTTGAAGATCGTGGTTGTCAGATGAAGATTATGTTTTTGATTTCAGCGAAATTTTCTCGCTAGGCGCAGTGGTAAATAAAGAGTACTATTCAGGCATTTTACGCCATTTGTATGAAGCTATTCGTAGAAAAGGGTTCGATTTACGTAAGAATAATTAATGAAAATTGCAGCCCGGTAATGCACCGGAACGGACGGCATTGCTTGTTAAGAATTTTGCCAGGCTAGGCAGAAGAAATTATCATAATGGCACGGTAACTGCCGTACCAGATGTGTCTCACTGGAATCTTTCCTCTTCTCCACAATGAAAAGTATTACGAAAGGACAATGTTTCGCAACTGTTGAAGACATAAAACAAAAATCGCAATGCGAGCTCAAGATTATACCAAAAAGTACATTCTTGAAATGTTTTGAAGACTAAAAAGAAGGCTGGCATAATCGTGTTTCATTCGACTGAGACTACTTTGAAGGGGGCAGTATAAGTGTCCACGAAGCAATGCGTAATTTTTCAAATAAACAAAAACTGCATGAACGTTTTGCTCAAACCTCGTATATTGTAATAAAACAATGCTTAAATAAAATGTAAAGTCTTGGGCTTCAGTGAACGTTCAACATAAGTTGCAACGAGGTGTGTGAAAGATTGCCACTAATGTTCCCCTCGCATTTTCCTCAAGTCTCATATCATTCCTCGACTCCATCACTCTCTCTCTCTCTCTCTCTCTCTCTCTCTCTCTCTCTCTCCCCCTCTCTGTTTATTTATCTACCTATCTGTTTCTCTGTCTACTCATGTATCTAACTATCTGCCTACCTACCTATTTATCTGTCTGTCTGTCTGTCTGTCTATCTGTCAGTCTATCTATCTATCTATCTATCTATCTCCTTTTTCCCAGTGCCCAAAGACTTCCTAACTCTCAAAGCTATATGGAATCGCTTTCCAAAAAAAAATGTTTTTTTGAAACCCAATGCTATCCTCTTCTATTTCATAAATGCTAACTTTGTTTGTACTATAGAGTTGAAACTGCCATCCAATGGGGATCTGTTACTGAGGTTTTTGAATCTCACGTTCCCTTCCCCTGAGGTGCACTTACCGCCCACCGTTTACAAGGATTTCTGTTATCTAACGTTCAATTACATTTCAAATTTCAGAAATTTTCTTTCTGTAACAATACGATTCCCCTATTCCATGACTACTATTTTCACAAAATATCTATATTGTTTACATTACTGAACAAAAACTTATAATATATCGTTACATCATTCTACTGTCCGCAGCTGAAAACCTCAAGAAGACGTAATGAGACAAGCATTTGACTGGAATAGCCTACAGCTGGAAAAATAAGGAATGGAATACGAAAGCAGACGTGGCGAACCAGTGGCTTGGAGGACGTAAAGCAAAGATGTCTGAATGTAAAGGGTGTGGCTGAAACTCTAGTTAGATGGAAGCACATTGGGGGAAAATCCAGGTTCCAGTGTAACGAGAAGATTAAGCAAGTATTGTTAAGTCAGTAAGTAACGTTCGTATTAAATATCTGATCATTCAGAACTCGCGTCCTCCATGAGACTCCTTGTATCCTCCTCCAACGCTAGAGATCTCAATTCGCTCTTTGTCCCTCTTCTCCGCTGTCTATGTTTCAGGTTTGTTCAGAATCACATTCCAAACAAGAAAGTTTCTGAAATTTCTCTGGCCTCGATACCAGTGTTCCTAGAAGTAATACAATTTTATTTTTCACGAAAACAACTTTTGCTAAAACGTAAGATGAGTAGAAGAAGAGAAGACGAAGAAAAAGAAGGAAAATGAAAGTAAGAAAAAATTATAAAGGGCGGTCTGCTCCGTCTTATATAATGCACCTTGTAGGGATATTTTTAAATTGTCTGTTTCGCACAGATGGTAAGATTATCATCTAGACAAACGAGAACAAGTCACAACAGTGGAGTGGCCAACATTTTTCGACTACAAAATTCAGGCATGAAAAATCCACATGAGTAAATATTTTCTTATTCTTCTTCGCCTTCTTCTCCCTTCAAGCATTAGGCATGCGGCCTAATTTTGTTGTTATTGTTGTACAGTAGTTTGTTTCTTGAACACAGTTGAATAAACCTCCAACTAAACATAACAAATATTTTCATAAAATATTTATTTTCGTAAAAATAGTCGTACATTTTCGTTACATAAAACCAAAGTTATGGCCTGCAGACACAAGTGTCCTGTGAAGTAGAAGATAGTTAATCAACAACGAGTGAAATGAGCAGGTTTCTCATTTTGCGTATTTTGGTTTTTGAAACGCGCAATGACTAACGACAAAGATACAGATGACAAAATACCCACACAGCACAGCACAAGGATTAAATTTTATAAGACAATTCCAAATATCTACGTTAATTTATGCAAGTGAGGCGTGGGTCGTGACAAAAAAGGAAAGCGAATAGATTCAGAGTGGGGAAATGCAGTTTATTCGAAACACTTTAAATTATACACTGCAAGATAGAATTTAAAGGTATCAGAACAGAGCTCGAAGATATCAGAGCTGAATGAAGATATCAGAACAGAACTCGAAGGAAAGGACATAAATTAAATTATTTCAATTTACAGAATACAATGGTGGGATCATCTGCAAAGGATGACGTAGGACCGTTTGTCGAAAGCGGCACTGAACTATAAAGCCATTGGTAGGTATAAGATACGTGAGTCGTCCGAGGATGAGATGGGTACCGGAACAGGTTTATATAACCTAATCCTTGAAGAGGAGAAGAAGAAGAAACCCCAAGTTTTAGGCAATGTGCGATACAACAGAACGGGTTGGTTAGTGAAACACGAAATTAGTTTTTGTATAATCATGAAAGCACCAGTATGTGTGTAGACTGCGAAAGTTTGATAAATACCAAAGTAAATGATAGTAAAGTACAGGCAGCGGGAAGGATAAAATCAAGAAAAGTAGAGGCGAGGAGCGTCTTCAGTCATCTGAGGGAATGAGGGAAGTGCTATGCAGCCGAGACCTTATTCTGAGTCTCAGAATCAGATTGCTGAGGGTGTTCTCCACGTTGTATTATGATTTGGGAAGGCTTTACTTTTACGAATACCTCCGAGAAGAAACTAGAGACGTTTGAAATGTGGAACTACAGAAGGATTTTGGGAATTAGTTGGAGGGATAGGGTCACAAACGACGATATAATGAGAAGAACGAGGAATAAAATGGAAGTAACGATTATTATAAAAGTACGGGGACGGTACATTCTTCAAATAAATTACATCACTCAGTAGATTGAGCTTGAGCGGGTGAGCACACCTAACACCGCGTACAGTCCATATGCTGAGTTGGATTTTACTCGAAAGAGTGATCTAATTTATTTTAAGTTACCTGATGATGAAGCATATGCTCCGAAACGCGTAGTATCAAAATCTACTTGAAGTCACACGGCGGATTGCTAATGGTTAGTTTACTAATTCGATACAAGTGACTTGGATACCAAACCAGACATGAATGTTAAACTTACTTCCTGATTGCATAATCTAAGAGAATAGTTCCACTGTAGGCGTACATCGATTGATTTACTTAGAGCAGCTGCATCTAAAATCTGGATTGCCGTGATGGTTGCCAACCTTATCAGAGGAGACATTTAAAGAAGAAGAAGACGCAGAATCGAAGCTTTTGAGGCCGAAATGCAAATGCCATAAGTGACGAGACATTTTGAGGAGATAATGAAATGCCTATGGCCGAAATGCAAATGCCATAAGAGACAAGACATTTTATTTAGTGAACAGGTAAAGTTTTATTAAAAATTATTTACAAAGGTACAAAGGAAAGTGAAGACAACACGTGAATTTCATTCTGAATTGAATCTGACCTTATTTTCTGTCGTTAAAGTTTGTTATGTGAAAATATTAAATGTGGAATACTAATACTAATAATAATAATAATAATAATTTTATTTTGTATTTATTACTTTTTAATTTTTATTTTAGGCTGCACTTAGCCCTACTTCTTGTCGGTCCACCCATTGGGGGCAGAAGAGACACTCAGTAGAGCCAGTCGGGAACAAGTATAATAGAACGGTTGGTCTCCGACCTGGTAGGCCTGTATCACATTTGTTAGAAATAGAGGTTTGCTAAACTAGTATTTGAAAATAACAGGTACGAACGAAACCGTCCAAAAAAAATAACACGTACAAATACCTGTTATTATTACGTGTGGTAGGCCTACATATATAATTATATAATATTTTGTTATAATTTGTTATAAGAAATAAACTGAAACTAAAGCGTATTTTGACTTCTCAGTTTTCAGTTTTCGTTGAATCGGAACAGGTATTTCAACTTTTCAGTCGCTGTTATATCCGTTCCACAAAAATATCGTTCCCAAATACCTGTTATAGGTATATCGGCCCACCTCTAGTTAGAAATATTATCTCTGAGGGATTTTAAAGTCAATTATTGAATAAACTGTGACACGAAAATTGAAATCTGATTTACATAATTAATATACTGCGCAAAATGAATGCGGCAAGTCAAATTAAGACGAGCCAGAGAATTTCGGTTTTCAACTTTGATGCGAAATTGGTTTGTGTCACTAAAACAGTAAAGATTATCAACACAGAGGCTGGCAACGTCCAACGTCCACTTATCAATTGGACTGTTTGAACCTGAGTGCCCACCAATAAATCTAGGCTTTGCACGTGTTCCGCAGCAAGGCACTTTAAGGCAATACTGATGGGTAATACTGTGTTCGTGAAGGACATACGAGGATAGGGTAAGTCAAAGTAAGTTCGTCTGGCTGAAAGTGGAGTAAGACCGAAAGTTATCATAACCTTCACTTTACGATCCACTAATACAAGCTTCTTGGAGCCATCCACGACAAGAAACTTCTCTCAACTCTCTCCATTTATTTACTAGAGTAATCACGGCTCCTGTTCAATGTAACAAAAGCATGTTCTAGGTGTCTTCTTACCACTAACTTGTTAAGTGTGTTCACAGGATACCGTACCCTTGAAATGACTTCGAATCCATTTATTAAGCCCAGGTTTCCTTAGAGACAATGCTGTCATTGTGCTGAGGGAAGAGTAGCTTCGAGTCCATAAGAACCCCACCCACCAGATCTCCCACTGACTCTTTCCTCTGTATTATCACGCCGTCGGTCGTCTAACTGAGTAGCATATATAGAATTTGATCTTGGAGGGATGGAGGGTCCGGTCGAGTCGGTTTCGTACAAAACAAGTTAAGACTAATCAATATTACAATCTTTAAAGTGGCTGGAAAACGTGTAATAAAATACTGAAATCGATCAATTAAAATCATAACACAATAAAAATAAGTGCTATTGAAACATTGTTTATAAGAATTGATTTTATTATATTTCATATTCCAAACGTACACGGAAATGCTGTCTAATAAATTTGTTTGTAGACCTACATTTAAGAAAGGGCTACTACTGTATTAGCGTACGCAGTTGAGAAATTAATAAAATAGCTTAAAAATTAAGAGGTTAACTAAATTTCTCATCAACTTTCGACCCTCTGAGGAGGGTTCGGTCCCGTTCGCGTCTCCCCCCCCCCCCGTAAATACGCCCCTGGTCTAAGCACTGTACGATGTACGTAACCGTACATCACGTAAAAATAGATAAGCCAATTTTTTCTAGTGTACCTGACAATTGTTTTTTCATAATAATAATATAATAACAACAATAATATGATAATATAATAATAAAACGATCCTATTTTTAAGCTGCAAGTAAATGAAGTAAAGTACAATAGTTTAAGTTCATAAATCAGTCATCTTGGAAAAGTACCGAATAATCTGCTGATACGCTTTAGTATGCTAGCGTAAGGACTGTCCAGATGTTTGACATATTAAACCCTTTAACCTAGAAAGTATTATAACTAGCAAGTGATAATAGATGATAGACAATGAGATAATAATAAAAATAATATGGACAACTTCAAAGAATTTATTCCAATAGACTCTCAGGAAGACTTGCAACTACATTGGAAAACTGAAAACGGCTAATACATGGATGAAATTAACAGAAAAATACACTATTTAACTCCAAATTACCCAAGAGGACATCAAAGAACGTTTACTACTCAAGTTATATAACTCTGAAGATTTCCAGGAAAATACCAAAATAAAACACGTTCCGTTTAGACTGAGGACAGAAGAGAGAAATGTCGAGAGAACGAAGGAGGTGTTGAAGATTTTATGCGCTATGTGTATTAAATTGTATGATGGGCCTAAACAGACGTAACACAATAACTGTAATATTTACATTGAATGCAATGAATAAGATTCGGCATAATAGAAAATGATTGGTACTAAGGTTTAGTGAACAGAATCAGCATTGATTTATTTTAGTAGAATAAAGATTTGCCTCTTTAAGTGTAAAAAATTAAGCCAACCAGCGGACTAAAATTAATGTCGATGCATCAATCAATGTCAGTTTACAAAACGTTAATAGCTATTACATACATGTTACCATAAACTCATTAATTATAACAAAAGATTTTGTGTCACATAAATGAATAAACTTGGTTCATTTTCTTTTATGTCTGGAGTGTTACAAACTTGGAGTTTCGGATGTGCTTTAATTAATAATTAATTCGTTTATTTGAAAGAACAAAAGGGCGTGTCCTCTGGAAGCACGACGATGTCGTGCGGGAGCCTGGCGTAGAGACGTATTCCTTGGGTGCCCTCACGAAGTGTCAGCCTCCGTCTCTTTAAGTACGTGCAGGATACATCAGCTTCTTGAAGAAAATCAAAACTGCCGGTACTCTTCGACCAAGCCGATGGTATGTCAAGTTCCCAGCACAAAGGGCAGATTTGAAGAAAATTGGCTGACTCTGCTCACCCAATCGGAAGGTTGGAGCCCAGTAGCTGACTGAGCACAAAAGGTCGACCGGCTGAGTACTGAATTAGTTCGTAAAGAAAAGGCGGGGGCGTGACGTCGAACAACAACGAAAAAATAACGATTTCACTACCAACCTGATGCGATACGTCACGGACGCATCATTGTTTGGATTAATAGCGACATACGCGGGGGGGGGTGCCGAATAACTGCAACAGAGAGAAGGAAGAAAGAAGAGAAGAGGAAGATGAAATGAACATAATCCGCAGCGGCTCATACGAAACGAGACAAGTAATGATAATATAATAATAAAGACTTACAAATATTACTGGACTGGAAAACTGAAAAGAAAACACAGGACGGACGCGTTGGAGCAGTAAACAGATTATCAATGAAAAGGCTGTCGCTTCCGTAAGAAGTGGGAACAGCGAAGCCTGGGGAAAACTTTATACGTATTGCGTAAAAAAGGACAGAAGGCACGAGACGCGCTGCTAGACCCGTTTCTCATTCAGACGCAGTTGGAACAAATAGGTCACTGTGCCTCCGTGAATCAAGGTCACTGGGGAGAGAGAAGGGGGGAGAGAGGGGGAGAGAGAGAGAGAGAGAGAGTGAGAGAGAGTGAGAGAGAGGTCATGACCTTCTAAACAACATGCTTACCTTCCTCCTCCTTCTCCTCCCCCCCCCACCTACTCATTCACCTTTCCTCATGTTTTCCTACGAAATTCTTCCATCAGATGTAGAAGTTTCCTTTCTTCACAAGCGACTTTCATTTTGAGTGGAACATAAGTCGTTTGTCAAAAATGAATTTATAAAATAACTTCTTTTGATGAAAGACTTTCAAACATTCGTCAACGGTTTAAAATATTTTTTCGCAATTTCGACTAAGCTTATTTTCATCTTCAAGCCCTACATACCTACAATGTAAAAATCAGTTACAGCTAAAGCATGTAATTTACTAATATGTACGAACATTATAATAAATCCTATTTCTTACTAATATATAATAACAATAATCTATGTGTATACCTTGTGTAACATGCGCGACTCACCCCCCCCCCCACACACACACACACCACACACACACACACACACACACACACGCACATACACAAAACCGTCTAAAATAGTTTTTACAAGTGTAGGTGTATCAATTATCTCTGTATTGCCCGTATACAAACCCTGATGATGACGATATACAATATACAGATGATGACAATATTGAGAGACCCAAAGATTGATTGATTTAGCAGCCAAGGTATTTGGAGTAGTGCTTTACTCTTGTATTAAGTTCATTATGTATGGAGGATAATGACAGTTAAATGAAAACTCTGATGCGCTGCACATTAAATATTAAAAGGTTTACTGGTGTGTGTGTGTGTGTGTGTGTGTGTGTGTGTGTGTGTGTGTGTGTGTGTGTGTGTGTGTGTGTGTGTGTGTGTGTGTGTGTGTGTGTGTGTGTGTGTGTGTGTGTGTGTGTGTGTGTGTGTGTGTGTGTGTGTGTGTGTGTGTGTGTGTGTGTGTGTGTGTGTGTGTGTGTGTGTGTGTGTGTGTGTGTGTGTGTGTGTGTGTGTGTGTGTGTGTGTGTGTGTGTGTGTGTGTGTGTGTGTGTGTGTGTGTGTGTGTGTGAATTTTCCCATATGTTCATTACGGTGCCAAAACAAACTAATACCTGAACAAATACAAATCAATATAAAACGTGACACAATTTTCAAAGCACTCAACATCGAAACTACGCAAAAAGCTAATACATACACCACAATCACGCGCAATAATACCACTTTAAAATACCAAAAACCAACAGGAACCATAACAACAACCAACCAAAACACAAGTACTCCACAAGATTCAAAATTAAGAAGGCTTAGGATGGGAACAATAGGATTCCCGAAACATGTCCCAAATAAGGGGAAAAACATCATGAGGTAAAGTAATTATAAATACTAAATATATTATACATGCATCAATAAACAGACTGTAGCAAAAAGTGTTTGAATATGTATATTTATAGACTATATAAAGAAATTAAATGAAAATTATGCGGAACACTTTACTTATTGAATGACTTACATATTTATGTCACCTGACTGAAATATTTCGGTTTTTCCAAAATTTCAGCAAAACTCTGTAGCCTCCTTGAAAAATAGCATAACGGTTTCCTTTACAATTGATGTAACAACAAAAATTTTAAATTACGTAACAGAGTTTTTTCTAAGTCTGTTTACTTCAGCATGTATTTCGTAGGCGTACTATAATTATTACCAGTCCGTGTCTTATCACATGTAGGAAGGGGACTGATTTAATTTATAGTTATTAACTTACCCCTGATATACATGAAAACAATATAGTTTAAAAATTAATTGTTAGTTTAAAATAACCAGTTGTCCTTGTGTTAATAGTAACCTTGTTATTTTCAGAATAAAATTATCATAATAACATAGGGGAATGTGTACTTAGTTGGTATTGATCGTGCAAACACATGGATAGATAAGAAGAACCAGTTTCATATGTTTATTTCTTCTTCTTCTTCTTCTTTTTCTTCTTCTCCTTCTTCTTTTTATTTTTCTGTTTCTTCCTAGCAATTTGGATTGTACTCGGGACCGCGACTACCGCATTGAGGTGAGCCCACGTCCCTATTACCACGGTGTCAATAATTGAAAAGTCTTGAGACGAAAACCGTGTTCCGCGCATCCTTACCTGGTATTCCTCCACTCCACCATTCTCCACTCCTGTTGGAATTCCTGGACTTCGACTTCCAATGATGTTTTCGTCGTTTTTGTTACTATTACAGTAGAGTGGATGGAAAACCGTTGCGGTTACTCTGTCGGATCAGAGAGCGGGACGTCTCGCTTACAGGGTTTGGGCCTCGTCACTACATTAGTAGTGAACCTCAGGCAATTCGGGAGAATAATTTACTAACACTTGTAACACTCGTGTACTTACTACATGAACAGATGTGCTTAATTGCCCAGCTACACATCGTGTGATTACAACTGCTTCCACAGTTGATTTTGGCTGGACAATTAACATTTAGTCCTACATAGAAACTGGCAATTCCTTCTTCTTCTTCTCCTCCTCCTCCTCCTCCTCCTTCTTCTTCTTCTTCTTCTTCTTCTTCTTCTTCCGATGAATAGTTCGGGTGAGTCCCGATTCCGCGACTACAATCGGAATTAAGACGTCACGGCGATGAGGTCTCCCCACGTTCCTACAACCATAGAACTGGCAATTTCTTCTTCTCCGTCTTCTTCTTCTTTTTTTTCTTCTTCTTCTTTCGATGAACAGTTCGGGTTAGTCCCCATTCCGCGACTACACTCGGAATTAAGACGTCATGGCGATGAGGTCTCCCCACGTTCCAACAACCATAGAGACAATAATTGACAAATGTTTACGTCAGTGTTGCGACATTCATAGAACTAGTTGTCTCCACTCATGTTGACACCTCTAACTGTAGCAACCGTCTGTTCCTCTTTCCATTGAGTTTCCATATTCTCACATTTAACCCGAGCTCCCAGTGTTACTCCTGACATTGACTGCAAAAATCTCATTTGTGGAAACACCAATTCTACTGTTCTCCTTTCGACATTCTGTTCAGTACGCACAACCGTATAGAAGGGCTGATATATATTGATAACTGTTAAATTTTTGGAATCTAATTTCTTACTAGGATTTTAGGATAATCCTGGCAGAAGATAAAATGGGTGGATACTGTATGTTTCGTAGGTTGCAAGAACCATCTTACAAAAGGGGCGGCTTAACGACTGACACGTTAAATACAGAGCCTATTATAGATGAAAGGCCAAGACAAGATATAGGAGTGAAGCTTAATAAACGTAAAATGTTGGGAATCTTATAAAAAATAAGATTGCGTAAGTAGTGACGGGATAGTCGCGAAATTGGCCTCAACAAACAAATGAGTGCTCTTAGAAGACGAGATATTATTGTAGAAGTGAAGTGGTTTTAAAGATGATTAAAATTCGTTTTTAGTTTTTAAACTTTCTGAAATTCTTTCCTCCTTCCTCTGGCTCACTCTTTCTCGTTCGTTTTCCGATAACACCCTCTTGTTCCTCCTTGAGTTCTCTTCGGACAGGCCTCGTACAGACAGCAAAACGATGACGACACATGTCGGTTCCATTGAAGGTGATAAGCTACGGTTGTCACCTAATTACTTAATTCCCTGGCGCTGTAACTCTCAAGGGATCATGGCCTCCTTCAACATTGATCGCCATCCCACTCTATCCATCACTGCCGTCTGTCAGTCACGCACTCTCCAACATAGTCCGAGTGTCGGCCGCTCTATCCACTCACCGCAGTCTTGCTCTGCCAGTCCTTCTGCTTCCATAAATCCTCACTCTTAGAACCTTCGTTGGAATCCTTCCTCTTCTGACATCCTTGACACGTGACCAGCCCAACGGAGACGGAACCACGTCCATACCCTTGTACATATTTATTAATTCATAATTGGTACGCTGCCTCCAGTTTTGTGCTTCTTGTACTGCTCCAAAAATTCTTCTGAAGATTTGCCTCTCAAATGACATTTCATCATTCTTTGTCAGCGTCCAACACTCACATTCATATGTCAGGACAGGTCTTATCAAAGTCTTGTAAAGTCTGGTTCGAGAGATATATCTGCTTCTCATGTGTCTCTGAAGCCAAAAATAGCATCTATTTGCGGCCAATATTCATCGCCCAACGTCCAATTGAATTTCGTTTTGATATGTGAATCCATGAACACAGTCAAAAATGTGAGTGCCAAACATAACCTGTGCCTATTCTATTTTCATTCTGATGTAGTTGGGTGCGCATCTCGGCTTCGTTAACTAGCAGGCCAACTCTCCATCCAATGCAAGGAGTGTATCACTCACCACAGCATAAGACCGGCCCACAAGGTCAACATCATCAGCAAATAATAATAGCTGAACGGACCTGTTGAATATTGTTCCACCAACCTGCATCCCAGATTCACTCCTCCACTCTCCGGTGCCACCTAATTGCCATTAGTAATGCGGACTAATTGTGGAAGTCTCATCTCATTAACGGTACAATCAGATTGGTGCGCAGAGACAGTGTCGGGAAGTGCCGCGCAATTAAGAACGTGTTACGAATCATTGGCTTCCTTCGGGCTAAGGGACTAATAATTGCCGACCATCTTTTGTAATTTGTATGAGTCCATAATGAAATATATGTTTTTGCTAGTTATACTATTCCATTTTGAATTCGATATTTGAGTAAATATACGTTCACCAACCAATAAAAAAAAACAGGAAGAAGCTGAAAATAACTGAAAATAAGCAGTTCGCTCTTTCGCTTGCTCTCATTCACTTACTCTCCATTCGCTTTTCTGTGGCCAAGTGAGGGCGCGGGTGCTTGTGCGATCTCGTCCGTCGCACATCCGCTAAAGGTAGCTCTGATCGGGAGAGACCTGATGTTTAATTTGTATTACTGATAAATATTTGTTGAAATAAATATTTTTGAAAATCATCATCTTCACATCATGGTGTATGTAAGATACTGCCTGTCCGCCTTCAATGATCCTCCAGTCATCTGGAGTTCGTGGGACTGCCCACATACATATGTCCTGTAGCTTTATATTTCCGCAGTCTTGAATCTGACATTCTTTCTGTCTTCTTTCGTCGTTTATAATGTTTTTAATTTGTCATTCAAGTTAGAAATTTTTAATACTTTACTGATGTCTTCATTCTTTATGTGATCAAGTGTAGAGCAACTTGTAACCCTCTTAAGAATACGATATCCGATACAATACACAATATCTGTATTTTACTTTCTTGTTTCTTAGTTGTTCATAATTGACACCCATAGGACAGTACAGGGACCGCCATAATTGACACCCATAGGACAGTACAGGGACCGCCATAATTGACACCCATAGGACAGTACAGGGACCGCCATAATTGACACCCATAGGACAGTACAGGGACCGCCATAATTGACACCCATAGGACAGTACAGGGACCGCCATAATTGACACCCATAGGACAGTACAGGGACCGCCATAATTGACACCCATAGGACAGTACAGGGACCGCCATAATTGACACCCATAGGACAGTACAGGGACCGCCATAATTTTGTAGAACTTAATGTTCCTCTCTCGACGTACTTTCTTTCTACAAATACGATTGATACTATGGAACTTACCTAAACTAATTTATATCACAGTTCTTATCACAGCAATATCATTTCCCAAATAATTAAAGTGGCTCACTTGTTCTATATTACCTATAGAATTAATTGACTTATTTATATTATATTATAATTAATTAATAATTTTTATATGTAATTAGTAATATTATATTATATTATTTATTATTATTTTTGTGGTTCTTTAACTCGAAATCCTTACCTTTGTTTTTATACTGGAGATTTTCATATTATACTATTTGCAAATCTAATGAAGCTTAAAAACTGATTCTTCTAAAGCAGATTGTTTATTTTGAATTACAAACAAACCATCAGTAAACAACAGCAAATTCAAATATATGTCTCGCGATACCTTAATACCACGGTTCACTAGTTGTTTCCGTTTCCTTACTAGATCGTCGATATAGACGTTAAAAAGAGCAGGTGACATACTGCACTCTTCTTCTCTAACACCTTGATTAATAGACATTTGTCGAGAGTCATTTTAATTATATTTTAGAAGATACATCTTAAAAACCTGGTTTCTGCTTTCTTCAACAACTACTCTGAAAGACAATGCCGAAGTTATATTAAATTAGTTTTGTTTTATATATTCCAACAATAAAACGTTGTACTATCCAATCCATTATTTTTTCCAATCCAATATTGTTCTGCAGAATCAGGAAAATAAATAATACTACTGCGATAAATCGAAAGTTTATGTTCCTTGACTTCTGATTCAAACTGCTCAAATTTTGTAGTTTCTTAAGTCTACGTAACTATGTATCCATAAGTGTCTACGAAATGTGTGTGTGTGTGTGTGTGTGTGTGTGTGTGTGTGTGTGTGTGTGTGTGTGTGTGTGTGTGTGTGTGTGTGTGTGTGTGTGTGTGTGTGTGTGTGTGTGTGTGTGTGTCACTGTGGGACGAGACAACGTAAAGCAGGCAGCGTCCCACAGCTTGTTATGCAGTTATTCAGATCTAGTAGTTATTTTTTTTATTTTTATTTTTATTGAAAAAGGGAACATGCCACCACTCTAGAATATTCTGAAATTATAAAAACAAACAAACGAACACACGATGAAGACGCGTGTGCGCGCACACACACACACACACACACACACGCACACTTGTATTGCTGCTGCTGCTGATGTAAACAATATTAATTAGCGAATTGTTTCCGTTTTTAATTAAAGTAAAAAAATTACATCTAATCAAACGTATTGGGTGAATGCGAACCTTTTCCACCTCCTCCCGCGTAACATCTAATTTGTAACAATTTTTCGCTATACATCATGTCACATATATTTTTTCCGATGAAAATAATAAAAAAAAAATTAACTTCTTTTATTTCAAACAACTCGGACACGTACGACGCGGTCGCGCGCCCGGACGCACGCACACACGCGCCCCAGACAACACTTGTACAACGCTTTCACACTGGCGCCATCTAGCGTCGACTTAATATACCTTTCACAATCACTATACAAAGTATTCGCTCTAATTCGGCACACTTAAAACAACACGTACAAAAAAAAATAGCTAATACGGTGATTTCAGAGTTTCACCCCCTTTACATAATTCACACACACACACACACACACACGTATAGTACATCCCCGCCCTTATTAATGGCTATTGAAAGTATCCCTGGGAGATGACGATATTTACTCCGCGGTCCACTGACTGACTCGCGCGCGCGCGCACAAACGTCATTCCATCAGCGTTAATCAAGCGCTCGCGATTCGCGCCATTTTTAATTTTTTCCCTACCAAAAAAATAATAATTTTTGTTTTATTATCTTCGCGCCATTTTTTCTCTCTCCCCATTATATAAATCGTCATTATTACTTTTCGCTGACAATTGTAATATATCAGTAAATACACCATCAGCGCGGCGCCAGAAAAACATAAATCAATCACACGGGGCGCGCACATCCATTAAGGCTACATTACCGCGCTGGTTTTTAACTAATTATGTGTGCGCTTCACGTGTGCGTGTGCGCACGAGTGTGCGTGCGGAGTTACACAAAAATTTATTGTGATTTATAGTGTTCAGCACTTGTCCAGTCCATTCGTCCAATAGTTTAAAAGCTTTAAAATTTATTTTTTATTACTTGGCTGTTGTGACAAGGCTACTTTTGTCCGACACACCCCGTACACATATACTCTACGTGTATGTGTGTTTGTGTTTAACTGACATCGTGTGACAAACGTGATCCGATCTTATCGATGACGTCAGCCATGTTGGATGCCGTCCTCCGTCGTTGCGGTTGCGTGAAAACACCTTTGTAGGCCTACCGGATTATGAGGAGTAGGATAAATGGACCCGTGTGGGATCTTAACTGTTATCTGTCCACCAAGACATAACATATAAATTTATGTCAATTATTTCTATACACTTATTAGATGGAGGATGGAGCACTTATTTACGTAAGGTTTATACAGGTGATCATAAGTTTTGTTATGCGGTGGACCCGCATGTCATATCCTTTTAGCATCGAACGGAGCGTCCCGTTTTTAAGACCTATTTCGCCCATGTTAATTTACTAGATATCATGACCTGTTTTCTCAAACACTAATTAACTGATGTGTTTGAAACGTTTACCATTGATTGATTGGCCCTCAATCGAAAATTTGACACAGGGGTTTTAGGATATGCTTACGTTGAGCCATTTTAGAAATTTTAATCAATGTTTCGATGAATAATTTTGCAGTGTGTGTGTGAGTGAGTGAAGAGTCTCAGATTGTTACGAGTACAATATCACGTGTCCTTTTTTCGGGTCAAGTCATGCGTTGTGTTTTCTATTTTCCCGAAGGGCTTCCGCAACTTTTCAGCAGATCAATTTCTTCTTCCTCTGAGACTAACCAGACACCTGACATATGACACGTTCAGACAGAATCAGTTCTGATAGAAACAGGTACACAGCAATTCCTGAAAGTCCAGCCTGGATCATCGAGAAGGGACTGCATACACGGATATGACGAAAACATGAAGAAGACTTCGTAAAAAAAAGCACACAAAGTGGGAATCAACCTGAAAAGGACACATTGTATATAACATGATATATCGTATATATCTTGATGTTTCTTCAGTAAATAAATATTGTTACGACGGACTCACTGATCGTCGTATGGTACAGTGGAAACAAAATACAGACACTAATTACCAATTTTAATGAGTCACAGATAACAATTTGATATCAACAAGATACAGTAATTCAAATTAAATTTGTCCACACGCAATAATAGTGTCAACTATAAAGAGAATCTGCACTAATTATAACACAATTGTCACTCTCAACAACAACCACTTGAGAGCACTGTTGCAACGTAACTCGCTGACAAAGCCAGCCGCTGTTGCTTAAACAGGTAGCTAAGGTGTTCCAGAATAATCCATAATTTGCATCGTTAACAAGCACTCGAAAAGTCTAGAGCGTACTTTCGTGCGACCTTGACAGAGACACTCACCTGCCCGGCTAGCCGAGAATCGTGTAAACGACGCTCTCGATTGTTCCGTCGTTACAATATTATACTGAATAACAGAATGATAAACTTCTTCTGTAAGTCAACTTTGTTATTATTACTACAATCGTACTTGTGTTTACGTGTGTGTATGTGTGTACGCGCGCGCCTCCTACAGTCTCAAAAGTAACTCTAATAATTCTCTTAGGATGGTTTACATTTATTTTTGCTTTTTGTTATTTAATATTATGAAATAATCAGTTTTTAAGTGATAAACCTATGAAGGCGGTTTGTTTGGCGGGTGTTGGTAAATTTCTGAACAAAACCAGTTGCGACGAAAACCGGTGTAAGCAGTTCTAATAAAATGAAGAGGTAAAAAAATTCAAGGTTACACAAATGTCATTTGTTTATCTGGAAAAGACATTTGACGATGTTAACTAGAACATGACGATTGGAATTATAAAAATATTTGAGAATCGCAAATTTGCATAACTACCCACACTCGTCATTATTAATTTTCTTTCTTTTTCTACATATAATCTTCTATTTTTTTTTGAAGCAATCTATCTTAGCTCGTTTAGAAAGGATGGGCCCTACTCGTACTTCTAAAAAGGTATTTGAATATCGACCAAAGGACAAAGGAAGACGGCTAAAGGACATGTGTAGAGGTCAACATCTGCAAATGAAGGTGCGATTCCTTTTCAGACCGTACCTTCCTTACATAACCAGAGAAGAGTCCTTAAGGTTTCGGACAGTAGGCCTATGTAGGTCGTGTTGGATGATAGTACGGATTATCACGTTACATGCCTCGGAATCATAGTCACTAACAGAAATGATCGCCGCTCTTAAGATGAGTGCATTGTAGATACCATGTAGAATATGAAGACTGGATCGTATACGTAAGGAAAGGAGTGCAAAACTGATTAGAGTAAGAGAAGACATTGTGGAAAGAAGGAAACGTACCGGTATGTCGTACGGCTGCAGTAAAAGCAGTGTGAGCAGCCTTGTCTGGCTGAATGGAGGAAACAAGTGAAGAACGGAATGCGCCGACGCGCTAAGCCACAGTTTACGCCCATAGTGTACGGGTTTTGGGGGTTTCATAGATGCCAACGACCGGCTAGTAGAAACCTGACTGTCTATCTTGAACGGTTGAACACACAGAGCGAAAGGGAGAATACCAATACCCCTCCCCCCATTTAAATATATTGCATGCAGTGGTTAGAGAGTAGAGTATGCCGAAACCGATTTCTCTCTTGTTCACACACTGCCTCTCTCTCTATCACACACCGTCGCTTCACAATGATACTTGCGTGCTTCTGGTGTTCTCGCCAGTTTTATTTCTGCCGGTGTACACAATATGAAACACTGTACAAGACTGTTGTGCGGACACGTGATATTAATGAAAATGTTTTTAGCACCGTTAGGTGTTTGTTTACTCCTCATCTCGAAGTCACGGTTCAAAATCTATCCTCAGGTTTACAACATCAAACCAGTACCTAAGAAATTTTAAAATTTAACTGTATGAATATCGGAAAGCAATTAGACATTGTAAAGAAATTGAAAAATATCAGATACATTTCATAGTAGAAGTCAAAAAATAAATAGTCTTTCTAAAAGATAAGACCTTTTGTAGAACTCTTGATAAAGTATATATTGTCAGATAGATTGGAACTCCAAGAGATCAACGAGCTAACGATGGGAGAAAACTAGAATCCAGTCGAAGCTTATAAGAGTCATGAAGGACTTGAAGCAAGATGTTAAAACAAAGTCGGAAGGCAAATTATTAGGAAAACGAAAATGTACCTTTACAAACGTATATAAACCGGCTCTTGTGAACTGCATATAGTGCAGAGTTTCGAACGTTGATAAACAAGTTCGGATCGGAGATGAAACATCTGAGAAGACTAGTTGTTAGCACCTGAAGAGACAGAATTCGGAGCTATATTGCAAGACGAAAACTAGAAACGACACCGACCATGAAATATCTGAGGAGAAGATTAGTTGGTGAAACACGAAGGGACAGAATGCGAGACCAAAGTGCAAGAGGAAAACTTGAAACGACACCGACTATGAAATATGTGAGGAGAAATTTTGAGTAGTAATGTGGGGAAAAAAGATTTTTATTAAGCTGGCAATACTGCATTTTTGTTTCAGCCATTTCGTGACGCGTTGAATCAGTTTGCTTCATAGGAGCGCGAGGTGTATATGAAGTTCTCACTTCAAAAAGAATAATTGATGTAGCCGTCTGCGAAGAATGCCTTGGAATATACTTCCAGTGGCAGGACTGGCATATGGAAGAGAAGGAAGAAGGTATGTGGGAAGCCCGAGGAAGCGATGGGCAGTTGAACAGGCTTGTAGTGAAGAAATTGAGAAAAAGTCGAAGAAGAATAACCGAAACGCACAAACATTGAGGTACGCATTGATGAATAAAGTTAGAAGGTACTTGCGCGCGCTCGCACGCGAGTGTATAGTAAATTTAAACAGGGATAAACAGGTTTGCAACTGGCAAGTCAAATCACTCTGTCGACACAAACAACTCGGCACTTTGGGCTACAACATACATCGTTCCCAAACGACTGTAATTAACGCGGACACTTCAGCGTTCTTTGACTGACACGGCTGAAATTATTTCCTCGTTGGCAAGACAAAGTACAACACAACAGTGCACGTATGTATGTTGTGAGAAACGGTTAACGCGTTCCACAGCTGCATTTTACGGCGAGTTGTCGTCGCAAACGTTCGAACCGAATCTACCGGTTTGTTGGCTCGACTGCCAATCTGCTGGTGATTTTTATCAACGCTGATGGTGGCACAAGATAATTGTTACTACTCGACTGGTACAATCGATAGCGCTTCGAGAAATGTTTTAAGTCCCCACAGAGGCAGATGCGAAGCAAAGCGTCGCAGAATCGAGACACCTACTCGTTCTGTCTTATATCGCTACATTACGTGCTACACGCTTCGGATTCTGCACATTTTAAGTTGAGTACGTTAAAATCAAAAAAGAAGAAATATTGGTACTTAAAACGAGGTTTAATCAAAAGTCCATGCAATTTTTCTTAATTTGAAAAATATGCTTTTATTTATCTATATTTTTTGTTGTATTGAAAGTAATCCGTAGGCCTATCGGATATAAGATAACCATGCAAACTTTTTTTAGTCTTCAAAACATTTCTCCTCCTCCTCCTCCTTCTTCTTCAACACTTTAGGGATTAGGCAGTGTGCCTGTTCCGACTTCACATTATCAGATCCATTTCTTTCTTTTCGTCTTCCTACATCCCTTCTTCCAGAAAGTTTGTACAGTACTTGTTTAAAATTACTGGTGTTCTATCTTCATCCATGCGACTTAAATGCTGTCTCCATTTTCCCTGTATTCTTCAATTTTCTCATTTAGTTAATTTATATTTAATTCTTCCCGTCTATCTTCATTTCTTATATGATCCCTTCTTGTGCATCATTTAACCCAAGGTCGCTGACAATTTGATCCGTCCGGCTGATTTTTAATGTGAAGAATTCGAGTTTGATATTTTTCCCCAGAACAGGGAACCAGCCTGTCGTCAGGAAAGTCTAATGGAGGGGCTGGTGAAGGCTCCTCTCAGCCTTCAGACCTGTTGCCTTTTATACTACAGTGTGCCTAATTGGAGGGCTGCCTCTTCCACTGGTCTGTTACTCCACCGTTGAGGTTTTCACCCTGTTATCCTGGGTTGGGTCCTCCATATTTATATCCCCTGGAGAGATGGTGTTCCATATTTTCAAGCCACCAGAAGCTGGGATTCTTGTTTGTTCATGGGTTCTTATTGGTTATTCGGACCAGCTCACCATATCTGGTGGGATTCCTCATCCGCCACCCAGGGGACTCCCCGATAGGGGTTACAAGGTCCCCCACGGGACAACATTTCAAAACATTTCTGCAATACATTTTGTGGTACAGTCTTTAACTCGGTCAGCTACTTTTGTTTCATGTCTTTAAGAATCACGAAACACTGTCATTTTATGACTTTTCGTTTCTTTTATTAATTTTCGGGAAGAAAAACATATCGCACTGGAAAATAGCTGGCAAACATACCGGATGGGGTATTATCGTTTTTTTTAGTCTTGAACGTCCAATAATTTATGTACTCGGAACATTATCGGGATATAAATGTATTAAATTATCGCCCTGTAAATCTGGCCGTTTTGTACAAATAGCTTCAATCAAGTATCGTAAACTGCCTGAATAGCATTTGTCATTGACCTCAGCACCTAGTGATTCAAATCAGTGCTGTAAGTAGGGAGGTAAAGAGGACACGTACCTTGGTTTTGTTTATACACATGAGAATGTCACAAGTTTCCACATACTAAAGTGAACTTCCTGTTTATAATATGACATAACAGGTCAGGAGACTTACTAGTAGGCATATATCTTCTTGGATAAAACACAATTTTATGTAAATTAAAAACGAGTAACTTACAATGACTACTGTATTTGAAATGTAATAAAATAATTTAATTGATTACATTTACTTAGAAAACGTTGAACAAAAAATCAAGATTGTAAAACAATAGTGATTTTTTAAAAAATTTACAGAGAATTGTTGAAGACAAATAAAGTTGAGGAGGCTTAAGTCAAGGCTACAGATAGGTTGTAGATTAATAAAATTAAAAAGCAAAATTACTAGAACGCTAATCTCATAATGATCAACTTCTAACTTAAAAAATTACTTTTTACAACGTAATAAGCAATTTACACATAACAAAGCACTAACTGACTTAATACAATTATAGAAGACGTAACATAAGTCTGTTTAGTTTACGATCTATTTTTCTGTTTATTCGCTTCTTGCTGTGTTTTGCATGCAGCTATTTTTCATTCTTTTGTACCGTTTGTAAACCGCTCGTTCATGATGTGAGAAACGCCCAATTAATGAATGAATTAATTAGTTTTCATATTTTAATTATAAAATAAGCGCGTTCTTCAACAATCGAAGTAATTTTGTTATTTTATTATTAGACAAATAAATAGGAAACAATCTATTGCACCAATAGGAAAATATAATTAGACGTTACTATCAACTTATATAAAGTCATTATCGAATAATCCAAATTTAATTGTCAAAAATAAAAGGATGTTTCGTGGTTAAAAAAACTTATAAAAAAAGTGTACATACCCGTCTTTGTATGAGGAAATATTTTTAAACTGTGACATCGAATAATCAATAGTGATCTCACGGGTTCGGTGCTTTGGCACGTTAACAAGAGATTTTCGTCACGTAAGTAAACACTCCTGTGACCGCAAGTAAAAACACTTTGACCTCTTTGTTTTAGTACGAATACGAAAGTGAAGGCAAACAACATCCTTATTATTGTATTATTATTACTATTATTATTATTACTGGCGTCACACAGGATATTATGATTTCTAATGAAATTAAGTAAGCGTGTAGTAAATCACTTCACATAAAATTAACCACAAACGTGCGGATTTCATGTAAATTCATTAACTCCCATGTTAATTCCCAAGACATGTGGCATGTCGTTCTCTCTCATGTGCGTGCGTGTGTGCGCGCGCGCGAGCATGTTTTATACCCAGACTTCTTTCTGTCTGCGTTACGAAGCTTCATACGACGTTTTAAAAAATAATTTCCCGTTTCAAAACCTATTATTTCATATTATCTTAATATCAACAAC
Source organism: Magicicada septendecula (assembly GCA_034769895.1). Taxonomy (NCBI): domain Eukaryota; kingdom Metazoa; phylum Arthropoda; class Insecta; order Hemiptera; family Cicadidae; genus Magicicada; species Magicicada septendecula. The sequence goes on along the minus strand of CM068374.1, from coordinate 406,387,230 downwards.
GTTAGTTTTATAAATGTTTAATCTATTATACTTAACATTTTAGCCTCGATCACAACTTTATAATTTTTGGTTTAATAACATCTCTTTACATCAGCGCGTAAACAATATATGGTTTATATGTGTACTTTTAAAAACTGATTTATCAAAACTAAATTCTAGAGATTTGAGAGAAGACAATCCGTTTCCATTGACATCGGTTTAACGGTTGGTCTTTGCTTCCAAAGCAAGGCAAGCGAGCATCTGGATTCACCCAATCCTAGCATCTGCTCAGCTTCATCACCTGGTTAAATCAAGACGTTCTAGGTGTGATTATAGCCTTGTCTGCTTAATTATCAGAATTAATATAATTCAGTTATATTTATAATTCAGTTATAGAACAGCTGCAAATGTTTGTACTGTTATTTTAGATTGAACATTTCTGCTGAAAAGACAATGCTTCACTTTTTGGATAGATATCACTAATTTATTGCTATTAACATTAAAAATTACTAACACTACTATAATTTTGATAAATTAAATAATTTTGTAACGCGTAGTATTATTTGGTCACGTACAGTATGTCGGAGAATCGATGGCCTAAAAGATTTTGATGAGAAAGGAAAAGACACACTGTTTTATACGTAAACACACACGCGCGCGCGCGCATAATATCTGTTAAATGTGTGTGTGTGTGTGTGTGTGTGTGTGTGTGTGTGTGTGTGTGTGTGTGTGTGTGTGTGTGTGTGTGTGTGTGTGTGTGTGTGTGTGTGTGTGTGTGTGTGTGTGTGTGTGTGTGTGTGTGTGTGTGTGTGTGTGTGTGTGTGTGTGTGTGTGTGTGTGTGTGTGTGTGTGTGTGTGTGTGTGTGTGTGTGTGTGTGTGTGTGTGTGTGTGTGTGTGTGTGTGTGTGTGTGTGTGTGTGTGTGTGTGTGTGTGTGTGTGTGTGTGTGTGTGTGTGTGTGTGTGTGTGTGTGTGTGTGTGTGTGTGTGTGTGTGTGTGTGTGTGTGTGTGTGTGAAGTGGACGACTTGTTTTCTGGTGTCTTGCTTCGAATAGACACGAGTTCAACCGCGAACCAATAAGAACTTTTCTAATCGCACTACAGTATAAGTAAAGGCCCGATCGAGATGTGAAGTAAAGGCCCGACATTGAGACATAGAAGAGGAATCTGACTAAGTACCGAAACATGGTGCAAAACACCATACGCACACTGGAAACAAAACTCTGTAAAATAATGGGCAACTTACGGTTAAAACCTTCGTAAAATCTCAGAATTTAACTAACGTAATCAAGCTTTTAACTAATTCATCAGTTATTTTCAAGTTCTACCAACTGAAACGTCTCATCTTCTAGCCCTTTATAAACCAGGCTTAAAATTGTTATTTTTATTTACCTCTTTAATGATTTTATAGTCTAGTTTAGAAGCATATTGTCTAGGCAATTAAATTTTATATTCTTCCAGATAACACAGTATCGAAGGTCCATATTTAGTTTTTCATTTTGTTTTAATTGTCTCCAAGTCACGTTTATAAACTAATTAGAATTAATATTAGGCATTACCTGTATTAACTTCCGTCTTGTGACTTATCTGTTTTAATTTCTAAAACGACGCGTTTCGAGGATAAATCCTCATCTTCAGGTTTTAATATTATAAAAACATCAAATTCGCCCGAACGGGGTCGTCAATTATTTAAAACACATATTTAGTTTTCATTCTGTGGTACTTTTCTATCTTATTCCCTTTTTTCAATTCTAGGTCTTTAATATTTTTAAATTCTTTAAAAGCACACTCTTCTGTCTCATTAAGTGCATAAATTAAACTAGCAACTTTCGCTTCTAAATATATAAGGAAAATACTAGAAAACAGGAAAATAATTAATGAGGTAATTAACTGAAAGAATTTACAACTATAAAGATAGTTTTATTAGTAAAAATTAAAGAAAACTATTTAATCATTAAAATTTTTATATGTTAATAAAGATAAACGTTGTATTATTTTCGAGACGTCCGCCTCTTTCAGCCCCGCGATGGAAGACACTTTGTATATTTATATGAGACAATTACAGGGTTTGACAATCGATATTTGAATTGATACCAGACGTTTAATGTGGCGTCTGTTAAAAATTGTATACAAATTATTAATGTCGTTTGTCATAGGATCTTGAGGTTACGTTCAAAGGATTACAAATGTTTTAAAAACAATAAAAATACACACCCTTACATCAAGTAAACTTAACTAACATATTGTGTAGGTGTAATTTGTTTAGCGCAGTGTAGTAAAAGTGTTTACAAGTTATGGATCATTAACAACAGTTTATATTGGTTAGTTTATAAATTGTCAGTGACTTAAATTTCTTTTTAATCTTTGAAAGTAATGAATTTCAGTTCAGTGAGATTTCGACCTTTAGTGAGATAATTAACGTGAGTTTATTTATGTATTTCGGGTAATTTAAGAGGTACTTATCACTTCCGTAGTTATGGCGAATTCATACGATCTGTTATTCATGGGTTATACTATAATCTTCTTTAATTTGCTGGGTTCAGGACATCAGGCATCTTTTTCAGTTTAACTGGTAGTAATTTCTTATTTTCTTTTTTTTTCGTTAATTTGGCCTCAACTTCAATAATCTGGCTCCAGTCTTTATTTTATGTCTTGGTATTCACTTATTAATAACTTTTCCTGATATTTGCTATGTTTTAATGGACAATTTTGGTCACTCGAAAATTAGCGTCTATCTCATTAAAGCGTCATACATTCAGTAAAAAATCTAACGGTATTTTTTGGCTTGTTACTCCACAGTTTCCATGGTAACGTAATTATTCTACCTGGTCGATCTCAAAATAAACCCATTGTTATCAAACCTTGAATTTTTTGTTTAATTTGAATAAATATTTTATAATGGCTATATTTACTTGGGGATAATTTCAATGGTCGTAATCTTTACATAGATGTTCCTATTTTCTTTCAAAGATTAGTTTGATATCTTACAAGATTGGTCTAAGCCATGTATTAATGTTTTAGTCCAAAATGGATAATACTATGCTAATACATAATTTACTTATTTCTAAGTTTTAATATAATTCTGCCATGTTACCTTTCGTTACACATAATTAATATAATTTGCCTATTATTTCTTATAAAGATATTGCTATTATTTTCTTTATAAATTCCTTACTTACTTAAAACATACTAACATATTACTGTAAAACTATTTCTTCTGGTAATTATTGCCTTAAACATTAAGCCAATAACTTCTTTCTTTAAATTAACAAATGAACAAATTTGGTGAGTGCTATACCTACACCATCTCTTTTATAACAGTAATCATCCTGGTGATTTTTATGCTGAGATAATATTTTTTCTGTTTTTTACATTCACAATTATCAGTCTAATATACTTAACTTAGTTGCTCATTTAACATGTGCTTATATTTTGGGTTTGTCACACTTGTTTCACTCTTTTTTCTTAAGACTATATGCTGTTTATTTTATTACACTTATCACTTCACTGTTCGTCTTTGTCACTCCCTACCTATCTCTAATTACCCTTATATTTCTCACGATCTCACTATTATTACAAAGTTTTTGTATCTAATGAGTTCATGTCTTTTTTGGTACCTTCAGATTGTCACATATCATTTTATAATATGCAAACAACATGGTATTGTAAATACCTCTTTCAAATAAAACATAACTTTGTATATATTTTGTCATTAAAGTGATAAAAATTGGTCTGAAATGTCATAATTAGTAATAATAACAACAGTTTAATAATTTTAATATATTGTGTTAATTGAAATCTACTATATCTGTAGCAATAGCAATAATGTTATTGAATAAATAAACTCTCCAACATCTTATACTTTCGAACACATAATACTGTAATAATATACACACTGCTGATATAATCTTAGTAAAAGTTCCAAAGTATATAGTAGGATATACAATTTGTTCTCTGATTGAACCACGCACACATTTCTATTCCCTGTCTGTATGAGTGTAATCTTAAACATAACAGCTGACACATCTCCTATAGATAAGGATATACATACAATCATATCTACACATGGTTTTTTATGTATAACAATTGCTGAGATACTGTCATTTACAAGTCACCACTAATAAAAATTTAAACATAAATTATTAACAATAATAAAAAATTATGCTCTTTTAAAACAATCTTGTTAGTTACTTGTTATGGCCATGTAATTTTTTATTTTCTTCTTTTTTCTTCACTGTCTTCTTGTCTCGCTTCACTTTGGTTGATACCTGGCCAATCTCTGGGGTTGTGTCAACGTCAGTTGTCTGTCAGTCTAGTTCGTATTTTCTTGTTTTGTGACCACCTTTGGTTGTATTCTTCCTCCTTCACTATTGATTATATTTACTACCTTCATTCTCGTTATGATTTATCTATCAAAATATATGGTTTCTTGGCATTTTTTACATACTTTTTTATATCAAATGTGATCAGGGTTTGGCAATGTTATATAATGCCCTTCCACCAAAATTGATCATTTTATAAAACGTGAATTTGAGTTTGATGAAATTATCAATTGTATCGTATCAAAATTGTTTTTTTATTTTTTTTTTTTTTCAAATTCTCCTGCTTCTCATTCATTTTTTATAATTAATTCTGTATCCTTTAATTCCATTCTTCTTAGTCTTTTCTTCATTATCTTCTCATATTGCGAACTGGCTTATTGAATTTTTATTATAACTTATTCCCTATAAATCTTATTTTTCATCAAAACTACTCTTATACTGATATCAGGGGAACATCATCCCTGCTCAGTAAAATGATTGGTGGTTCATTCAACAGACAATCTCAATTAATAATTCTTAAATATAGTCAACTCGTGACTCAAAATAATAATAATAATAATCATAATCATAATATTTGTTGGGAATCTTTTACTTTTATACTTCATTATAGCTCAGTTCGAGTCATATGGGTTTCATCTTTCTTTATAGATACTATTTGAAGCATTGTTTTTTATTGATACAATTCACATTTTTATTCATTTTTAATTACTCTTTGTTTCATCTCCTTTCACATTATAACTCTTAGAACGTTTATTTCATTTATATTGTTTTGTGATCATTGGTTTGGGTAATTTTACTTCCCCTCTTTCTAAATAGTTGTGGAAGCTGATCATTTTGATTTTTTTTTTTTTTTTTTTTTTTTTTTTTTTAAATATCAGTAAGTTATGGCTTCTTACTAGTTAGGAATTTTTTGTAGCTTATTCCTTTACAGTATGTTATGCTTTTTATGCCTCATTTTTTGGCTAAATATTATGGTAATTTAACCTTATTTTGGAGGAATGTTTTGTAACTACACTCCTCTATTGTTAATTTTTATTTAAATATTGTAGTAAGTTGGTTGCTCTTACTTTATCTGAATGCCTTGTGACTTTTATCTCTCCATTTTTACTTGTTCTAAAATATTATTAAGATATTTGGGTAAGCTTTTCTTACATATCTTTTTTGATTTTTTACAATTTTTATTCATCATAATGGTTTCTCTAATGCTTAGTGTAAGCTGTACTTACGAATGTTTTGGAATTTTGACATTCTTTAGAGATCTTTTCTTTATGCCATTGGCAGACTTGTTTGTTTGTCACGTTATTTTTTTTTTATTTAAAGTATTTTTGTTGGTTTTTTACTTTAAATTGTTTTTTACAGTTATTGTTGATTGTCATAATATTTCTTAATTGAGGCTTGATTGTATACCCCCTTTATTTTCTTGGTGACGGGGTGAGTGATCTCGTAAGTGTTATTGCCCTTGTCTTTTGTTATAGTGTATGGTCCTATATTCCAGTGTTCATCTGCATTTGGTTTATCCATTGTCCATGATTACATAAGTTTCCTCCGTTGTTCGGACTGCTCTGGTGTGCATCACTGTTTCTGTCTGTGTTATATATGTCTCTTCTATCTGGTACAGCCACTCTTCTAATACCATGTGTTCTCTTATATTCACCCAGAGATTGGTCCAGTGATGGGCTGTCCGCAGTTTTCACTGGCCTTAAGCGTTTAAATGAGGGTTGACCTCATTGCCCCCAACATCAGTAGTGTTTGATGGTTGGTTAGCGTTCGGCTCCTGTTGATTATTCCGGTTATCCACGCTGTGCCTGTGATCTTCTTCGAATGGGTAGCTTCTCGTATCGGGTACCTGGTTATAGTACGTTCGCCGATAGTTAGATGAGGGATAGTTTCTTCTTGGGCTCCTTTGTCTTTTCCCCCTTATGTAATTTACCTGTGGCCGGTATCCTGGAGTATTGTTCTGATTACTGTTGTTTCCAGGGCGATAATTGTTGTTGTAACCATTCGACGGGAAATTACCCCTGTGGTTGTTCCTGAAGTTGTTGTTATTATGGTTTCCACTTCTGTTAAAATTTCTGGGCGCGTTATTGCCCCGTGTGTTCCCTTGGTAATTGTTAGGGTTATTTATCGGTGGCTTATTATCTCCCTGTTGATTCTGTGACAATTGTCCCTCATTGGTTCGATTATTTCTGAAACTGTACCCTCTATTTTTCCTGTACTGCCACTCATGTTCATGGCTTTCCAGTAAGCTAGCCATATCTTGGATGGTCTTTACCTGGCTGTACATCCGTGCCTTTTGGATGGCGTCGTCGTAGTGGTAAGATAACTGTATTACCAGACACTCTTCAGGTATACGTGGCTCCAAATTCCTGGCCATGCAGATTTTTCCCAAGAAGTAGGAGGTAAGGGATTGTCCATTCTGGTTTTCATACCTCCCATTGCTCAGGTTATTGCGGACCATATTCTGAGTTGACTCAGACCAGTATTTAGCTTTGAACTGAGTCTTAAGTCTTGAAGGTTTTGGATGTCTGGTCGAGTGGCAGTCCACCAGTTGTCGTATGTCTCCTTGAACATTTCGTCCAACATCCCTCTTATTGTAGTCCATCGAGTCTCTCGATTCTTGATGATTAACTCTTCTACCCTCTTCAAGAATTCAATAGGGTTTCTTTTATAATTACGGAAATTAATAGCATCTCTGTTGTCTGTGTTCATGACATGATTATTATTACATGGTCGGTCACGCCAGGCATCCACTTCTTCCCGTAATGACTCTTCTATTCTGCTCATTTCGTCAATCCTCTGTTGGTTTTTGTCTACTTTGCTATCTACTTTATTTAAGTTGCTGTAAACTCCTTCCATTCGTTCTCCCAAGTCTGTTCGTACAGCTGCTACCTCTTTCTGGTTTTCTTCCCGGACTTGGTGTATGTCCTGGTCTATCTGGGTACATCTTCTGACTGTTTCTTCATGACCTTCCTCAATTCTTCTCTTATTTTCTCCTTCGAGACAGTTCATTTTATCGAGTACCTCCTTGCGGACTCCAGAAACATTTTCGTTGGTCTTCTCTAGCTTCTCCAACGTTTCCTCTAATTTGTCATTGATTTCCGTAACCTGCTGTTTTGCTTCTTCTCGGTACTCCATTAATTGGTATGCCATCTGCAGCTTCATTTCTTCTTTATTTTTCTCGTGGTCCTCCTTCAGCTGTTCCTTCAATTCTTCCTTTAATTCTTCGTTTCTTTGCTGAATTTCCTCCATCAATCGTTGTTGTAATATTTCATTATTCTTGTTAATGGTTTGTCTCAATTCTTCCTTCTGTTTCTGAAAATTGTCCTCCTGTTTTTTTAAATTTTCATTTGTTTCTTTCTTCATTCCGTCAAATTTATTGGTCATCTCCTTCAAACTCTCTTCATTCTTGTCGAATTTCTCCTCCTGTTTCTTAAAATTTTGGTTAATCAATTCCCACAATTTTTGTAAATCCATTCCTCCTGTGGCTTCCCCCCTATCTCCAGCTTGTGTTTCCATTTCTTCGTCTTGGCTTGGTTCTGTTGTGGTTATTACTGTCTCCATTTCTTCAATCGGTGTTCCTTCCTCTTCTTCCCCTCTGTTTTCTTCCATCTCCTTCTCCTTTGCCAATTTTTTCGATACTCCTCTGGTGTGCATTTTGTAATCTTTCGTAATCGCCGCTAGAATTTATAGGGTTTATTTGTATAATTTCTTTATTATTCTAGCTCCACTAGTTGGCGCGCCACTTTGTATTATTTTCGAGACGTCCGCCTCTTTCAGCCCCGCGATGGAAGCCACTTTGTATCATTTTCGTTAATACTGCTACCGTCTTACTCTGCAAAATGTAAATAATGTACAATTTGTGTGTAATGAGTGTACGTGTCTTCTCGATCCGTAGTTCAAATGCGTGCAACTTCTGTATATTTCGTTCGTTGCGAACGTACGAATAACCAGGTCTTGATGTTCACTAGGGGTGAGAAAGTCCCGGTGGCGCCAAATTGTTTTCTTAAAACAATTAAAAGAAAATTCAAGGGCGTATGACTAGCGCCGCTCAAGCGGTTTGAATAATTCAAATATTTCCGCTAGCTAGGCCCACTGTAGCACACAGCCGTTCGATGCGTGGGCTGTGTAAATCGTCAGTCATCTGCTAGAATGTACTTAAATATTGTGCACCTCCTAATGAAATTATAACACCGTGGTTACACTCAATACTTACACATTTTTTTATTAGTGATTATTATTCATTTAATACAAATTATTCTAATACAAATGCTCCGGTTATTTATATGAGACAATTACAGGGTTTGACAATCGATATTTTAATTGATACCAGACGTTTAATGTGGCGTCTGTTAAAAATTGTATACAAATTATTAATGTCGTTTGTCATAGGATCTTGAGGTTACGTTCAAAGGATTACAAATGTTTTAAAAACAATAAAAATACACACCCTTACATCAAGTAAACTTAACTAACATATTGTGTAGGTGTAATTTGTTTAGCGCAGTGTAGTAAAAGTGTTTACAAGTTATGGATCATTAACAACAGTTTATATTGGTTAGTTTATAAATTGTCAGTGACTTAAATTTCTTTTTAATCTTTGAAAGTAATGAATTTCAGTTCAGTGAGATTTCGACCTTTAGTGAGATAATTAACGTGAGTTTATTTATGTATTTCGGGTAATTTAAGAGGTACTTATCACTTCCGTAGTTATGGCGAATTCATACGATCTGTTATTCATGGGTTATACTATAATCTTCTTTAATTTGCTGGGTTCAGGACATCAGGCATATTTTTCAGTTTAACTGGTAGTAATTTCTTATTTTCTTTTTTTTTCGTTAATTTGGCCTCAACTTCAATAATCTGGCTCCAGTCTTTATTTTATGTCTTGGTATTCACTTATTAATAACTTTTCCTGATATTTGCTATGTTTTAATGGACAATTTTGGTCACTCGAAAATTAGCGTCTATCTCATTAAAGCGTCATACATTCAGTAAAAAATCTAACGGTATTTTTTGGCTTGTTACTCCACAGTTTCCATGGTAACGTAATTATTCTACCTGGTCGATCTCAAAATAAACCCATTGTTATCAAACCTTGAATTTTTTGTTTAATTTGAATAAATATTTTATAATGGCTATATTTACTTGGGGATAATTTCAATGGTCGTAATCTTTACATAGATGTTCCTATTTTCTTTCAAAGATTAGTTTGATATCTTACAAGATTGGTCTAAGCCATGTATTAATGTTTTAGTCCAAAATGGATAATACTATGCTAATACATAATTTACTTATTTCTAAGTTTTAATATAATTCTGCCATGTTACCTTTCGTTACACATAATTAATATAATTTGCCTATTATTTCTTATAAAGGTATTGCTATTATTTTCTTTATAAATTCCTTACTTACTTAAAACATACTAACATATTACTGTAAAACTATTTCTTCTGGTAATTATTGCCTTAAACATTAAGCCAATAACTTCTTTCTTTAAATTAACAAATGAACAAATTTGGTGAGTGCTATACCTACACCATCTCTTTTATAACAGTAATCATCCTGGTGATTTTTATGCTGAGATAATATTTTTTCTGTTTTTTACATTCACAATTATCAGTCTAATATACTTAACTTAGTTGCTCATTTAACATGTGCTTATATTTTGGGTTTGTCACACTTGTTTCACTCTTTTTTCTTAAGACTATATGCTGTTTATTTTATTACACTTATCACTTCACTGTTCGTCTTTGTCACTCCCTACCTATCTCTAATTACCCTTATATTTCTCACGATCTCACTATTATTACAAAGTTTTTGTATCTAATGAGTTCATGTCTTTTTTGGTACCTTCAGATTGTCACATATCATTTTATAATATGCAAACAACATGGTATTGTAAATACCTCTTTCAAATAAAACATAACTTTGTATATATTTTGTCATTAAAGTGATAAAAATTGGTCTGAAATGTCATAATTAGTAATAATAACAACAGTTTAATAATTTTAATATATTGTGTTAATTGAAATCTACTATATCTGTAGCAATAGCAATAATGTTATTGAATAAATAAACTCTCCAACATCTTATACTTTCGAACACATAATACTGTAATAATATACACACTGCTGATATAATCTTAGTAAAAGTTCCAAAGTATATAGTAGGATATACAATTTGTTCTCTGATTGAACCACGCACACATTTCTATTCCCTGTCTGTATGAGTGTAATCTTAAACATAACAGCTGACACATCTCCTATAGATAAGGATATACATACAATCATATCTACACATGGTTTTTTATGTATAACAATTGCTGAGATACTGTCATTTACAAGTCACCACTAATAAAAATTTAAACATAAATTATTAACAATAATAAAAAATTATGCTCTTTTAAAACAATCTTGTTAGTTACTTGTTATGGCCATGTAATTTTTTATTTTCTTCTTTTTTCTTCACTGTCTTCTTGTCTCGCTTCACTTTGGTTGATACCTGGCCAATCTCTGGGGTTGTGTCAACGTCAGTTGTCTGTCAGTCTAGTTCGTATTTTCTTGTTTTGTGACCACCTTTGGTTGTATTCTTCCTCCTTCACTATTGATTATATTTACTACCTTCATTCTCGTTATGATTTATCTATCAAAATATATGGTTTCTTGGCATTTTTTACATACTTTTTTATATCAAATGTGATCAGGGTTTGGCAATGTTATAACGTAAATAGTTAAAACGTTTTTATGCTATCAAAAATATACAATGTTCAGTCTGTTCTTCAACTTGTTCAAGTCTTCTGTCCGCTCTAACGCTCCCAAACATTAAACATAAAGATACTAGTTAAAGGGACCTCTGAGATAATTTTATGGTGGTTTTCTCCATAACTCCCCAATAATTTTACTGGGTGCTCACAGCGTTTTCTCCGTAAATTTACTTACATTCTGGTTGACCCTCAAATTGCGCTAAGGATCCTATTTTACATATTCTCATATGTACATATATGCAAACATATATGTATATATTTTGAATACCTATATAAATTTTAAATAACTATAAGACGAAGAATGTTTCTTAGGCGGATTATTTTTAAACTGATCATGTGTTAATTAAACAACAGATTTCTTCAATCTCAATGTTGTTTTATTTTTAATTATTATTCCGGTTGTACAATGTTTACACATCTTCCGGAACCAAAGATTACAGAAGAGATTGCATTCTCCTCTTCCACTGCTGCTTGTCCATCCAAAGATCTTCTTCAATTTCTCGTTCCCTCAATATAGTCTGAGTTTCTTCTATCCAGGTGATAGGTGGTCTTCCTCTTTTCCTTCTTCCTGGTGGGGTCCATTCCATAACTCTCATTAGCAATCTTTCCTGTGGCATTCTTTTCGTGTCTCCATACCGTTGTAATTTTTTGTTTGGATAAAATCAACATCCCACTGTTGTTTCTTTCTATATATTCCGCCTCATTTATTCAGAATAACAACTGGACAAACAGAACACACACACACACTATGTGTGTGTGTTAGATTCAGGCCATTAGAATATCCACACACACACACACACGCATGTGTGTGTGTGGTGTGTGTGTTTTAAATTAAAGCAACTAATTGTAGCACTGCAAAAATTTTCAGTTAGTAAAAAGAAATTAGTCTTGTTAAGAATTAGACAAAAATATTAAACTAAATTATATATACAATAAGGAAATGAAAAAAGACGATTTATTAATTCATTAAACTCTTGTGTAAAAAAACATGTTAATAAACAGCTGATATGTTAGCACAAATTTGTAACAGAATAATTTACGAATTTCTTCGAGTTATACGGTGTATAGTTTTTTCCTTAGATGAGCACAGCACACACACTGTCCCTCTCCCCTCCCCTCCCGCCAATACCTCCCACACACTCTCTCTCTCTTTCCATCTCTCTGCCTCCCTCTATCCCTCCCTCCGTCTCTCTTCAACTCTCTCTCTTTCTCTCTCTCTCTCTCTCTCTCTCTCTCAATCTCCTCCTCTTTCTCCTCCCTTTTTAATGCCCATTTACTCCTATACCTTAGATTAACATTTAACGCCTTTTAGTTGCAGTAATAATTTTGGTAACTTTTGTAAAACTAATTAACCTTTATTAGACGATATAATTGTTAAAACGCAACTAAAATGTACTTTAAAAAAGAAGAGATTCGTCTGTTTAAAAAAAGGAGTAATAAATCATTGTATCACACGACGTCAGTAATGCGCTACTGAGACGCTGGGTAGCCGCTTGCCACTGTGAAGGCGTCGACCAACAACACAGCACAGCTTGCTGCTTACTATATATGTACGTTCACTTCATAAATATTTCATAACACATGGACGGACAAACACATGGCGCGTATCCGCTCGACATCGGATGTGTAACACTGATGTTTCCTGATATTGTATTTTGTTATTAATTCCAATCAGTGGCGTAACTAGAAGATGCTCCTGCAAGGGAGATAAGATTAGCATCAGGGTGAGGTGGGGGTTGATGAAACTAGCAAGAAGGTTAGCATGAATGAATACCACGAGCATCCCCGTTTTCTCAGAACAAATGTGAAATGCAGGATTGTCCCCATATAATTTTATAAATAGATTTTATAAATTCTTTGCATCTCAAAGTTTTTAAGTAAACCGACGTGAACTATAAGGGTTGAAAAATATGGAAAAACGTTGATTTCAAAATATTCTATCTTGATTAGCTGTTTTAATGCAAAGGTAATCACTCTCATGTCAGCAGGAATCACTTTAATTGTAAATTTCTATTCTTAATAAATCTTGTCACAATGGATCTTTCTTAAAATGTTTGGAAAATACGGTTTTATAACTCCTACGCATTTTAATTTAAGTATATCGTCCGAAGAATACTTTAGGCAACATTCTTTGGCGACGTTCATCCAAACACTTCGATCCAATCACACAGTTACCACCTGGTGAATCATATAGTTTTCTAATATTTTAATTCATCCTAATTTTTTCGTTTCCATTTCATATGCAACTACGGCATCTGCTACACCAGTATTTTAGTGTATCTCTCTACCAATGAATACTGTTTTTGGAAGCCGTGTCCAAAACGACCTCATAAAATAATACAGCCTATAATTACATAAAGAAAGCCGTCTGTTATTTCTAAAATATAAATAATATGTACACATATTGTGCATCAAATTGCTCAGAAAGTAATGCACAATAATAATACACAAGCAGTTTTTAAAAAATTTGACTACAGTCTCACATTAGAGGTATCTAACATTGCTCTGTCTTTAAATTCGTAGTGACCTCCAATCAATGAATTTTTCGGGTATGGGTTTGTGTATTGTCTCGCTGTATTTAAGGAAAACATTGATGATGTAAAACAAACTGTTTCAACTCCTTCACATATACAAGGATACACACATACGCACGCACGCACTCACATACACAAACACGTTCACTCAAATAATTGATCCGTTGTATTTGACATTTTCTTTTGTATTTACACACAGGTCCTGATGATGACAATAAATATTGTCGAAACGTCGACACAAGTAATTTAAAATTTGTGTTATACTTTTTGACCGATCCTCACAAACCTTCACCCGAAAAATGTATTGCTCTCTCCGTTGATTCAAATTTGTTCATTGTTTTTATCTTGTGAGGTTCCGTGTTCGAGCCCCATACGTTTTAAGGGCAATCACTAACACTGATCAAGGAGTTTAGCTCCGTTTCCGTTCCGTCTTTGGTTTTCATTATGCGTGCAAGTTTACTGTAACTCGGCCCAACCCAATCGACTTATTTCTTTCGATTTCTATGTCAGTATATTTACTTCACTTTCCTACTGCTCTAAACGCATACTGCATTCTCGGACATTTTCTATTTTCTTGCCATTCCCCATTATTTGTGTATGATGGGAGCTCGTTATTTTTGTTTTATCAAAAGTAAAGTTTAGCCCTATTTTTCATAATCCTCTCCTGTTCTATCGGCATTTTTATAAGGTCTTCATCTGTTTCGCCGATCGGGAAACAACTATGTCGTCAGCAGCCGCAGATGGGAGAGCCTGTAACATTTTATATTAACTCCTACATTTGTCTAACATAATTTTTTGAAGACGCCTTCCAAGACTGGAGTAAAATGTTTAGTTGAAATTCAGCCTCCTTACCTTAATTCCTCTTTTAACAGGTACCTGCTGTGAATCTTCGTTTGCTCTAATTTAATTAAAACACTCACACACACACACACACACACACACACAACTTAAAACCTTTTCTTTTAAATGTAATATAATTTGTTAAAATCAACAATAGTTATGGCTTCATGTACAGTTCTCTCATTTTACCAGTCAGCATCAAAGCAACTCGTATCAGTCGTGATTAATTTCTTTATCTCGCATCAGTGCAGTTACGTTGTTGATATGTTTCTTTAAGTCATTAAACACCGACAGCAGAATGGCGACGACACGGCTGGTCGCTTCCGTTGAAGGTGATAAGCTGCGGCTGATAGTGTGCAATTGTAGCAACGCCGTCGCAAAAGTGGACTCAAAACGATAATCTCATCTTACTACCGGTCCAATTTGATTGGTACAAAGAGACAGTGTAGGGAAATGCTGCACTTTTAAGGCTTCCGACTGTCATCGTTTTGGCCAAGGCAGTAATATAAATATGTATAAACGATTTATTAATGGAGTACTGATATTTTTGTTGCAGAACCTCCGAAAGCTGTTTTTTAAGTAGCAGATTTACACGATTTTTTAGGTAGGCCTATAATTCAATCAACCTGGAGCTTTATCGCCGCCGATTGTTCGGCACAGGCCTGCGGAGACGTTACATATTGTAACTGCTGAGGTTTAACTAAAGACAAATTAGTTTATTTGATTCGTCTTTGATTTGTCTCATGTAACGCTTTACCAGAGGAGACTAAGCTGTCGTCTAAAATTATTTATATATATAAATATATCTCCAACTAATATTAAAACAAAATTACTTTGAATTTAATAGCAAAATTTATCAACAGCAAGAAGGTTTAGCAATGGGATCACCATTATCTAGCATAATAGCAGAAATATTCTTACAACACATAGACACCAAAATACAAAATATTATAAAATCATTTGATCCAAATGGCATATGGATAAAATATGTAGATGATGGGCTATATGTATCAAATAACAAAAACATAAATGCAGAGACCATACTAAAACAAATCAATAACATACATCCAAAAATACAATTCACAGAAGAAAAAGAAGAACATAACAAAATCAACTATTTGTTAGACATAACCATCACAAGAAACAACCACATAGAATATGCAATATACAGAAAACCAACTTCTACCAACATCATTATACCTAACCATTCTGACCACCCACCACAACATAAAATGGCAGCATTCTATTCGCTATTTAACAGAATGTACAAAATTCCCCTAAACAAACAAGAAACAGACAAAGAAAGAAATATAATATACCAAATTGCTCATGAAAATGGATACAACAAAAATACTGTAAACAAAATACAAAATAAAATCAGATGTAAAATAAAAACTGAACAATTAAGATTTAATCAAAATGAACAACACATAAATAATAACAACAACAAAAAATGGGCCACATTCACATACATAAATAATAAAATGACAAAGCTAACAAAATTATTTAAAAACACAGATATCAAAATAGCATACAAAACTAATAAAAATAATTTACAAAAACTAAATAACCCACACAACAAAGACAATACAAAAACTAACGGTAAGTTATATACAAAATTGAATGCCAAGATTGCAATAAATGTTACATAGGACAAACAAAAAAACAGCTGAAAAACGTTATTTTGAACATCTAAATGCTTACAAAAAACCAGAAATATATAAATCCAATTTGGCCACACATGCAATAAACACGGGACATGAATTCCCAGACATAACCAATATGACACTGATAAAACACATACCACGCAAGGGGACCATAATGAACATTTGGGAAAATTTACAAATATACAAACATAAAACACAAAACAAACTAATACCAGAACAAATACAAATCAATACAAAATATGACACAATTTTCAAAGCACTTTTCAAGTTGATTGAGACAAAAAATTCATACTGTCATTAAGCAAGTAATCGCTAATAACGTCAACAGTGAGTTTTTTGTTCGTTGACGTCAAATTATATGATAAACATTTTATGCTTCTCCACTTCGGATAATTTTAGCTAACACCGGTAAATGAGTAGTTTTTCAACGTTTTTGAAAAGTAGACTTAATACGTGTGAGTATAAGGAAGTGTGTGTGTTCAAAGTGAAAGGAAATATTTTCAGTATATGTTCTACTAGAGACAATAAAGAATAAAGTTTATGTAATCATAGGTCCGCAAATGTTTTGTTTTCGATCTAGGCTAGCGGAATATTTCGCCTTGTTTTTTGCATCCACGAAAAAATGAGACTATACTAAAATTCTTAGGACATAAATTGCGGGGTAATTAGATTTTTGTTTTTTTTATACGTAACGATTTTACTGAACCCAAAGGAAATAGCTAACGCTGCTACGACCATGATGGTCATTGTACTGGTCGGTTTCGACTAAGCCATCGCTTATCGCACATCTTCTTCTTCTTCTTCTTCCTCTTCTTCTTTACACTACAGCCTAACGTCAGCCCTGGCTTCCAACACCAATCTTCTCCAATGTCTCCTATCCGTTGCCATCTCAGCGTAGCCCCTCACATCCATTCTTCTGAGATCTTCTAGTACATCGTCCAACCGTCTTATCCTAGATCGACCCTCTTTCTGCTTTATACACAAGTGCTCTCCGGATTTCCTTTGGCATACGTTGATCATCTCCATCAGTTCTAGGTGACCTAGCCATTGTGTTCGTTGTGCCTTTACGAATCTTATAATGTTCTCATACTTCAACAGATCATCTACTCCTGGTTACTTCTTATCTTCCTTAACCGGGCCATAAACACGTCGAATAATTTTTCTTACAAAGTTTGTTGGTCCTTTTCTGCTAGTGTTTACGTCTCGCCTTCATATGCAACAAAACCGGTCTAATAAGTGTCTTCTATATTTTGTTTTTTGTGTAACCCAACACGTTATGTAAATAATTGTGAACATAAGTAGAGAAAAGATCTGGTACACCATCGTACATGAACCGCATTCCCAGTCTAACTGCAAGCGCACTTACTTGTACTACGTGTTTGCATGTAAATATTCTTGTTGGAAACTGGAATTTTCAGTCACTGAAATTTAATTACCTACCTAGTTCCCACAGTCTGAACGGCTGCATTACAAGCCTGCATTGAGCAAAGCGGAAGCCATATCGAACAACTCCTTTCAATGAATTGTATCTAATAGTGTGTGTTTAAACATAACCTTTTTGAGCCTTAACCTTTTTAATATTTTTTCCTTATTTTGAACACGCTTTACACTACTGTCGTGCAATTTGTTATCACCCTGCACACACACGCGCGCGAGAGATAGAGACAGATAGACAGACAGACAGACAGAGCGATTGAGAGAGAAGGCTTCTTTAAAAAAAATGCAATAAGTATGTATTATGAGAAACCAATATGAGTTTACATAGAAAGTTTTCGATTCATTTTATACAAAAGATGCAGTGAAGGGGTAAAACAAGAGACAGTAAAGGGACAGTTATAGAATTGTGCTTGAAATATCTCAACAGTTCAAATAAAATTAGACATTTTGTTAAATAAAATGCAAATAGGAGAAAAGTGGGCCTACGGCAGAGAAGTACATGATCAGTGCTGCATTTTGTAGTAATTAAAGCCAAAAACAGCTGAATTACTATGTTAGGAATATATTTTTAAATCTGAGATTTGTAGATAAAAATATTTCACTAAATACTTTTGCGTTGAGAAATTAAAAAAAAATAGAAAAGTACTACTTTAAATATTTAATAAGTTAGATATAGCCTACAAAAAGAAAAAATTTCGACGAAACCGAAACATGGAAGCATGATAATGTTTTTAATATTTACTATATATACAAATATTTACTATATAACAAATATATTTACTATATAACAAACATTCATTATCATGTTAAAACGACAGAGACCGAAGATTTCTACACTGTGGGGAATCGAAAGTGCGGAAGCGTTACATTTTTCGATGACGTTACATTTTTGTGGAATGACCCCCAGCCTAAAAACATTATCATGTTAAAATATCATTTTATAAAATTATAAAATACAAAGAAATGGCTCTATATTACTTTTTTCTTAACAGTGAACCGGTAAACACATCTGAAAACATATCTAAGATTATTCTACGGCCATACATTTAAATAACTCAGGTAACAGATATTCTGTTCCGACTTACGAGAAACGCATTCCTCTCCTAAAACTATCCTCAATCTGAAAAGCACAAATCTGAAAATGTAGGTATTTACGTAGCTACAGAATAATGTTTGCATACTTTGTTATGTTCACTGCAGCAAATAAATGTGTGCTATGGGACTGATTCTGCGTACTTCGAAAATAACGCTTTAGGCGTGAAACACAGGTTCGATTACACACGTGTTCTTGCATCTGATCACTGATTTTAAATGTGGTTTTTACGTTAGTACAAAACAATTTATTGTCTTGTTATAAACGCACATAATTTTTATAGATACATTAAAAATATATAACATGGTCTGTACACAACGTAGACCCGTTTATGGATACCTAATGAATCTAAACATAATTAATAAACATGGCAAAATTTATGATGAAAGACAAAAGACAGAATGTAAAAACAATGTACTGTACCTCTAACAAAGACGGCATTTCTGTTAAATAGTGGTTCTGCCAGAAACCTTATTTTCTGCAGAATAGAGCTATATCAGATCTAAGAATATTATTAAAATCGACTTGATATTTAGAAGGCAGTGTTCAAATCGTTAGTCATACAACAAATCGAAGGCATGAAATATTAATGCGTCATGTTAAAGATAAGTTTAAAATCCTAAATTTATTGAGTTCTCCGCTTATGTTCAGTGCGCCCGCTTTTTCTGTGTTCGTTTGTAAGGTAAAAAATGTGTTCCATAAAGGTATTTCAAAGGTTCTTGTGCAGTTAAAGTGTTTTTTTATTTTCTTTACAAATAAAGTTACAGTAAACGCAATGGTCCACGCATTCTGGTAAGCATGATAATTTATTCATGTCTTAACATGATTTTCATAGAAGATGACTTCAAGAATAGTAAAATTTGAAAGTTAATTGTGTTATTTATAAGTAAGTTGCTAAATATTTAAGTCACATTTTTGAAATTTAAGTATCACTTTAATCTTTATCAAGTAAAATGCGTCGACATGTGTAAGAATGAAAAGAAATTCAAGTAAACAAAAAACACTAGAACGATGATTCGTTACATTACCTAATCCCTGACAATTACGAAATTTACACAAACCGCGGTTCTTGTATTTCTACGTGTGCTACGACCCTAAACAAGGTTGTAACTCAAAACATTCACTTTTTTATTTTACATTGCAAAAATATTGCATTTAAATGTTACAAGGATAACTAAATTACCTACACAAAAACTATTAGTCATGATATTAAATTATTTAAATTCGACAATAAACTGTAATTTACTAAAACTTCGATTTTTCCGGTTATTCCACAATAAGGGGTTACAGAAAATCAAAGAGTTAGCAATAAAATATTACTTCATACAGAATCCGTCGTGTTGATATTTCTATTGACGTTTGATACGTCACAAACTCGGATCGTCTGTAAGAAGTTTAGTAGTTTGTGTATCCATTACTATTTGCAGAAAAAATACGGGAGTCATAAACAGTAATTTAAAATTTTCTGTCTCAAACTACGATACGAAATATATACCGGTAACATCCATTAATTTGCTTTATGAAATTACTTATACTTGATCATTTTTTTATGAGGTCGGTGTAGGCCTATGTTATCAAAAACAAAAATATTTAAACATTATTAACAATTCAAGCTATAGGTATACATCTATCCACTTTTTGTGATAATTTAGTAACTTAATCATTTTTTTTAAATGTGTCTTGTTTTTATCTGTTACTCCTCCTCCTCCTCGTCCTTGTTCTTGTACTTGTTGTTGTTTTTCTTCTTCTTCTTCTTCTTCTTCTTCTTCTTCTTCTTCTTATTATTATTATTATTATTATTATTATTATTATTATTATTATTATTATTATTCAGGCCTTGGACCTTACATTCCGTTGCGCACTCATTGATGTGACCACCTTTTC
Organism: Magicicada septendecula; assembly: GCA_034769895.1. Classification (NCBI taxonomy): domain Eukaryota; kingdom Metazoa; phylum Arthropoda; class Insecta; order Hemiptera; family Cicadidae; genus Magicicada; species Magicicada septendecula. Next base: position 406,366,713 of record CM068374.1, on the reverse strand, counting down.
CTCTGTCTTCCTATGTTGCGTTTTCCCCTGGGAGGATAAAACATAAGTTTCTTCGGTAATGTGTTCTGATGCACCCTTTGTACATGGTCTGTCCAACCGTACCTGAACTGTATGATCCTGTCACTCAGGATGTATATTCCGAGGACACTCCTTACGTCATCATTCCTTAGCCGGTATCTCCAGGATACTCCAAATACAGATCTTGAAAACCTCATCTCAGTAGCTTGTATTCGGCTCTCCATAGCTTTCGTACAGTCTCCGTGTCTCACTGCCATAAAGGCCTCATACCACTGCCATCACTTTATAAAATTTTAACAGAGCATCTTATCTCATTTTCCCCTTTAATGTTCTTCTGATAGGCCCATTAACGTGGTTAAACGTCTGTATTTTTGTATGTACTTCTTCCACGTAAGACAAGTCACATCCGAGGAGTCTAAATGACTTCACCTTCGATCATTCACAACCAGCTTAAATCTGGCAGCAAAGCAACCTCTTGACTTGGTCTTGATACCAGAGATTTCCAAACCATACTTCTGAATTATCTATTGCAAATACCTGTCCTTCACGAAGATCTGTGTCACTAGCTGCTGTTTAGATTTTATGGGGACACACTCGAATCTGAAACGGCCTTGTTTTGTCTTCTTGGGAGGTATCAACGTCATAGTTTGCTTGGAAAGTCAATTTTCTGTCATCCTAGACAAGCCATCTTTGTTTATTCAAACAATCCGTGAGACCACTATCCGCCTTCTATGACTTTAATTAACACTAGGCTTCTCTATCGATTAGTACTAGGCATTGCTCCCACACACATTTGCTTAATTTAGTTCGAATTTATTCCTAATTTTTTTTTAGAGAGAGATCAATTTCCTGCTCGTTGCGTCATTATGTTTTCAATTATATCCTCCTTCTCGGAAGTTGTTTTCAATTACGCTGTGCCAGATTTTCTTCTTTGTCTTTATCTATGGACTATAATTTTATGTGCGATAAAATCTGATATTGCAAAATTTATCGGCCGTACGTGAATAGTTTCTTCTTCCGACAGGGAGTAGGCGAATCGCTTGTTTCCATCTCAAAGAAATTACCTCCAAATCACCAACGCTCCTACGTTCGTTCGTCCAGTAGACTAGTATTGCAAAACTTCCTTGGACAGCGTGTCATCCTCCGGTATCCCATTCAGTTGAGCAATCCATCAATCCATATCTGCTTCATCCATATCTGTTCTCCTCAATACGATCTTTTATATTAATAATTTTCAATTCATTGCGTATGTCATCATTATAAAGTATCCGTTTGCGATGCGGCCTTTAACAGATTTCATCTCAGATATCTTATCTCCGATTTCAGTATTCCACTAATTTTTACCGAAACACAGGTTTAAGAGTTATACAGTAAAACCGGTACGGCATCATTAGTTTAGACCACCAAATTATTTGTAAAACCAGTGACTTCTAAAACAAGTGCTTGATTTTCGGAATGATCGGCGTATGTCCGGAAATTTATTACTGATTCTGTAGTTCCAATCACTTTAATATACCTAAAACCAGAGGCGTAGTTACGGGAGGGAACGAACGGGACCCGGACCCCCACACACAGTGAAAACTGTTTTTTTTCATCCCTTAATTTTAAGGCCGTTTTATTTTATTTTTTGAGCGAGCTGTGTATGCTAATATAGTAGTAGCTCTTTTTTAAAAGCCTATACAAACAGGTTTATTACACAGAATATAGAATATACGTTCCTAATACGAAATATAGGAAAATCAGTTCAGTCAATAAGTATTTTTTAACAATGTATCAACAACGCCTATTTTTATTGTGTTTACCGTTTACTTTAATGGGACTGGTTTCATGACGTTATCACGCGTTTTTCAGCCACGCGTTTTTACTTTATAGATAGTAATGTTGATTAGTCTTGACTTGTTTTTCTTTTGTATGAAGCCGACCCGATCCCGCACCCCAAAACCCAAATTCTAGATACGACGCTGCAAAACAATAGCTATAAATAAAAACATGAAGATGAGAAATTAGATATAAAACTGAGCAACATTAAGTTTGGAACAGGTCAAAAACTTCCACATCCTACGAAGCATTATTACAAGTTATAACAAAAGATAAGAAAAGAATAGTTTTGGCTAAACAAGCTTTCCAAACTCGAAGGAATTTTTTAACTTACAACTGTATAAGGATTGCAACAAGGACGAAATTTGTTAAGACGTTGTATGTAAAGTGTACTGAGTTACGGGGTGGACCCGAGGACGGAGATAGACTTCAAGCGGCGTCGGAAATTGGATCTGTTGGGAGCGACGAAGATAGAGTTGGACAGTCAGAGGAATCTAATGAGCAATTTTTTTAAAGATAAATTAATGGAGTAATTTACTCAACATCAACCCCATAGGGAAAAGGAAGGCTAAGTTAATAGATCATAACGGCTTTTTTAATAACACCACGAAGGCAGAATTGTAGAAAACATGCGGAAATAGCGACACAGTATGTAATTTTTCAAATAATAGTAGAAGTAGATCCTGTAGTACCACCTAAGCAATCTAGGAGCTAGGCAGAGTAGGCTGCCTCATGTGAACTGTTCTCTATACGTAAGAAACAGGCATTGTGGTCAGCAGCAGAGGCGTTACTATGAGGGGGTATTGGAGGATCAATCCTCCCCCAGAACTGATAAAAATTTCAGTAAAATAACATAATCACTTATTATTATATTCCGGCTGCACAATGTTTACACACTTTCCGGAACCACAAATTACACAAGTGATTGAATTCTTGTCTTCCACTGCTGCTTGTCCGTCCATAGATCTTCTTCGATTTCTTGTTCCCTCAATATAGTCTGAATTATTTCTATCCATGTGATAGGTGGTCTTCCTGTTTTCCTTCTTCCTGGTGGGGTCCATTCCATAACTCTCCTTATCAATCTTTCCTGTGCCATTCTTTTCGCGTGTCCATACCATTATATATATATCTATTTTTTTTTTTGATAAAATCAACAATTGAATTTTTCACATTCATTCTGTCTTTAATGACTTCGTTTCTAATTTTCTCACGTCTGAATACTCTTGCCGAACGTTTCGAAAAGTCCATCTCTGATGTCATTAATTTTGTCTTGTGTGTTTATTAGTAGTCCAAACTTCTGAGCCGTAAGTCATGATACTTCTAACAATGGTTTTAAATATTTTGGTTTTAATTTCTGCTGTAATTTGTTTATTCCACATGATTCCATTTAATGTAGATATAAACATCCTTTCCCAAATTAATTCTGGATTGTATTTCTTTGTCTTGCTTCCCACTGGCCGTAATTTGTACCCCTAAATACTTGCGACGATCATTTTACGTAGGCATATTCCTAACGCAGTCGCGTGTGTTAAAGTAAGGCTTTAAAATAACTGTAGAAATAAAAGGAATTACAAATTTTGTAAATTAATCAACTCAAGTTATAGTTTTCTTAATAATGACAATCATTAAATAATTGGGAAATAACGTACGTACGCGCGCGCCAGAAAACGAAGACAAAAATCGTATTAATCTACTTTTATCTATTTCGTCTAGGCACAGTTCTCCTTTGACTTTGTCTATGTTACGATTCATCTAGTCTAATATCTTTATGGTTTCAACCGTCGTCTTTGCACAGGTAAACTAGCAAAGACAGGTAAAAATCTTCCGCTTTAATTCGGAAAAATGGGAAGATTTTATTACGAGATTTTACATTAAAAAATAACTATAGTTTAACACAAACTATAAGTTGCTTAAAACATTCTTGGGGCAACATCCTTAAATTAATGTGTGAAGAGGCAATAAAACCAGATATTTCATAATATCTTCACAAAGACTCATTTTCACATAATCGATTGATTGCCTTTAATCGTGTAACAATTAATCGAGATAGAATAATCTGAGACCAGTGATTTTCTATATTGTTACGACAATCACACGATTGTCATATTATTCAGTAGAAACAGAATAACTGACACCAATGAAGTAACTGTTTACAAACTTTAATTAGACACAACAGCAGTTAGAAATCAACAAAAGGCACTTTTAAACAATAATTTTTCCAACAACTACAATAAATAAATATCGCCTTATTACAGTTTTGCTCTAATTAACACGATAATCACTTTCCACTAATCCGCAACGACAACTAACGCTCCGCACTATAATATCGCCCGATGTAACTTGAATTGAGCCGGCCACTGGATGATTACGTTCATACCCCTCTGAGATTACAGAATAATCTTTCATTATACAACAATCTATGATCATGGAGAGTATACCCTGCCACGTGCCTGAGAAATCTCATTTCATCCGCTTAGATGCAACTGGCCTGCCCTTTCATTAAAGTCCAATTCTCAGACCCATAAAGAAGTGTGGGAAGAGCCATCTTCCGAATGGATAACTGCCGCATCCCCAAACAACTATGGAACTATAAGCCGAGGGGACGGAGAGGTGTGGGACGTCAGAGGAGTAACCAGCTGTAATATTTGCCTACTTGAGACGGAACAAACCATTCTTGGTTTAAACATTGAGGATGATGATGATGATTATACAACAATATGAAGACTAGGTCAAAGCCCGACGTTGAACACGCGCAAGGACAGTCGAGACACCTGTAGGAAGACAGTCGGATTTTCGAGAGGGTTACGTAATTGACTTTCGTCTCAACGAACGAAGCATACTTTTCCAATATTTATACTTCACGGAGTTTACTCAAAAATTTTGAGATGCAAAGAATTCATAAAATGTATTTATAAAACTATATGGAAGAATCGTAAATTTCCCATTTGTCCTGATGGGACCCAACCTTCAAGCTAGCCTCATAGCGCACCTTGTGCAACTCATAGTTTCGCAACTGGCCAGCAGTAAGCTTCGGCCGTCCATTGTTACCCTATGATGTCATCCAAGGTACTCATTTCCATAGGCTGAGTGGCCCGAGATCTGGAAAACGCACCTTGATTTTATGATGCGCCCGAGAATCGGACCCGAGACCTCTAGATTAGTAGCCGGTCTAAACCGTAATTTTTCTAAACTGTGATAAAAACTCATAATACGGATTGTTGAGCCTGCGCGGATGTCAAGCAACTTTCAGTGACTAGAGGAAATGTAGCTGAAGTGGCAAGGCATTGTCTTTATAGCAGTGGTGCCCAAAGTGGGGTCCGCGGACACTTTAAAAAAAAAAGAATATAGGCCTACCGTAATTTTCTCCGATTCTTTTGTAGTCTAAAATCTAAATTTTAGAATCTTAAAACAATTAGTAGAATAATCCAGTATTTTTATTTTGTTCAAAATAATTGTAATTGTAAAAGTAATTTCAAACTACTGGCTTTAATAATGTCTTTAAATCATGTCATGTAGCAGATCTGTTTGTCAGCCGAACTGACTAGAGCGCCGCATCAACGCAGAACTGATCGCGCTGTTTTAGTTCACATATAAGCACTGTATCTTGCTTATAAGCACTGTATCTAAGCATAACGTTTTTCCGTGTAGCTGGTTTTACGCCTAAGTAGCTGGATTTCGACACGTGTGGGTGAAAATGTAGAGTCGAGGTTGGCATAGTTAAGAAATAAACTTGATGTCGAGTGTAACTTAATACTGATATTATCAGACATTAAACCCAATATTGTAGATCTAATTGTTCAAAAGCAGCTTAATTGTTCACATTAAACTATGTTTGATATCACTAATATTATAATTTTGCAAATTAAGAGAATTTTTATTTTAATACATTTTAATTAAAATATGAGAGCCTTGTATCATATTTACTGTTTGTTTTATTTCATAACTCAGACGGAGTCCGTGAAAATTTTAATTTTTTGAGGGGATTCGCGGACTGAAAAGTTTGGGAACCACCCACTGCTTTAGAGAATGCTAATAATAAATACATTTTTGGGTTTTCGCATTCCTAAGTGATATAATATAACCGACTCTATCAACGTATGAACCTCATCGGTACGAACAATATCCGCATTTGGGTAAATACTGACATTAAGCTCAGCTTGCGAACACTGAAAAGTTGTGCAATACTTGTTCAGTCGTAGGATAGAAGTTTTCATAAGAGAAATGAATGACAAAAGCAGTTTATGAACTGAAGAGCTCACGCTTCAGAACCGTGTAATCGGACCAGTAGGTCATAGACCTAATTTAACTAAGTTTATTTCAGGCTTATCACAAAACGTATGAATTCGCTAATGGGGTAAACTTGGGCGAATAAAATGCGTAGTTCTGAGAGAGTCAGAACGTGTTTAAATGAAATACAAATATTTTACTTTTTGTTTACATTACCGTGTATATTCTTTTTTATCTACAAGAAACTGAGGCGCTAATCGGCCCCATGAATCCAGCGCGCGTGCGCAGATTTTCGCCACCATTACTGTTGACTGAAGACCTTCAAACCACTAAAGGACATAATCATCTACAATTTCCGATCTGACGATGAACTGTGAAGCTTGAAAGCGCTAATCGGAATAATTTTTCTATAGTGGTGTACAACAGTGATAATTCCATCTAAATATCGTTTAGATAAATTATTTTTAATAGGCTATAATGTCATCTTCGTCATTATTATCACTCAACTTCAAGGCTCCTATTCCACCTCAATACTAGATCCCTTCCAGGGGTTACCAGAATATCGCTATTTCCAGAGCTACAATTCAATGCTCTCTTCGGAAATCCGTCGTTGTCAATTCTTTGTACCTACTTCTGCACCAACTGGTTGCTCGACAATTGATTGGATTCACGAGAACAGACATTAATTTGGAGGTTATAATAATAATTAAAATTTTTTGGCTGTATTTAATGTTCTATTAAAAAATATTACATTCTGTAAATAAAAAAAAATATTTGTTTACACTATATCTCTTACGAATTTAAAGCTTAAATCAATGTTCCTATAAGGAATATTGCTCTCGCATCATAATGTTCGATGTCCCCAGATAGTTATAAAAAATTATAAATTATTGTATTCGAATATAGATTATACCCATCTGAGGCTTTCACGGCCGGTTTCTATGTTATGAGACCTTCGGTTTGCCGTGCCTTCGACGGCCATATTTAGTGCAGAAGGGTACAAACCACAGTTCAGTGGTCACTGACTACGAAACCTTGGTCAGTGTTTAGCAGCCTCCTGCACTGGAGACGGGAGTCGAAGGTACGGCCGAAACGTCCGCACCAAACAACCTTGGACCACGACCTTACGGCCCGGCAAACCGAAGGTCTCATAACATAGATTATATCCATTTCAATACATCTGTATTTAAATATTTATTATCGATTTGTTTCATATTTAACGGTTAATTGAATGATCAATTAATCGCACAATTTTTTTATTGTTTATAACTAAAGTCAGTTTCCGATTATCCAGAACAACGGACGAGACTAGGTCCATGTTTATCAAAATCAAAATCATGAATAACTCGCAAACTTTTTTAACAATCAAATCTATACAGGAAAAGTCATGTTATATTGTTTGAAAGAACGATACAAATTATATTAATAAACGCGTACTACTAGCATTTCAGTCGTCACCATATTCTATGTAGAAGGTTCACTTTTATACGAAAAAGTTTAATCACTTAAAATAATGACAGGCTAAGTACTATACTTATATTGAAATGACACAGAATTATTGTTAGTAAGCCTACAGAATAACACGATTTTCACATTCTGTATTAAGAAAAAACTAAAAATCAATTTAATAATATGTAATTTTTATTCTCTTCAAAGTTAGTCTGTTGCCGATACTTGTCTCTTTATCTCGATTTTCTTTTGTTTAAGCGACGCACGCAATCTTATCCAAATTAATTTATCGGCTACCTCTTTGTCCTCTGACCTTCTAGATGCCGTTCGTATACCCAGTGCTGTCTTACGAGAAATTTTCAATGCAATGGAACTCTCGTGAATGCCCATCGTTTTAGCGTTTTATAGTACCTTGACAACTAGTTTCTTTGCACTTGATCGTGTTATGACGCTCCTCCGCTAGTCCGAAAATAGGTAAGTCCGATCCAGGATAATTAGGAGTTCACTGTATATTAGTTACAAGTTAATATTGAAATTGATGCCTAATTAATTTTCTCGTTAATGCCTTACGAATTAAGTCTAAACCTGTTGTTTTTCTTCTCCTCGCTTTGTGGATTGTAATTCTGTCCGTTTCAACTTTAGGCCTACATGGTATCGGACCCATTGTTTGTCACGATCCCTGTAACCAGCTGGACACTAGCTCAGCCCTTGGTTTAGACATACCTGTGACCGCCATTCGTACCTTAGTTCTGCATCTTTCCTTATTCGCTGTTTTAAGTGCTGCTTTCAACACTAATTTCCACTTACTTGAATATTTGTCGCCAGAGCACCCTCCACATGACATGCATTTTCTTTCCTTTCACTTACAACGTTCTGCTTAATGTTACTAAGTACACTTGCACCAGATTGCAAAATAAAGATTAAAAAAGTGATGCACGCTGCGAATTGATTAGATGTATATAACGTTTACTTTACAAAAACACAGAAATAAATACTCGTTGTTGTTAAGTCCGGTGAGCGTGGAGGCCGTGGCTTCCATATAGCCTTCTCAATCGAGCATTGTGGAAATGTCTTGTGAGGAAAGTCCCTACCAAGATTGACAAAATGTGCAGGAGCAGCATCTTGTTGGAAGTTCAGCTTATCATGATTGATCTGTGGTAAGGCAAACAGCCTAACCATTCGAGATCCGTGAGTTTCGAAAAGCAAAACTGAGCAATCACACAATCTATTCATGGAAAACTTTAGGGCTATCACACTCATGCTCAATGAAGACACAAGAGCATTCACCGTCAAAAATTATTGTGTCTAAGAACACGTCATGAAAACTAAAAATTACACGATTAAGAAACTGTCCATAATTCTTAATTCCATTCATGATATTTGCAGGGAGTCAGAGAAAACTAAATATATGAAAGTATCTCGGTAAAATGCGGCTCAACGTAATCATAGTAATCATAGCAGTTGATCAGTATACCTCTGAAAGAATTTAAGTATTTACGCTCCCTGGTGATAGGTAAAAATTGCATAGACAAAGCAATTGCTAGAATAACGCTAGAATTAACGCTGCAAACAGGGCACTTTCAGCGTGAGGAAAGCCCCTACCAAGTCCACACGCTGCAAACAGAGCATTTTCAGAAGGTTTGTCGAGGAATGCAAGTTAAATAGTTGTAACAGCCAGCAGTGCTATATGGGAGTGAGACGTGGACGATGCCACTTGGACAACAACAGAAGCTAACGAGTTTTGAGAGCAAAGTCTTAAAGCTAATCAAGGGAGTAGTAGGCCTACATGAAGGGAAATCATTATCAAGTCCTAAACCAGTCATGTCGTGGTTCAGGACTTGATAATGGTGGAGACACTGAAAGGCCTCGTCAGAAGCATGACAGGTAGCAGTTTATCAAGTAAATACGGCAAAGTTGGAATTACTGAGGCTGCTAATCCAAATAACAAGATGAATAAGATAAATCAACAAAGTTGAAGAATAACAGGAAGAATAACAAGTCAGACCCTTATAACAAGCGAAATTAAAGCTGGAAGATTATAGAGTGGACTGGTCAAGTTTTAAGACCAGAAACGGAAGAGACGTGAAGAAAATGTAAGTATGAACCAACCCGTTCATAGGGGAAACCCTGCCAAAAGACCACAAACAAGAAAAGCAGAAAACTGGTGAATAACAGCACAGGAGAGGAATAAATGGAAAGGCGTTGTCATGGAAGTTAAAATCTTACAAGGGCTGTATGCCAATTAACTAGTAAGTGTTCATAATATCGACAGCAAAATAGCATCTTTTGCGATTGTTACAACCTGACCCACATTGAACTTTCTTAAACCCATTGAACGAACTTTTTTTTTCGTTTTCTCGTTTCGTTGAAGCCCGTTTCAATTTCGTTTATGTTTTATGTGTTTAATTTTTTTAGATTTGATTTCTTAACCAGTTTAAAAGCGTACCATAATTTTCGAACGTAAAGTATACTGTCGTGGAGGTGGAACGGCGCGCGCGCGCGGGCGCTATAGAAAGTGGCATAATAGTTGTGTAACGATTTGTATGAAATAAAGAGCTTTTCTGAAGTAAGACCTATCACAGAACAAATTAAATAAACAAAATATTTTAAACTAATTGTGAATAACATTGTATTTAATCGCCTACTACCTACCTTTATACCACTCGGACCTTCAGCCCTTAATGCGCTTTGGGCCTCCTTTACAGTCCTCCTACACACATTCCTATCCTTAATCTTCTGTAACCTGTCCTATGCCTACCCATCCTCGAACACATCCCACGTGTCGCAAACGCGTCCTTCCTCTCTTCTTAGATAAAAAACTTTAGCCTTCCTCCATATATCATTTTTATTTATCAGTTATTTAGGCCTACTTTTTGAAATTTTTTATTTGAATGGCAAACTTAATAGAGGGTTTATAACCGCCTACTTTTTATTTCGTTTCCTGTTTAGATATGCTCATGAGTAATAGAGAGAGATAGAGGGGATAGATGGGCGAGAGGAGGAGGGAGCGATACGGAGGGAGAGAGATAGAGAGGGAGAGATAGACAGACAGACAAGTAGATAGACAGACTGACAGGCACAGGGACAACTATTACAAAACTGACATTTCCTGCAGAATATTGAAAACAGTGATAATTCGGCAAGACTGTTTCTGTTTTAAAAGTTATTTGATTTAGTTATCTCATTATAAGTGGTTATTAACATAATTACAGAGATAAAAGACCACTTGAATTCAGTGTTTTTGATGATATGAGTAATAAATTATGTAGCCAAATGGAAGATAATACATGTTAGTTTTATAATTTAGTAAAGTATTTGATTGTGTAATTTCGTAGAGTTTTATTTAATTACACACACACACACAGACACACCACTTCTCCTTATAAACGGAAGGTCATAGATTACGAACGTAAGAAGCCGACAACTGAAGTAATTTAATTTTACACTGAAAGCAAGAATTTCATACTGAATACGAAACCTTATGGTTTCTGCTGATTTCATCTAAATCGAATCGAATCCAACGATACTGATAATCAAAATTGCAACACATATATGCAATTCATGAAGTTGGGATTGTTAAGTACGATTCATCAGTTTTTACTAGAAACTATTTTGATAATGTGATGTATTTATAATATACACACACTTATTGTTTACTAATGGTACTATAATCTCAATATTCTATTGTGGTGTATTCATTGTCCATATCCTAAAGGTACCATAAATATGATTTATAACTTTATTATAATTAAAACTTTATAAATCATAATTATGGTACAATTAAATTATGAACAATGAATACACCACAATAGAATACAAGAAATTATCTGAAAGAAGGTTTTGTGGATATTAATTAATTAAAACTAAGCCAACTGCGTAAAATAATAAAAAATATGTTACAAGAAAACTTACTGTTTGTTGTACGCAAGTACTTCAGAAAGCTTGCCGTGCCCTCTTCTTCAGTATGACTGATGCATTTTTATTTCATATTAACGAAATCCTGTATCTACCTGCTTCTGTTATTTATTTATTTTTATTTGTTACTGTATATTTATTCGCATTTGCGCATGTTACAGCTAGAAATTATTAACTTCTTTTCTTCTTCTTCTTCTTCTTCTTCTTCTTCTTCTTCTTCTTCTTCTTCTTCTTCTTCTTCTTCTTCTTCTTCTTCTTCTTCTGCTTCATCATCTTTAGTACTACAGCCCAACGGGAGCACTCGCTTCCAATACCAATCTTCTCCAATATCTCCTATTAGTTGCCATCTCAGCGTAACCCCTCATATCCATTCTTCTTAGAGCTTCCAGCACATCATCCAACCATTTTATCCTAGGTCGGCCCCTCTTTCTGCTTTTATATACTTGCGCCCTCAGGATTTTCTTTGGCATACGCTGATCATCCACCCCCTCTAGGTGACCTAACCGTTGAGCATTTACAAATCTTACAATGTTCTCATGCTTCAATAGCTTATCTTTCTCCCGGTTATTTCTTATTCTCCATTCATCATTTTCTTTTACCGGGCCATAAACGATGTTTTACATCCTCTTTAACAACCGGGTATCTTCTTTAACACGTCTTACACTGTTTCTTTCAAACCTTCTTAGTGTTTCTTGTTTCTGTTTGTTATTGTCCATGTCTCGCCTGCGTAAGTAACAATCGCTCTGATAAGTGTCTTATATACGCCTACTTTTATTTTTGTGTTACGATAAATTAATTTTGCTTCTCAACAGACTACTGTTAGCATAGTATGTCCTATTTCCTACCTGTATCTTGTCATGTATCGTCGTGTTTATGGACCGTTCATTATCAGTCATATTACCCAAGTATCTGAACTTATTAAATGCATCAAATGAATTATCCTCAGTGTATTCAGTTTTGCTGATATTTACATTCAGTCTCATTCCACCTGATTTTTTATTTACCTCCTTGTAAACCTCAGCCAGTCGTTGTCTTGATCTAGATTTTAAATTAATTAATTTATTATTATTATTGCGCGCGCGCGCGTGTGTGTGTGTGATAGCTGTTAGTTTCTTGATTTATTCTTAAGTCCAACGTAGTGTTGTGTTAAATGTTCATTTCTGTATTTGTACGGGAACTAGCCTGTTTGTATGATTTTTGTATCTGCACACGATTTCGAAGCGTTTATTTTTTCACATTTTCATATCGGTTTTATAAGTTTTATAAGTTTCTTATTATGGAAAGGATTATCTTTTTTAATTAGAATACAATTAAATACAATTAGAATTTTTTTTTACTTTACATTGACAATGGCGAAAAATCGTAGTGACAGTGTTTGAAATTCTTCTTGTTCTATGATCTTCTTCCTTTTCTTCTTCTTCGTCATGACCATTTGCCGTCAAGCGTCCGAGACCTCCCGTGTCACCTTTTACACTGCCTTCTATATTGGACGAGGTGTTTCATTTCTAATAAGGTATTCTCCCTTCTCAATTTATTCTACGCATTCTTATCTTGGTTTTCCTATTCCTCTTACCCCTTCTAGACGTCCTTCCATGGTTAGCTTTGGTTTCTTTCGTCTACCCTCATTACTATCCAAGCAATTGCTATGGTCTTGTCTTGTCTATGACTTTTTGAAGAGAACGTTTAAAAACGCATAAGTGAGTAAAAACTTGTAATGTTTCTGTCGTTTAAATACAGTTATTAAAATTATGAATTATGCAACGCCTATTTTGCCGTAAAGAAAGTGCACCACTGAATTTTTCAGTAAAATAATATCAAAATGGTCCTATTTATTTGCCCGACTGGAAGTGGTTTATATTGCGGCCTGAATTTAAACAGTTTTGTTTGGTTTTGACACCAGTGTTCATTGCTTAGTATTTCTTCAGTTGAAGCGTTCGAGTAGCGCCCGCGGTTCAGTCAAAAACTATAAAGAAAGACGGACAGCCCACATAAAAGTATGCCACAAAACAAATTACCAAAAGCGGGGTTTCTTATTTACAATACTGTGTAGAGGGACACTGGAACATCGGAGGAAATATATATAAGCGTATAGGGCTTACTATGTTTCTTAAGTCACTTTAAATCAAGGATTTTTAACAGAAATACATAACCGGTTATCTAAAAAACTTTTGTCGAGATCAAGTTTGCTTTTCTGAAACGTGGGCATCAAAAAAAGATGGGAACCGGATATTCATGTTTGAAAGGCAGCTACTGACCAGTATTATTATTATGAGTACTATTATTATTATTATTGTGGTTTTTGTGCCTATTTTGTCAAACAGTAGTGACCATCGCCTACTCATACAATGTCCTGACTTGCAACGCGTAAAAATTGGTTCTCTGTAATCTTTGTAATCTTTGGACACATTAGCGACCAAGTCGGCGATGCGATCCCGGTGCCCTACAAAGCCTTTGTTCTCCGTGCCGGTATCACTACGTTGCGAAGGGCTCAGCAGATATCATTCATACGAGATAGGCTCCGACTAGTTCTATAGAAAACCAATTCTCCCCACTCTCGGCGTTTTTTGGACGAAAACGAATGGTGGAGAACCGTTTCCAGGAGACTAAAGTGGTCTCCGGCCATACAAATTACAGCTTTCTATGCCTCTCTGCTACTGGAGGTTTGGGCTAAATATCTTGTAGTCCGCGGCTTTCGTACTTTATTTTACTCTCCCGTATATTCTTAAAATTTTGAATTTCTGTTTGTAATTCAGTGCCGGTGGTTAATACATTTTTTTATACAGACTTTTTGAGATGAAAGTATAAAACTAGTCACAAAATTGTAATTCGTATTTTAAATTAATGTATTCATAAGTTAATATAGGTAACTGTAAGTGTTATAAGTCGACTCAGTACAACGTTGAAATTAGTAACAAGAATAGTCACACAACACATGAACGAGTCACTAGGATGAAAAGATAAACAATAAGGAATTAGAAATGGAAAGTCTTGCAAACAGACGATATCTGTCATAATACAAATAACAGAAAAATCGTTGGAATTTAGTTTGTACCGGGATCTGTCTGCCTGTAAAACACTTGACAGTATCCAGCTTCCTAATGTACGCTACAACGTCAGTGGACGAAGTACCTCATAGAATAATTAAGTTTATCATAGATATTTACACTAGCAACTGTGTAAATATAAAGTATTTCACAGAATATTCGGCTGTTTTTTCCATTGAAAAGGGCATAAGATAACGATTTCTCAGCCCTCTATTGCTCAGTCTTATTACGAACAGCATAACTGAATCCCTTAATGTTACGAGGGCATATTTGCATTTGATCAAATATTTGGTAAAGTGGAAAAAATGTGTAACATTTTGGTACTTGATTTCCAGTAGTCTATTATACAACTCTCTACCTTTATTATTAGTATAGCACTAATAATATAGAATATATAGAACTAATACTAATATATAATAATATAGAACTAATACTTCATTATTAGTATATAACTTCAAAATTCCTCGCCCGCCCCCAAAAATGTGAATTAAAGCATTTTGTAGATCTTTAAATGGTATGTAAACATGCCCCTTTAACAAAAATCTTTAACTTCGAGGCGTCTGTGGACTTTGGAAAGCAAAATATACAAAAAACCTTTAAAACTCTTAAAAGAGATATTAAAATGTACATCTAATAATAATAAACTGTTTATTTACAAAGAAAAATATGTAGTAATAGAAAGAAGTAAATCAAAATTGTATATCGAAGAGTTTGAATTGTTTTTTAATAGTTTTAGCGAAAACCTAAACATTTTCAACTTCTCGTTCATCATTGTTGGCACTGTTTTCTGTATGCCGCATCAAAATATCACTATAGACGTTTTCGTGCCCAGCAGGAACATATGTAACAGCTTGTTGAATACCTTGAAGTTTTGATTTAGCCACCCGCCCTGAAGGATAAGCTTTGCTGAGTATCCCTGTTGCAGCAGCAGGCCTGTCTCTTGTAGTTCGCCTCAGCACAAAAGTATGCACTACTATACTATTTATAATTTCACTTGATAAGCATACTCCAGACAATACACCTGAACACCCGAAATCCTGACATATTTGTCAGTGGTATTGTCCAACACGTCTGCATCTTCCTGTCTGATCCCAAAAAAAGTTTGTTTTGACGTTCAAGTTTGTGTACACGCCTTTAATATAACTTAGATAATGATGTTAATAAATATATTTCTTCAATAAATAATAAATATATTTTTTCAATAAATAATGTTCATATGTCTTTTACAAACTGGTAAGTTTTAGAATATTTACACGATCAGCTGATTTGTATTACAGCTGACAGATTCATATTAATAGGAGATATTAAACTCTCAGATGCTCTTTTAACACAAATTGAGAATTTTAAAACTTCATACATTTGTAAATATTGAAATGTTTAATGTCGTTTCATCACAGAAGGAAACATCTGCCTATTTACTTCCAAAACATGTAAATTGGATAAAAAATCAATTATGCCCTTTTAACATCGAGCGATTCAATTACATATTTAGATATCAAAAACCGTTATCCAATGGGTGATCACAAAGCAATACAGTGTGTTAGGCAGACGATCTAGTTTTAACATCTAACAATGATGCTAATCTGTAGAGATTCCTACATCAGTTTAATAGGTCATGGACTGGAAAATCTAATTGTACGACATCTCCGTACGGTACGCGATGCATTTAATGGCAGCCAATAAGGTAATGGAAGAAGAAAATAAATATATTTATTTCCACATGTGTTTTATTTCCTTAATAAGAATGTAAAATATCTAGGAGGCATGTAATGGATCATGTGACACGGAGCAACCAATAAAAAGGTTGCAAACCAAATTACTAAAGCTAGATGCTTGTAACAGTCCATTTGGCTCTAACACAGGCTACTGAAGTTAGAGTATAGTCTATAATCAATAATAAGACCAATAATGTCGTATGCTACAGAGTCGAGAAGGAGGTTTAGATATGAAAGTATTACGAAAAATATGCAGAAATATCATACGCGGTCATGAAAGAAACGGAGGAGATTAGAGGAATATGCAAAGTGAACATATATTGGGCATATATTGGGAACTGGCTGGAAAGGAGAAGAGACGATAAGAATGAGGATATTGATAGAACTGTGAAGAACAGAATAGTAGATTAAAGACCAGGAGGCAGGAGAAGACACGGTCAACACAGGAAAATATGGAAAGTAAGCAATATGGAAATCGAAGAAGTTGGTACTTTAAACTATTTCTGAAAGTTCCTCGCACATGTGGTAATACTTCCTATGGTAGATACTGCTTACCATAATTCACTATACTATAAGCCTGAAGAAATTGCTCGCTATTTTGAACTAAATTCGTTTATTATTAGATAAAATCAAATTTTTAAAGTTTATTTTTGTTTAATCTTAGCGAGCAAAGTTTAGTGATCATCTTAGCGGTAGCCGAGAAACACCCATACGTCGTTTCACTTTCTTTAATTTAAAAAATAATAATTTACTTCTTATGTTTTCTTTGTATAGATATACAACTGAAAATAATGTGCTAAACACCAGAGTTGATTATATTCTATACACACACAAAATTCTTACTTTGTTGTAAGGAACTGCAGTCATAATCTGTCCATGACACTACGATTAAGCTAATCCCGCCAAAGTTTTTACATTTTTTTTAAAATTTTGATCCATTGATTGGGCCCTGGTGTCCTATTATTTTGAAGTTTCCTAACTGAACATTATATTCAGATTTTGGTTAAAATTCTCTTTAATTTGATAACCGTTATGGATCTGTACAAGTTTACAAACTTTTGAAATCACATTTTGGGCCCTGATTTTCAAAAACTTTTAATTTCTTAACTCAATACAATATTTAGATTAAAATCTAATGGTTAATTTTTTTTCAGTTAACACCCCCTATAGAATTTTGAGATTGTTTCAAAATTTTGACACCTCCCATTATTCCTTTCACCCGTTATTTTTGTGAGGAATTAGTCTAAAAAACAACAGGAATCTGTGGGATAATTGTACGGACACGCATGCTAAGTTTTACGAAAATCTGTTAACGCATTCAAAGGTTTCATGAGACATTCTCCAAACATATAGCTAAGTAAATAGACCATTTCTAAAAGTCGAACTAAAACTGAGAATTCTCTAAACTTCGTTCGTTCAATAATCTGCAAAGAAACAAACTGGGCCACTTATTTGTCAGAAGGTTAATTCGTCATAAACACTTAGGGAACTGCTCAGCGGCCGCGCCATTCCGTATTTTAACAACGGTATTCTTTAAAAACAATAAAAATAAAATAAAATAGGTAACTAAAAGCTGAGCTGATAAAAGAGTTTCAACTAAGATATTCACTTATGTTGTGACAGAATATCTCTCTTACACGAACTTTCTGCGTTCTTAATTATGCTTTATTCAATTTAATAAAATACGCAGATTACTTAATATTAATGTAATGTTTATTCAATGAAGAGTTTATCAGTTTATTCGATTTTGTTCATTTCACTCAAATTAAATAAATTACTCGTACAGTTTTAGGCAATAAGTTAATATTAGTTGTTTACATATAATTCAAATAAAGATTGTGCGAACAAATTGTTTCAAGTTTTAGCAAAGTTAGTTAGGCCCTACTTATACTTAAATGTCCATTTAACCGGTTATAGAGATAAGAAATAAAACATTTGAAGAAGTAAATAACCGTAAATATTTTGGAAACATTATTGACAATGAGGCCAAACAAGGCTACCGATTATGAAAAGAATACAGACAAAAATAGGTCCTATGAGAATGTTGAGATGCAAATTATTAACTAGTGCTTCAGAAAAACAAATGTATGGAACCCTAATACGACCCGTGGCTACCTGTTGGTGTGAAAAGTGATCAAATATGGCAAACATTTACCGACACATGTTAAAAGTGTTTGAAAGGAAAATTTTGCTAAGATTCTTTAGACCAGTTCATGAAAATAATAATTGGAGAAGTCGCTACAATCTGGAGTTAGATCAGTAAAATATTGTAAGACGTCAAACGCTATAATGCCTGGCTCCGTGATACTTCGCTATAGGCATAAAGGCATATGCTTATGCGTATAGGCATAAAGGTGATAATTTTATGCCTAAGAGGATTATGAAAGCAACGTTTTTTATCAAGGAAATCGTGATAGATGGAATGTGTATTAGAGGATTTGAATACGATGAAAGTGAGGGGATGAAGAGAGAAGAGAGACGGGGATAGGGAATGATGGTGGAGAATCGTAAAGGAGTCTAAGGGTCATCAGGGACTGTAGTGTCGAGTGGCGGACAGGAAGTATTAAATTGGTTATACTTTGTCTATAGTTTCTGTAAACATAATGTGTAGCCTACTGCCACATATGTCGAGGTGTTTGGCTGAGTAAAGATAGAGTAAGACCTTCTATCAAAAATGACCAAAGAGACTGTAAGATTTGATTTATATCTGTAAAAACAAAGCTATACGACAAATAACAGCGTACATGTCGCTTATATGTTTTGATGTATTTTTCGATTAACACATTTATTAGCGACAAAAATTAATAATACGCTGCTTATTGTGGTTTCTGTAATACCTTTGACTCCTCCTTTCTTGATATTTTCTAATCTAAAATGTAAAATTACGTTCATTCTCATTTTTAATTTAATTATTCCAAGCTTAAAAATGTGTAGCGTGTTATATTACACGAGTTTGTGTAAATCGGAACTCGTCTCTCGAGCTAACAAAATAAATTTGAAGCAACATAAGTTTTGGTAGCACACAGTCTTTGACCACAGTATTAGGTAACAATTAAGAAAAAAAATAATCATTTTCAGTTTTAATGTCAATTATAATTGTTTTGCACTTTGTTCGGATTTCAAAGCAGTTATGCACAAGTTAATAGTGTTAATTAAACATTGTATGTTGTAAGAAAAATACACTTCTTATGCCTACCTTGCCATGCATGTTGTCAGCGCTGTGAACTTGTTTACATTCTGACACAATATTTACATAACGTTTCGGCCAGTTATGAGATCTCTGGGTCTCAACCAAATTGAGAATGTAAATTGAGAAATAGTAAATAAATCATCACTAAAAAAATACAACTCGCTGCCAAATAATTGACACTGGGCCGCGATTATTCTTTAAAAGTGACTAGGACATACCGTCAAATGTCAGAAGAAGCAAAAATGTTTTCAAGGTTATAGAAATGATAAAAAATTAAACAATATGTTTGAGGGAAAAATAAAATTGCATCTGTTTTAATTACTTATGTTTATGTATAGAAATAAATATTTTTAATTCTTGTCACTATTTTATATTATTTAAAAAAAGTACCAACGAAATTATAATTTTCCGTTTTTCCCATAATAATTTGCCCAGGTGGAACTGTATATCTACATGAAGTTCCAGTCAAAAATAATTAAGTATTATTCAGGCCTTGCTACGAAACCCTTCATTTAAAACGGTCTGTATAAAAAATATTGACCCAAAATTTACCTTTGTGATTCTCTAGATAATAGACTAAGTAACGTTAACGTTAGATCAATTTTTATTAACATTAAATTCGTTAAGTCACATTAATATTCATGTCGATACACTGTAAACAAAACAACGACGTTGTACAGTAAATTTGTCAAAAGACAACCAGCAAGTAATAAGGGATGTGTGTGTTTTATTCACCGCTTTAAGAGTTAATAAAGCAGGCGCTTCAGAAAGTTAGCAACTTATAAACTTTGTTGTAGTGCAGAGTTGATAAAACAAAAGCTGCACACAGTAATAATGTTAAGATTTAATTCGATTGATAAAGCATACATAAAAAAAGAGAGAGAGAGAGACATGAAATAAGTGGTTATAGCGAATGGAAAGAAGTGGCAGGAGAGGCGTGGAGAGGCCGTTAGGTGGGTGGCGAGAGTGAGACAGAAACAGAGGGAATTTGAAGAGAGAGGAACAGACAGAACGGGGGAGTTATACTGGACATTCAGAATCTAATTATGGTCCCTGCTCATGCGTAGAATAAAGGACAGTCGGTCCGGGTCTGGTGGGGAGTTTACATTGTGGGAAGGGGAGAAATTATTCATCAAAGCATTCATTATAGTCATTAGAAATTACGTCGGCGGAGGGGGGAGGGGGTGTCAGAGGGAGTAATGTATCGCGGGGAGAGAGACGTTGGTTCGTCTCTCCATAGACAGATCTCGCGTTTGGTCTTCGCCCCCCAACGTGTGCTTACGGTCGGTCGGTCGACCGACGCGGCGAGTTTCGACGAAGTGTCACGGAAACGCACGACGAACAATCAACCTCATAGTAGTTGTCTTTAATATTGTTTAGTTCACTTGTGTCATCGTTCAAGATTTGTAGCGTATTTGACGGTAGTAGGCAGTTTTACAAAAAAAAAGTTAACCTTAAAAATTACATACATCCGCTGAAGTGTTGTACACAAATTGTGACTGTTATTAGATAAAGTGATTTTTTTTTTAATTTACGAAAGTGTTCAAACAATATTTTACTAACTTCTAAAAACAACTTGTAACAAGATGTGTTATATCAATACGAACTAAAAAGTGTCATGTTTTATGATTGTTACTGAAATCAAAATAATTTTACGTAATTATTCTTGTTATTATTATAATGAAATATGTGTTGGTGATTATTGTTTAGAATAAGTAAGAAAAACAATCGAGTTTTATCGTTGAAACTGTGACTCATTTCAAGTGATATTATTAATTATTGACAACGTCGTTTTCGTTGCATCAGATCAAGAAGGCATTTGTTTATTTTACGACGTAAACGTGTTGTTGTTACCTTGTTAAACAAAAACGTGAAGCGAGCGTGACAACTCTCATTGTTTACATAACGCACGACAGCAACATAACCTCAAACTGTAAGTTTTTTTTTAAAATGTTAATACTTTTATAGTTTGTAAAATTTTAAGTTTTTAAGTTTTGAAACAATGTGGTGCATAGCGACAGACACATTTGTTAATACAAATAATTATTATACGGGAATTCTTGTACATTTTATGAATGAAATATATTTGCATATCGGTTTTTCGTAATATCATGAAAATAACTTCTTGCATTTTTAACATTCTGAATATTTAGCAAACAATTTGCAGTTTCTCATTTTGCTTACTATGCAACGGCAATACAATAGGATACGTAAATTTGGATAGCGTAGATAATATCTGAGGAAAAAACTACTTTTAACGAGACGTTGGAAAAGGTGTGTTCCAGTGTTTTCCGTACAATTAAGCTGTCATATCAAATATACCCGTCAACAACATATCTGTTTCGGGTTTTTCAACGGCAGACAATATAATTGCAGCGTCTTTCCTTTCGCTATCATTTGAAAATCGATCGTAATTATGCACGCAATAATGATTATTTTAATAATACTAAAGCAGAGTACCGATTCCCGCCAGAACACGTGCACTGACACAAGTGCGTAATATCAGTTAATATATCTAAAAACGGTTACAATTAACAATACGATGCAATTAATAATAATCTAAAATAGTTTATTACCGATAAAACGTCTTGTTTCCTAATAAACTGTTCAAGAATACGGTTATGTAACGCAGAAAGCGACTATTATAATTCATTAACGAGTGAAGAGATAATTATGGTGTATAATATAAATTGTGTTTTATTGTAACAATTCTCGGAAGTCGTAAACGGGAATCAGTGGAATTGCTGTTAACTCGCTTCGAGTTATTTTTATATTTTAGTATAATTAGCACTCGATGACTATCGTATTTTCCACTGGATTTTAATATTTTAAATGTGTTGTACGAATAAAATATATTAGACAACCTTAAATAGTATAGGCTATCCGTTAAGTCAACGAAGTTAATTTTGTAGCGGACACGATTTCTAGTCTTATGAACGGAGGAGTTTCTGATATTGATGTAGGCCGATATATAAGACACTAAAACTGAAAAATACGTATATTTGTGTTGGTTTGTAAAAACTGACTTTAACACACATTTTTATGCAACGTATTTCTTTCGTAACGTGTTACAAAAACGTCAGTTTATTTTTTTTTCCAGTCTTTATGACAAGAACAAAATATTAAAATAATCTTTCACACATGTTGATACTTTCTTGAATTTGGAATGAAAGTATTGGACTTAACGACGTCAAAACGTGTGACACTTTCGAATTAAGAATCGATATGTGAATAGAATCGCATCCGAGACGTCAAAAATTTTGCCGTGCGATCGATTTGTAAAACTTAAAAAAATAAAGAGTAAAAAAGAAAAAGAAAACAACAATATTTTAAAGAAATATTACGTGTTACGGTAGGGCAACTCGTGTCGAGGGCTGTCACGTGCTCTGCTGACTGGTTAACAAAGGACGCAGACACCGCGTGTTTTCCTAAGAAGACACAGATCGCTCAATCACGTACTAACAATATATTTATTATTATTATTATTATTATTATTATTGTTGTTGTTCTTCTTCTTCTTCTTCCTATTTTTATTATTATTACTACTATCGTTATCATCGTTGTTATTACTTGTGTAAAAAATAACAACCGATGGCACTTGATAATAGTAGGTTTCAACTACTCATAATTACTATTGTAAATATTGTTGTTTGATTAAAAGACTGGTTATACTGAAACGTAAAGACGAAAAACATCATCAGTCAATGTTTAGCAACATTTAAAGCGACTCTGACACCCATACAGGGTATATCTTTAGACAATTAAAAAAATAGAATTATCCTCAACATATAAATGTAATTTTTTATATTATATAAAAAGCACATAATTAACATAAAATCGTGTTGTTCCTGTGTGCAGAATATAATTTTTAAACGAAGATTTTTTTTGTTACATTCTCGTTCGTCAAGATCGCTAGTAAGAATCAAAACCGCGTGAACAATCATAATTTGTATAGTAGCCTACGGTTTGTAAAGTCTAATATGGTTTAAAAAAAATTAACTGGCAGTACTCAAAATACTTTTATTGTTTGTTTTTTACTAACATATATTTGTTAATATATGTAATTGCTTTACTTTTCTTTAATTTACGAAAGAGATATATTTATTTATGCGAATTTAAAATATAAAATATTCTTTTAATTTTAAAGTAATATCACATAAGCCTATAGCATTTTCATAAATTTCGGTTGATGATGACAGTGATGTAGGCCTAATAAAAATAGAACAGCCTATTAGATTACTATTAATGTAATAATAATTCACGAACAGCATTTACGAACTTCTTCTAGCATTATAGGTCAGCAGAACCTGTTGGTTCGATAATGCCATTGTATCATTTTTCTACTTTCTGTACATGCAATATTTGTATTGGGCAATGGAAAAAAGTAAACGCCGAAAACAATGTAACTACAAAAAGAAAAATAATAATAATAATAATAAACATGATGCGAAAAAGCTACTGATTAACGCTAAACATGTCATTGCGGAAAAGCTACTGATTAACGCTAAACATGTCACAGATGATGTTAGTTTTTTTTTCCAGCAAACGTGAATGACACTTATCTCAGATTTGCTATATACTAATTATCCACACGTTTTCCAATCGTCCACCCGTTAAATAGACGTGTAACGTTTTCGGTTTCTACCTGTCAATGGTCTGACTTAAAAAAAGAAAATCTTAAAATACTAAAAACCCGTGATTTTCGTCACGTGCTGACACAGTGTCAGACGTTTATGGTTTGTGCGTCTCTACCGGGTTAATCTTATCACTGTTGAAAACGACGATGATGATGATGATGATTTTGATGGCGTAGAATGTCCAAAATGTTTGTAAAATGTTTACGAAATTAAAATATGTGTTAAATACTTTAGAATAGTGATGTACTTAACTACGAAAAAAAATAAAGATTACGAGTGTGAGTCGTGGTATTAGATCCCTCGTTTAGTCCATCGGTACGTAAACTGGTGTTCAAATCGTTATGTATATTTTGTTTTATTTAAATAATTATGAGTTATCAATTAAGGTTATAAATTACGACGTTAGAAATATAGCATAATATACAAAATGAGTTTGTATAAGGCACATGGACACTAAAATTTAGGCCTATACGTAGTGCACTAGTGATCGTTAATTAACAAGAAATGAAAGATTTTGTGAGATTCAGTTTACTTTAACTTCTAGGTACAGTTTTAAAACATTTGTGTCGATGATTAGATAAAATTTATTGTCAACATCAGGACCTGTACTCGGGGCAATACAGAAATAATTAATAGGGCTGCACAAGCAAAGAGTGTATTTTATTTGAACGCGTGTGTATTTGAAATAATTAATAGCACTATCACACATATATATTATCAAGATACATTTAGTAATGTGTTTAAATGGTAAATGTGTGTACATAAATTAATTATTTCTGTAATGTCCCTATACAGGTCTTGTTGTTGATGATGAAACACTGATATAAATGTTTTACAATTGTTTGTAACCAGTAACCGAAACGTTTCGTCACCAGAAAGTTACAAAACAACGATTTTTTCCCAAGCGACTTATGGCCCTCTCTCTGTGTACCTACAAAGCCAGAATTCGCTCAGAATTAGTAAGCTATCTTTTGTTTTGCCATTTAGAAACAACCTCAATAGTCCGACACGCACACGCGCGCCAAACTTGCTACCGGATTACCGAAAACACCGGGTAACTGGAAATAGACAGAATAAATTTTTTCCGTTGTACTACACGATGCAATAATTTCGAATCGATTACCATTAGCAGAATTTATTATCATTTATTTGTTGTACGGATTTAGTGTCAGTTACTGTAATTACTGTATCGTACAGTACACGTTAAGAAAATATTTAAGGGTTTACTGAAATAAGAAGAGTAAATTGTTTTGTGCCTTAGTTTCTATAACCACCTTTAAAAATTTTTTTTCAAACGTGTCCAGTGTGAAATACGTCTTAATCTTGTGGAAGATGCATTCTTCCACAAATATATTGAAGATACCTGTGCGATCAATCGGCGCGGGGCGTTTGGCACTTGCTCATTTTCGCCGTCGTCACTTCTTCAAATTGTTGATAATCCTTCGTGTAAATGTTTGAACACTACCTCGTTCATACCAGTTATGAATCTCTGAGATTCTTGTATCTGATAAATCTTTTAGTCAGAGTCCGATTATCGCTTGTTGAAGACGAGAAGTCAGGACTGATTTGTGCCTGATGCCCGAATTACCAGACGTATCGGGCTAACGAACGGTCGGATCACCGAGATTGTATTGTATTTCTGTATTAGTATAACCGCTTGTAATATTTGTTATTCTAGAAGCACAATAGTAGGTTCTGACTGACGTGTGTTTATCAATAATTTTGTTCGTTTCATTTTAAAGTTAAAATTTGATTTAAATAATAAAAGATGCAGCAAGACCGTCACCGTTTTGGGTAGAAAACGACTCTATGTTAAGTAAATATTCTTCAGCTCCCGGTACGGACGACGGTTTTCGGTACTTTTACACACTTTTAAGTAGCGGGTGTCGGGTTTCCGTCAAATTGATGAAGCGACGTTTCGCTTGATTAGCGATGTAGTGCGTCATCAGGGTGCATTGCGCCGCCAAACGTCAGACATTTGGCTCAAATAACATTACATTAAATATTTAGTGACCTCACTTGAAACAGACGGTAATCGTGTTCGAAACTAACTAGGTTAATCTTTGGGCTTTTGGCCTGACGTCAAGATGACGGGTGGCTACCGGGACGGACGGAGTTAGTGGAAGACTAACGATTAAAATGTAGCTGGCGAAACCCGCAGCCTACGATATATGCCCTTCGTATCACACGCAACTCGCCGTCAGGTAGACTACTTACCCTCTTTATACAAGACCGTCGCTCGAGAGAGAACGTCGCTCGATTTGTGAGATACCGTACATTGGGTAAACATTTCTCTCTCTCAAAGGTGATTTTCATCGCCTATTGCCACATACCCATGCCTAACCGGCATCTATTTCTGCCCTGTGCATCTTCTTCTGCCAAGTTATGATGTTTCGTGGCCTTTCTCATGTTTTCATACCAGAACAGTCTAGGTCTGCCCCTTTTTCCTCTGCCAGGGGGCTTGCACTGAAATATTTTCCTCGGCCATCTCTGTTTTATTGCTAGTAAAAATTTCACGACTTCAATACGGTTTAATATATAGACTTGATATGTTCGGTGACACTTGGTCTCTGTTGCTCTCCTCGTCACGTAAAAAAAAAGAATAAATAAACGTCCGAGCGCGCGCGCACATATATACGCGGTCAAAAGTCGCTACTCAGTAAAGTATTCAAGGTGTACTGATAACGCGGAACGAAGACAATTTGGAGAGAACAGATATTTGCGTAAGTAATCGTTCAACATACTGTTTAAAATGTCTAAGAAATATATTATTCAATACTCAACAACAATTGGTACTGACTTTTAGCCCGCTCCGTTCTGTTTCTAAGGATAAAAAATAGCTAGATTTGACGCGTCTCGATATTACACGCTTCGGGTTACAGGGAATCGATTCTTTCAATGAACAGCCCCATGGCTTTGAAATCTTAACACATTCCCTAAATGGAACATGAGTTAAAAAGATGATTGTTAGAAAAGATATTTGACGCGCAAAGGCAATTTCCGTGTACTTAACAAACGACGCTTGTTTTTGGCAACTATTGCCACTTAGCCTACTTATGGGAATAGTGTTGTAATGACGTACGTGTATTGGGTTAGATTACCGTGATATATTATTTTAATTCTATATTTGATTACCAAAAAGAAAGAAAAAGACTATTAACAAACGATTGGAAATGTTTTTAGATTGTATATGTAATGTATAAAACTGCTTATTCTGATAACAAGTTTTACTGGTAAAGTAATAAAAAATAGTAAAGAACGTTAATAAACAAAATTTTAACCAGCTTAAAACTAATATATAGGCAAAACTGTGGACAAATTATGATTTAAACTTAACGGTTTTACGCAGTAATATATTTTCATAATTTAATGAAATTCGCTCAGTAATTAACGTGTTTTAAAACCGTCAATCGCACAAAGTTAGGACGTATGTAGATACATTTGAGTTTTTATATTCTTGTCAGCCTACAGTGCTGTTTTAGATTATTGCAACTGATAAAGGAATCATTTGTTTTGGTGGAATACTCAACATGTTTTGAAAGGAATGTTTTGTTTGGTACAATACATTATTTTTAAATAATCAAAATTTCTTTCCGTTAAACAGGTATTCTAAACAAAAATTACTCCAGTGAATCTTATAAAACTGAATAGAAACCAAGAACGAGGGTAAATACCATGCAACAGAATTTAACAAAACGTGTTTCGATCGGAACGATAGGCACAGTTACCGTCCAAAACCGTGCCTACTGTTGAATCGATTGGCGCCAAAAACAACGACATATTGTTGGTAACGTGCACCCCCGTGGCCCGCGACGCTTCATTAACACATTAATATTAATTTATGAAATTTCAAACAAAATCAGTCGAGGAGTCGACGAATATTATCGCGCCGCGCTCCCGTGTCCCACCGCCAACAACCCCACGTGTTGCATTCTGTTGTCCGCGCTGCCAATCCCGTCGGCGACATTGTTGTTCTATTAGTCGCAACCCTAATAGTGGGGCTTTTAAATTTTACTTGTACTTTATTATACGACATCGTTCTGTGCCGAAATCTTTTATAACATCGCGTAGCTCATCTTTTTAGATAGGTACTTCATAATAAGTACTTCCGAGTGACCTTACAGTTGAACCCATGTTTATAGTTTTGACAGAGATTTCGCGAGACTTTACAAAACGTTTGCGAAGCATACTCTTCTTCTTCTGTTTATTAACAGAATATATTTACAGCTTGTTAAATAAATATTTACGTATAAATAATTGAAACATTCAACTTACAGAAATGAGATGTGTATTACTTATTTGTAACTTAACATTTTGCCGTTATTTCATAATTAGTTCTATGACTAATAATCCCCTGCTCAGCGTTCTCTCTTCTGTTTCTTGTTACGTTTGGACATTGTTGCAGACACACTGCAAGTAGGCAATCATGTAAGCGTTGTAGAAGACGTGTAATTTCGTAAAATTTTCCTTTCATAAGTACTGTTCTATTATAAACGTAGTTTCTTAACGTAGTTTAGCACAAAAAGTTACTAAGAATATATCACATGGTATAATTTGTGATGTTTTCGGGGAGGGTTACAGTACGGTAGTAGCTTACAGGCGAATCATGAAAATGCCCGTTTTTGTTACAAATTTTCGACACAATCCCATATGCCTTCTTCTGGTCGAGTCCTGCTGGTCTCCAGTGTCTGACCTAACGATCCCGTCGGAGATTGAACAGTATTTTAACAGATTATCGGGAGTCCCGAGCAGGACTCAACAAGACGCTAGCGTATGGGATTGTGCCGAAAAGTTGCAACAAAACGGCCCTCCCCCAGGAGCGACAAACGACTCGGACATGGACCACTACCCGAGCAAATAAGAACGGCAGCGCGTGCGCCTTTATGTGTACGGTAGTACATGTTCAATTGGCATACAAAAACAGCTGTTGAACTCAAAATATTGGAGAAACATTGCAAATCATAAACATAAATATACAAAAAACAGTTTAAGCAAACTGTATGCCGGTATATTAAATACTGAAACGCAACAACTTGTGTAAGACAGAAATTAAGAAATGAAAGCAAACTGTTTTTCTATGGACGGGAAATATTGATAACGTCAAATCCTATGACAAAAATGAAGCAATGGATCAGTAGTAACACAGGATATAAAGAATTCACATACTCATAATACTCAATAAAATATATTTAAACACATTGTAGACAGTTGTTTTATTAAGTGTCCTTACTTTTCTTTTTCTTTTGGAGAAATGTTTCTCGTACACATTTATGTAACACCAACCCTTTTACCGAGGGATGACAGTTGTTTTGTTGGTGCTGGTCAAACTGTTTCATGACCAGTAGTGATTTCTATTGTACTTCGTTTTTATAATTCCGTTTCATTTTTTGCACTATCTCTAACATAGAATTTGATACGTTGGAGTCGATACTGTCAAAATGTGCACTGTACATTTTAAGCCTGACTCCGTTTTGAGAAGTTTAATAGACATAATGTTTAATAAACTGTGATGCGCGTAATTCCTTGTCCCTTATACTTTTAGTGTAACTCGTGTATGAATTTGATTTTCAAAGTCCATTATCGTTTATCGTTCCTAATATTCTTCTAAGGATTTTCGATACAAAGGTGTTGTAAGGAAAATCTTTTTCTTAAATCTCTCAGTAAGCACCCTTATGTCGTGACCGAACAAATAATTGTCTTTAAAAGTTTTGATGTTTTTAATTTTGTTTTCTAGCGCAGTATCTTAGGATTTAAAAGTTTGTAGCAGGACAAAGTAAGATTTGTTTGGCAGGGATATTCTTCTCCTTATTTTTAGTTTTTCCGATCCATCTAACTCCCAGGTGTACCGTCGTGTACAATGTCAATGATATTATTGTCTATTGCTAAATCGTTTACTTGTCTTGTTTTCTTGACTGAATTAACGTTTTTATATTCTGTCAAAGTTGATTTTCAGTCTCCCGTCTTTGGCAGTATTTGTTTCCAGTTCTGTGCATGTCTCCCGCTTTGCCGTTAGCATTCGTGAAATTACGTTGATCTCATCCGAATATGCCACAATCTGGATTAACTTGTTGAAGAGCATATTGGAACTATTTATAGATACTTTCTTATAAAGTATGTTGAGCAATGTTGGGACCAAGCCATCGCCCTGCTTCAGTCCCCTTGTGGCGATTACAAGGTGTGTCAACAAATTCTTGTACTCGAATTTGTGCCATTATGGTGGTCTGTGGACTAACCTTACTAATTTTATTCGTTTCTGAATTCATACTTCTTTTTGGTCCAAATTTTCAAAGCGGGCCCTCACATATATTTTACAACTCCTCCCTTATTTCGTTTTACCTCTTTCTTTTTACTTCTAGGTTGCTTTCCAATCTGATTAAAACGTTTACCGCTGTTGTTTGTATCTGCTTTCCTCTAACTCAAAACCTATGCCAAATTTACGTACAGGAGCCGCATAGAGTCATAGTGATATTATAAAAATTCCTCAAAGTGCCTTCCCGTACTGTACTGTTTAATACAATTTTTCTATTTACAAGTAAAAAAGTTGATTAATACGTTTTTGTTTTAATGCGTTACAGCACTGTAAAATACAGCTCATTACAATTAAACATATTACACTGCATGTAACTCATATGAATACATAATAATAACTAATTTTTTACTTTATGATACAAAATATTTCTTTCGTAGAAAAGTAGGTACAATTAATAACGGAAACAAATGAACAAATGGTTGTTAATATTAACGAACCATATGTGTGTAGTTTAATTTAAATTACTTACTCGATTAGAAAAACGTAGTGTAGAATATTATATTACTTTTTACATAATTCTCCTACACAATACGTAAACTCTCTCATAATACGTAAACGAATTTTGATCGACTCTACAATTTCAGCATTCTCTTGAACAATAAACAAGCATTAATTCGTACAAAATTGATTTGCCAAGTTCCACCTTGGCAAAAACGATACAAACATAAACAGTCAGAATACAATCGGAAAGGAGTACGTGCGCGCGCGCGAGTGTGTGTGTGTGTGTGTGTGTCGGAAGGTGCAAAGTGTAAGAACAACACGGCGCGCTGATCAATCTTAACGGGGTGATCGCGGTTCCGACGCCCCTCCCCCAACATGTGCGTGCCGCCGCTCGCCGAGTCCCAAAGAAACATTTTCCCTCTCTGTGTTTTCTTTCTTTTTTTTTTGCTCTTTTTCGGTACACCAACTCAGTATTGACAGCTTAAAGCGCTGCAACAGTGTAACGACTTTTGTTTTTTTGAAGAAATTTATTTAGCGTTAGGGTTTTAATTTTGTTCTTTCTTTAACTTTCATAAGTTCATGTTCTAACGAAATTGAATATAAATTTGTATAAAGTGCCTTTTGCTTTTTTGAAACCTAGTCTCCAGGAAATAAATAGTTTTTCTAAAAGCAAAGGATTTCAGCAGAAAAAAAACAATCAATTTAGGCAAATTGAGAAGTAATTAAGTCTTAATGAAATTATATATTTTGTACATTTTTTTAAATATTGAATATACTATACCCAATAAGCTTGACTCCATAAATATGTAGCACAAAAAAAGATAAAATTATTTTATTTTAAGGAAACATGATTAAAGCGTTAGTAAAGTTTAGTCAAAATTTACAATATTTGTAGGCTATATGGAATTGTAGACAGAATTTTATCATCTTCAGGAAAATTGCAGGACATGTTCCGATGATATCAGGATCACAACTTTTCTGTGATCTTATCATTGTGTTGGTAAAATTAAACCTCTGTGCCCGAGTTCAACCTCTATGACAACTGAGACTCGAGTGGACTCGTCTTGTAATTTTGACGTTCTGAAGACGACAGTAATTCTTGTCGAAATGTCCGAAGTTTTTGCTTCTTAAACTTTTCGTCACGAATCAAATTCGTAACTATAACAAGAACTTAAAAAATACTTGAAAACAGCGAACACGATCAATACTTCAACAATATCAAAATTGTTTAGTAATCGTACAAAACAACATAACTAAATTCAAAACTGGTTAAAGAGATGGCGAATAAAGGCAGATGAATCCAAATCGACTCGTGCGCCATTTAGCTTGAGACGTGACATCGGTCCGCCTCTGTTATTAAACAACTCTCAATTGCCAAAAGCGGAAGGTGTTAAATATCTCGGCATGAATCTGGACATACGTCTTACACGTTGAAAACACATAGTAACAAAGCCATATGTATTGGTTGCTCGGAAGGAGGTCACAAATGTGGCTCGATAATAACCTCCTCCCCTATGAGACGATTCTGATACCAATCTGGACATACGGCATTCAGCTATGTGGGACAGCGAGTAACTGAAACACAAAGATCCTGCAGCTTTCCAGTACATGCTACTCAGGACAGTGGTACGTGTCAAACCACGTCACACAGAAGGATCTTAAGATGCCTTCTGTTCGAGAAAGAAATTTAGCATCATTACACTAGATACAGAAATAATTTTAACAACGCACCCCAACGAGCTGTCAAGAAAGGTGCTGGATGACGCTGGACACGCAAGAGGATTAGAAAACACGCTGGAAACGGCGTAGAAAAACGGTCATACCAAACAGATCTTTTTGACTTTATTTTGCTTTAGTGTAAAGGAGGAGTTTTCGGTGGAGCATCATCTATATGACATGTGCTTTCTTAACTTTCACTCATAAGTTCTGATTAATGTCACTAAGTAAGTGTTCTTGTAACAGATTACAAAACAAAATAAAACTAAGAAAACAAATTAATAATTTTATACTTTTCCTCCTCCTCATCCTCTAATGGCGCTGACGCTCGAAATCGTGGCTTGGCTTCCTTTGGCTTAAACCCCCACATCTCTCTGACATCCTTTTTGTTGGCTGGCCTTTAGGTCTTTGCTCTTCATGTGGTATTCCTCCATTTGGACTCTTTGTGGCGTTTGTCCATTATTGTCCCAACATGCCCATCCCATTACTGTATGCTCAGTATAAAATGAATTTCAAGTGTTGGCTCATTGAAATGGTAATAAACATCTCGATTATCCCGTATCTTAACTGATCATTTCCATACAGGAGGCTAATGAGCCCCTTCAGAATCTGCCTCTCAAATACCTTTGAAAATACAGTTTTCTATCAGTACTCTTTGGGTTAATGTCCAAGTTTCACTACCCATAGCTTTCTACGGGACGTGTATTAATTTTACGTGCTTATTTTTGTCTGCCTGTGAATTTCTTAATTTAACGATGGCGATAAGTGCAAAATGTTGGTTTGTTGGGTAGAGTTTTTCTCTTAATCTTGTCTCTGCTGCTTCATTCGCATCTTCTGATATTGTTGCTAATTTTTACTTTAAAATGTTACATTTTGTATGTAAATAAGGTAAGCTGCACGCACTGATGCGGTCAAAAACTTGAAGAATGTCAATCTGAAACAGCAAAGTAAGTAACATGAAATTAGAAAATCTTAGTAAAATAATAAACTCACAAAATAAAAGGAAAATAAAATAAATATTGTTAATTTATTACCCGCGTGCAACATTATAAGTACTCTGGAGAAAAGAAAGTATTGATGAACAAGTTGTGGAAATTACGAGATATCACATCAGAAATATTAAAAGACTTATGACATCCAGAATGTTTACAATATATTTAGTATCCATTTAAATTATTTTTATAACATTTTGTAAAGGCGTAAGTAAGCACGGTAGTAAGTAAGACAGTAACTCATGTATCTGAAACTTAGCTTCATCATCTTCAATCATAAAACTAGTAAACTTTAAGACACTTTAAAATTTCCTTAGCAAGTCGCATAAGGTATCAATCCGCCTAACTGACATTAATGGTCCAGGTCCATCAACCGGTGACCTGTTTCCGGATTTCGACATTTTTAACGGGGTAAAGGTTAAGTTAGCGCGAAGAAATTATTGGGCAGTTTTTTTGTCGGGTTTTAAGTCCTTCTGTATAAGTCGGGTCAAAGGGGTTAGGAGCTGGGAAGATACAGGAACCAACTTGGCCGCCTTTTCTGGAAGCGTGGTCACCGGAATGTTGTCGGTAAAACAGTACTTATATTATTTTTCGTACATCTGTTAACAAAGAGAAATTAATATGTTACAGGGTATAATTCGCTGGCTTAAATAATACTCGCACTATTAATCCCGTCATGATAAGATCTCCGGCGAGCGTCTTCGACCGTTAACTACAAGGTTTCATAAAAACGTTTGTGCAGTTTTTGTTTATATGAAATATTATGATACTGTTCAACTATATTTATATTATTCCATATACGATATAATATAATTATGCCAACGTCTCATAGAGTATAACGTTCAACGATTAAGAAACACAGTTTCGCAGAGCACAGAAACCTAAGCAGGACGACACAAATACATATTCTGCAGAAATATATTTTTTAAAGTTCAAGAAATTTGTGTGGTGAAATTATTTATGTATAGTGAAATCTGCCATGATCAGAAATATAATACAAACAAAATCTGTAAAAAAGTTAAAAACTGTAGCCTCTCTTTACTACACTTTGTGATGTAGTGAGGACAGATGACATAGAAACACGAAGAGGGCATTACAAAGACAAACGAATGGTTGGGGGAAAAGACAGAGAGGCCGACCAAGAAAAACATGGGAGGAGAGAGTCGCAGAGGATCCACAATACTTGGGAATAATGAATTGGAAGAGAACAGCGGTGGGCAGAGATGAGTAGAGGCATAAATTGAAAGTGGCCACAGAGCCTGACTTTGGGTTGTAACACCATAGTAGTTGTAGTAATACCCTTCCCAAATGCAAAAAAAATCTTTGGGGAGAAAGGCAATTATATGTACTTATTCAAGAACGAAAATTCATGTACTGACTCGAAAACGTTTGTGACCATTCATGTTATCGTTATATTTTTAGAGTATTCATAGATAATCAATGCTTTTCTTAAAATTTAGTACTTTTTCGGTTACAAAATAACAAATACACACCATTTTGAAGACATTTTTATTATCACGGAACGATTGTTCACCTTACTAATAGTTCTCCATCTTATTAAATACGATTTCAAGGATATTTTTCACATTAGCGGTACCTAACTGTAACTAAATTTGCCAGATAACTTACCCAAGGGCAAAAAACTCTACCCGATAAGAAAATATGAGAGTAAACCTTAGCGGTAATCACGGGACAATAATAGTTACGTTTGCAGACGGTAATGATCGTAACAATGGTCGATGACAATGACGATTGTTGTTGCGGTATTGTTGGGAACAGTCGTTAGCGGTGGATCCAAGGAGGTAATTAAAACTTTGTCCCCGCACTGGGGAATCCGTCCCGCGGCACGCATTATTGTGTGAACGCCGTTCAATCGATGCACGAGAGCATTCGTTAGACATGCGTTTAGGGTTGTTACAGTTTGTTGAAAGGAAAAATAACTGTCAACTAAGAGGCGAGGATAACAACTAACAACCAAATTAAAGCGGTCAAAGTAATTTTTAAAAATTAAGTGTTATTGGAGACTTTACATTAATTAAAATAATAAAGGTATACAGTAATTATAAAATGTCTGTATATGAAAAACGTAATATAGGCTGAATTTACGGGGAGATTATTTTGTTTCTGTAACGGAGCAATACGCATTCCAATCGTTAAAAAAATCGACGTCTTCATAGTGGCAAGTATATAAAACGTTAAACTGTATAATTCATTTACAAAAATAAAAATAAATTACTTTCAAGTTTCGTGTAGGTGATGATGATAGTTTTCTTTTCCAACACTGGAGGGTGTAATATTTCTTACCAAAAATAAAATATACTCGGTGCAATTTTAGCGTATTTTACTTCATTGAAATAATCTCTTATTTATTTACTTAGTAACTAATATAATTAACGATTTAATTAAGAAGAAATAAGCACAGAAATTGAAAACTAACAATTTAAAATTTAAATAATTATAATAATAAATAACTATTGTATTTATAATAACTAGGAGGTAAATTGAAAAATCAGTTTGGAATATTTTTATTGTTTACGATTATTTCAAAATTGCAATAGGTTATAAAATGCTGTATATGTTTAGAAAATAATTTTATTAATTTAATTTAGTAATATGCAGCTTATGTTTACTTTTAAACTATGAATAACAGAGATATGATAGTTAATTTCTTCTTAATTTCTACTTATTTTCTAGAATATTATTTATTTTCTACTTACTTATTTTCTTATTCCTACTTATTTCTTCTTCTTATTTTCCTTCGAAATATTACTTCCCTAAACTGGCTGTCTCTTTATCCGGTCGTATCCGTTTATTCAGAAGTTCTTCGTTCTTAAAACCTGGTGGTCTGTGTTCACGTCAATTATTGTGCGACCTATCTCATACTTCTTTTGTCTCGCAATTCTCTTCTCATTTCTTCACTTGTAAAAGACGTCTTTTCGAGTAATGTTTATAAGCTTCTTTCATATTTTCTTTTTTCTGAACACACGCGCGCGTGTGTATGGCGATATGCAAATAATTTTCATTTTATTTTATTGTTTGGTGATTATGGTGTCGATGTAAATATTTAATTTTTCATAAGTTAACGGATCGTTTCCTTCAAATTTTGGGGTAAATTTTCTGACCATATTATGCAGTTTTTCTTGTCGTCTTTAGGCCGGTTTTAAAGCAACGTTAGATCGCCTAAATAGGAATCCTGACTGTTAATATTTTGAGTCTGTAGACGGATTATCAGCCGCATCTCACACTCATCCGTTTTAAATGTAGATATAAAAACGTGATTGTCGAAGTACACAAAAGTTGTAAAGAACATTTGGCGTTTACTGGAATCAACAAATAGTCGGTGGACATTTTGCTTAAACAAGTTCAGTATGATAGTTTAAAAATCCGATAGCAGTTTGTATAAGCCCACATTTTAGAAACTGCTTTGTAACACCTAACGTGTAAGGCAAATATTAATCTGTACTTCTAAACACATTGAACTGAACCTAAGAACTGAATTAGGGTTCACTTAAAAACAGATTTTGTTGCTTTTAAGGTGTTGAAATGTTACAAAAGTGGCCGCAAATTAAAAAACCGATCTTAACGTCGCAAATTTTCTGCGCCAAATCTGTGAAACGGAGAGATGCTTACATCTGAAACGTTTACACTGAAGACATCAGATACATAGAGTTGCTCTAAGTACATTTTATTCCTGTGGCGATTTATAACCAACTTTCTTGTGACAGGTCAAATCAACTGATGATTGAAATTTACACATTCTGATTGGTTGAAATTATTCTAAAAAAAAAATCTGTAGACGAGCGTTAACACCTAGAACTTTCTACGAAACTGTCATGTCTACCTTATACGTATTTAAAAAAATGTATGGCCAGTAAAACTTACTTTTCTGAAACATGTTAAAAATAATTTTTCGGTGAAGGGTTTGTGAGGATCGGTCAAATATATAACACAAATTTTAACTTACTTGTGTTGATGTTTCGACAATGTTTACTGTCCTCATGATGACAATAAACTTTGTCGAAACGTCGACACAAATAAGTTAAAATTTATGTTATATATTTGAACGATCCTCATAAACCCTTCACCGAAAAATTCATTGATTGACGGTCACTGCGAATTTAAGGGTTAAAATTAATACGTTTGTTTCTCGAAACCATTCAAAATGTTGGTATGCAATACGTTTTAAGTGCTTGGAAAAGTCCAACGTCTATACGCTTTAAATTACGCCAGTAACACTCAAACACTTTATATTAGGCCTGTTGTTCTAGTTCACCCGGAGAGTATTTGAAGTATGCAGCCAGCAAGATATAATCGGAGATAATCGTAGGAATCTCCTACCATTGTACAATTCGTTAATATTGAGAAGTGCTGATATTTTCAACAGACTTCGCAAAAATAAATGATGTGTGATGCAGGCAGGAACAAAACACTAATTACATTGCTATTTACAAGCTGAGACTTCCGTACGGGTTCGCGTCGACAAGTAACAACCATTAGCGCGGCCGAGGGAGAAGTCCAAGGAGAATCGGAAGACAAATTAACCTTCAGAAAACCATTTGGTAGGTAGGGAGGCGGCCGAAGAAGAGAGGTGAGCTGTTAAAAGGGTGTGTGAATTGAGAGGGTCCAAACCCCTTGTGTAGCCAGCCTAAAGTACGTGAAAGGGGGCTTTGCACGAAACTACATTCTGATTACGGTTTTTGGTGGAATTTCACGAAACGAAATGGGTAAATATCGAAGAAGGCCAAACGAAAAACTGTCGGTGTCTTCGTTTTCAGAATCAGGGATGGTTTTTAGATCGCTTTCCTCTGTGCTGAAAATACTAGCTAGCGGATGTTTGGTGTAATTCATAACAAGAAACGATAAATTCATACCGTAATGACTATGTTGAATCGAATTTTTATTGAAGTTAAGCGACACGAATATTATAAGTACAACAGGTAATTTATAAATTGTATGCACGTTTATTAATTTCTACAATTAAATATGTTTTGCTCATCGTTTTCGGAGATTGAAACAAACTTGTATAATCTTGAGATATTGATTAAAAATGTATACAGTTTAAAACAGATGCATTTTTAATTATTATTACACTAATATATGAATTTAACTAACGTGAATTTATTAAAATACATTTCCAAATGTCGGAAAATGAACGTTTGAGAAAAATTAAAAATACATTATTTACCATTCCACGATTGTAGGCTACATTGTGGGCTGAATCTTTTAAAAAGATTCTTTCTGTGTCAAGTAATATAAGATCTTGTGTGTGTGTGTGTGTGTGTGTGTGTGTGTGTGTGTGTGTGTGTGTGTGTGTGTGTGTGTGTGTGTGTGTGTGTGTGTGTGTGTGTGTGTGTGTGTGTGTGTGTGTGTGTGTGTGTGTGTGTGTGTGTGTGTGTGTGTGTGTGTGTGTGTGTGTGTGTGTGTGTGTGTGTGTGTGTGTGTGTGTGTGTGTGTGTGTGTGTGTGTGTGTGTGTGTGTGTGTGTGTGTGTGAAGTCTATATAATAATCTTATAATATTATAAGATACATGTTACATAAGATTTTTGAATATATTATAACTATTATAAGATTAAGTCTAATTCTAAGAGATCGAGGTACTGATCGAGGTACCTTTTAGAGTTTTAGGTGTGCTGGATTTTATGGGTGGTAGGAGAATTTCGTTGGCTTTGGTTATGGAGATGATAATTAAGGAGGTACTAAGGATAAAATAATTTTCCATGGTTTTCCGTCGGAGAGTGTACATAACTAGGCGAGATGTTCTATAATTGTTCGTGTAATATCATTGACATGCACACTGAATTCTGTGTCGTAATACAAATTGTTTTTATAAAAAACCGGCAAGCGTTACTCAGACCCCTCGTTCTCGATTATTTTTCTTACAAAACCCTTCAATATTCTAGAGTAAACATCTATCTAAAAAGGGAGTTTTATTGCCCGAATAAATACTGTGAACGAACTAACAAAATGTTCTTTTGTTGAAGATCAATTTTAAAATAGACGTAGAATATTTTTAAAGTGCTAAATTTAATTCAGTAGATACTAGTAACAACAGCAATAATAATAATAATAATAATAATAATAACTATTTATAGACGACACAAATATATCATTTTCATTTAAAATATATCCGTGGCTTTTAACAGTGAAAGAAACTATGAATTTAATTAGTTTTTTTTTTAGGTCGCTGCAACAGCAACGGTCATTAGCGACCACAAAAATGAATTTGTACAGATTCTTAAACAGATGTATTAACATAGTGTAAACAAATGAGATAGATTAAAATATTTAACAAATAACAGTATTAGTTTAACTGATGCAAAATAAAATGAG
The DNA here is from genome assembly GCA_034769895.1 of Magicicada septendecula. Classification (NCBI taxonomy): domain Eukaryota; kingdom Metazoa; phylum Arthropoda; class Insecta; order Hemiptera; family Cicadidae; genus Magicicada; species Magicicada septendecula. The sequence continues at coordinate 406,326,911 of CM068374.1, read as the reverse complement.
AAATATTAACCCCCACAACACAAGAAATAAGAAATATAAATACACATCATGCACATAAGTAAATATAACTAAGTATATATATATATATATATATATATATATATATAATAAATATAACACTAAGTAACAAAATATAACAACTATATAACAATAAGTCATAATAACATATCAGTCCATTAACTTGATTACACAACTTTTAATGTTCTTATAATTTTCTTAGTTCGTACCTATATTGCTGTTAACAACTGAATCTCCTTTAAGAGGAGAAGTATGTTGGCGGCTGCAGTCTTGTCATTTAAACTTTTTCGCACATCTGCAGGGATATTAAATTTGCTTCGTAGATGTTGAAGAGCAGGGCACTCTGAAACAAGATGGAAAGCTGGCAAAACCTGCCACAGCGACTACATCTCGCAGGAGGCTCTCTTGTGAAAATGTACTTGTGAATCAGTAGCGTGTGGCCGATGCGGAGTCTTGTTATGACCAATTGATTTCTCCTGGAGTCTGTAACAAGTGAGTGCTGCTCGAAATATTTTTCTTCACTCGGAATAGCTTGGAGGGTGGTGACTTAAGCCATTCATCACTCCAGTGCTCCAGAAGTTTTAAATGCAGATATTTCTTAAGGTCATTGTGGGATAGTTTGTGAGGATGATATTGACTCGACGTAGCAGTTTTCGCAGCCCTAGCAGCCATCTCGTTGCCCTTAATTCCGATGTGCGATGGTATCCAACTGAAAATAATTTCCTTGCACTGTCTGGTTGAGATATCAAGAGTTATGTTACTTATGTCTTGAATAATGGGTTCTTTGCTGTCTTCCTGCTGCAGACTATCTAAAACACTTCGAGAATCTGAGAAGATAATATACTTGGAGCCCATGGAATCTTTTATTATTTCCAGTGCTGAACGAATTGCATATGCTTCGCAGAAAAAAACTGAGCAGACCCTGTCCAACCTGAATAAGTATTCATGTCCAGATAATATTACTGCACGTCCATTGTTTCCGTCTGTGCGAGAACCATCCGTGAACACACGAGTGTACTCTGTGTATTTATCAAGTTTTTCGTAGAACTTAAACAAGAAAATGTACGGAGTTGTAGCTTTGGGGGATTCTGAGATTATGTTATCAAATTTGAGAGGTTTACGACACCAAGGTGGATGTTGCTGGGTGAAAACAGCAGGAAAATGAGTGTTTAATTTGAGTAGGTAGATATTAATACGTTCATAAAATGGTTTGGGTAGGGTTGGGCGTTTAGCAAATTTGTCGCTGTTCCTATTTGAGAACACATTAAGACTTACAGGGTTATCAGGATTTGAAGCTGCTCTTGTGGCAAATGACAGACAGAGTTTTATTCTTCTTATTCTAAGCGGATATTCATGAGAGTCGGCTAGAATACTGTGAATCGGGCGAGTTCTAAACGCTCGTAGGGCCAGGCGTAGGGCGGATGTATGTATAGTCTCCAGAATATTTTTGTTGATAGAGGTTATAAACCATTGATGTACGTTATACTTCTTCTTCTTTGGCGTCACAATTCGAAGTCGAACCTTAGCCTCCATAATCATCCGCCTCCATTTTTCCCTGTCCTTGGCGATCTATGTCCATCGTTTTATTTTAAGTAAATTATGAGCATCCCTCGCCACTGCGTCAATCCAGCGTGTCTTGGATCTTCCGACAGGTCTTCTACCCTCGATCTGACTAAACAGGACCTTCGTAGGCATTCGGTTGTCTTCCATCCTAATAATGTGTCCTGCCCATTGCAATATATGCAGTCGGATGGTGATGGCCAGATCATTGTCTTTATACAGCTTGTATAGCTCCTCATTGTGACGCATTCTCCATATCCCGTTTACTTGGATTGGTCCATATATTCTCCTAAAAATTCTCCTTTCAAAAGTATTGACTATGTTAGCGGCTTGTTTGTTCAGAGTCCAAGTCTCGCTGCCATATAATGTGACCTTGGATTGATGGTGGATATTCCTTATCTTGAATATAGATGTCAACGAAGCGTATGTTCTATTTGCGGCCTGTATCCTTTTCCTTATTTCATATATTTCTTCTTTGTTTTCTGCCATCCAACATCCCAAATATTTAAACTGATTCACTATTTCCAAGTTTAGTGGTTCGACTTCAAACTGTGATATACGTTATACGCATCATATTTATATCAATAAAGTAAAAATAAACTTGTTTTATAAGCATATAAGTGAATTTAAATCGAAGGATGGTGCAAGAAAAAAGCAAATTAAAGAACCTGATTATATTCATTTTATATAATCGAATCTGGTCCAGCAAGCGGTTTCCGGACTACATCGGCCGTGTTGTTGGCATTTTAATACCGACCCTCGAAGATTTTTAGAAAGTCACTGACGCATTCTGTAAAAGACTCCTTGTAAAGACTGCACGACACCCGGGCACCGAGAACAGTATATCCACACTTGACAGATTCGTAATGAAGGCATTCTCCTCTACGTTTGATAGCAATTGTATGTGCTTATGTACGCTTCCTACAATGGAAATTTCAAAAGCTAAACAGAGGAATATGACAACAGCTATTAGACCTTTAATAAGTCAGAATAATTCTCAGCGTTCTTATTCAAATGAAGTTATGTTAAAACAATTATTCGTTGTCGTTGCCGTCACTTCACGGAGTAGGCTTATTGCCTGTTCCGTCTTCACTGCAGCAGTCTCTTCCAGGGCCTACCCACAGATCTTCTGCCGATAGGTTCGTAGTCTACAGCGCTCTTTACCGGCCTCTGGTGGTCCATTCTGTAGACGAGCTCCATCCACTGCTGGTTTCGTCTTCTGTTTTATCGTTGATGGAGAATATACCCAGTTCGGCCTTTACACGTTGATTAACCACTCGATTCCCTAGGACGATAACCGTCTGCGTGCTTTACAAAATTCATTTCAGCGGTTTGTATATGCTGCTTTCTTTCCTCGTTATTGTCCGTGTTTCACTAGCACATATCAGAACAGGTACTGCCATTACTTTATAGAACTTAGAACAATTATTGAAAGTATAATCCTGAATCTTGCCCTCCCCACTCACTGTAAAAATGTATGTCTTTTCCAAATTCTCTTGTACGTACAAATATGTGAAATATTTGACAATTTTCCTTGAAAAATGTAAGTCACGGCTACAGTAGAACACGTCGTTAAAAAAAAAGGCCTGTAAAATTTACTATTCAGTGTCAGAGTTTGTTCAGTGTTTTAGAAACGCAGATGCTTTTAAATAAACAGTATATCGAGGGGTTAGTGATAGGTAAAACTACCCAAGTCCAGTCGTGTAAATTTACGGAAAACTGAAATAAAAGGTTTTCAAATGCAATGATAAGTAATAAATTTGATTTACAAGGATTATATTTTATTATTAATAGACTTTTTAAATTGATTACGTAGCTGTTATAAAGTAAAAAGAAAAAGAGAAATGCATAAAAAATGTCATTTTTGAAACATGTTGAAGTATCATTAAAACACGTACTTCGGTAGTTTTACAACTAACCCCTCGATATATAAACACGTTACAAGGAATATCACTAATAGCAGCCAGTAAACGTTGGGAACTATAATTTGGCTCACACAGCTTGGGGCACGCTGCTATCATTTGGTTTCACGTGGTCCTGACGGTTAACGTGCATAAGAGACACGTACAACCCAAAGAAACACATCAACGCTTCTAAAAACGTCAGTATTCAGGAAACAAACACAGCTACAAGAACTGAAATTACTCCATAGTGTTTCGCGAAATCATACAAATGATAACAGTCGCGCAATAAATATTATAACACACGTATCCTAAATGAAACGTTTAGTAATGTAATATGGCAATTAATATGACACACGTATCGTAATAAGTGAAACGTAAGGTAAGGTAAGGTAAGGCGCCCAGCATACCAGGAAACAACTGGAAACGCTGTGTAGCCGGCCGCGTCTATTTATAGATTGAGGTGGCGGAGGCGGCGGAGAACTTGCGGCGCAGTAAGTGGATCTCGGCGGTCTCAGCGTCGCCGACAACTGTAAGGGATTACCCCGCGCCATCCCTCAAAGCAATAGTATTGTGTGCGTGCGTGTGTAATCCGCGTAAACTTTGACCCGAAACTTAGCGGTGGCGTCAAATATTTGGTCGTTTTACTAACGGGGGAAAGTTGGCCCCCGCCGCCCTTGTATCGTTGTAACGGAAACACTCTTTAATTCACTTTGTACAATTACCGAATGCTTATCAGCGTTTATAACTTCTTATGGATCTCAGTAACGGCTCTGTTTGAGATGTAATTGTCAATCAAAATGTACAGTGGGACACTAAAGAGATTGGAAAAAAAATAGAAGTTGACAACAATTTTTTTTTTTTAATTTTGTATTTTTATATTTACAGTCTGCTGGAAGAGCACTAACTTAAGATTAAGATGGAAATGGCATGTGTGTCGGATGGACAATGGTACATGGCCAAAGAAATTACTAGAATGGAAGAAAAGAGGAAAGCCGCGCAAGACTTGGGTGGAAGGCATAAAGAATGCAACAACACAGAGAAATCTGTACCCAATGTGTGTGTGTGTGTGTGTGTGTGTGTGTGTGTGTGAGAGAGAGAGAGAGAGAGAGAGAGAGAGTACTAAGTACGTAAGTACGTAAATCTGATGAAAGTACAGTACAATATTAAGAGAGAAATGATCAAGTGATGGCATTCCCTTAGTTAACAGTTTTTAACGGTATTTAATTAATAAAGTTCTGTTAGTGGTTATAATCACAAACAGAAATAACACTGTTGCACAGAAAAAGTTTTCCATTAGCGCTTTCAGGCTTCACAGCTCATCATGAGATTGGAAAAATCTGATCTTTTTCCGATCTGATGATGAGCTGTGAAGCTTGAAAGCGCTAATCGGAAATTCATTTTCTATAGTGGCACGCAACAGTGTTATTTCTGTTTGTAGTCTTTAACGGGGTTAGACAAAAATTAGTTTATCGGGCTGAAGACGTTTGCTTCTTCAATCTTGATGGGGGTTCGGGCGGTGCTTGTAGACGCTTCGGCTGTGCTGTTTCGGTGAAAAAGAAGCTTGCTGAAGTAGCTGCGTTTTATGCTCTTGATGTCTTCAACAGTTAGGACTTGCTGACATATCACTGGGCGTCCATTGCAGCCTGTGGATAACGTTGGTGTTGGACGCAAACCCACAGCTGGATTGGTTTGGTCCCCGTACGATCAGATTAGTTTCGTGGTGGTGGTTTCTTGAATAAAAGTAGTTTGTTCTTGACTGACAATTTTTATTTTCATGGAAGAAGCCTGTAAAATTATTGAAGTTTAAATTTGAATGGCGACTTTTTGATTATGTGTGTGAAGGTTTTTGATTCCAGGTAGGTGTTTAATATAATATTAGGCTCAGGTAATTAAGAGCACCGTTTACTGGAAACGGAACGTCTATTTTTACTGCTGAGGACTCGGTACGGTAAGTCGTGAAAGTGACATGCAATGAATTAGGTTGGCTGACTGTGAAGAAAGTATCTGTGTGGAGGGCGAAATCAAAGGAATCAAAGGAAGGCCCCGGAACGCTATAATGGCGGATCTGAAAGAGAAAGACATGAAACACTGGAATGGAGAACATTTTATAAAGCTTTAGGCCTAAATTAACTGTTTAAAAGCTGTTTAACAATAATAACGGAGGTGTCAACAGCAAAATCAACAAATTTTGTAACTTTCCACAAAACGCCAGAGCACAAAATTAGGAAGGACACGAAGCTGATCCTTTGTAAGATCATGGGAAATCATTTTTGATGTATAGTTGTAAAAGTTGGGCTTAGTCAGGAAGGCTAGTGAGTTTAATTAAGGAAGTCTCTTGTGGAAAGTCAAAGGCTGTTGCCTGTTAGATACATTAAGGAATCAGTACACATAAGCAGAACAACTGGGATTCAACACTGTTGTGGACGACATGGGGAATCACCGGATATAATAGGGACTTCTTATCGTAAGTATTTTTATGTGAACGTATAAAGATCACATTTCACATATAACGTAAAGGATAATAATAATTATTACACGTATATTGTTTTTCGTATATTATTAAGAATAATTGTAATGTTTCATAAAAATTAACGTTCATTGTAATTGAATTAATTATGTATTTCTGTACTACGCGTATGGAGTTCATGACGATGACAGTAAATTCGAATCTCGACAAAAGCAGAAAACTGTCGAAACAGACGTTTTACAATTGTGTCTAGTTACAGATCGAACCTTATAAAACCTTTCATCACTTAGAGTTATAAAAAAATGCATTTTTTGCCAAGCGAATTTCTGTGTAGCTCGTTCGGAATAAAAAGCGAAGACCCTCTAATTTGTTCATTCGTAAACACAGGCTCGCTGCAATATTTCGTGTCTCATTAATAAACTAGTAACCACTTTTTGTTGAGACGGAATTAATTTTTCTACTAGCCAAATTTTCTGTTATCTTAGTAAGTATCTAGTGATCACTAATGACATTTGCTTGGACATGTACAAACATAAGTTTGGATGGAAACCGTTTGAACAAAGTACAACAGATGTCGTATAGAACAGAATGGAATTGAAGACGAACATAAAATAGAACAGAATGGAAGACAATAAAAACCAGTCTTAGTTTTACTGTTCATGTACTAACGTTAGGTGTGTTAAAAATTGTGACAAAAGTTCATACACAGACTTTTCAATAACGCCATATACATTCCTCATAAACTGTCGCAATTACAAAGACAATATCTAGAAAAAACGTGTTAATTTCTGCTAAAACTCTGCGACAAACTATCTAATACGAACATGTACGTTCCGGTGATTGGTTAAGTAGAAAATATTTAAGGCAAGGATGTTCTGAGGCACCTGCTTTACTCAATATTTATTTGAACGCAGTCTTATACATGTAAAGAGACACTCTCTTGAAGATCTCGATAAATGATAACTATCCTACACACGTTAGGGTCCCGTGGCGTTAGGCAAACAAGACTCAAATCATGTGATCCGAAAACCCCACGAAAAGAACAAATCTTGTGGTGTCGACATAAGAATCGAACAATAGTTAGTGAAGGAACCGATTTTACAACAAACTCACATACTATAAAGAAACAGTAGAGTTTTCAAATGTCTTGGTGTGACATTAAAAGAAGATATCAGCTACAAAATAAAACAAGGGAAGATAGTGATAGGGCAGCTGAATTCAGTGCTTTGGGGTCATGAAACAACCCGTATAAACAAGGAAATGAGTTTCTCTACCGTTTTAGAAAGCATACTCACCTGTGGGTCTGCAACTTTGCAGATAAATCACAGAAACTCTCCAAACAGTGGAGGTGCACTTCTGGAGAAGACCTTATGGAGTGCCCGTGCTCCAACGCATTGGAAAAAACAACGCATTAGGGGGCAAACATATATAGACAAAACAATATTAAACACCATAAATTAGAGTGGCTCGTTTACGCGGAACGAATGCCTGGCGATCGTTGGCTAAACTGAGTTGCAATTAGAAATAGTAAAAGAGAAGATCAGTAACATATCCAAAAGATTATAGAAAGAGGATATTTGCGAAAAAATTTAAAACGAATTATCAACAGAGTCTACTGACGAGCAGAATGCGAATGAGAACAGCAGCTGTGTAATGTACTCGCATGTGGATGGATAGTAATTACTTTAAAGTTCTATACATGAAACCACAATGATTGCAAGTATAAATTTTGCCAATTTGGTCAATATAATTTTATTAGTAAAAGACTGTGAATCATCATTAATGATGCTTGATTGGGAATTTCTAACTTGACGCCTAAAGCCGTTTGCAGTTTTCTTTTTCACCAATATTGCAGATGAAAAAAGCAGACAGAAAAATAATTAAAACCGAAAACCCATAACCAAAACTGACACATCTGCTCAATTGGTTCATAGGAAATCGTACAATTTTTGAACGAGGGAAGAGCATTTTTAGTTTTCACTGAACAGTTCGAGTTATATGTTGTCTGTCTGTTACTCTACCTGCGGGATGCTTCACGATAACTTTTGAATGCACCGACAGATTTTAGTAAGACGAAGCTTGTGTGTACATACTTTTACCGCTCAGACTTTTTTTGAGATTGACTCTCCCAAAAATGGGAACAAAAAGCAAAAATGAGAGGAGCAAAGGTTTAAAAAAAATCGGAAAATCCTTGCCAAGTGTCAGACTAATAAAGAATGTTAACCCAATCAGAATGTAGTGTTTACTTTGAAATTTAACCTAATCAGAATGTACTGTTTACTTTAAAATTTAACTTAATCAGAATGTAGTGTTTACTTTGAAATTTAACCTAATCAGAATGTACTGTTTACTTTGAAATTTAACTTAATCAGAATGTAGTGTTTACTTTGAAATTTAACTTAATCAGAATGTAGTGTTTACTTTGAAATTTAACCTAATCAGAATGTACTGTTTACTTTGAAATTTAACTTAATCAGAATGTAGTGTTTACTTTGAAATTTAACTTAATCAGAATGTAGTGTTTACTTTGAAATTTAACCTAATCAGAATGTACTGTTTACTTTGAAATTTAACTTAACCAGAATGTAGTGTTTACTTTGAAATTTAACCTAATCAGAATGTAGTGTTTACTTTGAAAATTTTGTAACTTTTCGGGCGCCATGAGCCAAAAACGGAAGTCATAATATTCAAAAAATTCTACAAGTCTACGTAAGGATTAAATTAATGTTGGAAATACGAACCGTTACGGTATCTTGAATAATTTGACAAAATTAACATCCGTCAACGGCCTTGCAAATTTTGGACAGCTTTAGAAACGTGTGAACTATGTTTGCAAAAAACTTCACGTATTCTTGTCATTTATGTGCATTGTGCCTGTAGGGTGTATATCTAGCGTAAATGTGTGTCTGTTAATGGTCACGTATGATCGCCTACTGTTGGTGTTTCTCGACTAATCACCGTACGCTAATAACTTCACTGATAGCTTTAAAAAGAAACTAAATATATTAATTTGATTTTATCTATAATAATAATAAAAAAATATAATAATAAATGTATTTCCTTTATAATAATAAACGAGTTCTGCGGCTCAGTAGCGGCTTAATACTTATATTAATTGTTGTTTTGCTTGCATTACTGGTGTTCCATTAATATTGTAATGATTATTAGTTTAAGTTTTTAACAGTTCTTCTTTAATAAAGGTCGCCAAAAAAAAAGAAGAAGAAACAGTAATAACAAATATGTCTTGGTAATTACTGGTCGGCCCAAGGACGGAATGCAGAATTCAAGACGCCCGCCCGGCTTCAACTATTGATGTTAAAAAGTAAAGTAAATAGAAAGAGAAACAGACAATCAATAGTATCAAACTTGCTGTACACGGGGCGTCTATATTTAATGCGCTGGTAGATAACAGAGTAGACGCATTTTAAACATTACAGACATTAAGCCTATACTTTTTTCTACTCTCCGTCAGTATGACCAACCTCATGTGAACCTTGAGTAGGCTCACAGCAATGTCCTGGTCTGTCCTGTTCGATCCCTTCGCTACTGGTTATTCGCGCCTGACACGTAGCGATTTTAAACTGCTTATAAAGTTATTAAAAATTATAAATTAATTGTAAAAAGATAGTATCACCGTCATTATTAGCAATATCATCATCATCATCATCTTCTTCTTATTATTATTTTTATTCTTCGACCGACGAAAGGGTACAGAAATAACAAATAAAACCAATTGTGAAAGATTCGCAATTATCTGATTATGAAAACAGATTCACATACTATAAAAAATAGTAGTTGTTTTTAGAATCTTGGGGAGAAATTTTCGCAGTGATAATCTTCTTTTCCTTCTTCTTCTTCATTCCAGAATTAGGCGACATCACCTGTTCCGGTCTCTGTTTTCAAGCCATATTTTGCGTGGTCTTCACACATCTCTTTCCCCTATAGGCGCATATTGTAAAACCTGTTGACGTAGCCTTTCCACTTCCATTCTACCTATTATGTTCATTCCATCTCAGCTTACATTCCTCGATTCTTGCATTTACAGAGAATATAACCAGTTCATCTCTTAACACATCGTTTCTAATTCTATCGTTTCGTGTACATCCCTTTACGTATCTCAAGGAATTCATCTCTGGAGCTTGTATGTGATTTGTATCTTTTTTAGATAATACCCACCTTTCGGAGTGGGGACTGCCATAACCTTACAGGACTCCATTTGAGTTTCTTCTCAGTGTTAATATCTTTTAAATTCCGACCCACAACTTATTCTGAACATTTCACATGTGTTATGTAATATTGTCTTTGGTCCTATGAGCATCTGAGCATAGAGTCACCAGAACAAGAAGGGTAAACATTTCACTGTCTCCGTTAATTATTCGCAAAGAAAACGCAGAAAAATCCAACTACACGCACGGAAACAGTCGAGCTTGCCGCTGGCAATGGACGAGATCAAGACTAATTCTATAGCCGTTTTGATCATTTGTCCGTTTTGGCGAGTATTATAATAACGGAACTCATAACAGCAGCTTCTCGCAGGCTCCGCGTACAGCAGACGGAAGCCCTTAACAGTTAAAGAGGTTGGGAATTGGTCACGCTACCAACACGATCTTTCAAATGATTTCTGTACGTCTCTATGACGTCGGTCAGATTAAATGTACTTAGTTGTGTCCTGTTACTGCCTTAAAAAATGTTTTGTAAGCAACTTCTACTTCCGTTTGGCGTTCCCTTGTAATACTTTATAGTTTTTCCACCTACAATAGCGTGCTGGATCTGCCATAACATCGTTCAATTTCTGCTGTGCTTCTTTCTGAAAAATATCTCCTTATAGTACTGAATACTGAAACATTTTTGAAATGTTTAGGCTATAATTATAAGTAGCCTGAAATTTCACGCACGAAAATTTATTAACTTGCTCTAACATCGCATTGATAATAATAATTGCTAAATCAAAATCTAAAGTAATGGGATTTATGAGAAACGTTAATTTATGGTCAAAATTAATAATAAAGAGTGCAAGAAAAGATTAATTTTTGTAACTGATTTATGACGTAAGCTTACGCGGTTTGTGTGAACATTATTAATTGATAATAAACCAGGCTATTAGGCCGTGGACGGTTGCTATCGCCTAGCGACATCGTCGACTACGTTTCAATTCCACCCTCGGGGATCTTCTTCAGGCCGCAAAGCGACAGAGTGTGAAACGAACAAGTTCGGAACGATACCCGACAACGTTTTCCGAAGATGAGCAAATGAGAAATAGTTGTCGGGTATCGGCTAAGATCTGCCGTAGCTTAGGTTTTAATAATTATGTAACTGCGTTTTAAGAAGAGGACACAGAATTAAGAAAAATAAAAACTGTCAGTTTATCTTGTTTTTTTTTTCACTGTGCTAAGATTTCGCAGCAGTTACATAGTGTTCATTTAAGGTGTATTGTATAAGAAAAATACAATTTTTATGTCTATGTTGGCAACATTACGTTGGTACACAGTGTACATAATACTTCAGTAAGTTATCACTTACTGGCTATGATATCAACCTAGTTAATTAATAACGTACTAACGCTTTTAAAATAACAAATACTAAACAAAAAACGTAGAAATAGAATAAAATAGAACTAGTTGTCAGAATAAGAAACACTGGAACAATAAAACAAAACTACATTAACGGTCTGTTTAGGAAAATTCAAAATGTTATCGGGGTTAAAGTAGGAATTAAATAACAGACAAATAAAATTTTAACTGTTTTTAATTACTGTTCATGTAAAAATAAATTTTCTCAATGCCAATGATTATTTTTCATTGTCTAATAAAAATGAAAAAGCTTTGGTAATTTCAAGTTTTTCTTGTAGGGGTCTAATAATTTAACCAGGGTCTGTATATCAGTTCATCTCTTACAGCATGCTAGAAAACACAAGCACATATTACACGTAGGGAAGAACGCTAGGGAATTGAATATATACGTTAAATTTAGGCCTACTTACGTACTTAACGTGTGCATACATCCATGATGTAAACGAATTTATGGGACCTTTCTGATACTAAGACAAAATTGGAGCGATAATAGTCTTCGATTTTAACGCATTTACTCCAAACCACCTGAAATTCATTTGCAGTAAATTTAGTGGAAATTACAATTCGAAAAATGCCTTCTTTTGAATGGGAAGAGACATAAAATAAAATCTGACAGGTTCTCGTTATTGTTTATGTGTTTTGTTATTACGATAACTATTCTAAAGTTAACCTCCGATCGGTTGATATAAACAAACGGTTGCTATAGCAATACGGCGCGTACGCAGTAACGATTTAATTATACTATACAATTATAAATATAATTCTACATATTCACGAAAATCCGCGTCTATTTTGTTTACTTCTGTTTGAATAGTGACGGACGAAACACCCGAAGCCTACCAATGCTTCTCCCGCCAGCTGTGAGCTGTTTGGTGATACTGGTTGCAACGTCCCATCTTCTGATGAGCAGGTCGTGATACAGGTAACCTAAACTGCTGGCTGGGTGGTGTCGCACGATGGCAAGGTGGAGCGAACCGTAGTCAATGTGTAGCTCGTATCAAAGCTACCACTGGCCAGCGAGTCGCCAACGTGACTTTACCGCACTATCACGGGCTAGAGTGTATCCAGGACAGGTAAGGGTCATGTCGAAGCCGTACAGATACATTTTCAAGCTTACATGTCGTGGGAGTTCTCAGACGGCAATCATGCACGTGACCTGTCGACGGCCGAACCGACACCGCCACACTTTCGGAAGATTCCGAGCAACTGTGCCGACCTGTCATCAAGATGAAATTACGCCTGACAGGGTACACGGCGTATTAAACCAGTGGCGATCTCGTTAATGACATAAACTCTTGCTGAGTATCTTGGCGCAGGAGCGTATTTACGTGGTGACGAACGGAACCTAACCCCCCCCCCCCCCGAGGGTATAAAAAAGTTAATGAATTTTGTTAATTTCTTAATTTGTAGGCTGTTTTATTATTTTTTAACCTGTGTATGCTTATATAGTAGCAACTCTTATTTAAATATACCAACAGGTTTGTTACACAGCATTAGTGTTACACAGCATTTGTTTCTATACTTCAAATATGAAATGTAGAAAAATCAATTCAGTCAATAAGTATCATGTAAACAGTGTTTCAATAACGCATGTTTTTATTTTGTTATTATCGTTTGATTTAGTGGAACTGATTTCAGGATGTTACCACACGTTTTTCAGCCACTTTAAAGTTAATAATGTTGTCTTAATAAGTTAGTCTTAAGTTGTTTTTTCTTTTGTACGAATCCGACTCGATCGGACCCCTCTTCCCAGGCAAAATTCTAGATACGCCACTGCCTTGGGAGTAGCATTATCAACGAGGGACTAGAGAAGCTGGGTATAATAACTATCTGTAGATATGTGTGGCTACAAGAACAAAATTAATGACAGCAGAGATGGAATTTTGGAGATGTTCAACAAGAGTATCCAGACGTGAGAAAAATTAGAAATGAAGTCATTAAAGAGAGAATGAATGTGAAAAATTCAATTGTTGATTTTATCCAAACAAAAATTACAGTGGTATATGGACACAAGATAAGAATGGCACAGGAAAGATTGCCAAGGAGAGTTATGGAATGGACCCCACCAGAAAGAAGGAAAAGAGGAAGACCACCTATCACCTGGATAGTAGAAATTCAGACTATATTAAGGGAACAAGAAACTTAAGAAGATTTTTGGATGGACAAGCAGCAGTGGAAGATGAGAATTCAATAACTTCTGTAATCGTTGGCTCCTGAAGACGTGTAAACATTGTACAGCCGGAATAATAGTAATAATATATATGTGGTCATTATGTATAAAAATAAAATAGATGACTTTTGTATCTAATACAAAACAAATGTCTAAATATAATATATAAATATTCAATGCGCATAACGTTTTTATTTAATAAAATATTTTTTCTACACAACCCAATCGGAGATAAATTTTATACGAATTTCTCTCGTATTTTTTGCGATGTATACGAGAGGAAAATAAGAATTGAAAGAGCTGAAACGTTTAGGAAACTATTCGAATTGAATCACAAGAGAAATGACGATATCTGAAAGGAATTATGTATTGTGGGAGTGACGGACAGTCAATGAAATCAAGCAGTACAGAAGTAATTGGCAAGAGAGCATTTTCCTTCTGAAACAAGGACACATTCCAAGTGTATACGTCAGGAAATACAATATATATGCTTTCACTTTGGATAAACCAGCAACAAATGTAGCTCTTACACTAATTAGCGTTAATATCAAGTACGTACAGTTTACCACCTTAATTAGTCTCTGAGTAAAATTATTTGCTTAAAAATAATAAACGTGTTTCTGCGTCTTTTTTTCAAGTACCTCTTTATTGCTTAATGAATAATGAATCGAAACCAAGGTCGTGATATTAGTCTGACCTTGTAAAAAGTAACTTAAGCAGTATTAATTAGGTAGTAAACTATGAAATAGCAAGTAAATTTATAACCTTACGGTCCCAGATGTCCATGAGAGGATCGCACTGAGTAAATTAAAAGATGGACTCTGAAAACAGATGGCAGATGGGGATACATTTGTTAAACCGAATCTGCAAATACTCTGGATTGCAGATATCCACACGTAAGACCAAGGCGATGGCTTTTCGTGGAACTGATCCCGTACGGGCAAAAATTGTTATAGATGGTACTTTTCCTGGAACAAGTTAGCAATTTTGAATACTTGGGCTACAGTGTGTCTTATAATGCATGCAACGACGTTATGAATAAGTTGCATAAGTTCAACCTTATGAGCGGGACTATTAGGCTAACCGTTAAGTCAGCAAGTAAAGGAACACGCCTAAAATTCTACAAGGTGATGGCTCTTCCCACACTTCTTTATGGGTCTGAGAATTGGACTTTAACGAAAGGCCAGGCCAGTCGCATCCAAGCGGCTGAAATGAGATTTCTCAGGCACGTGGCAGGGTATACTCTCCATGATCATAGAAGAAACACAGATATAGGGCAGGAACTGAATATTATGAGTATACTCGACAGGATCGCCCAGTATCGGTTGAGTTGCTGGGAACATCTTTGCCGAATCGATGACTACCGCACCCCCAAACAACTCTGGAACTATAAGCCGAGGGGATGGACAGGTGTGGGACGTCCGAGGAAGCGCTGGAGTGAGCAGCTCTAATCTTTGCCTATTTGAGACCGGCACAAACCATCCTTGGTTTAATCCGTGAAGTAGATGATGATGATAATGTTGATGATGATGATGAAATTAAAAGATGTTATATTACGTACAGTCAGAAAAACAAGAACAAAGTTGACAGGATCACGAATTTTGATCAAGTATTTGAAAACTGTGTTTATTTATGTAGGTATCTTGCAACGATACAGCCATATGCTGTATTGAGCATTGGTTTAAATAAATGTAAAATTTGTAAAATTGTTATAAGTTTGGGGTAAATGGACATGTCTGGGATTGTAAAAATGTTTCATTGTTATACTAGGGGAGAAATTAACCTGTTCCAACAGGCAAGGAACACCTGCTCGATTGTATGTGTGTTACGCGTGTATCTTGTGTGTGTTAGTGATGCATGTACAGACAGGAATCTCAGCAACCCTCCCCAATTAATTACTAAAATAATTATTTTACATCACTGTGTGAAAACTAATTAGCGTATAAACAAACAAAAGGCACCAAAGTGTGTGTAAATTTTATAGTTATCCACAGTAAGAAAATGACGCTAGTAGCACACTACGCGAAGTCAGTGCGAAATAAGTGTGCCAAAAATACGCAAATTACACTAAGACGCTCAAATTAATACAGTAAGTGGTTAATCAAATTATCTATGATTTGTGCTATCTATGATTCCGTACAAAACATTGCCATTTGCAAAAAAATACAAATATATGAAAAGGTTCGGGAGTGTGGGCTATCATGTGATCTGCAGGTCTCGACAGGACAATTTCGGAACCAACAGGTGCGGAATCTCGAGAGGGTATAAATTAAGGGTTCGACTAGAAGCCCCTCTCTTCATTTCAAGACACAGTTGTAGTCGGACACGCTGTCCGTCGGCAGAACAGTTTTATTTTGTTATAAGTCTCATCTACGAACGAATAAAAACGTTTTCAGTAATTATGTTTACACTATTACGGGAAACGTAGAGTACCGGGACCGTTTAACTCAGCAAGAGTATCTACAGCGAAGCTACAAAGAGCGACGCGAGATGCTGCACGTTAGGAGATGCTTTTAGACGCCTAACAGCCGAACGAGATCCACCTCGCAGCCGATATTAATTCTCTGGGACGGACCAAACACCGCTGGAGAACGACGCTGGACTCTGGACATATCCAGGACCACGCCAAGCCAGGAGTAACGGTAACCCAACTCTGGACAACGCTGGACCCCGTCAATAAGTCGTAAGATCATGAAAACTCGAGATGACATGCATAATGCATTTATAAATTTTTTTTTTAAAGAGCTCATAAAGACTATATAAAGAGACAATTAATTAAAAAAAAAAAGTTTATAATTAGGTAAATAATGTAATAGAGTCTTATGTAAATGTTTTAGTAAGAATGAGCGATCGCATATAGATAAATATAGAAGAAAAAAAAAGAGTTTAATTTTGAGATAGTTTTTTTTTTTTAATCAAAGAAAAATAATTGAAATGATTTGATATTTGCATTTTGTAGAAAAGAATAATTTAAATTTTGAATACGAAACAAATGCCAGTCTAAGAGTAATTAATATAATTTTAAATTTATTTTTAAAAAACATTGGTATAGACTGAGCAAGCTGAGGTCAGATCTGAATTAAATGAATTCAATTAAAATAAAACTTAATTACATTTAAATTTTATTTCTTTTATTAAATTAATTTGAATAAATGTCTAGATTAAGATTATTAACATGTCTAGATGTAAGAGTGTTTTAAATGTGTGTAACACCGTATAGCTTAAGAGATAAACACTTAATAATGAGTGATATCTTGATCGGAAATTATGAACAATGTTTTATTATTTATAATGCTTTTTAAACAATAAACATGAAATTTTAACTACTCATAAATGTACTACTCTTATTATAGTTACACCTGGTATCGTTATATAGCCTACGTTTAAACACCTGGTATCGTTATAACTGTTTAAATACAAGGTATCGTTATAATATATTGTTAAGTGTAATCTTCACTGGATATAACACGATTATATTAACGTTTCTGCAAAACGTTAAAATGCCCTTTTCGTACAGCCTTGAGCTCGATCAACGATTATTTTTCATACGTCTCCAACAATTGCGAAATGTTGGGTGTGCTCGCCCCTTCAGAAAAAACTAATCATTGCTAAAAAAAAAAACTAAAATTTTCCACATCAGCAAAAACGAATATTCGAATTTTCTATACAAATATTTAGTCTGCCTGTGATATATAACCGAAACTCTTTCTGTTAAAGTTGTTACTTCTTGCCGCGCTATTAGGCCGCGGTCTAATGCTGTTAGTTACAACAGATGTTTCGGTCCCAGCATTGGACGCCATCTTCAGTGTATACGATTGAAAGGTTCGCTAGGAAGATTGTTCACCAGTTCCCACAATAGTGTGGTGAACCTTTCAATCATGTACACTGAAGATGGCCTCCAATGATGGGGCCGAAACGTATGTTGTAACTAACAGCATTAGACCGCGGCCCAATTACGCGGCAAGAAGTAACAACTTTAACAGAGTTGACGGCGGCCTTAGACATCAATGTGACCGAAATGATTTGTGACTAAGCCAGTACAAGACGACAAACGCTTTTTTAAAGAACTACAAATCTTAATCGCCATATGATGGTTTCATAAAAGCTCAATACCCTCATATTGAGTTAGATGCAGGTTGAATCAGATAGGGTGTCCCAAATCCAGTACGGGACAGCATCTACAATCATCATAAAAAGTTATTTGCCACTAAACTTCACTCCACGGAGTCGTATAAAAATACCATCTTTAATTTTTAGGTACTCGGTGTTCCATAAACATGGCTGCCAAGCCTCGTTTCTCAAAATTTACGTTATTAACGTGTGTCATGTGGTACTTATGAATTTTAAAACTAAGAATTTTGATGAAGAATTCGTGTCATTGTCCGCTCCAGCTGCTAAAATTGTTAAACGTACAAAGCTTACGGTTCTTTTTGCGTTAACTGTAATAACAGATACAAAACGGCAAAATTTTCTAAAAAAAAATAATATAATATAATATAAGCGTTCTATAGTAATTGATTAAGGATGCCTTATATGATTCATCCTATAATTATTTCAACCCATTTTGAAAACCTCGACAAGAGGTAGTGACGCTATTCAAAACTGTGGGAGAAGCATCGAAAAAGCTCAAGAATTCAACGCTTTTGCAAATGACGTTTCGAAACAAAACAAAAATCTGAAGGGGAAAAAATGTTTCCCTGAAAAACATTACTCTGTACTGTGTCTCCCTCATTCGTCATCGGTGACTAAAACAACAGTTTTCGAAGCGCCAATAAATAAGAATAAAATAGCAATTCAACTACCTATTCTCTTGAAGAATGGGCTTTTTGTGACAAAAGAAAAATTGAAATATTCATCAGTTACAGATTTCGCTATTTTTGTAGTTACAAATTTAGCAACATGTACAAAAGGGTAATGAATGACATCTTTGGTACAAGCAACAGTATTTAATAAATAGCTATTTAATGGTACATTTTTTTCACTAAAATATAAAAGTATAAATATATAAATATTAAAAGTAATATCGTAACATTCTCTGTACACATTAACATGTAAGCAAATGAAATTGTATACCTATTGTACGTTAGTGTAATCGCATCTTTATATAAAGCCCACGTTCCTCAAGGTTACCACAATTGGCAGTAATATCGTAACATTCTCTGTACACATTGACATGTAAGCAAATGAAATTGTATACCTATTGTAAGTTAGTGTAATCGCATCTTTATATAAAGCCCACGTTCCTCAAGGTTACCACAATTGGCAGTAATATCGTAACATTCTCTGTACACACTGACATGTAAGCAAATGAAATTGTATACCTATTGTACGTTAGTGTAATCGCATCTTTATATCAAGCCCACGTTCCTCAAGGTTACCACAGTTGTGTAACATTCTCTGTACACATTGACATGTAAGCAAATGAAATTGTATACCGATTGTACGTTAGTGTAATCGCATCTTTATATCAAGCCCACGTTCCTCAAGGTTACCACAGTTGTGTAACATTCTCTGTACACATTGACATGTAAGCAAATGAAATTGTATACCGATTGTACGTTAGTGTAATCGCATCTTTATATCAAGCCCACGTTCCTCAAGGTTACCACAATTGGCATTGAGTAGCTGCTGCTTATCACCTTCAATGGAGCCGACACATCGTGTCGTCGGCGTTCTACTGTCAACGTAGCCCTTTGTTTAAGGGATGCAGGAACGTGTCAACTGCGCGCGTAAGAAATTAATTACGACTAATGAGAGTTGCTTTGATAGCCGAAGAAACGGTTACATGAGGGGCTGCTGTACTTTTGTCTGCATTAAGTTGGTATAAAATATTTTATCTGGCGGTCGCTCTTGCCGAAAGACTTTGAAACTCTGTCGTGAAATACGGCAGTGTCGTACAGTTTCCTTAAGAAAACAAGAATAAAATAGTGGTTTAACAGGAATCTACGAGATAAATCGATTGACAGAAATCAAAAACAACACTGAAACTCGACGACGTCACAAAACGACGATCTTCGTTCGAGCAGTACGCTCGCTTAGTACTCGACGTTCAGGTCAAACGATTCGTAGAAATCATTTAAGAAATATTTTTATAATCGCGTCTTGTTATTTTTTGCTACACAGCGTTAATGAGATGTTTTTGTAATTAGTACACCGCCTCCCCGTCCATCGTCCGCTCATCGCCGTGCAGAAGATAATTAATGTAAATAATTAGGAAGATAATTAACGTTTGACGTTTCTGAAACGCGCAACAACAAAAAAACCTCTTCTTCAAAACATAATTACTTCCTATGTTTATTTGCTTACCGCCAGTTCCTAAAATGATTCTCTTGAAAGCCGCGGCAAAAAATCTGTATGCGTAGATACGTGCAATAAACTATTGTGTTGTTCTTCTGGTCGTTGGTAATTAATTTCGTAGCGGAAATTGTTTAATTTCGGTTTTTGCGGCTATTCAATTTGCAAAGGCTATTATACAGAATTCTGAAAATAATAATTTATACGCGGCTTCGAGACGCTGTTGGTAGCCATTGACATTGACACTGTTCCGCGCAAGTGTCTCCTCACTGGAGTTGAGACTGGCGCTGATCGCTCACCTTTAGGCCAGTAAACGTCTACACTCCTCAGACGTGGATCTGGCCAGTGCAACACTAACACTAACGCATTAGCCAGCTTTCCTCGACGTACGTGCCAGTTCGTGCGTCAGAGATCCACAACCTTACGTCATTGTGCGTGGCAGATACGTGGCCGAACAGTCCCGTAAGTCAGTGGCGTATCGACAGTTTGGGTTACGGTCATGTAGACCTCATACTAGAGAGAAAACAAGTTACGACTGATCAATATTACAGCCTACAAAGTGGCTGAAAAATGTGTAGTAATTTGGTAAACATCATGAAATCAATCCCATTAAGGATCGTTTCTCAATCTATGGAGCGCGAGGCACTGTTGGGTTCCGAGGGGGCGTTTGGTGGGTCGCGAAGTAGGGCTCAAAAATGTATTTACTGTGTCTTAAAAATCTACAATATATTTAATTCTGTTGAATTAAGTTTGTATAATTTATTTAAGTGTAAAATAAGGCAGAAAGTACTCGCTGTCAGCAAAATACCCACCAGATATGGTTGATAAAACTTACTAATCAGAGTCAACAGAATAAATGCCGTGTACAAATTTGGTATAAATTGCGTAAGTAATTCGTGAAAATGTAAAATTATTTTATTAGATCTATATTCTTAAAGCTATTAAATTTAGATCCAAGATGTCAACGTAACGTAACATTATTATGTTGTTTTTATTTTCTCTGTACTATTATGTGATGCGACCTTTGGCTGATAAAACACAATAATAATTATAATAATGATGATCACGCTGGCTTTTTTTTTACCGCCTCGGCAGTCTAGAAGTTAGGCAGTCTAGAAGTTAGGTTTACGCATATGTGAGCCGTTAGGCATATAGCACCAGGCTTTACCCGAACATTATTACCCCAGGATTATTCCCAGGTACTCGTTTCTACAGGATGAGTCGAGCTGGTGGCTGAAAAATAAACATTATTATGTGCCCGCGAATCCAACGCCGGACCTCTATATTAGAAGCCGACTCTCTATATCTACTGGTCTACTATGTTCCATAAAAACGAATCGATGTAAACAAACAAAACTCATTTGATTTGAAAAACTGGCGAACTATGCTATGTGCTTATCGTGGGTACGTAACGTTACCATTTCCATTCTGAAAAAAAAAAGAAATGGTGAAAAGAGGAAGACGACATTCTGTGTTAAAATTATCACAGACTTGAGGTGCAGAGTCGGATACAGTTGTAGTCAACTATGTAGTTCAAATGGTGCAAATAAATTACATACTACTTGCTATTATGTTTTCCAGCCTCCGATAGCAGATGTAACTGTAAGCAGAAGAATATAATGTCTTTGTTAAGCGGCTGGAAAATATTGTAACGTTTGGTATCAAACTTTTCGTAACATAACTTGTGGCCGGAGTTTCATGTGATTAACAATCACGTTCTCATAATTTAGTGTAAATCTACGTTCTGTCTGTAATTATTAATTTAACTGAATTTCTTCATTTCGCAGAACTGTGGGTTTGTGCAGATTTCGTAAAAACTTTCAGATTCCTTTCACCTTACAAATGACTCGGTGATATTCGCGTACTTTACCGTGGAATTTTTCATAATTTAATGGATTCAGATTTTTGCTAACGACTATAAGAATTATCCCGCATATTTTGTCGTTAATGAACGGCGTTTCGATAACGTACGGCACTAGTGACCTACATATGGCAAACTTCTGGTAAACTCTGTGCTCGAACTGTTTTCACGATTAACGTTTTCTACCTCCAGAATCTGGGAGTGTCTTCAACAGCTGCTAGTCACGGTTGAAATATCCTCTAGAGCGACCTAATAACAGATCTCGTTACATAATTTTTCAAGATTGTATGCCTTTAAACAGAGCCTTTCAACTCACAGCTTCTGAAGAGGACTCCCGATTCTGGAAGTCGAAAAGTGAAGCGTGAAAAAGTTATAATAGAGGCAGTCCAGGAAGAAGCTTTACCAGTTATTAATCACCCATCGTTTAGGAGTTTAAAGATATGACAACTTATTAAATTTAGTTTTCATACGCTAATTTCGAGTTTTCGTTACTTTGTAATCTCAAATTTTGAATCTCCAGGTTCTCAGAATGATCTCCTTTTGTATTTTGAAGTTCATTAATTGTGACATTAATTGTTACTTCCATACGGTTAGATGGAACATGTCACGGTGATACCCGGAACTAACTAAAATGTCTTCAATTTGAACCAATGAATAGATGCTGGCAACCAAAAAGACGGAAACAGTCAGTCGAATTAATGAAAGTAGGCTGCTTCTTCTTCTGTCAAAGGTTAGGCGGAGCATCACCTGTTCCTGCCTCCATAATCAAGAGGCTGTATGCTTGACTGATGTCAGCCTGTGTACTATACGCAGGTCAGGCTCTAAGCTGTAGAAGAAGCAACCGGCCTAAGAGAGTTAGGCAGGTGTAGACGCTCTAAGGTAGTGTCCCCACTACTAGACTAACTTTACAAGACACTGGTAACGTCTAATGCTCACCCTCCCCAAGTCAAAGTAAATTTTAGAAACAGAATGGAAAGGACATTGGCCGGTGTCAGTTGACTTTAAACTATCTGCCGGGCCGTTTGGTTAAGGCTGAAGCACAGTACTGTGGGCCTAACGTACACACCCCGCGTTAGGTTGACTAGATACAGCCATTGGTGCTGCTGAAACGTTTGGTTTTAATGAAAACCTTGGACCACGGCCAAACAGCTCGCCAGATACTTTAAATTCAAAGGAAGAAAAGGAATTTATGAAATCTATTGTTGATTTCGAAATATTGTGCTATTTCTTCGTTCTGGAATTAAGAAATCAAATAATTTTTTTTTAAATTAATTACAGATGAAATTGTTACTGCACCGCTTACCACTTACAGTGATTTTCTCCGTCAGACTCCTGGAGATCGAAAGCACTTCCGAAAAGATTGTAGGCATATCTAAAGTTAGCTAAATTGTGTTCAAACACCATGCCTTCCGAAATTTTCATTTATATTGATTTAATTCACTTTAAAATTGATATTCTCAGGATTTGATTTAGGGGAAATCCGTAAGGGGAAATCGATGTAAGGTTTACCGCCTTGTAAGGGGAAACTCATTCCAAACCGGGAATAGTTATTTCCCCTTTTCATGTTGCACCACGCACACACGAGTGTTACATGCGGCCCGTGATAAGAATTGTCGCCACGGGATTGGTGCGGCCCAGAGAATCTAACCGTTGGACACATATGGTTTAAAGCGATGTTTGTAATACCCTCCACCGTGGCGGGCCAACAAAAATTTACAACAACGGTGAGGACCACCTGCGAAAAACAAAGATACAAAATATGCGGAAAATCTTATTTCGTGTTTGATAGTCAGCTGTACTGTGCGGCAAGTACGCTGAGTCTTTGTGCGTTAATAACAATAAATAACTTATAACATACCTATGTACTGTAACAACTAATTAAAAATATAGTGAATATAATTTCATTTCTTATTTTTGTGAGCAATTATATATTCGTTTCTTATTGTGAGATTACCGTCACGCGACTATAATAAACAGGAATTTTACTTGAGTTTCTTTATTGTGAGCGATTATACAGTGTATATAACATTAATTAATCTACTTTATTGAAATTACATTTTCATGTTTTTGTTATAAAGTACAAGTATGTTGACAATCATTGAATTTTTAAAACACATTTAGTACGCAAATATGAAGATTTTATCTGTCTGTCACAAATAATACAACTTGGTTAGGCTGTAGACCTATACGATCTAGCTATTTATTAGTCTATTGGGTTTTGTTCCACGCACTTGACGAGTGTTTTAAAGTATATTGAAAATTTAAAAAAAAATTTACAGGCATTGCACAAATGCAATGCACAGAGAAGGGCATTGAAAATGCTTCAATAAATCTAAAAAATATATATATTTATGTTCATTCACCAATCAATGAATTCATTCTTCATTCACCAATCATTGAATTTATTCTTCATTTCCACAATGTACAATGTACAGACTATAAGTTAAATGTAGTCACATTCATAAGCGAAGTTTTATATGTGTACTACGTTATTGACAACAAAGAAGTAGTTTCTATGGAAACTCACCGGTTCCCATTTTCGATAACGCACCAGCGATCGGCCGCAAATGTGCGACACGTCCTTATAAACATTTTCAGTGTTAAAATTAATTTTCTGTGGTCAAACCAGGGACCACCAACTTGGTACTATCCCAGGATCCACTGGTGGTCACTGATTTAAAGAGTCACTGTCATTAAGGGGAGCAGGAAAGATAAAAACATTATTTTCAATTTTTTGTTTTTTGCTGAATTTTGTTTTATGGTGTGTCGTCTTTCAGAATGTGTTGTTATTGCTTTCATCTACGGTGTGTAAGACGTAAAAAAAATAAAAAAATGAAGCTATGTCAGACGTCTGAATGAACGTCAACAGAGCGTCGCATATGCTTGTCTGCGAGTTATGCCCTAAAAGGACTGATTCGTGGTGCAAATACAATAAAGCCCAAATCACCATGAAAACAGTTTTCCAGTAGATATTATTCCTGTTGATCAAGATGACATATCAAGAATTAGCGAATCCAGAGTTTCTTAAAAAATGCGTTCGTGGTCATACACAGAACTCTAATGAAAGTTTCGACAGTATTGTGTGGTTAAAAGTACCTAAACTTGTATTTCTTAGGCTGCATACACTGAAGATAGGTGTGTATGATACTGTATTAAACTTTAATTATGGATTTAGTAGTAAGCTATTTATAAAAAATTATGAATGAAACTTTGTAAGAAATCAGTAGATACTCTTCAGCATCTCGATACCGTGACAAACCATCCTTGGTTTAATCCTTGAAGATGATGATGACGATGATAATCCTGACTATGAAGCAGGGCTGTTTTAAAGATAAATTTCAGTGTCACTGGTGAGTCAAACTTTAAAGCTAATTTGTCGAAAATTTACTTTTTTTCTCGATAAAGGTTTATTTTTCTCAGGACCTGTTAATGATAGAAATTTGAATATTTTTGCACATATTCCTTCATATATTCTATACAGCTGGTAGCAGAATTATTGTTGTACTAAGTTTTATTCCGGTGATACAATTATTTATTTTTTTTAAATATATTTATTTTTTTATTCTTTGAAATAAATAATTGTCATAGCGCTCTTTTTTGGTTAAACTTAATAATTCTGCTACCAGTTTTTAAATAGGAGTTGTGTATAATGCAGAACAAATTTGGTGTATGTAGCTTAAAAAAGGTTTCTTAGGAAAGTGTACCTAAACATGGCTAATTTAACATAGGCGGGATAGGGCCTTCCCGCTCCCTTTAACGCTTTGCCTTAGTAACGAATTTTCAGGGGCGCACAAAGTGAAAAGGACAGACCTTCTTTCTTTTTTACACTGATAACAAAATTTGGTGCTTAAAAAGGTTTCTTAGGAAAGTGTACCTAAACATGGCTAATTTAACATGGGAGGGATAGGGCCTTCCCGCTCCCCTTAACGCTTTGCCGTAGTAACGAATTTCCAGGGGCGCACAAAGTGAAGGGGACCCACCTTCTTTCTTTTTTACACTGAGAAAAAAAATTGGTGTATGTAGCTTAAAAAGGTTTCTTAGGAAAGCGTACCTAAACATGGCTAATTTAACATGGGAGGGATAGGGCCTTCTCGATCCCTTAACGCTTTGCCGTAGTCATTAAACAGTACTACCGACTGCCTACGCAAATCTGCGATAACAGTGACTTCAATTTTGCTGAGGCTACACACAGAAATGAAGAAGCATTCTATTGTAATACAAGAGGTCATGTGAAACCATTTTTTAACCAGTTCTTGCGGTATAATTATACTTCATTATGTATTTATTATACAACCGAGTGTTACAATAATTATGTTTTCAATTACGTAAAACTGGAATTCGTGATATGAATGTGTACCGCGTACCTTTACGTGTCTGGCGCATACGAGTCACGTAATACAGCTACTCTTCTTTTATCGTATTTTTGTTTTGTTAAACAAAATAACTCGTTTTGTTTGTTGAGGCATATGTGAGCCGATAAAGCAGATATGTAATCCGTAATTATGAAGAACTCTTTATTACTTTTTAAGGGAACATCGGCTTCTTAGCGCGCGTGTGTGTGTGTGTGTGTGCGCGCGCGCGCGCGCGCGCGTACAAAGTCTCCTTCCGGAATCCACAGCTAACGAGCAGGTGCGTAAGAAGCGGCTCCAACAGCGTACCTCATGCTCTGATTAATATTCCTTCTATTACTTCTGCTTATTAAAAACAATACTATTTTCGATGATCGAAGTATTTCCAGGGGTGTAACTACCGGGTCGCTAGACTGGCAATGTCCAGGAGCCCACCTTATTTCTTTTTTACACTAAGAAAAATATTGTAGCAAACATTACCAAGAAGTCATAACTTTTGTCTTAAGCTTACACAACCAATGTGGATATTCTCAAAATTATTAAATATCAGGCCGTGGTCGGTTGCTGTAAACTTTCGTCACCGTCGGCAACGTTTCGTATCCCACCCTCGGGGATCTTGCTTTTACCAGAAAAAAAGTGTCGGGTACCGTTCGGCCTAAGACCTGCCGTAATTGCTTTTCGTAACACTCTGTCGCTTTTTGCGACCTGAATATCTATTATTATTAATATTATATTTTATTATATATTATTATGAATATTAAAATTATTATAATTATTATTAGTTTTGATATCGCTCGCTGAGTTGCGCTTCCATTTAGTCGTTTTTGTCTTCGCACAAAATTAGCGGATCTGCATAGCTGTCCACGTGGCCGACCTGATACAGCAAAACGGAAACTCAGAAAATTGAATTTGAAATGTCCATAGGATAAACATAAACATCATTAGGGTACAGAGATTGAAGTAAGTTATGGGAACGGTAGATACATGATCTCTATGAATCCTACTATTTGCATGTAGAAAAGAAGTTATTGTATTCATTATTAATATTGTTAGAATGGTGTGAATTAGTGATAAGAATAATGCAACCGTCTAATAACATATGGTATTCGCTACTCTTTAGCATTGTCATATTAACTCAGACATAACATCTGGTCGCCTGCGGCCGGTTGTAAGCAACACAAATGACGTCACAAGTGATTATGCGGATCCGTTAAATTACCCGTTTGACCGATACTCGTAATGACACGAGTGTCGCACTGGGCGAGTACCGAGAGTTGTTGTCATCGAGGTTAAAGAAACGGTCGACAATGATTCACAAACTGGATTCAGATTTTCGCAGTGTCGTTATTAGTCATCCGCGGGACCGATCCTACCCATGATAAAGGGTGGGGGGGGGGGGCGACAGTTGTCGATTCTTGGAACCGCCGCGCATTCGATTCAGTCGTCACCACTTCGGGTGACTGTCAAGCAACGAAAGTTTCACCTGAGTCACAGAACTCAGGCCACCGCTTGTAAACAGATCAATTACGTCGTTAATTGTGCTGACTAATTTTGTCACTAACTGTTATTCATAGTATTCTATAAATATTTTATATTATCGTAAAGAATCATGCTCCGTTTCACAAAACTTTATTAACCTTCTTCCACGGACCGTTTGTTAACTGGCGACAAATGTTTTTAATGACGTTATCTTGGTGGCAGTTTCGCCAAGGCACGTTTGGGGAAACACTACTGTGCTACCACATTTGTAGTTTTTCTCAAACTGGCGGGTAAATTAAAATAACACTGTAATATACCTGTTAACACTGTACCTGGCGTCTCTGTTATGTGGCTTTCTTTTACATTTATTACATGTATCTTTGTGACATTATTTGCTGTTTGTTCTTGTTGTGCTTTGTCTGATAAGTTCTGTTTCGTGACTTCTCTTAAGCAGTCCTATGTTACGCATATCTTTGTAGTTTTATTTTCTTTGCTTTTTGCTTTTTTTTATCTGTGTTTATACTTTAAGTCATAAGAAATCACGTTAAAATAAAAAATGTATGTAACGTGGCTCACTGTTTGTAGCTCTTAAGTTTATTTTTTTATTCTTGTCCATTATTTTTATTTTCTATTTGTTCTCCCCAGATA
Source organism: Magicicada septendecula (assembly GCA_034769895.1). Classification (NCBI taxonomy): domain Eukaryota; kingdom Metazoa; phylum Arthropoda; class Insecta; order Hemiptera; family Cicadidae; genus Magicicada; species Magicicada septendecula. Next base: position 406,298,591 of record CM068374.1, on the reverse strand, counting down.
CTGAGGATATTCCAATTTAACATGAAGTCTACAAGAATTTTGAAAATAAGCTTTTTTGAAAGCGTTTGGCGTCCTATAAATTTTAACACCTCAAAATCTTTATTTCTGTTACCACTAACATTTGTTTTAATTTTGTCTTCTTTTGGACGATTTTCAAAGTACGTTATATCAGCACCAAAATTTTCTTATCTTCATTTTAGTTTGTCACATTAGTTTATATTATATACGCGTCTGCGCAACAATTTAAAATAAAATTAATTATTTAGCGACAGAACAGAAAACAGACAAAAAAACTTTCTGATAACATAAACCAAGTTTTTCTGCTATAATATCCCTAACTTGCAAAGATCTATAAGTTCAGTGTTTTTCTGTACATAACTATGAATCATTATTGTCACAGATGCCTTTTTGTCCCATCACGAGAGTCTAAAAAGCCCATACAAAACCGATAAGTAACCACATAATCCGCTGGTAATGCTGTAATTATGCCAGTAACCTAGGACAGCAAATTACTAAACATAATAAATCGCCATGCTGTATGTAATGTATTAGAGTCACTCTAATACTCAGCAATATTCTACAAATTAGTTGTTTGCAATTTATAATTTTATTTCAATTAAATAACGACATATAATACTGATACATAAGTTAAAGCTTGCTGATAAAAAACGTACACGTAAAAATTTTTTTAACTGGTGACAATTAACCAATCACTATTAAACATTATTATCCTGGTACGGTTTTTAACTGGTGACAATTAACCAATCACTATTAAACATTATTTATCCTGGTACGGTTTTTAACTGGTGACAATTAACCAATCACTATTAAACATTATTTATCCTGGTACGGTTTTTTAACTGGTGACAATTAACCAATCACTATTAAACATTATTTATCCTGGTACGGTTTTTTAACTGGTGACAATTAACCAATCACTATTAAACATTATTTATCCTGGTACGTTTTTTTTAACATTTCGTTGAAGAATTCCTTATTCATTAGATAATTACATTGTTTTTATCGTTCCGAGGAAAACACATTAAATAAAGGGGACTTGTTACTTACATAAGTAAGTACGTGCATGTATTAACACACACACACACACACACCTTTATTTATTATTTATTTATTTTACTAAGAATAAATTTACAAAATACAAAAATTTACTTTATTAGTTTGCTTATGTAAATTTTTAGAGCATATAACGTCCGATATCATCAGAGCTTTGAAGCGTTCAATATATTTTAAAATTTCTGTGCGTGTTGATACGTATAATGTCGATCGATTGTTTTGTAATTATGATTTAGACTTATTATATCAAGTTGATTTATTTGCATATGTGTTACATTAAGTGTTTAGTACGAATTAACGAACTTTTGGTGTAAATATTAAAAAAATTATTTTGAATTTATTTGAACTTGATCATTGTTTAAAATTTCGTAAACTTTGATAAATATTAATTTTATTATCTCTAAAGAATGTTTAATTATTTTTAAAGTATTTACATTAGGAAATGTATGTTAATTATCTTTTGAATGAGTAGCTGAATCTCGTTTATAAATTTTAGGTTTGATATTTGCATTTTTTGTGCTGTAGATTTCCATCTTTTAATTATTGTTTGCATACGAGACGACGATACGATGTTAACAACTCAAAACGCACTGTGTGGAAGTTTATAACAAACATGTGTCCAACGGAGACAATTATTTTGTTCTTTTTTGTTAAATTTCAGACTAAAATTGAACGACATCAAAACACGATTTATTTCGACACTAAATTAGTCCATTAGTCGTGTTCTGTTTATCTTAAAGAGAAATATTTTGTCTAAAATTAGGCATTCCTGTGTACTTTAAGATGGTTAAAACTTAAATTACTGATAAGCTAATTACTAATAAGCTCACGAGCTGCAGATCGCGCTCGCTATTGGGAACGAAATGGGTTCATAATTAGGAAAATTAAGATTATTATCAGATCATTCTTCCATGTTCCGTAAGGAAATGGAAGTATGGCCATGGGGAAAAAATCGTGTACGAGATAACGGCAGATTCTGATTGTACTACTATCAAAACATGAAAAAAAGTCATTTTTCGAAAAGTGTCTCTGTGTGTGTGTCTGTGTGTAGAATTTTTTCTACGGAAAACGATAACAGCCGCAAATTCAAACAGAATCAAATAATTTTTTGCATTCAGCTCTGAATTGTAGAGGACTCAAGGCCTATTGTTTTTGGTGAAGATCTGTTAAGGGAAAGGGGTACTTTACCTGCAACGTTTTACGTTTTAACAAGAGTAAATTGCTTAATTTTGATAAATAAAGTATCCTGAAAAGAAGGTCATAATAATCCACTGTAGAAAGGTAGATGAAATATCTATAAACGAAAAGAGTTGTTGAAGGGGGGGGTAATTTTTTTTATAAATTAAAATGGTAGTTGATGATGGAGGAGGTACATTTTTATAAGTTTTATATGTGGACTACGTTATTGACAACAAAGAAGTAGTTTATATGGAAACATTTCATTTCATTTTAACAAAATTCTGTAGCCTATTTTTCATTTTAATTTAAATCACATATGAGTGAAAATATATCGTTCCTGGCAGGCAGGCATATCTCAATTATGTAATTTTTACTTTTCCAAAGTTTTATTGTTGTGATTACCGCAATAAAAAAGCCGGCAGGACACACACACACACACACAAAATTCGCGTTATTTCTGGTCTCACTCATGTTTAGTTCCTTATGTTTGCACGCTTTTTAAATGGAAAGTACCGAAACCCACACCAATACAACGCGTGCAAGCCGAAAAGGTGGACATCGATTTGCTTCCTGTGGATCGCTGGGCAGTGTTAATACAAGCAATTAATACAATCTGTGTACTTATTTCTATTATGATATGAGAATTATAAACTAATATGTGCATGTGTGTATGTATGAAAAATATATAAATATTTTTCTCCTTTGGAAAATTGTTTGCCCCTCCTTGAAAATATGTTGACCTCTCTGATCGCTAGTTATTTACTAGCCTGTTTGGAATATAGCGTTATGACATGGATCAGAATGGTGGGTGTTAAACAGGAGACACAAACGTATTAAAGAAGAAATGTTTTGCTGAGAAATTTATAATTATACTGGTGAACAGAATAGTCGTTCAGGAAATCAGAAGACAAATGGAAAGAAAGAAATCAAGGCTCGATTTTAAAAAAGAAAAATGACTAGTATAGTATAGACAGGAAAGACTTTGATAACACTATAGACATCCCTCAGCCCCTCGCAGCGAGAGTCCAATTTCTTTACAGGAATCAGATCGCAGCTACCTTTAGCTAGCTCTTCGTTCGACCTACAGACATTTTATCCAAAACTACAGTCCTTCCTCACGAAGGTTGAGGATAGTCTTAATCCACCTGACATGGTGGTACCATTTTAGCTGATACGTAATTTCTTCAGAACTCAAGCAGCCGCTTATTTAATTAATATTTAAATGATTTTAAATATAAATTTTAGGACACGGAAGTCATGTATGGTTCTCCATACCGATTTTTTCAATTACCAGAATTACTACGAAAACTGCGATTACTCAAACAAAAGAAATTCAAACTACTGCATTGTTTTTTTTTTAGTTAAATTTATAGCAATAATACCTACATAATAAATAATTTAGTTCTAGCTTTCAACTTTGTCTTGTTTCCATATACATATATCTATAGGTACATGTCTAAAAGTTTCCAAAAATATGCATAACATATAATAATTAAAATTTCTGTAAACATAGCTTAAAAAATTTTTAAGGCGATCTCAAATTTGTAAGGAGTATTGAGAAATATTAATTCTGTCAAATTATTGAAGAGGCGGAGTTTGTGTTTTGAATAAAATTCCTCATAAATTGATTACTTACGTAGACTTGTACAATTTTTTTCAATCTTTAGAGTTCTGTCTTCCGTGCTTGGTGCCCCTTAAGTTAAAACTTTCACAATATGAATAGAAGGTCGCAGTGCATTGCATATGCTGACCATATTGTTCTCGTGACATGAAACAAAGAGGGACTGGAAGAGGCGTACACCTCTCTGGAGCATGCTTCGACCAACCTAGGGCTGCAAGTGAACAGCCAAAAGACAAAATATATGCCAATGGAGAAGAATGTCCGAGAAGACAGAATCCAAAAAATTAAAACTAATGGCAGTGAATTTGAGAGGGTAGATAGTTTTAGATACCGTCGATCCCTCTTGACGTTAAAAAGTCAGATGGCAATGGATATTCAAGACAAACTAGCCATGAGAAATAGGTGCTGCTTTTCTTTGCTGTCTATCCTAAAGCCCAGAAACATTTCTAGAACCTCCAAGGTCCAGATTTATAAAGCCGTATTGCGTCTACAGAAGCCTGGACCATGACCTCAGCCCAAGAAGATACAACCAGAAAATAGGAAAGAAAGCTTCTGAGGATGATATGTGGAGCTGTAATAGAAGCCCGAATGTGGCGTGTGAGGACAAATGGCGAATTGTACTTTCTACACAACGAAGCGGACATTCTCACAGTAATAAAACAAGGTGGAATTAGGTGGGCAGGTCACGTACAAATGACAGAGGAAAGGGCGGTGAAAAAAGTATTTATTGGAGGACCAGGAGAAAGAAGAGCAAGAGGGAGGCCAAGAAGAAGATGGGTGGACGATGTAGATGAAGACTTGAGAAGACTGGGGTGGCGAAGAGTCGCAGGAGTGGAGGCACGTCGTTCTGGAGGCCAGGGCTCTTCATGAGCTGTATCGCCGTGAAGTAAGTAAGTAAGGGAGCAGGTGACAACGATTACCCGGGATAATCGACGCTGAGCTGCGGTGTAGATTGATCAGAGGACACAAAGGGCATGTTGGACGTATTCAGTTGGCAGTGGCGCTCGGCCGGTTCGTGTGCGCTGCTCTCTCGTACCCATAAAATACATTTATAAAAATCACGCAACCGCAACCGTATTTTTCTTTAATTTAACCCTTATCACTTTATCAGTGCCTGCTTGTTGTTACTAATAATCACGCCATTATAAATAATGTATCTGGAATTCAGTCTCTCACTCCCTCTCTCTCTCTCTCTCTCTCTCTCTCTCTCTCTCTCTCTCTCTCTCTCTCTCCCTCTCCTTCTCCAACCTCGCCCCCCCCTGCACGTTGGTAGTTTCTGTTTCTAACGATATTTTTACTGTTCTCCCTATATTTGTTCACCTGTTTTGTACTCATTACATCGGAATGCAGTAAATGTGGCTTTGCTTTCCTGAAACATACACATGAATTATTTACTTTGTTTGCGTATAGAATGGAGTTGCGCAAACAACCAGCAGTTACTAACAATCAGTGGGAAGGTCATCTAGAGTTTGTCAAAATGTTTATCCTTCAGTTCTTGCGTTTTCTTATAAAATTACAGGTATACTGATCGTACAGTCGTACGTGTATAGTTACAATTTTAATTTTTTTAATTTTATTCTCATATTGTTATTGATAGTTTGATAGTTTCACGAAGACATTCAAGTAGCGTTACTGCTGGTGTGATATGTCTGCTTGAGATGTAGCGCGGATAAGTGTCCAGGGAGAGCTGAGTAAGTAATCAATATGTTGTAAATAGGCTAAATTTACAACTCGCTCAGTGATGGAGTTAATAAGGGAGGTCAAGAATACGTTGAAAGAACGTGCGTTGAAGGTGGATAGAGGAAGGTTGTCGGAGCAAGTTTTTGCTTATAGAGCAAGCTGTAAGAGAGTCGTTGGGAAACTCCGAAACAGTGGAGGAATTGTATGTAACTGAAATAAGGCTTATGGCCTAATCTTGGAAGAGAGAAAATGAAAAATAATATTACTATAATGCTCCCTGAGCTCCAGAACTCGCTCGCTATTTTGAAGGAGTACATTTATTAGTGGATAAATTTTGATATTAGATAGTTTATCCATGATCAGAAAAATTGCGAAAATACCGAGTACCCTTCCATTTTTTGTTAGTAAAGTAACAATTGTAGAGGATTAACTTTAGACTGACATCCGACTTTATATTTACAAGTTTTAATTTTTTGATCCAATTGGCATGACAGCCCCTGCAGTCAAAACATTTTGAAATTTTAAAAACTGCACTATGTTAACATCCTGGTTAAAATTCTGTTTAATTTTATATTCTACATGGAATTTGCTATTTTATCAGACTTTGGCCCACTTTGTGGACCCTCGCGTTCCAAAATTGTGAAATTTTCAAAACATCACTACATTCAGATTTTAGTTAAAATTCCTTTCAATTTGATTGGCTTTATGCATTTTTGCGATTTTATCAAAATTTTCACCCAGCTTCTGTCTACCGACGTCTAAAAATTTTGAAAAATGAACACTAAATACATATTTTGGTTAAATTTTCCGTTGATTTGATACCGTACATGGAGTTTTGGGATCTTTCGAAAATTTCGGCCCCTTAAATTTTTGCCTCCCGCCACCCTATTTTTTGGGGGATCAGTCTAGAAAACAATAGGGTTCTGTAGGGTAAAAGTGTATGGACGAGCGCTCCAAATTTTACTAAAATCTTTTATACATACCCCAAACAACAGATAGACAAATGCCGCCAAACGGTCGAGTTAAAACTGAGAACTCGCTTCTCTCGTTCAATTATTGTTACTCCCACTATTTAGATGGCCTTCACATTACCTTTTTTTGTTTTTAATTATTATTGTTGTTTCCACCTACAAAGATTGTTTCTTAGATTACAAGACGTACAACACACAACTGTGCTTCTTAGTTTCCCTTTCTTTTCATCGATGTTGATCGACTCTGTTCTGTTGTGACATTAATGTAGCAACCTGTTCTTCCTCCAAGCACTACATCTCTTGATAATCGGTAATAGTAATCATACTATCTGTTACGATTTTCTGTTCCCTATATCTCCAGGTATACACGACGCGTAGACGTGAGGTCCACCTTTTCTCTTTGGTTGTATCTGATTTGTTTGATGTAAATGGATTTCACGAACTTATTTCTCAAACATAGGTGATCTTTCCGTAGGTATCAATAATATTAATAATTCTTTCATCTTTGTCATCGTCGTCATCCGCGCTTCTCCTCTACGTTCTTGGACTCTGTTACGGTATCGATGTTTCGCCTTCTACTTAGTTTATACCTTATAGCTTCGACTGGGACTCTCTATTCGTTCAATCTGTGGTTACACCATCGCTGTCGATACAGGTGAATGCGTTCATGACACCTGAAATTTTTAACATTTTCCTTACACTTTCATTTCTTAATCTGTCCCATCGACCACACCTTTTCAGTCTTCATGGAAATTTTATGGAATCTTGAGCCTGTGTTCGAGTTTCAATCGCCTTCATTGCACATCCACACTTCGCTTTAAAATTCTACTAAAGATACTACAACCATCTTATAGAATTTAAGAATAGTTTCTTTCCGCACTTTATTCGTCAAAATTATGCTTATAATTCCACAAAACGGGTAAATTTATTTATTTTTCGCTCTGCCCTTATTATAACGATAGGTTATTTCACTCCCCAGATAACCAAAGTGACTGACACGCTCTAGCGTTCTGCTGTGAATGGCAATCTTGGTTAGTAAATTTCATCCTTTTGGCTTTTGCTTCGATATTATCGCTTTGTATCCTTTTCATATCTGGCTAAGTTTGACAGTTTGTCTCTGGAGTTTGTTTTCCGTTTATGCCATATAGGCCTAAGTGAGGTCGTCCGTATACAGAGATGTCAATACAGTAGGAGGAGTGTTTGGATCTACACTGATTCCTTCCGTTTAGGTTACTTTCATCCTTATAATAAAATTAGTTTTAGTTGTTGGTAAATTTTAAACCAAGTTTCTCCTCAATTCTCAATAATTCCTGAGACGAAAACGTATCTCAAGATCCCACGTAAACGATAATCCTTTTACGTGAAAACGAATCATGAAAAACAGTTGATTCAGTAGAATTTAAAGAGTCATTTTTATTGTTACGAAAAAGAAAGGATTTTCTGTTCTTGCTCAAACTTTCACAAGTCAGTATATTTTTTTCAAACTTCCTACGAAACCTATTAGTCATGAAATATGTTATTTGTTTTGAGGCACCCTATTTCAGCTGACAATCGTATTAAAATCGTTTCCGTTATAACAGCTGGAGAAAACTGTAATTCATTGGTTTGGAATGAAGTGTAATTTGTTACCAGAGACGTTTTCAAGGAAGATATGATCAATTTTGTAACTTTCCTACGTGGATGGAAAATTTGACGCAATATTCGTCACTTGTACAGCAATTTGCTCACTTTTCTATAAGGAAGCGCATAGTTTTCTTACATCGTCTGGTGTAATTAACATTTTAATCGATGTGTGTAATCAGGAAATTTGTTTGATTTCCTCCAGCGTTGACGTTTACCGCCACAGACTAGATTTCTAATCTTCAATATCTAGGCATTTAGTTTCTACAAATCAAAAATCTAGTGTGAGGTCAGCGAGTATTCATGAAACCACAGAGCAGCTTTGGTGTTGACGCCCGCCTGATAAATTTTTGTTCTAAAACGACTGAACTCTTTATGGCTGAAACATCGTCGTCAACAAGAATATAACGGAAAAATGTCTTTAATATGTGTCTTGTATTCGTTCACATGATCAGCTTTCATTTCACCCAGGACTTGGTTACGGTGCTTAGTACTGTAAAATGTGTAGTAATATTAATGGTTGATTACGCTGTTTAGATACAATAAAGTACTCTGAAATGCGTCTCATTTCCTTATTCTGTAAACAGACGACCCCGTAAGAAACTGGCGTCAACGGATTGAGATCCGGACAGAAGTGGACACTTCAGCGGGCTAAACCACCCCACGCATACATGGCTCTAGAACATGAAATTGAAAGCGTATCGTAGTAATGAGACTAACTGTAAGTACTGATGTACTTAAATGAATAGACAAACTAAGCTTTTTAAGTCCGCCTTGTGACTTCACCGGATCTTGAAATGTCCCTCCTAGGAGGTCGTCGCGTCAGCAGGTGCGCACCTATTCACGTTTGGTCTACCACTGAGCGGGTTGTTCGTTTATCGCGACCAGTTTAACAGATGAACAACCGCTCAGTATATGATTTTGCCCAATCAGTTATTAAGTTATGTAGCTAATATTGGTGTGACGACGTGATTAATGTTGATATAAGTGATTATAAGTTTTGTTGTCCCATGAACTCATATGTGATACCCTTTTAGCTGCGAGTGGAGCGAGCAGAAACGGCTCGTTAAAGGATCAAGCGTTGCTATATAATGCTTCGGTATCTGTGACACACGAGTGATGTATTTAGTAACCCGCAAATGGATACCTATGTAGGGTGAGCGAAGCGAGCGCAGAGTTCTTTCACATATGGGTTCAGGAAGCAGAGTGAAAACATGAAAAATGAAAAGCTGATTGGTCGCAACAATACATAAACATTGGAAACAGCCGTACGCATTAATATTCCAGGCGTCAGCCTTCATCTCTTCACATGCTTTTGATAGACGCAGTCGATGTCCACAGTTGGTAGGACGATGGTTTTCGATCGTAATTGGCTGGGTCGCAATTGACCAACTTCAAATTTTCATCTCGGTCGCAACTGACCGGATTTTGTACGACTGTGCCGCGACTGACCGCGATCCAACAAATGTTATACCCATGGACTACGAACCTGAGGCCCTAGAAGCAAAAAAAATGCTCGATTATCTGGTGATGAAAGCGTTGTTTCGAGCGTAGAACGTCTACGGGTAGATGACCTAGAATCACAAATAAGGTACCGTTCTCTTCGTCTCGTCGTCCTCTACACGATTCAATGGTCAAAAGTTAGGATAGACCCATGGACAACGAACCTGAGGCCCTAGACACAAAAAATGCTCGATTATCTGGTGATGAAAGCGTTGTTTTCGAGCGTAGAACGTCTCTTATCAACTGATGAATTTTTAGTATCACAGTGTTGTCATTTCGTGAGGACTATGTTCAATCTCATTATTTTTTAGACAAACATCGTTAAGTCCGTCTGTAGTGTAGTAGGCATATAGGCTACTAACATAACTGTACTGCAACAGCGATGGTTGTAATATTCTTATGAATATTTTTTGTAAAAATATGTGTTTTAAAGATTTCTACTTAAATTTTACTAAATACGATTGTAACCTACATTTGCCGAGTAGTCTCACATAACGAGGCACGTGATGTCTGCATGGAAATATTTATGTTAATAAAGTCATTTTAATTAATACGTTTTTTCTAGTACAAAAAGAAATAATAATTTCTTCAACTAACTGGCTTCAAAAAATTTTCCAATTATTATATAATTTGAAGTACAATTAGTGGAGATTGTGTTTTATTTTTTGTTTATCGCGGCTAATTTTATGTAGATAATTAATTACACCACAATTTGGTAGTAAGAACGCCGCACAGCAGGTGTTGTGTGATCCAATACCGTTTGTATGGCCTCTTTACATACAAAACTACCGCTTATCTTAATACAAAATATACGTGTAACGTTTCGACTAATAAGGGTTTCGAACTTCTTCATGTAAATTAGACTTTATTAAATCTGACATAGCATAGAGCAACTTAGATGTTTTAATTTATTACCTGACTGTGCTCAGGCATGGAGGATAATGGTTTTCAGATGTAAGTTTGTTTCCTTGTAAGCTGGTAGAAAGCGGACGCTGAACAAACGTTTCCTATGATTCATTTTCGTCTCCCGATTGCCACTGGTTATGTGTTTTAGAATGTTTTTTTATCCAACTTCTGGACGAACAAAGACAATAGTGTTTTCTGCTCTGAGATATTTACTTCAACCTCTACATCTTTATTAAAAAACTGTTTTAATTTTAATGAGACAAACATCAAAATGTTTATTTTTACTTCCATGTTCCATAAGGAAATGGAAGTACGGTAATGGCGAAAAAAAAATCGTGTTCGAGATAAGGGCTGATTCTGATTGTACTACCCTTAAAACACGAAGAAAAGTCATTTTTCGGAAAGTGTCTGTGTGTGTGTGTCTGTCTGTGTATCTGTGTGTGTCTGTGTGTAGAATTATTTCTATGACGAACGATAGCTGCCGCAAATTGAAACAGAATCAAATAATGTTTTGCATTCTTACCTAAATTGTAGAGGACTCAAGGTCTATTGATTTTGGTGAAGATCGGTTAAGGGGAAAGGGTAGTTAACCTGCAACGTTTTATGTTTTAACAAGAGTAATTTTTTCTATGACAAACGATAACTGCCGTAAATTCAAACAGAATAAAATAAGTTTTTGCATACATGCCTGACTTGTAGAGGACTCAAAGTCTATTCATTTTGGTGAAGATATGTTAAGGGGGAAGGGTAGTGTTTACCTCCAACGTTTTATATTTTAACAAGAGGAAAGTACTTAATTTTGATAAATAAAGTATTCTGCAAAGAAGGGCACAATAATCCACTGTAGAAAGGTAGATTAAATATCTATAAATGAAAAGGGTAGTTGAAGGGGGAGGGGGTAATTTTCTATAAATGAAAATGATAGTTGAAGGGGGAGGGGATAATTTTGTATATGCATACTACGTTATCGGAAACAAAGAAGTAGTTTGTTGTTAAAATTCCTTCCCCGGCTGTTTGGCCGTGGCCCAATGTTTTCTGAAAATCAGACGTTTCGGCAGTGCCATCGACTACCATCATAAGTGAAAATCGAGTGCGCTAACGTGAGGTGGTATACGTTAGTGTCCACAGTACTGTGATTAAGGCTGAAGCAAGAAGTAGTTTCTATGGAAATATAATATTTCATTTCCAAAATGATTTTAAATACAAATCTTAGAACATGGAAGTCATGTATAGTTCTCTATACCGATATTTATTAATAACGTAGTAGGCCTACTGAATGTAGGCAGTGTTTTAAAAAACGTTAAAATGGCGAACCCAGGTCACTGGTTTTTAGGTTTTTTATTTGTTTTTATTAATCTTCAATTCTGTATCCACCACTTTTAATTTTTCCTAGGATTATTATTTTATTTTCAAAATCCCGTTTTATTTTAGGTAGGATAACCTCAAAAAAATTACCATGTGGCGTTTGCTTTATCCAAACCTATTCACCGCTTATTCTGTTTCTAAAAGTACGGAGTCGGCCATAAGTTGCTTGACTTCACTGGAAATTGTCCTTAGTCATCATCAGAACTTATTTACAAACAATACGGAAGTAATTAATAGGCATATGTACACCTATTACAGGGAGAATTGGAAGTCCCATAAGGAACGCATGGTACACACGCGTATTCCTATACAAGCGTTTGAATATATGGCCAGTGGGAACGAGAGATTGTGGAAGATCCTGGGAAAATGGTCAGAGACTCTGTAAAGTCAGAACGGTCTATAGCACAAGCCATGTAGTGGAGAAGAAGAAGAAGTTATACGCCTATGTAATGCGGCGGCTGGTGGTTTCAAATTTGGTACTTGCAGTAGTTGGTTGGGGAGGTTTTAGATATACCTGAGATATCTATACGATAGTTTTCTCTTTCTACCTGAGATTTTAGATCAGTATTCGTTTGCTACCAGAGCTAAGTGAAATGGTCATGGTTTCAATTATTTGTCATACTTTCTTGGGTAATAACTTTATCGTCCGCATATAGTAGGGAATTAAGAGTCACATATTTGATAAGAAGCCATGAATATGAAGACGATATCGATAATAAAATAAACAGATACCAGAGAATGTGTGGCACAATTCATAAGACTCTGGGAAAGAAAGTACGAAAAGATACAGAATTGAAATTTTATAAAGTAATGGCGGCACCAGTATTGATGTTACTGGAGTGAATCGTGAACACTCACTCAAAATCAGAGAAAACGAATTCAAGCTGCTGAAATGAAATTCATAAGGAGAGTCAAAGGAGCACCCTAAGAGATCACACAAGAAATGCAAGACATAAGGCAAGAGCTGAATATATACTCGATAAACGATAAAATTAAACAAAATAAACATAACTACTGGATACAACACATAAATAGAATGGGTGACTTAAGAATACCAAAAAAAAAGATAATCTAGTATAAGCCTCTTGGAGAACGAGAGAGTGGCACACCAAGAAAACGGTGGCTGTGGAGACGGAAGAGATTGCAAGCCTAATCGTTCAAGGAAGAACTAAGTATGTGTAATTTGTTTAAGCGCGTAAAATAAGGCAGAAAGCAAAAATGTGATTATAAACTGTGTGCACATCTCTACAAGTAATTCAGCCGGCGCCCACGCTTTTGGGTCACATGAAGTGTAATATCCTCCTTGGACCACGTGACGTTATAATCACTAATGAAGGTACAAAACGAGCACACGTGTTGCTAATATTAATAAGGGCCTGTTGGACAAAACCTACCAACGTTTCACTATTGAGAAGAAAGCCAGTTGTTACTAAATTAAGATTAATAACCTGCGTATAACAAGACGAAACAGCTTTTTTACGATGTTCGCGATTAAATATTTTTAATGAGCGGCCGTTAATCAGATACGGATCTACTATAGGTACTACCGAACGGGCCGCGGGTACCTAATGTTGTTTGATTTAAATATACAACAAGCAACGTGTTCGAGGCCCACTCATTATGGGCTTATCTTAATTACATATACACATCTGTGCGTGCGTGTGTATGTGTGTTTCACAAAACTAATAAAATTGTTTGTTGCGTGCAGCGATGTCGTTTACCTGTTTCTTTTTGTCTTACCGTTTATTGCCGAACGCTCGGTTCAAATCCTTCCCTATGCTAATCGTCGGCCACGTGTAAAGCATATGCTGTTTTAACTGTGCCAAAGCTTGGAAACTTGTACATGGAAAACAAAAACACTTTTATTTCCATGTTCCGTAAGGAAATGGAAGTACGGTGATCGCGAAAAAATCGTGTTCGAGATAAGGGGTGATTCTGACTGTACTACCCTCAAATCATGAAGAAAAGTCATTTTCCGAAAAGTGTGTCTATGTGTAAAATGTTTTCTATGGCGAACGATAACTGCCGTAAATTCAAACAGAATCAAATAATGTTTTGCATAAGTGCCCAAGTTGTAGAGGACCAAGGCCTATTGATTTTGGTGAAGATCGGTTAAGGAAAAGGGGTAGTTTACCTGCAACGTTTTACGTTTTAACAAGAGTAAAGTACTTAATTTTGGTAATAAAGTATCCTGTAAAGAAGAAATAATAATTCGCTGTAGAAAGGTAGACGAAATATCTATAAATGAAATGGATAATTGAAGGGGAGGGGGTAATTTTCTATAAATGAAAACGATAGTTGAAGGGGAGGATAATTTTTACTTCCATGTTCCATAAGGAAATGGAAGTATGGTCTTGGCGAAAAAATCATGTTCGAGGTAAAGGCTGATTCTGATTGTACTACCCTCAAAACATGAAGAAAAGTCATTTTTCGAAAAGTGTCTGTCTGTGTGTAGAAAAGTTTTTTCTATGGCAAACGATAACAGCCCCAAATTCAAACAGAATCAAATAATGATTTGCATACAGTCCTGAATTGTATAGTAGTCAAGGCCTATTGTTTTTGGTGAAGATTAGTTAAGGGAAAGGAGTAGTTTACCTGCAACATTTTATGTTTTAACAAGGGTAATTTTTTCTATGACGAACGATAACTGCCGCATATTCAAACACAATCAAATAATGTTTTGCATACACCCCTGAATTATAGAGAACTCAAGCCCTTTTGATTTTGGTGAAGATCGGTTATGGGGAAGGGGTAGTTTACCTGCAACCTTTTACGTTTTAACAAGAGTAAAGTACTTGAAAATTCATTTAAACTTTTTCAAACAATGGTAATTGTTAAAAAAAAAATAATTTTGTTGCGAGGCAATAAAATTATAATTTTTTCATTTTAATTTAAATCATGTATGAGAGAAAATATATCGTTCGTGGCAGGCAAGCATATCTCAATTATGTAATGTTTACGTTTCCATTTTATTATTACGATTACCGCAATAAAAAGGCAGGGAAGACACACACACACACACACACACACACAATTCGCGTTATTTCTGGCCTCACTCATGTTTATTTTCTTACATTTGCACGCTTTTTAAATGGAAAGTGCCGAAACCCACACCAACACAACGCGTGCAAGCCGGAAAAGTGTCCAGCGTGGATAGCGATTTGCTTCCTGTGGATCGCTGGGCAGTGTAACTGCACGTGTTTACAGAGGAACTGTTCATAGACAGACTTTTCGTCTTTAGGGAATGAACCCTCTGCAAGATGCTCAGGATCCATGAGTGACTTCGGAGCGCTCCTTCTTTTCCCAGTGTTTGTTCTGTGAAACTTACACTGTAGATTCGCAGCTTTACTCTGAGCAACTCTCAATAGGGAATGTTGAAAATTTTTGTCCACGGTATACCCTAATACACACTAAACCTGCTCTAATGTTTTAATTACGGACATCATAATATTAAAACTTTGGAAACTTGAGCACTACTTAATGGAGATCAAACATTAACTTATACAAGCCATTAATTTTATGCATATTTTTATATGTGTACTAATTTATTGGCAACAAAGAAGTAGTTTGTTGTTAAAATTCCTTCCCGGGCTGTTTGGCCAAGGTCCAATGTTTTATTTATCACGAAACATTTTCTTATTCTTTTTTCACACATTATTGTCAGCAAGGAAATTAGAATTTACAAAACAACCTTATGCTATACTAAACTCTTACACAGACAAAAAGAAACCTTTACTTGAGCAGAAAAAAAACTGATTAAACTAACAGCTAAAAAACTGCGTTGTCGTACAATGCGTTCTAAAAAAATTGATAATAGGCGAGCTAAATGGACTAAACGATAAGGTTTCTTATCTTGTGTTATTTATGTTCCTATCTACGAAGAGCTTTTGTGTGTGTGCGACACAAGCGATACAATAAATGGTAGCAAAAAATATAGATTATAAGGTAAAGTACTGAGAACGGTTTAGTACGCCTTTGGCTGTGACACACGGAACAAGTAGGCCTAATCTCAGCAAGTGACAGTATAATTGTTGTTGTACCTCGATTTGTAAACGGTAGTGTTCCGCGCGTGTATACACGCCGCTGCTGAAAGTGTGGCGCACGGGCAAAGGATAACCGTTCACACGTGTTTATATTACCGTTCACACCAAATTAGACGCCAAAAACAGTCTTCTAAAGAACACTTTTGTATTTATGTTCTTATAGATTCATGCTAATCGTTATCAGAGTCATGCCTGTGAACAATTTAAAATTTACATTTACTAGTTTATCCATCCTGTGTGTAAATTACATCGCTTTTCGAAGTAAGCCTATACGCCACATCACTCCATGAAGTTTGTCAGAACACTAAAAATAAGACAATACGAAGTATAGTTTAAATGACGTGCATACACAACACTCATAAAAACACACGCGGAATATGTAGAGTATAATGAAACTATTACTCAAAAAGTATAAATATCAAAAACAGGGTTGTTTGGTTGAGGTGGAGAGGAATTGTTAAAACACCTTCAATGTTTTGTGTTTTAGCAATAATAAATTACTTAATTTTGATAAATTAGGTAGCCCGAAAATAGAATTATATTAAACCACTATTCCATGGTAAATGAAATGTATAAAATCGGCCGGGTATTTTTAGGGGAGGGGTGATTTTTCTGAAAATCACTTTTTCGATGTCACGTAAAGTATTTCATTTTAAAGAATAACATGCCTTAGCAATTACATATAATGAAAATATTACTAAAAACAAAGTGTTAATATCAAAAATTGAGTGAATCAGTTGATGGGGAGGGGTTATTTTGCTTGCAACATTTTACGCTTAGTGAAGAGTAAAGCTCTTAATTTTTATAAATAAAATGCCCTAAAGATAAAATCATAATAATCCACTGTAAAAAGCAGATAAAATATCTACAGATGAGAAGGGTAGTTGAAGGGGTAGGAGGTAATTTTATATGTGTACTACGTAATCGGTAACAAAGAAGTAGTTTGTTGTTAAATTCCTTCCCGGGCTGTTTGGCTGTAGTCCAATGTTTTCTGCAAACCCAGGCATTTCGGCAGTGCCATCGACTTCCATCATCAGTGAAAATCGAGTGCGATACCTGAGGTGGTATACGTTAGTGACCACAGAACTGTGGTTAAGGCTGAAACAGTAAGTAGAAAGAAGTAGTTTCTATGGAAATATTTAATTTCGAAAATTATATATATAAAACGGATCTTTACAGCTGTCGCCGTCTCTCCGTCCCCAACTTCCATTGTAACCTATCATAGCATGTAAGTTCTTCTAAATTTGTCGCAACCATTGCTTCCGCTACGTCATCTCGCCAAATCCTCCGTGGACGTCCTCTTTTCCTCCTCACCGGTGGTATCCATTCCAGTATTTTGCAGGGCCATCTGTCATCTTCCATTCTCTTTACATGCCCAAACCAAGTCAATTGTCTTCTTTCTATTTCATCTATTATTGTCCTGTCAATATTCATCTCGGCTCTAATAGTCTCATTTCTAACCCTGTCTAATTTTGATCTTCTACAACTCCTCCTGAAGAAGTCCATTTCCGGTGCCATCAGTTTTTTCTTATTTACGTTTGAAACGTTCCAAACTTCTGCTCCATAAAGGATTACTTTTGCACCATGCTATTATATATATATATATATATATATATATATATATATATATATGTTTCTTTGTATTTCTTGTTATACTTCTTTCCCATAGAAGAGAATTCAGAGTTCTTATAACACGTTCTTGAATTTCATCTTTGCTGCTTCCCTGTTTGTTGAAAATAACGCCTAAGTATTTACTTTTTTCAACACCTCTTTTCCTGTCCACATCCAATTTTAAGTCCTTAACTTCTTCGTTGCCCACTATCAGGCACTCACATTTTGGCATCTCCATCGTCAAACCAGCTGCGTCATATTTTTCTTTTAACTTTTTGACCATATACTCGAGGTCTTCGTCATCCTGCGCTACCACAATCTTCGAAAATGATTTTAAATATAAATCTTAGAACATGGAAGTCATGTATGGTTCTCCATACCGATAATTTAGTTTCTGGCCAAGTATAAGCACGTTTAGCAATCTTGGCGTCACCAGCTTATCTGTCCTTCGTAAGCTGTAAAGAAAGAGCGGGTTGCCTTTGACACTTCCCCTCACTGGTGGTCTACACGTTACGACTTTCCACGGTGTTGTTTTTAGAGACATTCGCATTGTACGGGGTGGGGGGTGATCAGAGGGATCAGACACCCTCCCCCTCCACAGACATAGTAAAAATGTCGTCCAATTTCCGTAATCACTTAACGTAGACCTCCCATTTCTAAGCCAGCTATGTGTGTCAAAATAAGACATATAAATAATTGTAGAAAACAAAGGAATTACAATATTTGTAAAATAATAAAATACAGTTACAAGTTAGTAATATATCCAAAATAAAGTTAGTAATATATCAAAGTACAGAAAATATATCAGAAACAATGAGAAAAAGAAGACAATTATTTTTTGAACATTTATATAGAATGGACGTCAATAGGTTAACAAAGCAGATCTTCAAATATCTGTGGGCGAAGAAGTCAACATCAGGTTGGATTAAAGAAGTCCAGAAGGGTATAGAAAAAAAATAATATACACGCAGAAGAAGCAATGTGTTAAAATGGAAGGAGTCCAGGGTAGGAGAGAGAAAAGCGCAGGTTCAAAGTGGACTGAAGACAGGAAGAAGAGACACAGTGAAAAGATGAAAGAATATTGGAGAAAAAGAAAAGAACAAGGAATAAAGAATTAAAAATTGGCATGTGGTCCTTAGATGGCCGATACAAAAAAAAATACATAAAAAAATAACCTCTGAAGATACAGAATATTTTCTGTGAAACGTGCGTCGGGTGAAAATAAACCTACTTGCAGTGTATTTATTTCAAGATATTTCATACCTATTTATTTATTTTAATGTAATACAAAGTTATCGCGCACAAGTATGTGGGTATTCTTAATTTCTTATAATTGACGAAAGTTTTTTTTTTAGTGTCTGTCAAAGGGAAGACTCAACCCACTTTTAAGCACTTCTGTCTACGTTTGCACAAGTTTTATTGTCATTTACAACGGTGACGACAATTTTTATTTACTGATGACGACAGTAAAATCTGTCGAAACATAGATTCAAGTGTGCTCATTGAATGAAACTCACTAAACCTTTAATCGTTAATAGGTACATAGTCAGTAAATGCTAAATTAAAAATTAATTTCCTTTGTACATTTGATCCAAGTGTTATGTTTACTGTCGTTAGAATTAATGTATTGCAGTAACGGGAGTTAATCGTCGTTTAACTCTGACGATGTAAACAAAAGGTTGAATGAAATTGCGGAACTAAATAAAATAAATAATTGATGACTCGTTGGGCACTTGGTGAAACATATTAATACAAAGGTTTTGTAAAATATATAAAAACACTTGGTACGTTTCACAGATTTTATTTAACTCTGACAGCTGTTTCGACCTCTTAAGTCATTGTCAAAGAGATGAATGAAGACTAAACACAGGATGTAAGGTGGACATCTGTTTAGGGCATGTGTTGTGGGAACATATGCGAGGGGTGAAGATGGGGAGGGGTTGCAGGAGCTAAGAGAAGGTCAAGTGTCTGTAAAAACTAAATATAACCTGAATGCAATATATAAAATTAACTATTTTTATTGCATTCAGATTAGATTTAGTTTAGTTAATTTTATATTTTGCATTCAGGTTATATTTAGTTTTTACAGACACTTGACCTTCTCTTAGCTCCTGCAACCCCCTCCCCATCTTCACCCCTCGCACGTGTTCCCACAACACATGCCCTAAACAGATGTCCACCTTACATCCTGTATTTAGTCTTCATTCATCTCTTTGACAATGACTTAAGAGGTCGAAACAGCTGTCAGAGTTAAATAAAATCTGTAAAACGTACCAAGTGTTTTTATATATTTTACAAAACCTTTGTAAAATAAATAATACTTGCAGAGGAATTACTCACTACACACACACACACACACACACACACACACACACACACACACACACACACACACACAAAAGCTTTATACTCCATATAAGCTAGTGTAAAGTATTGAATATTTGTATATTTTCCTTTTTCCATTGTGTAAAATTTCTAGAAACTTATTTTAACATCTTTCTGTGTGCTATCTTGTTATCTCTGTTATTAGGCTGCTATCTTCATCCCTTATGTGATATAATCTCGTGAAACCTTTAAATGGTCGAAAAAAATTAATCTCTGATATTGGTGTGACAGTTCATTTGTTGTTATTAATTGCTTTCCAAAAATAAAAACTATTGTTTAATTATCCATACGCAAGTTCTTGAAAACATTGGTGGAGTTAGTCAGTAAACACGAATTGTGAGATATTTAGTGTCTTCACCTATAAAAACTGTTATACAATAGGTGATAAAATTTTAAACAATAAACTACAAACACAGTTTTATGTCTGCTTAGAAACTGTTGTATACATACTGGAGACTAGAATTTTCATTTGGAAGTATTTTTTTCACTTACATTAATAGTGACACACACTAAGGTTTCTCGATTACATTGAGTTTCTTCATTGTATCTCGGCTTACTCAATTTTTTGTTGAAACTAACATTAAACACAACCTTATATAAAATAACCAATAAATAATAATGAAAGGTAAATAAAATTGCCTCCAGATTCTTGGTTTTGTAATAAACCGATGTGAGAGGTATCTTTTGCTGAGATTAGATGTAGTATTGAATAGTATTGTTGAGTTACTAGTAGTGCTGGATTTACAGCATTTACATACCAGATGGAATAAAAATAGGGCTGTCTTCCTATGAGGTTAACTAAAATTCGACAAAAATATACTTTCACCGTTAATGCTTTCAAGCACCTTTGCCACAACAGTGGTTTGCTGACGCACATCTTGTCAGTCGTTTCAGAAGACGTTCACTGAGGATGGGCTCAAGAGGTGGGGCGAACGTCTGATTACAACATCGATCAGCATGAGAATTATAGTAGACCACGACGTTACAGTACCATAATAATTTGAATAATGGTGAATAAAATTGTTTAAATTTTATTATGTCGTATTTATTAGTAGTGCGGTAAGTTTTTTTTGTTATTTGAGCAGAATAATAATGTAACAAACAATGCCGTTAACATTATATTATGTATGTTCCTTAATTGCTTCTAAATCAGATTCTTGGTGATGTGAGAGGTACGTTTCGCTGAGGTTGGAACCCTAAAGAATTGTTAAATTAGTAGTGAGGCTCAGGGGCGTATTTCAAGGAGGGACGAAAGGAACCCCCCCAAAGGGTCGAAAAAAGTTGACGAGGAATTTTGTTAATCTCTTAATTTTTAGGCTATTTTATTATTTTTTCAGCTGCGTTTTTCAGCTAGTAACGCTTTTTTAAATATACAAACAGGTTTATACGCAAATACAAACGTATACGCAAAATAAAGTATGAAATATAGTATAATCAATTCAGTCAGTATCTTGTAAACAACATTTCAGTAACGCGTATGTTTATTGTGTTATTACCGTTTGCCTTATTGGGATTGATTTCACGATGTTATCACACGTTTTTCAGCCCCTTTAAACACAGTAATGTTGATTAGTCTTAACTTGTTTTTTCTTTGCATGAAGCCGACTCGACCGGACTCGGGAATCCGAACCCCCCCCCCCAGACCAAATTCTAGAAACACCACTTGTGACAGCATTTACGTACCAGATGGAATAAAATTAGGGCTGCTTTCCTACTATGATGGTAACTAAAATTCGCCAAAAATAGACTTTCATCGTTAATGCTTTCTAGCGCTTATAGGTTGTATTTGTCGGTAATTCACGAAACATCAGAACACTAATTTGTATTTTACCAACTACTATGTATGGCCAATTAAGGTAAGCATGTAAAAATCGTTATGAGCGATACGAATTGTTAGTTTGTTTTAAGTAGACGACTTCCGCTGTTTTACATCGTAATCTATTAGTTGCGTGTATTACATACAGCAAGACGGACTTTTATTCGTCTGACCTGAACGTGAGTTATATTTCTGTTATAACTGTAAAAAGAACGTTCACATATAAAGAGAAAATATAGAGCGAACAAGCACACTCACAAAAATGTAATTCGTTTAACAAAAATGCATTTACTTACAATTTCCGGTGGCGAAACGTTTTGTGAGTTTCATTCATTGATTACAAGCAATGTTTTAAAACATGTTTTTGGATCATTAAACAAAATACATTGTTATCATCAGTACCTGGTGTATAAGGGCAATACAGAAATAATGAATATACGAGGTTTGATCAAAAAGTTCATGCAGTTCTTGTTTATCTTAAAAATTATGCTTTCATTCATCGACATTTATACTGCCCCCTTCAAAGCAGTCTTAGGCGATTAAGCCAGCCGTTTTCCAGTCTTCAAAATATCTCAGGCATGCACTTTTTGACACAGCCTTGAGCTCGCTTAGCGATTCGCGAAACGTTGCCTTTCATAGAAATTCTCAATATTGGAAGGAGGAAAGATCGCGTTGGGACACATCTGGTGAATACGGCAGTTGCAATGCAATCATTATGACGTTTTCTTTTGCCTAGCCTGGCAAAATTCTTAACAAGCAATGACGTGTGTCCAGGCCCATTATCGGACTGCAATTTTCATAAAATATTCTTACGCAAATCTGGCCGTTTTCTTCGAATAGCTTCATACAAATTGCGTAAAATGTCCGAATAGCACTCTTTATTTACCAGTGCGCCTGACGATAAAATTTTGTGGAATACGAAAAAAAAATTTCATCTAACAAACACGATCTACAACTCTTTTACGGCAGTCTTTGGAGCTTGTAAATCGCTTGTTCACGCACAGCAGTCTCGCCAGAAGCCTTCTGAACACGTTTACCAGAACAGAGCAGTTTATCTCGCAGTTCTTCAATCTTGCATTGTAGAATGACAAAAAAAAGCCTAATACACCTAAGGACGACTTACTCAATTAGCTGTGAAATGTAAAACTGTGCATCAAATAGGGCTAACATTTTAGACGATTGTCACTAACACGTGTACTATCATCACATAAAAACAGTTTTTTAATCAGCCACATGTAGCAGTGGAAATTAAAAAATTGCACGAACTTTTTCATAAAACCTCGTACATTATGTGTTACTATATGTAAAGGTCGACAATGTAACAATGAACCCAGTCGTAATTTCTGCCACAGGCATAATACCAGGCACATCAACCAAAGTCATGGAAACATTCAAGCTCAGACAACTCATTTTGAAATTATAGGAATCGATCATCTTGAACATCTGTCATACAGTTCGCAGAATATTAGGATAGGAGCTCTGGTAAACTTGGTTTCCTAATAACCGTTCACCATGAGAGACACCAACTTCATGGTGGTTTATATTATTATTACTACTACTACTACTTGTGTACCTTTATATACATGCATTCGCGCTAATCGCTCATTTTGTGTGTACGCCTTCTACTTATTTCTGCATTGCCCTGATCATGATGATCACGATACATTTTGTCGATACGTCGACACAAACATTTCAAAATTATGTTTGTGAGGTTGCTACTGAACCTCAATGACTCACCGTCACCACTGAACTAAGGATAATGACTTCTACTGTACAATTACTTAGACCCACTCTGTATAATGGTTTTAATGTTACTATTTAATGTTACTTTTACATTGGCGGAATTCAAAATGATCTAACCATAACATTTTCAAAAAGGCGACCACTTTTTCATGCTTAACAATTTCGTTAAATTTTTGTAGGGAACTTATCATAAGGATGCTCATAGTTTAAGGAAATAATCTGTAACTGCTATACAGATACTTGTCTACCATATAACGCTTTCCAGTAACGGTGTTAGAACTTCCGTTATTAGAAGCACGTATCTGGAAACCTTGCGTGGATGCGATAAACTACTGAAATGTGACAAACGTTGCGGAAAACTTTCAATGAATGCAGGAAAATGGGTTTTGCAAGTGGGGAACTTGTGCACGAGTTGAAGGTCGTGATAAGAAGATGCAGTATATTGTTTTGTTTTTCACGAATCTTTATAGGCAGTTATTATGTTACCAATAAAGAGTTCTTTTGGCACATTTAACGTCACTTGCCTGTTGGCGAAACTTATGGAAGGGTAATCGAACGAGCGAAATGAGCTCTCAGTTTTAACTCGACCGTGTGGCATTTATATGTCTGCCTGTTTGGGGTAAGGTTTGAAAGCGTCAACAGATTGTTGTGACACTTTGCATGTGTGTCCATACTTCTACCCTACAGAACCCTATTTCTTCATCTTTTTATTTGAAGTAGCAGCCTCTGAAATTCCAACTTTGTCGTGTTCACTTGCTAAACTGTTAAATCAGAATGATCAATATTGCACACCACTATACAAAAATTATTCCGATTAGCGCTTTCAAGCTTCACAGCTCATCGTCAGATCAGGAATAGACAGAAAATATTTAGATAGAGGGCAGATAGATAAGATTAAGAATTATATTTCATAGTACTAATTGGTTGTTTTAAAATAAGGGTGTGTGACTGACCCATGTGTGTGGAGAGGAAGCGGGTAGTTTAAAAGGATGCACACACACACACACACACACTGAAACACAAGGAATTTACTAGAAAAATATGTAACTGTACAGATGGTGTGACAGAGTTTAGGGGGTGGGGAAGGGTCATTAATTTTTAGTTTGTTGTGGGTGAGCAGGGTGGGGGAGAGGGGTGAAGGGTTGGGTATTAAATATTTTCTGTCTATTCCTGATCTGACGATGAGCTGTGAAGCTTGAAAGCGGTAATCGGAATAATTTTTATATAGTGCTGATCATTCTGATTGTGATTTCAACCACTAACACAAATTTCTTCATTAAAAACTGTTAAATGTCATGTTCTGGACGAGGCCTTTCAGTGTTTCCACCATTTTCAAGTCCTAAACCACGACAATCAGGTCAATCTAGGTAAAAGAATATTTTATGATAATTGCAGCCCGATAATGCGCCTGGACGCATGCCATTGCTTGTTAAGAATTTTGCCAGGCTAGGCAAAAGAAAACGTAATAATGATGAGACGGCAACTGCTGTATTCACCAGGTATCTCCCAACGCGATCTTTCCTCCTCCCAATAGTGATAATTTCTACTAAAGGACAACGTTTTGCGACCGTTGATGACGTAAAACGAAAATCGCTAAGCGAGCTCAAGGCTGTGCCAAAAACTGCGTGCTTGAAATACTTAGAAGGCTGTAAAACGGCTGGCTTAATCGTCTAAGACTACTTTGAAGGGGCAAATGTCGATGAGTGAAGGCATAATTTTTAAAATAACCAAGAACTGCATGAACTTTTTGATCAAACCTCGTATATTCATTATTTCTGTATTGCCCTTATACACCAGGTACTGATGATAACAATATATTTTGTTGAATGATCCACAAACATGTTTTCAAACATTACTTGCAGTCAATGATTGAGCCCCACAAAAAGTTTCGTCACAGGAAATTATAAGTAAATGCACTTTTAGGACTTGAAAATGGTGGAAACACTGAAAGGCCTCGTTCAAAGAACCCTATTGTTTTTTAGATTGATCACCAAAATATAAGCGAGGGTTGTGGGAAAAAATGTGAGGGAGCCAAAATAGTGAAAAAATCGCGAAGTCCATGTAGGGGTAACATGGGTAACATATTAAAGGGAATTTTAACCACAATATGATAATCTGAATATAGTATTCACTTCTTTTTTAATTTCAAATGGTTTGGACGTCAAGGCTTAGGTGAAAATTTTCATAAAATCAAAAATATTCATTTGCGGTCTAAAACTAAACAGAATTTTAACTGACTGCTGAATGCAGTGTCAAGTTTTATATCTATAAGTTACACATATACAAACGTGTTATATCAAGCAAATTTTAGCTTAGCAGACTAAAAATTTGTCTTGTTACTTACAAACATGAAAACGTTAACGTAGATAAGGGCTTTTGTGGATAGTAGTATCTCTATTCAAGCACATACAATACTAGTAGTTACATAATTAGTTCCTGAAAACACACTGGTGCTGGTCACGATGTCGACATTTCATGTAGAGTTTCGCGCCTGTATCAACACTTTCCCCGACGCTCCAACCTCCCACCGTAGTTACTAGCTCATACCTTCCACAAAACAACCTGCATTTTATCTGTACTTAGACGTTTATTACAATATAAACGTATAGTATAATGCTTTTTCTCCTTCTTCTTCTTCTTCTTCCTCTTCATTTAGGAGCTAATAACTGATAAGCAACTTTACCACTCAATACAGTCCCCCAATCACATACTTTGTTGTAAAATTCTTTTTATACCTTTCGGACAAACAGCATGCGGCATGCTTCTTCTTCTTCTTTTTTTTCTTCTCCTTTTTCTCCTTCTCCTTCTTCTTCTTCTTCTTCTTCTTCTTCTTCTTCTTCTTCTTCTTCTTCTTCTTCTTCTTCTTCTTCTTTTTTACGTCATGGACTAGATTATATAAACTTGTTCCGCTACCCGTCTCATCTTCGACCAACCCACGTCTTTTCTACTAATGGGTTTGTATTTCGGCTCCGCTTTGGCATTATCTCGGACCTTCATGACCAACCAAACTGTCGTCGTCCATCGTGTCAACGTAGTTGTTCCAGAGCTGCCGTCATTCCTTTGCCTAATCCACTGCATTGTTTGTTTTTATTGAATTACACTTTGTTTTACACGTCGTATTCAAGCGACCGAAGTGAGATTTCTCAGACACGTGGCAGGATATACTCTTCAAGTTTGCTAAATATATGTTGATGTACGGGAGGAACTGAATGTTATGAGTATACTCGATAGAATTGGCCTGTATCGGCTAAAAAGGTTGGAGAACATCTTAACCGAAGAATGGATGATTTCTGCATTCCCAAACAGCTATTGAATTACACGCCGAAAGACGGAGAGGTGCGGGACGTGTGAAGAAGCGGTGGAGTGAGCGGCTCTAGTCTATCTGCTTGGGTCCGGAGCAAACCATTAGCCGGGCTGTTAGGCCGTAGACTACTGTTGCTGATTGGTTGATGTTGATGCTGATTTCCAGCTTAGTTCGTGATAGTATGAAAAGTTTCTCAGGGCCACAGACACATAGTCTCTACCTCAGTACGAGGTGAATTGGCGAACGCCTTGCCAATTGTTTCAGTCGTTTCTGACACCGAAGATGGTGGGGCCGAAACGTCTGTCTTGAACAACAATAGACCACGGCCTAAGAGCTCGCATAATAATAGTTCTAATAAACCACTTTCGGTTTAATTCTTAACGATGACGTTCCTTGAACATTTACATTATTTATTCTGTCTCGTCGTGTTTTCCGTAGGTACTATTCTTCTCAAAGATGTGCGGGACCATTAGGCGAATCCTTAAGTCAGCAAGCAAAGGAACACGCCTAAAATTCTATAAGTTGATGGCTCTTCCCACACTTCTTGATGGGTCTGAGAATCGGACTTTAACGAAAGGCCAGGCCAGTCGCTTCCAAGCGGCTGAAATGAGATGTCTCAGGCACGTGGAAGGGTATAATCTCCATGAGCACAGAGGAAACACAGATATACGGCAGGAACTGACTGTTGTGAGTATACTCGACAGAATCGCCCAGTATCGGCTGAATTGGTGGGAACATCTTTGTCGAATGGATGACTGCCGCATCCCCAAACAAGTATGGAACTATAAGCCGAGGGGACGGAGAAGTGTGGGACGTCCGAGGAAGCGCTGGAGTGACCAGCTGTAATCTTTCCCTATTTGAGACCGGAACAAACCATCCTTGGTTTAATTCTTGAAGATGTTAATGATGATGATGATTCTTCTCAACGTCTTCATTTCGGCGACTTGTCTTTGCCTTCTGGCTGTCTTACTTCTACATATAATTGTACATTTATATATTAGCTACTTTGTGCCAACCGTTAATTCTCATGTCCTTTGTTTTGGAGGCGTTAATCCGCAGTCCCACATGCTGCGCCTCTGCTTTTAAGTAGATGTGTTTGGTCAGCAGGCACAGGTCATCTTCGAAATTTAGCTGATCTAGACGAGTATTGATGTCCCCAATGTACGTATACCTCTATGCAATGGTGGATTTCTAACATTATAGGCGCCAGAACGCATCAATTCAAAAGTTGTACAGACACAAATATAGCCCTACTTATATTTTATATTAGCGTATGATTTTACATCAGATTATTACAAAGGAGGTCTACATTTTTAAAGCCTTATAAAATATGTAACATACGTATAAACTTGTATCTAAAAAGGTAATAAAGTTTACTGATATTTCTAAAGAGCTTCATCGTCAGGTTAGCCGCACGACAATCGGAAATATCTCACTCATGATGGCATCATACCGGAGCCTCAATCAACTCTAAGTGATGGTTTCGGTGGTTCGGACGTAGTTTCCATAGTTTCATTATTGTTTCATATTGTTTGTTTCTTGACCTTTCCATACTCTTTGTGTCCAGTGCTGTATGATGGCTAGAAATCAGCCCTCTCACATTCACTTTAAGTTATTGCTATTGATTCAATTGCATATTCCAAGGTAGAAAGCCTCTCCGAAAAAATTCTGGAATGCACATATTCTCGGAAGCTTCCAATCAGTTGTCTTTCATGTAGTTTTAATTTTGAAGCAAGTTTTTTTGTTTCATTTTCTCTATAGGTTATTGGGACATTTTTTCGAACGATAGTAGTTAAGATTAAAGTGCTGGTGTTCGATTTTGACAAATGTTTAGTTTTGTAGTGGGGCTGATAATGGGTACAATTTAAAAAGTAATAGTAAGTTTTTGTAATAATTAGGTTTTTCTTTTCATATATTTTTTCGGTAATTTATTTTTGGATTCAAGAGTTTCCGGCGCGTTCCCCCTGAAATCAAGCCGTGCCTCTATGTCTGTTGTTGTCCATTACCTTCAAGAACAAAGGGAGGACAGAGGTTGTAGATCCAAGCCCGTTATAACGTACAGTAATATGGCTACTTAATATTGACATACGCCTATACGGAAAGCCCGGCCCCCGCTTGTCTATAAGCCGGCAGTAGACTTATCGATACCGGCTACAGCACTATCGATACGAAACGTTACTAACCGTTATCTATCCGTACAACACTTGTACGCTGTAAACACTTAATTACTTTTAGTGCCATTAACTCACTCGATAACAATTCAAGCAATTAATTTTGTGAGTGTATGCGTGCGTGTGTCACCGAAATTAGATAAATATAATGTAATTGTTTGAAATTATACAACACAATATAATAATAAAAGTGCTCACGCGTTATCTCTCGTCGAAATGTTTGTTTTCTTCTCTCCAGAAGATAAAACACGCTCTGTGTGTGTGTGTGTGTGTGTGTGTGTGTGTGTGTGTGTGTGTGTGTGTGTGTGTGTGTGTGTGTGTGTGTGTGTGTGTGTGTGTGTGTGTGTGTGTGTGTGTGTGTGTGTGTGTGTGTGTGTGTGTGTGTGTGTGTGTGTGTGTGTGTGTGTGTGTGTGTGTAAAGAAATCAGGCCAATAACTGAAGAATATTGGTTACCGTTTCATTTGTAACTGGTATCCGTCAGTTTTACACGTGTTTTGAACTTTAAGAAACGCTACAAAACACACACACACGACAGAGTCATTCATAATATACAGACACTCACGCGCGCGCGTATATTTTCTTACTTTTTGTTACTATGTGGTGTCCAGTCATATGTTTCTCCATTTATTTGTCAGTCATGGATAATGCCTCTTCAATGAGTGTTGGATTCTGACGTTACGAGATATTCCTGGTATGTGATGTGGTGTGTGGTGTGTGTGTGTGTGTGTGTGTGTGTGTGTGTGGGTGTGTGTGTGTGTGTGTGTGTGTGTGTGTGTGTGTGTGTGTGTGTGTGTGTGTGTGTGTGTGTGTGTGTGTGTGTGTGTGTGTGAGAGAGAGAGAGAACTACAGGCCTAGGGACCTGCTTCGGCTTCTACAAGTTGTCATCCTCACGTTTTACAATATCCGAAATGTGTCTATACCATTGTTAATCCATTTGAATCTACTTATCCAGCCAAAGGCCGATTTCCAAACTAGCGACGAGGTAAAGAAAAATTTTTCATATATTTGCACTGAAGTCAGAATTCTTAAATCGGTTGTAACAGATCTTCTTCTTCTTCTTCTTCTTCTTCTTCTTCTTCTTCTTCTTCTTCTTCTTCTTCTTCTTCTTCTTCTTCTTCTTCTTCTTCTTCGTCTGCTCATTGATTTTTTTCCATTCCATCCTCTCACCACACAGTCTTCTCCAGCCTCTCAGATACTTCTCAAATCATACTCTGCGTCCTATATCCATCTTTTCCTAGGTCTTCCACTAATTATTCTTCTGTCTACTGGTTTCCAGTCTGCGATTCTTTTAGTTGCTCTGTCATCGTCCATTCTTCTTACGTGACCAAGCCATTCTAATCTCCTACTCTTGATGAACCGGATTAAGTCATGCTCTTAAAGAATCCAGTTTTAATTCGTTCCTAACCTCCATCACTCATCTTCAGGTTGTCCATGCCCAAAGGTCTTTCGCAAGATTTTACGTTTGAATATTTGTAACTGATCGGTAGTTGAAACAAGGAAACTGTTTCGGAACTTGAGATACCATTATAATGATACTCCGCTAATGTCTATTAAACCTTTGTACACATTAGCAATGTATAGCATAATACCTTTTCTTTCATGCCTTTCATGCCTAGCACAGTGTACATAAGCCGCCCTATTATAGTAGTCCCTGTAATGGATTAATTGTATTTTCACAACGTACCGATTCAACTGAAGATTGCAAGGTAAACAGGAATAAATAACTTGTATTTAGTCAATGTTGAAACAGTTTCTTCTTCTTCTTCTTCTTCTTCTTCTTCTTCTTCTTCTTCTTCTTCTTCTTCTTCTTCTTCTTCTGCACTTCAAGTACTATATTATACAAAATTGTTCCGACATCCGTCTCATCCTCGAACGACCCACGTCTCTTCTATCAGTGGCTTTATATTTCGACTCCCCTTTTGGCAATCGATCCTCCGTCATCCTTTCCAAATAATCACACAATTGTCTTTTGTAAGTTGAATTGATTGCATTTATACCTTTTACTTTTAGTTCTGCTCTTACATCCTAATTTCTTCTTCTACCTTGCATTTCAGCGCAGTGAATCTTCCCGTATTTCTTTTTCGTCATGACCCACAGCTCACTCACACATCTCAACACAATTTTGTCAATTGCCTTAAAAAATTTAATTTTTGTGCTGAGTCTCGTTTTATTTCTAAGATTTCTATGAACTGTTCCACAAACATTATCATTCCAAATTTATTTGTCATGTCTTTTATATCAGATTCAGACGCATAGCTAATTCACATCCGAGATACTTAAACGGGCTCACTTGTTCGAAAGTAGATTTTCTATTGTTTCGTCTTCACTTCATATTTCCATACATTAGTATATTAAGAGAAACGGGGGAAAAAGGTTGGGCTCCCATTATCCTATTGGTCCAGGCATTTCGTAGTTGCCCCCCCCCCCCGTTGTGTCTGACGGTAGTGGTGAGTGAGAGAAAACAGTTTTGAGTTTGTGAGAGAGGTTGATCTCACAACTGGAGACATAACGTGTTTTGTTGACGGTCCTTCTGTTCAAAAAGTACCCACAGTTGGAGCGTACAATAATGATTTCTTGTTCATCCTCTTCGCCGTCAAATGTTAAGAAAAAATGTTTACATTTTAAGCGTTCGTGCAGACAGAAACATCAGTTTCGAATAAACGAAAATTATTGCGCGTGTCGAAGTTCGTAAAGGAAGGAAGGGCAAACTTTTGGTTTTTTCTTTCTTCACAACTTCTTTAAACATATTGAATAGTGGCAAGGCAGTTAAAACCGTCTTGTATTTCTGATTTATATAGGTGCGCATGTTGTTTACTGGAATTTTAATTCATAGAGCAATTAAAGCAATCAACAATTCCACTCAACAAATTCGTAAAAGTGAAAGCGTGTTCAGTGCGTGTTTCAACGGTAAAAATATTAAAGCAACTATTGAGACCGTTACTGTAGCTGTCCTTGTGTCTTACATTTACCACGTGTTACTTACGTTCTTGTTTTTCTTTCCTCTTTTTGTATGTACGTTTTTTCTTTTCTTATTGTTTATCTGGTCTCTTTCTCCTCTTACTTCTCTAATGTTTCTTTCCTTCTCCTCGTCTGCGTCTTCTTCTATCTTCCTTTCCTTCTTGTTTTTTTTCCATTCCCGTATTTTTCGTCTGCAACGGAAATCCGTAAATATCGGATCAAAACGTTGGACTAAGTACAACAACAAAAATCAAGTACGTTAAAATATTTGTTTCTCGCGATCACGACTGTCTTATTAAGTGCATAATTGAGCATCGTATATTATTATTATTATTTTTTTTTTTCGTATCGGCCATCTAAGGACCACATGCCGATTTCAATTCTTTATTCTTTGTTCTTTTCATTTTCCCCAACGTTCTTTCATCTTTTCACTGTGTCTCATCTTCCTGTCTTCAGTCCACTTTGAACCTGCGCTTTTCTCTCTCCTACCCTGGACTCCTTCCATTTTTAACACTTTTGCCTGAAAAACGTCTCTTTCAATTGCTTCTTCTGCGTTTATATTATTTTTTCTAAATCCTTTTGGACTTCTTTAATCCAACTTGATGTTGACTTCTTCCCCCACAGATATCTGAAGGTTTGCTTTGTCAACCTATTGTCGTCCATGTATTATTTATTTAATGAAGAAATTTGTGTTAGTGGTTGAAATCACAATCAGAATGATCACTGTTGCAAACCACTATATAAAAATTATTCCGATAGCGCTTTCAAGCTTCACAGCCCATCGTCAGATCAAAATTTCCTGTCTATTTCGATCTGACGATGGGCTGTGAAGCTTGAAAGCGATATCGGAATAATTTTTATATAGTGGTTTGCAACAGTGATCATTCTGATTGTGATTTATTTATGAAGAAAAGTTAATTTATATATAGAATTGAAAATCAATATTGTCACGACATTAGAGAAGATTCTACGTGTTTGTCGGCTACTCTAGTGCAACCTGCTGTAGTGTTGTGTGCGTACGTGATTCTTAACAGGGGTTAGCTAGACTGTTCCAGATTTCACCGGCCGCGCGCACTGTGTCAAGGCCGCAATCAATTGCACTCTAGTGTTTTCCTTTGGTGCTGACGCGTATTATGGATTATTCTGGAACACTTGTGCTATCTATTTAAACAACGACAGCTGCGCTTAGGAGTCAGTTTTAGTGGCGATTTTTTCCAGTGCGTTTCGAAGTATTGAGGCGAAGTGTTACGTGTTTTGTAATATTGTTGGAGACTCTATATTTAACATTATTATTGCTGTGAACAATTTTTATTTGATTTGTTGTAAGAGACTATATAGTTGATTACAAACTGTTTAATTGTGATAATTAAAGCTGGTGATTAGTGACTTAATTGGTGTCTTGTATTTTGTTTTCCGCTGTGCCATACGACGATCAGTAGACCGTCGTAACAATATTAACAACGTGATCTGCATTTGGTAACGTTAATCGACAACGAATTACATGTAGCTCTATGTACAGTAACTACCGCCAGTCACCTCCTGTCCGCCAGAAGTTTCTGTCTTCAACTCTCCCCTTGTTGTAAATCACTTTTTCCAAATTTATTTCTGGAAGTCGTCTTTCCATGACTACTGAGTCTACATCTTATCCTTTTTCTGTTTCTGTTTCTAGCCGACCAAGTTTTTGGGCCAACGTTCATTAGGTATTCGTTTTCATTTCTGCAGTTTTTCCGAATCAATTTTTCCTACAAGTCATTTCAGAATATAAGTTACTCTTTTTCCAAAATCTACACTTCATAATCCTTTTTTTCCATAACTGATTTCAATTAGTTCTGGGAAGGCATCGTCCAGACTTCTACTCCGCCCTGCCAGAACTGTACAGGGCGATTGTGACGCTATAATAAATGAGTTCAGAGTGGAGCGGAGAGTCAAAGAAATAGAGAACAATGAACAGCAATAGACACCGTACAGAAAAATATTAATATTGTCACGAAATACGCAGTTTACGAGGAACAAAGACGTTACTAATCACTTATCCTTGCCATGGGTTCGATTCGCGCGTGGGCTATCTGATTTAGATACGACCGCTCCCCCTCGCAAGGCGATGACAAACCAGCGGAGGTATCCTGCCTAGTATAAACCCTCCCCAACTATGCCGTTCGGATCCGGCGTTAAACTGTAGATCCCATATAGCTGTGAGAGACCCCGTAACACACGCACCACGGGTATATGCGGGAAGGTACAAACCAGTCGAAAGACGGAAGGACCCAATAATAATCATGTGGTTAGCTTCATATTTACACGTTTGAAAATTGTAAAATTAAAGTTTACAAGAAGAGTATACCCCCTGACAATCAAGATTGGGCGTTCTTAGATTTCAGTAAAAAGTGGGAAAAGTGTGTTTGTTTGTGGTAGGGGGGAGGTCATAAGACACAAGTTTACACTCATTAAGGACGCAATAAGGGTGAAGAATAAGAACAATATAAAACGTAAGTCTGTAATCACGTGTAAGACGCGCGTACGAAAGCATAACGCTTGAACACGCATTATACCTGGCAGCGGCAAAACGGGGTCGCGCGTCCGTGTGCGTACAACAGAAATCACGGCCAAATGTATGAATGAAAATTAGCAACAACACGAGTCGAGCAGAGGGAACCGGTGCTGCGAAGTGACGCGGGGTGGCGCGTACAACAAAACAGTCAATTTCCTGCATCGCTTCCGGTATTTTGTCGCCTTTCCAAAGAACACATTTATTTATTTATTAACAACCGTGATGAGGCGATTAAACAATAATAATAATAATAACAACAACGCGTATTCAACAGCTATTTAAACATACGTTGCTCTGTCGTCATTGTGAGCGAACGAGAAATGTAATCAAATTACGTATGCTGACTCTCTAGTATTGTGACTGCTGCGTACACACGCTTCCAACACAACGCACCGTTTTAAGTAAATCAGAGCTTGTAATTATTGTTGTTAATATTACAAGATTGTACATTCCTATATCACATCGTAAACACTTGATAAAGTTTTCAGTTTTTCTAACCCATTTCTTACGCTGAATCACTCTACCTTCTTTTTATTTTTGTTGTTGCGAATGATGGGTTGCTATTTCCGTTCATGTTTAACTATCTTTTGCCACAATTTATCAATTATCTTTGTTCTTTGGTTTTTTTCTTTCTTCTACAGTACAACCCAGTGTGGGTTTGAGCCTCTTCAACGAAATTTCTCCATTCAGTCCTCTCATTACAGTAGTCTTCTACACCTTCTTATCCCCATATTCCTCACATGCTCCTCAACATCCTCGATCCATCTCTTCCTTGGCCTTCCTCTTGATCTCCTACCTACTGGTCTCTATTCTAGAATTTTTAAGGGAATCCTGTGTTGTTGCATCCTCATCATGTATCCCAGCCAGGCTATCCTTCTACTCTGTATAAAGCTTCCTATATCAGTTCTACGTATTAGGTTATTTATGGCATAATTCCTTCGTAGTCTCCATGAACCGTAATCATTTTGCACAGGACAAAATTTTTTTTTAGTATTTTGCGTTCAGTATTCTTAAATACCGTTCATCTTTTTGCTTTGATAACCATGTTTCACATGCAAATATTACAACTGGTCTAATTACGTTTTTGTAATTTTTATTTTTAATTAATTTTGAGTAGGAGTAGCACCACTAAGGATCGGTTAGATCGGTTACCACTAAGGATTCTCATCTGGATGTCATTTCTTGCGGTGTTAGTA
Organism: Magicicada septendecula; assembly: GCA_034769895.1. NCBI lineage: Eukaryota > Metazoa > Arthropoda > Insecta > Hemiptera > Cicadidae > Magicicada > Magicicada septendecula. The sequence goes on along the minus strand of CM068374.1, from coordinate 406,262,896 downwards.
TAGTTTATTCGTGGGCCTAGGTAGGAATATTTATTTGCGAGCCTGTCTTGCGTGTTCAAATTCATGCTTTTCACATTGTAGAGGTTGTTCTGTTACATTATGTTCTTGTTATTTCCATGTATTTTGTTTTATTATAATTTATTCTCAGTCCTATCTCCATTGTCTCGCTACCTATATTAATTACAGATTCTTTCAAAGAGTTTTTGCTTCTACTTTAAGGGTTACATCATCAGCGTAAGCAAGAATTTGTGTGGTTTTTATTTCTACATTTTTCTGTTTTCCATCTTGTTGATTACTTACTGCTTCTGAGTCAAAGAGTAAAGTGGACAGTGCAGCTCCTTGTCTAACGCCTGTGGTAACGAGAAATGTGGATGTGAACTCACTGCCAACTCGTATCGTTGCTCTGGAACCAACCATAGTCAGTTCCACTAGTTGTACCAATTTCTTTGGGATACCAAATGATAATAGGTGTTCCAACATAAGTATTTAATTCACTAATGATAATGTGGTGTATTTGTTATATACACACACTTGTTGTTTACTAATGGTACCTTTAATTTCAATCTTCTATTGTGGTGTATTCATTGTTCATAACCTAAAGATACCATATATTTGATTTATAATAAAGTTTTAATTACTCACATTCTTAATTTCGATCAATATCGGTCGTAGACCATCGTCGGAACATATACACAGTGCACTTGTGGTCACAATATCGTAAAACAGTTACTATTTACAAAAACGAATTCATAGATATTGATTAATGAACTTGAAACGTATGATTGTGTCCAAAGTTTCTCGAGAACTGATTTTGTTTCGGAGTGTTTATGTTTACATTCAAGTCTATATATTATATCAGCTGATTACTGAACGTTGACTTTCATTTTGCCGCAATATTTCAAATGGGATACGCTTTTTGAAGTCCGTCATGATGTTCAATAGGTACCGTCATATTTAATTCAGTGTGTACTCGAGTTTCTATAAATCATTCGTGCTGACCTTTGGGCAAATTACGTATGTGTTTCTGGTGAAGGTAACTAGTATTGGGTTGTTTCACTTATTTTGAACGCTCCATTCTTCTTGGAGATGATGATGATAGTGTCGCAGCTACCGGATCATGCGCTGTTAGGAAGATCCGCAAATGTAGCTACTGCAGTATTGTTTGTTGTGGTTATGTTAGCAGTGAACAGCCTGTAGAAATGAGTAACTGGAATAACATCATCATTATCATCATCATTATAGTCACCATCATCATCATTGTCTTCTGCAAGAATTAAACCAAAAATGGTTTTCCTCAGTTTAACCATTTAAACTAGACATGGTCACTCCAACGCTTCTTCGGGCTTCCTACACCTGTCGTCCTTTCGGCTTATAATTTAATATTTCTTTGGGAATGAGACAGTTATCTGTTCGGTTAAGGTATTCGAACCATTTTAGCCTATACTGAGCAATCCTACTGAGTATAGGCTACTTAGAGATATCCAGTTCCTGCTTTATGTATACCTGCGTTTCTTCTGCGATCTTTAAGAGTATATTCTGCCATGACCTTGAGAAATGTCGCTTGAGTACGACTGGCCTGGGATTTCAGGCCCAATTCTCAGGCCCATAGAAAAGTGTGGGGGCCATCATTTTGTAGAACTTCGGGAGTGTTCCTTTACTTAATTGGTGTAACAACCTGTGATAATCATGAGCGGCCGACAGGCCTACGTAGTGCTGGCCGTACTGCCTTCCTTTGCATTGACTGGCTTACGAGGGTCAGTTGGAAAGTTCGCGGTGCGACAACTGTAGCTTAGCGGTAAAAATATAATTTTTCGTGTGCTACAAGGTATTTTATGTGAACTCCTGTTAATTTCCAAGTCTACCTATCAATTTATTAATTGTTTAGAAGCTGTTTAAAATTGACGTGTTATGCGTGTTTTGAAAAACGGACAAAATCAAACATCGTGGTGTAATTATTTGTTAAAGATTGTTTAGCGCCAACGGATATTCAAAACGAAATTGCAAATGTGTCAGGAGATGCTGCGACTTCAAAACCAACGATTTGTAAGTATGCACTTGAGTTTAAACGTGGTTGTACGAGCAGTGAAAATGTAGTCGCACTGGACATCCAAAAAATGCAACATCTCCAGATGCGGCAGCCATCTTGCACAATCCTTTTTCACACCAAGTTCTTGAGTTAAAGTATGATGCACACGCTCATATGAGATGCCTATGATTTCAGCAACGTCATCTACTCCTCAATCTACGGTCTTCCAACACACTACGCAATTTTTTCAATAATGCCATTTTTTGTTGCACTTTTTAGACGTCCACTGCTGGGATAGTCTTCAGTACTTGTACGACCGCGTTTAAACTCGAGTGTGCCCCACTTACCGTTGTTTCTGAAGGCGCAGCATCTCCTAACACATTTACAATTTTGTTTTGATTTTCCATTGGCGCTAAAATGTTTGTAACAGAGAATTCATCAGAACACGATGTTTGATTTTGTGTATTTTAATAACACGCGTGACAGGAAAATTTCAAACCGCTGGTAAAAAGTGAATAAATTGACAGATATATCTGAAAATTAACAGGTGTTCACGCGAAATATAGGCCTACGTCTTGCAGCACACGAAAGGTTTTAGTTCTACCACTGACCTACAGATGTCGCTCCGTGAAATTTTCAACTAACCCTCGTAGAGTGTCCTTCTCCTAAAGTATTTTTGATGATATGAAAATAAACGATAACTATTATGTATAATGAGTATATTTTGTAAGTGTCGATGTATTTTGTAACAGCATCTGCTTGCACACATAATTTAATTAATGACTGCTTAAAGTTGAAAAATTTAAACTGAAAACAATGAGACGTAAATAAAATTTTGTTGTACTCAAAGAGAGAGGCATCAGTGAAGCGTCTTTACGGCTGTACGAATTCGTTGTTGGATTTCGTTCCGACATTAATCTTTATTAGTCAATATTAATCTGTGCTCAGAGGTACCGTTACGAAGAAGAGCGATATCGACGAACGGAATTTCAACATTCGTTACGTGATCGATCCCATTACACATCACGTTTTGAACATTTCGTTGTGTTGTAGTCTCTTTGCACTAACACGAGTTTTGTAATATTTATCTCCTTTTTAAACGGCACGTGATCTCTACTTGGCAATTACTTCTGACATAACTGTACTGCGCTCTGCTTTTTCTTCTTCTTTTTCTTCTTTGGTAATTGTAAAATATTTTATATTTACTATCTCACTGAATTCGCTGTCTGTCTGTCTATCTCTCCTCCTCACACACACACACACACACACACACACCCTCTCTTCTCTTTTATTTCACGCATTCTGTGTTTCAACTAGTTAATTTTATCTGACATTCAGTATCGATTTATTTTTCGAAGTAGTATTCGTGTGTTAGGTAAACTTCTGCAGAATCATGTTTTCATGAAGAATTCAGGTTTGTGAAATCCAGTGTTTTTGTCCTTGTACATTCACAGGCTTCAGTTTACAGCTTTCTTTAGTTCTGAGTTCAGATACGTTGTATGTACGGACCGCATCAGTTACGTCTATTTGAGCTATTCAACGTCTTACATTCAATTCAGTAGTCACAGAATCCTTGTCAATTATATGCTAATTAAAACCGTCCACTACTTCAGCATCACCATCTACTTTTTGCTCTCGCTCTTCCCGATCCTTCCCGAGTCCTTCTTGTTTTTTCTATCTTCCCGTTCTTCTTGATATTCTCTTTCTTCTTGTTCATCTGTTCTTTCGTTTCTCTTAATTATCATTTTACTTTTACCACCCGTTCTCGTTCTTCTATTAATCTTCTTATTCTTCTGTTTTCCCTATCTTCCCATTCTTCTTGTTCTTCTGGGCCTTTCGTTCTCTTGTTTTTTAAATTTTGGAAACTGGAAAACATTGTTTTCGCCGCTTTAATTATGTTAAGCTATCTGTTTATCGGCCTCAGTCTTCTGGCCTGGTCAGAAAGGCTCAGTACAACCTCTACTGTCCATCATTAATTTCAAAATCCCTTCTCTTAAGGTTTTCCTTCACGAATGTTTCCACAAACTATGTGGAATATTTCTATTTCTATTTCTGTGTTTCTACCCTAATGTTTAAAGCTTGCAGTCCACAAATAGTTCTCGGAGTGTTCCAGATAGAACTGTTAAATTTCTTTTGGCTTCTGACTTTTCTCGTGAACAATAGTTTTAAATAGCCCCTCATTAGACAAGTCTATGTATATAATCTTGTTACTTTCAGGTAGGGATGACTAGAGGTACTCCAATCAATATTCGGAATTGATCATAACAAGTAAATAGATCAATGGATATTTATGATTTAACTGGTTCTATTAAAATAAAACAGTAATCTGAAAATGAAATTTTAAGTTTATAATATTTTATACTTTTTGAAAAACAAATAAATGGAGACTATTCTAAGATTAAAAGTTTTATGCATTGTTGGTCCCAAAACAGGTACTGTCTCCCCTTAAATCATATCGAAGAGGTACTACACCGAGGTAAATCGCCCAAAATATTTTGTGCCTGTTTTTCGCGTATGGTCCTCGCACCTTGTTAAGGTCACATGTCCGTGGCGATTATGCTTAAGATGTTTTCCGCGGAGAGCCAGACACTTCCAATGTTCGCTGCAGACAAGACGTTGCATGACGTTAGGTAAACACCGTGTGGAGATTCATTGTTTTACGATTCATTATTAATTGATTATCCTTTGTTCCCGTCAATTAAAATGTCCGAAGATAACAAAACAATGTTTCTTACATTCTTCACTCACTAAATATCAGCAACAACACATTGTTTGTTCTATATACATAAATGTCAGAATGAATTATTTATGCCGAGGAGCAATTTATACGTCTGCATAAAGAAATAGTCCAAATTAAATTCAGTTAATTTAAAACAGTTTTATACTATTTATGTTGTGTTTATTCTATTTTATTATTAATTAATAATGTAATATTTCAAGTCGGCGTTATTATTGCATTTAATTATTTTACGAACAACGCAGACAGAACGAACGTTAACGCGAATTGTTGCCGCTTTTGTTGGAGTGACGGATTGAAGAGGACAGTAAAGGAGTGAGAGAGAGAGAGAGAGAGAGAGTGTGTGTGTGAGAGAGAGAGAGATCAATACGAGACCGCGGTTATTATTAAAAATGAATAAGCTTTGTTTCGTTTTAGAGAAAATACCAAAAATAAAATATTAATCTCAGAATTAGGTATTACAAGACAAAAAAAAGATAATATCTCTTTGTATTGTTCGAGTTGATTTTAATGTTGCTTTTTTATAATTATGAAATTCTGGGCTGCAAATGCGGGATCATTAGTTAGTTAGCGCTAACTTGTAGAATTAAAAACGTCTCCATCTTTTATTGTAGTGTATTTATTGTTCATAGCCTAAAGGTAAAATACATATGATTTGCAATAAAGTTATGATTATTCACATTCTTAAATTAAATGCACTTGCGGTCACAATATCGTAAAACAGCCACTATTTACAAAAACGAATTCGTAGACATTGATTAATGAACGTGATACGTACGTTGGTGTCCAAAGTTTCTCTAGAACTCGATACACTGTGATCGCAAGTGCACAGTGTTATGACCTGACGATGGTCTATGACCGAAATCGATCGAATTTAAGTATGTGAGTAATTAAAACTTTATTGCAAATCATACGTATGGTACTTTTTGGCTATGAACAATGAATACACTACAATAGAAGATTGAGATTATAGGTACCATTAGTAAACAATAAGTGTGTGTATATTATAAATACATCACATTATCATTAGTAAAAACGTCTGTTGTGTGTGTGTGTGTGTGTGTGTGTGTGTGTGTGTGTGTGTGTGTGTGTGTGTGTGTGTGTGTGTGTGTGTGTGTGTGTGTGTGTGTGTGTGTGTGTGTGTGTGTGTGTGTGTGTGTGTGTGTGTGTGTGTGTGTGTGTGCAGAAATAAATACGAAAGGGAAACGAAAATGCCAGTCATTGAATAATAGATGTAAGCTCCTGTGCGGGAGTGCAAACACGCAACACTGGGACGGGGACTGATACCCTGAGTCTGTTATCTGTTACTACGGATGCCCAGGTGGTTCTGAGCTTGAGTGTCTTCCCGTAACGAAACCGTATCTAGCTTAACAGTGCCTTCTGTATCGGGGACGTTTCGCCTAGCTTTTGTCAATTAGAAGAAAAAGAAATATTAACGCTTAATGGGAGTCGAACATTAGCTTTCCGCGCTGAAATTTTAAACCAGTAAACACTGCATTAATTTTACGTACATTTTTTGTATATGTTACAGTGAATGTTGAAGTTTCAGTTAAGGTTGACAGTGACTAGTTACGGTCGACATTCACTGAACGGTTTAGTGAAAGTTGAATACTCATATTACAATATCATTCATAATCAACTTCCACTAGTGAATGTCGACTTTTACTAGGGAATGTCAACCTACCCTACTGCACCTTAGGGAACGTGTACCAATACTAAAAATACTAAAGGAATAAATTAGCAATTACTGTCGGAATAAACAAAAATATACTTTACTTAAGGTTGACTTATACAAGTATAACTATGTACTTCAAAATAAAGCAGCAATATTACAACATTTTAACACATCTAAACTCTTCGTTTACAATTTTATTTTATTTATTACAGCATGGTAATGCATCATGACACTTAGAATTACAAAGTACATTATTTTTCTTGCAGGCACATTTTTTTGATTGACATTTAGTTCGGCAAATGCCCTTAAAGAATCCTTGGCCACATCCAGTTGATTGCCTGTTGCAATGGTCCGTAAAGGAAGTGTCTTGTCCAGTGGTACTTCACTTTCATTAACGATGTTTGTAGGACAAGCACTAAATTGTGATATGCAACATTGAAATTATCTGTAGATTATAAATTGATTAATTAAGTTCAGTATTTGTATGCGTATGCATGTTGTGTGGCTGTGCTGTATTTTTAACCCCTTTCCATCCCCTGTCTACTTATGTCCCTAACAATCGCTTATTTTAAAAGAGCTTACCTAGCATAAAAACTAGCTTTACTAGAATAAAAACTTATCTAGCGTACAGCTGCTTCAGCATACCATCTCTGGCTCCAAGTCGCTATAATGTATCATCCACTGTGTCCAAGACGATACCGAGAACTGATCTGGAATCTCCTCTTCCACGGTCTACATCGGGAACTGGAATTCGTACAGTACAACCTTTATCCACCTGTGGTAGATTCTGGTCTGATGTACGTTTCATCCGGTTTGCTTGGTTTGTTAATCAGTTGAATGCCTCCTCTTCTCTTTGTCTTTTTATTTCTAGTGTTGATTGATCGAGGTCGGTTAAGATATATGAAGTATCTTCTAGCCTATTTTCCTGTTCTAAAAGTAAGCTCTCATCTTGTTCCATCATATCGGGGCTCTTATCTTGTCCCATCACATCGGGGCTCTCATCTTGTTCCATCACATCAGGGCTCTCATCTTCTCCTACCTTAGTTTCTTCTGTTTCATGTTCACCGCCAACATTAATTTGCCTAAATACAGCTTCCAGGTCCTCTTCAGATTCCACGTTAGGTAAGGATTCAATAGGTATGTTCAAAGAAGCTAATCCATGCCTAGGTGGACAACCAAACATCGCTTCGTATGGTGATCTTTTTATACCACTGTGTAGTGTACTATTTTTCATGAGTTGAATGAATTTCAAACCATGGCTCCAGTGGGACGTTTTGTGATCTTGAATCCACGTAGTAGGCCTAAGCATATTTTCCACGTCTTGATTAGCTCTCTCGACACTTCCTTGGCTTTGACCGTACCTAGGTTTGCCGTGGACAATTTTAAAATTAGGCCACAAATCAACTGATTTATTCATAATTTTGTTTACAAACTTCCCGCTATTATCAGACTGTAATACTTAAGGTGTACCAAGCAATGTAAAAATATCTATTACATTTTCACAAACCTCATCAGCCGACTTGGACTTCAGCGCTCTAAGTACAATACATTTTGTTAGGTGATCTTGGTATACTAATATAAATTTATAATCACAATCCGGTTGCGACTGAAAATTAATTAAATCAACTTGGCATCTATGATTCAAATCCTTAAATATCATTGGCTTTACTACAATTCCTTTTTTCTGGCTCTTTTGCTTCTACAAGCAAGGCTCACAAATATTTGAATAAATCAATATATCTTTGTAGGAGATATTTTCGTATTTAGTTTTTAAATGTTTTAGCATACGGTCCCGACCACCACGACCAGTAGTAATATGAGCGTCATTCGACACTTAAAAAGTTCTTCATCATATCCAAAATACTTGATACTATTTTCTTCTGTAACTGGTGATATTAATTTTGTGATTCCATTTACTTCAATAATATCGTACCTTTTCAAAAAAAAATCGTTCCATTCCTTATTAGGTTTTGATTTTACGCTTTTAGCCTTATTAATTAGAAATTCATACTTAACCTTATTCATGGACACGGAATTCACTTTGGACAATTTACGTTCACTTTTAAGTTGTTTATAGAATTGCACGGATTTAGTCATGGTTACAAAATTACAAACTACACACACTTAACAATTAAAAAACACAAGCTCAACAACTCAACGAACAATAACCTCACAGCAACTACATCAAAACAATAAATGGGCGGGAAACAATCTTCAGTCTTCAGATGGTGGGGATGAAGACCGATGACACATCTAACTGATCTATTTTTAACATTCCCTGCAAACAGCTGGTGAAGGTCGACATTTACTAGTGAGAGTTGACCGCTCAATTTTACTATCAACTTCCACTGACCAGTTTAGTGAATGTTGACAATCCCCAGTCATTGTTAACCTTTACTAGTTTTCAACATTCACTGTAACATATACAAGGAAAAGCTTACAAATAATATACGAGGGTCATCTCAAAAGTAAGTTTCCCGTTTTATGAAAAATAAAAAACATGTAAAAAGTAAAAAGAAAACTATACTTTTATTAAACAACATGTACTTATTTTTCAATATAATCTCCAGCGTTGTCAGTACACTTTCTGTAGCGTAAAACAAATTTTTCAATTCTTTCTTTGAATCACTGCGTGCCCAGATTTTGGAGACAGGCGTCAACCGTCTGTTTCACTTCTGTATCTTCTGTATCCGTTTCGGCACGTTGTCTTCCCAGGTGTTCTTTGAGATAGGGGAAAACATGGAAATCACTCGGAGCCAGATCGGGTGAATGTAAGGAATGGTCGAAAATCTCCCTTCGAAACGACTCCAACAAATTCTGCGTAACTCGCGAGGAATAAGGACCTGCGCCGTCGTGGGGCAGAAGAACTTTATTGCTCAACAAACATTTCCGTTTCAAGAACGATGTATGCCACCAGCGGACCATTTAAATGCTCATGTACTTAAATTCGTAAGTATGTACATAGAAACTAAACGACGATTTTTTGCTGAAAACCCCCGAATCACACTACGCACTTCGCAATCGGACACGCTGGAAAATGGAACGTTCATGATTTTAAATTTCGTGTTGTCGTAGTTGCTACGGAAAGGATGAGGTTTTGGCACTACTGACACTACACATAAATAAAAGTTATCCAACCTTCGTTAGCCTGCTTGCGCCATTTCCCTTTGAAAGAAAAAATAGGGAAACTTACTTGTGAGATGACCCCTGTAATAATATTTGTAAGGATAGAAGTTAGACATGAAGTATAGCTTAATAAAGGGGACCAAACAGCGGCGACAAAATACAAATCGAGTGGCGATAATGTGTTCAGCAAACATGGAAGTATATTACACGTCATAATCCAACAAGAAAAAAGCGCCGATTTAAAAAAACGACCGTATTGTTCGAAAAACCGAAGTTCACGTAGAACAGAACTACGACGAAGATGAAGAATAGAATAATTATTTGATGTTACATCAAACTGATTAACTTTAAAAAGAAACTGGGTTACGAAAGCTGCACGCTTTTTCACTAATGTTCTTTAAAATGTCGCGTATTAATTTATACTTTGTTTTCTTCGTTAGACCTGCACTTATGTCCCTGCTGTCACTAATTTTTTTCAATAATACCGTAAGAACAATGTAGTTTTTATGTGTTCGTAACAAGAATTGCGTTCAGGCAAAAATTGCGTTAACTATGTGTGTTTCTCAGAACATTCACAGAGGATGTAACCGGACAGACATGATGAGAAACGAAACAGTGAGAAAAAGACTTAAAATATTTAATTTAAATGAAAAAATAAAATAAACCAGGAGACTAGTATTTTTTGGACATTTAGATAGAAAAGACGACAGTAGGTTAACAAAACAGATCTTCAAATATCTGTGGGAAAAGAAGTCAACATCAAGTTGGATTAAAGAAGTCAAAAAGGATTTAGAAGAAAATAATATAAACGCAGAAGAAGCAATTGAAAGAGAGGTTTTTCGTGAAAAGTGTTAAAAATGGAAGGAGTCCAGCGTAGGAGAGAGAAAAACGCAGGTTCAAAGTGGACTGAAGACAGGAAGAAGAGACATAATGAAAATATGAAAGAATATTGGAGAAAAAGAAAAGAACAAGGAATAAAGAATTGAAATTGACATGTAGTCGATACAAATAGAAAAAAAAATATAACAGAACTAAGTCGAATGGACATTTGGGAAGGATGGAAGAAAATAGATTACCTTTAACAGCAAGAATGTGTAAAGCAAAACGGAGAAGAAATATAGGTCGACAGAGAAAAACATGGGAATCGTAACGGACAACAAGGGCTAAAACGTGAACTGGAGACAATGATGAATTTCTTCTAAACGTTAAGTTCATGATGCTGCACGATTGGTATTGGAATCATTATATTTGCTGGACCATTACGTTTGACTGCGTCCTAACGGCGTGCCTGACATAATTAAACCATTATGGGGGTGAATTGTTAACCCATTGGGGGCAAAACACACACGGTGCAGGCCCAAGAAACTGTTGTAGCGGATTACAGGGAAGTGTCCTCTGTGTGTGTGTGTGTGTGTGTGTGTGTGTGTGTGTGTGTGTGTGTGTGTGTGTGTGTGTGTGTGTGTGTGTGTGTGTGTGTGTGTGTGTGTGTGTGTGAGGGTGGAGAGAGGGGGGGGAGAGAGAAGTTGTCGCTGTGTCGGTTTGTGTCCGTCTGGCTAATGAAATAACCGTCATTTTGACAAGGTCGACGGTGAACTGTAATACTTATGTAACGTCATCTTCGTCATCCTTGTGATGCCGACCTAGCTCACAGACGGTGAAACAGCTCGCCAAGTTAAATTGGTTTACGATGCGATACAAACGTGAAATTGGCGTTCGCGGACGTGAAATTTGTGACACTATGGGAAATCGGTAACGCGCGTGCGCAGACGATAAACGCGGTTAAGGACAAATCTGTACTCACAAGCTGGGCACCAGTGGCGGATCCACGGGGGATGATGGGTGGCGCGCCTGTGTTCGGAAAAACCCGCCAATACTGAACGCTACACCGATTTTATGTGTTTTGTTCTCTTCAGCCTTGAACTACCATCGAGTTAACAATAATCTTTTACAATTTTCGTCATCATCATCATCTTCTTCTTCTTCTTCTTCTTCTTCTTCTTCTTCTTCTTCTTCTTCTTCTTCTTCTTCTTCTTCTTCTCTCCTCCTCCTCCTCGTCCTCTTCTATTTCGCTCTTCTTATTTTATTTTGCGTTTCAGGCAAAAATCAGTTTTGGTTATTATCAACGCTTAATGTATTGGTCGTAAGTAGCAAATAACGCTTACTATTAAACATTTGGTCTTTTTATTATTATTATTTGGTCTCTCCGTCTTTTTCTTTGGCCTAAGTTGCAAACGATGTGTGTACGATGTTGGTCAAAAACTTCAAGCAATTTTTGTTTATTTTAGAAATACATGTAATTATTCTTCCGTATGTATGTTGTGCCTTCCAAAGCAATCCCCATCACATAAAACGCACGTATGCCAAAGTTTATTTCCAGTCTTCAAAATATTTTTGCAACGCGCTTTGACGTATAGCCTTGAGCTTGCATAGTTACTTCATTCTGTCTTCAACGGTCACCACGGAACGTTGGCCTGTCATGGTTGTTTTTAGTCTTGGGAAGAGACAGTTGTTATGTCTGGCTAAAAAATCTTGAACATGAAACGGTGTGTGTGCCGGAGTATTATAATGACCCGATTTCCGTTTTCAACCTAATAGCTTCACACAATATGCCTGAATAACATTCTTTATTTTCGGTTGCATCTAGTGATAAAAATCCATGGAAACAATGCACAGTCTTCACCTTACTTTCACGATCATGACTATCTTCATAACTCATTCATGACTATCTTCTGAAATTTTCTATCGTTTATAAAACAGCCGTTCACGTGTACAACAGAGAGACGCCAAAAGCCTCTGCAAGACTTTCACCACGGCACAGCAATTTATCTCATTCTTTTACGCAAAACTTAATTCTAGATACTGCACACTATCTTTGATCCTGCACTATTTTATAAAATGTTAGAAGATCGGCAACAAGTCAAAACACAACTTACTCAATTAGTTATAAAATCGAAACAACACATACCGCATAGCTGACGATTTTCTTAATTGTTATGAACAAGCGTACCCACATCCCAAAAAAGATTTTCGAACTGGACAATTCTAATGAGAAAATTTTTTAAATTCCACATACTTTTTGATCAAGCCTCGTAAATTATGGAATTGATAAAATATAATATATTTTTCTTAGTGCAGTGTGATGATTGAGTAGGACCTATATTGTGGCAAGTTATCATAAAACTTCCTAGTTTCCTGTTACTTAGCCCAACGTAGGATAAAGAAGATTCGTGCGGTGAACCTTTTACCTATTTTCCAGGTGTAATTTCCATAAAATTAATTGTATGCTCGTGTAAACCATTATTAAGCTCATCAAAACAAAATATAACCACTTCACGAACGACGAGCTGAATTGGTAATGATGCCATCGAAGCTGGATGACAACAAACAACACGTTACCAACTAGTTAGCTATATCTGGTAAACGAAAAAGTATTGTTGATAAGTATTGTTATCGAGTAAAATTAACTGAACAAAACCGTCTGGGTCTGAGATTAAAACGTTTAGGGACAAGTAAGTCACGACAGCTCCGGACTGTGGCGTATTGTGTAACTGTGAAGATGCTTTAGACTTGATAATATCGTAGAGTCTTTTCTGTCTACGATAATACTGTCGATTAGGGGTTTCCTCCCTCGGTAGTCGTCCGCTTTCAGCTGTTAGAAGATACCTACAACCTCAGAAGAGTGATGGCTACACTACATTTTCAGTCGTTTGATCAACGTTCAGCATAGTCAGGGGTAGGGGATCCACGGAGCGGCGAGAATATAACAGGACAGCCCCACCAAAATTTAAATTTCATTATTAAACTAATTCGTTCTTCCTGTAACACATATTAACGTTTTTGTAGAGGCGGAGTCAAAAGCAAAATTTAATTAGATAATCTTGTGAAGAAGATGTTGAAATAGAAAAAGAGCACATAATTATTTCAGGATTTATTAACAGGTTTATTGAATGTGTAATTTTAATGAAAACTCATGGCAGACGAACGGTACAGACTTCATTGGTAAGCATCACACGGATCTATACTCTGCCTTAACGGAGATTCAAAAAGACAGGCTGACAGTGAGATCAGTCTTGCAGAGCTAAGTTTAGGCAAAGAAAAATCAAAATCGCACCAAAGGAGAAATGGATCGAACTGCAAAGAAGACTGAAATCCAAAGTGAAAGATAGGAAAATTATAAAGATGAAAGGCGTGACATTGATTTTTTCCACGCAGTAGCACACAACATTAATTTAAAAAAACAATTTACAAATTTGTAATTACGTATTTTGATTCCTGTTTGCTTAAACGTTTATAAACAAAATGACAGGTTTATATAAAATATGTATATTAATCAAATGAATTTTTATTCGGGAAAAATGACGTTCGGGTGAATAGATTTGGGAAAAGGTATACAGCCAAAATGATTTCGGATATCTCGTCATTCGAAAAAATGTCCATTCAGTAAAGTGGTACCAAACAAACATTATATAAAATGACGCCAAACATCATTTTGAGGTTAGCTTCTCGCTTTAAAGGCCAAATGTCTCCCCTTAAGTTAACCGACGATTTCAACTGCTTTTATATTCTTAATTGATCTTCATTAACGGGTTAGTTCCCGTTAAGTCCTCAACAGATGTTTTTACGGTCGTTAAATCCTAAACGAAGATCGGTGATCGGACAAACAAACGGTCTGTTAGTCAAATGAACCAATAAAATGGCTTGTAAATCTATAAAGGGAATGACTCGAACAAATTTCGTTTAATCGTTAAAGTCAAAATAGACTTTACAGTACGAACTGCCGTGGGTCCGAATCCGGCTACGTCATAATGTCACAGGCCCGCGATTGTGTCAATGACACATTAAACGCCGGCCTTGGCGTTATTACCAAGTGACTGACTGAGAGAAACATTATTTTTAATAACTCCATTGTTCGGGTACGTCTGACAGACAATCCGAACGGAAAACATAGTCCAAAACGACACCATTAACATAAATTTTAAATTATTATTATTATTATCGTTATTACCGCTGTCGTGTTTTTCGCATTTCTTAATTAAATTAACGATAATTAACGGTCTTTTAGCGAGCGGCTGTCTCAGGTAATTAACAGTTAACATTATATGTAAATTTTTGGCAGTCCTTAGCCGCGGAATTCGTGCCTAATTGAAAACGCTATTAAAATTTTATGTCTGTGTGTGTTTGTCTGTATAGTGTCAGTAGTAGGCGTATATGTGTTTTCGTTTGTTTCCGCGGGTGTTGTGTTATTTATTTACTGAATGGCAGCAGAATGGAACCAAACTACGTTGAATATTTATCATAATTTTATTTCTGATGTCCTTTTACGTCCAAGCGCGCAAAATTTATTCTTTGGTGTTCAGCTGAGAGAACGAGGACACGGTAGGATTCGTTTAACCCGTGTTCCTAACAATTAGTGTCGTTTGAAACTTATTTCCAAAACTCTCCGTTCTAGGATAAACGTATCGCTTCGTGTGGTGAATACCCTGTTACTTCCTTATGTTTGATTATTTATACCGCCTGCTCTGTCTTCGTCAAGGCCGCCTTTCCCTTCTCAGTCCAAAATCTCGTTTATACGATCTTTAAACCTTAAGTTCGATGGTATGTGAATATCAACGGTAAGGTTAGGTCCCACAATTACCATCGTCATTTCGTCAGGTCAATTCCGGAGGCAGTCTGCAATGAGCGTGCGTTGAATTATGTAACTGATATATATGTTACATATTGTTTGAAAAATATCTATTGTAACTAAGAAAACTAAATATCGTGTAGTGTACATAATATAAGTAGTTTTTTTGCTAGTAAAATTAAATTAATAAACATCACGTTTGTGCTATAAAATCCTACCTGCCGCGGGGCCGCTACCCATCACTTTCTCCGTCCATTCCTGTAATAGTTCCTTTCATTTGATTCTCGCGCATATAACAATTTTACGTGTACTCTATTACCGAACGAATTGATCTAAACAGTGATTCTGTTGAAATGAGTTGTGTTTTAGCATATCTCCTGTAACTACAAAAATTTACTAAGTACAATTATATCACTACCGACTCGGAACACAATGTTTTTTATTGGTAAAAACGTAAACATTTTACCTTATAGCCTGAACCAGTTTCGCTTATTCAGGACTTTTACGTTTTTACCAATAAAAAACATTGTGTTCCGAGTCGGTAATGACATAGCTATATTTAATTAATCAACGGACACGTCATGGACAACGAAATCCAAGAATACAAAAATTTGTTTTATCATAGCCTAGTTTTCATCAGTTGTAAAACTGTTATGAAAATTCCAGGTCTTAGACGTATTCAGCAATTTAAATTGTGTGTGCGTGAGTGAGTGTTGAAATGAAGAGAGAGCAAGTGGGAGAGAGAGAACAGAGCACGAGATGTTACATATTCAGAAAATCTTTTCTTGGGGTAATGATGTCGATGACGCGAACGATGTTTTCCCTGTGCGTCAAAGTTATAATGGAGGTCTCGAAATCGCGGCCGATCGGCCGGCTTAAGGGTACGTTATCGAACTAATGTCGTGCTAATTACATGCAGACGAGTCGAATAAAATTACAATTCGGATTGGCTATTTCGGTTTTGTGTTCTGTACCAATTAGCGAAACAAAGGAATAATTACAACAGAGGAATTTCTCAGTAGAGGACGACGACGTTAAGCAGTGAATTGTTTATATATGTGTGTGTGTGTGCGCGCGTAAGCGCGCGCTCGCGTGCATTTTATATTTGGCTGCGACGACGATGACGGGAGACGAACGCTCGGCCAAATAATTAAGGCATGCCTCATTAAACCTTAATTCATACGTTACTAAGAAATCCAATTAAAAATAATGGCGTAATTAAAATTAATTATTTCACTTGTACTCCTCCGCTTAATACGTTTCTCTCTCTCGTTAATCACCGTTTAATAAAAAAAAAACATAAATGACGGAAGTTGAGGGGAAAAATACGGTATAAATCAACATACATCCAAACAACATCTGTAGTCTATTCCAGACGTTTGTTCTTATTTACACGATAAATTTTACGAGTTTCATGCGTTTCTTAACGGATGATTGTATTCTGACCTTGGTTTCATAAATATATAAAATGTTACACACGCACAAGGCAGTTTGGTCTGTTATGTACGATAATCTGCTTAATGCGAGCTTTATTTCTAAGCATTACCGTCCGACCCCGGTTAAGTCGGAACAGAATATGCCTCCCCGTTTCCCATTAGCGGAATTTTTACACGACTGCGCTCGTGTGAAGAACGGTAATGTGCTTCGGAAGTAAGTTTCTTTGTGTGCTCGCTGGAAATGAACATTTAGACCGATTTTGATGAACCTTGAATGAAATGATTCAGTTTCGTCTCCTGAGTGACAGCGCCTAAGTGCTTGTATTACCCAACTGGACTCAACCAAGAAGAAGAATTTTTTTTGGTCCATAGATGTTTCAACCTCTGTACCTCAGGAACCAGTTAATGAGATCAAATTGTTTTTACTTATGAAATAGTATTATATGTATACATAATATTTTGAAACATAACAACTTGTTGAACGCAGAAGTGCGTTTTGTCAAATAATGCCCAACTAAAAGTTGTTAATTGTCAGTGTACTGTTACTAATTTTTTTAAGGGGTCAAGAAATAGCGGTCAAAAATCTGTGGGATCAAGAAACAGATTCCTAAAAATTTATTTGTCCCTGTCTTTCAAAAAGAAATGAATTACGTCTAATTCTTCAGGGACACAAGCATCTTGAACTTTAACGAAAGTGTTTTTAGACGTTTTTGTAATGGCCACAACCACTTAGTCAATTTTAATTCACAGCTAAGATTTGATGTAGGTGTATTGAATAATTAATGTTATTTATTATATTATCGTATTTTACGTAATGGTCGAAGCTTGGCACAGTATGAAGACAAGAGACAGACGAGAAGCGTACTGGGAAGAGAATGCAGAATATAGACTGAGGGGAAATGAGGCGGTGCCGGAAAGGGCAAGTAAAGTGAAAATTACTAAAATGTTTTAAGAAAAACCATCCACTCCGAGACCATTGGCTGAGTTTTTAGTCGTTTTTTTTTGTACATGGGCAGGTTACAACACAATCGGACGGAAAACCCCAATTCCGTGGAGTTTCAGGGACTCTTCTGTCTGGGTTATCGTAACTTAGTGGATCCGGCTTTAGGGCGTCAAAGACAGCCGACCTAAACCAGCGACCTACATCAAATAAGGATTCGACGACGTTAACGACGGCTTAAGAAAATGAACCCCTACTGGTTTAGGATATACGTTAAGACTTCTCTCACTGGGAATATAATAGAAGGTAAAACAGAGAGAAAGGGGGAAACAGAAAGACAGAAGAGACAACAATTTTACAATGTTGTCAAAGGAGGAATGAATAGGAATGCGTGGGAAATAGGAGCGCATATTCAGATCTAAACTCTTGGCCTGTCACAAGACAGGATACTTCAGTGAATATAGGACCTACAGTTTAACGTGATCTACGAACTGCTAAGTGTGGGGAATGTGATTAGACAAGAACAGAACCTTGATTTGCCATCATTTTCCAGGTGAAAATTATCGTATTGTACTAGCTAGAGCCAGAGTACATTTTTAGTTTGCGAAGGGAATCGAGTCCATGCGCATGTATAGTGAGTTGATTCCCTTCCTAATGCACCACGACTACTCCATTAGAGAATATAATAAATTTTCTAAAATAATTATTCTAGACAAAGAGTTAGCCCACATTGTCAATACTCAGGGTACACTTTCGGTGTTTCGACTATGCGGTAGTATGTATCGATATGTAATGAATATCGCTTATACGTTTAGTAAAATTATCCAAAACCTATTAATGATTTTTTTTAAATTAAATAGTTTGTTTTTGTTATTCGTAACCGCTTGTTATTGTCATTTAAGTACTGTGCAAAGCGTGTTTAGAAATATTATAGGTTAAACCTGGGTTAATGGCGGCAAAACATGGTGTCGACAGGTTAACACAAGCAAACACATAAACGAATGTACTTAAAATGTAATACTCAGTTTTTATTTTACAACCCACAAAAATCTCAATTCGAATTAAGGCGGGATCCGGGTTACTATGCTGGACTTTTATGGTATAAGAGAATTCACTTTTTACTTTAAACGTTAAACTTTTTCCACATTTTTACTGTAACCAGTTTGTTGGGTTTCACATCACACTCTTCCGGTGTTATTGATAACCTGTTTACGTCGTATATTACTCTATGTTTTTAGTACAATACGTCAAGATATATTTTGTATTTTTCGCACGTTACGTATATGTAAAATTATATAATGTTTTCGGGCACAAGGTTGGATTCTGCAGTTCGAGTTTTAATACAATTGCAGTTATTAATTTGTTAATTTTTTTTGTTTCTTAATCTCACACGTGATAAGCATTGTATTTAATTAATAAATGTGGACATATTATTAAAATTTATTCCCCGGCTGTTAGGCCGTGTTCCATTATTAACAACACTGACTCCGACCGTGTAATCCTATGAAGTACATTACGACACCTCTACGGGGAGGAAGTTGTTAAGAAGATCCGACGATTCGAGGGCCTCAGAAAGAAGAAATCTCACCTACTCTGTTCACTGGCTTTTCTACTGAGATGCCGGAATACTGGGGTTATCCCCCGGTTTCTGAAACTAAAGAACAATATATTCACACCTGAAGCCAGTCGTATTATACCGGTGCGCAGAGCAGGCAATGTTACGCGAGCGCGTCCACCATCCCAGGAAAGATCTGGGGTCGACAACGATGTTAGGTTGATGCATTTGCATCTGGAGTTAAGCACCGTGTTGTCACAACGCCACTGGGATCTGGTGGATGGCCGAACTTCCAGCGCATCCGAGGGCGTTCGTGAGAGTGTTCGCGAATGCCATGAGACAATATAACAACGGCTTTACTTTGTGAGAATTACGAGTATTTTTAAATTGTCTCCAGTACAGGGTACCAACGTGAAGCTGGATAAGTCAAGTGATGGGGCTGCCATCTCTAGGCCTCTTGACTTGCCTGATTTTTTTATCAGGGTTTATTACCTTAGCCAGTTTTAAGGCGCCGGAAATCCGCCACCGACTGAATCAAATATGTCCAGAATATAATCTTAAAATTTCCTTGCGTAAGACGAAAGTTATGGCTTTCCACGGCAAGTATCCCGTTAGGTCGAAAGTAATTGTCAACAATAAGCCAATCGAACAAGTATCAAATTTTACATACTTGGGCTGCGACACAACCTATAATAATGACAGTGACATAGAAAATAAAATAAATAAGTTCCAGGCAATATGTGGCGCAATAAATAGAACATTAAATAACAAAACACGAAAAGACACAAGGATAAAAGTTTATAAAACGATGGCTGTACCTGTACTTATGTATGGGAGTGAAAGTTGGATGAATACCAAAAAAGGAGACAGCAAAATACAGGCAACAGAAATGAGATTTTTGAGACGGGCCAAAAGCTGCACAAGAAGAGATTTAATAAGAAATGAAGACGTGCGAAATGAACTAAATGTATATGCAATAAATGAAAAAATAACTGAATATAAAGAAAGATGGAAACAACAAGTGAATAGAATGGGAAATAAGAGAATACCCAAAAAAAATACTTAACTCCAACCCAAGAGGGAAAAGAGATATAGCAAGACCGCGAAAACGGTGGTCGTAAGTTTGTGAGGACGGAACAGGCAAATGCCTAATCCTTGTAGTGCAGAAGAAGAAGAAGAAGAAGAAGAAGAAGACAATTAACAACATTGGCTCCGGCCGTGTAATACTACGAAGTACATTGTGGACATATTAATTTGTCAAAAACCATTTTCACTTCTACGTGTCTTCTAATGCTACTGTGTCACAATCGTTACATTTTCTAATAAACATTTTAATTATTCATAACTGTATTACTGTTTTCTTTACAAAATAAACTAAAAACCGTAATCAATCGTCCTACATACACGCAAATAAACGTTTCGTATTTTCACGTGCAGTTAAGCAATAGAATCTTTTACAAAGGGTTCTTATCCCCTGATGTATCGATGCTATGGCGTAGTCAAGACATCAAAAGTGTAGTGATTACATATCTATAGCCGTTAATAGTTACAGTCAATAATAGGAAAGTAACGCCGCTTCTTTGTACAGCTAATTTGGTCGACATTCACAGTAAACTACAGAACTGTACCTACGTAAACTGTAGTAACGTAATGGCTGCGCCATTATTTAATCGTTGCCGTAGCTCGGGGATCTGTAGTAAAGCGAACAACTTCAGACCCACATACGAAATAACACTCCGCTGTTAATTTGTAATAACTTGTGTTAGTCGGGTTCATTATCTGGACGTAACTATAAATCGTTGCGCGGGCCCGCGACCGAGTTGTTAGTGCACTCGAATATTGTTCTGCAACGCTCATCGACCGCTTGTCTTTGTTACGTGTTTACATTGTTATTTATAAAGCAGCGAAATCGTGATGGCCGAGCCTCGTGTGATACAGAATCGTCTGTTAAAACGTTTATGTTAACATAGCTGCAAAAAAGTTTTCAAAACTGTATTCACAAGAATTTTTATTCCAACGCAACAAAGTAATTATTGTGAACAGCAAAATTAGATCGATAATTGTTCTCCCGACTGTCTCGTGAAATTAAAAACAAAAAGAAACACACCGCATGAATGAATATTTTTTACATTAACTCTGGCTGTTACATTAAATGTTATAAATTTTCAAACATTATTCTTACGCATATAAAATGTTGCCAACTGCCCCTCCTTTAAACTATAAATAACCTTTCAGTCATAAAATATTTCAATTTGGCTTTGAAGTCATTTAATGAGGCGATCTGCTTTCAAGGATAACTGCTCCTTGCTACACGGCCAGTACATACATCAGCAGCCACTACCAGTATGTACGTGCGCGCGCGCGCGTGCATGTTAAGTGTATGTGTGCATACAAAGTGTATGTAAAAAGTGCATAATACGTTGTCTGCTTATTGTCTGTTCTGAACCTCCCCTTCCCCCATTTCTCTTCTCTCATTCGCTTTCGCTTACCTCTCATTATTTTTTCTTTCTCTCTTTATGCCCGCCGCTATCAGCGAGCTAATTTCATTCTGATTCCTTTTCTCTTTCATCCGTATGCGTGAGTCTGCCGATCTACAATATCTCTGTTTATCGTCTAAGTCAACTTTCGTTTTCTCTGTAAAAAAGAAATGTTGTAATGGTTATATTGTTTAATGTAAGAAAATCTTCTTCTTCTTCTACAAGCATTAAACCTTTCCGTCCGTTGTGAATTATTGTTCGAACCAGTGGCGTAAATAAGAACTTCTCTGGAAGGATGAGACTAGCTTCTGGAGGCAGGGAATGAGACTAGCTAGAAGGTTGGACTCCCCATTTTCCTCAGGGCAAGTGAGATATTTAGGATTCTTTCCTTATAATTATTTATACGTACAATTATTTCTAATATACCTGAGCTACAGTGTGTCTTATAATGCAAGCATGAGGTTGTGAATAAGATGCATAAGTCCAACCTTATGTGCGGGGCCATTAGGCGAAAAGTCAGCAAGTAAAGAAACACGCCTAAAATTCTACAAGGTAAAATGGCTCTTCCCACACTTCTTTATGGGTCTGAGAATTGGTCTTTAACGAAAGGCCAGGCCAATCGCATCCAAGAGGCTGAAATGAGATTTCTCAGTCACGTGGCAGGGTATACTCTCCATGATCATAGAAGAAACACAGATATACAGCAGGAAGTGAATATATGAGTATACTCAACAGGATCGCCCAGTATCGGCTGAATTGGTGGGAACGTCTTTGCCGAATGAATGACTGCAACATCCCCAAACAACTATGGAACTATAAGCCGAGGGGACGGAAAGGTGTGGGACGTTCGAGGAAACGCTGGAGTCACCAGCTCTAATCTTTGCCTATTTGAGGCCGGAACAAACCATTCTTGGTTTAATCCTTGAAGATGATGATGATGATGATGATGATGAATTATTTCTAATCCTTATTTTAACAAATGGAACTAACTTAGAAATAGGTCTGCGACAAGTGTTTATAGAATTTCTCCGATATGTTTTATACGTCTGGGGCCTCCACCCCCCCCCCCTAGTTTCGCCGCTCAATCGAACCATATTTTTATTGCCTGCTCTGCTGTATATTCTTCGATCTTCGTGTTTAAATTATAAGTTCCAAGGCTTCACTTGATTGACTCATTTTTTAGGCTATCCCTGTTGTTGCCTTAGAAACCTCGTCTCAGCTGACCGGTCTCAACTATAAGTTTCAGTATTTAGGGTGCAGGTTTCGCTTCCAAATAGACCAAAAGAAGGTTTCGTTGAGATGTTGGACACAGGTGTTGTATCTCGCCGACATTGATTAGAATATATTGGGACTACGTTGTAAAGGAAGAGAATCAACGGCTTGTAAATTTCTATATCGGAAAAAGGTTCAACGTACCTAAGTTTTACCAAACCCTTGTGTTTGGCGACGATTAGGTTTTAATTACTGAGTACAAAAACAGCTTACATGTATGAATTGTATAAAAGTGTGTATGTGGAGATATCGACAAGCGAAATGGTCCATGGCATTCCAAGGCTCCACTCCGTTAAGGTGTACAGTGTGTTCATTCGTAGAGTGGAGCATGATGTAAAGAAAAACCATGGAACTGTACTTGAACCGGATTGGTTAGATGAGTGGTCGCATCACTGAATCCTCTGCCAGAAATAAAATAGTTCGTAACTGATTAGTATTAAGTAAGTAGCAATATAACAACACACTTACAAAAACCAATTGGGATTAATATAACTAATAATAAGGTAAGTGATTTTATACTTCTTTGGGTTATGGTTGTGCTGTTAAGGAAGTTTTAACTTCGTACTGTACACGCCTCTGTGTTGTGTCACTGCTGTGTTTACATCAGGACCCGGTTATATCATCAGTATGTTACATATCTTTACATTACTAAGCTGGTATTAAAAGAAAAGAAATAAAACAATTCAATGCCTTCAGATTTCTCGACTGTGGTATATCCTACCATGACAAAGTTCAAGTCGCAAAAAAATATGGGAAACTAAATAATAAGCTTCAAAATAATTATAATTTAAAGCACGATTTCTGCCTATAGACAATGTTTAGGCGCACTGTCTCCCAACCTTCCTGTTTGACATCCACGACCACTTACATTTTCTTTATAAGCAGGAGATACTGCGGAAATGAATGTATTCGTTTTGTGTATCGGAAGAATGCATTCTTATAATATTATTTGGGGCTTCATTTTATTATTATGATTATACACACTATGCCCACACTATCCCTGAACTGACTCCGGGGCTTTGCGAGACGAAAGGCATGCCCGCCGCGCGCTCGTGTGCTGCGTCCCGAGCTTCAAATAGAGCTCCTGCCGCAGGGACCACAGATGATGCTGGATATTTAGGGGTGTGGCCCTGCTACCGGCCGTGTACACTAGCCCTACTACATTACACAAGATCCAAGTTTATTGATGGACATGCAGGATCATGTAGTCCAGTTATGAGATGTACTGAAGTTGCCAACCTCTGTGTTGGCGTCCTCGGCTGCTTCAGTGACAAAAAGAAGTTTCGACGGGTAGTGAGGGGTGGAATTTTCTGATTGCACTTGTTTGGCCTGCCACACTAATTTTGTGGCGTGACTTGTTAGAGGCGTAATACAGTATTTTTGGAAAAACGTAGAACTTACTAGAGACTCTATCAGTCGTCTTCTTACTCGACACACCAAACCCCTCAGGTTTATGCTTCTTTCAAATGTGATATACTAAGGTTCTAATGAACCGTTCTATCATACTTGTCTTCTGTTCCTCAACTGGAACAGTGTCCTTCTGTCTCAGTGTTTGGACCGTCAGGGTATAGGGATGTGTGAAAACCCTGCATAAAACTAAAAATAAATAGATCAATAAATAAAAACTTAAATTTAAATACTCAGGTTCAAAGTAGACTGAAGACAGGAAGAAGAGACACAATGAAAAGATGAAAGAATATTGGAGGAAAAGAAAAGAATAAAGAATTGAAATTGGCGTGTGGTCCTTAAATGGCCGATACAAAAAAAAAACTTAAATAAATAAATAAAATATTATTATTATTATTAAGTAAGAAACGTGAGCTTAGTAGACTACTAATCTAGAAGCTACCGGCTGTTATTGTAGAGGTCTTGGGGTTCGAATCTCGGCCGTGCCATAAAATACTGGTGTGTTGTTGAGCCCCAAAGTCGACTCAGCCTGTGAAAACGAGTACGACTTCACATTTCTCGGATAACAGCGGACGGCTGAAGCGTAGTGCTGGCACACTACTTCCTTGTACGCCGAACGGTTCATATAAGCCACGGAATCGTGCATTGCTCGGAGAATGCTTAGACGATAAAAAGATCCAATATCACCATTATTTGCTAACTAATAAACATAAATGTTTAATTATAATTATTTTCTTCTAAACTAGAGACAGAATTTCCATTTATTAGGTTTGGCATTATATGCGAGGGGGATACTTGCGAATTCGTATATTGATATTTTTGTGTTGTAGACATGATAGCCTATATAGGCCTACCTTTCTTAAGTTATAGGAATTCGTTCATTCCAGATAAAGATTTAAATTTTATAATTAGGTTTTCCGATCATTTGAATATTATTATACAGACTAATTCCAAAAGTGAACTGAAGCCACGCTCCTTTCTTATTATGCAGTTATAAACAGATCAGCATAACGTAATTATAACACTATAATTGTAATCATCTAGAAGAAAGATAACAATCAGGAAAGAGAGATATTAATTAATAGTATCCGTTTACTTAATATCTTTAACTACAAATTGAATAATTATTATTGTTAATCGTAATTAAATTAATCGCAGTATGATGCACCTTTGCCAACTTCATTAGTGTAGAATTACGCAAGACAGTGGAGTTCCGGCCAATGTACTTTTGTGAACATTAAAGTTGTTCCAATTTTAGTTAATTTAAAAGACCTAAATGAACGAATTAATTTAATTTCTTATTTTGTTTTATTTCTTTTAATTTTCCATGTTCTTCTCTTCACTTTTTCCTCTTTACATTGTTCAGCTACATCTCTTGTTTCACGGTGTTAACCGGATCGCATAGATAGCCGTCTTAAACAGTCGAATGAATTGCTAAACACCAGAGAATTCGATACTGACGACACTCTTCTTTACACTTGTCTAGACCATTTGGTATTCGTTATTTCGTTACTGTTAAAGCTTCCGGGTTGTTAATCTGCTATTGTTAAAGTTATTGCTGTCGTTACAAGTTTCGGCGTAGCGATGGGGCAGCAGCCATCTTCAGAATCAGAGACTAGTGTGTATCTGTCCCAAGACCGGAAACAACAGCACATTCCCAACAAACTGTTCAAAAGACAAAATACATCGGTACTCCTTTCCAAAAACATAGGCTTTTTGAAGTGGTAGGATTTTTGTAAAACAAAACTTTTGTATTTGAAGTGGTATAATTTTAATATACCGTATCTACTAGTAATAGTTTTTTTGTATGTACTTCCTGAAATAGCGCGTTACCTATGGCTACCTAGTGATTATTCTTGCTATTTGAACACATCCTTGGCTCATTATTGTGCTCCGCTTTGGGAGCGCCCCAATAATGTCTATTCTTCCCGAACGTGTCACAGCCAGACAAAATTCCACGGGTGAAAACGTTGGTTTGTCTGTATCTGTGTATCTGTCATCTAATTGTTTCTGTCTGTTATTCAGTGTGTTTGTCTGTCTGCCTGACCTATCTGTTTGTCTGTCTGACTTTTATCTCCCTCCCTCTCTCTCTGTTCTGCGTGAGGAAAGACGCTAAGGAACGCAGATATGCATTCATATTCATGAAAAGCGACAAGATTACGATCGTGTAATTAATATAACGAAACGACTGACTATAAACACGATAATAGCTCCCAGCAGCAGCAGCGCATTCTTAGCGTCTGTCTCATTAACCGACATACTTTATTAATACCATGTTCGATGACTTAGGCCTACGTGTAATGTTTATGCGACACGGCTCTGCGTATTACGTTACGTTTGTTTTGTTCTTACATAGTGTTGTGGTTAGCGTAAACAAACATACTGTACTCACACCAGTTTTGCTGCCGAGACGCCTGAGAGCGGGGGGGGGTCTACTGAATGATAGCGCATGCTTGTGTTGGTGGGATATTACTGGATTTGTAAACATTGTTCAGACGTATTTAATTGTAATTTTGTGTGCGTATTAGATTGAACGTTCGTAGATTATATGTAAGTGTAATTTATTGAATATTTTGTTAAAGTGTGTTTTATTATTCGCTAAAAGAAATACCTTGTGAGAGAGTCAAATCACTGAATGATAGCGCATGCTTGTGTTGGTGGGATATTACTGGTTCTGTAAACATTGTTCAGACGTATTTAGTTGTAATTTTGTGTGCGTATTAGATTGAACGTCGTAGATTATATGTAAGTGTAATTTATTGAATATTTTGTTAAAGTGTGTTTTATTATTCGCTAAAAGAAATGCCTTGCGAGAAACAGTCAAGTCACACCGAAACCGTGTTAAACGTATTTTAAATGTGGAGTGTTGCAGTGATGCGTGCAGTGGAATGGCATACGTCACCACATTCCTTGTTCGGTAGCTGGTAGTACGTCTGTCTCCAATCCCTGTCTCGTCACTGGGCCCCCATAGTTGGCCATAGCTGATTAATGGGAGACGAATCATCGCAAACGGTAGCGATTGGTCGCATTTCTATCAGTTTCTTACGGACGCGCTCCGTAATACGTAGATCTCTTTACCACTTCTACCGATTGAGAAGGGTGAGCAAGGGCCGTAGGTAAGACCTTCGAGACCCTGCGGCAGTTCCTTAAATTTCCTCCCCACCCACAATTTTCAATGTTGAAATTTTAATAATTCTCCCCTCCTCCATAATGATGATACTTTATTTCACTTTCATTATTTTAATAATGGCATATTACACATATTCTACGGTCAGTCGAGTCTCAAAATACTGTTAACACCTGTCCGGCTGTTAGGCCGTCGTCAATAGTTAATACCAGACGTTTCGTCACGGACATCTTCAGTGGCGCGGAAACAGAGATTTCAAACGCTCGCGTAGGACTACGAGCAGAGAGGCAGAGATTTCCTCGTAGACCTAAGGGGGCTTTGAAATCTCTGTTCCCGCGCCAGTGAAGATTTCCCTCGTAGGTACGGACGAAACGTCTGGCACTAAGTGTAGACATCTTAGACCACAGCCCGGTAACGTTTACAGTGTTGATACCGGCCATAAAAGCTTACGTTCTTGTGTCACTCTCAGAATGTTTAAAAAACAGATAATTATTTTTTATTTTACAACGTTTTCTTAAAATTTTATATGATAAGCAACGGCGTAATCTGTGTATTCTGTTCCACTTTATATACACACGACACTGTATGCAGACAGTTAATGCGTTTAAGATACAAGTAATCTATTTGCAGTAAGTTTCGAAGAAAAGACGAAAAAAAAGAGTCAGTATTTCAAAAATATTTAACATCAAGTTAATAATGTTTTTGAAGTCTTCTTCCGGTATGGACCGCGTCAAAAATGTCTTTTATGAGAAGTTAATAAATTGAAACATGTAGACACATTACAATAGTTAAAAAAATACAATTAACTCTACTTCCTCCTCCATTTCTTTTATAAAAACCCATCAGTTACATAATTAAAATCTAATTCACTTAACAAATAGTTTTCAACATTTAATATCCTTAATAAATCTTTGCTTCATAACATTTATCAATACACGTTACACAATTTTCACTTTTGAAAAAGACTTTTCAGCAGATGTAATTGATACCATTATTGATAAATACGTTATCAACGTATTTAAGCCAGCTGTGACCAGCTCGTTATCGGAGAGTGAGGTTTATTTTTACAACCAGAATACAAAGGATGCCGCCGTATCTGGCTGTAGAAAATTACGAATTGGCCGTACAAAAATGCTAGTACAGATCGTTTTTAATGACGAGAAGCACCTCATGTAGAAAAGAATAAAGAGGAAGAAACCTTCAGGTGGTATTCCAACACATGAGTGATGATGTTCCTAAAGTTTTTCCATATGACAGAAGATTTGATCGTCGTACCCACCCAATCAACGTTTCTTCTGCTAACGTCGTCTAATAAATTAAACACGCTACAGAGGAAATACAAATTTTTACTTTTATTTTTACTGTCAAAGTCATAAATAATTTTTATAATAAACATATTACAGTGCACAGTTTTAAAAAATTTCAAAAGAGAAACGTTAAAGTAGGCTTATATATTTTATGAAGGTCGTAATTTAAACAAATCCACATGTTCGCGCTCCTATTTAAGAACATTCCGAGGTTATAAACATTCCGAATAATTCTTGAAAGGAATCAAGAAGAACGGTGTGTTTAGTACAACACACGCTTTGTTTGTGGTACCATCCATTGTTTCGTCTCTTCTACGGTAACGCATCTTCAATGGCTCGACTAAGCCCCGTTGTCAACCAAGTTTTGAGAAAATCCGCGCGACCGCGCGCGCGCGCACACACACACACACACACACAATGTGGGGTATACGCACTGGCCACGCTCTATTGGATCACAGCAGACGAAAAAGAAGAAGAAGGGGAACAAGAGTGAAGAAGGCACTGAAGAGTCGGTTGTGCTTGTTGAGTAATAAACGGCTCTCTGTTCAGATGACGAACTGGCCGTAAAACAAGCAGGAGACGAATGAGAACACGATTTTATAGAGACATGAGTTTGTCGAATTCTTGTGACATTATTTTGAAACACTTCACCACACGTTGAAGGCAA
Source organism: Magicicada septendecula (assembly GCA_034769895.1). Classification (NCBI taxonomy): domain Eukaryota; kingdom Metazoa; phylum Arthropoda; class Insecta; order Hemiptera; family Cicadidae; genus Magicicada; species Magicicada septendecula. The sequence goes on along the minus strand of CM068374.1, from coordinate 406,233,521 downwards.
ACAAACTGGTTTGTCACTTCCATTTCTAACTGTTGTCTTTCACATTTTACAAGACATAACTAACCAGCCAACGGTAATTTATTTTTATGCTACACATTGACATACAAATTGTGAAATTATGACAATTATTGGAGGAGGTTTACCAATAATTGGTACTGGTGTGCCACTAATGTGTATACCTTTTTTTATATTGTTTTAATAAATTATTATTATTATTATTATTATTATTATTATTAGTAGTAGTAGTAGTAGTAGTAGTAGTAGTAGTAGTAGTAGTAGCAGCAGTAATTACTAACAGGCGTAGCTAGGTGGGGGGGTGGAAGGGACAAGGGTTGGCCGCCTCGGCAGTGATAACTTGTCGAGAGGTAAAATGAGCATAGACTGTAAATTGTAAAATTTGTTCTACAATCGTATACAGAACGTTCAATATAATTGTAATTTTAATCCTGATTCTTTCAAGCACATGTTTGTGAATGGAAAAATGTTCACGAAACTGAGTTTTAACTGTTTGTTTATAACAAATATTTACTACACAATTGTTCAATAGTTACTGAACCAAAACCAGACCATCTTATTTTTAAAATATATATCCTTAGTGGTTGTCTTAAAGCTTCTAGTTGAAACGCGTTTTACACAAACATGGAGTGCATCCTTGTTTGTAAACAGTTCCCAACAGTCGTTGGTGGGGAAGCGGCCGACAATCGGGAACAAACGTAGCCACCGTGGCAGTGAAAATATTGGAGTGGATCACGTTCTGGGAATTGGATGAGAACAAAACCAGGCCATGAAGAAGAGGGACTTATAAAAGGAAGATACACTGGATAAAACAACGTGGCTCATGGAGTGCGGTGACGGCTCATTCGAGCGAAAAAGGTATTATTAATATCGTTACTACTAGGCAGACAGTTGCCGATAAACATCATGAGGAAAGTGAGATCAGAGCAGCGATTAGGAAAAAGGCGGGTAAACCCCTACGTGGGTTGATTTGGAATAAAACCATTAGTCAAGACACGAGCAAAAAGATATTCCGCAATTATTAGTGAAAAAGTAATGAGAGGCGGAAAAGAAATGTGGCTCAAATCGACTAAGACGAATAGACATAAAATCCGAATTTTGTGTTTGGAGTTCTTCAGAAAAATTTTTTAGTTTATTATTTAAAGTTTAAAGTAAACAAAACGAGTGGTTAACGAACTATAACGTATGATAAGTAAATGCTTTGACTGTAGCTGATTGACACTTGATAAAATTCTCAGCAAGTATAAAAAAAAAACTGAACTAAGCACTTAGTTGTGACGTTCAAGTGATTTCTTCTTCTCCAATCATACGCATGCTGTACATACACTTAAAACTGAACTAAGCACTTAGTTGTGACGTTCAAGTGATTTCTTCTTCTCCAATCATACGCATGCTGTACATACACTTAAAACTGAACTAAGCACTTAGTTGTGACGTTCAAGTGATTTCTTCTTCTCCAATCATACGCATGCTGTACATACACTTAAAACTGAACTAAGCACTTAGTTGTGACGTTCAAGTGTTTTATTCTTCTCCAATCATACACATGCTGTACATACACTTAAAACTGAACTAAGCACTTAGTTGTGACGTTCAAGTGTTTTCTTCTTCTCCAATCATACAAATGCTGTACACACACATAAAAATGAACTAAGCACTTAGTTGTGACGTTCAAGTGTTTTCTTCTTCTCCAATCATACAAATGCTGTACACACACATAAAAATGAACTAAGCACTTAGTTGTGACGTTCAAGTGTTTTCTTCTTCTCCAATCATACGCATGCTGTACATACACTTAAAACTGAACTAAGCACTTAGTTGTGACGTTCAAGTGTTTTCTTCTTCTCCAATCATACACCTGCTGTACATACACTTAAAATGTTGTTCATAATGGTTATATTCGTTCGCAAGTTTAGGTTTGCTAGGTTATGTTTATAACCTAACGTGTTTCTATGGGATGTATAATCCCGTGTTATTATGGAATTATATTTAAACCTGACCTAACGAACCTAACCTTGCGAACGAATACATTACGATTTTGCAAACGTAATATGATTAAAACAGAATATAGCCTACGTCTTTACGCATTGTATTGTAACCTTAGACACAATATACGTATATAAACATTAAAAAAACATTGTAAATGTAGTACGGGAGCGCCAGGCACAAACAGATTTCGGCGACAAAATAAAAAATAAACACATGTGTAAAATTGAGTGTTCCCCGCCTTACTTCAAGTTGAATTTTTTGGTAATTTACAGAAAAAAGTGAGTATTGTTTGAAATACTAACCGAGTATTGGTTTCCTTGAGTCCTTTCAGAACACCAACATTTGCTGCCACAGGCGCATTTTTAACCAATAATAAACGCTACTCTAAAAAGTATAGGACAATGAAAAACGATTACAACAGAAAATAAACAATTCTATAACATGAACCAATAAATTAACAGGGTTTATATTATTTTTCCTAAACACGTATGCGATTATCTCTACATATCGACTATCGTATAATCGAAATATTGAAAGTTATTGCAGGTACGGTTGTTGGGAAAGGACTGTTTTTTTCTGCCCCACATCGTATAAGGAACGTTTTCATTTCCACTCGTTTAAGTTGTTTCTCTTTGTCTACAGACGCTCTCTGTCTCTCGTTTCCTCTATACGTATTCACATGTCGCTCTTACACGACCCTGATAACAAAACAATGTAGTTATTCGCTCAAACCACACACACACACACACACACACACACACAGCAACGTACGTATATTTATGCGCTTCCTAACCGTCGCACCGACACATTAAATCCACAATTAGTGTAACAATAAAAGGCGGTAATTACACATTCGGTCGTGGGGCCACTGCCAGCCAGATGTTTTCTACACCGCTGCCGTCCAGGTGTCACGTATAAATCAACCCCGCGTACGCGCGCGCGCACTCACACATTGGCTTTCCTTGTACGCTGAAGAAACGTTCGTCTATGCGTGCATGAAGACGAAGACGAACCTGCAGAGAGACAGAAACGGAATTATGAAACAAAAATAATAGTAATAATAACGATAATAGTAAAAACAGAACAAGAACATTATAAATAATAGTAACAATAAAAATAATCACCATAATAATGATAATGATAATGGTAATGTGGAAATCACAGCGCGTCAGAACGGCGAGTAATGGTATGCTGTTTAAATTAGTATAACTCATTTTGAAAAATTAATTAGCCGTCAGAGGAAACGCAGTCTACTTATAAGAAGTTAATTAAGAATTTTTTTCTAAATAAGAAAGAAAGAAAAACAATTTGCATAATATTAATATTTAATTCTTTTATTCAGTTCTCTTTACTTCTTCGCATTTTTTCTCTCTCTCTCTTCGCCTATTTGTGTCTACACACTGTACGTGTATGTGTGTATATATGCAGAAGGAGAGAGAGAGAGAGATGGCATATCTACATAATGCAATGTATGTATTCTATTACACAATTAATTTGATTAATTTGTGCTAATTAATTTACCACTTCTTACAGCAACACTTTTTCTACAATCTTTTATGCATTTTGTTCATCAAGTAATGAAAAATATAACTTTATTCTAAACAAAATAAATTCCATGTTTTCTTATATAAATTCTTGTTTCTCGTTTTATATAACATTCATTTCTGCAATAATTGACACAATTTATTGTGTTTAAAACTGCGCACAGAACAATGACCAGAACAGCTGTTATGTAATAAATCAACATGTTCGCGATTTCGATGCTTTCAGACATTTTGTGGCACGTTAATCAGCTGTTCGTTTGGTGTTAGACGGGAGACTGTTGTTGAACATACACGTTTCGGCGGACAGCTTGAACACCGTTCTTCGGCAGGTCAACGAGGTTGCTGCTACACGTTTGATTTGTAGTTTTCAATAAAGCACATGTAAAGTCGAATCTGAGATCTTTTGTAAGCCACACGATCTGTTTTACGAATTAGAAAATAAATCATATACGAAGTATCTGTACAGAATATTTTTGTAAGTAAATTTGTTGGCGTCCGTGTCGTGAGGAGGTATCTGTGCAATCATATTATCCCGCTGTAGGTTAGTCTCCGAAGTCACTGGGCCATAATCTTTTCAAACGTTTGGGATTCACTACGTGGATGAGGTTCGAAGCTATGACATTAAGAAGGCTCTCAAGTTCTTCGAAATTTTTTTTCTTATCTCGCACTCAACACTGATTAAAGGAATGTGAAAATCAGGATGTAAGGTGGTAAACTGTGGAGCGCCGGCTAAGGTGGTTAAATTAATATCTTTTATTGGAATATTTGAAAGATATTAATAGGCTACTTTATTACTCGTGCAACCTCCATAACTAAATGACGTACGTCCATATTGGTTTGATTACGGCTTTACACCATAGTAATTTGTATTCCAGTGGCAAGAATGATTTTTACCGAACATAAAATAACCTCACTAGTTTTTACCGAACAGATAGTGCATTAAATAACCTCACTCGTTATTGCCGAACAGGTAGTAATAGTACATTAAATAACCTCATTTGTTTTTAAAACAGTGGAATTAATAATCGAGCCCCACAAAATTCGTTACTAACAACTTTAATAACGGTTTTTGTAATCAGAGAAACTCGAGCACAACACTTTTCCAAGTTCGCAATGTGCAACACACAGTAAAAGTTAAAACGTAAAGCCTATGCCAAGTAAGTCACACCGAATCGCAAGTTACAACAATAACTAATAACACATCTTATCGCTTCGATTCGCAATTACGAATCACAATTACAACTGGCCGGCCGAATTCACAACATAGAAATTATGTATACATTAACGTATACAGGTGTGTGTGTGGGGGGAGAGGGGGGTAAACATAGGATATGAGCGTACAGATTTATACTCCGCTCGTGGTTCGATATTGTTCCATGGCGTTCCCAACGCTTGGAGAATAATCGCTTAGCCTCTGGAAGGCGTAGAAATCTCTACTAAAGGTTATAGAATTATAGGTTATTCGAAACAACAACGTTAGTCGAGCTTGAAAAAGGCTGTCACGCAGGTTGCCTACCTCATAGGCATATTATTATTATTATATTTTGTTTTCATTATTATAGAAAACTAATATATTGCAACACGTTGCTGTCTTTGTTTGTCACTTTATCAAAACCAGTGACACCATACATGAAATTAAATCCCATACTTAAGAGCAAATCGTTATTACTAACGACGCAAGGAGTTGATGATCTCAAAGACTACAAGAAGACACACAAAATTCCACAGGTGAACCAGATGGTTTTGGAAGTCCACCGACTTCGTTTTGCTGGCGGAAATTTTTAATCCGAATCAGGCACACAGTTGGCTGACTCTGTCCAATGCAAACCGCAACTTGACCTTTGTGTCCTCTATTGCTCACACGCTTACGTTTACAAAGATTTAACAGTGTTAGGCTGACGTCCGACGCTCGTACAGATTTCAGGTCGTGTGCGTAGTGGTAAAAAGTGATTTATTATTGAAATCAAACATACGGTTGGGATCAGAACAAATCATCATCATCAGCGGTGGTGGGACTTGGCCTGCTCCAAGAGTCGACTGCATTCTTCCCTATTGCGTGCCCTGGCTTTCCAGTTTCTTATGTTCAGCTTTCTGAGGTCCTCCTCTGTCTGATCTTTGAATCTACTTCGGGGTCTTCCCCTTGCTTTACTACCCATTGGTTTCTGGTAGAAAATCTGTTTCGTAGGCTGTCCTTCCCCCATTCTCTCTATGCGTCCAACCCACCTTAGCCTGAATATTTTGATTTTCCTGATAATGTCTGGCTCTTTGTAAAGAATATATTTCATAAATATAGCGCCTGGGCCACATTCCATTATCGTGTACTCCTCTAAATATTGTTACTAGAATCCGTCTTTGACAGCAATCTAGAAGTCTCTCGCTATTTTTGTCATAGTCAGGTTTCTGAAGCGTATATCAGCACTGGCCTAATAAGAGTTTTGTAAATTGTGCATTTCATGCTTCTTGAGATGAAGCTAGATGGCAGGTGTTTTTTAATCCGTAATATGTTTTATTCGCGAGATCTTTTCTTCTTCTTTTTCAGTGTTGGTGTCGTTAGTGCTGTTTACCTGGGAACCAAGATATAAGAAATCTTTTGCTGCCTGTATATTTTTGTGCTTTTTTCAAAGTTTTGAAGGGTTGGGTTTAGTGGTAGTTTGTTGGTATCGGAACAAATTAACCTTGGTTTAATCACCAGAGCTGATGATGATAATGATGATGATGACATGATATTAAAAACATCATATGATAATGTAAAAGTAAGTGCTGTGTGTGTGCACGCGCGCGCCTTTTTGTTACTAATAATTACACATTTTTACGTAAACTATGCATCTGATATGTCTGTTTAAGTGCGTTTTTATTTAAATTATTCGCTTGATGTGAATATTTATTATAAACAATATTTATTATAATGCAGTTACAGTGAATAATTACGTACTTAACATATAAATGCGCTGTAGTTCTACTTTAACACGTGATTGTTTTGTATATCTGGTGTTTCGCCCGTGTGTGTGTGTGTGTGTGTGTGTGTGTGTGTGTGTGTGTGTGTGTGTGTGTGTGTGTGTGTGTGTGTGTGTGTGTGTGTGTGTGTGTGTGTGTGTGTGTGTGTGTGTGTGTGTGTGTGTGTGTGTGTTGCAGGCTAATTACACCGAACACAACGTGTTCTTGTGACTTGTTACAACGTTGTAGGCTACCGGTTGTAAATTATTTTTTAAAAGAATCATTTGTTAGTTGCTTGTTATATATAAATTATTATTATCTTTTTTATCTTCCTTTACCGGTTCCTCACCATTCACCTCTGTTCCTAAAACGAGAAAACCTCCAAAATACTGTAACGGATGAGACCGATGTGTGTCACAACTCGGCGAAAAGAAATATCCAACGACACTTCATCGTGTACATGAGAAAGTCAGGTTCTAAAAGGTGTGATAAAATCAGCTGATCTAACGACGAAATCAAATGACTGGTGCTCCAGGTTGGATGTCATGTGTGAGAGGCCAACAACTTCACACAGGAGAAATCTCGCTTCCTTCGGAAAGCGTACGATCAGTCTGTAATGAATAAATTAAAAGATAACTGATACTGTAATTGTACTCGGGGAATCAAAACAAAATCGAATAAAGACAGAAGTAAGTTTAGCAACAAGGGACGTAATGAGAGTTTTGCGGTCAGGGAAGATGAAACAAGTATCCAAAGAAATGCTGAAGAGAAAACCAGAAACAGGGGGAAACTACTGGACTTGGATGGAATGTCTATTCCAGGATTTTAAGACAACGGAAGTGACGCCAGAGAAGATTGAGGATAGACTGGGTTGTGAAGGAGATCAGGTATCACCAAGAGACGGTAGATAGAGGAGGAGGATGGGCGCCATACGATGGCTAACACGAAAGTGGAGGTGAGCAACTGTGTAGAGAAAGAATGAGTGAGTGAGGGGGAGGGGAAGGAGAGAATAAAGTTATTAAGATTTGCTGATGGCATTGTTCTTATTGAAAAAAATAAAGAAGACTTAGACAAACTATTGAATGATATGGTAAAATTAATAGGAAAGAAATTTGGTTAAATATCACCAAAAGCTAAACGAAAGTTGTAAAACTGTCTAGGAATGATAGTCGATATTCTTAAAATATTAAAATTTTAAAGATAGGGTAGAAAAAATTGGACAATTTGGCCTACCTGGACAGCAAATTAGAAGCGATGGACGAATCAGAAAAGCATACTACTGTAAACCAAAAGGGTTAAATTTTCAACAAGAAAAATTTAGTGTTGTTAAATACTGGATTAGGAATTGAGGAAAAATTCCATATGGTGAAGACTGGAATAGCGTGCTACATGAATACGGAACGTACAGAATAGGGAAAGCTTTAAAGACGAAAGATGAAAGACTTTATAGCTTGGTGATGAAGGAGAATGTTAAATGGTAGTGACAAAGCAACAAATGGATAGTGATTTCTGAAAATAAGTAAAATAATGGAGGAGATCAGTTTACTTTGTGGAGAAGATGTGACAGGCTGATGAGACACCAATCCAGGAGGGTTAATGACTTCGGTGACGCAGAGTACAGTGACTAGGGAGAACTGCAGGGAAACGCAGAATTTGAAGTACATGAAGAATGCTATTGAAGACTGTAGAATGCTGTGTAGGTATTCGGAGATGAACAAATTGACTCAGGATTATAGGAGAAGCTATCGTTTCAAACCAGTCAAGTGACTGAAGACAGAGAGAAAAATATCAGAAAAATAATAACATAATCAGGTAAAGCATAGTAAGTAAAGCGTGTTCCATAATGCTCCAGAAATATAGAATTTACAAGTCTAAAACATTCTTGTCTTCACAATAAATACAATTCAGCTGTAAGCCAGCCAGTCTGTTCTTCGAATTGTTTTACATCGATTTGAATGCGGTGTTAGTACAAGTGTTATGATACTTGCGATACTAAATGTGATTAGTCCCCTCCTCCTCTGTGTCTCTATTTTTTGTTCTATCGTCAGTCGCTCGACTAGTTAGATACGATCTTCTAGCTCCTCGTATTCTGAGCCAATCTCTCCATTCGTTCCCGTAAACTTACAACATTACACCGCCCAACATTGTGCCTCAAATGCTCCAGTGCCTGCCTTCCGTTCAGTTCCTCTCATTCACTGAACACCCTCATCGCGAGTGTCCATCCTACCACCACCTCTCGTCTTCTCGTCACAGTTCATGGAACTTTTCTTCCGTTATTTCTCATTCATTTATTACACTGCCCATGAACGTAATCCTCCTGTTACACTGGCCATTTTTAGCACCCTCCTGTAACAGACTTCAAATACTTATATGGTTCGTCTTTCCTTATTGTCAACGTTTCACGTTCATACAGTGCGATGGCCCAAACACACGGCGTCAGAAAGTTTTTCCTATTTGGTTAACTAATGTATGACAGTAAGCAATTTTCCCGCCTTTTCGGCTTGCGCTACTTTTCTTTTGATGTCATTTCTGCTTCGGCAACTCCTTGTAATACTGCTTTCAACGCAGTCCGTTTGTTCTATGTTAAACTTCCCAATTTTAATGTTTAAAGCAGTAGTTCTCAACCTTTTTTTAGTTCACGGCACACTGTCTTATGTAGTGAGTTCCCGCGGCACACTAAAGTACGAGTTGGCAACAATTCCCCCCTCCCCCATTCCTCTCACAAGTATGACTGGTCCTTATGCTGGGTCCCCAGAATTAACCGTCGACCTCCCTCTGGAGAAAGAAGAACAGTTTCAGCAGACCGAACACTTCAACTCACATATGGTGAACTATCACTTCTCAAGTTTTGGATGTTATATTTCCAAATTGTTCTCATGTGGAAACGGTTACAATTTTCTACTGGCTGCTTGTGCGAGCTGGACTTTACGGCACTAACAATCACAAAAAAATAAGAAAGCCGAAACACTTCTGATAGATGAATTAGAAATTGGTCTGTGTTTATCTTCAATAATCCACCACGAATTGAACTTTTGTAAAAGAAACGACAAGTTCATAGTTTTTCATCAGTAACTCAACTCTTTTATTGTTAGTCTTAAGCCAATAAGTCATCTGTAGAAGTATGTTTAAACTCTTGAATATTTTTCTCATGTTTCTTTTCATCATCATCATCATCATCACCACTCCAAGGACTAGGCCTTAGACCTGTTCCGGAACCCATCTCCTCCTCGGTCTACCGACATCTCTCTTCCCAGTAGGGTGATAACCCAAGGCAGCCACAGGTAGACGGATATCAGGCATGCGATTCAAGTGTTCACGCCATCTCTTTCTGTAGTCTTCAGTCTTCTGGTGCAATTATACAGTGTTTAAATCGCGTCTAATATCCTCGTTCCTTTTCCGATCCAAGAGAGAGAACAACCTTGCGTCCCTCTTAGAAATATCATTTCGGCTGCCTGAATCCTCTGCACGTCCCTTTTACCAAGAGTCCGTGTCTCACTAGCATACAGGAATATGGGGACAGCCACAGTTTTATAAAATTTAATTCGGGTATCCTTCCGTATTTTATTTTTCAGGTACCTATGAATCGTTCCACAGATGCGCCTAAATTTTGTTAGCTTACTAATTCCTTGTTTCTTTTCCAAAATCAATATTGAGTAAAATTATTTTAATTACGTTTACCGGCAATATCAAAAATCTCGGAAGTTCCGCGGCACACATGGGAAATCTTGCGGCGCAGTAGTGTGCCGCGGCACAGCCGTTGAGAACCTCTGGTTTAAAGTATACGTACTTTCGTTCCCAGAGCTTTATAGGCCTGTTAATAAAATTACGGGTATCGATCGGTTGCTTTGGCGTTTAATGACTGTATCAAGATCACGATGCAAAAGCTATCCTCGTGTTTATATTCGCACACCATATACAGCAGGGGCGGACCTAGAGGTGATATGGGGGATATACCCCCCGTAATACGGAAAAATTAAAAAATGAATCATAACCTTTTTAATTGGTTCCGTGTTTTTTAAAATGTCTTCCTAGTTTTGTCAATTTTAAAAAATTACTATTTAGGCCAATGACAAGTTTAAATAATCTACAATAATAGGCCTTATTCTCAATAATAAATATAACAGATGAAAAGAAATGGTGAAAAATAAAAAGAAGTCGAGTTGAAAGAGAATCGGAGGACACGACTTTCTGCTGGTTACAAGCAACCTGAAACATATGATTCATGTGACGACGTGCTTTACACTATGCTTGAGCCATGTCAGCTGATTTATCTAATTCCGGAACTCAGGATCTGTTTGCTTTTACCCCCGCTAGTTTGCCGTAAACCGAGTCCTATGAAAAGACAGACCATGGAGCGTACGACGATTTTTGAAGTCACGTGACATTAGGAGATGGACAATTCCATTGTTATCCTATGTACTCACGTAATTAACGCGCTTTATTTGACCAAATTTACTTAAATATTTCAGATTTTTTTGAAATTAAACATGTACCAAACATATAATGAAACATATGTAATCCACATATTGTTTAAACATCAAGAAGGACAAATGAAACACTTTTTATCAAAGTATATAGTAATATTTATTTTTTCGTTTTTATCTTTCTTTCTTTTGATATTTTTCCTTTTGAAGAAGACTGACAACCATTATATTTTTTAACAAAATTATTTCACACTATTTTACATGCTGTAAAATTTATATGTACAAGCCTGTTATACACATTTATATCCACAGCATTTATATACACGCTGTTAACCCTCATGTTCTTAATGTTAACGTCCTCTTTAAAGTATATATATTCCACATAAAGGTATTATTAAGCTTCCAAGACAAACTGTAAGCCTATCTGATGTATGTTTTTAATTGATTTTCATGGAATTATTGAATTACGGCTATTATGTACCCATTAGTTTTAATTTATTGGTACGATTTTCATTATAATATGAGAAAAACAAAGAGGACTTGGAGTAGGCCTATATGACTCGGAAGATAGTCAAGTTGGTACTGAAACCAACTTGCAATTGGAAAATAATTAAGAAATTGAAAATTACAAGGCATAAGTATTTAGGTGTACAGATAAAGCAGGATGGCAGAGATACAGATGAAGTAAAGGAGAGAGTAGGCATGGGACGTAGGGCTATGAAAAGGCTAAATAGTATATGGTGGCATGACCAGATAACTAGAGGAAGGAAAGTACAGATATACAATACTATCGTAAAGAGTATTCTTTGTATGGTGCTGAGAGTTGGAGAATGACAGAAGCGGACAAAAGGATAATACTAGCTGTAGAGATGGATGCACTAAGAAGATCATGCAGACTATCCAGGCGAGAGAAAATAAGAAATGAACAGATTAGAGAAATGTTAAATGTGAAACATGCAGTAGTAGACGAAATAGAAAGAAGACAGTTAATTTGGTTTGGACATGTTAAACGGATGGGAGGAGAAAGGTTGCCGAAAAGGATAATGGAATGGTTACCCCCGGAGAAGAGGAAGAAGGGAAGACCCAGACGATCATGGGGAGAGAGTATCCAGAAAGCTCTAAGTGCGAGGATTCTGACAGGAGAACATTGTCAGGACAAAAATATTGGAGAGAAAGTCTGGAAATCGTACAGCGACGCTATAAACCGATGTTATATATATATATATATATATGAGAAAACAATACCTGAAGAAACGATGTGTTTTAAAAGAAATCCCCCCCCCCCCCGAAATTAAATCCTGGGTTCGCACACACCACGTACAGCATAACTCTGACAGTTGGCGGCCAGTCAGTCAGTCAGTCGCTGAGACCGGTTTTGGCGGGAGCGCGCTCGTACACAACAATTACACTAACAACAACAGCAGCAGCGGCAATGTGTACTTAATTAACGGTTTTGTACTTTCATTTCCTTCGTCGGTTGCCAAGGTTAGCGTGGGCGGCCGCCCAACCTAAATACGTACAGTACACACTCCAGCTGGTTCGTTTTGTTTGTTGCCCAACGATTTTTGCCTCTACATTTTGTCACCGTTTCCTCGTTAACTTTCTGTGGGTTTCGTGAGTGTAAAAATTTTAAAGAAAATGATATTTCACTGTGGCACCACCCTGGGGCAAACCTATGATTCCATAGGAGTGGGGGATTTTTTCAACCACATATCGTTTTCTTAATTTTTTTCTCATATTATAATGAAAATCGTACCAAGAAATTAAAACTTATGGGTAAATAATGGCTTTAATTCACTGATTTCATAAAAATCAATTAATAACATACAGTTTGACTTGGAAGCCTAATAATACCTTTCTGTGGAATATAAATACTTTAAAGAGAACGTTAAAAGTAAGAAAGTAAGTTTTGTATGTGTATGTGTGTGTTTGTGTTGTAGGGTTAACACGTGCAAGAACACGAAAAATGTTTAATGAACGTATGTTTAATTTTACAATATTTTGTATCTTAGAGCTAGGTAGAGTCTATTACAACAACCCATGTCCATTATGAAAAATTATGTTAAGAAATTAAAACTCATTCACATTATGTGCTTTGTGATTGAAGTTATCAACATATAACATTAAGTTAAAACGTAAAAGATATGTCCCTATTTATCGTAACCAGCGGAAAACTTTCCGTATCCTCTTTCAAGCAGACTTCTTTTAATTATTCACCATTTCATTCAACTTCTCTTATATTTATTATTGAGTATAAGGCCTATTATTGTAAATTAGTTAAACCTGTCATTGACACAAATAGTAATTTTTTTAAAATTGACAAAACTTGGAAGTCAATTAATTACATTTCAAAAAACATAACCAGTTTAAAAATTTCTCCTCCAAAATTTTTTAAATTTTTTTCGGATTTCGGGGAGGGGGAATATATATCCTCATATCCACCTCCTATTTTTGCCCCTGGTACCACCTAAACAAAAATGACGGTAAGGGATTTGCAACACACCTCATTAAATTAAAATAATTAAATGTTACACGGAGTCGGTCATATGCATCGCTTGGCAAAAATGCATTGTTTGATACATTCTACTGATAACAGGATTTTGTGAGGTTCGGTCACTCAACTTTAAACACGCAGCTTTGTAACATTTGTGTTGACGCGTTGACCAAATTTATTGTCAACACTACGAGCTGTGTACGGGCAATACAGAAATAATTATTTCACATACACTGAGTAATAATGTATACAGCATAATGTCTTATTAATGTAAGAGTCATGTTCCTAATAATATCTGCAAGATTTGTCATTATTATTGTGTAATATATTAGGCAGATATTCACACAAATAACAGTCATTGACCTATTAATGATTTCTGTATTGTCCGCAGCAGGTCTTGGTAATGACAATAAATTTTTTCGAAACGGCGATACAAATGTTTTGTAATGTTTTGTCTAGTTATTGACTGGAATTTAAACAATTTTAAATCACTTATCAATTAGTCATTGTATAACGTCCAATGATCCACTGTGAATCCCCCAAATGGTGCCAAACAAACTAAGTGGTTAAAGACCAAACTACCCAAGCCGACAGGTTATCTGAGTGCTTGTCACATTTACTTTCCAACAACAAGCTCCTAAGACAGATTACCAAACCTTCTTCTTCTGCACTTCAACGATTAGGCATAAATTGCTTCTCACGGCACCCATCTCTTTCTTGGCCTTCCAACATTTCTTCTTCCTGATGGTATATAATGCCAGAATTGAACTGGAGTTCTGGCTGGGTCCGTTCTGTTCATGTGGTCCACCCACCTTCTCTGTCTGTTATTTTATCATGCAAACTATATATCTGCAATTCCGTTCTTATGCCTACATTTCCTATCATGTCTTCTCTTCTACATTCCTCTACAGCTCTTTGGCCATCCAACATTTCTTCTTCCTGATGGCATGTAATGCCAGATTTGAACTGGAATTCTGCTGGGTCCATTCTGTTCGTGTGATCCGCCTATCTTCTCCTATTTTATATTAATTTAACCTGCAAACTGTATATCTGCAATTCCGTCCTTATGACCGCGTTTCTTATCCTGTCTTCGCTTCTGCACCGCTTCACAGCTTTGAGGAATTTCACCTATGCCGCCTGTATGTGGTTTCGATGCCTCCTTAGAAAGAACCCACGACTCACGCCCATAAAGCAATGTTGACACCGCCGTCGTTTTATAGGCTACATCTCAGAACTTGTGTCTGTTCGCGTCTTGAGTTTAAAGTGTCGGTTTATTACGCCACAAGTATGACCAAACTTACTGGTTTTGCTTTCACGATCCCTGTTGAATCCATATTAATCTTCGCACCCAAGATAGTTGAAACGCTGAACCTGTACCTTACACGACTATTTTTCTCCTAACTGTCTCGTTTCCCAGGAATGCATTGTTTCTGTTCTTTTTTTTGATGTGAGATTTCAATGCTGTAGTTCTTACACATCTCATTCTGGTATTAGGGTTACGTCGTCTGCACAAAGCAATAAATTCAAGGTGATATCACGCAGCCCTATACCTCCCTGGAATGCCGTTTTCCACGCTCTTAAAACATCATCGATATAAAAATTAAAAAGTACCGGAGATATACAGTACCCTTGTCTGACCCCTTTGTTTGTAGAAACAGCATATGTTTCCTTTCCGTTAATACATAGGCTAATCGAATTTTTGTGTCTTTTTACAATCTGCTCGAATCAGTGCAATCGATAACCTCCTACAGAATACTCCACAATCTTGTTCTACTAATATTATCGAATGCGATAACAAATCAATCAAATGTATGTGTGTTTGTTTGATAAGATTCTCGATGCTTCTTCACGATTTGGCGTAATACAAAAATGCAACAGATGTTGACCTCCCTTTCCTGAAGTACGTTTTCTCCTCATCCCCAAATTATCTGCTATCACTATTAACCTATAATTCAAGATTCTATAATCCAGTTGAATACCAAAGGTAGATATAGTACCCCACGCTCTAACCCTCCCACGGCAAAAATGACAAGGGAAGCAAGATATAAAACGCGCACGGTAGTTAAATCAACATCAGTACGCCTTGAAAATGTGCCGGGATTACGGAACGAAACGTCGGCAATATAAGCATCACACACACGGATGTACCCAAAAACCTGCTACAACATGTACATATCATTAATAGGACCAATAATTTCGTTCTGTGACAGCGGAAACAGAACTAACAGAGGTATCACAAGTAAAAGTATGAAGAAAAACATACGTAAAGGCATGATCGAAAACTGAAGAAAGATGCAAAAACGTTGGAAAATAGGTAGTAAGGGAAAAAGAAAAATGGAATGCTCATATTGATAGAACGCTGGTGGACAGAATAGTGAAAATCTGCAGCGACAAGAAACCAGGAGACAAAGTGAGGCTCGGTTAATTGAGAAACTTAATTAACAGTAAATGTGACCTTTTAATTAACCTAAAATATTCTAATTCTTTATACTTGGATTCTAACTGTGAAGTTGCAATAAACGATACTAAACACTTTCGGGGATACAAGTTCGTTTGAAGTACACGCTGCGGTGTACTGTGAGACGATTGGCCGCCGAGTAACAGGGTTTTGGCCACCTTAATTACACTTATTCGAGTTGTTTTAAATAACAATCGATAGTTTGCGATATAGTGTACGTACTTATTTCGTGACTCGATGGTGTGTCAACATCCGCTACTTCATCGGCGCGTGCAACACACCACGACGTGTGTGTGTGCGCGCGCGCGGCGCGGCGAATGATTAAATATCGATTCTCGCTTAAATTTGTTTCTATAAATGAACGTCGCCGGCTTGTGTTTGAGAATACAAACCGTTTATTTATTTAAAATGATATTTTTCTTTTTCTTGGTGTAGAAGAAATTAAGATCAGGTCACTGTGCTGTGCACTAGTAAAGTAATTTGACTAGAACTCTGCCTTTAATTTTCCCATATGACTACCCAAGTAAAAATTAACAAATCTCGTCAAATCTTTGACCCTCTGGGGGGGGGGGGGTCCGGTCCCGTCCGTAAATACGCCTTATCATCATTTTCACCAAGACAAATATGATATTCAAGATTCTTCTCATATAATTGTTTATGAGCCTCATTTTAAAGCAACTGGCTTAGAAATGGGCTACGTTAAGTGGTTATGGAATTTCACTTCATAGGGTAACAAGGATGAAATGCAGCCCTCTGTACAGGCGGGAGAAGCTTTGAGATGGCAGCCCCTCACTCAACTTGCCTTGCGAAACGTTGGTATCCAAGGGACACTTATATTACTCGCAGGCTCCAAAGGGAAATTAATAGCCAGGGAAGATGATGACCAGGCAAAGAAAAAGGACAGCAAGAATGCATTCGGAACCTCTAGGAATATCATTGTCTGCTAGACAAATATCAAGAATTCATGTTACGAAAATGAAATTTTTGCTGGGTACACAAAATTAGATATAAAAGAAACAATCAGATAAGAGAGGAACTGAAAGCTGAAGAAATAAACGGAATCATCAAAAAGTATAGAGAAAGCTGGAAACAACACATTAGCAGAATGGGCAATTACAGATTCCCCAAGTAGCCTTACTGTATCAGCCGAAAGAGAAGAGAAGCCTGGGAAGACAGAAGAAGATAAGGTCCGACCAGTTTGGAGCCGGAACAGACTAGACAGTCTAAGCCGTGAAAAAGAAAAAGAAGAAGAAGAAGAAGAAGAAGAAGAAGAAGAAGAAGAAGAAGAAGAAGAAGAAGAAGAAGAAGCTATTTCACTGAAACGTTTAACCAGTGCCTGTTGTGATTTCTTTAAGAATATATCCGGATTTTAGTTTTACGTTAACCAGAATTTTAGAGACAAGTACATATTTTTTTACTTATTTTTCACTGGTTAGAGAACTGAACGCTAATGGAATGGGGGCAGTAGAGACGGAAATGACTTTGTCAACTGGCGAGTAAAGCCGCAACTGCTACCTGAGAGATCTCGCGTGACATAAACGCCTCTTCAGACGGCTTAACGCGCACTACACTCTACACATCGCTGCTGCTTTTAACTGATTACTGTTAGCGCACGCGCTCGCTCGCACTGCCGTCCGCCGCGTAGCTTGTCTGTCGTTTCCTTGTTATTTATATTGGTGCACTTTTTCTATATTTTATGGAAATGGTTTAATCGTTGGGTTTGTGTCAGTGACTAAATTTCTACGGGGTACAAATTTAAATAATATAAAAATATTCTTTTTTAAGTTAGTAGTATGGGTTTTCTAGATATATTAAATTATTAATGGAATTTATGATGTAAAATCTATCTTCAGTTTACTTGACATATTTTTTATGTAGTCCAGAAATAATTGAACAGTAAAAAACGTTATTTTGACCCTGTAAATGCTTATAAAAAAACAAACAGCTACAGATCCATCACTGAAACGATTGAATGCCGAGCTATGAGGCCGTGGTCTCGTGTTTGAAGAACCAAACGTTTCGGCCTCTTCAGTGGTAAGCAATAGCAGCAGGTGTTCGCCTTAAGCATCTCTGTACAGAGGCAAACCGTGAGCTGAACATCTGCTGATAGGCTACTGTTTACCGCTGAAGATGGCCTTCGCTGGTGAGGCCGAAACATTAGCTTCTTCAAACATGACGTCACGGTCTAACAGCCCGACATCCAACCGTTTCAGTAACATTGACGCCGACCGCGAAAGCCTAAGCACTCAACTACAGCATAAGTACACGCGACATGAAATCTAAGATATTAATATGAGAGTAATATGATGCATACCACACGAAGAACAGTTAATATCGGAAGAAATTAAAAACAAAAACTGTTAATAATGAACAAATTGAAATGGTTACAAAACCAAAATATCCACCAAACCCAATCATTATACTCAACCTATTGTTTATAAGAACAACAGCAAATGCCATTGAAGTCGATGATGGAGTCTAAGGTAAAACAACAAAATAATAATAATAATAATAATGGCACCTTTTTCACCGGCTAAGCAGTCTACGAGTTAGGCAGTCGGCATAGAGCGCTATGCTTCGATCACACATTGTTACCGCAAGATGTTATCCCACGTACCCATTTCCACAGGTTGACTCGAACTGGGAACTGAAAAACGTAGGCCTACTTAAATTTTATGATGCGCACGATAATCGAAGCCGGGACCTTCTGGTTAGTAACCAGACTCTATGCCCAAAGTACAATAATATAATAGTTATAGTAATTTGCGAACTAGTGCACTGACGGAGTGAAATGTCATCTGCCGTCTGCACCTATTATCTAAAATATAACTATGTTTTACAAGGCCAAAGAGAAAACAGTGACTGTATATGCATCAGAAATGTGGATGATTGCGAAGGATGGACTAGAACCATTGGAGAAGATGGATTTATTGGAATAAAAAGTGTCGTCTTGTAGAAGCTGATGAAATAAGAAATAGAGAACTACTGATAGCTTACGTCGCACCCTAGATAGCTGTAGTGGGATATTTGTCCAATAATTTTATTGTCTATTACTAGGAATTCTAAGAAAAACCTTTAGACCGGTGAAGAATGGTGCATACGGAACAATAGAGAATTTGAGGAGTTGATAGATGACGAGGACATAGTGAGGTTAATCAAGTCTATGAGGATCAGCTAGTTGGGACATGTGATGCGCCTGGAGGACGAAAGCATGCCCAAAGGAATTCTTACAGGGACAATAGATGGGGAAAGAAGGAAAGGAAGACCTAGAAGAAGGTGGCTACAGGACGTAGAAGATAACCTCAGGAGGATGGGTATCGGGAATTAAAGGCGGAAGAGGGCGGAGATGGAGATGTTTGGAGGCGACTACTCAGGGAGACCAAGGCTCATTGTGGGGTGTAGCGCTAGAGGAATGAAATGACTGGCAATTCTTATTCCTGTGAAGATAATGAGTAGGTGTAGTTTCCCTATCAGAGGTAACCAGCCTCCGGCTAGGTAGTTAGGTCATTGGGATGCCACCTTAGGGCTTCCCAACGTGCCTGATTTTCTGTTGGGGTTTTCTCCCTTAGCCTTTGAGGATCCGTCCACGCTACAAGAACTACTTGTGACAAAATTCGAAGATGGTATGACCAAATTCCGGAGGCAAAGTACCCGACATAATACTGAAACAATACCGAGGGAAACGGTGGGCCTCATAATATACGAGACAACGACAGAATCTTTGATGGAGAGGCGCTGCAAAGAACGCGATGGTAGAGTTGCCGTTTTGAAGAAGAAGGACTGGAGAGTTGGGTGTCAGGTAGATGTTAGGATGCGAAATACGCCCGGCGGTGCAGTCCCACTCGTTCACTTCCTACAGTAATTTTTTCGAAGGTGCGAAAAATTATTACTGTCTATTAATACCTTTTTCCAATCCTTATTCCGAGGCTACTTTGGATGTTATAAGGTAGATAAATAAATATGTGGAACGATTCACAGAAATCTTAGAAATAAAACAAGACACAGCACAAGGGTTAAATTTTATAAGACAATTGCAATACCATTGCAATTGACGTACATTGACATATGCGAGAGAGTCGTGGGACATGACAAAAAAAGGAATGCCGTAAGATTCAGAGTCCTGAAATGCAGTTTCTTCGAAGTACTTTAAACTATAGATTGCAAGATAAAATACGGAATAAGGATATCAGAGCAGAACTCGAAGTAGAGGACATAAATGAAATTATTTCAACTTACAGAAGACAATGGTGGGATCATATGCAAAAGATGACAGAGGATCGATTGTCGAAAGCGGCACTGAACTATAAAGCCATTGGTAGTAGAGATGTGGGCCGTCCGAGAATGAGATGGGTGCCGGAACAGGTTTATATAACCTAATCCTTGAAGTGAAGAAGAAGAAGAAGAAGAAGAAGAAGAAGAAGAAGAAGAAGAAGAAGAAGAAGAAGAAGAAGAAGAAGACTATCTTTTTCAACGTTGATATGTATTATCACGTCACTGTTTTTATCAATATATCGGCAGAAATCTGACGACCGTTTTCGAAAGTAAGCTTGATGTGAACAGTGAACAAACACCTCGTTGTGAGAATACTGAAATGTTCATGAATTTCGAACGTGCGCAAAACAGTCTCGTACACTGTTTCTCAGTGAGTGAATCGGTTGCGCGTACAGATATTGTCAGAACCAAATTGTGAGCACAAAAATGTATTTGCTATTCACTGGCATTAGATTGTCAACACAAAATACAACAAAAACTGAAAATGAATTTTGTTTACAAAATAAATGAATACGTGAAGTAAACACAATTGACAATTAAACGGAAAACTATTTCTAGTGTGAACATCAGAGGGGTATAAGTTTTGTTGTGAACCGAGACAGCATGTGATATAAATAGTTAGAACTTGAGTGAGACAGCAAACTGTTCCTGCCCACTCCCTCTCTCCCTTTAGTCACTGATTAAGTGGGGATAATTTGTACATTATCTTGACGCATCTCAGTGTTCAAAAACTGAGAATGTCAGGTTTCAACCAAGCTTTGTCCATTCCACTTAGGGTTAATTAAAAGTCACTTCCAAGATTTTTGCATTGGATTTTTCTTTGTAAGCAAAACGCTACCAAACAAAAAATTTGATTTCTGTAACAGGACTTGAGTTTGATTTTTAAAAAAATTTATATTAGTTTACTAACTGTAAATCTTGTTCAAAGCTAAACTATAAACATGAAGGAAGGGGGAGGGGGATTGAGAGAGAGAGTTGTAAAACATTAGGACCAAATACAGATAGATTAATAACAACAACAACAGCTACTTACTAGCAAGCAGTGAGTGGCGGTTAGTGCGCGCGAGTGTCTGCGCCGCTAGCATCTTTATGGGCGATAAACTACGATATGCAGATTACAATGGCAGTGCGTATTCAGGCGCTCTCGTAGCTGTAAACTGCCGACTAGATCGTTAACTGTACCAACCATCCAGCCAGCCAGCTACCGGCCACGGATTGTGTCCGCGTCAGTTTCTCATTTTGCCACTAATAGTTGTGGTAAACACGTATAGAGGCATTAACAAATTGAGATTCAGAAAAACTACTTCATCTGTATAGCTGTTAAGATCTACATAAAAGAACATCGTTCGCGTTTTCACTTCACGACCGAAGCGAGTTTAAATTAGACCGTTTGTCTGAAGGATGTCTCACGATAAGGCATCAACCGATTTTCGTGAAACTTAGCGTACGTGTCCATTATCTCACAGACCCCCCTCCAATTGTTTTCGCGATGATTCCCCAAAAATACGGGGCGGGAGGGAAAAATGTGTGGGGGCAAAGTTTTTAAAAAGTGACAAAAATTCGTGCACGATATCAAATTGATGAAAGTTTAAATAAAATATGAATATAGTGTTCATTTTTGGAAATTTCAAAACTTTTGGTCAACAGAGCCCAAAAAGGGTGATAAAAAGTTTGCACAACAGCAAAATTCACGTGGGGGTATCCAAACAAAGAGAACTTTAACCAAAATCTGAATGTGGTGTTCGGTTTTGAAATTTCAAAATTTTGGGCCTTCACTGTCCAAAAAACGGGATAAAAAATTTGTAAAAACTGTAAAAATTCGTGTGCCGTGTATCAGGGGAGTTTCAATCAAAATCCGAATGTAGAGTTTACTTTGACAAATTTTAACATTGTATTTCATTGGTTGTATTCTGTTAAGTAGGTTGAGATATGTGGGTATATGCGACTAATTGGAAACCGTGGAGGACGTAGGAAATGCAGGAAACGCCAATGGGGCGGATTCCTAAATCAGTGTTAAAATAAAGAGTACGGGGCGAAGAAGTGCTGGAAGACTTTGGATGAGATTGAAACAGAGAATGTGCCTATCTGATAGTGCTGAAGAAAAACATAGATCGATTCGGTTTAAATTAACTTGGATCACTCTCATTCTTTCGAGCTGCAACGAACTTTATCATCAATCGTCTACTAATTACTCAAAACAGATCATGTGACCGTTTCTTATTCTAATGATTCAAGGAGATAACACCCGTGTATGTGCGCGCGCGCTGTAACTTTCTCTCGGCCTGTCAAAACCGGATCACGCCAGCCAACATCGTTTGTACAGAAATTTATGTAGACACGTACATGTAATTATCAAAACATCGTAAATAATTCAAGTTGAATAATGATCGTCCGTTTCCATTAATTGAATGCATGATTGTTTTCGTGAAGATAACGCCCGCCGAGTCTTCGTAACTGAAGTCCGTTCTCAAGCCAACTATATACGTACATTAATTAAAATTACACATACGTATATATATCTGCAATTAATTATCGTGCAATGAAATTCACATTATTCTGACGTCCCTTTAATTATTATTTTATCAGTTTCGAAATTATTAAGTAAAGATTAGGTCAGTCATCATTTATATATTTAAAGATACTTGTCTGGACCTAAAGAATATATGTGTTTTCTTAAATATTTTATTAGCAATACGAATAGCTAATTGATATTCTGTGGGCTGATTTGCCGGCTTAAGTAGGCCTACGCCTATTATTCGCAGCAGTGGTGTATCTAGCTGACCTGGCGCCGGAGTGCAAAAGCTTATGTGCCCGTCGCTATGGGTTGCGAGTTAAGTGGTTAGTGAAGATCAGTGATTTGAGTCGCGTGAAGCTAAACAGAGAGCCGTTGATAATATAAACTGCATACTTTTATTTATTATTATATTTACTACCAGAAGTTACAGTCGGTTCTGGAGATAATAAAGGAAAGAGAAGTCCCGTGTGGAACGTATGGTAGAGACGCGTGTTCCTAAACAAGTCACTATATTACATCCTATTCCTAAATAGGTCAGTGGCGAAGTTGATAATTTTTAATTTCACGTTAAACGTAAAATATTTATTTGTTACAAAGGCTATCACGGCCGGAGAAAACATTGTTAAAACTATTATATATTTCGTGCTGTTGGGCCGTGGTCGACTGCTTATGTTCTTTCGTCTAAACGCTTCGGTCACACCTCCGGAGGCCGTCTTCAGTCGAAAAAGAAGAAATAAAAGAAAACGTTTGTAAAGATGTCGGGCCGAACGCACCTCACAGTTCAGGAGTAATTTCGGCCTTGCGAACGTTTCTTTTCTTTCTTCTTTTTCTACTGAAGGTGGCCTCCGGAGGTGTGAGCGAAACGTTTCGACGCGACAACATTAACAATCGACCACGGCGCAACAACCCGGAATATAATAGTTTTAACAATGAAGGTATTTAATTATGTAATACTCTTCGTTCCCACTGGATGCACGTCCCTCTTGGAATAATTACGTAATACTTTTCGTTCCACTGGAAGGGCTTCCATCTGACTTGATTTCCAGCCTCAGCCTTGATCTGCTGCCACGTCCTGCCACTTCTCTTTACGGCTTCCAAGACACTCCTTCGCCACGTCTGCTTTGGTCTCTGCTTTTGCTGGATTCCAGTCAAGCGCTTGCCTCGGTAGGTCTTCTTAAGGTTTCCGAGCGTATGGCCAATCCACTTCCATTGCCTTCTTCCAATTATTTCTTGGACTGTCTCGTTTATTGTTCTCCCCCGTTCTTCATTTGATAGTCTTCCCGGCCACCAGCATTTTATACTTTTCTTAATCATTTGTGGATAAACACTTATAGTTAATGCTCTATATTTCTCGTAGCCTTCCAAGTTTCTGCTCCATACGATAACACACACAGTATGCTACAGATAATAGTCTAATTTTTGTACTTATAGAGGGAATCCCTGAATATCAATTTCTTTAGTGTGCGAAGTATGTTTTGTATTTTTCTTACTCTTGTCACCACGCCTTTATTTACACCTTCTTTTTTATCAACAAAAATTCGTCAAGTAACGAAACTTTTGTTGCATCGTCCAACGCTACATTCTCTACTGAGATACTACTGGACGTGGGATATTCAAACCCACCTCCTCTGCTTTCAACGCCAAATCGAGACGAGAAAAATATTTGTTGCTTTTCAACAACCAAAATCATTTTTATCATTTTTTTATCACATATTATTTTACAGTATCATGTACAACTATGTACAGGGAGGGGACATTACAGTATTTGTGTCGTTTACAGTGTCGTGTGTTGTCGTTTACAGTATTTGTGGTTTCATTTGAAATCGTCATGCCATACTCGATCACGAATCACTTCTTTACAGTTTCAACTTGTAAATCGATCTTTTACTTTTGGGAAAAAGGTAATTAAACCAATTTTTTAACAAATATTTCTGTTGTATATTATTATAGTACGACAATGTAAAATAAGGGTGGCAAATAAACAAGAAAATGGAGGAGGTGTTGTTATTGAGGAAGTAATGGACTTTCTCGGACGATCACTTAGAAAATTCAGATTAGAAATAACCACAAATGATGATAGCCGGCGATAGGCAGAGCAAAGGAAAAGCAATCTCAGAAGCCACACAGTGAAAAGGAATTCTGTGATACGGAAAGCAGGAAGAAACAAAGATATCCTCGAATGAATTTTCAGAACGGCATTAACAAAGGAATGTAAAAAATTTGATTAGAATATACGAGACCTGATAGCGAATATCCAAAGATCCATTGTATCTAGGCCGTGAGAGAATATTTTTGGCGGAGATGGTAACACTGACGTTATCACTGTCAGTTACTCGTGTTCAGTACCTTGCTCGAGTAGTTCGCGTCCACCCAAAATCCCGCCAAATGTGAATTTCTTGTTGTGATACTTTCCTGAAACCAAAATACGAATGCCCGGGAGAAATTCATAAACAGATTACAGCTGTTCACAGTGATATTATGAGTGGACAAAATATCTCGAAGTGATGTAAATTCTCAGAAGGGAGGACGGAGAAAAATTCAAGGAGGAATCACCGTAAATTCACGGAGAAAATACCGCGGCATTTGGATGTGGTGTTTTTTTTTTATCTCTGACGACATTCTTTACGAAACCGAAGAATACATTCGCACAAGAAATCGACGTTTGACGGCAAGAGAATTGCGTGTGTTGATCCCTGAAGTATCCTAGTGTCATGAAATTGTGAAGACAGAATTGGGCTACATAAACTTTCTTGGTGTCCCTCCACGTCGGGTGCTCAGACTATTAACGGATAAGCACAAGAAAAGTGTGGATGGGTTCCAAGCTGTTCTTTTCCATTTGTTTCTTCACCTGACGAAACGCCTGGCCGCCAAAATAAATTGGAAGATGATGACGACGTCAAATTTGAGCTTACGACGTCGTCTGGAAAACTGACAGCAGACTTCTGTGATTCAAGGATTAGAAAAGTCGTTTCCTAGGCTTAACAATGGCAGGGATTTTTTTTTTAATTAAGGCAAACGCATTTAAGTAATTATCAATTATAGACTGATAATTACTTAAATATCGACGTCATCGTTATCCTTTACGGCTTAGGCTAGTAGCATGTTCCAGTCTCACTGGAATTCATCCAACCATCGTTTACGGGGTCTTCGCAGGCTTCTCTTTCCACGTAGATGATAGTCAAGGGCTCGTCTTGCAAATCTAGTTGGATCCATTTGCGATCCACGTGTAATCGCCACTCCGTTTTGTACCGGGAGATTTTCTCATTTAAGCTTTCAGCTGTGCCTAGCTCCATTCTAATATGATCATTTCTGATAAGGTCTCTCCTGGTACAACCCTTTACGCCCTCAAGAACCTCATTTCCGCTCCTTGTATTCTAGATACATCTTTGGCCATTCTAATCCAAGTTTCAGTACTATACATTCTTGAGGTATGGCCATTACATTATAATATTTCAATTGCGTCTTTTTCCTTGTTTTCTTCTTTAAGTGTACATCCACAAAGCGACTGGAAGAGACTAATTTTGTGCCTTAATTATATACTTCGATCTGATAATTAAAAAAAAGGATGTACCAGATATTTTGTCAAAACAATACAATTCCGTTGCAGTAACAGCATAATAATTATTTAATTATTACATTTAATTTAATAATTTAATTTAATAATTACATACCCGAATCAATTGTTGTAATTGATTCGGTTATTGGCAGAGAACTGATCCCGGAAATTGTAACTAACCAAGGAGTAAAACAGGGATGTGCTTTATAATCGACCTGTTTAATATAGATGACTTTTACAGAATACAAGAAAATTGCACCATCAGGTATACAAATTGCTAAGTGCGAATTTTTAAGTACACCATTACCCGTTGCTGATGATCGGGTTATAATCCACGACAGTGAAGACAAATTGCAATTGCCTAGCAACAGGTTGACTCAATTGTGTGATACTTACAATTTAAGAAAAATTAATATCATTGCAAAAGTACAAGATCATGGCATTTATAGGAATATAGATCCAGTACGAACAAAAATCATAATTACCAATCCAACGCTCGAACAGATTGGTGCACATTTTAATTATTTGGGGTGTGATATAACATACGTATCTTGAGTACAAAGGTATTTTAAATAAGATTGACAAGTATCGAATGATATGTGGCATTATACCATGATCTATGAATGGAAAACTAAGAGGTATACTCAATCAAAGTTTTATAAATTGATAAGTGTCCCATCTCTTTTCTATGGATCAGAATCATAAGCACCTAGGAAAGGAGACTTTACCCTGATGTGTATCATTATACGACGAACTATGTAGGGAAAACGAATTCAGTAAAAGTTTTATAAATTGGTGACTGTCCCATCTTTGTTCTATGGATCAGAATCATAGGCACCTAGGAAAGGAGACTTCAGACTGACGGAATCCTGAGAAATGAATTTCTTCGATTACTCAAGATTGTACAAAAGGTATAATCCAGACAGGAATTATGTGTAAAACCGGTAACAAAAATAATATCTTGGTATGAAGATACATGAAAGTACCTTTTTATGCACGTGTGGCTGACTAGAATACTAAGACAGGCTATATCGAAGGTGGAGGTTGGGAGACCGAGGATAAGGTGAAGATAAGGTTAAGAGGATAAGATGTTGGGATGTTCCGAGGATGACGCCAGAACAGGCATAAGTGCCTAATCCTGGCAAGCAAGAAGGAGAAAAAGTAGATCAATTAAAGATTTGTAAATTTTTTTTTTAATGTAAAGCCGGAATTCACTGGGTGTATTACTGTGCGTAAAATTAAACAGCAACAGGTATAGAGTGAATGACGTCACCTTTGAGACATACGATAAGCTTTGTAAACACGAGACGTTTAAAGACGAACGAGAAATGTTCACGTTCAGAATATAAAAAAAAAGCTTTAAAACGGTTTGCAGCAGTGTAAGGATCAGCTGAGTAAAATGTTTATATCTAAAAGGAATGAAAGAGAAAGGGGGTGACACACATAGTAATACGATAGTAACCTTGACACGTATTTTCACTGAAAAGAGAAAATAAAGATATATATATATATATATATATATACAGACACACACAAAAAACCTTTAGTAACATGGTTTAGAAACTTTCCTTTTCATTGACTGCTGGCTGGCTGGCTCGAGTTAAAAATATCCCGCGCGCTTGTGTCTATGTGTGAGTGTGTGTATCTACTGAACAGCAGCAACACAAAAAGTGATATCGTAAAAGTAGAGGGTTGTAAAAGAATGAAAGGGTATGAGGAGGAGGAGGAGGGTGGCGGCGGCGGCGGCGTCGGCTACGGAAAGGGGGTGGCGAGGTAGCAGTGTCGGTTGAGCAAAAGGAAAAACAAGTTGTGAGAGAAGAAGATTGTGCAAGTCGAGAGTACAGAGTAGCCTGGCTGCAACGGTAGTGCTGCGCATGTCCGGGTGGGGAGGTGGTGCCATGACCTACGCTAAAGTATTCAACAAAAACACTACCCTGGTTGCCGCGCGCTCTTCTCCTCAAACATTCCTCGTGCAGTTCCTGCTCCGTCTCTTTTTTTTTATCTATCCGACAAGCCGCCCCCCAGCCGCTGCTCCTATTATAACTTGTTTGTTGGCGTTGTTTTATATATATACGTAAAATACTTTTTTCGCTTTTCATTCGCGCTTTATTGAAATCCTAAATGTTTGCCGCCGGCCGCCTCTCTATTAAGGAGTGTGAAATTCTCATCGCTTTCAGACGTGTGATTCTTTAATCGTACGCACAGCACACTTCAGTCAATTATGAGGATCGCATGTGTTGAGTGCGTGTTATATGAATGCACATAATGATTACAACTGCAGGAGTTATTAATTGCATGACTCGAATACAAATTATTAATGTGTGTGTGCACGTAGCGGTCAAACTGTTGTTAGTAAAATCAGTCTCCTCCTCAAGTCTGCAATTTCTGTTCACGCGCCAAGACTGACACAACCTATACGTTCCTTTGCTTTTGGCGACATCTGTTCTGGCAGCCAAACTGCACTAAGCGCGCATCTCTCACTTTACGATTAGAATGATCACTGTTGCACACCACTATATAAAAATTATTCCGATTAGCGCTTTCAAGCTTCACAGCTCTTCGTCAGATCAGCGATATCCGATCTGACGATGAGCTGTGAAGCTTGAAAGCGCTAATCGGAATAATTTTTATATAGTGGTATACAACAGTGATTTGTGATTTTAACCACTAACACAACTTTCTCCATTACACTTTACGATTGTTCTCCTTTCTGTGCAGAATACCCGCTGCTCCTAGCATATGATCACCAAGTATTTGAATTAGCTTACGTAATTTTTGGATGAATTATGGCCAGTGTGTAGGTGGCTACTGATAACTTGAAACTAATACTTGAAAATAGTCCATGAGTACACTTATAACGTAGAGTTTTGTGGAAGATGAACATATGTGTAGATTAAGTGTGAAAACGCCATAAAGATTTTTGCACAAACTATTCTATATTTCACGTCTACAATGATTTTTACATTATTGCAATTGAGACACTCATTCTCATTCAGTTGTACTTTCTACTGACATTCTCACTCACCTATACTTTACAGTTCTAAAACTCTGTTACTCATTCATACATTCGTTTGAGGATGTATACTAAGGCGTTTCGATGTTTTGTCTCTGCAATAAATCCAACCCTGGTTGTATTTGCCCAATGTGAAAATACTCGGGTTGAAAAGTTTCACTATTCTGAGTACCACGATCAAAACGACAAAGCATGTGTGTACACCGCGAGCGCAACATTCGCGCGCGCGTGCCAGAGTGCGTGCTGGAGTCCATGCAAGCCGCGCGCGCTCGCATTGATCCCCAACACGCAGCCTGCAACGCGGTACATGTCGGCTCAAGCGGTGCGGTGTGAGTCTGTACGCGCGGGCGTTACACGCTGTGCATGCCAGAATGCGTGCTGGAGTCAATGGAAGCCGCGCGCGCTTGCACTGACCCCAACACGCAAACTGGGCGCCAGCATGTATCCGCCAAACGGGTATGCGTGAGTGTGATGCGCGTGTCCTAATCGTAGCAGTCAAAGTAGCAGAAAACCCCGAGTACCTGGAGTATTTCACAATGGGTAAACAGACCACGAGAAGGATTTATTTGCAGAGACACCAACGGAATACGTCTGTAGTCGTTGACTGTTTGAATTAAAATAAATAAAATTGTTAATTTCGTTCAATCGCTTAGAAACAGAGAATTTATTGTTAACAATTACAACAATTTAAATTTTAATAGAATTTTTAATACTCTATTTCTTCAAACCTTCATTCAGATTCTTTCAAACTTCCTTTATTCCGTCAAACAGACTTTACGCCTATATCCCTTCAAAATACTTGAAAACGTATGGTCTCTGACGCTTTTAATCACCGACCAAGAGAGTGTTTTGTGATTTATCGGTCCTTCGGACCAGTAAAATTTTCCTTCTCATCTTGACCAGACTTTGTTAAATCGAATATGCAAAGACTCTGGATTGCAAATATATACACTTAAAACCAAGGTGATGGCTTTTCGTGGAACTGATCCCGTACGGGCAAAAATTTGTATAGATGGTACTGTCCTGGAACAAGTTAGCAGTTTTGAGTAACTGGGCTACAGTGTGTCTTATAATGCAAGTAACGATGGTGTGAATACGTTTGCATACGTTCAACCTTATATGCGGACCATTGCTCTTCCCACACTTCTTTATGGGTCTGAGAATTGGACTTTATCGAAAAGCCAGATCAGTCGCATCCGAGCGGTTGAAATGAAATTTCTCAGGCACGTGGCAGGGTATACTCTCCATGATCATAGAAGAAACACAGATATACGGCAGGAATTGAATATTATGAGTATACTAAACAGGATCGTCCAGTATCGGCTGAATTGGTGGGAACATCTTTGCCAAATGGATGTCTGCCGCATCCTCAAACAACTATGGGACTATAAGCCGAGGGGATGGAGTGGTGTGGGACGTCCGAGGCAGCGCTGGAGTGACCAGCTGTAATCTTTTCCTATTTGTGACCGGAATAAACCATCCTTGGTTTAATCCTTGAAGATGATGATGATGAACTTGACTAGATTAGGCTATTTTCGATCGTGGACGTCGTGAAGTAACTCGCCCTTGTACAACATCTACAAAAACAAAAACATTAGGGTGTGTGGCATTGGTTATGTTTCGTACCGTTGAATGAAACGCCTCACAACCATCTGTGGTTGGTTCTGATGATAGATCAAACGATGCCTATAAACTTGGTAGGAAATTACTGTCCGGTTCGAAGTAGTTGGCCACTACATAGTCTAAACAACAAAATGCTGTGTCCCGCGCAGCTGGTATAGACCCAAAGAGTTGCGTAGCTCGCAACTTGTTTATACCTTTTGGAGGTTATAAAGTTTCCCTTCAAATTCCTTCGACCGCCGCCGTGCGTGGCTCGTATAAAGCCTTCACTGTCTTCAACTAAACCTCTTAATGACGACTGATGTCATAAACAAGATGCCATAAGTGAATACCAAAGGGTTATGTAGATCGGATAATAGCATTACGATCTAGTAAGCTACTCCTAATTATAGGCATACAACTTCTGCCGAGTCCTTCTGTCGTTTCTCGCTTTCATCATCATCACTTCATGGATAGGATTTCTCCTGTTCCGGCCTCATGACTCCCGCCGTCTTGTGATTGGCCTGCCTACAGATCTTCTTCCAACCGGCTCATACTCATAAGCCAACTTCGGAAAACGGATATTGTCCTTTCTTTCTAGGTGTTGTTTCCAGCAATTTCTATAATTCTGAATGAGTTCGTTTAGGAAACTATATAAAGTTCTTGTGTAATATACTCGTTTCCTCTATGATCGAATCGTGTATATCCCTTTACCGGTCTCAAATAGCTCATTTCTGCAGCCTGTAATTGGCACCAGTCCTCCTTACTTATAGTCCAGGTCTCGCATCCGTACAGCAGCGCTGGTACTCCCATTGTCTTAAAGAATTTGATACACGTCTCTTGTCTAGCTTTCCTTTTCAATAGTTTATCGCTTTCCTGTCCCCTTATTACTTTTACCTCTGTAAACGTATAAACATTGTGTTGGTAGAATGGAATCCTTTGTTTGTTTTATCTTTTCTCCTTTAAAACGTTTCTGTTATTTAATCCTTTTCTGAAAAGTAATCATGTATAAAATTTCTATTGCGCTGTTTTAGTTTCTGATAGATCTTTCTCAACGTCTATGAACCGATGAATTTTTGTCCTGAGTTTTATAAAAATGAACACTCTCCGGAACACTTTCAGGCCAAGTGTTGTTGGTAGAATGCAATCTTTCGTGCGGATATTGTCCGAAAGTTTTTCAGTTTCCTGACATTGTGACATTTGTGAGATTTTTTTAGAGCGCCATCTAGAGCGTTCCAGGTCTACTTGTAAACTTTGATCTGCTTTCCAGGAGGCTTTCCAACAGTGGATATCGTCGCAGAGAGACCACACGCACAAACAACGAAACTGTTTAAAGAACGGGAATCGAGCGACAAAGTCTCATAATCTCCAAGACAAACGTCTCTTCACATCTGGGACAAACTTTGTACCCAATCCACGTACCAACAAAACACATGCGAGCTGGGCGGGTGCACGTGGATCCCCCCCCCCCACACACACATACACACACACATGCAACAAACCACGCGTTCATTAGACACGAGAGTAGGGCAGTAAAAACTTTAGGTATTTATAGAAAGCCAGTGTGCAGATTCATATGACACATACTGTTATGACGCATACTCACACTCACACAATCGGTCACGGATTATTTGCGTACGCAGAGCGACATGGGGTCAACAACCCTCGTCCTTCTCGTTTTTGAATATCATTAATTTTAAAAGAATTCATTAATAAAAACGACACAACAGTGCGCCCTGTAGAGGCTCGAATACAAACACACATACACACACATGTGTATGTATACAGACATATATGTGTGTATGTATATAATTTATGCTTAACAAAGGTATGATTGAGAATTTGTTCGTCCGGATAAGGAGGAGAAAGAGGAGGAGGAGGGAATAAATTGAAATCATCCATCTTTTTATTCGGTGTCAATTAGACCCGAAATAAGGTGTGGTTGGTTTGGTTTCGCTGAAACCGGCGGCAACCGGTAGTATATTTATGCAACTAAATTAATTAAAACTCTTTTTGAAGTGTGTGTGTGTTTGTGTGTGTGTGTGTGTGTGTGAGAGAGAGAGAGAGAGAGAGAGAGAGAGAGAGAGAGAGAGAGAGAGAGAGAGAGAGAGAGAGACTTTAATTACTGAAAAAATAAAACAGCCCGAGTTCTATTTTTTTTAATATTTTTTTGTACGTGCATAAGTGAAGAAGTCCGCTTATAAATTTTATCGGATAAAAATCAACTTTTTTAATTATTTATTATTGTTAAATATATAGTGAAACGATCGTAAAGTAGATTCGTTAAATGGGATGTTCTGAGACAAGATTCGGCAACTGTCGCCCAGTTCGAACAAGTTGCTATTCCACCAATACAGTGACCACGACGCTTGTTCCTCTGATGAGTGTTCCCAGAAATTTACTGCATTTTAGTAATAATCAGGACCGATCGTTTACCGTCCTAAATGGCTCAGATTGCAACAAATTCTACATAGGCCAGACAGGACGTTGCTTCAAACAGAGATACATTGAACACACAAACGCACTACACTCCACTACTGAATCCACCTTTGCAAACCCACCTCATTGAAGCAAACCACACATACACAAACATCAACTGTAACATGGGTATTCAACACGTACACACAAAAGACCGAAAACTAGACACTCTTGAACAACTAGAAATATACAAACACACAAAAACACATAAAAACGACATCCTAAACGAACAGACACAATTAAAATCACACATACTATTTGAACATACCACAACGTACACACACAACATCGGATCTTTCGAACGACGGCACTGTCGCCAAGAACAAAACGGACAGCGCTCCCAGTGGCAGCCTCTGACGAAGCTTATAATAAGCGAAAAACGGCTATAAGGTAAAACTTTTACGTTTTTACCAATAAAAACCTTGTGTTCCGAGTCGGTAGTGATATACTTATATTAGTTAATCAACGGACATGTCATGGACAACAAGAACAAATATTGATTCTAAGCGAAAAATTTACGAATGTTTCCTCTATTAATATTATTTAATCTATGTGCCATATTACCGTGAAGCAATACCAAAATATAATTTCAATCTCACAACACTTAAGAGATTAAAAAAAAATTTACAGTGTAATTCAAAATCAAACTCAAGAATATTCACCATCATCACCACTCCAAAGATTAGGCCCTAGACCTGTTCCGGAACCCATCTCCTCCTCGGTCTACCGACATCTCTCTTCCCAGTAGAGTGATAATCCAAGGAAGCCACGGGTGGACGGATATCAGGCATGCGGTTCAAGTGTTCACACCATCTCCTTCTGTGGTCTTCAATCTTCTGGTGGAACGATACAATGTTTAATTCGCGTCTAATATCCTCGTTCATTTTCCGATCCACGAGAGAACAACCTTGCGCCACTTTTAGAAATTTCATTAATTCAAAAATATTAAATTACATAAATACGTACATGGAAATACAAAAGTACAAAACAAAATACACTTCTAGTGCTTTCTCGTTTATACCCAATGTAATCTATAGCCTATAGCCTATAGCCACTACAGGACCAACCGTCTATTCCACGTTTATCTTTCTCGTTTAACCGTCTCCTTCAAACCTCTGTGGCGTGTACTACATCTTCTGCACTGTCCATCCTATAACACTAGTATCTGGTTCTTCTGTTATTCTCTGAATCAAAGATCTAAAGCGTATATAATAGCGTTTCATTAGCAAAACTCTGGCCAGTCATGTATCAAGCTAGTGTCAGCGCTGCTAATACATTAATAAGGGACATAATTTTTATTATCTCTCTGTCAGTCTGTTAAAGCTGAGAATAAGGTGGTCTCTACTGTGCAGTTATAGGCAAGGATTTCCACAGAACTACATTATTGGAAATGTACAACCACGCAGCCCTCAGTAAGCGAGAAAGACAGTTTAGTGAAATAGGCGTTTTAATAAGTGAAGACTATCTCTACACTCGGAAAAACAAGTTGTGGTAGCAATGGACGAACAGAACTCAAGTCACATGATCCATAAACTCCGTGTGGAATAGAATACAGCTCTTGGAGCCTCGATATGAATTTTGAAAACGCGAACAGCGGATTCTTGAAGGTAAAGGAGCCAATATGACAGTAGGTTCGTACATTATAAACATATTGCTCTTCTTAGGTATCTTGGGGCGACATTATCAAAAGATGGCAGAAGTAATGAAGGTATGAGTTGCAAAATAACACAGAAAAAACTGTGACAAGGCAGCTAAATTCTTCTTCTTCTTAATAGGCGCTACAGATCTTGGAGAGCCTTAGCCTCCTGAACAATCCGCCTCCAGTCGTCTACATCCTCTGCTCTTATTCTCCACCTTCTTGAGCAGATCATCCTCATCCACCCATCGCTTTATGGACCGACCCCGCCTTCTTCTTCCACCAGATGTCCCTGTAAAAATTGTCTTCAAGGTGGATGTCTCTAACAGTCTCTCGACATGCTCTGCCCACCAGATTCTATTTGTCTTTACATTCTGTGCTTTAGAGTAGAAAAATAACCTAAAAACCTAAATAGATGATTTACACGGTCGTCTTAGTCATTTATGGCTATGAAACTTGGGAGATAAATCAGAGAAACTTAAAAGACTCCATGCAGTAGAAACGGACTTCTGGAGAAGGTCTTGCGGTGTGTTCTCCAGTGCATTTGAGAAGGTTCCAGTGGATTAGAAATGAGGATATCAAAAAACAACTTCATGTTGACAAGGCAATTTTAGGCACCATAATAGACCGATACGTTACAGCCACATGGGACGGATGCTTGACGATCGTTGCCCTAAAACGTTCCTAGACTGGGTTCCACCTAGACGACGGGAAAGGGTACATCCAGGAGGTCATGGAAATAAGGTATCCTCGATGAAATGGGGAAGAGAGGCTTGCAACAGAATTCTGCGGTATGCAGAATGCGGAAGAAAGCAGTAACTGTAGAAGACCAGCAATGGTTGGCGGAATCCAAGATCTTCTGACTTCTACTTGAGGGAATCTCTCAATTTCTGCTGTAAATATCACTGCTTTATGATTCCTCAACTGCTCTTTCTTCTTCTTCTGTCACTACGGTTCCTACAGAACACTGGCCTGCTCATTAATTCTCCTCCATCTGTACAGACCCTTACTTCTCCAACCTGCCACTCGCATCTCCCTCAAATCCCCTTCCACATCTTCCTACCATCTCCTCCTCGGACGTCCTCTCCTCCTTACTCCCTTCGACTTCCTTTCCAAAGCCATTTTTGGGCCTCTATCACTTCTCATTCCCACCACGTACCACAACCATCTTAACCTTTACGCCTTCACTGCCGCAACTATGTCCGCTCTAAATAAAGGTCTCTTGGCTCACGATTCTTTCTTATCGTCCACATCTCTCCGTTCCACACTGGTCCATAAATTCTTCTCACAATTTTCCTCTCGAAAACACAAAGGTTTTTCATATCTTCCAATTTCAGCACCCACGTTTTGCTAGCATATGTTACTATAGGTTCGATTACTGTGGTGTATGTTTTCTTTTTGACATTTTTTGATACACTCCTGGATTGGAATATATTTTGTAATGCGTAGTAGCTTCTGTTTTTCATTATTCTCTGTAATTGTGCTTCTGAAATACTTGAATTCTTGGACCTCCTGAAAACTGGTCGCTTATTCTTATTTTCTTTCCTCTCTTCTCTCATTCCTTGTCATCAAAATATACTTTGTTTACTTAAACTACTCTTAAATACTGCGTAAAAACGCATCTTTGTTTGACATGTACGTTAAACTGAGTGTCATATTACAACCGTACAGTAACATGGGCACGGCCGTGGTTTTGTACAATTTAATGACTGTGTGCTTCCTCGTCCTATATCCTATAAAGGTACTTTGACTTGTTCATAAGGTTTATGCAACTTTTCTTCTAATATACCGATTTATTAAAGGATATATCACACCCCAAATACGTTAAAATCGGTACGGAAATTTTCAGAGACGAATAATTTTTGTCGACATAATTGCGATGTTTGTCCACGTAGTCATTACTCATTCATCGGTAATGACGTATACATAAGCCTACAATGACGGTCATTAAGACTTCCATAACGGTATTTAATCAAACCGTTCCCAGTAACGTTAATAAATTGTACATTTCGCGCAGCGCCATCTGTTGTTGCGGATCACACCCTGCAACTTTATGCGGGTTTTCGAATCCGCGGCTCCGATCTCCGGTTAGCGTTTACATGATTCATAGAGCGTATCGAATTTACCGAAAGCTTATCGGGCGCACCACTTATTGTGCGACACTTGAAAATTCACAACGCGTTGCATTGTTTTATAACGGCTGACGTGATTTCGATTCTGGCACACGGTACGGTCGTAAACGGGCGACGCTGATTTACGCTAAGTGTTGTTTTTGTAACGCTTGTGTGTGTACATAAAACAACAACGCGACGCCCGGCCCCGGCCAATTACATATGCGTATATAAACAAAAATGCGTGTGTGTGACCGAACTGGATACGTTTCATTTATTATTAGCCCATTGTTGGATTAAACCCGCGATCCCCAACAGCTACTACTACTACGCGGCCGGTGGTGTTTAGTTCGACATAATCGACTCTCTCCTGTAATTAATATTGTACGGCTGTTCATTCAATTATTCCTAGTATTTATTTTTTTATTTGTAATCCTCTGTTTTACTACGCACGCACCTACCGCGTGTGTTCACCGCGTATTACATAATTCTCTTTTATTTGTTTTTGGGATGAATTACATTATAAAGTTAGGAATTTCGAATTCAGAGGGTGTCCGACGTTACCTTGCTCGCAGCGGTTCAAAATTTTTGTTTAATACGTTACCTTGCTCGCAGCGGTTCAAAATTTTTGTTTAATTAAACAATGTTAATTGGAACATTCCGTACAATAAGTTATGTGTTATATAAAAATAATTATGTGTCTAATACACGTCTTCTTCTTCATCGTCTTCAACTGTCTTCTTTCAACAGAGTTGAAAATATCAGTAAATAAACACTAAACTTGCTAAATTTATTATTCCTGCATTTGTATTTAAAATAGAAACGTAATTCAGTTCCACATTGTGTTTTACGTTTGATTTTCCCTGACAACCTAACGTTTAACGAATCAACGTACCATCGAATAGTAATTAGGCCGGCCATATATTGTTGTTAGGTAAGTAGCTCAGTAACTTGGGGAATTTGTATAGAAAATATATCATCCAGTTTCCACAAGTTTTATACACTTTCTTTCTTCTTTTACTTTCTTTAAAATTTTAACATTTGGTTTATTTCTTCTAGCTAATATGTCTGTAGCATCCAGTTTCGTGGATGAGAAATTTGCAGGAATGGTTCAAAAGGAACAAAAATGGTTCCACGTGCCAGCGAAACGTTCCTAAGGTTGTTGTTGTTGTTGTTGTTGTTGTTGTTGTTGTTGTTGTTGTTGTTGTTCTTCTTCTTCTTCTTCTTCTTCTTCTTCTTCTTCTTCTTCTTCTTCTTCTTCTTCTTCTTCTTCAGACATCACAACCCAGTGCGGATCTCAGCCCGCTCAATGATTTACTTTCATTCCGTCCTCTCATCACACAACCTTCTCCAGCGTCTCATATTCATACTTCTCGAATCATCTTCCACGTCATCTATCCATCTTTTCCTTGGTCTTCCTTTAATTCTTCTACTCTTGATGAACCGGACTATGTCAGCAACGTTGTATTTATTGATCCAGTTCATATTTCCTATCCTCCAGGACCCACCTTCAGTATGTCAAAGCCAAAGATCTTTCGCAAGATTATACGCTCAAATATTCGAAGCTGTTGTTCATCTGCACTAGTTAATATCATGCCCTTGCATTAATATGTCCCTATTGGTCGAATAAGACTTGTAAAGATGGTTTCGTAGGGTTTATTACAATATAAAACATTTACTTGCAAAAGAAATTTGTTATTGTACGTGATATAATGTAATATTTAATTCATGCTATAAATTACAAGAACATCAAGTGCCATGGAGGAGAAAATAGATAAATATATATATATATAATAAAAAAATGAAACCCATTAAAGTATCGAAAAATAATTTCATATTTTATTTGAGACAAAACATGAAAAGAGAAAATCTCGACTGCAATGAATAAACTATGAATGGCTTTATGTGACCATCTAGAAGAATAGAACCGGAAAGGATAGTGAATAATACTGTCACCTTCCAGGAGAGTAGAAAGATAGAAAGATACAAGTACAGTGGTTGAAAGAAGTCCATCAGGAACTAGAAAAATTTGTTGAAGCAAGGGAGAGTATATAGGAAACAGAGTAGTGTTTAGAAAGAAGATATGCGGAGGTGAAGGTGAGTATCTGATAGAAGAGAAGTCGATGAGAACCAAAAAGCTGCTGTGGGCAGAAGAACTACCAAAGGCGAGTCAGAGAATGAAGGCGTTCTGACGAAGGAGAAAAGAACTCCAGGAAACCAAAGGGTTGTGTAACCGTAGCCAATAGATGACTGAAACGAAAAAGGAAGAAAATAAAATTCAGAATAATCAAAATCGCGTTTTAGTAGAAAGAAACACTTGCATGCACCGAGGTGGTACGAACGGTTTGACAATATACATATATTCACGTTATAATTGTTGTAATGAAGCTACTCTTCATTTTCCGAATTACACAAACCTTAATTTCAAAATAAATTTATTATTGTTATTGTTAATATTATTGTGTGTTTAATAATATAATTCCAGTGATCAGTTTTTAGCTAGCGATTCCGTGATTTTTAGAGTTGCGCCGCGCGTGTATCTGTTCCTGACAGCCGTTCGCGTTGGCGAGCAGCAGACAAAAATCACTGGCGATCGGTTTTCCATGATTTTCTTTATTATTAAACTAACGCAGATATG
Organism: Magicicada septendecula; assembly: GCA_034769895.1. Lineage (NCBI taxonomy): Eukaryota > Metazoa > Arthropoda > Insecta > Hemiptera > Cicadidae > Magicicada > Magicicada septendecula. The sequence goes on along the minus strand of CM068374.1, from coordinate 406,193,845 downwards.
ACTACGCGTTCGTTTGTACAGTTTGAATACGGCTTCATCGCGATTTGCTGTTTTAAAAATAACAAAAAAATAAATAAATTCTTCAAACTTTTTGACTTGCGTGGTGAGAATTTTTAAAAGCATTTTTTTTCTCTATGAATGTACGGATTCTGGTGGAAAGTCGCTATCACTAGGCAACTCCCTAAGTAGTGAAGTCTATCTAGACAGTTCAAGATGCGGCCGTAATTCACGGGTAATACGATCGGTTGTGCTGTACGGATGTGAGACTCGGAGTGTCAGAAAACATGACTTCAACAAACTTGTCGTTTTTGAACGGAAGGTCCTCGACCCTACATAGGATGCAGTAACATGACGGATTCGACACAGCCGGGTGTTTAAAGAACTTTGTGCGACTAATGCGTAGCAGGAGATTCCAATGGGCTGGACCTGTAGCGAGGATGGGCTCTCACCGATGGCCCCTGAAGATGTTAGCTTTTGTTCCTGATGGAAGAGGACCCCTTAGGTAGACCGAGGAAGAGTAGAGCAATGGACTGGATCCTATGAGGGTCTTATCCGGATCGAGGTAGGGATGCATTGCGTCTGAAGGTGGAGAACAGGAGATAGAGTCCGACGGGAGATAGTCTTTGTACCGGCGCGCGGTCTCTGGGTCTGATGACGTAAAAAACGTTTGTTGATATCCCCATTTCATTCACATAAAATACTTCGCCCATTTACTCTTTGGCATCCTTGGTGCCAAAGAATTCTTATGCTGTTTATCTACTAAAGAATTGGCATGTACGAATATACAGAATATTGGTGGCTGGTTCAAATACGTAAGAAATGGGTTCAAGAATATAAATGACGACTACTACGATTACTACTGAGAATGGCAACCACGTGATGAGCGAAACGTTTTGTCGTCATCGGTCCTCCGGGCCTGTTCCGGGCTCATGGACAGCTTCTCTTCTGTCGGGGGGGGGGGGGGACAATTCTTTCCATGTGAGTTATCCACTTTTCCTTGTATCTCTTCGCACTTTTTATCACTGCTTCACACCTAAATTTCTCTCGTTCCTAACTTTGCTTACCCTGACGCAGCCCTTCACAGACGTCAGAAGTTTCATGTCTAATATTTCCGTCTGCCCCGTATCTCTGACTCGCAGTGTCCAGAGCCTTCATCTTAACGTCCTTCTTATGGTGTCACATATTCCTTTTAGTCTTACTCTGAATAAGACGTGTTCCTCGTAAGAGACATGTAGGCCTGCTGGAAATTAGACACTTGTCGTATTAATTACGTGTCTACCACAGTCTCGTTCACGCCGGATAACTCCTTAAAACCACCGTCGTATTCGTTTTTGTAGTAGGTATCTCAGGTTATATTCTGCACGTAGTATATACAGAAACTTTTTTTGTTAATTTCAATAAAACGTCATTGCCAACTCAATAAAATGTTGTTATTAAGGATTTAGTTTTGTTTTTTATATTCGTTCTGAGAGAAAATATAGTAATTTTAATTATCCCGTATGAAAAGGTACTTTATTTTATAGACGAATTTGTAAGTGTGGAGTCTGTTTTAGAAACTAGAAATTAAATATTTTCTTAAGGTGTTTTATTGTCTGCCAAGTCTAAGTCATCTTTGTCTTCTCTGTCCACGTTTTGGGGTTTCACCCCTTACGGTGTTGTGTGGCGTTGCTGCTCGACACTGAATCCATAGTTTCATCTCTCCATTCCTTCTTTGGTCTCCCCAAACTAGTCTTTGGTTATCTCCAATTTTGTGTTTATTTGTTCGGTGCGTCTCCACAGTTCTTCGGTACCGATGAATCTGCCGACGGGCATTCAATAACCTTTTCAAACATCTGTTCACGAACGTTTGTAATTTTTTGTCGGCTGTACCCAGAACTTCGTGATCACGATTTTTATTAATTCTTTTTCTTCATTATCGAAGTCTCGTTCTTCTTCGTTCTTTTCTTTTTGCCTACTAATTTTCTTCATTATCATTATTTTCGTCTTGTTCATGTTACTTCTTCACTCACGTTCTTTTTCATCATCATCATAATCTTCTTCTTCTTCTTCTTCTTCTTCTTCTTCTTCTTCTTCTTCTTCTTCTTCTTCTTCTTCTTCTTCTTCTTCTTCTTCTTCTTCTTCTTCTTCTTCTTCTCTTCCTCCTCCTTCTCCTACTCCTCCTCCTCCTCCTATTCTTCTTTCTCTTCTTCATCATTGTATCTTTCTTTTGTTCGAAAGATGTCATGTAATTTTGACTAACGTTACTTTTATTTGAGCTAAATCATTCACCTTATTTTCCGACAAGTCTAGGAAATAAACATGAAAAAACGTTGTAGAAATATTGTTTTTTGTTGTCAATTATTTGTTTTTTGTTTTTTTAATTGACTGAACAATTTAAGAAAACGTTGTTACAGTAGGGCGTCAGCTAATCGAAATTGGGCAGAGATTTGGGTATATGAAATTCGGACATCGAAACATGCAAAATTGCAATACAAAAATAGCACAATATTTGATAGGCTGCATATACTGTTTAAAATATATTTCAGTGTTGTACATAATGAAGTTGAGTTGTTTTAATACATATATTCCAAGCACCGTACACTTGTCACATTTATATAAAAAATAAAAATCATAATACAAAGTTTAATAAAATAACGGAATGTTTTAAAATTATGTTTGAGTTTTTAATCGTGTACACTCGATGGATAATTCTCAAAAATATTTCTTTGCGGCTAGATCTTTCAAACATTTAATCAAGGTAAGTTTACTGTTTTAGGTGGCCGTGTTATCCTTGAATACTGCCACTATGATTTGTCTTTCCGTCGCCGATTCATATTATCGTCCATTCATTTGTTGTCTACACTTTACAGTGTTATTACCGTATATCAAAAAAATAATCAATTAAATATTCTGTTTTTTCTTATTGATAATTTAAAATAATAAATCATTAAGTAAGTAACAAAAAAAAATTTAAAATAGGCAGTCATTGAGGACTGCCGACAGAAGTGAAAACTTAAAACTATGAAATAACAGTGGTTTTTTTGGATATTCAAATTAATTGTAGTATCAAAAATTAAAATTTTTTGTAAATTAAAATCTTTAACATCAGTCTGGTTTTCACATCTATCGGCACTCCGAGCAACAATTATATACATTTTTATATGGTTTACTTATTAATCAAAACATATGATGGGCTGCGCAAGCCCAGTACAAAATATAAATACAACTTAATTGACATAATCGAAAATTTCGATAATATAAGCTAATAAAAAATAATTTTGAATTAGTAACCATATTTTCAAAATTCAACACACAAATCTAAAATTATTATAAAATTTTATAGAATTTTTAATTTTAAAATCCGCGGCAAAAATACTATCGAACAACTAGAAATTTGTTTTACCACGCTAGTAAGATAACTCCTAAGCCACTATGAAATACTCATTGCATGATGTATGGCAGAGGTCAAATATCAAAAATAAAAAATAAATAATATCAAATTTTTAAACGGAAATATTGATACGAATATTGGAAATATTTGAAAACACATGCTTTGTTTATGTTATTCATTTTTCTATATAAAAATATTAACATATTTAGTACTCACTTTTGTACTGCACAGTGATCCTACATTTGAACATTTAAAATAATGATCAAACTAAAACACAGTTTAAACAATGCACAGTATACACACATTAAACTTTCCACGTAGTCAATTTAACTTTACTTATATACATATACACAGCACTAATGTTACAATCTTACAATAATACAAAAACTATTAAAAATACATACTTCGACATTAGACATGACGAAAAACCCTAAGTTAACAGCCAGACGGACAAATAACAATTATGTAAAAAACTTTATAATATAGTATAAGTAATTAATAAGAATAAAAATAATGTAAAATAGATCATAAGTATTGCGTTAATTGTTAATACGGAAAGCCGAAATCGCGCTAGGGTCGAACACGCGATAGCAAATTCGGCAGCGTAAGAAACTCCAAAATAAAGTACGTAAACGATAAAAGTGTGTTAAATAGTATAAATAGTATTACAATTGTATAATATAATTGTAGTATAATAGTATTACACACAAGTATAATCTATACTTTCACTGCTGGCCACGCGCAACACGTCATACTTATACGTGGGCTGCCTTTTAAGTCTTTACAAACGACCACTAGATGGTGCTAGTGAGATGTTACATTACCATTGTTGAAAAATTTGTCATATGTTATTTGTAAAACAATTGCAGCTCAGATATTGGTCGAGTGGTTTGTTTACAGTGAGCGTTTAAAACAAAAGTGTTTGTGAAAAAATGGAAATTTCATGTGAAGGTTTTCGTTGGATGATTTTTACGATTTTAATAAAGGCCTAACTCAACAACAATGCCTCGAATCGCTTCGTACAACTTTTGGTAATCAATCACCATCAGAAAAGACTGTTTACAATTGGTTTGCGGAATTTCGCCGTGGTCGTGCTTCAGTCAGCGATGAATTTCGTGAAGGTCGACCTAAATCGGTTGTTGTTCCCAAAAACATCGATGCTATGCACAACGTGATTAAAGAAGATCGGCATGTGACTTACCGTGAGATAGAGGCATCCTTAGGCATATCGAAGACTGCAGTACATTCGATTTTACATGAACATTTAGCTGTTAAAAAGATCTGTTCCCGATGAATTCCGCATAATTTGACCGAAACTCAAAAACAGGCTCGTGTCAATTGGTGTAAGGAAATGATCCAAAAATTCGACCGAGGAAATGCAAAATCCGTATACAACATCGTAACAGGAGACGAAACTTGGATATATTCGTACGAGCCGGAAACTAAGCAACAATCAACTGTCTGGGTGTTCCAAGATGAACCGAAGCCAACAAAAGTGGTTCGTTCACGAAGCACTTCCAAGAAAATGATCGCTTGTTTCTTTGCTTACACTCGACATGTCGCGACCATTGCTTTAGAGGATCGAAGAACAGTTAATGCTGAATGGTATACAACAATTTGTTTGCCACAAGTCATCGATGAAATCAGGAAACACAACCGAAAACGTCGCATCGTTCTTCATCACGACAATGCCAGCTCTCACACAGCACGTCAAACAATTGATTATTTGAAGGAGGAAAACATCGAATTAATGTCTCATTGCCCGTATTCACCTGATTTATCGCCAAACGACTTCTTTTTATTCCCGAATGTCAAACAAAAAATGCGTCGACAGCGATTTTCATCACCTCAAGAAGCTGTTGAATCCTTCCAAAACCATATTTCTGAGGTACCAACATGAGAGTGGAAAAAATGTTTCGAGACTTGGTTCGAACGCATGCAAAAGTGTGTAAATCTCAAAGGCGAATATTTTGAGAAACAATAAAACGATTTGTATCAAAAAATGTTTTTTCTTTCATTGTCTTTGTAAAAACTTAAAAGGTAGCCTATGTAGCTACAGATATACTGTTGGCATTTGCATGTCGGTGACGCGAACTCATAAGATTTTACCCATCCAAAAATCGCCCAACGTGCCTATAGAAGTTTTCACTTCAATAAATTGAATAATAGTGAAAGAGGTTCGTGGTATGTGTCTCCCATATGACACACGACAATAATAATTATATGGTACTGTACTTGCGAGTTTTCCAGTATCTCACGGTTCGGATGCTTGACGTTCTGCTGTACGTTTTTTGTTGTCTTGGCCCGAGTAATACATGGTGAGTGTAAGTCAGAATACGTTGATTTACTAATAATGATTCCCCCCCCCCCCAACATGAAACTATCCGGTCACATAAAGAAATTAATGAGGATTATAATCATCATCATATTCAACAAGCATTAAACCAAAAATGGTTTGTTCCAATCACAAGCAGACAGACTAGAGCTGGTCACTCCAGCGTATCTTCGGACGTCTCACACCTGTCCATCCTTTCGATTTATAATTCAATAGTTTTTGGGGATGCAGAAATCATCCATTCTGTTAAGATGTTTCCACCATTTTAGCCAATATTGAGAAATCCTCTCGAGTATACTCATAAAAGTCAGTTCGTGCCGTGTGTGTCTGCATTTCTTCTACTATCTTGGGCAGTCACGTGCCTGAGAAATCTCATTTCGGTCGCTTGAATTTGAACTGGCCTGGAATTTCGTTAAAATCCAATTCTTAAAGGAAATTCCCTCACGTGGTAAGCGTAAGTTTAAAGTTACAAAAGTGACTGGTGGCTCGTGGCTCAAATATGTGGCCATCATTGGGAAAGAGGTATCTCACTGTACCGAACACCATTCTGTTCTTGAATAGTGTTACCTGCAGGTTACCCACAGCATGTGCCAAGAATACTGTTTCATGCGCGTAACTTTTAATCTAGGCATTGAAGTCGATCAATCCTTCTGTAAATGTAATTCTTCTTCTTCTTCTTCTTCTTCTTCTTCTTCTTCTTCTTCTTCTTCTTCTTCTTCTTCTTCTTCTTCTTCTTCTTCTTCCGTAGCTCAACAGCCCGGGATGACCCTTAGCTTCCGCCACCACTCGCCTCCAGTTCTCTCTCTTTCTCTCTCTCTCTCTCTCTCTCTCTCTCTCTGTTGCAGCGTTCCTCCAATTTTGTACGCCCATTCGTCTTAAGCTTCCTCCACCTCATGTATCCATCGCCTTCTGTGTCTGCCCCTTCTTCTTGTTCCTTCCATGTTTCCATTTAGCATTTGCTTGGGCAGTGTCTCCTGTGGCATTCTCTCCACATGTCTCAGCCAGCTTATTCGCCTTGCCTTTATGGAGCGCACTATTTCTTCCCGCTGCAATATTTCATCAATTTCACCATTTCGAGGGCATCTGCACTCTCCTGCTTCCACTATTGGGCCGTATAACTTTATCACTATTTTCCTTTCAAATATTCTCAACGAATTTATTGATACAGCCGTGAGTGGCCGTGCTTCAACTCCGTAAGTCACGACTGATCTGATCAAGCTTTTGTAGATTTTCATTTTGGTCTTACGAGACAGAAGCTTGGACTTAAGAAGATTAAGATTTGCATAGTGTGCTATATTGCCAGCTATAAATCTTTTACTTACTTCTTATGAGATTTTGTTCTCCTCAACGAGTTCTGTTCCAAGATATACAAACCTGTCTACATCACTAAAAGTGTAATTATCCAGTTCTAAGTTATGGGTCTCCCTTCTTGAATGTGCTGCTGTCATTTTGATATACAGTAGTGCGTTTTATTTTCATTAGCAACAAGTCCCAAAGGACAGGGCCTCAAACATTTCTCTACGGCCTGTGAGACGTCTAGCCACCAAGGCTACGTCATCTGCAGAGGCATGTGTTTGAGTTAGCACATTGAGGGCCTCAAACATTTCTCTACGGCCTGTGAGACGTCTAGCCACCAAGGCTACGTCATCTGCATAGGCATGTGTTTGAGTTAGCCTATACGTTAAATTGCCTAATCTGCTCATTGCTTTATGCAAGGCTATTTAAAAGCAAAGCTGATAATGCATCACCTTGTCTTACACCTCTTGATATTGTGAAGGCTTTACTTCTTTTCCCTCCCACTATAACTACACTGCTGGTATCTACCAGTATCATTCTTACAAGTCAACTCTGTAAATCTAATAAAGTTGCGTAATTTAGTCCAGTTGCACAAACGCTGCTGTATGTATAAGAGCGCGCGCGCTTGTGCGTGCTACGTTTACGCGAGCGCAGGCACACGTGTAAATACGTGTATCAATGATGAAAAACCTAGTGGCGGTTTTCACCGAGGGAAGATTAGCTCATGAAATTAAAACCGATGCTACTGCTACAGACGAGGAAAAAAAGAATTATCTATTGTTTCAATTCGCTCTTTCAATTAATTTCCAGTTTTCATCCGCGTACGCGACGCGGCCAGACGCAAATTATACGTTTTTTATTATTTATTTTTCTGTTTTTTTTTTTTATTACATCGTCACTGTATACTTTTTCAAATATTTAATTACTTTTTTGTCGGCACACAAAAAATACTCATATGGACGCGCGCATGTATTGTAGATTAAACCTGCAGAAATTCTGTTAATTCTGTACTATTTTTTTAATTAGTATTTCATTAATAATTTCATCGCAATCAGAGTTTTGAACGAATTTTGATGGAAAAAAAAATAGTAATGAGAAGAAACAATGGTGGACAGTTGGTAAAACATCGCGACGATTGTAAACGTGTACGCTTGCGCGTGTGCTGTACTGCGCCGGTGATATTTTTGTAAATTTAAATTTATTTAATGCTGTTGTTACCCATGCGTTATTTGGTACCATGAATTTTGATTTCCTTCTGAGTGATTAAATTACTGAGGATTACAGTAAAAACAATTAAACACTTTGTACCCTACATATTTTAAACAGCTGAGATTCTATACTACAATACGCAAAAAAGGTTCGTTCTTTGAAGCGGAAAAGCCTCGCCCCGGAGATCTTCTAAGACATTATTATATGTTCTACCTAAGATATTTGATTTGTTTAGGTATCTTTTGATTTTCACGTTTTGTACAAAACGCCTAAATCCGTCTTCTATTACTTCCATGTTCCATAAGATAATGGACATATGCTGATGGCGAAAAAACAGTGTTAGAGAAGGGCTGATTCTGATTGTACTACCATCAGAACATGAAGAAAAGTAATTTTTCGAAATGTGTGTGTGTGTGTGTGTGTGGAATTTTTTTCTATGGCAAAAGATAACTGCCGCAAATTCAAACGGAATCCAATAATGTTTTGCATACATCCGTGAATTGCAGAGGACACAAGGTCTGTTTATTTTGGTGAAGATCGGTTAAGGGGAAGGGGTAGTTTGAAACCCCCCTTTATATATATTTTCTACGCTCTGATCTTACATTTGCAGAGCTCCCTTTTAATTTTCTAAGTTTTCTTTTTTGTAAATTTTAATTTTATTTAATTTTATTTTTATTAAGTTTTTTTGTATAAAGGGGAGAGACATCATATTTAGAACTAGTTGGAAAACCTAGAGGAAGCAAAAGTGTGCAAGGCCCAAATACAATTACAGACATGTCCCCCCAGGTGAATGACAGGACTTGCAAATGAAAAAGAAAGTCTTTTAACCAACAAGCGTGTGCTTTATTAAACATGCAAGATGTTACATAAATGACAAGTTCTTGATTGTGTGAGCACACCATTAAAGGCAGAATTATATCTATATATATGTATATCAATTAATTCATAATGTCACAAAGTAAGTGAATTTGATATTAGCGTAATTGCAAAATTTCTGCCTGATTATGTATGAGTCAAAGTTAGTAATAATCTCATTCATAAAAGCAATACTAATCCATAAGTGTTGTATAGTATCAAATAGGCTAGCCTGTTGTCTCAGTAAGCACATTTATGGTTTTTCTCTTTTTTAAATCCGTTACATATTCCCCCAGCAAAATATAGTAAAATTACACACACAAACACATATACGACATGAATAACAAAACATCCCTCATTTCAGCACTAACTTCCTCATAAACCCATTCCAACTACAGTAAATGAATGCACCCTAATATGTATAGATATGTACAAATATAAATGACAGCGTAAACTGAATATCTCAGCTCCTAAGCATAGATTTGCCTTGGTAGTTCACACCAGAGAATGTAAGTGACCGCCCCGAAACTCAGCCAGCTAAACGACCCTGACTTTAATCATTAAGCGCTAAGTATGTGTGTGAAAGAAAATAGTTTCTCATCTAAAGCATCAGACAGCCCCCATTACGTGATTAAAACTCAGCCATGACCAGATGACAAGATAGCACAAGATAATTAACTCCCTAATGGTCTTAATTAGATGAAAAGTTAGATCTTACAGCAAACTGCGGATGTGTGTGTATGTGTGTAATTTCTTACACATTATATAGTTATAAGATACTTCATTAGGTGTACTGCGGTAATGTTCACACATGCAATAACATAATTGAACATGAGAGTTTGTGCTAGAGTATAACGTTCAGAACTTCACGAGTGAGCTTCTGGCGGCTTCTGTGCATTCACCATGTTGTAGAGAGAGAAATAGATAATCAGAATTTTCCCACCTGGATTGTCCGGTGTACTTAGTCCGTATAGGCGCGGATCAATGATGTCACAGTCGTGTCACAAGTCCCGGGTGCAGCTTAGCGTTGGAAGAGTCCTAAGTTGTCCTCGACTGACGGCATCGTGGCTATAAGATCGTCTCTGCCATTAGGGTGGACAGATGTACGTCCACCCGACACCCATCTCGCCCTTGTTCGAGCACCTGGACATACAATAGGTTGTAGAGGGTGTCATAAAGAAAATACGCCACATAGGCCGTCCACATTAACTTCCAACACTAACTTTACACATCAACAGCACACACACATCGCCACTAATTCATATTAAACAGTATTAAGCTCCTCAGCTGTGACTTATTTCACTTATGTACCAACTACCTTTTAAGTATTTCGTTGAAATATGACAATTAATTAATTACGTATTTCATAACTGTTAATAACACCAAACACAGCTGAGTGCGAGATACATTAGTATTTTCTTTATTGAAGTCAATTTAGCCCACAACATTTACACTCATATCAATTTAATTTTGTAATTGCGTTAACGCACACATCGAAAACTGCTCTACACACACACACACAAGTATAATTTATAATAGAGGCTGAAACGTAAAAATATATTTGGGGTTAGAATATTTTCAGAACCCGCTGACTTGTGCATACCTGGAGCTACACTTTATCTAGCCAACCATAGTGATAGCCGAGGAAGTCCAGAACAAACGGTAGCCGCCAGTCGAGAGCAGATGACCAGGTTGGAGGACAGAACAGAAATGAGGCCGATTCAATGTGTCGGCCTAGCCAAGTAAACTCTGGATGCAGGAACGTACAGAAACAGCTGGCCGGGCCAACTGAATTGCGTTGCTGCACAGCATTTGTGTGCCAACAACAAACTACCGTAGCCGTGTGGCCGTGCGTGACGTCAGCGGCGCTCGTTTTTAAAATTCTTATAATACGCTGCCGAACCCAGTACGGCACACCCTCACCCCAAAAGGGCAACATGGTTGACCCAAAACAAACCAGTCCTCAAGCACGACGGCTGCGGGAAACCTGGGAAATCTCAGATTCTAAATCGCTCTTGGTGAGTTCGGTAACACAGGAAAACGAAAAAGCAGAAGGAAGAGGTGTGAGTCTGTGAATGTGTGTCTGAAAGAGAAGATGTAAGTGTGAGTCCTGCATGCTCGCCGGGCCCTGGTCCGCATGCAGATATAAGAGACAGAAAAGAACAGGAGAAAGAGAAGAATCGCAGGCGCCTGTGTACCGACCACCAAGGCCTCCCAAACTCAACAACTGAGTCCCAGGACCACTAACACTATTCCTCCCTTCCCAGGACTGAAAATATCTACCACACTGCGACCATCCCCCACGCGAGTCCTCTCCTCCATGCCAACTATCGGGACCGCCCCAACACGTCACCATCTCCGGTGACCACCACCTAACTCTCCTGGTACTCACATATTCACGCCCGAAGGCTAACAAGGTACTACAACCTTGATATGCGAGTACCCTTAGAAAACCGTCCACCGTCGTGGACCGACCAGCCGTGTGAAACAAACAAGGCATCCTCAATCCTTGACACATGACTGGCCCACCTTCCCCACACTAGGGTGGGCGGACCCTATACACAAGGCAGAGAAGACCGCGCAGAGGGCACGCGAACATCAATCCTATTTGTTTTTAACTTTTCAATTACAGCATAACTAGCAGGGGGGGGTTTACTTTTCCACCGTCTAAACAAACCACACTTAATCCAAAACTGACACACCAGAGAAATCGACCGGGGAATGCAGCATGGACCGACGCTACCATGATCGACAAACAACTACTATGCACTGAGGGCACAACGGTACATAACTTCGCCATCTTATTTTTAGAACAGGCGAAACTGATAATCTCGACAATCTACAGGACCAGGTCCGAGAAGACCAACAACCTGTCCTCATCTACTACACCCAATACTGAAAGTTTCTGGAAAATCCCTGAAATGGGGTGGGACAATTCCTGGTAACATACCGTCGCCAGAGTTGCACAATTCTCAAACACAACACAATAACTTAAATCCCCATAAAACACATAACACAAACGTAACATACAAAACATAATGACAAAGAATCAGGAAAAAACTCAAGTACTCTTCTTCCTTTGAGCCGCTCCACAGTGCTCTAGCGATGCGACGAGATGGGTGTGATAAAAGCAGAGAAACAGCCATGTAAAATTTCCAGAAGAGAAAAAGACACAAAACAACAAAACTAACTCACTATATACAATCAAAAGTACACATAAAATTGAATATAATCGAAAACATAAGACTATCACATCCATGACCTTGGTCGGACCATAACCGCATTCAAAATACATGGTACTGCAACGCAACGCCCTCAATAAACAATTACCATATAACGGGGTGCTATAAAACACGTAGTCTAATCCAGGAGACAAGTCACAATCAAAATCAACAAGTACTGACGGCCCTCATCATGTCCAGACTCTGTATGAGCTCCAGGGTATGTGCAAGTGAAATCAATCAGCACACATTCATTAAAAAAAAATCAATCACATTCCTATAACCCCTTTTCAAAATTCATCTCACACTCAACATCACAAAATAATCACTTAAACACTAACACATATTAAATTATTTTAACTTCATCAACCCCTTATTCATTTTATAAAATGTGCTATTTTTCTGGTTATTCTTTCTATTAATTCCTTATACTACCATTAAGTTTTCTTGCAACACTTGGATTCTAATTAAAAATAATTTGAGATAACTTGCAAGTCCTAACACCAGCTGACATGTCTGTAGCCACACCAAGTTTCATTTAAGGAAATAAATGTAAGTCCCCAGATTCTAAAATTTCTCAAGTTCCAAAGAAAAGAAAAAATAAGGCAGAAATAATACCTACCTAGAATCATAACCACGCTCTGCTACCATTTGAAACCCCCCTTTATATATATTTTCTACGCTCTGATCTTACATTTGCAGAGCTCCCTTTTAATTTTCTAAGTTTTCTTTTTTGTAAATTTTAATTTTATTTAATTTTATTTTTATTAAGTTATTTTGTATAAAGGGGAGAGACATCATATTTAGAACTAGGTGGAAAACCTAGAGGAAGCAAAAGTGTGCAAGGCCCAAATACAATTACAGACATGTCCCCCCAGGTGAATGACAGGACTTGCAAATGAAAAAGAAAGTCTTTTAACCAACAAGCGTGTGCTTTAAACATGCAAGATGTTACATAAATGACAAGTTCTTGATTGTGTGAGCACACCATTAAAGGCAGAATTATATCTATATATATGTATATCAATTAATTCATAATGTCACAAAGTAAGTGAATTTGATATTAGCGTAATTGCAAAATTTCTGCCTGATTATGTATGAGTCAAAGTTAGTAATAATCTCATTCATAAAAGCAATACTAATCCATAAGTGTTGTATAGTATCAAATAGGCTAGCCTGTTGTCTCAGTAAGCACATTTATGGTTTTTCTCTTTTTTAAATCCGTTACATATTCCCCCAGCAAAATATAGTAAAATTACACACACAAACACATATACGACATGAATAACAAAACATCCCTCATTTCAGCACTAACTTCCTCATAAACCCATTCCAACTACAGTAAATGAATGCACCCTAATATGTATAGATATGTACAAATATAAATGACAGCGTAAACTGAATATCTCAGCTCCTAAGCATAGATTTGCCTTGGTAGTTCACACCAGAGAATGTAAGTGACCGCCCCGAAACTCAGCCAGCTAAACGACCCTGACTTTAATCATTAAGCGCTAAGTATGTGTGTGAAAGAAAATAGTTTCTCATCTAAAGCATCAGACAGCCCCCATTACGTGATTAAAACTCAGCCATGACCAGATGACAAGATAGCACAAGATAATTAACTCCCTAATGGTCTTAATTAGATGAAAAGTTAGATCTTACAGCAAACTGCGGATGTGTGTGTATGTGTGTAATTTCTTACACATTATATAGTTATAAGATACTTCATTAGGTGTACTGCGGTAATGTTCACACATGCAATAACATAATTGAACATGAGAGTTTGTGCTAGAGTATAACGTTCAGAACTTCACGAGTGAGCTTCTGGCGGCTTCTGTGCATTCACCATGTTGTAGAGAGAGAAATAGATAATCAGAATTTTCCCACCTGGATTGTCCGGTGTACTTAGTCCGTATAGGCGCGGATCAATGATGTCACAGTCGTGTCACAAGTCCCGGGTGCAGCTTAGCGTTGGAAGAGTCCTAAGTTGTCCTCGACTGACGGCATCGTGGCTATAAGATCGTCTCTGCCATTAGGGTGGACAGATGTACGTCCACCCGACACCCATCTCGCCCTTGTTCGAGCACCTGGACATACAATAGGTTGTAGAGGGTGTCATAAAGAAAATACGCCACATAGGCCGTCCACATTAACTTCCAACACTAACTTTACACATCAACAGCACACACACATCGCCACTAATTCATATTAAACAGTATTAAGCTCCTCAGCTGTGACTTATTTCACTTATGTACCAACTACCTTTTAAGTATTTCGTTGAAATATGACAATTAATTAATTACGTATTTCATAACTGTTAATAACACCAAACACAGCTGAGTGCGAGATACATTAGTATTTTCTTTATTGAAGTCAATTTAGCCCACAACATTTACACTCATATCAATTTAATTTTGTAATTGCGTTAACGCACACATCGAAAACTGCTCTACACACACACACACAAGTATAATTTATAATAGAGGCTGAAACGTAAAAATATATTTGGGGTTAGAATATTTTCAGAACCCGCTGACTTGTGCATACCTGGAGCTACACTTTATCTAGCCAACCATAGTGATAGCCGAGGAAGTCCAGAACAAACGGTAGCCGCCAGTCGAGAGCAGATGACCAGGTTGGAGGACAGAACAGAAATGAGGCCGATTCAATGTGTCGGCCTAGCCAAGTAAACTCTGGATGCAGGAACGTACAGAAACAGCTGGCCGGGCCAACTGAATTGCGTTGCTGCACAGCATTTGTGCGCCAACAACAAACTACCGTAGCCGTGTGGCCGTGCGTGACGTCAGCGGCGCTCGTTTTTAAAATTCTTATAATACGCTGCCGAACCCAGTACGGCACAAGTTTACTTGCAACGTTTTATGTTTTAACAAGAGTAATTTTTCTATGACGAACGATAACTGCCGTAAATTCACACAGAATCAATTAAATTTTTGCATGTGTCTCTGAGTTGTAGAGGACTCAAGGTCTATTGATTTTAGTGAAGATCGGTTAAGGGGAAGGGGTAGTTTACCTGCAACATTTTATGTTTTAACAAGAGTAAAACAGCAAGAGTGTTTTAGCAAGAGTATGTTGATAAATAAAGTATCCTGTAAAGAAGTTCATAATAATCCACTGTAGAAAGGTAAATGAAATATCTATAAATGAAAAGAGTAGTTGAAGGGGGAGGGGATAATTTTCTATAAATGAAAATGATAGTTGAAGGAGGGATAATTTTTTATATGTGTACTACGTTATCAGCAACAAAGCAGTAGTTTGTTGTTAAAATTCCTTCTCGGGCTGTTTGGCCGTAGTTTAATGTTTTCTGCAAAACCAGACGTTTCGGCAGTGCCATCGACTCCCATCATTAGTGAAAATCGAGTGCGCTAACGTGAGGTGGTATACGTTAGTAACTACAGTACTGTGGTTAAGGCTAAAAACAAGAAGTAGAAAGAAGTAGTTTCTATGGAAATATTTCATTTCGAAAATGATTTTAAATATAAATCTTAGAACATGGAAGTCATGTATGGCTCTCCATACCGATTTTTCTTTCCCCTGTTCCTTTTTCTTTTTGAAGTGAAACGTCTTTTAATGACTGTGGTTCAAAAACCGGAATTACAATAATTACTTTCGTGACGAACAGCGAAAAGAGGGAAACACGATCAAGAGGTTATTGCTCAAATTTTCCCACGAGGGGAGTTTGGACCACGATTTTTCTGTGATGGCAGATAAGTGAAGTGACAGGGTAAGAAGTGATGGTGATGTCAGTGGATTCGCCAATTGTAGCCTACTTATCCACAAACACATCCAGTAGCAAACTAGTACTGACTGCCTGTCGTGGGTTATACCTACTTATTGGTTAACTGCCCAAAGGGAGAGGAATTTGGAGCCCCATTAACTCCTCTTGGCCACACCACTGAGTACTAGTAAAATTTTAGGTTATATTTTTAAATTGGGCATAGCGTTTGAATGCTGGAGTTTCCGGAAGGAACGATTACAGAGGAGGGGAATCGAACACAAGTCAGTGAGCTAGCAACGACACTACGGCCACTGTTTTGTGTGTGTGTGTGTGTGTGTGTGTGTGTGTGTCCTGGAACACTAGCAGTGCATGTGAGGCTAGGAA
The DNA here is from genome assembly GCA_034769895.1 of Magicicada septendecula. Taxonomy (NCBI): domain Eukaryota; kingdom Metazoa; phylum Arthropoda; class Insecta; order Hemiptera; family Cicadidae; genus Magicicada; species Magicicada septendecula. The sequence goes on along the minus strand of CM068374.1, from coordinate 406,177,439 downwards.
TAATGCGGCGGCTACTTTAAATCACGTGATAATGGCATGACAAATTAAAGTGCAGATTTAATTCAGCCAATATCAGCTGTCCCTCTCTCTCTCTCCGTTGTGTCGAGTGCGTAATGTACATTAACATCAAAAACCGCCACCTATATATCGTTAATGCGTGTTCTCGTACGTGTTTACATTAGGCAGTCAACAATACAGGTAACAATGATTTACTACTGGCTCACACCGACCAAATTACTGCTCGCTGAAATTACCGTCTCGTTGATAAGAATCGTCTGATATCAACATATTCCTCTTTTTAGCTCTTACTTTGACTTCTTCTCCCACTTCCTTTACAAGGGCATTTGTTGGTGCTTCCATATTCCACCGTGTGGTTTCTATTTCAGTTTCCCAATTATTAATACGACACTACAACTCAATTCGGCCTGCCCACCTTCAATTTCTGCCTTCATTCACCTATGTGACCACCGCTGCTATAAGTTTCTTACTCCTTATTTCCCCGTGTATTCTCTGCGGCTCCCTCCTGCCACGTGTTTCTAGGTAGACGTCTTAGGGTTTCCCCATCACTCACCCTGTAATATCCTGTTCGGATTTTATGTTCCAGTTTCTTATTTAGAATTATTATTACTCTTGAACGGCTGCACTGTTGTTCAGAATATTGTTACGTAATACAGAAAACGTGTTATGCCATTACGGAACGTTCTGGTACACTGGAGAACGTTGTTTTACTCTATTCCCGCAGCTGTAATGCGTACGTGACGCTTAACACGCCAGGCAGTGTTACGTAATACGGAACAATCTCGTACATTCGATAGCGTTGTTCGAGAAGTTTCTCAATTAGCCCAATGGTGCGTATTTCTGCGAAGGTCGCGCTGAAGTGTCCTCTAGAATTTTCGATGGCTTGTTAAGGACGCATATTATGGAACCGTGCAGACTATGAATAGCCCATACCTGCTGCTTAGTTTTTCAGTTATTGTCGGGCGATTACTCTGTGCTGTCAAGTGGTTATTGCGGCGAAGTGTTATGTGTTTTATAATCGTGCGGGACACTTGTAATACAATTGTGTTTTTATATTAGTTGACATTTTATTACGTGTGAACAATTTTTATTTGATTTGTTGTAAGAGACTGTCTTGTTGACTACAAACTGTTTGTGATAATTAAAGCTGGTGATTAGTGACTTAATTGGTGTCTTGTATTTTGTTTTCCACTGTACCATACGACGATCAGTTAGACAGTCGTCACAATATATATATAATGAAATTTTAATATTTCAATCCCTAAAGTTTAAGCAACGTTCATAAGACGGATATAAGACGAAAACCGTAAGATGTGCCGACGATACTGCAAGCTTAGCAAAAAATGAAATACAGCTTCAGAATATGTTAGATACATTAGTCGAAGTGGAGAATAATTAATATTACGGAATGGAAATTAATATTGAAAACCAAAGTAATGAGAACATCAAGGAAGTGTAAAAAATATTTGATCGCTATAATAAGTGACTAAAGTAGGAAAAGACAGAGCCATTGATGACAGGTGTACAATAATAATAATAAAGTTAGGATAGAAATAGCAAAAATAACTTTCATCAAGAAGAAAATAATCTATTTTACTAGCAGACTGAAATATTAGTAAGAAAAATGTTAGTGACCAGCTGTGTCTGGAGTGTGGCACTGTACGGAACACTGGACGCAGGGAAAGAAACATAATATCTGGAAAGTTTCGAGATGTGGACTTGTGGAGAATGTAGGCTGGACGGATATGATAAGAAAAGTAATTATAATGCATAAAAATAGAGATAAAGAGAAAAGTATTAAGGAAATTAAAGCGAAGGTAGGTAGTAGGAAATTAAGGAAAGGTAGGATATGCATAAAAAAGGAACATATAAGAGAATATATTGAGGAATACAATAAGGGAAAGACGAAGAATGACAATTATTGTCGATGCTAAGGAAGTTCTTATGACGGAATGCAAAGAGATTCGTGGGATAGAGTGAGGTGAACGAGCGTGTTCTGGTAAGGGGTAACGCTAAGATGCGGTTGTAGCCAGAACGTTTGCAAGTTATGCACTTATCAAGCCCGTTATTTTTACTCCGCACTTGAATCATTTTACAATTCTAACTTCTCATCCAGTTAGAATTGTATAACCGGGACCGGAACAAACTTTACAGTTTTAAGCTAAGATTCATGTTAGCGTTTTCGTAAATATTATATTGGCTAACATTTTAAATCAAATTTAACGTTCAAAAATATTTTACAGTTTTACTATACAGTAAAAACATTTGAGGTCAAAATTAGACTCAAGATGTTTTTCTTAATATCATCTTCAAATTAACTCCAAGGAATAGGAACATTCACTTGTCTGATGTCTGACTACTGGTCATTCAACGTTTATTCTTTCATCAGGACGATAAAAGTAGACTAGCCACAGAATGCAAGTATTTACTATTCATTCTAAGTAAATGGCGATTACAATTGTTGTACGTGATGAAATCTTCTCACTAATTCAGAATAATCTTTAAATTCCTTTCTTCCTCATTTACAAACATGACATCCTTAATTTTTAACTTCTTCATCTTCCTGCCCTTCTTTGTCAGGCCTTTGAACTTATGAAACATATCGTCCGTTGCACAGTCATTGAGCGGACCACCTTTTCTTCTCTCTTCCGATCTTGCGGTTTCCGTTGGAAAGACAAAACATTCAGTTGCTTTGTTACTCTGTCCTGATGCATCCTTTGGATATGGTATGTCCATCCGTGTCTGTACCGCTTGACCTTGTCATTCAGATTGTAAATTCCGAAGGTGTTCCTAATGTCATCATTCCTTAGCCTGTCTCTACGAGATACTCAAAGTACAAAGTACAGACATGTTAAAAACCTCATCTCATTACCACAAAGGCCGCATGGCACTGCCATCACTTTATAAAATTTTAAGTGAGTTATCTTTTCCTTTAATGTTCTTCTGATATATTCTGACAACTTTGAAAAAAGCCATTACCGATATCCGTACGCGCAGAGTGGAGTTTTCTGTCTTACTGCCCCCTTCCCTTCTTAATTAACGGCACATTGTATAGTTCACATACGGTGTTCGGCGAGTGAACGACCCTTTCACACAGTTGCCTTGTGTCACGTGACTTTCTTCTATAAGTGTCCCAAGTGTGTGAAAAATGTTTGTTCTGCCCAGGTCGTTTTCAAAGCTATGTATCTGTACTTCCACAACTGTGGTTAACTTCTCTATTTTTTAAATCGACATCTACTTTTACTTTTTACCGATATCTACTTTTTAGAAGTGTACTTGAGAATAGTTTTAAAAAACAGATTGGAATGTATGTAGAACTGAATTATTGAACAAAACATTTTTATGAGCCACGTACAGTGGCATTATTGAACAGTGCTGTGCCTGTCTTAGATAGACCACCATTACGAAGGACAAGATGCTCCATGTACTCGATAAAAAAAAATTAATAAATAGCCTAATGTCGTAAAAAAAGTGAGAAACTAAAACAGGCTTACTCGGACCGTATTCCTTAGTGCCGCTGACTAAGAGTCGATGACGTTGCTGAATTATGGTCTACGAGGAACGCTACTTGGCATGGAATTACCATCTATGAAACACAACACGCTAATCTGTAATTACGATTTACATAAGTCCGATGTATTTGCAGACTCATCTATTTTTTAACAGCAGCTGAGTAATGCGTGTAAATTATCGTATTTAAAACACAACACTTCATCTTTGAAGTCATTACGATATTATTTAAATTATCGCTGTCCTTGTAAAATCAGTTTGCACTCGTGCAGCAAAGAGGAATGGACTCTCGATAGAGAAACTAACCTTAAGCCCCCGTTCGTTGTTGCTGAAGTGAGTAATACCAACGCGATATGGTAAGCCGTGTTGATATTGTGCTGGTGGGAATTGCTGCCAAGACAGGTCTGCTGCTGCCGCTGCTGTTTTGTAACGTTCACTCGATTAAACACACACACACACACACACACAGCCCCACACGCGTAATTATTTAAGGTGATATGAATCGGTCGGGCAACCGGGCGTCGAGTCGTGGCACCAGATAAGTACGAAGTGTATAAGAAAAAAAAACTTGTTGAGATTTTAATTTACGTTTTTAAATTTATTAATTTGTCGCGATAAAGCTTTTTTTTTGTATATTGAATTTTAATATAAGGTGGCATTTTATATGCGCGCAGATGTTGCGTGCGCGAATATATTAACATTAATGTTCGCCATACTCGTAACGTTCGAGTAAGAAGGCCGTTATTCGGCATTGAGTCCGATGATTATCATCTCTGTTAATTACATTAATGCCTAAATGTGGTTGAATCGGTGACGATTCCCTCAATTCAGTAATGTATGCCCTTTAAGGCAGATTTTTCCATTCACCTTGTGGGGGGGGGGGATAAAAGTGTTCAAAGGTGGTATACATCAAGGAAAAAACGAATCGAAGTAAAATACAAATGAAGTTGACTTTCGGACGTGTTTTTCATTCAAAATAAAACGCATTGTACACATGTTATTTTATTAATCAGTACCTATAATGTCTTCTTGTTATTATTTTTCTTCTTCTACTTCTTCTTCTTCTTCTTCTTCTTCTTCTTCTTCTTCTAATAAATACTATTATTTATCACTACTGTATGTCACTATTCACAATCTGAAGTCGCAAGACAGACGGATGAAGGTAATTATTTATTTAGGCCTACTGTTATTAAAATTAGTAACTTGGGCTCAAAAAGAGAAATGAAGTTTAAAATAAACTAATAAGCCACCTGAGCTGTGGAACTGCTTTGAACAAATAAATTAATTATTTAGATAAAAACAAACTAGTAAATTAAAATTTTGTTAAAGGTGTGAGTGAGATTCTTGATATTTATGATTCTTTGCGTTAACCGAGAAACGCCACCAGAATTGACCATACTTATAAATGTTGTTTTGCCATGTGTTTTTTTTTATATACATATCGAGTGAAGAGGTTGCATATAATATTTATCAATTATTCTATTACAATACAATTCTACATAAAATTATTCTATGTAGAAAAAAATTGTATAAGACTGCAGTCGTCTTATACAAGCCATATGTAGAATTTTACAATTTTTTCCAGAAGTTCGACCTCTATTTTTCGCCCGTGATGCTCCTAAAGTTAAAACAATTTCACCGTAAACACTACGTTTGGGATTTAGGTTGAAATTCCTTTTAGTCTGACTCCCTTCACGGATTTGTACAACTTTCTCAAAATTTTGTGCAACTCCCACGACCGATCTCCATGTCAGTACTGTGAACCCAAAGCGGACTAACGGATATTGTAAACGTTTTATTTGTAAGGAGGGGGGGCGCAATTAAGTTCACATCCTTCTGTTTGTATAGCAATTTTATTTTGTAATAATCTGAAAACGGATTGTATAAATACAGAAAAAAGTCGCTACTTTAATGAAAATAAATTTTAATTAGGCCTACAATTGACCAATCAAAAATATGCATTAATTATTTTATTATGATTTATTCCTTTTAATAAGATCTGAAAAGGTATTTTACCGTAAACAAAGTTTATATAATAAGTTACATATATGACATAACCATTTCAGCATACTTTATATAATAGTCGTTATAAGCGACACATAAAAACTATGAACTCGACCAATTGTGTAATTTTCCTTGTTTACTTGAATTCACTTACGACATCTGTAATGTCCAAAGTCGAAGCTAGACGGCTCCCATATTTTTCAGATAGGACGTATTTTAATAGCTAACGTAACTATATTGTTTTTACTTATATTATTTATAAGATTTTACGCCCTACGAGTCCATTTCATCTTAATCATTCTTTGCCACAACCACATTTCGAAGCTTTGTAGGTACTTTTCTTCTTTCTTTTTGATGGTTCAATACACAAATATTTAGTTGTTTCAACACAAAACTGTTAATCTTGGTAACTCAAAAAAAAAAAAATAAATAAATAAAATCTTTCACATGATACCGGGGTTTTTAAGTCCCGACGGACCTGCTGACTTCCGGGCTCCGGCACGGGCTACACCTTCATAAGGGGGACCTGGTTGAGACATTCAGGACTTATGACTTAGGTGGTGATACCTGGGAGGCACTACAGGGGACGGTAGAAGTTGAAATACCTGGTACAGATTGTTGAGGATGTATGATGTAGACATTCGGAGATGAAGGAACTGGTTCAGGTGGAGGGTGTTGAGGACAGCGTCAAACCAATCAAGGGACTGATGTGTTAGAGAGAGGGGGGGTTTTATATTTATAGCAGATGTCTAACGTAGATTTTGAAAGTTAATATTGACAGTACTGTGTAGTGGTCTTGATAGGGTAACGCAAAGGAATCTGAGTGTTGGTTGTACAAAGTAAAATGTTCGTAGCAGTAGACCGTTTGACACAAATTATAGGTTATTGTGACGCCCAACTAATACTGGAAGTGTTTTTGTCGTGGCCTTAATAAATAAGTGCTTGGAAATTATATGTTGTGTTATTATATTTATATGAACGAAACACAAACCTGTGTATAATATGTAGTCGTAAAAACATAGTATAATAATTAACTATTATTTTTTTAATAAACTAGTTTACGGTTTAATTTTCTCATTGGTAGATAGAAAGTTGTAATTATTATATTTAAAGTTAACGAATATAACCGACCTGTGTTAGCGATTGGATAATGAATAAAAAACGACAAGGTTGTATAACAGCTGTTTTCGTAAGAAGTTGCTAGATATAAGTGTTTTAGACTCACAACGTGAGAATTGTCCAGCCAGACGGACAACACTGCAAGTTTATGCGTAACACTTGCTTCGTAACATGTCACCGTCAAGATTATCGTGACCCGAACAGTGGAAAACTTCTCAGCAGAAAGGATAATCGCATTCCGTTGGGTACTCTTACGCGTACGGCGTGAAGGAAATAAAATAGCTGACCTGCTGGCAAAAAGAGGAACGACACTTCAAAGCAGGCTTCGATGTATTCAAAACAAACTAAAAACATTTTAGAAAACCTCAGAAGATGTCAACCGTATCCAGCAATAAACGATAGCAAAACATTTAGTCCACATGGGAAGACAAACCAGAAAACAAGAAGTTAGCAAATTTTCGGCCCAATACGGGTGATGATTGTTTCGCTGCACACCTCCTGCACTTGTATCTTCATTCACAGTACCTGTACAATAATCAATCAGTAAGTACAAGCATGGATAAAGACTAACTCCTTGTACGTACAAAAGTGAACCGTACCTTCCAAGAAAACAATGATTCATCAACATCGTACAGGGAAGTCAGATGATAATATAGCGACTCCAGAATCAGGCGTTAGAAGACAACTTCAAATAAGTGATTTTCGTGACAAACGGTTCCTGCGGAGTTGTTTACAACAGTGAAGCTTTTAATGTTATTTACGTGAAACACATTTTCATAATGAAGCTTTTATAGAATTACCCAAAAGATGTTTCTGAAAATGAACCATTTAGATTTTATTTAATAATTACTAAGGAATTAAATAATTGTGTTATAAATATTTGTAATAAATAAATAGTTGAAAGTTAGTTTACTGAACGTTTTTAATTTACTCGCTCGTGTTTAAAAGCTGTCATTTCGAAATTAACACGACAATAAAAACATTTGTATTAAACGATGGTTCTAAAAATTTGTTTTCTGTATTCTTCGTTTTCATGTATATTTCCATGAAAGTACACGAAGTATATTCCCAAGTATCTCTCACGACGTTTTGTGGTTTTCATTTCCAAAAAAAAAACTTATGTTTGCGTTAACAAACGTTTTTTCCATTCTGCGGTGAGTCTTCCTTTTACCATCTTTGGCTGAGGCATTCAGTGGAAACGATGAAGCAGGTTCAGTCATATTTTACCCCATTACATGTGTAAAAACTATTTCTAAGGACTTTTTTCCTCTAAAAATTAAGTCCTATAGGTTTCATCATATTTACCTAGAAACTTTACCCACCCATAAAACTTTTTTTGAAGTGAATTGTATCCAAGATTTCGGTTCTCATGGCCATGAAAACGTTTTCTTAATCTTCTCCTCTTCTAATTTTGCTTCCAAGGCTAGGCTAAAGCCTGTTCCGATACCACAGGACTCCGTCATTCCATCAATCCCAACGTTTTCTCTTAAGGACTCTTCTACCTCGTGGTCTGTAAACGACAACTTACCTCGGCTATCTTCGTCTATCCAATCGCATCCCATTATCTTTCCACGTATTCTTGGCGTTGTCTATTAAATACAACGATTCCAATTCATTTCTTATATGCAGATTCCTCATCATTGTCTTCCTCGGATACCACAACACAGCTCCAAGGAAACGTATCTCAGCTTCTGTGACTGTACTCGAATCTTGTTGCGAATTTCTTATTTAATAACTAACTTTAACTTGCAATGATACGTCGTTTCACTTCATGAAGTCGTGTTGTATTTATTGTTTTAAACGTTGAATGTAATAATAAAGTAAATTTATATTTTATTCACGTAATTAGCCTAGTTTAGGAAATGATTGGAACGCAACAGGCAGACTTCTTCCCTTAGACTGCAGGTCTTCATTTAGAGACAGTTCCCTTAGAGTAATTAGTTTTCGAGCGCTCTGGAGCAGTTTTGCTCTTATCGGCCTCTTGGGTCTGTAAACTGCCACAGAGACTGGGGAAGTGTACTCTGGAAAAGTACTTCTCGTGTAACAGATGGTCCAGGGCCTCTGCCCTGCAAAAATTATGGAAAAGTAACCTTCAAAGATGCGTTCACTGAACTCGTTGTATTCAGCCAATTGATTTTACTTTCAAGACTTGACTAAAATATAACCTTCTTATACTTAAAAATTGTATCTAAGAACAGGTTCACAAACTGCACCCTTAATATAAACCAAAGGTCAGTTGAACATGTAAGCGAATTTACATATCTTGGTACTATAGTCAAGAAATGGTCCTATAGTACTATAGTACTATGGGACCACTCTCAAGAAATAAAGAGCAGGCAAGAGCAGTGTACACTAGAATGAACAGTTAATTCAAAAGCCACAACAACAATAAACACAAGATGAGACTTTTACGCTGCTACGTATTCTCGGTTCTCTTCTACTGTGTAGAATCTTGGGCTTTGACTGAAACCACAGCAAAAAAATTGGAATCTTTCGAACTGTGGCTTTACCGTAGAATGCTGAGAATTTCATGGAGAGCACATATAACTAATGTTGAAATTCTTAGAAAGATGAAGAAAGATAGGGAAGTTATTAACATAGTGAAGGTAAGAAAGCTTCAGTATCTGGGACATCTCATGAGAAATGAACAGAGATTTTACTTATTGCAGTCCATACTACAGAGAAAAGTACTTGGAAAGAGAGGAGTTGGGCGACCGAGAATCTCATGGCTGAGAAATTTAAGGACCTGGTTTGTCATGAATACAACTGACTTATTCCGTGCAGCAGTACAGAAAGTTAAAACAGTCTGTATGTATCCAATATCCGAAACGGATAGGAACTATCAGAAGAAGAAGATACTTAAAAACAAAAATAAGAAGGAATATGTTAACTTTGTACTCTTCATTGAATATTTGTTACAGTGTTGAATGATTTATGAATATAAAGTTAATATACAAAACCCAAGTTAAAAAAAACACAGCTACCTGCCTTGGCGATCACATGAACATGGTGGTCACAACGAATGATACACTTCAAAAGTGTAGTTGTATCGGACCCATTGCGGTTGTGAGAGCTTCGAATGACCAAACCACATGTGAGACGATCAAGAAGGCATGAAACGGACGGTCAAGCTGACTTCAATCTGCACGCCCACGTCCGTGCACTAAGTAAGATACGATACTGGTGACCGGAATGCATCGTCATTTGCATAATTACAAACATTACGTAATTACAACAACAGCGAAGTACTCGTTATTATATTTATGTCGCACTTACTGCTTAATACGCATTAATGTGTGTCCAGTAATTATACAGCCGGTTTCGCAGAAGCTATTAATGTTTACATACTTACCATGCGCATGGCATGAACGTATTAAGCACATCCGGGATTTTCCACATGTGTCAACCGACTGACAGAGTAAAGTATTTTCCAGTCTTCTGTCGGTGATAATTGCTTTCTGTCCGCATTTAATTTCTTACTTTTTAAAAATTTGCTTTCAGTTGCTGTATACCGAACACTACTGTCACACGCTCTTTGCTCCAATAATTAATTTACCTTTCAACATTAACGGGACTTTTAATTATTCTGCTCAATGAGAAACTGGTACCGGATCTGGTCCGCCACTTCCTGTATCCCCAGTCTGGTGACTGATGGAAGGTCATTTTCTGAAATCGCCTCACTAACTCTCCACAAAACTATAGGTCTACTAATTATTAAATTTTAAAATGTTTTAAATTAATTTGTGTAATACAATAATATAATAATTTATATAATATAAAAATTAAAAATATGTTATATATACGGTGTATCTTATAGAATTCTGATACAATATTATGATATTTATAAAATTCTGAATAGTAAAATAAAAACTGAATAAAAATTCATTCTAGAATTTGTCCTCTACTGAAAAATATAATTGAAATAAACTTAACTAATCGTCCTCTTCTACTCATTAAGCGCCCAGGTTTATCAGAGACCACGCCATCTCATCTTATCCAGGGCTAGTTCTCCAGTTCTCTAGCCGCAGGTGTCTGTACTATCTTTAATGCTGTCTTCTCACTACAAACTGGATATTTCTTTTCTCCTCCTTCCTTACGGTTTTCCTTCCCACGTTCTTTTAGGCTGTCTATGATCTTCCATTCTACAGACGTGACCAAACTAACTGAAGTGTGAGCTTTTTACCATATCAGTTAGAGGCATCATCCGAGGTTCCTGCGGATAGTGAGGCTTCGTATTCTATATCGTCTTGTTTTGTTTTCAAACTTTCGAGAAATCTCATTTCGTTTGCTATTGTTTTGCTTTCTACCTTACTTTAAATTAAAATATTTTATAATTTTCAGCTGTTTTGTTATTTCCAGCTTTTATTCGGTTTGTGTAAGAAACCTAAAAAAATTGCTTTCAGAACCAGATTTTTAAACTTTTTAACAATTTTCTTGAAAACTATTGGACACCCAAAGCTTTTGTAGATCTCGGATGCCTTTTCTTTTTAATATTTTAGATAGAACACCAAATAGAACCTTTGGTTTTTCTTCATAATTTGAGTTCCAAGAATTTGTGTATTGGCTTATTTTGTCTTCGGAACAGAATTATGAAACGAAGTTTTTAACTGGTCTTAACTCTAAAGCAAAGTAAACCTATTTTAACATGATAACGTTTTTAGGCTGGGGGTCATTCCACAAAAATCGGATCAAAAAAATAACGCTTCCGCACTTTCGATTCCCCAGAGTCTAGAAATTTGATATGTAAACCCATCAAGACAGAAATAATCGCTGCTGACATTGAGTTTAGCAAACGTTTTAGTGAGAATAAATTCGGTTTTACATGCTCTGTTTGTGATCGTCTGTGGTTTGGAAATGATTTACGTAATCCACCAAACGTAATCCACATTATACGTTTCAAAAGCCTAAAAACATTATCATGCTTCGATGTTTCGGTTTCGTCGAAATTCTTTGAATGCTTAGGTGCATAAATAGAGAGAGAGTGAGATTTTTTTATGAGATTTTTAACATGATAATGTTTTTAGGGTGGGGGTCATTCCACAAAAATGTAACGTCATCGAAAAATGTAACACTTCCACACTTTCGATTCCCCACAGTCCAGAAATCTTCGGTCTCTGTCGTTTTAACATGATAATGTTTGTTATATAGTAAATATTTGTTATATGCACATTATACGTTTCAAAAGCCTAAAAACATTATCATGCTTCGATGTTTCGGTTTCGTCGGAATTTCTTTAAATTTTTCAACACTAGAATTATCTCCTCAAATAGTATCCTTTCCTCACGAGACTCATTGGAAAGAAACGAACGCGCGCCTTTAAAACGTAATTATCATTCTTTTTCTCTATCTAGAACTTGTTTTTCTTTTCTTCTGCTAGTTCTCTCCCTGTCAGCTTACTTTTGACTTTTGTCTTAGGAAGGCCTACGTTTCTTTTCCTTCTTGATGGCACCTACTCCCACATTGCCTTAGATAATATTTCAAAGTATTATTTTGAAACCTGTCCAGTCGTGTTTTCTTAGGAAATTGTCTCAAGGCATCCATCTCCACGTGACAATTCCTGGAGTAGGCCGTACTTTATCACCTCTTCATAGTATAACTTTTGTTCATAAATAATGCTTTTCTAAATTAATACATGTAATTGAATATACGATGTGCCTTATCGGGCGCTATTGTTATTAAGACGGGCACTTCAACGAATCTCTAATCTTACCTACTCAACCATATGACCAAAGAATGCATTGTTGTTCTTTCACTACTATTTCCACTATCTTTCTCTTTTTCTTCTCTACAATCCAGATGTTGGTGGGCTTGCAGTTTCTTCCCTTCCGAAGACAGTGTCTTAATTATCATGTACCATCTTCTCCTCTTATGTCACCCATATACTCCTATCTAGGTGTTCCTCTTCCACTACGCCCTGCCGAACCGGTCTGAATGACGTAGCAATGACCAACCATGCTGCTTCTCCTTTCCGCAGTGGTTTCGATCAGAATCGTTTTTTTCATCCACTCTCTTCAAAACCTCCTCCAGCACCACTAGTCAAAGGCCTCAGGGGGAGTTCCTGTTCAATTTCGTCAAGTTTCAGGTTTCTGAGACATATGTACATACGCTGCAAATGAAACTTCATATGAAATTTTGCCTGGACTTCAGGGACACGTTTCTGTACGCCAGAAGAGAATATCTTGTCTTGAAAAATGCTCCTCTTACTTGTGCAACTCTACTTTTGCGACAATGGTGGATCATCCATCCCACAACTATCTCACCAACTGTAATATGTGATTGACGAAAGTCGTCGTATACCAGTAACATAGCGTCAAGATACGCGTTCCCTGCTTTAAAATTCATAAAATAATAAATAATCAGTACGAATATTTGATCTACACTAAAAAGATAACGACACGTCGTCATTCTCTGATCTCCGTTCTTCCTTTCTGCCTGTCTCCAGCGTCCCCCGTAAACCAGACCAGCTCGGCGTAGGATGCCATTACGTGTGCTTCGTTGTGGTGACTTTCCGATACAGAATTATCGCTACCCCATTGAACCGTACATATACTGAAATTTAACTACATACGAACGACACGCAAACCAGTAGCAGCAACAGAACGCTATGTTGAAACGTCCATTATAAAACGCAACCCTAAAAATCGGTCCGATCGATCTGGCCGACGTTGACACCGTGCCAAAGTGAATTACACCCGTACTACTGTGTGTGTGTGTGTGTGTGTGTGTGTGTGTGTTACGTGTTGCGTGCCGGTGTTACCTTCGCATACGCAAACAAAAAATTGTTGTTAATACTTGTACTAATTAATTAATATTCAGCGAAAAGTCATAATTACTGTCATTAGCAGCCGGTTTTTGAATAAATCCAAATTGAATTTGGATAAAAGCGAGCGGGGCCATTGAACGCTACCACACTTCTTTCGCCGAATCACTGTGATAATGATTATCGAAATTATTCACATTAGATGGACAGGAAGTCGTAGCAGCTGTTGCTGGACGCGGACGCCTTTTCAAACAATTTTATAAATAGAATGATGAATGAAATTGAATTATGATGTTTATTAATTCTTTGGTCTCTATGTGTATGATTGATTATATCGTCTTGGATTTTTTTCAATGTGGTTATAAATCTTTATTAATTTCGCATATAGTTGATAATTAATTACAACCGAATTGAGATACTTATCGAAGAAGCACAGCGTGTTTGGAAGATCTGCCTCACAAATGTTGTGAGAATTTTTTGTATAATTTATGAGTCCCACATTTCTTTATAATTCCATCGTTTCCAGATATCTGCTGCGTGTTGCTTGGCACCGTCAGAGTACGCTGATCTGTTCAAATCCGCTCAGAGGATAAACTGGTACTAGAACATACATTAACAGTCGGTAAGTATATTAAATGTCTACACACTCGTTATCGGAGGAAAATCAAAAGACCCTGCAGAAAGCACTCAGATAAATCTTTTTTTTTTTTAATTCGGGGTCAAAACGTCCTACGACGTTGTCCGATGCCCAACCTCCATTTTTGTCTGTCGTTGCAGTTTTCATCGTTTAGTCTTCTATCGCTCATTGATCTTCTTATGCCCTCTGTCCATGTTTTCTTGGGTCTTCATTGCTTTTTGTGCTCTCTAGGTATCCATCTCATTGTTTGCTTTGGTAGTCGGTCTTGTCCCATTCTTTGTACGTGTCCGTACCAGATTAGTTGTTTTTCTCCAATACAGTCGATGATTGTCTTTTGTACGCCCATTTCTTCTTTGATCGATTCATTTCGTATTCGCTCTAGCCTTGAAGTTCTAGCAGCTCATCTCAAAGCATCCATTTCTGTACATAAATTCTATAGATAAAACCCAGATAAATATTACGGGACCAAATGTGATTTTTAAAACAATTCTTATTTTTTCCACACAAAAAATAGTAATGCTTTTTGAATGACATGCTATGTGACATCAGATATGTCAGAGGGATTTTTCTTGTTGTTTCAGGTGATACTGGTTTCATGTCCACAATTGCCCTAGTTTTTAAACTCCATTGTCATTCCAGTTCACTTTAGCAGATGGTAACCGTACTAATAGGCTACACACACAATTACGCCCTTCCTTCCCGGTGTTTCCTGAGAATTCTCTTTTATCCTGTATTTTGACAATAACACTTACCTGTGTGCAGTACGTTATGGAGTTAGTGAGACAAAATAATGGAATATTCGTGGTGTCCATGTAAAAACAAGCGTGGTTGAGTTGCAGCGTATTTAGAAGTCTTCTACATTCAAACTCTGTTCTCTGTCACTCGTCTTTGATTTTAACGCATCCTACCTTCCAGCTCCCATGACCAAGTATTTGCTAATCGCCTGATCTGTCCCCGCTTTTCCAAGACAAAACGTTTCCTCCAAAAATGATGATAATACTCCTGTGCTGTACACAGTGAAACAACCGTTACCATGGACTTGAATTATAAAAGCTTGCTACATACATTTCTACTAACAAATGGGTTATACAAAGGTGTCTTCTTTAGACCGACATCTTTTTCTTTAGTTTTATATTGGCGCCCCGAAAGTAGGTTTGGGAATTCATTGTCGACACAGTTTATTTGTGAATTCTTTACTTTATTCGAATGAGACAGTTGAGGACAAGTGAGGACAACTTACAAAAAAACCATAACATCTTAGAGCACATTATTGCATTTACGAATTCTCCATTTTGTAAATAACAGTTGGATGGAAAACAAAATTCCGAAAGAATGGAGGCAGGCAAAAGTGATTAGTTATAAAAAGAAAAGGAGACAGAACAGATGCAAATATTTACAGAGGAATAAGCTTGCTAGACTCAATGTACAGAAATCTATATATAAAACGAGACACAGCACAAAGATTAAATTTTATAAGGCAATTGCAATATCCACGTTAATTTATAAGAGTGAAGCGTGGGTCATAACAAAAAAAGGAAAGCGGCAAGATTCAAAGTGCTGAAAATCAGTTTCTTCGAAATACTTTAAATTATACATTGCACGATAGAATAAGAAATGAAGATATCAGAGCAGAACTCGAACTAAAGGACATAAATGAAATTATTTCAATTTACAGAAGGCAATGGTGAGATCATCTACAAAGATTGACAGAGAATCGACTGCAGAAAGCGGCACTGAACTATAAAGCCATTGGTAGAAAAGACGTGGATCGTCCGAGGATGAGATGGGTGCCGGAACAGGTTTATTTAACGTAATCCTTGAAGAGGAGAAGAGGAAGATCTTACAGCAATATACATTACAGGTATCGCCCATAAAGTCGAAAACGACGGCATTTAGAGGCAAACACTCCGTAAGGAGAACAAACATAGCAGTAGGAAATTGTATATTTCAGAAGACAGTTTTAGTTATGTAGGATGTGATAGCTGTCTTCATTAATGCCATAAATGATAACCTAACAAAGCTTAGGAATATTTGTGGACAGTACTCGGAACGCAAAGTAAACGCGTATGAGTTTCTACAAAGTGATGACTACTCCGGCTGTAATATACACCAGTATGACATGGTCAGTTTCTAGGCAAGACGAGAAGACGATACGGGCATCAGAAGATTCTAAAGTGTTACCTTAGGCTGAAAAAACAATGACGTAAGGAAAGAATTAAATGCATCATCTCTGAATGATACAATAAAAGGAACTGGTGAATCCGTTTGCGAAGGATGCCAGGAAGCGACGAATTCAGGAAGAAGTCAAGTACCCAATCCTTGGAAGCGAAGAAGGTGAAGAAGGAAAAGAAGAGATGGACAGAATAAATTCACGGTATCTAAACACCTAAACACATGGCTTAGAAATTTTATCTTTTTCTTTCAATTAGTTTTACATTTTTTTCTTTCAATATTATTTGCTTTAAAATTTCCACGTTTGTTTCTATAATTCCGCTTACATTCTCATTTCCACTACCTGCAACCGGATCTCCTCCTTTTTCCTCAGAATGGTCCAGTTTTCACTTTTCTCTTTTGCAAGCTACTCAAAACAAAAGCTTCGTCTTGACCTCTAGACCTACGTGATTACTTATTCAATGTAAAAGCAAAAACAAAACGGCCGGCGAGGAGAGAGAGAGAAAGAGAGAGAGAGAGAGACCCGATGTTATTAATCACCTCTTCCTTCTTGAAACCCATGAAGATGAATTGCCGCTGCAGATCTTAATTATTTCACGTGACAGAAGACGCGCGAAGGTCACACAGGCTCGAGAGATTCAAGTGTTGTGTGCTTAATAAAACATTATACTGTACTGTACTCATCGGGCGAACATATTCCTCGGTTATGAACAGACGTGCTGCGGTTAATGCAAAGTAAAGCTTGCGTGTGATTGTGTTTGTGTATATGTGTGTGCGTGTATAAAGTGAAACATAAAGAGAGATAGAGAAAGAGGGAGAGGAGGAGTGGTGATGTGGGGGCGGGAGAGGTGCAACACACTGATGAAAGAAACGCCGGATGGCAGCGTTCAACACAAATAGCTCTACAACAATCATGTCCTGTTTAACTTCATCTCCTCTTTAAAAGCTACTCAAGTGGTTCAATTAACTCTATATTCTCCCTCCTCCTACCTTTATCAAATTCTCTTTTATCTATCGCGCGCGTTCTCTCTCTCTCTCTCTCTCTCTCTCTCTCTCTCTCTCTCTCTCTCTCTCTCTCTCTCTCCCCTCTCTCTCTCATTCTCTCTCTCGTTTACTCGTCAGTCAAAAGAAAGAAACACATTCCAAATTAGCCATGCGAAAAACACGCTAGATACATAATACGCTTGTTATTATGTAAATAAGACATAATGAGACAGAAATATGTTTTCCGGTAGTAGTAAAGAATACTGTAATTATTAATTGCTGTTAATATATTTTCGAGTATTTTTGCGTTCCTCGGAGTACTTGACACAATTTTTGTAAACGTTTTTTAGCCATAATGTTTTCTGCTCAGATTGGAGAAACGAGCCATAGAAAACGTTGCAAAAACTCGGTACAATATTTATTCACGATAACAATTGTAAACATACACATATTTCCAGACGATCAGATAATTTTTGTAGGCTCGGAGGCGAACTTGAAAAAAGCGTCACGTTTTTTCGTACATGATGGCAAAAATGTACACGCGTATACGTTTAAAATATGAAATATAGGAAAATCACTTCAGTCAATAAGTATATGTTTCAGTAACGCGTATTTTTATTGTTTTATTACCGTTTGCAATACTAGGATACGCCACTGATATGATGATACAGATAAAAATTTAAAACGTTAGTTATACACCAAAGGATAGAAAAGTAAATAATTTTTTAACAGATAAGGTAAGACGCTTTTTGTCTACCGTTTTCTTTTGTGTGTGTGTTTTCGCTTTAAGTTTCATTTCATGCCAAAAACTAACGCGCGCCGAGTGGTTCTATTAACCCCACGTCCGTCGCTAGCAGTAAGTAACCGAACCGAAGCAATATTGTTCTTCTTCCTCGCGGCACCACAATTTTCCAGAGCTTAAACTGCCGCGGTTTCGTGCCTCCAGTTCGTTATACCTATACGTCGTTCTGACGCCTGAACGTGCATTAACGTATGTGAATAAATTTAACGAAAAATGTACGCAACATAAATCTCAAGACTTATTTAAATAACATTGTTACGTAAACAAATTGCCGCGTTGATTTTTCGCTTTCGTCGACGAACGTTAAAATTATCTTACTTGTGGGGTAAAGTTGCATACATTAAACCTTTCTGTAAATAATCGACCCTGCTGTTATTCTTCCCTTATTGTATCATTACTTATGAAGTAATTCCATCATTACCTGATTTGATTCTTCGACTCTTCTTTTAAACTTCATTTCTTCCTTTTGGATCCATTTTCTTACGCTTTCTTTGTAACCCAAGTTTCCTTGCCGTATATGAATGCGGGGACTGCCGATCTTATAGAAATTTAATAACGCTGTCCAACTATTGTGAAGGCTGTCACTGCTGAAGTCAACACTACTAAAACTGAAAACTACTGGAATTTTGGGCCGTGGTCGATTGCTTACAATATGATTCATATTTTTCTAGACGTAGTCTATCGGTCATCCCCCAGGAACGCATTTAAGGGAGGAGAACGAACGGGACCAATCTCGTTAAGAGTTGACACATTTCGTTAATCTATTGTAAAAATATTTTAAACAATGTTTCAATATCGCGTATTCTCACTGTGTTATTACAGTTTATTTTAATGGGACTGATTTCAGCCACTTTAAAGACCCCCTTCCACCCCAAGGACAAATTCTAGATACGCCACTACACTCACCTGAGGCGTACGTCAGAAGAAACGCGTTCAACAAAGGATGGCAGGTCGAACGAATCTCAAGCGAAGGCAGAAGAAGGAATCCGGTGCGCGGATGGGAAGGTTTCCTAAACGTTTAGGAATATATGAATTACGTTTTAAGCAGTCGACCACGGCCCAACAATTCATTGCATCTATTGCAATGAATCGGCGGGGTGAGTCCCTCTCATTGAGTGCTCTTCGGACGCGAGTTGTAGCGAATCAAAAAGAATTTGCCTTTCTTCTGATTGGTTGGTGGTGTCAGACAACGACTTCGTGCGGACACCAAAAGTTTATAAATATGGGTGTCGTAAACCACAGTTCAATGGTCACTGACTACGAAACCTTTGTCAGTGTTTTGCGGCCTTCTGCACTTCGACAGGCACGGCCGAATCGTTTGTACAAAACAACCATGCACCACGGCCTTGCAGCCTCGGCAAGCCGAAGTTCTCATGGCAATGTTTAACATTGCTTCTTTCCTGGTTTTATCTTTTAAAGATCGTCTAATCCAATGTAGAGGCCATCATTCCATAGCAAGGCAACAAATCGTCTCCGTCTGGCCGGTTGTTACCGATTTTCTAATTTCTACCGAGCAATTTCTCTCCCATCGTCTTTGAGGATCGTTCTTCTTATCTCAAGGCCAATTATGTTACTAAGCACTCAATGTTTTCGTCTAAGTCTTTTTACAATTGAAATATATACGGCATCTATAATGTTTGAAATTATTATTTGTTTCAATAATCAGTCTTCTAAGACAATCATGGCCCCTAATTAGAGGTTATGCTTATGGAGAAAACATGGAGAATCTTTGTTCACAGGATTGAGTTTTTCTATTTATACCTGCTACTTAGGCCTATTTGTTGCAGTTCTTGTTTAAGCCCTTTGAAATTCATCTTTACTCTTTTCGATCATTGTCTGATCATCTGCGTACTGAATTAAATTTTATGTGATACGTTGTAAACAGTTTACACATAAAACCACACACACATACACACTTATTACAAATACCTCTAACTGACTGACTATGAAGTCTCCGAAACTACAAGGCCTACAAACTTAAAATTTGGTACAAACATTCCTTTTAGGACGTAGGTGCGTGCTAAGAAATTTTTTTTTTGAGAAATTTATAAGTGGAGTTTCGGAGGCCTTTTTCACCTCAATAGAAAAATAAATTTTCTGATGGGTTTTTTCCAACAATTCCTATGAAACCTTGCAGGTCCGTCACAAATAAGTTACATCCGAATCCCATGCTGTAGTTTTAATGCAGAACGTTTTATTTATATAAACAAAAGTCCAATGGTAAAAGTTACACATTGAGTATAAGCTGGATTGAAAACTTAATTTCCATTCTTTTCAACTCCGTAGCGAAGCATGGGTATTCAGTTAGTATTTACACATATTTTAAACCCTTTTTGTTATAGTTTGATGTGTAAGTAATTTTAAACTATATTACTATACTATCAAAATATTATCTTACTGAAGACATATTTCGAGCACTAAATAGTATGCTTGTTGTCAGCCATGTTAATTTTCTGTCTGATGAAGATTGGTTGATCTGACAGTGTTTTCTGTCTGATCAGTGTGTTGGTTGGTTGGTGTTATTGGCTTTTGGTAGGTTTTTTATGATCGGATTTTTGTGCATTATTGTCATTGGTTTTGGTATATAAACTTGTTTTGTGAGTATTTCGTAAGTTTAACGTTTAGTAAATTTATCAAATACAAATTATGACAGAATTTTTAAAGTAATACAGCACAATAATATGACATTTCAATATAACTACATTTTTTAACGTACCTTAATATTAGTTTAAACGTTGAGAGGGTTTTCTGTAAAAAATAAATGTTCTGTAATATTTTTTATTGTTATTAATAAACTTTTATTGTTTCTTCAAACAATAAATTAACCTAATTTTAGTACGTATAATTGTCAGTAAAATATTCGCAAAATCATCCGTGGTTTTTGGTTGGTCGTCTCCGCCGTTGTTATGAAAATCGGTTGTAATTCTATCAACGAAATATTTACGTTGATATTGTATAATCAAGTATTTCCTGGCAATTGTGGTCTATAATAAACAGATAAACACAGAGCGACGCTTGAACGAGTTTCCAAAGTGTGACAGCAAGTAGCATCAAGCGCCAAAATTAAGACGTCCTTGAGATCAATAAACTGGACCGAAAGACGCGCACAGCCACAGTTAACAAACGTAAGCCGCACACACACTCTCTCTCTCTCTCTCTCTCTCTCTCTCTCTCTCTCTCTCTCTCTCTCTATGTAGGACACGTGAAATGTTGCGAAGTGATAACACACGCTGTCCGCGGCATCGACACTCGACGTAGACCACCAGCTCAGTCCCGTCCTGATTGGCCAAAGTTTGACGGCCCATTTAGCACTCCATTTATCGTGTGGTATAAACAATCTTCCGGACTTGTATTCTCGGGTTTTGTATAGACTTAGACAAGCAGAGTATGGACTGCACAGTTAATTTGGAAGGCTTTGTATCTGAAGTGTAACTTTGACTTATAATTACAGACACACACACACACACACACACACACACACACACACACACACACACACACACACACACACACACACACATATTTATACTGATATTTTTCAGTGAAACGTGCGTCAGGTGTTAAAAAGAAAATACGATATTTACACTACTTGCAGAAGAAACAATCATATTGAATAACATCACAAGATTATATATATAGGCTATTTTTTTTTCAAACACTTTTTGCTACAGTCTATTTCTTGATGTATATAATAGATTAAAAATTTATATTTACTTTACCTCAAGATGTTATTTTTCCCTTATTTGGAACATGTTTCGGGAAGCCTTGTGTTGTCATCGTACAAGACTCAAAATCAGGAAGGCTGAAGATGGGAACACAAGGCTTCCCGAAACATGTTCCAAATAAGGGAAAAATAACATCTTGAGGTAAAGTATTTATATAAGATTTAAAGTACACTAGACTCAAGAATCAAGATTTCCTTTTCCTGACTTGGAACATTTTTCAGTATGTTTTAGTTTCAAACATTAAGCAGTTTAATTAGTTTAAGCATTTATGCTTAATGTTTTAAGAATTAAGTTCATCGTCAACCATGTTGGTTTTATTTCACAAAAGTATCTATGCACAGGTGGTTGCTGCTGTTGGCTTGTGATTGATTTTGTTAAGCGTTTCTAATGTTTAAAAACATTTGTTCCGATATTAGTTTGTTTTGTATTTTATCCTTTACGAGTATACATGTAGGTTTTCCATGTTCGCAAATACTCATTATATTGCCTTTATGTGGCATAGACTATGTTTTATTAGTAGCATGCTGCTGATATCTGAGAATTCGTGTCCTGTATTTATTGCATGTGTGGCTAAATTGGATATGTGTGTGTGTGTGTGTGTGTGTGTGTGTGTGTGTGTGTGTGTGTGTGTGTGTGTGTGTGTGTGTGTGTGTGTGTGTGTGTGTGTGTGTGTGTGTGTGTGTGTGTGTGTGTGTGTGTGTGTGTGTGTGAGAGAGAGAGAGAGAGTTTTAAAAAGTCGTTAGGTCGGCGTTTCCCTGTCCCTAATCTCCCGCACTTCTATCCAATCACTAGTTTACTTTTAATTCTCTTTCTTTCCATTTCCATTTCTGCATTAATTCTATCCCTTGTGCTCCTTCTAGGCCTTCCTCGTCTTCTCCCTCACCTCGGTATCCAATGCAGGATCTGTTTTGCTAAACGTTTCTCAAAATGCTATCCTTTGTACATATCCATACCACACCAACTGCCTAGTTTTTACATCGTCAGCTTTAAGGTCTACATTTAGAGAATCAGTTTTATGGTTGGAGGCCCGATTATCTGTCGCACTCTCTCATTTGTGACCCAGTCTCTTCTTGAAACTCATGCAGCTCCTCGTCTTCAGAAATCCAATTCTATAGTATGCAAGAATGGTTCTGTTCGTACTTGTGTCGACCGTATCTGGGGTGATACGCTGCTTTCCTGAAACGCGCTTCATGCATACAGGGGGAGGAGGATAAGAAGACAACAACTGCTATGTGAAGACCTAATAAAATTAGCTTTGAGTGTTTATCTTAAAACTGTGTTAGGGTGTTGTGTATAATCAGGTGACTCAAGGACTCTGGGTTCCGTTGCTTGACTAGACGTGTTTGAAGAGAAACAATAGGTACCGGTACAAGAACATGGACTAACAGTACAGTGAATCCAGCCCGCGTAGCTTTTAACGAGTGTTGGATATGCGTGAGAAGAAATGCTGTTCATTAGAAACAGCCTACGTGATATAGGCCTATAACACGAAAATCAAGAAGCCATGAGCTGTGGATTGCGTAATGAATATCATCAGATTTTTAATGACCAAAAAAGTCTGGACATATGCGTGCATTTATGACCTTGAAAACAGCTATAAATAGTAAAATATGCTCTATAGATATTAAGAAATTTTGAATACTCAGTACACAGAAAACCTTCTCAAACTGATTTAGTAATACCAAATAATTTTTACCATCCTCCCCAACATAAAATGGCAGTGTTTAATTCCATGATTTACCGAATGCTTAGGATCCCATTAAATAACAAAGAAAGAAATATTATCCAACAAATAGCAGTTAAAAATGGATACAAAATAAAAACTATTAATAAAAAATAAAAAGATAAAATTAAACATAAAATCACTAATAAAATTCCCAATAACACTACAAATAAAAATTCACCTATTAATAATAATATAAAATATACAACCTTCACTTATTACGGTAATATAACTCAAGAACTAAATAAAATATTTTAATATACTAATTTAAAAATATCTTATAATACAGATAATATAATTTTTAATAAAATAAAACCTAAAACTAAATCCAATATTCACAATAAAAATGGAATATATAAAATAGAATGTCCAGATTGCAATACATTTTACGTAGGCCAGACAAAGAAAAAACTACTAGATAGATTCCTTCAACACCGCAATGCATATTTAAAATCAAGTATTTATAAATCTAATTTAGCCACACATTGTCTAAATAATAACCACCAATTTCCAAACATTTAAAATATAAAATTAATTAGAAACATAAAAAAAGGTCAAAAAATGAATATTTGGGAAAATCTTAATATTTACAAACACACTAACAAAAATTTATTAATTAAAGAACAAACCCAAATAAAAACAAAACAAGACGATCTATTTAAAATTATAAATTTACTAAAAAATAAAAATGAATAAAATATAAACAATAAATATTTCAAATATAACCGAGAAAACAGCTGCTGAAGAAAATAAACATTAAAACAATCATTAACTAATCAACCTAAATCGATTGTCAGTTATTTTACATAAAATCGATACAAATTCGATTATTCGTTAATTTTTATATTAACATAGAATTATTTCGATTGTTATTAATTTACTTACAAACCTCTGATGATACTGATATTTTTCAGTGAAACGTGCGTCAGGTGTGAAAAAGAAAATACGAAATTATTATACTTTCAGAAGAAATAAATTGAATAACATCACAAAATTATAAATTAAGAAATATATGGTAAAACCGGTAATTTTTTATGTAAATAATTTTGGTTTTCTGTTTTGTGTGTAAACAGATGATGTACTTATTACTAATAACAGAAAGCTGCAGATAAATGTCTTTACCTTAAATCAGCCTTCATGTTCGTTAGAGTTACTCTGAGTTACGTGTACTTTACTTACTTAATTCCTGCGGTCACACAACCCTTGTAGGGTTTTGACAGCCCCGACAATATTTCTCCATTTATTCTTGTTCTCAGCTATTTATTCCCCAGTATCCTTCACTTCTTAATTTTCCAGGTCTTTTTTTTGTATTATCTAAAACTCTTGTTAGTGATCTTCCTGCAGATCTTTTTCCGATGGGGTTGGTTCTCTTATGTATTGTCTTGATACCTCTCTCTTATTATCTGGTCTTAAAACATGACCAATACACTCTCATATTATACTTCTAATTCCGCTTGTTATGAAGGCCTGACCTGACATTCTTCTAACGCATTCGATTTTTCTTATTCACGATTTGTTAAATTCTGTGTCGCGTAACGCTCCCATGGTTTTCTTTAGGCCTTTGTTCTCAATGGACCTTCTGTTGCTGTCCATTTCCATATAGCACCACTGATTCTATTAAGCCATTATAAACTCTTATTTAGCGTTTCCCGACTGTCCTTTCAATGACAAGAAATGGATTAAGGGTGGAAATGCTCTGTACCCAGAGTTAATTGTGACAGTAATTTATTTCTCTATGTCATTTCCATCTGTCACCAAGGCGTATAGATATTATATACATGCAGTTTAAAATTATCAGAATCGAAGCACTCGCGCTATCCACAGTAGTCTTTGTAGGTATTTGGAGAACACATCGCATGATGTAACAAATATGCCGTTAGGATCACTTGCAAATCAATTTAGTACTTTTTTCACAATACTTCACAATTCTCGTAATGTCAGAAAGTTTACAGGTTGCTGAATATTCCGCATTTAATTCAAGTAGATTTTGTAATTTCATTCTAACTGTTTCAGATACTTCACCCCACAGTTGAGAAACTCACTATCAGAATCAAGAATATTATTACGCCTTTTACTATTTGGGAAAGGAGACATAAAGGCTAGCTAATAGTAGAATATATTATTTTTTTTTAGCATAAATAAATCACAGTTCTCCAGTGAAATATAAAAAACACTTTTGAATATGAGTTTACGGTAAAATATGTATCAAACGCAGGATAAAGTATGCATTTATGACTTTGAATGTCATATCATATAGATTCGAGCCTTAGATTATTACTAATCCCTCTGCGATGGAGTTAACTGTAAATTAACAGTGGGCTGGCTGGACGTACAGGAAGAAAGGACAAGAGGCGATCAACAAAAAGAGTTGAACAGTGAGTGAGTTGCTTGTGTGCCAAGGACGTTCATTAAGTTCTGACAGTGGTCGCCGGCCGCATCGATAAGATAGACGTTAAAACCGCTGACATGGTCGTCAACAAGCAGCTGGAAGCGATTTGCATGCACGGCCCAAACTCTCTCATTAATAAGCGAGCGCCTGCATAATTCGGTTAATAAAAAATACAGATCGTGCAGCGTTCGTATGCAACATCCTCCGCGTCACTCACGTTCTTGCAGTACACTGACGGTCCAGTGATTAATCACTTTTTAAAAAAATTTGAAAAAATTATTACTTTAAAAAAATATTGTCTGAATTGACAGTGTTTATACTAGAAATATTTTGACATTGACGTGGTGAATTAGTGTGTGTGTGTGTGTGTTTTTGTAATATCACGCAAACGATCACATGTTTTGTGCAACATCGTGCTTTGTAAATGAAAAAGCAGGCATGTTTTTAGAATATGATCAATCCATATATGTGTGTGGGGGGGGGGGCGCGTGTATAGCCCTACATAATTCTCATTAAGCCTACTAGAGGGACGGGTTTCTTACATTACTGCCTTTTTTATATAAAGTGACGTTTCGGCTACGCAAACACTAATACATCACAAATAGAAGTTTTATTGTTTGTTGTGTCTGAAGATGGCTACAAATTTGTTGCTTAGCCGAAATGTCTCTTTATATAAAAAAAGGCAGTAATGTAAGAAATCCGTCCCTCTAGTAGGCTTACTGTCAACAACCCATCACTGACGGCTTTTACAGAAGTTACCTACACAATTCTATTGTGCATGTTTATTTTCCTGTTGTGCCACGGAAACTTATAAAATAAGTACCGTTACAGAGATATTTTTATTGGATACTGACGCGTAAATTATAAGTTATATTGCATAGCAGGAAGTACAAGCTGTGTCATATTAAAAAAACACACAGTTCAGTACTTAAGGTGTCAAGAGTAAATATGAATCGCCGGCAACCAGTGAACAGTTTTTCCTCTTTCACATTCTTTACGATTGTCGTTGATAAAGAGGTATGCCTGCCGTTAAAAGTTTTGTAAATTATTGACGTTTGAAATTATTTTATTTCAGAAACGAGATTGTGTAATTACAGTTTTGTAAAAAAATTCGTCACTTATGTAAGCGATTTTTGCGACATTCGAAATTTGAAACGTTTTTGTAGAATACAAATCCTGATAGCCTTTCTAGAGTGATGGACTACGCTAAACAATTACCCCCCACTTACAAAAGTATAACGTAAAGTATCTACATAGGAGCGAGGGGAGATAACGCGATAACATTTCACCGTCGTCTCACTCACACACTACCGTTCTCTCTCTCTCTCTCTCTCTCTCTCTCTCTCTCTCTCTCTCTCTCTTGTCACACGTATGCTTCTAAGGTTCTCGTCATCCTTGTTGCAGCCGATGTTCACACTATGAAGCACTGTACACAAAACTGTTTCTTATACGCGTATACGAAATGACAGAAAATTTCGTTAGCCTCGCAACGAGGTGTCTGTCCACTACGCGTATCTCTAAGCGACCATTCAAAATCTATCGTTAGGACTATATTGTACTTCACCTAAGTCGTTGCTGCTACAATTTTTACCTCGCCAGCGGTGCATCTTATTAAACATTGTGTGTCTTTGTGATTTCCACATATATTCTCAGTGCAACCTTTACACTTTCCTGGTTGAGTTCATCAATCATATCAATCATCTTCGTGTCGCCTGCAGTTTTACTTAATAACATTGCATAATTTGCAAATTTTAGAACTGAATACAGCGTACAATTATATACGTTTCACTATCTAAATATAATTACACACCTAATCCGTGTTACGATGGAGAAGATAATTTCGATTATACACACGTAATACACACAAATGTGTTTCTATATCTCGAACTCTGTATCTTTAATGTCAACTACCGAACTCTGTATTTACACTCAACTACTGAACAGTTGCATCGTATCATTGATGTAACTGAGCAGTCATTTGAAGAAAATAAAATATGAGCAGCAGTATTTTTGGATGTGGGCCAAGCTTTTGATAAAGTGTGGCATGAGGGTCTGATGTATAAGGTGAAAAAAACCTACCGTTGTAGATAAGACAAATCCTTAAATCTTGTATCTCAGAACGACTGTTCAGAGTAAAGTGTGGTAATGATTATTCTAAGCTATAAAAAAGGTTTCAGCTGGGGAACCGCAAGCGAATGTCCTTGAAGTTCCATAATCCATACTTGTCGTACACGGGAGATATTCCAAAATGTGATGACGGACAGCAGCCACATTTGCTGACGACTCTCTGCATTATTAGCTACCGTTAACAATGTAGAAACAGCAACAAACAGTCTACAGTTTTAGCAGTTAGCAGTGTCATTAGATGAACAAAAAATATCGTGTTAAATGAAATGAGACAAAAATTTTCGCGTCAACAGGAAAAAAGCGTAGCCTACTTACTTATTTTAATCAATTATCAAATAATTCCAAATGCAAATTCGGCAAAGTATTTGGGCATGACTAGTTACTAAAAGCTTAGGTGGAAAGAATTAACTAAATGCTTGCATACAGCGATTTTCCTTTAATTTTAAAATGTTATGCTCATTTTTAGATATCGCAGACTCAACACAGTCTAGAATTATTATTTACTCATGACATGATGAGGTCATCGTATTTTTCTTTTTTTATTACGATATAAGTGGCAGTGAAACACACGAGATGAAACGTGTACTGCGTATTGACAGCTACATAACGTCTACATAATCTGATCTCATTAACAACATCGATGGGGTTTCGCTCCCGCGACGTACAAACCATGCACTGATTGCATAATTGCTTCAATTCAACTGTGAACGCACTCTTTGTTTCACCGATGTTTGTTTTCCATTTCTTTTTCGAAGTATTCGTTGTCTATACTACGACAACTTTATAGAATACATGAATTAGTTGGGTTTTTACAGTATAGAACAAACTAGAAGAACGGTCTCATAAGAGTTTCTCAGCGTTGAATATTAAACCACAAGTTATTAAGTTTGCGACTGTTTTTGTACAACAAAATCTAATTATTTAGCTAATCAATGGATAACTTGTCATTTATTTCGGTACTTTACCAATAACTGTACCTTCACTATGTTTTCGATGGTTTGAGTACACGATAATATCGATACACCACGCAGTGAGGAAGAAGAAGTGTGACAATTGTAAACGATTTTGTTTTGGAATGTAATGCGAAAATATGCAGTATGTTAATGCGTGAAGTTTTAGGTAAGAATGTTTCGGGTTTTTAGTTTGTTGTTTAAAGTAAACGAAACCCATGGTTTATTTTAATAGTAATTATTTTATTACTTTTAATACTATAGAATTATCTTTTAAAACATAACCTAATGAACCTAACCGTGATAACGAAACCAATAGGTTTTTAGTAAATGTGTTGTGATTAAAACAGAAAACATATCTTGGATTTCGTTGTCCATGACGTGTCCGTTACTTAACTAAATATCACTATAATATTGACGACTCGGAACACAAAGTTTTTTATAAGTAAAAACGTAAAGTTTTACCTTACAGCCTAAACCGGCTTTCACCTATAGAAGGCTTCATCAGAGGCTGTCGTTAGTAGCGCTGCTCGTCTTGTTGTTGGCGACGAGAAAGTGTTTCGAAAGATTGGAGCTGTGTGTGTGTGGTGAGATGTGTTCGAATAATGCGTGCGATTTGAATTGTGTCTGTTCGTTTAGGATGTCGTTTTTATTTGTTTTTGTGTGTTTGTATATTTCTAATTGTTCTAGAGTGTCTAGTTTTCGGCCTTTTGTGTGTACTGACAGAACAATAGTCAGTAAACTCCTACACAAAACACAAAACAAACAACAGACAAAGACAGAAAACAACAAATTCATAACACTAACATACATCAACAAACAAACAGAAAAAATTGCCCACAAATTCAAAAAAGCAGGATACAGAATCGCTTACAAAACTACTAACAAAACAGAACACACACTATCAAAACGCATGCCCAAAGCACAAAACAAATTCGATCTACCCGGTGTATATAAACTAAATTGTTCAAATTGCAGTAAATTCTACATAGGCCAGACAGGACGTAGCTTCAAACAGAGGTACATTGAACACACAAAAGCACTCCACACCACTACAGAATCTACCTTCGCAAACCACCTCATTGAAGCAAACCACACATATAAAAACATCGACAATAACATGAACATACTACACGTACACACAAAAGGCCGAAAACTAGACACTCTAGAACAATTAGAAATATACAAACACACAAAAACAAATAAAAACGACATCCTAAACGAACAGACACAATTCAAATCGCACGCATTATTCGAACACATCTCACCACACACACACAGCTCCAATCTTTCGAAACACTTTCTCGTCGCCAACAACAAGACGAGCAGCGCTACTAACGACAGCCTCTGATGAAGCCTTCTATAGGTGAAAGCCGGTTTAGGCTGTAAGGTAAAACTTTACGTTTTTACTTATAAAAAACTTTGTGTTCCGAGTCGTCAATATTATAGTGATATTTAGAAAACATATCTTTACAGATTGTATTGTAAACCGTATACACAATATACATAAGCATTTAAAAAATATTATACGTACATATAGTACGGGACTAGGGAAAAGACCCAGCCACAAATAGATTTCGGCGACAAAAAATACATGTCTAAAATTTACTATTCAAAGGGAAAAACGAGTTATGTCGCAAAAGGGAGACATGTATAGTAACCTACAACTCACTTCGAGTTTTTCTTTAATTTACTCAAAAAGTGAATATGAATTAAAGGAGTACTGGTTGGGCAAGTACTTAGTTTCTTAAATAATACCAGCAATTACAATTTACAATAAAATTATTAACATATGCTGTGCACATTTTCTATAAATAAAGTAGAAGTGAATGTCCGACATCAAACGTCTACACACATGCTGGGTCATATTTAAAACAATTTTTAATTAATGAAGAACCCATGTCTTGTTTGTTCCGCTTTTATTCAATAAATGTATAATGTAGGTACCACGGAATTCTACATGAACATATGTATCTACTGACCCCGTCTCCAATCTGTGAGTCATAATGTCGAACATGGCCTACGTGTGATTTAACCATAAGCTAATTTCGCACCAAATCCTTTGCTCCCTCTTCGCTTTATTTCGTACATATTTATGATAAAAATTCGTGTTAACAAGTTTTACTAGTAAACGATCGGTCAGAATAATTGTTTCGTTATCTTAACGAGCAGAAGTAGATTTCTTGATGAATCTATTATTTATCGAAAGGTAAAAATGTGTGGTGATGTAACTGGTTTTTCCTCACCAGTTATTTATTTAACGTTTACATGAATCGCTAACCGTAGAAAATGGGTATGCACACATTTTCATTTTTTTCAAAAAGCACAACAAAGTTACATATCTTGGTATTATTGACCGTGAAAGTTTATGTTTTGAAACTTAGCTTAATGACTAATTTCAGAAGTTATAGAATTTTCTTTTTTATTTATTTCTCAAAACTCGACTCCTTTCTCGTAATTAGAATATACACAATTGAGCATACTTTTTTTTTGTAGAAAGAAAACATAATTTTCAGTACATCAGCTTACTTTTAGCATCATTATCGGGCACTTTCTTCTTCTATCAGGGACTAGGCTAAAGGTCCCAAAGGAATATACTGTATACACCTCACCAACGCTTGCTAGGTAGTTGATTGTACAATAGGCTTGTACTGCCAAACTTCCTCAGGTAACCTGCCATCTGGCATCCTGTTCACATGAGTAAGTCCATCTCTCTTTGTTTTCTGCAATACGGTCTTGGATATTCAAACTGTTCAACTCTTTACGAATGTCTTCACTGTAGAGTCTGCATCACTAGATACCATATAATCGCCCCGCACTTCTCCGATCCTTCGGCTTAAAATTAGATATTTGTTTGGGAACGCAGCAGTCGTCCATTCGGTTAAGGTGTTGCAACCATTTTAGCCGATATTAGGCAATTCTGTCGAGTATAATCATAATTTTCAGTTCCTACTGCAGTTTCTTGTTGTATTTCTGCCATGATCTTGGAGAGTATTGCCTACCACGTCTCCGAGAAATCTCACTTAGGCCTCTTGAATACGACTAGGCCTATCTCACTTAAGCCTATTCGGAAAACCCCAGACAAACACAAACCTTATGTTCACTATCTTATGTAAACCACTTTAGGTACTGATAATGTCTTAAGCCCTTTATTTTATTCATATACGTCCTATCACTGTAATAAGCTATTAGTTTAACATTAGCGTATGGAAAAATTATGAAAACTAAATTTTGTAAAAATGTCGAATAATAAAAGCGATTCACAGGCGGTTTTCTGTTATTGTTGTTAGCTTTATTCGTTGTGCAAGTAACATTTATCTTGTGGTTTACAGGAATCCCAGGCATTGGTTAGAATGTGGTGTTGCTGAGATGGCTGAAGGTGAGGAGGACGCTGCTGACGTCATGCTGGCCGCAGCGACAGTGGCGCCGCCTGTTGTCAAGACGGAACAGCAACCAATTAATCTGAAATCAGAGGTATAGCCTATACATACGTATATATGGAAGCTTTTAATCCGTTTATTAATTTGCAATCGCAGCTGTCTGTCACTGTATTCTGATAATTTATTATTTAAAATAGAAGTTGTCGTTGGGCGTGGTTTTGCGTTGGCTACTGGACTCGTCGTCGTCGTCGTCTACAGTATTTATTTTCATCGAAATTAAAAAACATAAATAAATATACTTGTGAATACGTTTATACGCGGGTCTGAATGGATATCATCGTAAAGAAATAAATATAATTGACTAATAAATTATAAAGACAATTAGTTTATACCCAAGTTAGTCTTCTTCTTCCTCTCCTCTTCATCTTCCTCTCCTCTTCCTCTTCTTTCTTCTTCTTCTTCTTCTTCTTCTTCTTCTTCTTCTTCTTCTTCTTCTTCTTCGATCAGGGAATAGGCGAATCCCAAAGGAAATTCTTAGGCAACCTGCCATCCGGAATCCTATTCAGATAAGTAATTCATCTCTCTTGTTGTGCGCAATGCGATCTTAGATTTACTCTGCGTACGTCTTCACTGCACAGTTTATCTTCTTCGTGTGCAACCTTTAACAGATCGCAAGAATCTCATCTCCGACACTCACTAATCTCATCTCAAATCAGACATTCCTTCATCAAAACCCAAGTTTTAGAATTATACAGCACTGGTACATTACCATTACCTTATACAATTTTAGTCGACCCCAAGTCCTAATCACGGGTCCACACGTGGTACCCTAGCTGGATTCTTCTGGTAGAAGAAGAAACTATCATTGTGAGTAGTAGGACAAATAAGCTCCTTGATTTGCAGAACTTGTTCACTCTTTTGAACGAAAACATTCATGATTAGATAAAACCAAACTAATAAAATATAATTTTTTAAAGCCGCGAGTAAAGTTCTTCTATGTATGATTCCTACTGTTAGCCGAGAAACACCACGAAGAGGAGACCATACGCCGTTTCACATAAATTACGCTATTTAATTTTTCCTTTATAATTTTTATGCCTTTTTTGTATATGTATACAAAATTTGACTTCAATTTTTGCCTCTTGGTACTCCTGAAGTTAAAATATTTTCAAAGTAAACGCTGGATCGGAGATTTGGGTCAAAATGCACTGTAGTCTGACACTCAGCATGGATTTTTACAATTTTTTTCAAGACTGTGATCCCTTTTTTGAGCCCCAGAGTTTTAAAAGTTGTTAGATTTCTAAAAGTGAATACTAGAGTTATATGTTGGTTCAATATACCATTACCATTCATTTGATACCCCACATGGTTTTTTAGTTTTTTCGAAGTTGTGACCCTTTACCCTCTTATTTCTGGGTAAACCCCTTCTTCTTGTTTAGTTAGCAATCCGCAGATTGGTTTGTAGCAGTTCTCCTCTGTGTCTTCCGTTTCGTCTCATTACAACTTACATCACCAATATATTGGAGTCTCGGTCCCCCTCTTCCTCTTTTCTCTTCAGTGTAACGTTCTGTTATTGTTTGTATAAAATTCTCGTGTCGCATAATATGGCCAGTAAGTTTAACCCTTCGTTTGACACAGTTTTGCCAAAAACCTCCTTGTCCTCCAACTCTAGTCAGAATCTCATCGTTACTAACCTTGTCGATCCATCTTACTTTCAGTAATTTCCTATAACGCCGCATTTCCAGTGCTTCAAGTCTTCTCTTTCTTCTGTTCCAATTGTCTACGTCTCACATCCATATAGACATGTGCTCCATACGTAACCCTTCAGAACCTCTGTCTTGTATAAGAGCTGTATCTTTAGAAGCCAATCATTTTCATTTACTCTCAAATGCAACTTTAGCCTGTCCGATATTACACAAAATTTCACTCTTACTTTTTCGATCTTTTATGATTTTACTTCCTACGTAGGTGAACTTCTCTGACTTCCTCTATCTTTTTCCCCTTCAGCAATATATTCATACTGGACTGGCCGTGTTTACTGCAGACCATCACTTTAGTTTTATTAACATTTATTCTTAAATTGTACTATTTGCTCAAAACTCCATCCATTATGTAACTTCCACTTAACTTCTGTTCACTTTCAACTTTCACCTATAATTGCAATTTCGTCTGCAAATCATAACATGTTCATTCTCTCACCTTGCACTTTTACTCCACCATCCGTTTGCTCATTTAATTTATGGAAATATCAAACTAGCAAGCAGTAGGATTCTGTGGAGTAAAATTTTGTAATGGTTGCTAAGTTTCACGAAACCGGCTGGTGTAGTCAAAGTGTACCTCGAGACATCCCTCAAACAATCAGATGGTTAAATTTTGATATGGTGGAGTGAAAACTGAGAATTCGCATCGCTCGTTCTATTACGTTTTTATTGTTGCTGGTTGATTAAAAAAGTTAATAATGTAAGATAATTGAGAAACCCTATGCTAACTGGAAAGGTAATGGGAAAGAGGCTAGAAATACTGATTTTCTTGCTTCAGTAGCTTTAAATGGAATTCAAAAATATCGTTACTTTGGGTCAAAACTAGTTACGATTCAGCACCAAGAAGGTGTTAAACATGTCTCAAGATATTGATAAAATTAAAATTACAAAAAGTCTTACCTCAATTACTGATACCTTTCGCAGTTTGAATAACTCAGTGTATCGTTTTCTTGCTCCCTTTCGTGTGAACTAAACCAAATCCAATAAGAATTTCGTGATTTCGGCGATGCCTTGATTGAGAAATCGTACCTAACTGGGTCGTCGATGAGAGAGGCAGGCCAGCAACATGTTGCCAGTAAACGGGATTCAGCAACTTTATTTACTTGTGGGTGGTTCAGTCTGGAAACTGGTTGTCTGGGACACGAAGACCAGTCATTTAAGGTTATGTAACTCCTCAGAATATTGCCAAATTTGAATAAAATTTCTTTCAATATTGTGCGCTTGCTTGGCGGCCCAGTGGGTGGACGTGTTTTCCACCAAAACCGATAATTACAGAGTTCTGGACGACGAAGTTGTTGTTTTTTCTTTTAAGAAATTAAATCTGCTCTACTTGTCTGACCACCGCATTGTCCGCTTTGTTTATTTTGAAACTTATGAACACACACACACACACACACACACACACACACACACACACACACACACACACACACACATCCAACGAGCAGATAATACGACAACACGATACGATAAGATGACGATAATTAGATTGTTTTCGTAATGATTATAACGATTAAAAAAGTTTAATTCTCTCCGTCGCGTCCCGCGCACCGTATAATTAATGGGGGATAGCTTATAAATAAAATTCCTGAACGTATATGGTGGCCGCGCGGTCCGCCTGTTAATGATGGCGTTTAACGCCCGTACGATTTCGGTTTTAATTTCGTGTCCGGCAGTAATTAACGAGATTTTGATAAAATTACAACGAACTGACTACTTGTCCGTCTAATGACCGGGTTCGTACGTAACACTGAAGAAAAATAATAATAATAAGAAGAAGAAGAAAAAGAAAAGACGAAATGAATAACGCCTACCCACGGCGACGTCGATGTCAGCGACGTCTTCTTTACTGTCTACAGCGTCACAACAAATCAGTGGGTTCGATTCCCTCTCAAGGGATTTTAGCTGTAAAGCGTTCGTCTTCGATCTTCTACCTCTTTACGCTTTACTTTGAGAAGACGTCAACGATCGTTACTTCCCCCTTCACTCTACCATCGGCTGTTCTAAACTTGTTGATTGAGTTTTGTTCTCTCAACTCCTCGACGTTGTTCGCCCAGGAAATGCGCCTTCGAACGGACAATTGTACTGTGTCTGTGTACAAAACACAACGCACACCACATACACGGACGTTAATCACAGGAAATAAAAAACATTAACTACAGTGTCGTTAGAACTGAAGAAAAAAAAAACAATATTTGATTGGCGATACATTTCAACCAACGTCTTTAAGTTAACATATGTTAGTTCAGGTTTAGGCCAATGCATCAATAAAAAGAAATAAGACGGTTGCGACAACTAAGCTTATGACTAGACACGACTTTAAAACATTTGTGTCGACGTTTCGAAAAATTATTACCATCATCAGGTCCTAAATAGATGCAATACAGAAACAATTAATATACACATAATGAGTATTAATATACGTGTAATATTATAATTAGGCCTACAACTTACTTCTGACAAAATTTAAGTTACATAATAATTTGAGAAATAATATTTGTATTTTTTATAACACGTGCATGCGACGGTGAGTTGAGAAGTTCGTGGAGCGACATCTATAGAACTCTTAACGGTAGAACTAAGATTTCTCGTCTGTTGTAAGATTCTTCATGTAAACACCTATTCATTTCCAAATCTATCTGCCAATTTATTTACTGTTTACTCGAAATTTACATGTCACGCGAGTTTCGAATTACCGTGCTGTGATTGAATTGTTTGTCAAAAAAGGTCTGACGCCAATGGAAATTCATAACGAAATGGTAGATGTGTTAGGAAATGATGCGCCTTCAAAGACAATGTTTTGTAAGTGGGCACTCATACATGGTTGTACGACCATCGAAGATGATTCCTGCAGTGGGCGCTCAAAAAGTGCGACAACTGCGGATACCGTTAGACCCGGTGTTGGAAGACCGGCGATTGAGAGCGGTGACATCGTTAAGATCAGGGGCATCTCACATGAGCGCGTATAACTCTAGAACTTGGTACCAAAAGTGCGACAACTGCAGATACCATTAGACCCGGTGTTGGAAGACCGGCGATTGAGAGCGGTGACATCGTTAAGATCAGGGGCATCTCACATGAGCGCGTATAACTCTAGAACTTGGTACCAAAAGTGCGACAACTGCGGATACCGTTAGACCCGGTGTTGGAAGACCGGCGATTGAGAGCGGTGACATCGTTAAGATCAGGGGCATCTCACATGAGCGCGTATAACTCTAGAACTTGGTACCAAAAGTGCGACAACTGCGGATACCGTTAGACCCGGTGTTGGAAGACCGGCGATTGAGAGCGGTGACATCGTTAAGATCAGGGGCATCTCACATGAGCGCGTATATCATAGTTTAACTCTAGAACTTGGTACCAAAAGTGCGACAACTGCAGATACCATTAGACCCGGTGTTGGAAGACCGGCGATTGAGAGCGGTGACATCGTTAAGATCAGGGGCATCTCACATGAGCGCGTATATCATAGTTTAACTCTAGAACTTGGTACCAAAAGTGCGACAACTGCAGATACCATTAGACCCGGTGTTGGAAGACCGGCGATTGAGAGCGGTGACATCGTTAAGATCACGGGAATCTCACGTGAGCGCGTATATCATAGTTTAACTCTAGAACTTGGTACCAAAAAGTGCGACAACTGCAGATACCATTAGACCCGGTGTTGGAAGACCGGCGATTGAGAGCGGTGACATCGATAAGATCACGGGCATCTCACATGAGCGCGTATATCATAGTTTAACTCTAGAACTTGGTACCAAAAGTGCGACAACTGCAGATACCATTAGACCCGGTGTTGGAAGACCGGCGATTGAGAGCGGTGACATCGTTAAGATCACGGGCATCTCACATGAGCGCGTATAACATAGTTTAACTCTAGAACTTGGTACCAAAAGTGCGACAACTGCAGATACCATTAGACCCGGTGTTGGAAGACCGGCGATTGAGAGCGGTGACATCGTTAAGATCACGGGCATCTCACATGAGCGCGTATATCATAGTTTAACTCTAGAACTTGGTACCAAAAGTGCGACAACTGCAGATACCATTAGACCCGGTGTTGGAAGACCGGCGATTGAGAGCGGTGACATCGTTAAGATCACGGGCATCTCACATGAGCGCGTATATCATAGTTTAACTCTAGAACTTGGTACCAAAAGTGCGACAACTGCAGATACCGTTAGACCCGGTGTTGGAAGACCGGCGATTGAGAGCGGTGACATCGTTAAGATCAGGGGCATCTCACATGAGCGCGTATAACTCTAGAACTTGGTACCAAAAGTGCGACAACTGCAGATACCATTAGACCCGGTGTTGGAAGACCGGCGATTGAGAGCGGTGACATCGTTAAGATCACGGGCATCTCACATGAGCGCGTATAACATAGTTTAACTCTAGAACTTGGTACCAAAAGTGCGACAACTGCAGATACCATTAGACCCGGTGTTGGAAGACCGGCGATTGAGAGCGGTGACATCGTTAAGATCACGGGCATCTCACATGAGCGCGTATAACATAGTTTAACTCTAGAACTTGGTACCAAAAGTGCGACAACTGCAGATACCATTAGACCCGGTGTTGGAAGACCGGCGATTGAGAGCGGTGACATCGTTAAGATCACGGGCATCTCACATGAGCGCGTATAACTCTAGAACTTGGTACCAAAAGTGCGACAACTGCAGATACCATTAGACCCGGTGTTGGAAGACCGGCGATTGAGAGCGGTGACATCGTTAAGATCACGGGCATCTCACATGAGCGCGTATAACATAGTTTAACTCTAGAACTTGGTACCAAAAGTGCGACAACTGCAGATACCATTAGACCCGGTGTTGGAAGACCGGGGATTGAGAGCGGTGACATCGTTAAGATCACGGGCATCTCACATGAGCGCGTATAACTCTAGAACTTGGTACCAAAAGTGCGACAACTGCAGATACCATTAGACCCGGTGTTGGAAGACCGGCGATTGAGAGCGGTGACATCGTTAAGATCACGGGCATCTCACATGAGCGCGTATAACTCTAGAACTTGGTACCAAAAGTGCGACAACTGCAGATACCATTAGACCCGGTGTTGGAAGACCGGCGATTGAGAGCGGTGACATCGTTAAGATCACGGGCATCTCACATGAGCGCGTATAACATAGTTTAACTCTAGAACTTGGTACCAAAAGTGCGACAACTGCAGATACCATTAGACCCGGTGTTGGAAGACCGGCGATTGAGAGCGGTGACATCGTTAAGATCACGGGCATCTCACATGAGCGCGTATAACATAGTTTAACTCTAGAACTTGGTACCAAAAGTGCGACAACTGCAGATACCATTAGACCCGGTGTTGGAAGACCGGCGATTGAGAGCGGTGACATAGTTAAGATCACGGGCATCTCACATGAGCGCGTATAACATAGTTTAACTCTAGAACTTGGTACCAAAAGTGCGACAACTGCAGATACCATTAGACCCGGTGTTGGAAGACCGGCGATTGAGAGCGGTGACATCGTTAAGATCACGGGCATCTCACATGAGCGCGTATAACATAGTTTAACTCTAGAACTTGGTACCAAAAGTGCGACAACTGCAGATACCATTAGACCCGGTGTTGGAAGACCGGCGATTGAGAGCGGTGACATCGTTAAGATCAGGGGCATCTCACATGAGCGCGTATATCATAGTTTAACTCTAGAACTTGGTACCAAAAGTGCGACAACTGCAGATACCATTAGACCCGGTGTTGGAAGACCGGCGATTGAGAGCGGTGACATCGTTAAGATCACGGGCATCTCACATGAGCGCGTATAACATAGTTTAACTCTAGAACTTGGTACCAAAAGTGCGACAACTGCAGATACCATTAGACCCGGTGTTGGAAGACCGGCGATTGAGAGCGGTGACATCGTTAAGATCACGGGCATCTCACATGAGCGCGTATATCATAGTTTAACTCTAGAACTTGGTACCAAAAGTGCGACAACTGCAGATACCATTAGACCCGGTGTTGGAAGACCGGCGATTGAGAGCGGTGACATCGTTAAGATCAGGGGCATCTCACATGAGCGCGTATATCATAGTTTAACTCTAGAACTTGGTACCAAAAGTGCGACAACTGCAGATACCATTAGACCCGGTGTTGGAAGACCGGCGATTGAGAGCGGTGACATCGTTAAGATCAGGGGCATCTCACATGAGCGCGTATATCATAGTTTAACTCTAGAACTTGGTACCAAAAGTGCGACAACTGCAGATACCATTAGACCCGGTGTTGGAAGACCGGCGATTGAGAGCGGTGACATCGTTAAGATCACGGGCATCTCACATGAGCGCGTATAACATAGTTTAACTCTAGAACTTGGTACCAAAAGTGCGACAACTGCAGATACCATTAGACCCGGTGTTGGAAGACCGGCGATTGAGAGCGGTGACATCGTTAAGATCACGGGCATCTCACATGAGCGCGTATATCATAGTTTAACTCTAGAACTTGGTACCAAAAGTGCGACAACTGCAGATACCATTAGACCCGGTGTTGGAAGACC
Source organism: Magicicada septendecula (assembly GCA_034769895.1). Lineage (NCBI taxonomy): Eukaryota > Metazoa > Arthropoda > Insecta > Hemiptera > Cicadidae > Magicicada > Magicicada septendecula. Next base: position 406,136,841 of record CM068374.1, on the reverse strand, counting down.
GGCGATTGAGAGCGGTGACATCGTTAAGATCACGGGCATCTCACGTGAGCGCGTATAACATAGTTTAACTCTAGAACTTGGTACCAAAAGTGCGACAACTGCAGATACCATTAGACCCGGTGTTGGAAGACCGGCGATTGAGAGCGGTGACATCGTTAAGATCACGGGCATCTCACATGAGCGCGTATAACATAGTTTAACTCTAGAACTTGGTACCAAAAGTGCGACAACTGCAGATACCATTAGACCCGGTGTTGGAAGACCGGCGATTGAGAGCGGTGACATCGTTAAGATCACGGGCATCTCACATGAGCGCGTATAACATAGTTTAACTCTAGAACTTGGTACCAAAAGTGCGACAACTGCAGATACCATTAGACCCGGTGTTGGAAGACCGGCGATTGAGAGCGGTGACATCGTTAAGATCACGGGCATCTCACATGAGCGCGTATAACATAGTTTAACTCTAGAACTTGGTACCAAAAGTGCGACAACTGCAGATACCATTAGACCCGGTGTTGGAAGACCGGCGATTGAGAGCGGTGACATCGTTAAGATCAGGGGCATCTCACATGAGCGCGTATATCATAGTTTAACTCTAGAACTTGGTACCAAAAGTGCGACAACTGCAGATACCATTAGACCCGGTGTTGGAAGACCGGCGATTGAGAGCGGTGACATCGTTAAGATCACGGGCATCTCACATGAGCGCGTATAACATAGTTTAACTCTAGAACTTGGTACCAAAAGTGCGACAACTGCAGATACCATTAGACCCGGTGTTGGAAGACCGGCGATTGAGAGCGGTGACATCGCTAAGATCACGGGCATCTCACATGAGCGCGTATATCATAGTTTAACTCTAGAACTTGGTACCAAAAGTGCGACAACTGCAGATACCATTAGACCCGGTGTTGGAAGACCGGCGATTGAGAGCGGTGACATCGTTAAGATCACGGGCATCTCACATGAGCGCGTATAACATAGTTTAACTCTAGAACTTGGTACCAAAAGTGCGACAACTGCAGATACCATTAGACCCGGTGTTGGAAGACCGGCGATTGAGAGCGGTGACATCGTTAAGATCACGGGCATCTCACATGAGCGCGTATATCATAGTTTAACTCTAGAACTTGGTACCAAAAAAGCATTTGCATTTGCAGTTGTCGCACTTTTGAGGCTCGCACAACACATAATGGGTAGGTGAAGGTTTCTAACTTTAAAGTGGAATTGATTATCTTGAGTGATAACAATTGTGATCTTTATGAGTGACCTCAAATTCGTTTTCTCTAAAGAAGGCTCCGAGTCTAGGTAAATTACGCGATCAGTGTAAAACAGCCTATTTTAAAACACACTGACGTGCCTAAGAGTATGCAGTGATTTTGAACATACAGATCGGGCGCGATAAATCTGAATACATTGCAACAATTTGTTAAAATTATATTAGGATGTTGAACAGCTTCCCCATGAATTTGCATCTTGTACTCATTAACATCAAACGAAAGATCACTGCCGCGAGGAACGTTTAAAATTTATGGCGCATTAGCTTGTCGGTCACTTGTATCTTGATTTAACAAATTTAACTTCTTTCATTCTTACTCGGACGAAAAACAACAACTGTCCGGAAAAATTTCTGCCAAATATGCTAACTTTAAATGCATAACGATTCAGGTAATTAATTAGTAATAATAGCTATTCATTTTTTCACTCAACCAAAAATTCTCCAAAGCCACAGAGGTTTGTGCAGTGTTGCACGAACCGTAAGTAATACTATTCTACTGTACTATAAGGAATACCATATTTTATAGTATCAAACTAATCGCGAGTTTAAACAACTTTCTGAAGCCTCAGAACGAAAGTTTTGTTTTTGAAGAAATAACTAAATTAATCTGTGTAAATTTCATTTCTTTAACCTGTGAATATTGTGTGCATTGTGAAGTCTGCATGACAGTGATCATTTGAAAAACGAATGATTTTAAAGAGGACAGTACAGGGACTGCCATAACTTTGTAGAACTTTAATTTTGTATATCGATGCAACTTGTTTCTATAAATACAGTTGATTATCCCACAGATCGTATGGAACTAACCTAACATGTATATCATAATTCCTATCATAGCCAATATCATATCCCATATAATTAAAGTGGCTCACCTGTTCCAGAATTCGATCACCAACCATTATTTTTATTGTTATTGGCTCCTTGCCTCGAAATACCATTATCCTTGTTTTTACAGTGGAGATTTTCGTATTGTATTGTTTGCAAATCTGATGAAGCTTAACAACAGATTTTTGCAAATCAGACTCTGTGCTTTTAAGTACAAGCAAGTCGTCCGCAAACAACAGCACATTCAGATATCTGTCTCGTGATAACTTAATACTAGGGTTCACCAGATGTTTCCTTACCAGATGTCAATATAAATGTTAAAAAGAGTAGGTGATATACTACACCCTTGTCTAACGCCTTGATTGACAGATATTTGTTGAGTTATCCTACAGTTATTTTTAACAGCTATTCTTGTTCCGTTATACATGCCTTGTATAGTTCTTATAAGTTGTTGAGGGCATGCCCGTTCTTCTAATATTTGCCACAAGAAATGTCTATCTACTCTATCAAAAACCTTGTCAAAATCAACGAAAGCTACATGCGTTTCTTTATTGAACTCGCGATGCTTCTCAATAATTTGTATCTCCAAGTCTGTCTTCTCCAAGCTAGGTTTTGTCTCTAAATGGCTTTGCAATATTCCACATACGGCTTGTAGCTTAATTAATCTTGTTGACACGAGGGCCCACTGAGTTCGATAGATGAGTGCATTGTAAATACTAGAAGCGACCGGCATCAGAACAACGGATGCAAGGTCACCTGGGCCTTTCTCAGAAGGATCCGGGTCTCTGGCGCCCTAAAAAGCCGGGCCCCTCGGCAAACTCATGGTAATCCCTACTGAAGAATCCCTGGCCCTCCACATTGGGTGTTTGCGACTGAGATGTCAAGCCTTCCATGTAAAAAAATCATACTAAAAACTTCGCAAATGTTGTGGGAATGGATGGTTTACAAGGTAATGACATAAAGAAAGTATCGGGTCAAATGTATAGTGGTGCAGTAAGCAGTATAATTTTGTATTAGTACTGTATTTTGTTTTACTTCCATTCCGTAAGGAAATGGAAGTGTGCTAAGCACGAAAAAATTGTGTTCGAGATAAGGGCTGATACTACCCTCAAAACATAAAGAAAAGTCGTTTTCCAAAATGTGTGTGTGTGTGTGTAGAATTTTTTTCTATGACAAACGATAACTGCCGCAGATTCAAACATAATCAAATAATTTTTTGCATATAGCCTAAGTTATAGAGGACTCAAGGCCTATTGATTTTGGTGAAGATCGGTTAAGGGGGAGGGGTAGTTTACCTGCAACGTTTTACGTTTTAACAAGAGTAAAGTACTGAATTTTGATAAATAAATTATCCTCAAAAGATGGTCATAAGAATCCACTGTAGAAAGGTAGATAAAATATCTATAAATGAAAAGGCTAGTTGAAGGCGGTGGGGGTAATTTTCTATAAATGAAAATGATAGTTGAAGGAGGGATAATTTTTTATATGTGTACTACGTTATCAGCAACAAAGCAGTAGTTTGTAGTTAAAATTCCTTCCCGGGCTGTTTGGCTGTGGTCCAATGTTTTCTGCAACACCAGACGTTTCGGCAGTGCCATCGACTGCCATCATCAGTGAAAATCGAGTGCGCTAACGTGAGGTGGAATACGTTAGTGACCACAGTACTGTCGTTAAGGCTGAATAAAGAAGTAGAAAGAAGTAGTTTCTTTGGAAATATTTCATTTCGAAAATGATTTAAAATATAAATCACAGACCATGGAAGTCATGTATGGTTCTCCATACCGATTTTTTTTATGCTAACCCCAAACTGTAGTTGTGACGTGTGTGTGTGTTGTGCGATCGCGCGCAGATAAAGCTGTACACAATTCTTGGTAAAGTAAACGTCCCGTATAACTTAATACTGTGTGTAGTATATATAGATATATATTGACTAACTAAACCGGAGCCCCTTGCTTGTTCTTTACACAAATATTAACCCTTGTCTGTTGTAGCAGCAGGAGAAACGAAATACGAAACATTGATAAGTAAACTGAACCCCACCTCTCTTCAAACATCGAAGGGGGGACAGAGAGAGAGAGAGAGAGAGAGAGAGTGTAGGAGTAAAGGAGTAAGTGGATTAAGTAAATCCAGTAAGTAGACGTATTTTACTGCCACCAATGTTGTCTTTATTTGTTGATATCCATTACTGCTGATACAACGCATTGGAGATAGAAAATTTAGTTCCCCCTGCCTTGTCGTCGATCGTTGTACACGGTCAAATTTAAACCGTATTACACTGAGGTTTAAAACAAGAGAATATTATGAATCCGGCTGAAATGTTTCTTAGATACCAAGGATAAATTTAGTTTAATTTATCTGACTTGTAGAAATTCTATCGACCGAGAGTAATCTGGCCGGTTGTGGTTAGCAAATGACAAAGTGACATAATGACTAGCATTACTTTCGAAATAAGAGTTATTGTAAGTCCCGCGAACTTCTAAATTGATTACGAGGTAGATAAAATGTGATTCCCCCCCCCCGATCTTATGTCGCCCGTGTGCAGTGCACACCATGCTCGCCCGGTTTCGGCGGCCCCTGACTGATTACCGGACCGCATTTACCGCACTGTATGAATTATTTTGGGATGCTTGACTTTCAAAACAACCGTATAAGGCAAGAATGGCTGAGAGAAGACCAAGGGGCCTGCGAAGAGTGACTTGGGATGACAATGTGAGGTGCTGTCTGCAGGAGCTGGGAGTGCAGTGGAATGAAGCCAAGGCCCTGACCATGCAGAGACCACGGTGGCGAGACCTTGCGGTAGAAGAGGATTGGAATAAGAAGAAGAAGAAGATGATGAATTCTTTATTTTTAAGTAGGTAAAATAATTTACTGCTGATTTGTTTCAGTTGCCGTCATCGACAAAATATATTGTCAGCAAATACCTAACAGTCCCGCTCAAGTTCAGGCAGACCCCGTTTCGATGGTACAAACGTAGTCAAGCTCGAAGCATGAGTCACAAACTCGATACCTCAATTTTTCACAAGTTGTTTATACTGTGTGTAAAACATACCAAGAGAACATATCATTGGCTGCGCGTGTGCGTGAGCGCGGGCGTTATGAATCGCTGGCCGTTGACGAGGAAACCAAAGTGCGCACTCAGATACGTTATTATCTGTTTTAGTGTTTTTTGTAGGCGGTTTTCCTCTTGGCTGTTCCCTCTACCTGTCCGAGGAATTTCCTGTTGAATGCTGTATATACGTGTTATACACTACGTGTTAATGTGACATCAAGGAGAGCTTGCTTACTTAGCTGCCTTTATGCGATTATCTTTATGATCAGGAAATTTCAGCACTGCATATTTAAACATTTCGTATTTACTTCTGTTTCTCCTCCCCCTCCTCCTCCACCTTCTTCTCCGCGTATGGACATGACTACTGAAGACGTAAAACAAAAATCGCTGAGCGAGCTCAAGGTCATACCACAAAGTGCATTTGAAGAATGCTTTGAAAACTGAAAAAAACGTTGGCATAATCGCGTTGTATCCGACTAAGACTCTCTGAAGGGGGCAATTAAAACGATGGTGAATAAAGGCATCATTTTTTAAATAAAAAAAAATTGACAAAACTTCATTATCACACCTCGCGCATTAACATTACTCAATAATGTTTGTGGTATCGATAATAAATTCTTTCGCTATAGGAGTTGAACAAATTAATGTGTTCAGGAAAACAAAAAGATTACGTTCAGTTATTCTGCCTATATAATCGTGCAAAATAGCGTCCATATAGTTATGTAAATTTCTTACCGATTTCAGGACATTCTTTTACAAAAAATATGTACAAATATTTAGAGGTTACATAAGTACATACGTAGAACTAGACCTAATTGTTCATAATTTTAGACAAATTTTTATATAGCTACTCTGTAAATATAATATATTGTGGAGTGGTTGTAGGGGTGAACAACACCTAATCTTGTTGCAGAAACACATTATGTAGCTTTTAATTCCATTTGTGAATCTCGTATCCATAGTGGCCCCATCCAGTTGTGTCAGTCTGGACTACACACAATCGCCTCCCCCCCCCCCCATTGAAATGCTGGTGCCGCCACTGGTCGACTGAATCTTCTCTGACCTCTAAGTTTCTTGTGCCTGTATATTTTTCACGACTCTTTTAGATCTTCCGACTATAATCTCTTTGCTAAGATGGTCCCTCAAACTACATATCCTAATAGATCTTAAGATTTTCATTTCAGAGGCCTGTGTTTCAGAAATTTCTTTTTTGCAAGAGACTTCATAGTTCACTGTCATTCATTAATTTATGGCACTACTATGACCTTATAAAATGTCTCCCTCTGTCTTATTTTTTAATTATCGTCGAATTCTTCCACAGTTAAAACTAAATTTAATTAATTTCTTCTCAGTAGCTTGCTCCTTCCTATATTGTGTTATCACAGTCCAAATAAGTAAAATGTCATACCTGCTCCAAAACATTATTATCAACTATAATAAGTAAAATGTCATACCTGCTCCAAAACATTATTATCAACTATAATAAGTAAAATGTCATACCTGCTCCAAAACATTATTATCAACTATAATGTCATACCTGCTCCAAAACATTATTATCAACTATAATAAGTAAAATGTCATACCTGCTCCAAAACATTATTATCAACTATAATGTCATACCTGCTCCAAAACATTATTATCAACTATAATTCTTATTCCTACAGGGGGTTTTTCCTAAGACCATTGTTTTTGTTTTAGTATTAGAGATTTTATAATTATTACACTTAGGCACCTTGTGTATAAATAGACCTTTGTAACTCATTTCGCTGTTTCCTATAATTATCTGCCCATCTGCATATAGTAATGTGTTAATTGAACACTTCTCTGAGACTGCTGTATCTGTAGGGCAAGTGTAGTGTTTTTACTTTTTTTTTTTTTTTTTTTTTTTTCATTAGAAAACTAAACCACGTAAAGCAGTTTAAGCCAGAAGAAGTCATATATTTCTGATATTTCAAAACATAATATATAATCTCTAATATATATAGGAAATCCATTTTTATGTGAACTAGTTTTCATTACCAAAACGGATTAGTTCAGGGTAGGCCTTTTTTTATTGTTTGGAAAATTGAAAACAAGACGCCTTTGATCTTTTAACCTGAATTTGGAACAGAAAAATATTTTCATTTTTACGTTATTCGGTTGTAGGAATCCCATCCGAAACTCCTCGGTGCTGAATTTGTTCGAATTATCCAGTTTCTGCTGTATACATCATCCTCAAGGTTTAAACCAAGAATGATTTGTTCCGGTCTCAAATAGGCAAATATCACAGCTGGTCACTCCAGCGCTTCCTCGGACGTCCCACACCTGTCCGTCCCCTCGGCTTATAGTTTCATTAGTTGTTTGGGGATGCGACAGTCGAGTCGCCCACCAATTCAGCCGATACTGGGCGATCCTGTCGAGTATACTCATAATATTCAGTTCCTGCTGTATATCTGTGTTCCTTCTATGATCATGGAGATTATACCCTGCCACGTGCCTGAGAAATCTCATTTCAGCCGCTTGGATGCGACTGGCCTAGTCTTTCGTTAAAGTCCAATTCTCAGACCCATAAAGAAGTGTGGGAAGAGCCATCACCTTGTAGAATTTTAGACGTGTTCCTTTACTTGCTGGCTTAAGGGTTCGCCTGATGGTCCCGCATATAAGGTTGAACTTATGCAACTTATGCACCACGTCGTTGCTTCCATTATAAGACACACTGTAGCCCAGGTATTCAAAACTGCTAACTTGTTCCAGGACAGTACCATCTATAACAATTTTTGCACGTACGGGATCAGGTCCACAAGAAACCATCCCCTTGGTTTTAATTGTGGATATCTGCAATCCAGAGTCTTTGCAGATTCCATTTAACAAATGTATACCCATCTGCAATCTGTTTTCAGAGTCCGACAGAATAGCCTGATCGTCCGCAAACAACAAAGTGTCAATTGTAGAGTGACCAATCATAAAATGTTCTGGAAGACACATCTGCCAGTTTTGTATGGCATCGTCAATATATAAATTAAAAAGGGAATGTGATAATGGACACCCCTGTCGTACTCCACAATTGATCAGGCCAACTCTAGGATCTGCTGTATACACAGATAGTTAATGCCACCGAATTTACGGTCATTGTTCGAATGATCAAAATGGCCACTGTAGAGGACTGCCTCTGACGTAATCAAAACGTCTGATCCGGTGCTACAAAGAATCGCGATATCTAACCACTGGGAAGACCAGAACGATATGAAGTAACCGTCAAAAATCAAACAGAAGGAAGACACATCGTCAGAACACAGGAAAATGTAATTTTATTTTCGTAGCCTAAAGGAAAAATTATTTTAATTTTTGACTCTCCAAATTGATGTCAGTGCCAAACATAGTCTGTTTTCAGATGTATAATTTGTAATATTTGGTTCGGTATTGTACTTTATAAAGGCTGGCACAGGACTTTCTCAAGAGTTGGGAATCACTTCACTTGAAAGTGTCTACATTTAAAATGCACTGAATAACGTAATAATTTCAAAGCCAGGCTAATTAAAAGTGATCGTATGTACAGACTAATTTTCTGCATCCGTCTCTTCCGCCTCTCTCTCTCTCTCTCTCTCTCTCTCTCTCTCTCTCTCTCTCTCTCTCTCTCTCTCACACGCAAACACATATCGTAAAAGTGCGTCATAAAAGCGTCCGTTGTGTGCGAAGCTCAACATCAGATTTTTAATGAATGGCCGCGGATAAAGTGCCGAATTAAGAGGAAAGCAATCTGCTGGATTTAACTGAGAAATATCTGTTAAATCAACAGAGGGAGATGAAACTTTTAATGTCGGAGCAGTGTTGCCAACCTTTTGATCTGACTTCTTCTTCCTCTTTCCCTTTCCAATGCGACTCGCCGCGATGCACATCGTTTTTGGTACGACCTTTTTAGCTTTTGGACTACATAACTACCGCGTGGTCTCCCCCCTCTCTCTCACTCTTTCAGTATGCTTTTCTTATATAAATAAATACACACACACACACACACATATGTTTTAATCTGATGGCTCACAATACTTTTTAAATAAGCTTTAAATTTAGTCTAAATGATACTAAAAAATATGAAAAGATGAATTGTATAAAAGATTTCAAACACCTGTGAGTGGAATAAAAGATTCTGTTTTAATATTTATAATAAATTGCCGTTTATTTATATTGCTGTGTGTTTACATTTTTAATGTGTCTTTAATACGATCAGCAAACTATCAACATTTTTAAGTTTTTTTTATGATAAGCGAAGTTAATACACTAAAACTAAGGACGTTCATACGGTAGAAATCTGTTTTCCGCACTCCCTTGGATTCCTCTTCCCGAGCCATAATGAAAATGGGAAACTCCTTCCTTGAAAACATTTTTCAGCGGGGCATTATCCCTGATGCGGTGATAATCCCGATTCTTTCCTGGGCCCATCGAAGTATAATACTGCGTCTCTCCTGTGTCCTGATGAACCAAAAGTCATCTAAATTGTTGGTTACATCTTGAGATACAACGTGTAAAGAACACTAACATAAGTCACACGACAAAAATTCTTTTCAATGAAGTTCGAACAAAAACGTGTTTTAAAAATTACCAAATTACCACGAGATGAAAGGTACAGTATTGCGTAAAGGTATGTCTGGACATTGGCTGCACTGTGATTTTGTAACGAGAAACGTGAATTTGAATAGTTCAGAATGCGGGTAAAAAAAGAAAATATAGGAAACGAAGAAATTCAAACCGTAACGTTGGCATTAAAAGCAACTGATATCAGTTGTAATTAATTTTTTATCTCGCATCTGTGTAGTTAAGTTGTTGACATGTTTCTGCGCATCATAAACAACGGCTAGCCGGACAGAAGAATGACGACGACGGGTCGGCTCCGTTGAAGGCGACAAGCTGCGGTTGACGAATACTAATTGTGAGAAAGCCGTGTCGATTGAACTCAAAACGGTAATTTCATGTTACTAACGGTGGAGAGAGCGTGGCGACAGTGCCGCACTTTTAAGAACACATTATTACGTGAAACGTGGCGACTCTCAACCGTTTGCCTGAGGCTGTAGGACTGTTATATCGTGTGTTATATTCTTCTGCTTTAGTAAAACCCTCCACTGCAGGTTTAAACTGGATGATCTTCATTTTTCTTGGTAATGTGCATTTGTCTTCATCTGACTGTATCTCCTTCCGCTTTTGGTGTCATCGAGAATTCTAAACTTCCTTCTTCCCCGTTGATAATAGTGAAAGAAATTAATAAACAATACAGTGACGAAGTGTTGAACTTGGATAAATTTTCCTTAAAATTTCAAAAATGTCAAAATATTTTCACAGCATGAAGGAAATGGCTATCGTAAACGCTTACAAAGTAAAAGAAGAATGAATGAGGAATCCAAAAAGGCCCCTCTAACAGCGGCAGAACTAATGCGGGGGATGAGGTAGCGTCGAAAAGTCGAGGCGATCACCAGCTGCGCAGACACCGCAACGCCTAACGTCAGTTCACAAACGATGAATGTTGACAGTGAGATAGAAGTGATGGAACGCTACGAAACACAAGCAGATGAGACGTTTGAGAATCAAGATTTAGCATTTATAACCCATTGGCGTCTGCGGACGGAGCACTTTGAAAAGTCGTTGTACGGCAACGAGTTGGGTTCTGTTTGTGGAGTTTGTGATCGTGTATAATTCCAAAATTATTTAAGACGGCCAAGTGCAGTTATTTTGCAATTCTTACAGGAAGAATCCACAGATGAAGACTTTCAGCAGTTTATGTTGTGCTCAAACTGTTGGACACCTGTACAATAAGGAAAGTGCCAAAATCGAGAGAGAGTAACGGCTTCACATATCCATATCTCCGCGACTACCGTTCATGCAAATCAGGCGTCTTCGGTATACCGCCAGGGTAAGACGTTTTCCGCCAAAAACCTCAGCGGTAGTGACCCCGACACTACCCACTCCTTTAACACCAAACGGTTTGCCCACACTATGATTAGGCACCCTCTGAGGATCCCCCGAGTTGAGCCTCATCGTAGTGTAGTGGAAACGTTTGGTGTTAAATGTAATAAAAGGCACGCGTTTAACCTAAAAAAGTGTTGTTATGATTAACGAAAGCCATGAACTTTATAAGTAGACTCTTTATGCTAAAATAAATATTCAACTCCTTATTCGTTCTTGTTTATTCAATTCAATTATTTTTATTTAATCTTTTTGAAACTCAGTTCTGTTGTAGAGCATGTAAAATCTCGATCTCAGGGTTCATGTATAAGTCATGTCCCAAGTATAGTACATAAGTCGTAAACATATCATAAAACATAATATTTATAAATTAATGTTTGGTAATTAGGTGTTGTTGAAGTATGTTGTGTATCAGTGGGTTCTTTGGATCATACAAAAGTTCAAATGAACAATTGAAAAAGAAACTCTTACTACTAATAATTATTTGTGTACAATTAAAATTCACTGTTCTAAAGTTTTTATTGTTTTTACGATAGTATATCCCTGTGATTCGAACTTTAAATTTTAAGATGTTTTCAAATATCTTGGTTGACTATTGGAAAGATCTCACCCATATGATAGTTTTCTTTGCGATCTTCTTTCTTGATCCTTTGCGTCTGGACTTCTCCTTTTCTGTACCATCGATTAAAATATCATTCTTCTATTTATTTTCGTAGTCTTTCAGTATCGTTTCGTCTCGTATTCTCCTTTAATTTGTATAACAACCAGCATTACAATTCGACACGTTCTGCCTGGTTTCAATATTTTTTCCAACAATTATCCTTTTTTCTAAAACACTAATTTATTTAGTTAAGGTCTTGGCAATGATATATTTATGGGTCACAGGTTCGGTCTCCTAATTTATAATTAATATTATTCCGTAGAATCTTATTCTATCTTTGTCACTACTACATTATAAGTTTGTAACGGAAGATTCTTTATTTTTTAATTATTTCCCCTTGGTTTTATTGCACTATATGAGTTACCTTGTTGTTTCATATAAATTATGTTTCATGCAATGTTCATATTGTAAATATGTTTATTCACTTACACTATACACTGTTTTTACTTCTTAAAGTCTATCACCGTTGTTCTAACCTTCTTACACTGTTACTTTCCCTAACTTTTATAATTATTGTTCAATATTATTATATTTGTAATTTTATATTAATAACAGTCTGTAGTTCACTTATATACAATACCTGTTTGAGGTTCGCAGACATCCTCATAGTTTTAATCTAAGGCTATGCTCAATGTTTTATTTCTTACATGCTAAGTTTAATATTTGTATATTATAATTGTTTACTAATAACTATTTACATTTTTGTCATTTGATCGTCTCTTCTGGGTATTTGTCATCGTCAGTTATTGTTTTGTCATGTTTATTTAATTCCTAAATTTGCATTCTCTATTTCCCTATTTCCCAATTATTCATTTATGATAATATTTCCCTTTTTTTTCGATTTCATTTTATTCCTTGAAAATATTAATTATCTTTAAGTAATACATTGTCTCTTTATTACTGTATTTATTAAGTTTATTTTATTCTTCTATTTATTATAATATTAATAAGATTTCTGCATATTTCACTACCAATTTTGATGGTATACTTGTCTTTCTTTGGAGGTGGAATCTTGTTACCTTATAACGTTTACGAGCAAGTCGACAGAAGTCTTCAACGATAGGAATGCAGCTTTAAGGCACATGAGGATATTCTGTGGCGCGAAGATTAGACGGATGCGAACGTCCGTCGTCTAAAAACAATCTATCTATTCTGCGCCTCTTTGAACAGAACAAACGATGCGCCTCGCCACCTCGAAAGTTAGTCCTCCTAGGTCGGCTGTAGGCCTACCGCATGGTCTCAATTTAATATCGCTTTACTAATTGTAGTTAAAAAGACTGTTGGCGGCGCTGTTAGGCCGTGGTGTTGACACACGTCTCGCCCTTATCGTCGGGGGACGTCATCACTGTCACGGTGTCCGCCAATTCGCCCCAGTGATGACGTAGACTATGCATTTTGTTTAAGAAGGCCCACTTATGTAGACTTTTATTCCAGCACAATCTGAGTTGGAAAACAGCATCAACCAATCACCGTCAAGTGCTGTCAGGGAGCTCCTCTCCTATGCCACTACAGCCCCTGTTGGGCTCCGGCCTCCTTCAATTTTTCCCCCCATTCTCTTCTGTCGGTAGCCATCCTGCTCCAGGAACGTACTTTCAGTATTTCTTTCGCATCCTCATCCACCGCGTCCTCCCATCTTCTCCTCGGTCTTCCCACTGGTCATTTTCCGTGGATTTGATTTGGGAGCACAGCATGCCAAATCCTGTTTAATAGTAGGCTTTCTCCTCTTCTATTCGTCGCGACGGAGCCAAGTTAAAGATCTCCACGGACTCCATGTGCAGCCGCGGTTAATAGGCACTCTCTGAGGATAAGATCTTGGTCTCCTCAGAGAACGCGATGATCAGCGTTGGAGAGCGCATGCTCGGCCACCGCAGACTTCTCCTACTGCCTCAAGCGACAACAGCGGCTGTGTTCACCAACGCGAGTGCGGACGTTGGTGAACAATTGTAATTTTCGACTAGAGAAAAAAAAGAACATAAAACGTTGTCGGCGCGAGATTGTGGCGGAGCACAAAGCAGGGAATCTCCCGCGTCGCCGTCGTCGATACGAAGTTAATTAACCCAGTAATGAGTCGGAGTTGCCGCCGCTGCGTGTATGCCGTACCAACGACACGCATTATTATTAACCCGACCGCCGCTGATGATGGGGGTGTGGGCAGCTCGTAAATCAAGCGTTAATAATACAATTTTACCTGGTGACGTGTGTGTCGTACGTAATGCGTGCGTCTACTACGCGTCGCACGCACACGCCGCCACGACGCTAATGTACGCCCACACACACACACATCAGCATCGATAAGCGTAATTACACGATTTTTTTCAGCAGAATAATTTTTCTGATCGTAACTGAATTAAATTAGACGGACCCCACTCGATAATTCTTGGATGAGATCCGAACTTTGTAAGATCTGTAAGATTCGAAGTTGTTTAGGCTCCTGTGCAATATATATATATTATAGTATATAATATATTTTAATATATAATCAAAGCTACAATCAACACTCCAATTAAAAAAAATTCAAATAAAAGAAACCAAAATGGTTTATTTCATCATCATCTTCAAAACACGGCATAGGCAAGGTGCTGCCTGTTCCGCCTTCAAAAATCCTCCAGCCATCTCTTCGTGGGTCTACTCACACACCTGCTTCCTATAGGTTTGTATTTCCAGACTTGTTTGGCCAGTCTGGAATCTGAAATTCTTTCTAAGTGCAGTGGCGTACCTAAGCTATTTGATACCCGGTGCGGAGCTCAGATTTGTCACCTCCCCCTCCAACTGGCCAAACATTATCATTTAAATGGTACTCAGATTTGAGTAAACTCACAACCAAATATAATGTCTTTTCAACATATAATTTTATTTTCAACAAAAATTTAGCTTTTCTTTCAACAATGCAAGTGCAATATTTAATAATACAGTAACTACGCAAACACAGTACACAGTATTAACTATAGACGTGGTAGCCTATGCATATTTTCTTACATATTAAACTTTACTAGGACATGCCATTACAGATACTGAAACTACACTTCAAACTACGCTAAAATTGTTATCAGGATCAATTAGTTGCTGACTATTAGTAAAATTTTATGAACAATTATGATCTTCATCAATCAAAGTACACATTTCGATTTAAAAATACTCTTACGACGGTCCACTTGATCGTCGTAGGTACAGTGGAAAACCAAAATACAAGACACCAATTACGTCACTAATCACCAGCTTTAATTTTCACAGTTAAACAGTTCGTAATTAACTCGTACAATATTTCCAGTTAGATTTGTCCACACGCAATAACAATGTCTATTAATATTACACAATGTCTATTAATGTCACATAATTATTAACACAATACTACTTCACTTCGACACACTCAATCCGCACTAGCTAAAATCGCTCACGTAACTAACTTGACAATTTTTTTTTTTTTTTTTTTTTTTTTTGCTCTGGGCTTTGCGGTTATGCGTCGCAGAGACGAACAGCACGGGAACTGAGTTCCGAGCTACCATCTGGAGCTCCTGCCTCGTGGCCCTGCCCAAGTAGGGCGTGTGCTCTATAGCAGGCCTTTATCGGCTGTTGTGCTAGCCTACACTAGCGCAGTATGCACCGAGGACGTTTCCACGAATCACCTGGGCGTATACGGTACCTTCCCAGTCCAGTCACTAGAGGATTGTCTGGGAACCTCGCCGCACGTGCATAAAATTTGCGTGCAAGCCGCCTGAAAGTGTCGTCTAAGGAGCGGACGCCAAGTCCTCTCCTTAGAAGGCGAGATGAGAAGCGACGGGGGACTTTGGCCGCTAGCCGAAGCCCCCTGTCGAGGACGCTCTGCAACTTCTTTTTATGCATTGCGGCGAGGTAACCCCAGACCGGGCAGGCGTAGGTAATGACCGGCAGCAGATACGCGCCGACGATCATCCTACCCAATTTCCTGGTCATGGCTGGGCTGATCAGGAGTGGAAACAGTGCGCACAGGCGAGTGGATGCTCGCTTAAGAACTGTCTGTGCGTGGGTACGCCAGGTGAGCCGACGGTCGAGGTGTAAGCCGAGGTACTTGACCTCTTTGGACCAGCGCAAGTACGTTCTGCCGATGCGTAGTTGTCTAACGGGGTTCTTCCGTCGCTTAGAGAATTCGACGGCTACACTCTTGGTAGGGTTGAGGAGCACTCTCCAATTCTCAGTCCAGTCAACGAGCGTGTCGAGCTGGCGCTGCAGTCGTAGGACGGCCCTTTCCTCATGACGATCGGCCGTAAATACGGCCGTGTCGTCAGCGAAGAGGGCCATCTGGACTCCAGGCTGTCTCGGCACGTCGTTGACGTAGATCGAGAACAGAAGGGGGCCTAGAACACTACCTTGAGGGACGCCGGCTGTGATTCGCCTCTCGGAAGAGACTGAATCGCCAACTCTCACGCAGAAGGTCCTCTCCGTCAGAAAGCTAGCAACCAGATGGAGGTAGCAGTCCGGGAGCTGGACTTCCCTAAGTTTGAATAACAGGCCATCATGCCATACGCTGTCGAAGGCTTTCTCAACATCTAAGAAACAGCCAACGGTCCGTTCTCTCCGACACCCGGCTTCCGTGATGCTTTCCACCAGTCTCATCAGTTGATGAGTGGTCGAATGCCCCACACGAAAGCCGAACTGTTCGGGGACCAGCACGTCAAAGTTGGTTAGATGTTCTCGTACACGACGCTGTACGAGGCGCTCAAAAACCTTGGACGTAGCGGAGAGTAGGCTGATAGGCCGGAGGTTTTCCGAGCGGGTGGTATCCTTTCCCGGCTTCGGGATCACGATAACCGTCGCCTTTCTCCATTTCTTGGGAAAGTAGGCCAGTCTAAGACACGCGTTGAACAAATCAGTCAAGAATTGAACTCCAGGCTCGGGAAGAAGTCGTAGAGCGGTGTTGGTGACACCGTCCGGGCCTGGAGCTTTTCTCGGCTGAAGTTCAGCGAGCCGATCTGAGACCTCTTCCAAAGAGATGGGTTCGGGCTCCGTCGTGATCGGAAGTGACAGAAAGTCTTCCACAGCCATCTCGACTTGTTCGTCGAAGTCCCAGTCCATGGGCGGGTTGGGAGCGAACTGTCGCTCGAAACACAAGCCCAAGTACTCGGCCTTCTCCTCCGGGCGACCCAGGGGTCGACCGAACGGTCCAACAATGGCGGGAAGTGGAGGTCGGCGCCTCCGTCCCGTCAATGCGGTAGGTATTCTGTACGGGTGAGATTGCGGGTCCGCATCCCCCGTTCGGGCCACGTCGAGTTCCCAACAGCTACGTCGGAACGCCTTCAGACTGCCGCGCAGTCGTCCGGTGAGCCGATTGTATGCTGCCTTATCGGCCGGATCACGGGTCCTCTGCCAACGTTTCCGGAAGTAATTCCTCTCGCGAGCGAGAAGAGAGACTTCCTCTGGGATGCGTTGGTAGTCAGGCGTGAAGCCAGCTCGCGTACGTGAAGACACGCCTATAGCCGAGATGATTGCCTCTTCGATTCCCGCAACTGCTTCGTCTAGGAGGCGAACGGAATCGAGTGGGGCCGCTGGCGGCAATCGACGGCACAAGGCCGGGCCGTAGCGATCCCAATCGATAATCTTCTTCTGGTCAGAACGTGCATAGGCGTGCTGGGTAGCGACGTGGACCAAGATAGGGTTGTGGTCGGATGTCAGCTCCGTGAGTGAGAATACCTCGACCGGACAGACAATTCCTTGGGTCACCGCGATATCCAGAACATCGGGAGCCGCGTTAGGCAGTGACGGAAAGAACGTGGGTAGCGCTGGACCAAAAACCATCGCCCGGCGCGATTCAACAAAACTGAGCAAGCGCCTCCCGTTCGGAGTAGTCAGGCGACTATTCCAAGCGCGATGCTTGCAATTCAGATCGCCGGCCAAAATTACCCTTCGATGGGAATCGAAGATGACGTCCAGGTCGCCGACAAGGAGTTCAGCTTGTGGGGGCTTGTAAGCTGAGACCACGAGGACGCCGCCAAGAGCTCCGTGGCCCTCAATGGCGGTGGCCTCTAGGTTGGTAAGCTGCGGCAAAGCGACACGATGATGACCTATGGAGGTCCTCACCGCGATCGCCGTGCCGCCTCCTCGTCGGCCAACTCGGTCATCCCGATAGACCACGTAATTTGGTAATCGAAACCGGTTCGCCGGGGTCAGGTGGGTTTCCCCGAGGAGAAGTACGTCGGGTTTGAACCGAGCCAGGAATTCAAGAAGGTCGGAATGCTTGGTACCGATGTTGTTAGCATTCCAGGCTACGAGCGAGAGATCTCGTCTAAGGGCTCGGTTCATAGAAGACCTATGACTTCGCAGGCTTCCACCAAGAGCATGAATCTCTCAGTTGGGTCAGCAGTTTCCAGGCGGTCTCGGATGGACCTGAAGGTAGATGCGACTTTCGGGAGGTCGTAGCTAGACAGAAAGCCGCGGACGAACTGTGCGTCATTGGAACTGACGGACTGGGCGGTTTGCCTGGAAACTGAGGCCGCATAAGAGCGACCAGGTGTTACGGCAGATCGGGTCATGGTGGAAGCCATAGGACCAGGGCCAGACGGTTTTGGATCAGCGGCAGGAAAAGTACGCTGTTGCGCTTCGTCGGACTTATAACTTGACAATCCGCCTGCCATGGCTATATATAGGCTCCGGAGAGGTGCAGTACAGCTTTGCCTCCTTACTGCACGACGCCGGCGGCTTAATGCGTAGTATCTCAAGTGTTCTTGGAACTCACTAGAATCACGTAGTTGAATGACGCACAGCTGCCACACTGGACGGGGGGGAGTGGAGAATGTTCTGGGTTGTTCGGTAGACTTCTCGTAACACTGCCCCCTCCTTACGCCTGTTCGTCCCGAACAGGTAAACCGTCTCTGAAGTAATACTTGGCCAGGCGATCTAGGTAGACGTCCTTGCTTGTTCTTCGGTTCTTCGAATTCAGTCTCGTGTGATCCGAACATCAAGTTCCCAGGAATACGAGTCTTCTGCGCAACCGCTAGTTTTGCTGGAATCACTCCCGTTGCGTCATGTATTGATGATCTAAACACCACTGGCTGATCCAAGTCTGTTTGGTTCTCGTCAACAACCTCTTGCGTAACTTCATCTTCAGCAGCTTTTCTCCCGGGCGCTTCTATTAACTCACGAACAAACAAGGGGTTTTCCTTGACACCCATAGTCGGCTTTCCAGTCAGTCCTTTTGCCGTTTCACGTATTTGTACTTCCTCTGCTATTTCTTCTTCCATTTCCGCCTGGATTAGGAAAGGTTCCTGTTGACCAGACTTGTTGACTTCTTCTTCGGCTAATGCCACTTGCTTAATCGAATGGTTGGTATACCTTATCATTTTAGCCATGCAAAGATTTATGTTCTCTTGGCCGACCCTCAGGACATTCTCTCTTAAGTCCACAACGAATACGTAGGCATTCATAATGTCCGTGCCAAGAATCACTTCATCGACAATGTCTGCAACAAGCATTTGGTGGTTAAACTGGAGAAGACCCAGGCGTACACGTACGTCTATCTTTCCCAACACATTGACGGGGCTTCCAGTCGCAGTCTGTATTGTACAAGAGCTAATTTGAGGCCGTCGGTTGCTGATTAACTCAGGGCGCACAATAGACACTGTAGCGCCCGCGTCAACTGTAAATGATGTTTGTTTACCTTCCGCAAATCCAGTAACAATCAGGTTTCCACTAGTCTTATGTGTGCTGTTCTGGGACTTTACTTCTCCAATTGGTGCGATCACTCCCTTCTCTCGGTATTTTCTTCTCCCAACAGTCTACCTGTAGATGAACACGTTTCCCACAGTTGTAACACTTCGGTCTTCTGTCTTTATCCTTTGGTTCGAAAGATCGTTGTGGCGCTGCTGACTTCTTAAACTGTTGTTTTTGGATCGTCTCTTTATGCCGTCCGCTATGACGATACTGTGTTATTGGATCCGTTTGGCTACAACGTGATGGCATACTTTGATTAATGTAGGTCGCCGACTTGGCAGCTTCAAAACGGAGAGCATGAACAAGAGCGTCTGATTTATTATCATGCCGTGCCATTCTTAACACCTGTTGTAACTGACTATCTCTGATACCGTCAATAAACATAATGAGAGAAATCCACTTCCGGAAGTCCTCCGATTCTTCAGGAAAAGCCAATCTCGTCAGTCGGTCGACATTCGCTTCAAACTCTTGAAGGCTCTCCCCTGAACGCTGTCGCCTCGCTTTAAGTTGTTCACGGTACACTTCGCACAAATTCTGGTTACCGTACCGTAATTCCAGAGTTTTAGTTAATTCGGCATAGACGTTCTGACTGTCAGATGGCACTTTCTGTATTAGTTCTGCGGCAGGGCCTTTTAAAGCAAGAATTTGTGAAAGTCCTTTCTCTTCTTCCGTCCATTTATTTAAGCGAGCGGCAGCTTCAAATTGGCGAATGTAAGTTCCCCAATGAGTACTTCCATCAAACGTTGGAACCTTTGCGAAAACTGGCCCTACTACAGTTTGATTTCTCTGATATTTTGAATCTTCATCAGCATTTATTAATGGTCTTTCTTTATCAACTATTTCTTTTGCTAAATGTTCGAATTCCTTTTTAATTTGTTTTATTGAATTTGCCATAGAAACTTCTGAACTTGAAATATTTGTTTTCGTAGTTGACACAGATTTTTCTATTTCAGATATTCTGTCAACTTGTTTCTTCAGCTCACCTCGTAACAGGACAAATTTTGTAGTGGTATCCTCTTGTACGAACGCCTTAACTTCGTCTTATTGACGACTAAATTCTTCTTTTTGTCGTCTCTCTGGTGTTTCATTTTCACACTTAAGTTTTTCTTTCAGTCGTTCTTCCATTAGTTCTTTCTGTCGTTCGTCTGCCGCTTCTCTTTCCTGTCTGCGTTTCTCATCATGTCGTTTTTGTGCTTCGGCCGCGTCTTGTCGGCGTCTTTCTTCTTCCTCATGACGGCGTCGTTCCTCGATCTGCAGTAGCATTGCTTTGAATGATTCTATCATCTGACTGCTATCCATTCTTCTTTTTTTTTCAAGTACCACTAACACCACTCTGCTACGAAGTGTCCTCTGTTTTCACTGTTAACCGTTCTATCCCAGTTCTGACACCACTGTTACGACGGTCTACTTGATCGTCGTAGGTACAGTGGAAAACCAAAATACAAGACACCAATTACGTCACTAATCACCAGCTTTAATTTTCACAGTTAAACAGTTCGTAATTAACTCGTACAATATTTCCAGTTAGATTTGTCCACACGCAATAACAATGTCTATTAATATTACACAATGTCTATTAATGTCACATAATTATTAACACAATACTACTTCACTTCGACACACTCAATCCGCACTAGCTAAAATCGCTCACGTAACTAACTTGACAATTTTTTTTTTTTTTTTTTTTTTTGCTCTGGGCTTTGCGGTTATGCGTCGCAGAGACGAACCGCACGGGAACTGAGTTCCGAGCTACCATCTGGAGCTCCTGCCTCGTGGCCCTGCCCAAGTAGGGCGTGTGCTCTATAGCAGGCCTTTATCGGCTGTTGTGCTAGCCTACACTAGCGCAGTATGCACCGAGGGCGTTTCCACGAATCACCTGGGCGTATACGGTACCTTCCCAGTCCAGTCACTAGAGGATTGTCTGGGAACCTCGCCGCACGTGCATAAAATTTGCGTGCAAGCCGCCTGAAAGTGTCGTCTAAGGAGCGGACGCCAAGTCCTCTCCTTAGAAGGCGAGATGAGAAGCGACGGGGGACTTTGGCCGCTAGCCGAAGCCCCCTGTCGAGGACGCTCTGCAACTTCTTTTTATGCATTGCGGCGAGGTAACCCCAGACCGGGCAGGCGTAGGTAATGACCGGCAGCAGATACGCGCCGACGATCATCCTACCCAATTTCCTGGTCATGGCTGGGCTGATCAGGAGTGGAAACAGTGCGCACAGGCGAGTGGATGCTCGCTTAAGAACTGTCTGTGCGTGGGTACGCCAGGTGAGCCGACGGTCGAGGTGTAAGCCGAGGTACTTGACCTCTTTGGACCAGCGCAAGTACGTTCTGCCGATGCGTAGTTGCCTAACGGGGTTCTTCCGTCGCTTAGAGAATTCGACGGCTACACTCTTGGTAGGGTTGAGGAGCACTCTCCAATTCTCAGTCCAGTCAACGAGCGTGTCGAGCTGGCGCTGCAGTCGTAGGACGGCCCTTTCCTCATGACGATCGGCCGTAAATACGGCCGTGTCGTCAGCGAAGAGGGCCATCTGGACTCCAGGCTGTCTCGGCACGTCGTTGACGTAGATCGAGAACAGAAGGGGGCCTAGAACACTACCTTGAGGGACGCCGGCTGTGATTCGCCTCTCGGAAGAGACTGAATCGCCAACTCTCACGCAGAAGGTCCTCTCCGTCAGAAAGCTAGCAACCAGATGGAGGTAGCAGTCCGGGAGCTGGACTTCCCTAAGTTTGAATAACAGGCCATCATGCCATACGCTGTCGAAGGCTTTCTCAACATCTAAGAAACAGCCAACGGTCCGTTCTCTCCGACACCCGGCTTCCGTGATGCTTTCCACCAGTCTCATCAGTTGATGAGTGGTCGAATGCCCCACACGAAAGCCGAACTGTTCGGGGACCAGCACGTCAAAGTTGGTTAGATGTTCTCGTACACGACGCTGTACGAGGCGCTCAAAAACCTTGGACGTAGCGGAGAGTAGGCTGATAGGCCGGAGGTTTTCCGAGCGGGTGGTATCCTTTCCCGGCTTCGGGATCACGATAACCGTCGCCTTTCTCCATTTCTTGGGAAAGTAGGCCAGTCTAAGACACGCGTTGAACAAATCAGTCAAGAATTGAACTCCAGGCTCGGGAAGAAGTCGTAGAGCGGTGTTGGTGACACCGTCCGGGCCTGGAGCTTTTCTCGGCTGAAGTTCAGCGAGCCGATCTGAGACCTCTTCCAAAGAGATGGGTTCGGGCTCCGTCGTGATCGGAAGTGACAGAAAGTCTTCCACAGCCATCTCGACTTGTTCGTCGAAGTCCCAGTCCATGGGCGGGTTGGGAGCGAACTGTCGCTCGAAACACAAGCCCAAGTACTCGGCCTTCTCCTCCGGGCGACCCAGGGGTCGACCGAACGGTCCAACAATGGCGGGAAGTGGAGGTCGGCGCCTCCGTCCCGTCAATGCGGTAGGTATTCTGTACGGGTGAGATTGCGGGTCCGCATCCCCCGTTCGGGCCACGTCGAGTTCCCAACAGCTACGTCGGAACGCCTTCAGACTGCCGCGCAGTCGTCCGGTGAGCCGATTGTATGCTGCCTTATCGGCCGGATCACGGGTCCTCTGCCAACGTTTCCGGAAGTAATTCCTCTCGCGAGCGAGAAGAGAGACTTCCTCTGGGATGCGTTGGTAGTCAGGTGAAGCCAGCTCGCGTACGTGAAGACACGCCTATAGCCGAGATGATTGCCTCTTCGATTCCCGCAACTGCTTCGTCTAGGAGGCGAACGGAATCGAGTGGGGCCGCTGGCGGCAATCGACGGCACAAGGCCGGGCCGTAGCGATCCCAATCGATAACCTTCTTCTGGTCAGAACGTGCATAGGCGTGCTGGGTAGCGACGTGGACCAAGATAGGGTTGTGGTCGGATGTCAGCTCCGTGAGTGAGAATACCTCGACCGGACAGACAATTCCTTGGGTCACCGCGATATCCAGAACATCGGGAGCCGCGTTAGGCAGTGACGGAAAGAACGTGGGTTGCGCTGGACCAAAAACCATCGCCCGGCGCGATTCAACAAAACTGAGCAAGCGCCTCCCGTTCGGAGTAGTCAGGCGACTATTCCAAGCGCGATGCTTGCAATTCAGATCGCCGGCCAAAATTACCCTTCGATGGGAATCGAAGATGACGTCCAGGTCGCCGACAAGGAGTTCAGCTTGTGGGGGCTTGTAAGCTGAGACCACGAGGACGCCGCCAAGAGCTCCGTGGCCTTCAATGGCGGTGGCCTCTAGGTTGGTAAGCTGCGGCAAAGCGACACGATGATGACCTATGGAGGTCCTCACCGCGATCGCCGTGCCGCCTCCTCGTCGGCCAACTCGGTCATCCCGATAGACCACGTAATTTGGTAATCGAAACCGGTTCGCCGGGGTCAGGTGGGTTTCCCCGAGGAGAAGTACGTCGGGTTTGAACCGAGCCAGGAATTCAAGAAGGTCGGAATGCTTGGTACCGATGTTGTTAGCATTCCAGGCTACGAGCGAGAGATCTCGTCTAAGGGCTCGGTTCATAGAAGACCTATGACTTCGCAGGCTTCCACCAAGAGCATGAATCTCTCAGTTGGGTCAGCAGTTTCCAGGCGGTCTCGGATGGACCTGAAGGTAGATGCGACTTTCGGGAGGTCGTAGCTAGACAGAAAGCCGCGGACGAACTGTGCGTCACTGGAACTGACGGACTGGGCGGTTTGCTTGGAAACTGAGGCCGCATAAGAGCGACCAGGTGTTACGGCAGATCGGGTCATGGTGGAAGCCATAGGACCAGGGCCAGACGGTTTTGGATCAGCGGCAGGAAAAGTACGCTGTTGCGCTTCGTCGGACATATAACTTGACAATCCGCCTGCCATGGCTATATATAGGCTCCGGAGAGGTGCAGTACAGCTTTGCCTCCTTACTGCACGACGCCGGCGGCTTAATGCGTAGTATCTCAAGTGTTCTTGGAACTCACTAGAATCACGTAGTTGAATGACGCACAGCTGCCACACTGGACGGGGGGGAGTGGAGAATGTTCTGGGTTGTTCGGTAGACTTCTCGTAACACTGCCCCCTCCTTACGCCTGTTCGTCCCGAACAGGTAAACCGTCTCTGAAGTAATACTTGGCCAGGCTATCTAGGTAGACGTCCTTGCTTGTTCTTCGGTTCTTCGAATTCAGTCTCGTGTGATCCGAACATCAAGTTCCCAGGAATACGAGTCTTCTGCGCAACCGCTAGTTTTGCTGGAATCACTCCCGTTGCGTCATGTATTGATGATCTAAACACCACTGGCTGATCCAAGTCTGTTTGGTTCTCGTCAACAACCTCTTGCGTAACTTCATCTTCAGCAGCTTTTCTCCCGGGCGCTTCTATTAACTCACGAACAAACAAGGGGTTTTCCTTGACACCCATAGTCGGCTTTCCAGTCAGTCCTTTTGCCGTTTCACGTATTTGTACTTCCTCTGCTATTTCTTCTTCCATTTCCGCCTGGATTAGGAAAGGTTCCTGTTGACCAGACTTGTTGACTTCTTCTTCGGCTAATGCCACTTGCTTAATCGAATGGTTGGTATACCTTATCATTTTAGCCATGCAAAGATTTATGTTCTCTTGGCCGACCCTCAGGACATTCTCTCTTAAGTCCACAACGAATACGTAGGCATTCATAATGTCCGTGCCAAGAATCACTTCATCGACAATGTCTGCAACAAGCATTTGGTGGTTAAACTGGAGAAGACCCAGGCGTACACGTACGTCTATCTTTCCCAACACATTGACGGGGCTTCCAGTCGCAGTCTGTATTGTACAAGAGCTAATTTGAGGCCGTCGGTTGCTGATTAACTCAGGGCGCACAATAGACACTGTAGCGCCCGCGTCAACTGTAAATGATGTTGTTTACCTTCCGCAAATCCAGTAACAATCAGGTTTCCACTAGTCTTATGTGTGCTGTTCTGGGACTTTACTTCTCCAATTGGTGCGATCACTCCCTTCTCTCGGTATTTTCTTCTCCCAACAGTCTACCTGTAGATGAACACGTTTCCCACAGTTGTAACACTTCGGTCTTCTGTCTTTATCCTTTGGTTCGAAAGATCGTTGTGGCGCTGCTGACTTCTTAAACTGTTGTTTTTGGATCGTCTCTTTATGCCGTCCGCTATGACGATACTGTGTTATTGGATCCGTTTGGCTACAACGTGATGGCATACTTTGATTAATGTAGGTCGCCGACTTGGCAGCTTCAAAACGGAGAGCATGAACAAGAGCGTCTGATTTATTATCATGCCGTGCCATTCTTAACACCTGTTGTAACTGACTATCTCTGATACCGTCAATAAACATAATGAGAGAAATCCACTTCCGGAAGTCCTCCGATTCTTCAGGAAAAGCCAATCTCGTCAGTCGGTCGACATTCGCTTCAAACTCTTGAAGGCTCTCCCCTGAACGCTGTCGCCTCGCTTTAAGTTGTTCACGGTACACTTCGCACAAATTCTGGTTACCGTACCGTAATTCCAGAGTTTTAGTTAATTCGGCATAGACGTTCTGACTGTCAGATGGCACTTTCTGTATTAGTTCTGCGGCAGGGCCTTTTAAAGCAAGAATTTGTGAAAGTCCTTTCTCTTCTTCCGTCCATTTATTTAAGCGAGCGGCAGCTTCAAATTGGCGAATGTAAGTTCCCCAATGAGTACTTCCATCAAACGTTGGAACCTTTGCGAAAACTGGCCCTACTACAGTTTGATTTCTCTGATATTTTGAATCTTCATCAGCATTTATTAATGGTCTTTCTTTATCAACTATTTCTTTTGCTAAATGTTCGAATTCCTTTTTAATTTGTTTTATTGAATTTGCCATAGAAACTTCTGAACTTGAAATATTTGTTTTCGTAGTTGACACAGATTTTTCTATTTCAGATATTCTGTCAACTTGTTTCTTCAGCTCACCTCGTAACAGGACAAATTTTGTAGTGGTATCCTCTTGTACGAACGCCTTAACTTCGTCTTATTGACGACTAAATTCTTCTTTTTGTCGTCTCTCTGGTGTTTCATTTTCACACTTAAGTTTTTCTTTCAGTCGTTCTTCCATTAGTTCTTTCTGTCGTTCGTCTGCCGCTTCTCTTTCCTGTCTGCGTTTCTCATCATGTCGTTTTTGTGCTTCGGCCGCGTCTTGTCGGCGTCTTTCTTCTTCCTCATGACGGCGTCGTTCCTCGATCTGCAGTAGCATTGCTTTGAATGATTCTATCATCTGACTGCTATCCATTCTTCTTTTTTTTTCAAGTACCACTAACACCACTCTGCTACGAAGTGTCCTCTGTTTTCACTGTTAACCGTTCTATCCCAGTTCTGACACCACTGTTACGACGGTCTACTTGATCGTCGTAGGTACAGTGGAAAACCAAAATACAAGACACCAATTACGTCACTAATCACCAGCTTTAATTTTCACAGTTAAACAGTTCGTAATTAACTCGTACAATATTTCCAGTTAGATTTGTCCACACGCAATAACAATGTCTATTAATATTACACAATGTCTATTAATGTCACATAATTATTAACACAATACTACTTCACTTCGACACACTCAATCCGCACTAGCTAAAATCGCTCACGTAACTAACTTGACAATTTTTTTTTTTTTTTTTTTTTTTTGCTCTGGGCTTTGCGGTTATGCGTCGCAGAGACGAACCGCACGGGAACTGAGTTCCGAGCTACCATCTGGAGCTCCTGCCTCGTGGCCCTGCCCAATTAGGGCGTGTGCTCTATAGCAGGCCTTTATCGGCTGTTGTGCTAGCCTACACTAGCGCAGTATGCACCGAGGGCGTTTCCACGAATCACCTGGGCGTATACGGTACCTTCCCAGTCCAGTCACTAGAGGATTGTCTGGGAACCTCGCCGCACGTGCATAAAATTTGCGTGCAAGCCGCCTGAAAGTGTCGTCTAAGGAGCGGACGCCAAGTCCTCTCCTTAGAAGGCGAGATGAGAAGCGACGGGGGACTTTGGCCGCTAGCCGAAGCCCCCTGTCGAGGACGCTCTGCAACTTCTTTTTATGCATTGCGGCGAGGTAACCCCAGACCGGGCAGGCGTAGGTAATGACCGGCAGCAGATACGCGCCGACGATCATCCTACCCAATTTCCTGGTCATGGCTGGGCTGATCAGGAGTGGAAACAGTGCGCACAGGCGAGTGGATGCTCGCTTAAGAACTGTCTGTGCGTGGGTACGCCAGGTGAGCCGACGGTCGAGGTGTAAGCCGAGGTACTTGACCTCTTTGGACCAGCGCAAGTACGTTCTGCCGATGCGTAGTTGCCTAACGGGGTTCTTCCGTCGCTTAGAGAATTCGACGGCTACACTCTTGGTAGGGTTGAGGAGCACTCTCCAATTCTCAGTCCAGTCAACGAGCGTGTCGAGCTGGCGCTGCAGTCGTAGGACGGCCCTTTCCTCATGACGATCGGCCGTAAATACGGCCGTGTCGTCAGCGAAGAGGGCCATCTGGACTCCAGGCTGTCTCGGCACGTCGTTGACGTAGATCGAGAACAGAAGGGGGCCTAGAACACTACCTTGAGGGACGCCGGCTGTGATTCGCCTCTCGGAAGAGACTGAATCGCCAACTCTCACGCAGAAGGTCCTCTCCGTCAGAAAGCTAGCAACCAGATGGAGGTAGCAGTCCGGGAGCTGGACTTCCCTAAGTTTGAATAACAGGCCATCATGCCATACGCTGTCGAAGGCTTTCTCAACATCTAAGAAACAGCCAACGGTCCGTTCTCTCCGACACCCGGCTTCCGTGATGCTTTCCACCAGTCTCATCAGTTGATGAGTGGTCGAATGCCCCACACGAAAGCCGAACTGTTCGGGGACCAGCACGTCAAAGTTGGTTAGATGTTCTCGTACACGACGCTGTACGAGGCGCTCAAAAACCTTGGACGTAGCGGAGAGTAGGCTGATAGGCCGGAGGTTTTCCGAGCGGGTGGTATCCTTTCCCGGCTTCGGGATCACGATAACCGTCGCCTTTCTCCATTTCTTGGGAAAGTAGGCCAGTCTAAGACACGCGTTGAACAAATCAGTCAAGAATTGAACTCCAGGCTCGGGAAGAAGTCGTAGAGCGGTGTTGGTGACACCGTCCGGGCCTGGAGCTTTTCTCGGCTGAAGTTCAGCGAGCCGATCTGAGACCTCTTCCAAAGAGATGGGTTCGGGCTCCGTCGTGATCGGAAGTGACAGAAAGTCTTCCACAGCCATCTCGACTTGTTCGTCGAAGTCCCAGTCCATGGGCGGGTTGGGAGCGAACTGTCGCTCGAAACACAAGCCCAAGTACTCGGCCTTCTCCTCCGGGCGACCCAGGGGTCGACCGAACGGTCCAACAATGGCGGGAAGTGGAGGTCGGCGCCTCCGTCCCGTCAATGCGGTAGGTATTCTGTACGGGTGAGATTGCGGGTCCGCATCCCCCGTTCGGGCCACGTCGAGTTCCCAACAGCTACGTCGGAACGCCTTCAGACTGCCGCGCAGTCGTCCGGTGAGCCGATTGTATGCTGCCTTATCGGCCGGATCACGGGTCCTCTGCCAACGTTTCCGGAAGTAATTCCTCTCGCGAGCGAGAAGAGAGACTTCCTCTGGGATGCGTTGGTAGTCAGGCGTGAAGCCAGCTCGCGTACGTGAAGACACGCCTATAGCCGAGATGATTGCCTCTTCGATTCCCGCAACTGCTTCGTCTAGGAGGCGAACGGAATCGAGTGGGGCCGCTGGCGGCAATCGACGGCACAAGGCCGGGCCGTAGCGATCCCAATCGATAACCTTCTTCTGGTCAGAACGTGCATAGGCGTGCTGGGTAGCGACGTGGACCAAGATAGGGTTGTGGTCGGATGTCAGCTCCGTGAGTGAGAATACCTCGACCGGACAGACAATTCCTTGGGTCACCGCGATATCCAGAACATCGGGAGCCGCGTTAGGCAGTGACGGAAAGAACGTGGGTTGCGCTGGACCAAAAACCATCGCCCGGCGCGATTCAACAAAACTGAGCAAGCGCCTCCCGTTCGGAGTAGTCAGGCGACTATTCCAAGCGCGATGCTTGCAATTCAGATCGCCGGCCAAAATTACCCTTCGATGGGAATCGAAGATGACGTCCAGGTCGCCGACAAGGAGTTCAGCTTGTGGGGGCTTGTAAGCTGAGACCACGAGGACGCCGCCAAGAGCTCCGTGGCCCTCAATGGCGGTGGCCTCTAGGTTGGTAAGCTGCGGCAAAGCGACACGATGATGACCTATGGAGGTCCTCACCGCGATCGCCGTGCCGCCTCCTCGTCGGCCAACTCGGTCATCCCGATAGACCACGTAATTTGGTAATCGAAACCGGTTCGCCGGGGTCAGGTGGGTTTCCCCGAGGAGAAGTACGTCGGGTTTGAACCGAGCCAGGAATTCAAGAAGGTCGGAATGCTTGGTACCGATGTTGTTAGCATTCCAGGCTACGAGCGAGAGATCTCGTCTAAGGGCTCGGTTCATAGAAGACCTATGACTTCGCAGGCTTCCACCAAGAGCATGAATCTCTCAGTTGGGTCAGCAGTTTCCAGGCGGTCTCGGATGGACCTGAAGGTAGATGCGACTTTCGGGAGGTCGTAGCTAGACAGAAAGCCGCGGACGAACTGTGCGTCATTGGAACTGACGGACTGGGCGGTTTGCCTGGAAACTGAGGCCGCATAAGAGCGACCAGGTGTTACGGCAGATCGGGTCATGGTGGAAGCCATAGGACCAGGGCCAGACGGTTTTGGATCAGCGGCAGGAAAAGTACGCTGTTGCGCTTCGTCGGACTTATAACTTGACAATCCGCCTGCCATGGCTATATATAGGCTCCGGAGAGGTGCAGTACAGCTTTGCCTCCTTACTGCACGACGCCGGCGGCTTAATGCGTAGTATCTCAAGTGTTCTTGGAACTCACTAGAATCACGTAGTTGAATGACGCACAGCTGCCACACTGGACGGGGGGGAGTGGAGAATGTTCTGGGTTGTTCGGTAGACTTCTCGTAACACTGCCCCCTCCTTACGCCTGTTCGTCCCGAACAGGTAAACCGTCTCTGAAGTAATACTTGGCCAGGCGATCTAGGTAGACGTCCTTGCTTGTTCTTCGGTTCTTCGAATTCAGTCTCGTGTGATCCGAACATCAAGTTCCCAGGAATACGAGTCTTCTGCGCAACCGCTAGTTTTGCTGGAATCACTCCCGTTGCGTCATGTATTGATGATCTAAACACCACTGGCTGATCCAAGTCTGTTTGGTTCTCGTCAACAACCTCTTGCGTAACTTCATCTTCAGCAGCTTTTCTCCCGGGCGCTTCTATTAACTCACGAACAAACAAGGGGTTTTCCTTGACACCCATAGTCGGCTTTCCAGTCAGTCCTTTTGCCGTTTCACGTATTTGTACTTCCTCTGCTATTTCTTCTTCCATTTCCGCCTGGATTAGGAAAGGTTCCTGTTGACCAGACTTGTTGACTTCTTCTTCGGCTAATGCCACTTGCTTAATCGAATGGTTGGTATACCTTATCATTTTAGCCATGCAAAGATTTATGTTCTCTTGGCCGACCCTCAGGACATTCTCTCTTAAGTCCACAACGAATACGTAGGCATTCATAATGTCCGTGCCAAGAATCACTTCATCGACAATGTCTGCAACAAGCATTTGGTGGTTAAACTGGAGAAGACCCAGGCGTACACGTACGTCTATCTTTCCCAACACATTGACGGGGCTTCCAGTCGCAGTCTGTATTGTACAAGAGCTAATTTGAGGCCGTCGGTTGCTGATTAACTCAGGGCGCACAATAGACACTGTAGCGCCCGCGTCAACTGTAAATGATGTTTGTTTACCTTCCGCAAATCCAGTAACAATCAGGTTTCCACTAGTCTTATGTGTGCTGTTCTGGGACTTTACTTCTCCAATTGGTGCGATCACTCCCTTCTCTCGGTATTTTCTTCTCCCAACAGTCTACCTGTAGATGAACACGTTTCCCACAGTTGTAACACTTCGGTCTTCTGTCTTTATCCTTTGGTTCGAAAGATCGTTGTGGCGCTGCTGACTTCTTAAACTGTTGTTTTTGGATCGTCTCTTTATGCCGTCCGCTATGACGATACTGTGTTATTGGATCCGTTTGGCTACAACGTGATGGCATACTTTGATTAATGTAGGTCGCCGACTTGGCAGCTTCAAAACGGAGAGCATGAACAAGAGCGTCTGATTTATTATCATGCCGTGCCATTCTTAACACCTGTTGTAACTGACTATCTCTGATACCGTCAATAAACATAATGAGAGAAATCCACTTCCGGAAGTCCTCCGATTCTTCAGGAAAAGCCAATCTCGTCAGTCGGTCGACATTCGCTTCAAACTCTTGAAGGCTCTCCCCTGAACGCTGTCGCCTCGCTTTAAGTTGTTCACGGTACACTTCGCACAAATTCTGGTTACCGTACCGTAATTCCAGAGTTTTAGTTAATTCGGCATAGACGTTCTGACTGTCAGATGGCACTTTCTGTATTAGTTCTGCGGCAGGGCCTTTTAAAGCAAGAATTTGTGAAAGTCCTTTCTCTTCTTCCGTCCATTTATTTAAGCGAGCGGCAGCTTCAAATTGGCGAATGTAAGTTCCCCAATGAGTACTTCCATCAAACGTTGGAACCTTTGCGAAAACTGGCCCTACTACAGTTTGATTTCTCTGATATTTTGAATCTTCATCAGCATTTATTAATGGTCTTTCTTTATCAACTATTTCTTTTGCTAAATGTTCGAATTCCTTTTTAATTTGTTTTATTGAATTTGCCATAGAAACTTCTGAACTTGAAATATTTGTTTTCGTAGTTGACACAGATTTTTCTATTTCAGATATTCTGTCAACTTGTTTCTTCAGCTCACCTCGTAACAGGACAAATTTTGTAGTGGTATCCTCTTGTACGAACGCCTTAACTTCGTCTTATTGACGACTAAATTCTTCTTTTTGTCGTCTCTCTGGTGTTTCATTTTCACACTTAAGTTTTTCTTTCAGTCGTTCTTCCATTAGTTCTTTCTGTCGTTCGTCTGCCGCTTCTCTTTCCTGTCTGCGTTTCTCATCATGTCGTTTTTGTGCTTCGGCCGCGTCTTGTCGGCGTCTTTCTTCTTCCTCATGACGGCGTCGTTCCTCGATCTGCAGTAGCATTGCTTTGAATGATTCTATCATCTGACTGCTATCCATTCTTCTTTTTTTTTCAAGTACCACTAACACCACTCTGCTACGAAGTGTCCTCTGTTTTCACTGTTAACCGTTCTATCCCAGTTCTGACACCACTGTTACGGCGGTCTACTTGATCGTCGTAGGTACAGTGGAAAACCAAAATACAAGACACCAATTACGTCACTAATCACCAGCTTTAATTTTCACAGTTAAACAGTTCGTAATTAACTCGTACAATATTTCCAGTTAGATTTGTCCACACGCAATAACAATGTCTATTAATATTACACAATGTCTATTAATGTCACATAATTATTAACACAATACTACTTCACTTCGACACACTCAATCCGCACTAGCTAAAATCGCTCACGTAACTAACTTGACAATTTTTTTTTTTTTTTTTTTTTTTTGCTCTGGGCTTTGCGGTTATGCGTCGCAGAGACGAACCGCACGGGAACTGAGTTCCGAGCTACCATCTGGAGCTCCTGCCTCGTGGCCCTGCCCAATTAGGGCGTGTGCTCTATAGCAGGCCTTTATCGGCTGTTGTGCTAGCCTACACTAGCGCAGTATGCACCGAGGGCGTTTCCACGAATCACCTGGGCGTATACGGTACCTTCCCAGTCCAGTCACTAGAGGATTGTCTGGGAACCTCGCCGCACGTGCATAAAATTTGCGTGCAAGCCGCCTGAAAGTGTCGTCTAAGGAGCGGACGCCAAGTCCTCTCCTTAGAAGGCGAGATGAGAAGCGACGGGGGACTTTGGCCGCTAGCCGAAGCCCCCTGTCGAGGACGCTCTGCAACTTCTTTTTATGCATTGCGGCGAGGTAACCCCAGACCGGGCAGGCGTAGGTAATGACCGGCAGCAGATACGCGCCGACGATCATCCTACCCAATTTCCTGGTCATGGCTGGGCTGATCAGGAGTGGAAACAGTGCGCACAGGCGAGTGGATGCTCGCTTAAGAACTGTCTGTGCGTGGGTACGCCAGGTGAGCCGACGGTCGAGGTGTAAGCCGAGGTACTTGACCTCTTTGGACCAGCGCAAGTACGTTCTGCCGATGCGTAGTTGCCTAACGGGGTTCTTCCGTCGCTTAGAGAATTCGACGGCTACACTCTTGGTAGGGTTGAGGAGCACTCTCCAATTCTCAGTCCAGTCAACGAGCGTGTCGAGCTGGCGCTGCAGTCGTAGGACGGCCCTTTCCTCATGACGATCGGCCGTAAATACGGCCGTGTCGTCAGCGAAGAGGGCCATCTGGACTCCAGGCTGTCTCGGCACGTCGTTGACGTAGATCGAGAACAGAAGGGGGCCTAGAACACTACCTTGAGGGACGCCGGCTGTGATTCGCCTCTCGGAAGAGACTGAATCGCCAACTCTCACGCAGAAGGTCCTCTCCGTCAGAAAGCTAGCAACCAGATGGAGGTAGCAGTCCGGGAGCTGGACTTCCCTAAGTTTGAATAACAGGCCATCATGCCATACGCTGTCGAAGGCTTTCTCAACATCTAAGAAACAGCCAACGGTCCGTTCTCTCCGACACCCGGCTTCCGTGATGCTTTCCACCAGTCTCATCAGTTGATGAGTGGTCGAATGCCCCACACGAAAGCCGAACTGTTCGGGGACCAGCACGTCAAAGTTGGTTAGATGTTCTCGTACACGACGCTGTACGAGGCGCTCAAAAACCTTGGACGTAGCGGAGAGTAGGCTGATAGGCCGGAGGTTTTCCGAGCGGGTGGTATCCTTTCCCGGCTTCGGGATCACGATAACCGTCGCCTTTCTCCATTTCTTGGGAAAGTAGGCCAGTCTAAGACACGCGTTGAACAAATCAGTCAAGAATTGAACTCCAGGCTCGGGAAGAAGTCGTAGAGCGGTGTTGGTGACACCGTCCGGGCCTGGAGCTTTTCTCGGCTGAAGTTCAGCGAGCCGATCTGAGACCTCTTCCAAAGAGATGGGTTCGGGCTCCGTCGTGATCGGAAGTGACAGAAAGTCTTCCACAGCCATCTCGACTTGTTCGTCGAAGTCCCAGTCCATGGGCGGGTTGGGAGCGAACTGTCGCTCGAAACACAAGCCCAAGTACTCGGCCTTCTCCTCCGGGCGACCCAGGGGTCGACCGAACGGTCCAACAATGGCGGGAAGTGGAGGTCGGCGCCTCCGTCCCGTCAATGCGGTAGGTATTCTGTACGGGTGAGATTGCGGGTCCGCATCCCCCGTTCGGGCCACGTCGAGTTCCCAACAGCTACGTCGGAACGCCTTCAGACTGCCGCGCAGTCGTCCGGTGAGCCGATTGTATGCTGCCTTATCGGCCGGATCACGGGTCCTCTGCCAACGTTTCCGGAAGTAATTCCTCTCGCGAGCGAGAAGAGAGACTTCCTCTGGGATGCGTTGGTAGTCAGGCGTGAAGCCAGCTCGCGTACGTGAAGACACGCCTATAGCCGAGATGATTGCCTCTTCGATTCCCGCAACTGCTTCGTCTAGGAGGCGAACGGAATCGAGTGGGGCCGCTGGCGGCAATCGACGGCACAAGGCCGGGCCGTAGCGATCCCAATCGATAACCTTCTTCTGGTCAGAACGTGCATAGGCGTGCTGGGTAGCGACGTGGACCAAGATAGGGTTGTGGTCGGATGTCAGCTCCGTGAGTGAGAATACCTCGACCGGACAGACAATTCCTTGGGTCACCGCGATATCCAGAACATCGGGAGCCGCGTTAGGCAGTGACGGAAAGAACGTGGGTTGCGCTGGACCAAAAACCATCGCCCGGCGCGATTCAACAAAACTGAGCAAGCGCCTCCCGTTCGGAGTAGTCAGGCGACTATTCCAAGCGCGATGCTTGCAATTCAGATCGCCGGCCAAAATTACCCTTCGATGGGAATCGAAGATGACGTCCAGGTCGCCGACAAGGAGTTCAGCTTGTGGGGGCTTGTAAGCTGAGACCACGAGGACGCCGCCAAGAGCTCCGTGGCCCTCAATGGCGGTGGCCTCTAGGTTGGTAAGCTGCGGCAAAGCGACACGATGATGACCTATGGAGGTCCTCACCGCGATCGCCGTGCCGCCTCCTCGTCGGCCAACTCGGTCATCCCGATAGACCACGTAATTTGGTAATCGAAACCGGTTCGCCGGGGTCAGGTGGGTTTCCCCGAGGAGAAGTACGTCGGGTTTGAACCGAGCCAGGAATTCAAGAAGGTCGGAATGCTTGGTACCGATGTTGTTAGCATTCCAGGCTACGAGCGAGAGATCTCGTCTAAGGGCTCGGTTCATAGAAGACCTATGACTTCGCAGGCTTCCACCAAGAGCATGAATCTCTCAGTTGGGTCAGCAGTTTCCAGGCGGTCTCGGATGGACCTGAAGGTAGATGCGACTTTCGGGAGGTCGTAGCTAGACAGAAAGCCGCGGACGAACTGTGCGTCATTGGAACTGACGGACTGGGCGGTTTGCCTGGAAACTGAGGCCGCATAAGAGCGACCAGGTGTTACGGCAGATCGGGTCATGGTGGAAGCCATAGGACCAGGGCCAGACGGTTTTGGATCAGCGGCAGGAAAAGTACGCTGTTGCGCTTCGTCGGACTTATAACTTGACAATCCGCCTGCCATGGCTATATATAGGCTCCGGAGAGGTGCAGTACAGCTTTGCCTCCTTACTGCACGACGCCGGCGGCTTAATGCGTAGTATCTCAAGTGTTCTTGGAACTCACTAGAATCACGTAGTTGAATGACGCACAGCTGCCACACTGGACGGGGGGGAGTGGAGAATGTTCTGGGTTGTTCGGTAGACTTCTCGTAACACTGCCCCCTCCTTACGCCTGTTCGTCCCGAACAGGTAAACCGTCTCTGAAGTAATACTTGGCCAGGCGATCTAGGTAGACGTCCTTGCTTGTTCTTCGGTTCTTCGAATTCAGTCTCGTGTGATCCGAACATCAAGTTCCCAGGAATACGAGTCTTCTGCGCAACCGCTAGTTTTGCTGGAATCACTCCCGTTGCGTCATGTATTGATGATCTAAACACCACTGGCTGATCCAAGTCTGTTTGGTTCTCGTCAACAACCTCTTGCGTAACTTCATCTTCAGCAGCTTTTCTCCCGGGCGCTTCTATTAACTCACGAACAAACAAGGGGTTTTCCTTGACACCCATAGTCGGCTTTCCAGTCAGTCCTTTTGCCGTTTCACGTATTTGTACTTCCTCTGCTATTTCTTCTTCCATTTCCGCCTGGATTAGGAAAGGTTCCTGTTGACCAGACTTGTTGACTTCTTCTTCGGCTAATGCCACTTGCTTAATCGAATGGTTGGTATACCTTATCATTTTAGCCATGCAAAGATTTATGTTCTCTTGGCCGACCCTCAGGACATTCTCTCTTAAGTCCACAACGAATACGTAGGCATTCATAATGTCCGTGCCAAGAATCACTTCATCGACAATGTCTGCAACAAGCATTTGGTGGTTAAACTGGAGAAGACCCAGGCGTACACGTACGTCTATCTTTCCCAACACATTGACGGGGCTTCCAGTCGCAGTCTGTATTGTACAAGAGCTAATTTGAGGCCGTCGGTTGCTGATTAACTCAGGGCGCACAATAGACACTGTAGCGCCCGCGTCAACTGTAAATGATGTTTGTTTACCTTCCGCAAATCCAGTAACAATCAGGTTTCCACTAGTCTTATGTGTGCTGTTCTGGGACTTTACTTCTCCAATTGGTGCGATCACTCCCTTCTCTCGGTATTTTCTTCTCCCAACAGTCTACCTGTAGATGAACACGTTTCCCACAGTTGTAACACTTCGGTCTTCTGTCTTTATCCTTTGGTTCGAAAGATCGTTGTGGCGCTGCTGACTTCTTAAACTGTTGTTTTTGGATCGTCTCTTTATGCCGTCCGCTATGACGATACTGTGTTATTGGATCCGTTTGGCTACAACGTGATGGCATACTTTGATTAATGTAGGTCGCCGACTTGGCAGCTTCAAAACGGAGAGCATGAACAAGAGCGTCTGATTTATTATCATGCCGTGCCATTCTTAACACCTGTTGTAACTGACTATCTCTGATACCGTCAATAAACATAATGAGAGAAATCCACTTCCGGAAGTCCTCCGATTCTTCAGGAAAAGCCAATCTCGTCAGTCGGTCGACATTCGCTTCAAACTCTTGAAGGCTCTCCCCTGAACGCTGTCGCCTCGCTTTAAGTTGTTCACGGTACACTTCGCACAAATTCTGGTTACCGTACCGTAATTCCAGAGTTTTAGTTAATTCGGCATAGACGTTCTGACTGTCAGATGGCACTTTCTGTATTAGTTCTGCGGCAGGGCCTTTTAATGCAAGAATTTGTGAAAGTCCTTTCTCTTCTTCCGTCCATTTATTTAAGCGAGCGGCAGCTTCAAATTGGCGAATGTAAGTTCCCCAATGAGTACTTCCATCAA
Organism: Magicicada septendecula; assembly: GCA_034769895.1. Taxonomy (NCBI): domain Eukaryota; kingdom Metazoa; phylum Arthropoda; class Insecta; order Hemiptera; family Cicadidae; genus Magicicada; species Magicicada septendecula. The sequence continues at coordinate 406,098,875 of CM068374.1, read as the reverse complement.
ACGTTGGAACCTTTGCGAAAACTGGCCCTACTACAGTTTGATTTCTCTGATATTTTGAATCTTCATCAGCATTTATTAATGGTCTTTCTTTATCAACTATTTCTTTTGCTAAATGTTCGAATTCCTTTTTAATTTGTTTTATTGAATTTGCCATAGAAACTTCTGAACTTGAAATATTTGTTTTCGTAGTTGACACAGATTTTTCTATTTCAGATATTCTGTCAACTTGTTTCTTCAGCTCACCTCGTAACAGGACAAATTTTGTAGTGGTATCCTCTTGTACGAACGCCTTAACTTCGTCTTATTGACGACTAAATTCTTCTTTTTGTCGTCTCTCTGGTGTTTCATTTTCACACTTAAGTTTTTCTTTCAGTCGTTCTTCCATTAGTTCTTTCTGTCGTTCGTCTGCCGCTTCTCTTTCCTGTCTGCGTTTCTCATCATGTCGTTTTTGTGCTTCGGCCGCGTCTTGTCGGCGTCTTTCTTCTTCCTCATGACGGCGTCGTTCCTCGATCTGCAGTAGCATTGCTTTGAATGATTCTATCATCTGACTGCTATCCATTCTTCTTTTTTTTTCAACTACCACTAACACCACTCTGCTACGAAGTGTCCTCTGTTTTCACTGTTAACCGTTCTATCCCAGTTCTGACACCACTGTTACGACGGTCTACTTGATCGTCGTAGGTACAGTGGAAAACCAAAATACAAGACACCAATTAAGTCACTAATCACCAGCTTTAATTTTCACAGTTAAACAGTTCGTAATTAACTCGTACAATATTTCCAGTTAGATTTGTCCACACGCAATAACAATGTCTATTAATATTACACAGTGTCTATTAATGTCACACAATTATTAACACAATACTACTTCACTTCGACACACTCAATCCGCACTAGCTAAAATCGCTCACGTAACTAACTTGACAATCCGCCTGCTATGGCTTTATGTAGGCCCCGGAGAGGTGCAGTACAGCTTTACCTCCTTACTGCACGACGCCGGCGGCTTAATGCGCAGTAAGTCAAGTGTTCTTGGAACTCACTAGAATCACGTAGTTGAATGATGCACAGCTGCCACACTTGACGTGGGGGGGGGAGTGGAGAATGTTCTGGGTTGTTCGGTACGCTTCTCGTAATAATACTATAAGGGGAGACCAAAATTGTTTTGGTAAATAATCGATTTTTTATTGCTCCCCAAAATTTTCCATTTAATCCTGATTAAGAAAATATATACCTTATGAAGTTATGTGCCCATAAAAAAAATAAAATAAAAAATATTACACGTTGTTTTCCGACTCCCATTGTTTAGCTTTACCCGTGTTATTCCGTAACCATGGATTTCAACAATTAGGTACACTTTTCTCAAAAACTATATAAGTGCTATTCAGTTCAAATTTTTGTGATTGAACAGTACAGTGTAACAATTAAAATGTACTAGAATTAATATCTTCCTTCAAAAAAATTAATTTTGTACAACTTTTTAAATAAAAAAAAATTTTCAAAAAATTTGTAAAAATGAATTATTTTTTATACTGGTATTTTTTAATTGCTTCAAACTAATATATTATGTTTAAAATATGTGTGTTAAGATATGCCAGAAATTTCAAATACATAGCTTCAATAGATCATTAATATTAATGGTACCTAACTAAACCCCTGTTCGCCCACTAAATGCATTGGACAATTAGTTATAGCTTTATATATACAATAAGCAGTTGTTTATTGTCATTAAACAAAAAAGAAGCGCACTTTCTATACTATACGCCTGAAGAATACACCTGATTACTATACGCAAACAAATAAGATTTCCTTCTTACTTTTGACCCGAGTTTGCCACGATTCACAGTGGTCATTTTCATTATTCTAGTAGATAATAAATACCGGTAGCCGTTGCAAATTATTATTTTTAAATCGGTTTCATTCAACTTTAAGTGTTAAATAATTTAAGGTGGCGACCCCTTGCCATAGTTTAAAACTGAAAAACCAATAAATACCTTGTTAACGTTTTTATTTCAAGATTCGAACTTTTTATATTGTATGTTAAATAACATTAGTATATAATTTAATGTTTATATAATATAATAACAATAGTAATATAAATTAACATTATACACGACAAACGTTTTCAGTTAAATAATGACAAAAAATTTACTAAAAAATATACATTTTATATGCTACTGTGTAGAACATAAATTAATAATCGCTGTCAGAATCATCGGAATCACTACTTGCCGATAGCGAAACATTTACTATTTGCGGCTCTTGTAGCAATATTAAAACCTCTTTAATCAAAGGTTCTTTGTATGAACGATTCCCTATGCACTGTGATAATGATGATATAAGAGGATCCGATGAAACTAAAAGGACGTTTAATAAATCTCGCATGGTCTTTTCTCGAGAAAACTTTCTTGTATAAAACTGACGATAGAGTCTAAAATGTTTGTTTCGAGATTCCAGTGCTTCCTCTGAAAACATTCCAATAGGAAGAACAGCTGCCTTAATTATATCAGATCCATGCATAAGTATGCGGTGGATGCTCGATGGCATGTAATACCACGGATAAAGTTGTACAAACATTTTAGCTGTATCCTTTGCATAATCACTGAATGCTTCAGAGTTGATGGCAAAGCCACATGAATTGTCAGCAAAATAACATAAAGACGTTTTAAGAAATCTTCATTAAGGCCTTTTATAGAAGATGCAAGAGAAAACTCGCGAAAGAATCTGCGGGCAGTGTTTCCATCATTAGTTGTACCGAACCCCGGCTTAGGAATATCAATCAGTACATTCATCTCGGTTTTTAGCATATTAATTATTCTCGTCTTTCGTTCCTTGATCTTCTGCTTATCATTTCTATCACGAATCTGCCACTTTTTTAATTCGAGACGATAAGAGATATGTAAGCAACATTCTAGATAACGTATCCATGCATGAAGATTTGAAATTCCATACTCAAATAAATGAGGTTTGACTTCAAGACTCCAAATTTTTTCGAGTTGATTCATCATCTTCGGAGTTGCCCCACAAATACCACATGTTTGTGTGCATGTGTCGCTGATGACTCCAAATGTCTTTCCGTCAATCATAGTCATCTTTAACTCATGTTTCACAATTATTACAGTATTTAGGAAAAGACAGTTTGTAGGCTGGATCTCATTTATTTGGTTGTCAGTGTTTTGGATTTCTTTTTTTGTTACTTCCATTGTTTCTTTTCAAAGATCAGCTTAATGGGTCTACAGTATCTCGTTGATGATGGACGTGGATTCTGCCACAATATATACCCATTTTCGCGTGTAACTGCAGCGGAACAATACATAGAGCAAACAAATTTGCGTCACTCTTGGATGGATCACCCGCTTCACTATACCCTTGTTTGTAGGTGGACTGACCAGCACTACCGCCACATCCCCATTTACAAACAAGAGTCACACCTTGCGATAACTCTGTCATATTTTGATTTAAAACTTCTTTTTGCATTTCTACGATTCTACTTGCCGTATGATTGAGGATCGCTTGCAAGTTCACTTCTGCAGATATATCCGACACAAGAATATGTTGTTCATCTGGATAGCATTTCTTTTTTGCCTCTAGTAAAGAATTAATAGCTAGGATATATATGAGCATTTCTAGATTTTGCTCCAGACTGCATTAATACATATGATCTCTTCGTATATCGACCATCAACATACAATGCGATGGCCTCGTCTGCAGTATATTTTATAGCAATTGACCTTGGCTTCTGAAAACACTTTTTTATTGTAGTTGCTCTTGTGGGAGAATAGTCGGAAATTTCTTGCACGATTGTAGCAGCATCTCGTCGACCAGACATTTGAAGACTTTTTCGAGTCGCAAAAGTCGTTTCTTCCTGGGAATAATTTTCGAACAAAGGTGCAACTCTTTGTCTTTTTCTTTGATTGCTGAGCTCACTAAAATCTTTTAGAGGTCGACCCTTCCTGCCATTTGAAATGTTTTCTGGTCTGTTCGCAGATCTGGTTGTTTCGAAAAATACTATGTCCTCATCAAGCCATCGGTTATGTCTTGCCTCAAATACTTTTAAAGTACGTTGACAATCTTTCCACATTTTGGCGACTTTACTATTGTAATTATCAATAACTTTCTTAACCTTGTAATATTGTTCATTTTCAGTCTCTTCTAAATCAAGTTTGTTCAAAACATATGCTAAAACAGACAAATTTTACTTCCATATTCCTTAAGGAATGGAAGTATGGTGATGGCAAAAAAAATCGTGTTCGAGATTATTGCAGATTCTGATTCTACTACACTCAAAACATGAAAAAAAGTCGTTTTCCGAAAAGTGTCTGTGTGTGTGTGTCTGTCTGTGTGTCTGTCTGTAGATTTTTTTCTATGGCAAACGATAACTGCCGCGAATTCAAACAGAATCAAATAATTTTTTGCATACAGCCCTGATTTGTACAGTACTCGCGACCTATTGTTTTTGGTGAAGATCGGTTGAGGCAAAGGGGTAGTTTACCTGCAACGGTTTTTTTTATCAAGGGAATTTTTTTTTTTTGGCAAACGTTAACAGCCGCAAATTCAAACATGATCAAATAATGTTTTGAATACTGCCCTGAATTGTAGAGTTCTCAAGACCCTTTGTTTTTGGTGAAGATCGGTTAAGGGAAAGGGGTAGTTTACCTGTAACGTTTTATGTTTTAACAAGGGTATTTTCTATGGCAAACGATAACAGCCGCAAGTTCAAACAGAATCAAAAGATTATTTGCATACAGCCCTAAATTGTAGAGTTCTCAAGACCTATTGTTTTTGGTGAAGATCGGTTAAGGGGAAGGGGTAGTTTACCTGCAACGTTTTTTTATCAAGCGTATTTTCTATGGCAAACGATAACAGCCGAAAATTCAAACAGAATCAAATAATTTTTTGTATACGTCCCTGAATTGTAGAGGGCTCAAGGACTTTCGATTTTGGTGAAGATTGGTTAAGGGGAAGGGGTAGTTTACCTGCAACCTTTTACGTTTTAACAAGAGTAAAGTACTTGAAAATTTATTTAAACTTTAAAACAATGGTAATTGTTAAAAATAAAATAATTTTGTTGCCAGGCAATAAAATTAAAATTTTTTCATTTTAATGTAAATTATGTATATATTAGAAAATATATCGTGCTTGGCAGGCAAGCATATTTCAGATTATAAATCTTAGAATATGGAAGTCATGTATGGTTCTCCATACCGATATTTTTTGTTTTAGTACACTTTCTTCACGCCAAATATTGAATAAGGTCCTTCTTGATATCGACATAGCAACTAAAACAATTAATATTTCCGACCTTGGCACTTATTGGCAGCCAGTTTTAGGTTAAATAGAAAGCTAAGAATTTTTTCTAATAAACAAAAAAAAAATCACTACGAATAAACGCGAATACAGGTTTACTTCACAAGAAAAGCAAAAAAAACCCATTTACATGTGCGATATTCAGTTCCCATTTCCTTATTTTTGGTTAAGAAATAAAAGTAATTATTACTTACAATGTAAGCATAAACATTCAACACAAATATATAGCAGAAAATATTATGAACCGATAGACACAAACAATTACTATAACCTTTAATACGAGACGTACTAAACTCAACTAAAATAACTAATCAAAATGCAAAACATTTCACACCTAGGTATGACGTCATCATACATTGTTGCGCTGGATTTGTTTACATCAGTTACAACAAAAGTATCGAACTTTAATACAAAATGAAAATAAACGAAATTGGTGACGCTTTATTTTTGATATTATTACTTCCTAGAATAGCTCAATCGACCTCTATGCGATTGGTCCATGCGATTGTCGAAAATTTTTTGGTAGTTCGACCAAGTGTGAAAGTTAGAGAAATATAGAAAATTGTGTAAGCATTCCATTTTAACTGTGAAGATAAACGGGACTCTTGTACTGTTTAATCAAAATAATATGTCTTCCTGTGTGTACGAGATTTCTTGTCTACGTTTCTTTGCTGTTTGGTGCGTTTTACAGTGAGAAAAACGTTGGAGTCACGCGGTCGAGTCGCGAGGGGGTGGGACTAACACAGAGGTGTTGAGTCGCGTTCGTTACAAACTGGGTGGTGGTGAAAATCGCCGCCTCGCTCGCAACCCCCACCCGCCCGCAGAGGCCGTGCAATTGAACCCTCATCGACTGCCTTCCCGTGTAGCGCCAAGTTTTTCTACGTTTGACCGCGTCTTGTTCACTGTTTGAAACACGTGCGCTCGCACACGCGACGTGAAGTCATATTTTCTCAAGCTGTTCTAATAATAATTATTATAATCATAATTTTGTAATTTATTATAGCCTAATTATTTTTATAATATTATATTATTTAATGGTTTAATAAATATTATAGTATTCTAACTTTATTAGTATATTACAATTATTATAATATTATAAAAATAATAATTATAATAATTTTATAATTCTCCCTTATGATAATTATATAATTTATTTTAAAGATAATAAAATGTAGGCTATACAATATTTGTATACTATAATTCATACACTTTTTTGCTACAGTCTATTTCTTGATGCATATACAGTAAATATTTAATATTTATAATAACTTTATCTCAAGATGTTTTTCGCTTATTTGGAACATGTTTCGGGACACTTATTGTTCCCATCCTCAGCCTTCTTAATTTTGAATCTTGTGGAGTATACTTGTGCGTTGGTTGGTTGTTGTTATGGTTTCCTGTTGGTTTTTGGTATTATTGTGTGTGATTGTCGTGTATATATTAGTATTTTGTTTATTTTCGATGTTTCTCATCGAACAGACACACACACACACACACACACACACACAAACACACACATACGAGGGACATTCAATAATTAAAGAGACAAACTGATCTAGAGAAAAAAAGGTGTATTGTTTACAAAATGACAATTTTCCTATTTTTCAACATAATCCCCCCCCAACACTAATACACTTGTCCCAACGATGAATCAGCTTTTTTATGCCTGCAGCAAAGAATTCTTTATCTAGACGTTTGAACCAGTCTCCCACAATTTTTTTGACTTCTTCGTTGTTTAATTTCTTACCACGTAGCGATTCCTTGAGTGGGCCAAACAGGTGGAAATCTGATGGTGCCAAGTCTGGGCTATACGGGGGGTGTGGTAGTGTCTCCCAGCCAATAGCGTTGCTTCAGCTCTGTGCACACTCTGAGTCTGTTGTCCTTGTGTTGTTGCGTTAACTCTTTTGGAACCCATCTTGCACTTGTTTTGCGGTACCTAACCTTGTCACTGATATAAACTGTACCAACACTTACTTGCAAATTTTCAGCCATTTGTTCAACTGTAACACGACGGTCTTCACGAATCATATTGTCTATTCGAGATTCAAGCGCAGGAGTTGAAACTTCCTTTGGACGTCCAGATCGCTGTTCGTCTGTCACTGACGTTCGACCGTTTTTGAACTGATCCACCCACTTATAAAAATTTCCGCGATTCATGCAACTTTCACCATACTGTTTAGTCATTCTAGAATAGATATTAGAGGGGTTTTCACCTTCAGAAAGTAAAAATCGAATCACTAATTAGTTGTTCAACTAATGTGGAAACTTCTAGCGGACTTGCCATTGTTAAATGAGATTTTGAGGTTATAAGCAAAACAATTTTCACGAAACAGCTGGTCAGAGATCATCCCAGGGATGCCAACATGAAGTCCTAAAAGTACCTAATTTTTCCTGCCAACCGTTTTTTCTCTAGATCAATTTGTCTCTTTAATTATTGAATGTCCCTCGTATATACATATACACATTTATAATAAATAATACTTTGTTTTTCAAACAAGAATATATTTTTACTTCGCCTTTTTTTTACAATGTTTCGATGTTTCTCGACGGTTTCGAAAATTTTATACATTATATTTCTGATGATGATAGTAATTTAAAACTGTCGAAAAATTGTAAAAAAAAACATAAAAACAATCTTGCTTCAAAAATATAAAATATTGTTTATTATAAATGTGAATAACAAAAATAATGTGAGTGAATATGAATATTCACTTTCTGAAGGTCTTTCCTCCTTCGCCGGTATTCTTTCATTTCTGGCTCACTTTGTCCGTTGTTCTTCCAATACAACACCCCCTTGCTTTCTCGTCGAACAGATCCCTTACCCTGTATTCTTTCCTGATACCAAAATTTTCTGGATCTACAATAATATTAATTATTATTATTATTCTATCTTGGCCAGATATAGGGCTCGTGAGATAACCTCTGATCTTCCCCCTCCTTTCTCGGTGTTTGTCCTTCCAATACTTCTTTACTCTTTCCGTTTATTCTTCTTTCCTGTCTTCTGTCCAGATATTCTTTATTCTGGATTTTGTACTGATTTTCGTACTTGACAAAATAGGCCGTATTTAACGGTCTGCGTTCCGACGTCCGAAAACGATTGAGGAAATCGTAGTTATCAGGTCTCCATGTTAATAAAAAAAAAATCATTTCTATGTAATTGTTTTGTTTATCTGATCCCGGAACGTGTAGAACGTTGAGACTATAGGCTGCATGAATCAGCAGGTGCAGCAAACTGGAGACGTGCCAGTAGGAAATCACTTACACATAATTTATATAAACATAATTGCTTCCGGGAAACATACACTGTGTCCAAACGTTCACGGGAGATAATGAGTTAATAATACTGTATTATTGTACTCGGTATTCAGTAGAGCAATCTAGTCTCATATAGGCTACATTAGTATCATTGAATTATCTATAACGCCTTCTGACTTTGTCAGCATTTTTGATATATAGTAATTCTCTGCAGTGTCCTCATTATCCCTCCTATACTCTTGTCTTTGTCTGTCTGTCTATTCTCTCTGTCTTTCCACGCGCACGCGCGCGTTTGTATTCTTGTACTTTTGCGTAGCTCGTTATGGTTTCCCCGTTGTCGGATGTTTGATTCCGTCTGTTTTTCATTATTTTAGACACACACACACACACACACACACACACACACACACACACACACACAAAGAAAGACAGTGCCTTGAATATAGAGAATGTGAAATTAGAGACAATGGAGAATGTGGTTGATAGGAACATCGGCAGTTTTAGAAACGATTTTAAAATAAATATATTAAAAAAATCTTTCATATGAAAAAAAATATATACCTTATACTACACTAATGTAAATAATATACTGTACTATCTTAAATACAATCGAAACAATTGCGATACCCACATTGACATATGCGATTGAGGCGTGGGTGATGACAAAAAAGGAATGCGGCAAGATTCATAGTGCTGAAATGCACTGATTCGAAGTACTATAAACAACACTGTATACTGCAAGATAGAATAAGGAATGAGCATATCAGCGCAGAACTCGAAGTAGAGGACATAAATGAAATTATTTCAGCCTACAGAAAACAATGGTGGGACAATCTGCACAGGATGACAGAGGTTAGATTGCCGAAAGCGGCACTGAACCATAAAGCCACTGGTAGAAGAGACGTGGGTCGTCCGAGGATGAGATGGGTGCCGGTATATAACCTAATCTTTGAAGTGAAGAAGAAGAAGGAAAAGAATGTTTTCTTTGTTACTTTGAACATTTTTCGAGTATCAAAACAGTACGCTCCTCGTCAGCTATTTTTGTTATAAAATCTCGTAAGGTACCCGTGCACTGTACGTGGCTTACTGCTGTAGAGTGCTCTTGGCTTTTGGTTGGTTTTTGTTGATTGAGGCTTATTGGAGTTACTGTGATCAAATGTGGCAAAAACACCAAAAACAAAATAAAAACTACAACATAAAATAAAGATAGGTACACCTGATCGCCAAAACAATAATAACCCCAATCAACAAAAAACAATCAAAAGCCAAGAGCAGGTAGAAGCTAGTGTTGTTTGTGGTTAATGAGACTCTTATATTATATTCTGTAAAGATATTTATTAGTTGGTATGTTTCTTTTCCGCTGTATGAGAAAGTGGAGTCCACACGAACTGTTATTGTTTTTATTATTATTGTTGTTGTTGTTGTTGTTGTTGTTGTTATCTTCCTTCTATTTTTTTTTTTATATATATTCCTTCTATCTATTCTTCTTTTCAAATATATTTTATAGGTCTCTTTTTCTAAATCCGTTCTTCCTTCCCAATAATTGTATCGCATTCATTTATTTACTATAGCTTTCTTTGTTTTTCTGTATTTTATTTCCTCTATAAAGTAGGAACTGAAAGCTGCACGTTTGTGTGATTGCAAGTGGTTGGAGGTTTGTATAATTCGGGGTCTGTTGTCGGTTTTCTGTAAATTTCTAGATGTAAGTTGTCGCTTGTTTTTGTGTACAGTGACAACTTCTCAGTATCCGAGAAGTTTATTTGGTTGTTATTTTCGACAGTGATAGCATTGATCAGTGGTTGATTTCTAAAATTATAGGCGCCGGAATGCATCAAATCAAAAGTTGTACAGACACAAATATATTTTACGAGGCTTATCCAGAAAGTAAGTATCGTCTGCGCATATATCCCGCGCATATTGTAGTACGAAGGTCGCGCATGCGTAGTTACTTCCTTCTATTCGACGACGAAGTAGCCAAGGTATATTGTTTGTATACGTTCCGATTTACGTTTACTACACATCGGTAATCATTTTTAAAACAATCGATCGGCCCGCCAGTTGTGAAATAAGAAGAGTTATTAGGTTTTTGAATGCGAGAAATCTTCGTCCTTATGAAATTCATCGTGAGGTTTGTGAAGTTTATGGACAACATGCGATTAGTGAAGGTATGGTGAGAAAGTGGGTTAGGCTGTTTAACGATGGAAGAGAAAATGTTCACGACGAGGAGCGTACCGCATACCGGACGTGTAACGACGGCGCTTGTTGATTCATTTCGTTGGGAACAATTCAGTCATCCTCCTTACAGTCCAGATTTGGCTCCTAGCGATTTCCATTTGTTTTTGCATCTGAAGAAATTTCTTGCCGGCCAGAAGTTTGAAAGTGATGATAAGATAAAGGGAAACGTACAGTTGAAGTCGCAGGCGGCCGAATTCTTTGAAGCGGGGATATTAAAATTAGTGCCAAGATACGACAAATGTCTCAACTTGCATGGTGACTATGTAGAAACGTATATTAAGGTATGCAGAATTTTTGAAAAATAAATGTATTTGAAAATAATTTGTATCATTTTCTTAATGCCCAAACGGTACTTACTTTCTGGATCAGGTTAGTATATTAACGTATGCGTTTACATCAGGTTATTACAAAGGAGGTCTACATTTTTAAAGCCTTATAAAGTATGTAACATAGTATAAATTTGTATCTAAAAAGATAATAAAGTTTACTTATATTTCTAATGAGCTTCATCGTCAGGTTAGCCGCACGACAATCGTAAACATGACACTCATGATAGCGTCATCCCGGAGCCTCAATGAAAATCTTAAGTGATGGTTTCGGTGGTTCGGACATTTTAAAAAGTTTCCATAGTTTCATTATCGTGTCGTCATATTGTTTGTTTCTTGACCGTTCCATACTCTTTGTGTCCAATGCTGTATGATGGTCAGAAATCGGTCATGAATCCACGTACTTTGATGGATCAAATAAACGGAGAGGAGGTCCATTAATTTTCACAAATAAGAGGCTGGATACAGTCTTTAGAGTAAAGAGATGCTCTTAAAGATGTAATGATTAGATTCATTTGGGAAAAACACCTCTCTCATTCAATTGAAGATATTGCTATTGATTCAATAGCATATTTCAAGATAGAAAGACTCACCGGAAAAACTGCTTCGACACGTGGAAAGATTTCGTGCGAATGTTACCTTCGAGCGAGCCTTATTGAAGTTTTTTAAAATAGCCTACGTTCTACTTACAAGAGAATTTAGGTAGAACGTATTTAAAAAAAAAAAAGATAAAGATTAGTGCTGGTTGTTGATTTTGACAAATGTTTAGTATTGTAGTTGAGCTGATGTTGGGCACAATTTAACAAGTAGTAGTAAATTTTTATAATAATTAGTTTTTCCTTTCCATATATTTTTTCTGTGATTAATTTTTGGACCAAGAGGTTCCGGAACGCCGTTCCGGCGCGTTCCCCCTGAAATCAAGCCCTGGCCTTGATGTTCACGGCATCCCTAATTCGTTCGTTCGTTATTCTTTGCAGCCTTTATATTCCTGTCATTATCTACCAAAAATAAATTCTTAACTCTTTCAGCTCCTATTGAAGTTGTTTATTCAAATACCATATTGTATGTGTGTATAAACAAACACTTCTGAATATTTCATTACACAGATCTCATTTGCTTCCACCAGATAATTATTCTCAAGTTAATGGCTCCTGTTTTCGTTTGCAATTCTGCTTTCTATATGATTTGCATTGTTCCGCTGTCTGTGAACTACTAATTTGTTAATACGACTAAAGTCACTACTCTTTGGCAAGTTCCTTCATGTCAGTTTTGAAATTTATGAACCTATTAACTGAGCCCATTCAGGAGATCGTAGCTCGCTTCTGCGGTCGTGTATGAGACGCGCGTGAAACCATTAAAGAATTTATCCATAACGAAGCAGAATAATTTACCAATTAAAACGGTAATAATGTGTGTCATTAGGCATTAATAACGCAACAAACATTACTTTATTACTCGGTTCGTGAGCAATTATTATCTTAATACAAATTAAACCGTCTGAGACTTTATACCTCATGGCCGAAGAAAATAAAATAATGTATTCTTACGAGTGAAAAACGTCAGCGTACCTCTGCAGTGAGTCAGTGCTGCCACCACGGCGGACGAAATTGATTAAGTCCGTCTCATAATTCGTATATTAAACACTGGCTAACGTGTATTATATAAAATATACAATTATTAACTTTTTATTGTATGAGTTACGATTGACTTCAGCTGGGAAAACAAAACTGCGACCACTTTAGTTTAGATAAATGTAAAATTAAATTTATGAGTGTAAACAGAAAATAAAAGCAAACGAACATAAGCTGAGGAAATCGAAACTGTGACTAAATGAAAATAATATAATTTCAGTAGTTAATAATTCATTGGAACACCTCATCGTGCATCGAACGCACGGCCGGTTGCGTACAATGTACGTACGTATAATTAATTCCAAATATTTATGAACAAAACATATGATTTTCTTCTTAAACTAGTGGCAATAAAGTAGTGCGATTGGAGTCCGCCCACTTCTGGACTGGACTGGACTGGGCAATAAATCCAACACCTCGCTCCTGCAACATTTAATTGTGCTTTATTATAGATTTCTACAACAATTTATCGCCGTATCCCCGTCCGCGTGTGGAATGTTCAAACATAATTGCTTCTAATTTAAACCAAGTTGGTACAAAGATCAGTCCAAACCACTGCCAGCCAGTTCATGATTACGTTTAACATAAATAATTGTGCGTCATATTATGGCCCCTAACAATACGGTTGTTATTCGCCTCTCTCTTTCTCTCTCTCTCCCTCTCTCTCATTGTAATTTTTTCTACTTTTTCACTTCTTCGAATTTATTGCCGGTCACCGCGGTCGTTCATTCTTTTCATTCTTTTTAATTTAATATGTAAAACAACAGCGAGTCGTAGAATTATAATTTTTCGTGCGATAATAACTAATTTAAATTTAACATAAACTTATTAAGAAGAAGGTCGCGCGTTGATTATATAGGGAAACGAAAATCGTGGTAATAAACTTCGAAACAGCAAAGCGCTCTCTCTCTCTCTCTCTCTCTCTCTCTCTCTCTCTCTCTCTCTCTCTCTCTCTCTCTGAAGAGCGTGCGTGAAGTTTTTGCGCTGTTGACTTGAACGTTTTTTGGTGTTTTTTTTTTTTTTTTTGGTGGGGGGTAACCTCTTTCTTGGCTTCTCAGCGTTTATCTCGCTTTATGTTTTTCACTCACTTCGCTTCCGTAGATGATATGTCATCGCTAAGGAGCGACGGAATTTGTTTGTTTGGAGCACTGGCATAACTTGGGGGGGGGGAGAACAGGAGGATCGATCCGCCCCCACAGAGCTATTAAAAATTTCACAAAAATCACTTAACGTAGGTCTATTTCTAAGCCAGTTGCATGTGTAAAAATAAGGTCTTATAAGTAATTCTAGAAGCAAAAAGGAATTAGAATATTTGTAAATTGGACCTAAGGAAAATAGTTTTCTTAATAATGACATCACTCAATAAACAAAGGCAGAGGCTATTAATCTGCCTTTATCTTTTCGTCCAGACACACTTTCTCTAACAGAATTGTTACGTCATGACTGCTCTAGTCTAATACCTCTATCATTAGACTGTCGTCTTTGAACAGGTAAACTGACAGTTTCATGGCTCTAATTCGAAAAGATGAAAGTATTTCTTACTGCTGGATTTTACTAAAAAATCAATTATTCTAACACAAACGGTAAGTTGTTTAATACATACTCGGAACAACACCCTTCAATTAAAGTGGGAAGGGTTAGTAAAACCAGGTTTTATAAAATATCTTCATAAAGATTCGTTTTCACAGATTTATTAAAAATAAAAATTTATAATTAAAGCGATTCCTGATGACCTCAGATTGATTACCTGAATAACAGGTAATCAAGGTAGAATACTTTAATTCATCGCTTTTCCATATTTTTCAATCATTATACTTCACGTAGGTTTACTCAGAAACTTTGAGAAGCAACAAATTTATAAAATTTATTTATAACATTATGTGGAAAGATATCCCCTCAATCGGATTTCCACGAGGGGAATGCAACGAGGAAAATACCAAAAGTAGTAGAGATAACACAAAAAAACGTTGGCCAAATGTTATGTGTAGAGCGTTGCTTTATACGGTGTAGAGACATGGACACTGAGGAAAGAGGATGAGAGAAGATTAGAAGCATTTGAGATGTGGGTTAGGCGAGCAATGGAAAAAGTGACATGGGTTGATAAAGTAAGGAATGATGAAGTTTTAAGAAGAATAGGGGAAGAGAGAAGAATCCTGAAGGTAACAGAAAATAGGAAAAGGAATTGGTTACGTCATTGTTTAAGAAGAGACTGCTTGCTTACAACTGCCATGGAGGGTGTCATACAAGAAGAAAAAGGAAGAGGGTGTAGAAGAATTAAGTTAATAGATAGCATTAAAATCAGACGGTGTTACGAAGAAACGAAAAGACTGGCATGCGATAGGACAGCTTGGAGAGCTTTTACCATTAATTTGAAGACCTGTCTTAGCAGAACACCAAATAATAAAATAATAATATGGGAAGAAGAGTCCTGAGTTCCACATTTTTTCTGAGGAAAATGGGGGAGGGTTTTAACCCCCCCCCCCCCGGTGGAACAGCTCCTAGTCACGGCACTGGCTTCGAGCACATAATCATTGAATGGTATTGTATCTACACTTGTGTGAGACGATATTTGTGCAGGCAACGATTAAATACACGCGGAACATTTACATACTTCAATGCGTATCAACTCTAGGACAGACGATTGGCGTGAGGAAGGTTGACAGTCAAAAGAAGGTCATATCATAACACAGTTGTTAGGTACACATGGTCAATAGTACAAAACATAGTATTCTCCAGTGACTTTGTGTCTAATATTTTGTGTCCGGTGAAATATGGTTAGATTAGGTTACGTCTACTCGTGGAATATACGTTTACTATAACTGACTAGCAGTACATAATATCTGCTTAATTATGTCTACAAATTTCGGTTTCAGCTTACGTATTACGTGGGAATAAATTTTAATAAAATGATATTATTCGACTAGATATTTATTTATGACAATTGAAACAACTATTACTGTGTCACCATGTTACTATGCATTACGATTAATATTACTATACAGAGTGATTCAAAATTGCACGGCAATCTCTCGGAACCTGATTCTGTAGCTAAAAATAAGAAAAAAGTTCATATAAACATAGGTCCGAAAACGGTTCGTTAGCGAGTTACGGCTCGCGAACCAGTTCGCCCTGATTTATGCTCCCACGGTAAAATAACCAGTACTGAAATGCTTGGGACATAAAGTAAAGGGTAAATTTGGTGGTTTCTCATGGTTTTAGATCTGAAAAATTGAATAAAAGAAGTCCCAGGGCTCTATCTCAATTAGTTTTTAAGAAAAACTGTGTAAAACACAAAACATTGGAATCGATAAACACACATTTTTAGATTTGGGATAAAATAATTTCGTTAATTTGCCAAAAACCAACTAAAAATTTCTAACTAACTTTGTAGAGAATTTAATTACGAGAAAATTGATGTATATAATGTTTATTAAAAATAAGCACAGATTTGAGAAATTTGACTTTAATTAAAAACAAAACCGACCACCAAATTTACCCTTCACTTTATACCCAAGAATTTCAGTCTGCCATTATTTTACCGTGGGCGCATAAATCAGGGCGAACTGGTTCGCGAGCCGTAACTCGCTAACGAACCATTTTCGGACCTATGTGTATATGAACTTTTTTCTTTATTTTTAGCTATAGAATCAGTCCCTGAGAGATTGCCGCGCAATTTTGAATCACCCTATATATCACAACACTGTGAATTGTGTCTACGGCTATATTCCTTACAAATCTTCATTTTCCTCTTCTGCTTCTTTGTTTTGTTGTTTTAGCCTGTAACTTATTAATCTTAGATAAACTGCCGATTTCTACACAGTCCGTGAAAGCTCGCCGACTAGTCATGTACTTACTTGGTAGCTTCTTTCATGGCTGTCAAAAAGCTTTGGCCAGCCATAAGCTGTGTTATTAGGTTGTGCACTTACTGTGGTTATTTCTTATAAATTGAAACAACGGATTTCATTTGGGTGCGTATTTAAAATTTTGAATACCACCCCTCTACGGCTGCTGCACTGTGCTGGCGATTAAATCTGGGGAGAGTAGGTGGCACAGACACCTAAAGCACACTAGAACCTATTGTAACCTAAGTAATGTGGGCGATTTACACAGTGCGGTTCGAAGTATTGTGGCGAATTGTTATGTGTTTTATAATTGTGCGGGACAATTGTAATACAATTGTGCTTTATATTAGTTGACATTTTTATTGCGTGTGAACAATTTTTATTTTATTTGTTGTAAGAGACTATGTTGTTGATTACAAACTGTTTAATTGTGATAATTAAAGTTGGTGATTAGTGACTTAATTGGTGTCTTGTATTTTGTTTTCCACTGTACCAGTAGATGTCGTAACAATATTCTTCTGACGATATTGAACTGTAATATTGAACGAAGTTTCCCATGAAGAGGATAAAATAAAATAAACATTTTATAGAAATTAATATTATAATAAATAATGTGTATACTTATTTCTTGTTATAAACGATAAGATATAAATGGTGATGTAAACATTTGCCTGGGGTACTATATGAAAGGATAAAGTGATAACTAAGAGGAGAAAGCTTGACAAGGGTGTGGAAGTTTACAGTACCGGTACATCGCAGACCAGACCGCGAGGTACGTACTAGTCTCGACGGTTCGGTTTACTTAAATGGCGATGAACGAACAACATTTTTAGAATTGGCGGCGGCAGCGGCAGCGGCCGAGGCGAGCTTTATGCATTGCCTCTGCGAAAGAGAACGAACTTCATCATCCCGGACCATAATGTTGTGAACTTCTGATTAAAGTAATTAATCAGGTTTTACGCAGCTCAGCGGCGGAACGCGTTGCGTGCCCAGACGCCGTTCTAGCGTTGTTACCGCATTAAAAAATTGTTAATTGTAATTTATCGTAAGCTTACTGTCTATTAACTTCCTTTTTTTTCCTTAATGCATAATTATAGAAGCCTGTTTTATGTGCTTATCGATTTTCTTCTCCTTTCTCTCCCTCTCGCCCTCTCTGTTTGTTCCTTGCTATGTCTGTCTCATTTTTATTCGTTTCATATCTTCCTTCCTTTTCTAGTATTTTCCATCGCCGCATCTAGAATTTTTCTGAGGAAATGCGCGTTACCATTAGTGTACGCGGATCATCAATGCCTGTAAACAAGAATTAATCGTCGTCGTCGTCCTCAACTTACAAGATGACACATTGTGACTTGTTGTGGCTCCACAACCCGTTTCTGCCTAGAACAGCCAGCACTGCGTCTTCCGAAAGTTGTATATTGGACAGGTAGCTTTGCCGACCTGTCCTGAACACATGGTCACGTTGTCGCTTCTGGTAACATGTTCACGCCATCGAATCGAACATAAACTCGCTCGACTAAGGAGAAAATGCCGAGCTTCGGATGCCTTAACATATCGAAGGAACTTTATTGCTGCCGATTGAATACTGGTTTCATATCCGTGTCTCCCAGCTATACAATAACGCGGGGACCAGTGTGGGACGCTTCGGGGCTGTACAAGCTCCAGGCAAGCCCGCCACCTGCCATTACACGTCTCCCGAGCTTCAATAGAGCACCCGCCGCGCGGATAACGATACATGGGGTTCCTTGGTGTGGCCTGTTACCGACCTTAGGGTTTCAGCTAGATAAAGTCTAATTCTGAGTCAGTGTTCGCCGTGCCCGGGTCCAAGAATTATCTGGTACAGATGGGAGTCGACCAAGGGTGCTAATGAGGGGGTTGCTCTGGAAACGGAGGTAGAACTTCCGGGGAAGTGTCCGTGTATGGAACCACCGACATCGGCTCATAAAATTTCTGTGTCTACTTTCTACAATGTCACTCTTATAAGGGAAGTTGTAATTTAATTCCCAGAAATATTAGTTTCGGGAAATATGTCGAAATAGTTTTAGACTCACGCTATTATATAGCCTATGAGACAGAAAACTCACCATGCTAGAGAAGTATAAAAGCAAAATGAAATGAGATTTTTGAAGTGAGCAGCTGAAAGGATTAGGAGAGAACGAATTAATAATGGGTCGTGAGACATTTCTTTCTCTTTTATCTTATATTTATATATTCATTTTTCTGTAACAGAACTGTGTTAACAGTTGTATAAATGAAAATGGAAAGACCAAAGCTGAGATGGCGAGATGGAGTGGTGCAGGATGCAGGAAGGGCAGGAATCCACAACTGGGGGATGGTTGCATCGGTCAGAGACCGTTGGCGAGGTCTCATTCAGGAGGTAGGGACCCGTCTAGGCCTGATAATGATGATTGATGATTCTGTGTAACTTGCAATCTATAGGAAAGGCTCACTGTGATGGACACAGCCGGTATGGTATAAACGACTTTATGCTGTATAATACTAATGTACAAAGACGTTTATAGCATAACGGCCTCTCCAAATTGCGGAATAGTTCTTTTCTTCAACTAACCGATTCCATAACAACCGATTCAAGTGTGGTGTATGAATACAAAGAAAAATGTATCGCTACCTCAGCGATAAGTTGGTGTTTCTCCTTTGGCCGGCTTTTGAATCGTAAAGCCTCTAAACGACTAGCCTAGAATATATACAAGTGAAGACGGCGGTGCCTGGAATCTTCCATATATTATGATTATGATGGTACGGAACCGTATGTTCTGAACAATCCAAGTCGGTTAAGTTTATAGTTTACGAGTGAATTTTTCTTTCTAGGTGTCCATTTCATCTCAGAACGTGAGGAAATCTCTCTCATGTTGCTTTGACTTCTAAGTAGAACATGGGGCTACAAATGCTCTCCATCCGCATCTATCCTGGGCCTCAGTGTGAGGAAACACACGTGGTATTCGCAGCCTCTGGTCCCTTTTCTCCAATTTCCTTCTACATGTAAACTATGATCGTCTTTCTTCTGCGTCCTTGAGGGCTCCACCCCACAGCTTGTTTCTCTGTATTATCACGGGACAATCTTCTGACCGAACCAACGCCACTTTCTTTAACTGCTGTTTGATAATGTTGGTAATATGCCGTATTGCTTCGTTGTTCTTCCGGCTATCATATTCTCATGATGGTACGCAAACATTTATGTACAAAACTCTGGAGCTTACGAGCGTTTGTGCTGAGCATACCTTTCGCCTCTCACTTCCGTACAATAACTACCGGGATTTAACTTTGGAATCAAAGGTCTTTAATTTCGTTTTCTTCAAAGTAGCATAAGATCGCCATACAGGATGCACCCCAGCGAAGGCCCATTCTCCTTTCTCAATTCTACTCTTCACATCCAGTCTTACTATGTTGCCAAGACAGGGGAACATTAGCTATGTCCATACTAGTCCGCTTTTCTTGCATTTGAGACATGCGCAATAGGACCTTCCTCTAGCGAACGTAACGCATGCACAAAGCATGCCTCAAAATCAGTTGAAGGTCACCGTTTTTAGTGACGCATTCAGTAACGCACGTGCTTCCACCACCAGTGGATCTTCTTTCAACATTCCGTGCAACTTCATAGTTTTACAGAAAGGTTTTGTACAGTTTTAGTGATTACTGTGACTGTGTTTATTGTTTGCCATGTCGGCAAACATGATCCAATGAAGATTATAGGTCACATTGTGCCTTATGGGACATTACGGACAAAAATTATACAAACAAAATGAAAAGAAATGATGCTTACGCTGTTTTGGCTACGAAGTATGAACTGACTGTGAACGAACCCCAGGAAGCTTTCATGAAATGAATTGCTTGCATACTTTAAATAAGTACATCAATGAAGTAAATGAATCACCGTTAGCCAAATACCTAAGTGTGATTACTAATTTCACTTCAGCTGGTATTGCTTCTCTAAAGCGAGTATTTTCTATGTTAGGTTTCACCATTTGTAAAAGCATGTAAAAGTTCGTTCCAGACATTCCCATAAAGTTCTTAAACAAAACGCTATCCAGGTCTCTCATAATCCGATAATTCCGCGTTCTTAAATAATCTTTTAACCATATCGAGCGTTGATATTTTTCACGCCTTTTTGTAACTCTTTTCAGCACTAAAAATGCAGCACTTATTCCCGCTAATATAGCAGTATCAGTCACGTCCGTTTTCGCGTTTACACTGGAGAAACATTGACAACTGTAACGCACAAGTGTAGACACTTTGTGGCATGCGTTCAGTACTTTCGGTCTAAGGCATGCGCAAGAACTACTCAGTTTTGAAAGCAGAATTGAAAATTTAAAGCGAAGTGTAAGTTAAAAACGCACAAGTGTGGACATAGCAGCTGTGACCTGTTCAATCTCTGTATCACTCAGGGCTGCTACCCTAGGGTAGGAATCACCTTTGTTGTGGTGGCGTCAATGCGCAGTCCCACATGCTGCGTCTCAGCTTTGTAACTCATGATAGATATTTTCTAATAGTTTAACTAAGAATTCATGTAAAGTAAATGGGCCTACTTAATTTTTTTTCTTTTTGTCAAGACTTTGTTTTACTTAATTGTCGCGTGACATGTTTCTCACTTGACATTGTATTCAGTGTGTCTATGTACACGTTGCCGTGTTAGTCAGTTTTCGCAGTTCGTTACGAATTCTCCGACACGTGTTACGTTTGCCAAGGATTGGTTGTAATTACGCGCCGGTGGTATAATTACACGGCGTCATTTCATTACACGAACGACACTCGGCACGTCTGTCGTTATACAGCCTAGCCGTAAGTCATTACACGTTGTTACGCTACGTTATGTAATTGCATAACATGCAGTATCCTGTGTGTGTTATGCCCCCGAGGGCGGGACACTTTACCTGGTGACCCGGGTCCGTACACACACAGTGCTACGGTTTTTGTGTTCAGCGCGCGCCCGTTTCAAACGGCATCGATTCCGCTGAACGATGGGAGCCTAAACAGCTGGCATGTCACATCGCATGAGCACGCGTGCGCCCGTGTGTTTCATGCTTACAAATGCGGGGATAGAAATGTCTACAGTGTCCTGAACTTGGAATAAGCCGACCATGAGGGAAGCCGCTTAAGTGGATGGTAGCGTCATTTAGATATAAATACAGTACCTTATTTATTTATTTATTTAGCGTATACCTTATTATTATTATTATTATAGCGGATTGTTTTTCGGTTGATACCGTCTCTCGCGTCCCAGTTTCCACCTTTCGTTATCCAAACAATGCCGTGAACCTTTCGTCAACTTCATTGTTGCTTCCTCCAGTGGTCTACATTCAAGCCAGCTTCCTTTTTGTTTGAGATGACCAGTGATTTACCCTTATACGAGACCGTTCATTCGACTTCCTTTGATATGTCCATACCGTCTTAACGACTTCATATCCATTGATTCCAACATGCTTATGAACTCCCCGAGCTGCACAACTCGGTCACTATTTTCAACGAAATGCACTTTTCTTTGTGTCGGCCATCTAAGGACCACATGCCAATTTCAGTTCTTTACCCTTTGTTCTTTTCTTTTTCTCCAATATTCTTTCATCGTTTCACTGTGTCTCTTCTTCCTGTCTTCTACCCTGGACTCCTTCCATTTTTAACACTTTTGCCCGAAAAACCTCTCTTTCAATTGCTTCTTCTGCGTTTATATTATTTTTTTTTTTTTGTAAATCCTTTTGGACTTCTTTAATCCAACTTGATATTGACTTCTTCCCCCACAGACATTTGAAGATCTACTTTATTAACCTATTGTCGTCCATTCTATATAAATGTCCAAAAAATAATAGTCTTTTTTTTCTCATCGTTTCTGTTATATTTTCTATACTTTGATATGTTTCATCATTATTTCTTAATTTCCAACCTTCTGAAGTTTTTCGTGGGCCTAACATTTTCCAAATAATTCATCTTTCCAATATTTCTAGTTTGTCTAAATTATAATTTAATGCTAGACATTCACTTGCATATAGGCATTCTGGTTTCACTACTGTACTGTAATGCCTTATTTTCGCATTTTTAGATATGCAGTTTTTATTGTAAATATCTTTAGTTATACCATATGCTCTTTCTATTTTATGAATCCTTTCTTCTATAGCAGATTTTTCTAAACCATTCTCGAATCATTACTCCCAGATTCTTAAATTTTCTAATCTCTCTATTCGACCAATATCTGTTAGCAGGAATTTTGGCGAATTTTTAATGTTCGTGAGAAATTTTGTTTTTCTGCAGATATTCTTAAGCCTGTTCTACTGGCTATGTCCTCTAAAACGTTATCTTGTGTTACTGCAGATGTACGGTAAGATGTTCAGAGAGTATAGCAAAGTCATCTGCGAATGCCAAACAGTTTATTTCAATATGTTTGTTCCTTCTTGCCAACATAACTGGTGATATTTTGCATTCCATTAATTTTTCATTCCAAATTCTCATTACTTTCTCCTGGACACAGTTGAAAGAAATGGGTATAAACCATCGCCCTGTCTTACACCTGTATTTATTTTGAACGGTTGAGATATTTCACCCATGAATTTTATTTTTGAGACTGTGTCCGTAAGCAAATTTGTTATTACCGCCTCATTTGTTACTGCATTATTTGTAGTAACACTTGTTGCTACATGCACATTTGTTATTAGATAAAATCAAATGAATAAATTTTGTTTTTTAAAGCTATGAGTAAATTTCTCCGTATGTATGATTCTTATCGTTAATGAAAAACTCCATGAGGAGGTGACCACACGTCGTTAATGGAGGTTTTGCTTAGTGCCCCATCTCCTGTTCTACCCGTGTCGGTTGTCCGTAGACAGGCACATTTTATCTCCCCCCCCCCATTCTAACTGCAACCAGTCAATTGAGGGCAGTGGCGTAACTAGGAGCTGTTCCTGTCGAGGGGGGGGGACAAAACTACCTGAAGTTTGGAAGATTGGACTCTCCTTTTCTTCATACAATTATTTATAAGCCTTATTTTAACACACACAACTCTGGGTTAAAAAATTGGCCTATGTGAAGTGATTATGGAATTGCGCCAAAATTTCTAATAGTTCTGGGGGGGGGGACTGATCCGCTGACCCCATCCGTAGTTACGCCACTGAGTGAGGACATCTCCCTACGCGCCAATTTATGACGCGATCTCTAGGAATTTCTATTTATACTACTGGAAAAATAATAAATTTCTTCTGCAATTAAATATTTATTATTTAATTCTATTTTTTTCGTATGGACCACTCTGGACTACATTTAGATCAACTGATTCCTCCCTTCTTCCCTTCTCTCTTCCTCCTCTCACATATCTCCTTCATTCTTGATCGATGTCTCTCACTGCTTTTATCAATCGAGATACCACCTGTTCTCTTCTTCGGGTTTTCCTGAAAACTTGGGCATTTTTTAATTCCTTTTTGAGTGGTAAGCGCTCTTCAGTGTCTTCTTGAGTAATCTGGAGTTCTTCCATGTCTTTTTCTGTTTTTTTGAACCACGTATTTGGCATTTTGAGCTTTCTGAAATAGTTAAAAAGTTTCCCTGTTAGTCTGTCAGAATAAATTCTTTAAATATGTCCGTAGAAAGTAATTCTTCTTTTTTCTAATTACGACTGTGATTTTCTCAACATGTGTGTATAGATCATTATTGTATATTTAATTGAATTATTATTATTAATTTTATTTTTACGCGTATAATTTTATTCCTTACTTGTTTATAGAAGAAATTATTATTTTGATAATATAATAGTCAATGAATGCAAAAAACAAAAAACATCAAGAGTTACTTACCACAATGAAAAATACATAGGGCACACGCACACGCGCGGCCACACAAACACACACACACACACACAGTGTTGAAACAGATTATTATTAAATGTAGATAGACGCAAGACGATTTTCGCTGTTTTCCCCTTGACAATTAACGGAAAGTTCAAAGTCTGTCGGTCGGTATTTTGTTATGACCTTGCTTAATGTCAGAGATCCGGTGACAGAGATCAGGTAAGAGTGTGTAACGCGACCGACCAAACAGGGAACGGGAGGCGGTAACTCGAGGGGGTGGGAGAAGGCAGTTGGGGAGAAATTCCGAAATTATTGCAATTATATGTAGTGACGTGATCTTACGTATAATTACAGCCTGTTTCACAAGTTACGTCTCCCGGCTCGGCTTTAATTAAGAGCCTGATGAAGTTAACATTAGCTAATTACTGGCTAAATAATTATATCCGTTAATTGCGAGCTGCTCTCGAAAATGTCCTACGCATTAATTATTAACGACAAACATAATAATATAGATTGTTTCGTGAAAGATGGGGGGTGGGAGGTTTCGACGTTTTGGGACTGTGATGACGACTTTCGCACGACCCCGTGGCGTCGCGATCAGACCTTGAGCAACAACGGCCGTTACAATTATCGCCACCGCATTTCCCTTTTCTTTCACGTCTCGGTGGCAGCTGTATTTGTGGGCATCGAACGCTTGGCTGCTTTCCTAATTATTTCATTTATCGATTTGTAGAACTGCATTGTTATTACACAAATACTTTCTCCAACACTATGTTATTTTTAATTATTATTTTTTCGTTTTCACATCAGTTGTACGTCTTTTTCTTCTTCTCTACTATTAGGCAGAGACAGCCTTTTCCATCGTCGAATGATTCTTCGACCTTCCAGCGCTACAGTGAAGTCATCAATATAATTTATATATTCCAAGCCCACCCCACCATTAGTGCAGTATTTACTTCTACACGAACGTTACTTTTCTCTGTTCCCACATCATTATTTTTGTTTTCAGAGTACACTGTTACCGTCGAAATTTTCATTACTGAATTGCCCTATTCACTTCGGCCCCTTTCTCGTCATCGGTGTAGCGTTATATATTTTTCTACGATTAACATAAGAGTGTCTTACAAAAAAAAAAAAAAAAAAATTTTTTCACTACAGGAAACTATTTTAGTTTTCGAGTTACATCGTTACATCCAGGGAACAATTTCGGCCTGTTATCTGCGAATGAAGGCCGCTCATGCTAAATTTTTGGAACACACATTTTTGAGAAAAATTCGAATTTTTGTACATGTTTATAATTTGAATCTGTAAATAGTTAAATCTGTTTGTAGTGTTCAATTTATAATAGAGTATGTTAAACATAAATAATTTTCGAGACAGTTGTAAAACTATTAAAAAAATGTGTGTGAAAAACACAGTTTATTGGCATAAATTTACATGTTGAGTTGCCAATAAACTAACAAAACTTTGTGCAAAAATTTGTAGACATATAATTCAAACAAAAAAAAACAAAAAATTAATAGGGAATTTGACTTTTGTTTCGGAACAGAAGTTGATACAAAAATATTATATTTTGTAAACCAAAAACATTAATCTGATACTGGCAAATTTTAGGATAAAAATAAACAAAAATGTTTTACAAATTTCAATTGTAATTGTCACACATTGTTCAAAATGGCTTCTGTCACTGTTTACACAACCCTGCAAGCGATATAAAGTTCACGGGTTGCTTAGTTGTGAATTGTATTGGACTGTTTCGTATAATTTCAACGACATTCTAAACTCTTATCACAGATTCCGCTCTCGTGTTTACTATTTATTCGTTTACTATAATTTTCATATAATCTGAAAGATATCAGCCCTTATCACATTAGGTCACCTTGATGGTAAGTAACGTTTTTCTGCAACGGTTGGTCTCTTCTGTTCTAATCAAAAGTCTTAATTAATTATTAAAATATTATTTACTTTTAATTGACTCGACTTACATAAAATTTCTAAGAAGTAAATTTCTACTTCTCAAAAATGTACAAATTTTTTACAGTTTTATTTATTTATTGGCGCTTTGACAAAATAAATTTATGCCAAACCTAAAAAATGTGTTTCTAACGCACATTTTTTCAGTTTTACAGGACTTGTCTAGGAAATTACTAAACGTACTGTTCTGGAACACAGTTTTCTTTTCATTTTACAGATAGAAAAACATAAAACTCAAGTTTCTCGCCCCAAAATATCTGTTCCAAGAATTTTAGTAGAAAACGGCGAAAATTTTCGTTGGCCCCAACTCGGAAATAAAAGCGATTCCTGACGTAGGTTTATGTAAAGTTTTTTTGTTTATTTTGACCAGTAAATATTGTTAGTAAATAAAAGCAGTAGACGGCTCCCCCCCCCCCAGAACGAAATTAAAGTAATTCTTGGAGAGATAAAACTCTCTCTCTCCTTCTCTCTATTTATGCACCTAAGCATTCAAAGAATTTCGACGAAACCGAAACATCGAAGCATGATAATGTTTTTAGGGTTTTGAAACGTATAATGTGGATTACGTTTGGTGGATTACGTAAATCATTTCCATACCACAGACGATCACAAACAGAGCATGTTAAACCAAATTTATTCTCACTAAAACGTTTGCTAAACTCAATGTCAGCAGCGATTATTTCTGTCTTTATGTGTTTACATATCAGATTTCTTGTCTGTGGGGAATCGAAAGTGAGGAAGCGTCACGTTTTTCGATGACGTTTTTGTGAAATGACCCCCAGCCTATAAACATTATCATGTTAAAATTAATTATTTCCCATTATTCATGGGATACGTGTGAGCACTGCAGGTGACTAACATTAGGCAGCATCGAGCCAGATTATAAACGTTTCTGTAATGCTGTTGCCCCACACACAGTTGGTACGAAGACGATGTCACCGCTGCAAAAGTCTTGGTGGTGCATCACATTTAATTACGCAACGACTGGAAGTGACATTCCATAAGTTCTGCGTCATTACATACAGCGCCCACTGCCATCATAATCCGATAATTAGCACATAAAATTTCCGTTTCCTCTGTTTATGACGCAAACCGCCGCCCGACGCCCACTTCTGCAGGCGTCGTTGCATAATCCGCGCGCGGCGTTGTCGCTGTCGCCATGAATCACTGGCAAACCTTTCACTATATTTATTTATACTAATCAGTTTAAAGTTAACAGTCTACACAATAGGCTTATATGTAGTGGAGCCTATAATCGAATTATAGTTTAAATTGGAATTGACAGTTACTCCTGGAAAATTGTTGAATTCCATTCACTGTAAACTCGCGACTGTTCCCCCCCCCCCACGCACACACAGTAACTGTCCCTGTCATCTGCATAATAAATAAAAAAAGTGAAAAATTAATTCTATAAATCGAGCGATTTATAAAACGGATATCGATGAGTTGAAAATTTCAGTTGACAAAAGGACAACAAAAACTATTCAAAATACTCTTAGTTTCAAAATCTTTCGTATATTATAAGGTTTTTGCGATTTTAGTTTCTTTCTCACATATTGTTATTCTTCATGAGCCGGATTAGGCTGGATAGTGTTAAGTCTCCAGTAAGATCATGTAATATTAATATATAATCAAATGAAAGCCAGAAATTGATAATCATAAAGCATCTGTCAAACATGACATTCACGACAGAAAAATTGGTTCAGATTCCGAGACTAACTTTAGTCTTTTTTTTATAAACACTATTTTTAAGAATATTTTGATAATGTTTTCAAGAAATTTACTTTTTTTCAAAATACGTGATTTAAAAATTAGTAAAAAATTTCAAAAATGGTCGTAGTGTCTGTCTTGTAGCCGTCAGGTTGCATCAGTATGTAGAAACGATTATTATACTCAGAGACCGACGGAACAGCAGTCGACCGAGAATAGGATCGCCACTGGATATGACACCAGCAAACGGATCGAAACGTCTAGAATTTTAATAAATGACCCACGGTCGATATACCGGCTGTGATAGTTTGAACGATATTTATATAGGTTATCGCTCCCATTTTGTAGCCCCATGCACTTGACTTAGTTCAATTCTTCTTCTTCTTCTTCTTCTTCTTCTTCTTCTTCTTCTTCTTCTTCTTCTTCTTCTTCTTCTTCTTCTTCTTCTTCTTCAATACAAGGATTATGCTTCCAGCCTGTTGCGGCTTCAGAGTTGATCCGTCCAGTATTTTGTAGTCTTCTTATCTCTTTGACCTAGACCTACGTCTGCAGCCAGTATTTTCTCTACTATGTTATGCAGTGTCCACATGCTTTAGTTGTTGTCTTCGGTAATGACTGGTTGTCTGTTCAGTCATGAAACACAAAATTTAATTCTATACATTATCATTTCTTATTCTTTCAAATCGTATGCAATTTTTTATTGACCTGATGTACTTTATTTCAGCAGCTTACTGCTCCCTAATGCCCTGTTTTTCAGTACTCTTCTTATTAGTGCTCCACATAGTCATATATGCTTAAATAATACGAGTTTAGTTCTACTGCCCCTCCTCGTCTTTATAAGTAACTGCACGGCGTAAATATTTAAAACTTGAAGCCTCTTCTGTATGACGATGGCGTCGTGTATGACGGTTACGATGGATGGCCGTGACACAGCAGCCCTAACTCAGCCTAACCTCACGATGCGCTGGTAATGCATCTGGAAGACGTTTTTAATACTCGAACGCTCCAAACGAATAATACAGCAGATGAGCAGGAAATATAACTTTAAAATTTCTGTTGGACAAGGTTTAGTGTAAGGTAAAATGTCTGTTATTGTGATTTCATACAAGGGCGTTGAATCAAAGTTTTTCATGTAAGCTTAATATTTAGGCAACGTTGTGATGGAATTTATGCGACTGCTTGTAAATTGTCTATGTTGGAGATAATTTTGGGGTTTTATCAAAACCCTTACAGTTGCTCACGGTTAGCTGCGGATTTCCGACTAGGCAGCACTGTCTAGGGCCTCAACGCTGATCCGGGGGGGGGGGCAAAATCTTGATCAAAATTTGATGAAACATCATTTGGATTCCTGTATAAGTTACTTAAAATTGAAGAAAATTAAGTTCGACACAAAGTGACTTTCTGGTGAAAACATATCCAAATGACGTATCTGAAAAGCTAAGTGAGGAGTGTGTTAACTTCAAAGAATTTAAAAAGCACTAGGATTAGACGTAAAAGATCATCATGTTCCAGGAAAGCTCTCGAAATGTATTCGCAAAAAGCAACTGATCTGGATTTTTCCCAAGTTAGAAATTGGATTGAGAATATTTCCTGCGTGATGACTACAAATTTATCTGGTTAAATGTCTTTTAATGTACTTTAAAATAATAAATACTTATCTAAAATCTCTTCACGGGAGATAGATGTTCAAGCTCCGCCAGCTTTGGCTTAAATGCTGAACTTGTTCAAAATTTGCGATTCGTTGGTGTTATTTGAAAAATTTTTTCTTCAAAGTCACATTGAATTGTAATAATTCTTTAGGACTGAACAGTAATAAGACATTTGAAATGACTTATCATTTGATAATAAAGATAAATTCAGCAAAATAATATTAAAAAAAATGGACCATTGTAAGTAAACCGTAGTTTTAAAAGGTTTACTTTCTGATAAACGTTTTCTAGATCGTGTCATAAATCTTTTAAAATGGGTTGTTTCACCCTTCAGGATTGTAGACTTATATTTATCGAAGTAATATTAAATGCTGGGTTATTAAAGCAAGTTCTTTGCTGTGTAATAAGAATTATAATTCTAAATAAACAGAAATAACAATTCTATTCTTGTTTTAGTTTTACTAATCACTTAAAATCTATCGTAATAAAAAGCGGTATTGGTTTGTAATTGCGGAAATACACATCTGCCAATTTATGATTAATTTCTTAATAATTAATTAATTTTGTAATTTTATTGTGTTGTCCTTAATCTATTTTAATGATCGCGCATAACGTTTCACAAGAGTATTCTATGTATTCTATTATAAAGTGCATTTTTAAATGAATCATTGTAAAATACTTTTTACTGCAGTAAAAGCTGAAAACAAAGTCTCAAGGAGACAAGAGATACAGAACAGCTGAAAATGTGTTAAAATCGGATACGTTTTCCTGTTCTTTTGAAAATTAAGGGGGTTCACTTATCGACTCCGTGAATAGTCCCCCAAAGTCTTGGAGAGGATGATTAATGCCTTATGGACTCATTTCTTGATGAAAGGAAATATCCAACCGCACCTCCAAGTGGTCGGGGATGGGCAACACCTACAGGTGGCTAACGCGGCTCTGGAGACCGAGTGACAGCCGGTATAAGCTGTTCCTCCTCTACTTGTCATTGTCAAGTAGAGGTTAGGGCACCCTCTTGCTCTTGGGGTGAGAAATTGCCCCTAAACACGGATGACCTTCCATTGGTCAATGACGTAGGATGTGGGAGGCAAGGAGAAACCACCACATTAAAGATCCTTATGGATATCTCAACAGGGAAAACTGGTCTCTTTAGTCTGGTAAGACAGCCAGTTTATGGGAGAACACCCAGACAGATAATCGGGGTGGACGTTAAGCCTGAAGGTGGCAGCTCTACCATACGTCTTACCCTGCGAAATGCTAGTTACGTATCCAGGAGACATATTCACTACTAAATGCCCTCAAATAAGGAATAGCATAGTAGCACTTAAGCTTAGAAATACTAATCGATCCATTTTTTTTCTTGATTTTGCCATAACGAAGTATAATTTCTACTAAATGGAGCGATTCTAATAACACGCTTTCAATATTCAATCTTCGTCTTTCGCTTAAGGATAACGTTAGAAAGACCACAAGCCTTAAATGTTTATAAGGTTATGGCTGTGCCTTGAGATCTATATGGAAACGATCCGTCTATAGGCTAAAATAAGCTTTTAAGGTCAAAGGAATAACGTCTTGGGGTAACAAGAGTCGATAGACTTGAAAATAAGGGAGTCAGGTAGGGTCGTGTTTCAAATTTAAATAAAAAGATTCCTGAATACTGAGAATTGTGTAAGAGCCGTATGTTAAGAATGAAGGACTTTCGAAAGAAATCCTATTTTATGGACTCAGAGGAACAAGAAATATTGACAGGCTTAATAGGAAATGGGTCGATCAGTGAGTCGTAATTGACCAAATGGTTTGTGTTTATGGTAGAAGAAAACGAAACAACAATTTCTGTGCAGAAAACAAAGGCAATGACTTTTCTAGGTGTTCGGAACGGTGTACAGTGTTCGGAACAAAAAACAGGTCTGTATGGTAGTCGTATAGAACAGGTTATTTCAAATATTGAAACGAATGATTCATGGTTGTACTTTAAAAATGTTGTTAAATACGTTTGAATCGAATCCGCCCTTACATTCCTGTACGAGGGTCGTAAGACAGACTGCTGTTGCGAAAAAACGGATAAACGGAAATTACAAGATAATTTTAGAAGTGTATGTTTCCATCTCTGTATTCAATTTTCAATATCTATTCAGCATTAATTTGAGTAATCATAACTTCAGTTATCTTATTCACGATAATGCTTTTTCGCAGACAATACGAGAATAGTACCTTACATTTGAAGAATAGTGTGGAACGATTTGGTATTTGCTTTCAGGAATGTAAAACTGTTCGAAATGTTCTTGCGTACGACTAAGCGGTGGAGAAAAATTTGTGTGGATCGTGCAGATTTGACTAAGTTGGTTGAACAATCCAAACTTGGCAGAGCACAAATGATTGGTATAGCTACATCGGCCAGATGAACGACAGTCAGAACCCTTCGATGTTATAATGTGTTCTTAATTGCGCGGCACTTACCGACACTGTACCTGTACAACAATCAGATTCCACCGCTAGTAACATGAGATTAGCGGTTTGAGTCCACATTGTCGCTGTGTTGCCATTCATCAACCGCAGCTTATCACCTATAATGAAGCCGGCCCGTCGTGTTGCCGTCACTCTGCTGTCGGTATAGCCGTTGGTTAATGGCAATGGCGTGTGCAGAAATATGTCAACAACGTAACTACACTGATGAGAGATAAAAAACTCATTACTACTGGTAACAGTTGCTTTGATGTCGACTGCCATTCCCTTGACATGACATACTCCCCTGTCATGTCGAGGGAATATTAAGGAACGTTCTGCAAGACCAGTAGACTGACAATATTTTGGTATACTAACGGTTTCTTGAGAGAGAGAGAGTGTGTATTTAAAAGTCAACGCAATAGTGTAACACTATAATACAATAAATAGTGTATACCAACATGATTTGGTAGTTTACACAGAAAATGTGCCATTCACCTTCATGATAAAGCCTGTCCCCGGACTGGACTGCCTGTTCCCGCTTGAAACCATCGAAGAACCGTTGGGAGATTCTACCAAGTATACTTGCAGCCCCCGTCTTGCTCCATCAGTTTATTAGGTCGCCTCAGGGAGCATTACGTGGTACCAACTTACAGAGCAACAAAGAGGTAAATAAAAATGTCCTAAAGTGGCTTCAACATTAGTTTTAGAATTCTTCGGTGTAGGTATGAGGAAGTGTGTAAACAGTTGAGACAAGTGTATAAATGTATGGGAGGATTATGTTCATAATTAAGAAATTCTAACGTCAATTAAATGTATTGTCTTTCCTCTGCAGCAGTGTATCGAATGACCGTCGCATGTTGTGTTGCAAGCTGCGACAGTGTTGTCCAGATTTCAAGGTTGCCGTGCGTGTCCGTGTTCGTCGACACGCCGAACGAATACAACAGCAGCGAGCGTTGTTGTTTGTTCTTCACTAACAGAGAGATACATGTGAGCCCTGGCAGGGGGCAGGGACGGGATGCGTCTGTGTCCGGCCGCTAAGGGATGAGGGTTAATTTCACGCGGCGTGCACGCGCCTTGAAGGCCGGCCGCCGCTGTCAAAAACCAGCGTCGTAACGTAACTTTACGCCGGACAAACATTACATCACAGGCACACGGGACCTCCCTTACCGCGCCGACCGTTGTCCTCCACCGACTGTTTTTACACTTGTTGTAAACGTGTATCCGTCTACAAGCAGATTGGATGTTCAACAACTTCTCCGATACACATGTTCACAACGTGAGCCTGTTTCTGTCCTTTTGAAATTATAGGCCACGGTTGTAGTAACCAGCTGCGCGTCCGAGAGGGGACCCAGACCCTCCCAAAATTGAAAAGCTACGATATCTATTGGGTAAATTTCGTGATGGGGACAACGTTGACCACAAAACTATATAGCAAACAGAATTTCCCTAAACATTGGTGACTGTATAACACTTAGGTCCAAAGCCATTATTCTGTACGAAAAAGATGGGTTTCAGCATAAATGCACTTTAAATTGTTTTATTTCTACCATACAATATTAGGTCTACAATGTGCCATACACAAACCTTGTTTTCAAGAACTTCAATTTCGACTTTAACGTTAAACCGACTTTAACTTTCTGTAGGTTTTTTTAAACGACAAAAAATGATTTAATTATTTTTCCATATGCTTTTGTATTTAAATAATTTAGTTATATGCTTTAACAGACTATGTAGTGTCCAGGAACATTATGTCGTAGACCGTTCAAACTGAATTTGTCAAACTACAATTTGAATAGTCGCATTTGTTTTTTCGAATTTCATTTTACAAAATAAAAAACAGTAAATGTTTCTATTATTTTATATAACAAATCCACTGTAGTAGGGTGACCTTGTTACCAGACTTTGGCGTTTGAATGTTGTACATTTTTTCGGATCAAAATCCTGCATTCCACATTGCTGGAGGGGGTATTCCTACCCCAAAATATCCGGAATGGCCAACTCTTTGATTCGATGCTTTCAGAATCCAATCTGGCCTCCTCGGAAAACGAAATTCTAGACGCTCATCTGGCAGACAACCGTTTGTAGTTATGCACTGTGTCGCTGAGCTTGCCAACTTTAAATGCCTACTGAATATATACATACGTATTTTCTTATCTATAGTAACTATGGAACTACGCACAAAAACAAATTAAGATAATAATATTTATCCTACTTTCTCTAGAATTCAATTTAAAAAAGTACGTTTTTTTCTGAAATATTTAATCTAATATTATTTAATTCGGATAAACAAGAAAGTTAACAGCCCTACGTAATGTCAGTGTATGTGTTTAATTACAACAAATATTTTCTGAAATCACTGTTCGGAAGTATTGGTCACAGTTTTGAAAAAACAACTCTTTTTATTAAGATTTTCATCAGCCTACCATCAGTGGGTTCAATGGCGTTATTGTTCAGTGGCTTCACCTTGCTTAATTGTTCAGTGTCTGGTCACTTTCGACTTCAACCACACTTTTGAACGCGCTGTTACAGATGTACTACACATACTATAGATATTATGTGTCAATAGTTACGGCTCTGTCTGCTCTTTTGTTGTTTTTTTTTGACATTTTTGAAGTACTCACTTAAATTTACTTAACAGGTTTTAAATCGTCCAGCGCATTGGCGTAGGCAAGGGGCTGAATGAGGCGCAGCCCCTAGAAATTAGGATCTTGAACAACTCATCGTATACATTGTCTGCGTAGGATACAATATTATCCAACAAGTAAATCAGCATATGAGAAGGGACGCGAAAAAGTAGGGAAAACTGTTTCAGATTATTCAAATAGGTTTTGTGGAAGCCAACAATTAAGTCTGAGACGGCATCCTGATTCAAGCCGAATCGAGCTGGACGAACCAGCGAGACTGACGGAAAGTTTGAGTCTTCTGTTGTATTTTAGTGACAAATATATGAAAGACTGTCCCAAACCATGTTGGAAGTAGAAAGCCAGAGAAAACGTAAAAGAGTGAAACCAAGGAAGCAGTGGACACAGGCAATAGAATAAATTTGTAGAAATCGATAGAGGAATTAAAAGAGGTGGTGGAGGAACTGGATAAGGATATGAAATAAACTGAAACTTATACGTCATGAGGAAATGATAAGAGGGTTTTTTTTAACCAAAACCTAAACATAGGTGAAGCATATATTTATAGCATGTTTAAAGCCTATATTTATGAAGCATGTATAAAAAGTTTAAAAGTTTAGTTTTATTTGGTTTTTATTTTTTGCAGAAAATATATTATTATATGAATGTTCTTTCAAAATATAGTAAAAACTCTGTAGCAAATTTTATAATGGTATTTGTATATTATTTAATTATTGTGTCGTATTCGGTAGACCCGTAATCAGATTTATATGAAGAGTTTAATAAACGAAACAGAATTATGAAATAAAAGATTAAATTTGAATCCAACAGTGTAAGCTCTTTTTAAAATATCATTTTTTTATTAGTTGAAAAGAAAAAGCGTAATACGATATTTTTTTGTTGCAATATTAAAGTATATCGGGTGTCGTATCCGCGACTCTGTTCGCTTTCAGTACTACGTATACGGTCACGTCGAGTGTCGAACACGAGACAGATTTTCATTTTTGTAAAATGATGAAAAAAAACTATAATATTTATCGGACGTCGAATCTGAGACGTGTGTTTGTTTTGTTTAATAATATTTCAATAAAAAAGAAAAAACGCCCACCAGGGCGCGGTATGAGCTGAACAAAACACGAGAGTTACACCACAGCCTGAAGAACCGTGAGACATTGGTTGAAATACAATAGAAACATTGATTAACCAACGGACCCAACTGGAATAGTGTATGTTATAAAGTTAAGCCGGGTGCACGCTAGGCTACTTTACTTATTGATTTTGTAATCTCATTAATACAATTACAGTGACTTGAAACTGATATTTGTTCTACCCACTACTGACTGTTTCTAGTTCCCTCTCCCCCCCCTCTCTCTCTCTCTCTCTCTCTCTCTCTCTCTCTCTCTCTCTCTCTCTCTCTCTCTCTCTCTCTCTCCTACATCAGTGCTGCCATTGTTCTATAATTGCGTTGTACTTATTATTACCACTGTTGTTGCAACTGATAATTAATTTTTCAGAGTGATCGTTTCGATTTAATAATAAATTAGCAGCAATACTAGTAGTGTTAGAAGTATAGTAACAGTAGATTATTCGTTAAGAAATAATTATATCAGTAATTACAAAAGCTGTTGCCGTAATAATAATTGTATTTTATATTGTTTTTTCTTTTTGTAATTGTACATTAATTATTGTTGCGAAGTATCGATTTCATGGCAGCAGTGTGTTAATTTTCGTCGTTATCGGTAGAGAGCGCTTAGTCGTATGCTCGGTAGGAATAAACACACATTTTTCTTCCTAAGTAGCCCCAAAGTGAAGTGATCTGGTGGAATCGCATTTTCTCTCCTTACTTTCGACCGATCGACGCGCTGTTGCGCCCAATCGTTCAGGCTCTCGTTTCACGATTGAAGCTTTGTCATGTCACGAATCTCGTATTTTAAACTCCCTCGCTTGTCTATACATTGGGTTTGTATTTATTGTTCGCCTCTTCAGAATTCTCTATTTGGGCTAAACGTATGGTTTCGTATGGCGGATGCTCTGTTGTTTCCCTGGCTCTTTCCACTGCGTTATTTAAAACTATTTCATTTATTACTTTCTGGTTTACTTTACTATAAGAGTTTCCATTTCACAAACTCTTCTGGCTGCAGGTCCAAAGCAGTAGTAGTAGTAATACTACTACTACTACTACTACTACTACTACTACTACTACTAATAATAATAATAATAATAATAATAATAATAATAGCAGCTAATTTTCGCTTCTTCTTCTTCTTCTTCTTCTTCTTCTTCTTCTTCTTCTTCTTCTTCTTCTTCTTCTTCTCTTCTTCTTCTTCTTCTTCTGCTTCTTCTTCTTCTTCTTCTTCCAAAGTGCTACATCAACTTTGTCACTACTTATTGCCACACTGCTAAATACTTCGTTCTTGACGAGGACTTTCGGTGTCTCCACCATCTTCAGGTCGTTTAATACCTGAAGATGGTGGAGACACCGAAAGGCGTGTGGCAATAAGTAGTGACAAAGTTGATGTTAAGATGGCTCCTAATAAAACTAACACAACTGGCAAAGTGCTACAGCCTAGCTTCCTCTCCGCTAATATAGACACCACACACTTCTTCCAACTCTTGGTTTCCGTCCTTTTAAAATCTGCTTCCGTCTCCTTTAGTCATCGCCCTCTCGGGCTATCTAACCGCCTCACTCTTTTCCACTTCCCCACGCAGAATTCTCTTTAGGCGCCTGCTCTATCCATTCTCTCCTTACGGCCATTCTAGACTCAATAAATCGTACTATATGTCTTTCTTCGAGTGAAGCATCTTTTCTCACAGTTGTCTCTCATCCCCCAAATGTCTCCTTCTTATATTTTCATTTATTTTTATTATAGTTTTTAATTAAACAACTTTAAAAGTATCTATATGTGCTGTTGTAATGGTCTAAGCTTCTGCTCTGTATGTTACCGCCGAGCTGATCATAATTCTGTAGAGCTTCATTTTACTACTTCAAGAGTTCCTTTTGATCTGATGAAATAACTGAGCTCAATTAGTAACTAGAACAACTGGACGATGCCTCAGCCTCGCGTACGCTACAACGCTACAAGTTGGGTTTAAGTCAGAGACTGACAAATATCCGCTATTCATCTGCAAAAAATCAGTGGGTTTAGAAATTCTTGACGTGAAATGATCAAACAGACGGAATAACTATCCACCTGTCTGTGTATGTGAAGGGGGGCGTGTTCTCTTACGACTTTTGAACCCCAGATCTTACGTAATACATTATAACCAAGTTTGCAATTAACTTCGTAATGCTGAGTTCTTCGTAATGTTAAGAAAAACTCAATGAAACTTCAACTACTAGTTTAACTACGTAGTATTTATCTCTGTCTCTCTCTTTCACACACACACACACACACACACACACACACACATACACACACACACACACACACACACACACACAGAGGCGAGTTATCTAAAGCTGTCGCCCGATCCTCGGATCCAAATCTCCATCTACTTTTCTGTTTCCAGTTCTCGGCCGTAAATACTCTAATCGTCATTTCAGCATTAACTTCGTGTCTCCTTTGCTCCGAGATCCAATCCCACATTCCAACAGGCCAAACGTCTTCTGACATATAACGTAGGTGCTCAGAGCCAGGGCAATCGTTTGACATCTGTAGCAGTCATAATATTCAATTTGAGTTTCCATTTCATCACTTATGGCATTGTTACGCACTCTACCTTGTCCAATAGTTCACCTCATTTATAGGTTACGTTTACCATAATTCTGAGCCATAAGTGGGTAAGCATTTTAGTAACCTTTCTTACCTTTCCACTCCGTATACGCCTTGCACTAACCGCGCTGTCTGTATTCGCCGTTCCGGTACTCATTTCGTAGTTACATCCTTCACGCCCAACTACGTCTAATTACACTTTTGAAATTTTTGTTTTGTGTAATTTTTAGGACCGTAAATCCAAAACCTGCTCCCGTTCATCGGTTTGAATTTACGAAAAATAGTAGATGTCTGTTTCATCTTGCTTGGAACCGCTCTGTAAAAAAAAAAAGTCGTCAGTAATTGGTTCTCCCATGTTACAACAGTGACGCCTCCAGAGTCCCATTTAGGTCTATATCTTTCTGACATGTTTCCTCAATAAAGAAAATATTTTTAAGCATGGGCGGGATTTCACCTACGGGATTGGAGGGGCAATCAGGCGCACAGGAATCGACGATTTTTTTTAAGCGAACCAAGGTGAAGGCGTTCTTCATTATTGCCTTCATTATTGAGGAATGAGCTAGATTTATGCAGTGTTCGGATGTAGAGGCGTTGGCATTACCCCAGAAAGACACGCTGTAACGGGCAGAAAGGTAGGCTGGCGAGAATTTTAACCTCCGAACGGGCGGAAAGGCGAGTTAGCGAGAATGCTAACCTCCGAACAGACAGAAAGATAGGCTCTCTAGATCGCCTTTCTGCTCGTCTATCTGCTGCCCACTCGGAGGTTATATTTTTTACTAGCCCTTCAAAAGACACACATGCACGCACACAAATATGAAAAAATTAAATAATCTGGAGGGGGCCTCGGTTTTTCTATTGCCTAAGGGCCCCCAAGATGGCTATTCCGGCATTGGATGTGATAATTCCCGAGGAAGTTCTTTATTTTACCAAGTGGTTAACTTTTCGTTACATATAGCTAAGCTTGAATAAGTTAAACTACGCAAGAAAACTAGATTTGAAAAGCCTTCCGATGGCTTGTCAAATATCGCACAAAGCTACGGCTCACTAATTTGTAATTTATTTGATAGATATTGGGGATTAAATGCCCCTCTTGCCATCCCCAAATGCCGCCCATGTTTTTAAGTGACTCAATAAATCACTGTACGTCTTACATTTATAGATGGATCGTTTTCAGTATAATTGACATTGGTTTTTTCCTAAAAGTGATTGTATGTAAAGAGGATGAATTGGGAGGCGTTTGCACCTGATCAGAACATCCCAAGAAGAGCAGATACGAAGCTTCAGGATTTCCGTAGATCTGATAAACTCCCAAGAATACCTATGCCAAGGTCAAGGAAAGAAAAACAGAGGAAACATAACATTACCAACACAGTTATTAAAAGCAGACAGAATGTATGGTGCAAAAAAAAACATGGAGATACGTTGAAGCAGACAGAACAAGGTCAAACCCTTGGAAAATGGATACACTGAGAAGATCTACAGAATATCAGCAGTTGACATATTGTCTAAAGAAAGAATACGAGATCTAATGAGGACAAAAATGCAATACGGGTATGTGAATATGTGCCGTAAGATCGATTACCTAATCTGACTGTAAGAGTGGATACCACGTGGAACAAGATAAACATGAAGTCAAAAAAATCTTGGCATCATATAATCATTATGGCCACAAGGAAAACAGATGTATTAGGAAGACTGTAGCGGAACAGGGAAGATTGGAGTTAAAAGTAGCTCGACGCTGTAAAACCGAATAACGATGCATAAATAAGGAAAGAATTCATCTTAGACTGTATAATGATTCGCTCCCTACTCAATAGGGGAAGGACGTTTCTGTTGTCCAATGCGGTGTTGAGCGTAAGAGTTCTCGAGATAACAAATGATCGTAAGTGTGTGGTCCTGAAGATAAAACGGCCCGCAAATCGATTGAAGCTTTCTATATACATTATGGTTAATTGTTCATTGATAATAATATTATATACCTCTCGAGGGAAGAAAATCGCTGCGGACTTTCCAAGGGTGGTATACATGTGGCTGTGTGCGTTATTTAATTACTGAAATTAATTAATCTAGAGAGAGAAAGGGAGAGAGAGAGAGAGAGAGAGAGAGAGAGGGAGAGAGAGAATGCGTTTTATGACGTCAATTAAAAATCTTAATTATCTTCATATATAAGATAATTGAACGTCAAAACAAAATTGAGTTGGGTTTCGCAATAACTTAATATTATTACCCCCGGTGTAGTCTCGCGTTGCCCCCCCTCCACGCCGCCTCATCTACTCATTAACTGCACATTACGTTAATTTGTAAAATAGTTTACATCTTTTCTTCTCGATTTGAGCGTGTTTTACAGTCAATTGCCTGTTTTATAATACGCGATGGTGTATGAGTAGCGCTCCTCGTTCTTAACTACAACGCAGACTCGACTGGATGTGTCAAAACTATAGAGAGGGACGGGTTACTGTTGTGATAAACGTAGTCAGGCTTTTTATATTTCTTGTTATGTTTCTGTATTATGAGTGCAGGTATTATTTAGGTATTGTTATAGGCTATACATTATATACATAATTTTATAAAGACTCCAAAATTTAAAACCCCGTAAATTTCTAGCCATGTGCAGCAAAATGGCAGTAATACAAGATAGGCGCTAGGCAACACTTTATTGTTTGGAAACGAACGTTGGAGCCTCACCATGGAGGAGCCAACATTGATATGGGGCTCGGCTAGCTTTCCTTTAGATATAATGCAGTAGCACATGGTTGACACTTCCATTTCTTATCTACAAAAATTAAAGAAATATTAACGTAAAAACCCTGACTATCCTATTTGATAATGACAGTAAATTTTCTATAATGAAATGTAAAGGAATAATTGTTTTAAAATTTTGGGATTAAAATTTGCAGTATAATTTTGGTAATGTATTATTATTATTATTATTATTTTAACCAGCCTAAGCCAAAATTTAGTAAATTTTGGATAAATGAGTGAAACATCGTGCTTTGCTAATTTTGTTCGATTGATATGAAAATTAATTTCTAAATGTATGTTATTATTTTGTAAAAAATTAAATTATTTCATATTTATTTTGTATTGTATGACAGTAGAGGTACTTCACTGGTTAAAGTTTTGTACTGTACTGTTTTGATTATATTCTTGTATAGTGTTTTTATTTTATACAACTAAGAATATACTAGAGGTGTTCCAACATAAATGTGGTTTTCACCTATAACGCATAATAATTGCACATCAGCATTCCCAGTGGTCAAATTGCTAAGTTTTGAATCCATCGACATGATAATGTTAATTTTTGGGCTTTATTCGTTTATAAGCAACTACGGAAATAACAAGATAACCAATTATAAAACAGCGGCCTTCTTTTCTTTTCACCTGAGCCTTAAAGCGAACAGAACTGACAGCCGCTCGCAGCTTGTTAAACCCTGACATTACAGTGAGAAGTTTAAGTGGAAAGGCTTTATTGGAAAGATAACTGAATTTTATAAGATCACGTCTGTGCCAGTGTTACTATATGGAAGCGAATCCCGAGTACTGACTAAGAAGGAATACGACACCATGGAAACGAAATTCTTTAAGCTCGTGAAAGGTTGTACTAAATGGATAGGATGAGAAATGGTAAGTTAAAAAATAATCAAAAATGTTTTCAGTCGACGAAGATTGGGACTTTTGTTTAAAGCATTTGTTGATTTCACCGTAATCATCATTAGCATCATTGCTGTCGTCGTCGACATTATCTTCATCATCGTCGTCGTCGTCGTCGTCATCGTTATCGTAACTGCCATCATAAGATATATATAAAAATCAAATTGTATGACAATTTTAGACAACTGGGTAAGATTTA
Organism: Magicicada septendecula; assembly: GCA_034769895.1. Taxonomy (NCBI): domain Eukaryota; kingdom Metazoa; phylum Arthropoda; class Insecta; order Hemiptera; family Cicadidae; genus Magicicada; species Magicicada septendecula. Next base: position 406,056,542 of record CM068374.1, on the reverse strand, counting down.
GACAACAGCGAAGGCGCAATAGAAGAGATAATGAGGCTGGAAACATTAAGATGGACATACGTTGTGGTAGACTAGGCAGATCAAAAGGAAGAACCTTCTTCTTCTTCTTCTTCTTCTTCTTCTTCTTCTTCTTCTTCTTCTTCTTCCCCTTCTTGACAGGATTAGGTACTTCTTCCTGTTCCGATTTCACCACCTTATTCTCGGTCTTCCAACAGTTTTCTTTTCCACGGATTAAACTTTGAACGTCTGACTACGCTACTACAGTAGAGACATACAGCTACTAGAGGCATCATATACACACCATTACGACTCATTCTGCTTTTTTGTTTGTTTGTTTTAAATACGTATGGGTAAATTTGAATTTATATTGACGTTATCTTACACAGGGAGTTTCCAAAACTTCAGGGTGATGCCAAACTTCAGGAAAATAATTCTACTCGTTAAACTGAAGGAAAAATATCCAATAAGCATTATGTCGGAAAATGCTTTGTTTTCCGTCTGTCATAAGATGTGGAGTTGAAATTTGGTGCATACAGTGAATTTATCATTTCTGTGTCTTCACAAAACAAACCAAAATATTATCTTAAAAGTTCTCAAAATGGCGGGTGATTGATATTTGTATCTCCAAATTTCACAAAAATCAGCCGTATAAAAAAAAAGTGTTATTGGGTAGAACATTATCTCTACCATTCGTAATCCAGTCACCTTCTTTATGGAATTTATCATCATCTTCAAGGATTAAACCAAGGATGGTTCAGTCCGGTCCCAAACAGGCAAAGATTAGAGCTGGTCACTCCAGCGCTTCCTCGGACGTCTCACATCTCTCCGTCCCCTCGGCTTATAGTTCCATAGTTGTTTGGGGATGCGGCACTCATTCATTCGGGAAAGACGTTCCCACCAATTCAGCCGATACTGGGCAATCCTGTCGAGTATACTCATAATATTCAGTTTAAGGAATTCGGATAAAAAGTAACAAACATTTACATTTCTTTTATAACAAAACAGGCAAAAAACTGTAAGGTAAATACCCAAATGTTTCGTTATAAAAGAAATTTAATATTTCCGTTAATTTTTATTCGAATTCCATAAACAAGGTACCATTGGATCATGACTAAAAGCTCTAATGTTTTATGTAATAAGACGATTTTGTTAAAATGACTGACTTCTGTGAAAGTTGGAACTAAAAATTCAGTTAGCTGCCAATTTGAAAATATTTAAGATAACATTTTGATTTATGTAGTGCTTGTAAGAATGACTACACTTACTTTGTATACCAAATTTCAACTTCATATCTTTTTTTTTATTATTTACACGAACAGGCCAGCCGTGGACCACGCGAATTTCATTTCCTTTTCTTCTCCTGCCAGAAGGTCCTCATTCGACTATGCGCCGCCTTCCTTTCCACTGTCCACCTGTTTTTCGTCTACTTCTCACCGCAGAGAACCTCAAGATTTTGAATTTCTGTATGTATTTCTATCCACACAGTCGTTCAAAGAAATACCCAGTTTCATAATTTCCTCCTTGAGTTGTTTGGTGTATCCGTTCAGACTGGAAAGTTACCAAATATAGTTGAAAATTTGTTTATTTAATCTGGACCAATCCATCTGAACCATATGTTCAAAGAATCTCAGTCTTTTCCTTCGGGAAGCCGTTTCCAGATCCCTGTACAGCTCTTCTTAGGGTCTGTGCGTGAACCCATCTTCAGTTTTCTTGGGCCCATAAATTTTCCGAAGAATTCTTCGTTCAATTTTAAGAAGAGGTTCCAAATTTTGATAGCACATTGTTTCCACTCCATACATGATCACCTGTTTCTTATTTTATTCAGAAGTAATTACTTTTTTTTGTACAAACACATACAGACATACAGCCTGAAAATAAAGCACTTTTCGACCTTCGTTTATTGGACATTTTTCTTCAGTTCAGATGAGTTCAGTCACTCATTTTCCGAAGTTTAACACCATCTTTTGGATACACTCTGTATAATTTAAGTCGTCCATTGTGTCATTGGAAATCATTACACCACGAGCCATACTTGATCCTGTAAAAGAGTCTCGGAAAACCGTAGGTCCCTCATTAAGAGTAGGAAATGACGAAGAAGAAGAAGAAAATACGAAACATTTAAAATCAGCTGTAATATTTTTTTTATACAGTTCTGACGGATGTTTTTTGTACCAGTTAAGAAGATTAATTAAAGTGTTTATTACTTTTCTGCTGAACCGAATTTTTAATTTGGAGTTAACGACGCCTCATCAAAGTGTTAACAATTTCCAAGTAAATTAACGCCAACATAATCACACCGCAGTGTCGTTCTGGCGCATGATTCGGTCGTCTTCATTCAAATTAAATTAACGAGCCTCTACTAAAATTAACTACCGGTTTTTATTAATGTATCTAGGCTACAGACAGTCTAAATTATAGGGTTTACAGGTACACACACTCGCTCTCGAAAATAATTAACAGTTTGTTATGTTTATCTTTTGTTTCGTGTAGATAGCTGCGTTTCTTGCGTCGCGTCCTGATGTACAACAAACAAGGAGGTAATGCTAATGTACCATTTTACGCGTACAAAACTCGTTACACGAAGACGAGAAGTCGTTACATAGACAGCTGATAAGTTGGGAATAGTCAGCAGCTCTGTTTAACATTTATAGAGACTAGTTGGTGGAGGAAGGGCGACTGTTATTATCTGTCGGTAGCCGCCCAGGTATCACAGCCAAGAAGGCAGAAAACGAGCCTAGAATTAAACAAAATTGTTTTCGCTTTATAAATCTAATAGACATTATTTCGTTGAAAAGATCGACTACGTCTTAGTAGCTTTATCTTGACATGAAAATTTATATATATATATATATATATATATATATATATTACATTTAATATTTATACATAAATTTACCTCAAGATGTTATTTTTCTATTTGGAACATGTTTCGGGTACTATCTTGTACCCATCCTCAGCCTTCCGGTTTTTTTGTCTGGTGAAGTACATATGTGTTGTTGGTTGACTATTGTGGCTTCCTGTTGGCTTCTGGTATTTCAAGTTGGTTTTATTGTGTGTGATTGTGGTGTATGTGTTAGTTTTTTGTTTATTTTCAATGTTGAGTGCTTTGAATATTGTGTCATGTTTTGTATTGATTTGTATTTGTTCAGGTATTAGTTTGTTTTCTGTTTTATGTTTGTATATTTGTAAATTTTCCCATATGTTCATTATGGTGCCTTTGTGTGGTATATGTTTTATTAGTGTTACATTGGTTATGTCTGGGAATTCATGTCCTGTGTTTATTGCATGTGTGGCTAAATTGGATTTATATATTTCTGGTTTTTTGTATGCATTTAGGTGTTCAAAATAACGTTGTTATAAATTACGTTGTTATACATTATAAATTTATGTATAAATATTAAATGTATTATATACATCAAGAAACGGACTGTAGCAGAAAGTGATTGAAATATATATATATATTGTAACGCAACAGAAATGCTGGCACCATGTTACATAAATATTATATTAACAAAATAAAAAGCAAGTCAATATCTAACCCCATGATAAAACAAAATTCTAATAATTACATTTATAATGATAGATAAAGATAAATAAGGATGCAAGGTAGAAATAACAAGAATAAACAAACCTGTAAGTTAGATAATAGTTAATGATCTATGTTCAGTGAAAAGTAAATCAATGTGATACTGATGAGAAATGTACGAAGTAGAATAGTACAGAAATTGTCAAAGTAAACGACCATGAAAGTAAACAAAAATGAAACAATAATTTACCTTATAGCAATAGCAAGTAAGGATTCTGAATTAAGTGATATTATTTTGTGACAACGAATGTTATGATAAAGTTTATGTTATGTTATACCAATTACTTGTTGAGTTAATGAAAGGTAATGAAATAAGATGTATTATTCAATTACTGTTGTAGAATGATGTGTGAAGCAGCTAGTTAGCGTTAATAGATTTCAATTGTCTTATATGTGATCCATAGATCAAGATAAAATTGTCATTAGATAGGAAAAGAATAATTGTTTATGTAAATGTTAATAGTTAAGATTTGATTATATATATGAATTTATGTAAAAGGGCTATAGTTGTTTACCAGTTATAAACACAGGTAGGTCCGTATACAATAAAAGGCCTAACAGCCAAAAACACTATATAACCACTCATAACATAAAGGTTAGGTACATAAATTAATAATAAGTAATGAATACGGTTCGAAGAGCTAGGAAAAAACATTAAATTAGTAATGATATATAATAAACCATGTCAATTTATACAAATTATGATAATGCCACAATGCCATGATATCGATTGATAACGTTTGATATCGAAAAGGTAGTAAATATAAAAGAAATAGGCTCATATATCAAAAAACCAGCAGAATATGTGTAGAAAATAATAAACCAATTATCGGTAAAGTTATATTCCGATATGATAGCAAATTAATAAGGAATAGACAAAAAATATATGAAATAAACACTATATACAAAACATGTAGAAGGAAGAAAAATAGTGGGTTGCTATGGACTACAGGAAATGAAGAAGTTGTTGATTTTCAATTATTGATTTTTATGATCTGAATGTGATGAGATTAAAGAACCTAAGAAATATCTAATATAATCAGAATATACTAAAGTATTTGATACTCTTATAATATATTAACTCTTGACAGTACAGTTTAACCAAACAAGACTATAATATGAAATCACAATAGAAAATAAATAGCTGGGTTCTACAAGGAAGGACTTGAATTGTCCCATATCCGAAAGGAGTTGATAATATATTAAACCCAATATAAAGAATTAACTGTATCACAACCAATAATATACACTACACTGGAAATTATAACCTTTCAAATACACGGAACATCAATAATTGCTTCAACCGAGAGAAGAACGTATTTGGATCCAGGAATTGCAGAAGGAGCATCAATCGGGCTGTAAATCAATCCAGAGAGCTGTATTTCCGAGGTGGACAGGACAAGAATTCCATTTTACTAAACCGAAGAAAGAATATTGTACGGCATAATCATCCAGAACAGTAAAGTTATCAATCAACGCCTACACGATTTGCTTCGTTCTAGTCTGGTAAATTATTATTGTATAAATCATATTAACTACACAACACTTCAAATTTGTAAATCTTGCATTCTTATCTATGTATTTTTAATCTTCCCCACAGTTACAAGAACCTTCACACACCCTGAATTAGGATAATTACAAATTAAAACACATTATATAACCGAATCTAAATAAAGTATCGGACTGATTAATAATCGATTCACGCAATCTATAGCCTATGTGTATGCCAGTTAGAAAATATCTTATTCAATGTTGAAGAAGTAAACCAATAAAGAACCTTTGTATAGTAGCAAAATCTTGTCATTTGGAGTATGATTTAATGAGTTGGGAATAAAAAAGTAACTGACTAAGTATAGAATAATTGGTTAACATAAAGAGTGAAATAACCTCTAAGTTTCGTTGCTCCGGTACTACAGCGCTTATAGCGGAATTCTCCGACACCAAAGAGAGAGCGTAAAAATACAAAATTATACATAATTCTCTTCAAGGTATAATAGGGTTGAACGAAATTACAGAATAACACATTAATTATTTAAGTTTCAAGTACACTAACACTGATATTTTTTAGAGAGATAAGTTAATATTAGTTAATTCGATCACTATATCCCACAACTCCAAATATCACAGATATTTAAATAATTAAGTAAATTAAAACGACCTAAGAGAGTAAAGACAGGGAAACATACCCGTTAATAGCAACGAATAGGCTTACATTGCGTGACACATTATAAGACGCAAGTCGTCGTCTTATAACAATATATGTGTGTGTGTTTACATATATATATATTGGCGGGGATCCCACAGCTACTGCCGCATCCCGCATCTCAGTTTCCATATCAACTTATTCTGTGTATCTTCATTCTTCAGATTGTTTTCTTCCATACTCATTTCGATCCCTTCTATCCATTTTAATATAGGTCTGCCTAGATGAAAAATTTTATCGACATGAACTTAGGCGTGGCTATTTCTTTCTCTGAAATAACAAAACCAATCAGACCAACTTTGTCTGTTGTCACATACAGCATCGTAAAGCTGTTAAACGTTTGAGCGAAATTCCGTAACCCCAGATTTCAACAAAATTACACAATTACTTTATGTAAATCTATTTCCAAGCCAGTCGCGTTTGTTAAAATATTTATATTTATATATTTAAATAAATATATAACGCTTATAGGGTTGTCTATGTAACGACTCCCGAAGTCTAACACTTTATGGTTTGAAACGTCGTCTGTGAACAAATGAACTAGCAATATCTCGACTTAAATTCGAAAAATGACAAGATTCTATTGTAGGATTTTACTTAAAAAAATAACGTACCTTATTTAACACGTACTACAAGTTTATTAAAGCATTCATGGGACAAAATCCTTAAATTACAGAGTGAAGGGTAATAAAAACGGTGTTTTTCAAAATATCTTCAGGAAGATTATCCCTATAAGATTTATTAAGAATAACAATTTTCAATAGTAATTCCTAATGACATTAGACTTACTATCTTAATTTGAACAACAATTAGTCAAAGTAGACTATTTTAAAATGAGAGCTTTTTCATCCTTTTTTTTTCAACCTTTTTACAAGGCTCCTGAAAACTTTTGAGTGCAAAGAATGTATTAAAATGTGTTTATAAAATTATTTAGTAAGAATACTGAATTTCTTACTTGCCCTTAGGAAAATGGGGGGTGGGGTCTAACCTTCAAGCTAGTCTTAACCCTCCCCCCTCGATTAGCTCATAGTAACTTTACTCAACTATCTTCATCACGATTCATTGTGATAACAGATCAGTTTGTATCGCGGTTTCAACACGGTTTTTCGTATGTGAGTGACAGTGAGTTTTTTAAAGGAACGGTTTCTCTCTCAAATCAATGGAAGACGCTTACAGAACTGTATTCAGATGACACAAACAGTGAAGAATTGTTTTGTTAATTATACGACGTTATAATTTTATTGAGAAGAACAAAATTAATGGTGAACAATTTGCCTTTACACTTCAAGGACAGCTGCAATGCATTACTTCGATGGGGTTAGAAGCCTCCGAAACACTGGCAATGGCTTCGTAAGTGTTTTACTTTACAGCTTCTTGTAAAAGACCTATCTATCGTCAACAATACCTCAGGACAATATAACGCATCTGGTGATGCTTTCAGTTAGAAATTTCATTACTACATTCATCATCCTTTTCTTCTTCTTCGCCTCAGAGCTTGGTGGGATTGCAGTTCGTTCTTCCTCCTTTCATCTAACTCATATGCTCCTGTCTGAGCCTTCCCCTAACACTTCACTCGTCAACCAGTTTGAGTTGCGTAGCAGGTGAGCAACCACATTGCTACTGCCTGTTCTCTCCGCAGTGGTTTCGTCCTCTCTCTTCAAAACCTGACTATTAGACACTCTTTCTGTCCACGGTATTCTTGAGACCTCTCTCCAGCACCACATCTCAAAAGCCTCAAGGTAACTCCTATCCAATTTCCTCAGACTCCAGGTGTCTGAGCCATTTGTGCATATGCTCCAAACGAAACTTTTATGAATTTCTTCCTGGTTTTCAGGAACACGTTTCTGGACGCAAGAAGAAAGCTTTTCTTGAAAAATCCTCTTCTTGCTTGTTCAGTTCATCACATTTTAGGTAACTGGAGCATCTCCCATGTGATGCAGTGCAGCTTCCAATGTGTTTAAAGATATCAAATTGCACAAGGTTTCTACCGTCTAGAAATATCTCAGCCTTCTGTTTTTCATTTCTAGAACACTTAATGAATTTTGTTTTCCCTTATTTATCGTCGTGTCTTATTTATCTTTTAGAATCTTGTTCATTTGATGAAGCGTATTCTGTAGTTCTTACTGCTTTGGTATGAGAATTCAAAAATTTACAAACTTATCTGAGAATTTACAGTCTTATTAGCCGTGATTAGTTGTGCTCGCTTGTTCCGCTCAACCGTCTTAAAACGTATCGCTATCGATTAAACTGTAGCCTAATCGTAAATGATTTGTTATAGTTCTTTAATGTAATCTATCTGTTTAACTGTATGTTCGTTTAGAATACGCTGTAACTTTATGAAATATTTATTTCGTAATTGTTATTGCTCTAATCTTTAATGTTATGTGTATTGTGCCATGTTTTGCTTGAAATTTGTTCATCTTACAATGAGTATTCCCGTCCTTGACGAAAGATCGACCGTCGGAAGACATACGAACCTAAACAATCAAAACGTCACACGTTAACTGAGAACAAAGCACAAAACTCTAACGCGTATAATTCATTCATTGTAAGCATCTATAAATAATTCATTGACTTGTAAATATTGTATTAAACAGGTTTGACGGTGAGTAAGCTGTAATCTCAATATACCACTCGTAACTAGTTTACTGCTGATATGATTACGCGGGCGTCCCTTAAATTTCGACCAGTGATTGATTTCATCCCCTCGCTGCGTGTGACTCATCGTATATAATAATTTTTTGTCCCGCTGCCGATAGTTGAGACTAGTGCATACTGTACATTATATGCGTCGATAACGCTGAGGGCGCTAAATTTAATAATGGTCGCAGTCTTGATGTATATTTATGGACCGCGTGATTGGAGTGGCATTGCTTACTGTTACTCTGTTCCTCCCAGTAGCCTATATCCACACAGATGTTGTGTTTCTGTTGCTTTTTGCTTCGACTTTGCCCAGGTCTCGGCGAATATCAGTCCGGCTTCAGGAAAGGAAGATCCACCATACACCAAATACATACAGTCAGACAAGTTCTGAATAAAGCGTGGGAACAAGATATAGACGTCTGTAATATTTTTGTTGATTTTAGACAAGCCTACGATTCGATAGATAGGTATAAACTATCTAATATTTTATACGAATTCGACATACCAGTGAAACTGGTAAGGATGATAAACTTGACAATGGCTAATACAGAAGCTCAGGTATGAATACAAGGACACATGACAGAAGGATTTGTAAATCAATCGAGGGTTAAAACAAGGAGCCGGGCTGGCCCCGACCTTGTTTAATCTAGCTCTAGAATATGTGATCAGAAAACTGTCAATAGGAAGAAATAACGTACTGATAAACAAATCGGTCCAATTAGCAGCCTACGCGGACGACATCAACATAATGTGTCGGACAAAAAATGGAGCAGAGGAAACGTAGTCTCAGCTCAAAGAAATTGCTAGCAATATAGGCCTCAAAGTCAACATAGATAAAACAAAAATATTAGTGCAGACTGGAAGACAAAGAAGCTACGAAACAATCAACAATATCGAAAAGGTTTAGGTCTACAACTATGTTGCTGCCAGTATGTCTACACAGATGTTGTGTTTCTGTTGCCTTTTGCTTCGACTTCGTTTTCGGCTGATCATGGTATCAGCGCTCTAAATACTTGCGTGTGAACCTTATCAGTTTATTTTATTTGTATTTTTTATAAGCTAATTGGTAACATTTTTGTATTAAATTAATCGAAATTCATTGATGAGTAGTTTAATCAAACAAACGGAATTAAGAAAAAAATAAGGAAATTTTAATTTATTTGAATAATTTTATAAAGCCAAATAAATAGAAAAAAATATAACACGAAAATATAAATAAAAAAAGAATAAAGCGTTAACAATATCGAAGTTACCCAGAAGAGTTAAAGTAGAAGTAGATGGCGCCATGCTTGAACACTTCTACATTGAGCATTGAGATTAATTTATAAAGTAATGGCAGTGTTGCCCGGCCTTAATGGCAGTGAGACTTGGACACTGAACGCAAAGACCCAAAGCCGGATACAGGCTAGTGAAATGAGAGTTTTACGATCAGTACTGGGAGTATCACGGAGGGACCGGCTAAGAAATGATGACATAAGGAACATGCTAGGCATATACAACCTAAATAAAAGGATAAAGCAATACAGACAGGATTGAACAGACCATGTTGAAAGGCTGCATAAGAACAGGATACCAAAACAAATTTTGGTTTATAATCCGAAAGGATGGCGAAATATTGGAAGAACAAAGAAAAGATGGTAGGCCCAAGGAGTGCGCAACGGATCGTAAGGTCCACAGCTTGAAGAAGAAGAAGAAAAAAGCATTGATATTAGTATTACAATGACAATAAAAAGATGAAGTAATCTACCAAATCAATGTTGCAAACAAAACTGGTGTCGTACTTAAATAATAAAAATATAAGAAAGGAAAATAAAACAATGATATATTAAGCGGTTCTACACCCTTATGGGTGTGAATCTAGAGTAAGAACATAGAAAACTAGATTCATAACGGAATTAACAGACGTTCGGATTTTTAAAAAAAAGTAGCACAGAAAACGCTAAACTTAGAAACACGAAAATTAGGGACGAATTGAAAACTGAATCTATAAACAGTTGGGTAATAAGCAGAAAAATCCACTGAACTGAACATATTGATCGTTGGAGGACACCATATTATTCAAGAGGATTAGAGATTGGAAACCAAATGAGAAAATGGTTTTAGGTGTCCAATATCTTTAGCAAATTTTAAACCAAAAACGGTTTGTTGCGGTCCCAAGCAAACTTGAGCTGATCACTCCAGCGCTTCTTCGGCCGTTGTTAGTATTAATATAATAATAATAATAATAATAATAATTATTATTATTATTATTATTATTATTATTATTATTCAGGAACTGTAAAAGAGAGTGTAGTGAAAATGTATGAAACAGTATGTATGTAATCATCATCATCGGCACCACTATCATTACGGGTTTACAGTCAATGTGAAATCACAGTCGCTCCTGGTAGCTCAATATCACAGTCGCTCCTGGTAGCTCAATAACACAGTCGCTCCTGGTGGCTCAATATCACAGTCGCTCCTGGTAGCTCAATAGCACAGTCGCTCCTGGTAGCTCAATATCACAGTCGCTCCTGGTAGCTCAATAGCACAGTCGCTCCTGGCAGCTCAATAACACAGTCGCTCCTGGCAGCTCAATAGCACAGTCGCTCCTGGCAGCTCAATAGCACAGTCGCTCCTGGTAGCTCAATAACACATCGCGAGAAAATATTATGGCAGTTCCCGTTTTACTTTTAGTGTTTGGTTCTCTGAATGTTTGACCTGAACATCAATCAACAAGAGAAAACTGAATCGGCGAAAATTGAATTTCTAAGCTGGGTTACCGGGCTGCAGCTTACTATACCTGACAAAGAATAAAGATGTTCCGGACGAATTAAATGCCGTCAGTTATTTCAGAATTCCTTCGAATAAAAATGCCGGTGATACCGACATTTGTCCTGAATGTAAATGTCAGCAAAACTAAATATATGCTAATTTCTGTATCAGAGAGGATATGAAAACTGTATACTTTTATGCATGCAGAGTAAGTCATTTAATGCGGTTAATAAGTTCAGATACCTGGGTAACGTGGTAGATAGTGAAGGGTGCATAAACACGATAGTACATGACAGAGTATAAATAAGAAACAGGACATGCCATGCTAACAGTAGACTATTGAAAAGCAAACCCATTAGTCACATAGTCACAACACAAAAATGAAAATATATAAGACACTAATTAGATCGGTTGTTGCTTATAGATTTGATAAGTGGACATTATGAAAAAACGAACAAGAAACACTGAAAAGGGGGTGAATGAATATTGTACGACGTGTTTATGGCTCGGTTAAGGAAGATGAGTGATGCAGAATAAGAAATAACCATAAGACGGATGAGCTACCAAAGCATGTGGACATTGTAAGAATCGTAAAGGCTTAACGACTACAGTGGCTGGAACACCTACAACGAATGGATGATCAGCGTGTGCCGAAGAAAATACTGAGGGCACGGGTGCATAAAAGCATAAATAAGGGTCGATCTAGTATAAGATTGTTGGATGATGGCCCGAAGATGTCAGCAAATTGGATGTGAGGGGTTACGGGTAGGAGACATTGGATGAGACTGATATGGGCTCACGTTGTGCTGTAGTGCTTAAGAAGAAGAAGAAGTTGATACCGACATTTCTGCTGGACAGGTGACACCAAAATTGCGACGACGACGACATGATGATGATGATGTTGATCACAAGTAGAATATAAAAACGACGCGCTCAACAAGAAAGAACCATTGTACTGAAGTGCACGAGGAACGCTAAAAGTACCGGTACCATCATATGGTGTTCTCCCGATTACCAGGTACCTTATACCAGTGTAATCTGAAATTGCTTCTGTTCCAGACGTGTTCTTTACTTCTTCTATATATTAACTCTTAACATCTTCTGTTACCGTTAAGTTGTTACGTAAGTTTCATCTTACCACTTCTCCCCTCTCAAACTCTGCCCTCAACAACAATTATTAATATTCCTTTACCTTTTATAACAAGTACTATCCAGTTCCTGATCTTCTTCAGAACTGTAAGAAAAAGAGTTTTATTTCCGTTTATTCTGTCCAGAACCTCCTCATTACTCACTTTATCTACTCATTTTATTATTTCCCTTTTTCCCACAGTTCTACTCCCTCTCTGTCTTCTCCACCATTCTTTGTATAATTAAAATAAAAAAAAAACTCGTAATCGATTCCTTACGGCCGGCGTCGTAATTGCTAAAACTACTGTCCGGGCTGTAAGGCCGCGGTCTTCCATGTTCTTCAACAGACGTTTCGACCTCGCCTCTGAAGGTCATCTTCAGTGCCAAAAGGACTTAAAGCGTACTGACAAGATGTCCATCAGTACAACAAAGGCTTGCCACAGTAGTGTGGTGTACTGACGGACATCTTGTCAGTACGCTTTAAGTCCTTTTGGCATTGAGATGACCTTCAAAGGCGAGGTCGAAACGTCTGATGAAGAACATGAAGACCAGGCCTTACAGCCCGGGCAGTAATTTTAGCAAAACTCTTTAATTTCACTATTCAGACATTATGTCTTCCAATTTCTGATGCTATGTGTTGAATTTTGATGTCCCAACTGATGCCCAAAAATTAGAAAAATCGTACTTTTTTAAACTGGGACGCTGTCTTAGCGCGAAAAGGTTTAAACTAACGTGGCCGCGCTATCAGTTAAACAGGCGTGCCGCTGTACAATCAGAATTAACGGCGCACAGGTAAATAATAACACATTTATTGTCGATTTATCACGTTTCAAGCGCAATCACATTGCACTGCCAATGCCTCTACAATTGTCGGTGCATTACATTTAATAAACCATTACAACGGTCAAATAATTAATTACCGCGTTTTCACAGCTCGGCTCAAACGGACTTTGTGTTGTTGTTGTTATTGTTATTGTTGTCGATACACTGCTGCGTGAAAATATATGTACACACTGACACACGCGCAACACCCGATGAGAGGATGCAATCAGAGTCGTCAAAAATGTCAATCAGAGTCCCGCGGCAAAAGAATCTACGTTCACAATTAACTGTTAACAATTTTCTAAGCCGTGGCTTCGATTCCAGGTTGGGTGAAACTTTTCCCGGAAATACATCCGAGGTCGATTTAGCTTTTATTTTTCTATTCCACCTGGATATGGCTGTTGTACATAACTTGCAATCTTACATCTTGATTTCATCGTCCCTAGCTCTCCTGGTAGACACACAACTTCCCAAACAAGAGTGACACACCACAAGCGAAGTGAATCAAATGTACTTTTTATGAAATTTTTTTTAGAAGCTGCACTGTGTACTTTAAATCCCACATTATGCATAGCCATAACAAACCAGATCCAGTAGTCCTACCAGAGGGAAATTCATTTTCATGCGATCAGTGAGCTATTTTGAAATAAATTGTAAACTCAATTTTCTCGAAATCTCATAATATGGACTTGCTACCCTCAAATATAACTCTGCCATGGTTTTACAGTAGCCCATTAAGACCATTTTATGTGCCTATTATAAATAGATTTATTTTTAAAAAATACAAAACAAACTGTTTTTAAAGAAAAATTATTATAATTGCTGCTTAAAATATTCTTTCTATCTGTTGGGTCTTACGAAGTATCTACCATGCATAGTTTTTATTTTCAGCAAAATGTATCTCGGTACCTACGGCTGTGAGAGGAATATGCGTTCCATTTATGTCTTATATATTCAGTACCATTCTTTTCAATAATATTTTTATAAAACTACTCTCTATTCAGCTCAGTTCCATTGACTGACTTTGTTACGATTAAGAAAACTGTCGAGATTTTGTATAGAGGGGAAGAGGTCTGAAAACAACAGGGGTTGAAATGTCAACGAAATGTGGAAGGATAGAAAGGTGCAGAAGAATTAAAGTCGTTCTAACCTGAAACGAAAGGACGGATGTAAAATCAAAGTGAACAGATGGAGGAATTAACTTCTGTCTCGATTCATCTTGATGACATATATGTTGGATACAAAAATGCGATGAAAATACCAAGCAGTTAAAGAATAGTTATGGGTCTGAGAATTGGACTTTAACGAAAGGCCGGGCCAGTCGCATCCAAGCGGCCAAGATTTCTCAGGCACGTGGCAGGGTATACTCTTCATGATCATAGAAGAAACACAGATATACGGCAGGAACTGAATATTATGAGTATACTCTACAGGATCGCCCAGTATCGGCTGAATTGGTGGGAACATATTTGCCTAATGGATGACTGCCGCATCCCCAAACAGCTATGGAACTATAAGCCGAGGGGACGGAGAGGTGTGGGACGTCCGAGGAAGCGTTGGAGTGACCAGCTGTAATCTTTGCCTATTTGAGACTGGAACAAACCATCCTTGGTTTAATCCTTGAAGATGATGATGATGATGATGATGATGAGTTAAAGAATAGATTTTTAATGAACGAAAGTCTGTTGAAGCATGAACACTCTTATTTGTGAGTATCCACGATTCACTGACGTATGGTAACAGTGGAGCATCGCCAACGTTTTATCGTCCGTTCAACCTTTCTAACTTCCATGCCTAGCATTTCTGCCGGTGATCCACGGAAAAATACCCGAGTCCTGCTGCTTAGGGTGTAATAGAGATAGTCCCACGCCCAATGTAACAAGAACGAAGACCTCAACGATGGAATTACAGTGGATTTCGAGAGGAGGAGACGACCTACTAGCTCTGTGACTAGTACTGGGCTACGTTTGGTGGGATAACTTGAGTGATAGATGAGACCTCACCCAACGTACCTCACAAAACATTGGTAGCTTTTACAAAGAAGCTTACATTTATGATACGTGTAGAGCTTCGTGAGTTATCATGAACTAAAGTAGTGGGGATAACAGTGTTTTTTGGAATAGTGAATGCTAAACGAGTCCTCACTAAGTTGGCTGTCATTTATTACTTATTGTTGTATGTTTGTACCGTGTTGGGACAATAAACACGACGCTGCTGTTGTTTACAAAAGTTGTGATACGTGATACCCAACCGACCTACGTCTGCTGTGCGTCTGACAGCCGGCCGAGCAGCTGACGTTGAAAACCTTGTTAAACGTTCGTCGACATTCGTCAAATAATTCAGCGATAACGGGAGGTGAAAATACTTCACCCAAAATGAATGAACACTGCAGCAGTCCGGCCGCCATCTCTCAGCAGGTATTATAATATTAAGATTGATTGATTTATTGTTAGCCCCTCTCCCACCCTCTGCATGTTCGAGCGCGCGTGTTTGCATAAATTATGTAAAACACTAACTAGGTCTAGTTGAGATGTGGATGCTGGATGTCTGGTACCAATGTGTACCTACTGGTAGCTAATCATTAGGTGAGTCTGTGTGTGTGTGTGTGTGTGTGTGTATGCACCACATAGAGAGAAGTGTACAGTACGGTATGGGGGTGGGTCGAGGGGGATTGAAAGCAATGGCCAGGCCGGTCGGCAGGAGGGTGGCGGTGCAGAGAGAGACTGATGTTGCCCAGAACAAGTCATTACGTTTTCCATCCCCCTCGCAACTTCCGTACAGTACCGCCACACACCCTATTGATCCCTCCACACAATACTACTACAGACTCTCACTCACACCAGTCTATTGTTCTCCCAGAGTGAGACAGAGAGAGAGAAATAGCCATTGGCTGACTGGACCTTTACTTCATTAGTACCCACCCGACCGTCCCCCCGCGCGCCCCGACGGCCGGCCACCCCCCGACCACCCCACCGACACAACAGTCAGTCCTTCCTAATACTCGGCGTACACTACTCATTAGGTTTGACACTTTTAACCTTACTTACATAGACGCAGTACATAACGCAGGCCGGTCTACGGGCGCATATTAAATGTTTATTCTGTTTGCTCCTCCGGCCGTAAGTTGTACACATTTGTTTAATAATTCCGTAATTAAATTTCGACGTCATGTGTGTACGGGTACGTGTGTACGCTGCTCTCAGTTATCTACAAAAGCCTAATACGACTGCGCCCGTCAATTATTCTTCATTACCTATGGTCAAAACTAAAGTTTTCCCCTGTTTCCACGCCTGTTCTTTGCTTCTTTTGTTTCTTCTCCCTTCACCTTTCTCCAATTTTCTGCTGTTACTTTTCAGAATTTCTTCCATTGTAGTATCTATACTGTGTTTACAAAATCTACAGAATTATTGTTGTTTTTGTCTTCTTCTTCTCTCCAGAATTTTGTGTCGTTACCTGTTCCTGTCTCCACCAACAAGCTTTCTTTCTTCCTATAGGTCTGTCTCTTCCCCTTTACGCTTATAATTTAAATTTCTCTTAGGAAGTCTCTTCTCTTCCGTTTTGCGCATACGGTTCCATCCTCTTTGACCTGTACTTCTCAGGACGTTGACAGAGAATATACCCAGTTCTGTTCTTACCAAAGGGTTTCAAAGTCTATCTGTCCATCCTTTTATACTGCCTTCACATATCTGAGAAAAATCGTCTCCGTGCCTCTGCAGTTAATACCCGTGTGTTCACACCATACAAGTGGGTCGAAGCTGCCATTGCTTTACAAAATTTTATTTGTATATCTCTTCTCGTGTTCTTTGTTAGTACTCTGTTAAGAGTTTTGGAAGTTTCGCCTGATATCTGTAAGACTTTCTCTCGACGTCATCGTCAAATTCATATGAAACTTCACGTCCGAGAAAAAGACATATTTGGTTTAATATTTGTTATTGTTATATTCTTCCGTTTGTTGTTAATGTACCGTATATCTGTATTCTCGAGTAAACAAATTTTAGCCAGTTTGAACGACTTGTACGTATATATTGTATCGGTCTTCCGTTCGGATTTCACGACTCGCCTCCTTGCTCTCTCCACAGGAATAAACTGAATGATCGAAGATGACATTGAGCCATTCCGACTACTCTGTCTATCATAAACCCTTCATAGCGTTTATTCATTTCATTCTGTACATTATATTATGTCCTATAATTGTGTAGTTAGTAGCTTCGTGGTTACTACTATTATAACAAATTCTTCAAGCACAGTATAGACGTGCAATGCGTAACAAAATTTCAACCTTGCAAATAATGGAAGTTATCTTAGTGAGGATGCCTATTCATATAGTGAGTTATTACTGAATTATTGGAATTTATGAAATTTTTATTTCTTCTTCTTCTTCTTCTTCTTCTTCTTCTTCTTCTTCTTCTTCTTCTTCTTCTTCTTCTTCTTCTTCTTCTTCCATCAGGGAATAGACCAATCGGCTGTTGTAGTCACAAAGGAAATACATCCACCTAACCAGCCTATACATTCCTATATTTGCCTATACTTCTTTGTCCAATAGGCTTCTGCTGCCAAACTTCCATCCGGAATCGTATTCAGAAATGTGACACCTCCTATATAACTCTTATTAGCCAATAGAATCTTAATTCGCAAGGGGTATTTTCCCATAAATGTCATAGTTTTTGTCACCTGCACAAACATTTTAATGTTGTAATTCGAACAGACGTATTGTAACTGAAACGTTGATATGTGGAGCTTCCGTTCATTGTTTTCGATGATCACTTGAACATCCACAAACAGCATTGTATTCAAGTATGTTCTAGTATAAATTTTTTCCCGGATCTATTCTGAATTTCCACTGTCTAACTATCTCATAAATATAGATAATAAAGAGTGTTTAAGTTATTGCCGTACTCTCTGATTAATGTCAATCACCTATCCTATGTAAATGGGCAATACTATCCTCGTGCTATAATATAGGTTCTTTATAACATCTATAAAATATTTAGGATAGCTCCTCTTATACGTAATATTCCACAGGATGGATCAAACGCTTTCTCATAGTCACAGACATTTAAAAATAAAATGTAATCTGTTACAAAAATAAAAATTTTATAAAATAATTGTGCTATTAGTTCTCTCCTACGCTGTATGACAACAGGGGAAGGCGAACGGCTAATGGCCGAGGATCATACGTCTAGTGTGCTACTAGCCTTATAGTGTTCTTTTTTTTTATTAAAGTCGCTTCACATATTGTTGATGCTAAAAATTGCTTCAACTCAAAAACAACATCCTGACATCGAAAATCTATAACAAAACAGATTCCAGTTATGTGGGGAAAGACAGAAGATGATGTAGGCTATAAGGAAACATTGTTGACTCGTTAAAAGACACATCACTTGACTTTTGTGTGTACGTCAAATGCGTGTGCGTCCGTGCGTGTGTCTAATTCACACTGTTGTAACCTCTTTTACAAAAATAATAATAAGACAAATTGTATACATAGATTTTATTTATATTTTTTATCTGTGTAACTAACTTTGTACGTAAGCATCGTATATAACGTATGTATGCTAAGCTTAAGGGAACCCGGAATCCCTATACCAGTTAATGGTAACATAAGTAACATTTTCTCAGGAATTACTTGCACTAACTCTGTCAAATTTTTTGTGCTATCTAATGGATTCTTGGTGCATGTTTTAACGGAGTTGTTTTTAAATTAAAGTTTAAGTTTGCCCCCAAAAACTTATTTTCTCATCTACGTTAAATGTCAGAAAGAAGTTGATTTTATTAATAAAATAAAATTAGTTCTACAGCTTATTTTTTAAAAACAACCCGTTAAAATATGTGTCTTTGTACAGTAAATATCCTGTTAAAGTTTCAACAAGGTCGGTTCAATAATTTTGGAGAAAATGTTCCTTTTCCTGAAAAAAAATGTAATCTGTGAAAAACAAGGAAAACAAAATACGTACTTTATAATAATTTTATATTTCAGTTAACTTAGAATATTCCTAGATTATAGTCTAAGCAATGACTAAGTTCTTCGTGTTGTTTCATTCTTTTTAGTCTTCTTTGCTGTCTAGTCTTTTTTACATACTCTGATATAGCTTTGTCCAATGGCACCTGGCTACTAATCTAGAGGTCCCGGGTTCAATTCCCGGGCCCGCACCATAAAATCAAGGTGCGTTTTTCAGTCCCCAGGTCGACTCAGCCTGTTGAAAATGAGTACCTGGCATAACATCCTGGAGATAATAATGGGCGGCTGAAGCGTAGTGCTGGCCACACTGCCTTCCTTGTATGCCGTACGGCTCGCATAAGGCAGCCTACCCTGCCTACTCCTAAGCTACTTCGGTGGCCATTATTATTATATAGCTTTGTCCAAAGTGCGTATCCTTTCTTCACCAAGCATTTTCAATGCGTTAGCAATCCGAGTACCAGGAGTAATTCCCAGTTTCTCAAAAGCTAAGCATTTAATAGCATTGCCATCATGTAGCATGCCACTGCATCTAAAACACCAAATTGAAGTGTCTCTAGGCTCACAAATGTTGATTTTGGAATCCGTGTCCAAATTATGTGATTCAAGGTTTTAATTAATGTTTTGAGTTTTCCCATGAAGGGATTTATTTAGAACATTTTCACTAGATAAATCTCTAAAAATAGGTTAGATTTGAGACATAAATGCAGGTGACAAACTGTGTTTGTGACTATATCACGTGTTGTCATGCATCGATCTGTTGTAATTGCACCATGAGCTGGGACCAGTAGGGCACAATCCATGGCTGGTTCAACGTCAGGTGATATAGTGTGTAAGGTAACTTATATTTCAAAAATATGAAAAAAGCTTTAAACCCTTATATATTATATATTGTTGTAAAGATAAAACCTTATATTTTAAAGTTGTCTTGTTTGTTCATCATCTTCTTTCACAGCACTACACTTAATATAATATTGAAACTTTCTCTTGTGAAAACTTACTTGTCTTTTTCGTTGAAACGCGTTCAACGAAAAAGACAAGTAAGTTTTCACAAGAGAAAGTTTCAATATTATATTAAGTTATATTTTAAAATTTAATTAAAAAATAAAATATGAATTTTTTTTTTTTTGCTTTACGGCTACCCTTAAAGCTCTAGGTAGGTTTTTTCTTCTAGATACACTAAACTGTTTTTTTTTTTGTGAGATCAATGCTTAATTATGAATACAAATTTAATTTAAAAACTTATTGGACTACACCAAGTCCGTTTGGCTTCCTCCCTTAAAGAGGTCAGATTGTCCCTAGGGTCAGGCGGCGACGTGACAAACGCTCCACTACGACACAGATTCAGACTTAAGACTCAGGAATTATGATTAAAAACGCTAGTTTTCCGATCCATTACTAGACGCTCGATTCGCCGCAACGCAACCACTATTAATCGATATGTAAACTCTGACAAGTTTACCCGTCTGCAGCTCGTCTATTAAATCATTACGTTTTCAAAAGTTACTGCCGGATTTTCCAGTAATTTTGCGGTCGAGGCATTTCGTTCTCTTTCCTTATTATTTTGTCCTTTATTTCATTAATATTCTTAGCAAATCTTACGCCACTTTTGGCACTCTCCGAGAATCTCCTTTTTCCGGTGAATTCCAGAACGGCACAAGTCACCAACCAGTTTTGGGGAAAACAGTTATTTTATTTTTCCTGTTCAAAGTTGTCTACAGTCTTTTGAGTTTGGTGCTGTTTATATGTACAGTTTCCTAGGCTTATGTTGTTAACAATGTCGCATTCTTCATTGTCAATAATTTTTAAATCTACGAGGGCTATTTTTTTTCAACCTCCGGTGAGTTGGCAAACCTGGTTCTGTTGTCATAGCAACAATTTGATTGTTGATTAATGTTTTTGAGGCTTTGTTCTAACCTATAACCACTGGTTTTATAGTTATTTTGTCTATTACTCTGGTGACGATAGTTTAATTATGGCAACTACAATTGAAATTGCCTCCAAGCGTGAGATTCGGTCTGTTATTAGATTCCTTCAAGCTGAAGGTCATAGTGCTGCAGAAATTCATCGAAGGTTGTGTAATGTGTATGGGTGTTGAGTGTTGGTTAGACTGAGTATTGGATTGGGACTGACCAAGTGGAAATGTTCCGAGTTAGGAAATTTGTTTATAAATAATCAGCATATTACCCCCCCCCCCCCACAACATTGTGTTGACAGTTGTCAAAACAGCACCTTTCGTGCGCTTGTGATGCTTTGCACACGGCCGTCATTGAAAAACGCCTCAGGAATAAGATATTGTTACGTAATGCGGAAAATGTTACACCATCACAGAACATTCTACGTGTTTCTCGGCTCTTCCAGCTGTAACGTGTGTGTGCGTGCGTATTACTGCTACTGAGATGAAGGACAATTACTGTACGTGACACTTGTCACGCGTCCGAGACTGATCCAGATTTCACTAGACCGCGCGCACTGTGTGCAAGGCCGGAATCAGTTACGTTCTGGCGTTTTCTAGTAGCGTTCTTGACGCTTAGTATGGAATATTCTGGTATTTCAGAGAGGTAAAAATGTAGGCAGTCAGCGGCGCTTAGTTCAGTTATTGTCGGACGATTTACACAGTGCGGTTCGAAGTATTGTGGCGAAGTGTTGTGTGTTTTATAATTGTGCGGGACAATTGTAATACAGTTGTGTTTTATATTATTTGACGTTTTTATTGCGTTTGAAGAATTTTTATTTGATTTGTTGTAAGAGACTATCTTGTTGATTACAAACTGTTTAATTGTGATAGTTAAAGCTGGTGATTAGTGACCTAATTGGTGTCTTGTATTTTGTTTTCCACTGTACCATACGACGATAAGCAGACCGTCGTAACAATATTAATGCGCTGGAAACCGTGATATCAGTAACTCTCGTATATAAAAAAAAAAGTGTTTTGGAATTCGTGTCTTTACGTTTTGTGCTTTACTTTTTTTTTAGTGTAACTTACTGAAAGTGATCGTGCAAGTTTGTTAGGGAGAAAACCAACCGCGCTGGGTAATTGGTCCTACAAGCGCCAGTAAACTTGAACCTGTAAAGCGACCGCGGTATTTCCACCTTTTATTGAGTTTTTACACCTGGCTAGCAAGAGTCTGAGCTGAACGACTTAACATTCCTACTTACAACAGTATGGTAAGATCAGGATAATACAAACATTTCAAAACAAAGTTTTGCGGACCATGGTGAATGCACCATGGTATGTTAGAAACGCCGATATCCACAGAGATCTAGGTATTCCAACAATTAAAGAAGAGATTAAAAGGTTTGCGAAGAAGCATGAAGAAAGGCTTCATCTCCACGAAGGTCTTCAGCTGCTGGACATTCAACACGTGTTCCGAAGACTGAAGAGAACAAAGCCATTTGAACTTGTGTAGTGTTTTGTGTTATAAAAGCAGAGCATTATGCGCAGGTGAGAGTGTTTAGTTCAGAACACTAGAACTAACTGAAGGATGTCATTGGACTTAATTTCGCTGATATGTATTTAGTATTAAGAGGTATTAGAGATAATTTGATGGTTGGTCTACCATACAGACAAGTTTTAACATGTTAAATTCAATAATACAAAAAAAACTTACAGCAGTGTCGTCAGGAATAATCACTTCATTGTGACAAGTGCTTTAAAATCGAAAGAAGACAATGTAGTGTATTATTAAACGCAGCAATTCGACTCGCTGCACCGGCTTTCTTGTTGTAGTTGCAGAACGGATCGCAAGTGGGAAATGTAACTGTATTGTATCGCGTCTGGTCTATACTGCATTGCTGTAAATGTCATCATCACCAACATTTTCCATTAAGGGGAGCATGTACCTTTCAGGGTCACAATGTATTTTAAATGAGCAAACATGGCATGACTTCGGCACCATTATTTCAAAGCATTATTTCAAAAACTACTTGATAGATTGACTTGAAATTTGTTAACACTTAATACAAGTACATACCTGCTTAAAATGATGCACATTCAGCAAAAAATAATTTGTAATTTTGGAGAAATAAAATAATTTAGTTTTGTAATTTTTTTATTTATTAATATATAAATATTTAGGTTACATTTAATTTAATTAAACAAAAGTGGTACGCTTTAAGTATCAAGTAATGAAGAAGAGTTGTGCCAAATTTAAAGTTTGTAGGCTTATTAGTTTTTACAAAAATTGTACCTAAAGTTAAAAACTGCACTTTTGGGAAATTGAGTTTGAAGTTGGATTAACACTTAAAATGCACTAAAAGCCGCAAGAACAATAATCAGCACTCTCACTGTCTTATATTTTTCTTTTTAACAGCCTCTTTCGATTCTCGTCTTTTTGTTTTCCTCCTCAACTTCTTTGTTTGCTTTTTTATTTCGATTTTTTGTCGATTTCCGTGAGTCCTTAGATCATGAATTTTCCTGGTTTTATGCCTAACCTCTCAAGCACACTACATTTTGTAACTGACCCATCACTGAAACATATCACTGCATCTGTAACTCCTAGTTGTAATGTCTGACATCCCACAAAAGTTTATTTTGGCATTCTGTTCAAAATAACACTGTTTATGCTATCATTAGGGTTTTTGGTTTTTCGTGCAGACAGCGTTTCAGCAAGTTTGGTTGTGATAGGTTCTTGAATACAGGCTTGATCACCTCCATAACTGCTTCTGGCAATGAATGCTCGTGCTTAAAATCTGTTATATTGTTACGACATCACAGGACAATCTACGTGTTTATCGAATGTTCCAGATGCATCCAGCTGAATCTGTGTGGCGTACGTGATTCTCGACACATTAGCTAGACTGTGAATGAAGCCGCGCGGACTGTGTCAAGCCCGCAATTAATTACGTCGTAGGTAGAGTAACGCGTAGTTTTTGAATGTTGTGGTCTGTGAGCGGGGGTATAAATACAAGGCGGCAGCGGCCTTAGTTCAGTTATAGTTGCGATATTACAGTGCGGTTCGAGTTTATTGTCGGGCGGTTACAAGTGAATACTGTGTGCGTTCAAGTGGATATTAGTGAACTGTTGTGTTTTATAATCGGGCTGTATAATTTTAATACAATAGTGTTTTATATTAGTTGACATTTTATTGCGTGTGAACAATTTTTATTTGATTTGTTGTAAGAGACACTGTTGTTAATTACGACCTGTTTAACTGTGAAAATTAAAGCTGGTGATTAGTGACTTAATTGGTGTGTTGTATTTTGTTTTCCACTGTACCTACGACGATCAAGTAGACCGTCGTAACAATATATATGAAAGTCATTTGTAACAATAAAGTAGGCCTACGTACGAAGTTGTACTGCATGAATTCGTCGGCGCCACCTACCCAGGCGCGTGCCCAAGATGTGCTGGCATGTCATTGTTAACTTTACACCTTGTAAATTACTATAAAGGTATGTAATGTTATGTATTTTCCTAAACAGAATTAACAGGAGAATTTTTTAGGCCTATTATTAAAAAATCGAAAAATTTGAAGTTAAAGGGTACCTATGCTACATGCTCCCCTTATGTCCAGGGGCCCCTTGCGTCCATATCAGGGACGCTACAATCCTGGACTGTGAACGGGACCTCGTTAACAGTACCCTACGTGTCCATGAGTCGTCTTCCAGTTGCGGATTGCAGACTTCCACATCTTGCTGCTCATCTTCTTGCCAGCTCGGTTTCTAGTGTTCTTACTTTTCTTTCGCCGTCCGGGTTACGAAAGAAGAGACAATTTACAGTGTCCGAGGAATCCACCTTTACCGTTCCGTCTGTATCTTTTGGATTATGGCTATGGCCATGTCCTGCAATAAAGTTTTATAGATATTAACTGCTACTTTTTCTCCAAAGGTCTCCCTCGTTTCTGGCCCTTGTATTATTAAAAAATAATAACATGATTCAGGTTAGAATGGTTTAGAAAAATCTCCTATAGAAGGAAGGATTCACCAGATGGAAAGGGCATATGGGCATATGCTAAAGATATTTACAATAAAAAGTGCATATCTAAAAATGCGAAAATAAGGCATTACAGTACAGTAGTGAAGCCAGAATACCTATATGGAAGTATGTCTAGACAATTCAAATGTCTAGCATTGAATTATAATTTAGACAAACTAGAAATATTGGAAAGACGACATATTAGAAAAATATTAGGCCCACAAAAAATTCAGAAGGTTGGAAATTAAGAAGTAATGATGAAATATATCAAAGTATAGAAAATATAACAGAAACAATGAGAAAAAGAAGACTATTATTTTCTGGACATTTATATAGAATGGACGACAATAGGTTAACAAAGCAGATCTTCAAATATCTGTGGTGGAAGAAGTCAGCATCGAGTTGGACGAGTTGGATTAAAGAAGTCAAAAAGGATTTAGAAAAAAAATAATATACACACAGAAAGCAATTGAAAGAGAAGTTTTTCGGGCAAAAGTGTTAAAAATTGAAGGAGTCGAGGGTAGGAGAGAGAAAAACGCAGGTTCAAAGTGGACTGAAGATAGGAAGAAGAGAAGAAGAGACACAGTGAAAAGATGAAAGAATATTGGAGAAAAAGAATAAAGAATTGAAATTTGCATGTAGTCCTTTAAAAAAAAAAAAAAAAAAAAAGATTCAGGAGACGAAAATTATATTCCTCCGATACGTTGAAAAGCTGACCAATACAGTATTATGACCACTGGTTGATAAAGGCGCCATTGACTTACGAGAGGACACACTCCTCCATAAGTCATGTGGCGAGATTAGAAGCCGCGGCCGACCCGTGTAAAGCCCAATTTTTGTTTTCTCGCAGTTGTTGCGTTTGGCCGATGTAACACGAACTCGGCCGGCGTTGTTCGCTGTACCCCGTGCGTTTGTTCGACGCAACAGTTGCCTGCCACCCCGTGACATCGCTGTGATTCATTGCCGTCCGCAACAATTCTTCGTCCCCGGCTGTAACAGCGTCTCGTCACCGACAACGGCTTTGTCCAATCGTAACCGCGTACTGCTGCTTACTTTCCTGACCGCAGTTGGAACACGTCACCCCTCCCTCAACCAAACTGACAAGTAACTTAGAAACTGCCCGAAGTGACAACAAGAAAATTTGAATTTATATATTGTTACGTAATGCGGAAAATTGTACGCTATTACAGAAGATTCTACATGTTTCTCGCCTATTTCAGATGTAATGTGTATGTGTGTGTGTGTGTGTGTGTGTGTGTGTGTCTGTCTGTGTGCGTACATATTGCTACTACTTTGAGATGAAAGATAATTACGCGACACTTGTCACGTGTCTGCAACGATACTTTTCCGTATCATACCAGTCCGCGCGCGCTGTGTTCAAGGCCGCAATCAATTACGTTCTAGTGTTTTCTAGTACACGCGTATTATGTGATATGCTGGAATCTCAGCGGGGTATAAATACAAGACTTCAGCGGCGCTTAGTCAGTTTTAGTGGCGACTTATTCCAGCGCGGTTCGAAGTATTGTGACGAAGTGTTACGTGTTTTATAATTGTGCGGGACTCTATTACTAGACATTAGTATTGCGTGTGAACAATTTTTATTTGATTTGTTTTAAGAGACTATCTTGTAGATCACAAACTATTTGATTGTGTAATTAAAGCTGGTGATTAGTGGACTTAATTCGTGTCTTATATTTTGTTTTCCACTGTGCCATACGACGATCAGTAGAGCGTCGTAACAATGTGTACTGCAAGCTTTACAATAAAAAAGTATACCGTACTGTAAATTATATCATGATCACTGGTAATGTTTCACGTAATAATGTGGTTAGTACTACAGAGGTAATAGAGGGCAATCGAAAAGTTTCCAAACACAAATTTCCCCAAAATTCACTAATGAACCCTTCAAGTCCTCCCAAATTTTCTGCCAAATCAGAATACAATAAAATCTATCTAACTCCATAAAAACATTGAAGGGGCTGAAACAAGGAGACGTCTTAGCGTGTCTGTTGTTCAACATAGCTCTAGAAAAGGTCATCAGGGATTCAGGAATTCAAACTAACGGACACATATTTTACAAGGTGGTACAGCCTCTGGCATACGCCTATGAAATTGACGTCATAAGTAGGTCTGAATCTGGCTTAAAGGAAGCCTTTCAAGAACTGGAGTTGTCCGCTAAGGCCATGGGGTTGGTTATAAACCAAAGCAAAACTAAATATATGGTTGTAGGTGCCAACACTCGCGCCCTGTCCCTGCGCATTAATGATTGGGAATTTGAAAAAGTTCAAGGTTTTCCATATCTCGGGTCATATGTGTACTCTGGAAATGACTCCTCTAGAGACATTGAAAAACGAGTATTATCTGCTAATAGTTGTTACTACGGACTAGTGAAACATTTTAAATCAAAATTAATAAGTAAAGAGACAAAAGCCACGCTCAACAAGACCTTGATCAGACCAGTTCTGATGTATGGCTCGGACTACTGGGTGCTAAAAAAACTAGATGAGCAGAAACTAGCCGTGTTTGAGAGGAAGGTACTGAGGAGAATCTATGGCCCTGTGAAGGAAAACAAGACTTGGAGGCGACTGCATAATCGAGAGTTGTACGAAAGGTTTAAAGAGATCTTCCGATCGTGCAATTCATACAAATTAACAGATTGCGTTGGGCCGGATATGTGCAGAGAATGGCGGAGGATAGAATAAAAAAAAATCATGTATTATTTGCCGATGGGTAGGACAAGTAGGGGAAGACCGCGTACAAGATGGCTGGACCAGGTTGGTAAGGAGGCAGTGAGGCTGGATGCAGCAAACTGGTGGACATTGGCCGGGAGTAGAGACCAGTGGGGACGATTTCTTTTGGAGGCCAGGGCCCGGACTGGGCTGTAGCGCCGAGGATGTGTGTATGTATGTATGTAATCGAAAAGTTTCAAAACACAAATTTTCCCAAAATTCACTAATCAACTCTTCAAGTCCTCCCAAATTTACCAAAAATCTCTAAACATATTTATAGACAGAAAATATATTTCGGAAACTCACAACAGTCTCTCAAAATGTCCTCCACGACGGCCAGTCTTTCTGTTAACATTGTATACGGTCCTTTGTAGTGTAGATGTACTGGTGATCGATATTTCGTCTTCTGTATTAATTTTAAGTGCATCACATGTATTTGGGTTTATATACTGCCTGAGATGGAAGTTTTGTCAGTAAAATAACATTGTCTATACTTCCCGGACATTTTTCCTAGTCCAATTTTCCTACAAAACATTTTTCCTTAAACAAATTTCCCTAAAATAAAAATTCCTAATCTAATTTTCCTACAAACGTTTTTCTTAAATTAATTCATATCAATTAAAATTATTTATTTATTTATTATTACAGTACAATGATATTCCCTAATGCACGTAAATAATCTAATTGATTATTTTCACTTAACTAAATAAACTAAAATGGTTTCAGTTTCCGATTGTTCTTTCTGAAACTCACCGAACGCGGAGTATAAATCTGGGTGATGCTTTCCTACGACCAGTCTAAACTTATTGTGCCAGCCTTCACTTGAATTGTTTCTGCGTTGAGAACCGTTCAAAGTCGCTGCATATTGATTCCAGTTTTGTATTGGGTACCTAGGTGGAACGGCTCACCGTCGTCCTAGATTTAATGGTTGCAATTTGTTATTGTTACTATGGTTTTTAAAAACAATCGGAATGTTAAAAAAACTACACACTGATTCGAAATTAGAAAATATGGGAAAGTGGATTAAGAAAAAAGGTTTTTAAGAAACATGGTCAATAGGAAACGTAGTTTAGGAAAATTGGGTTAGGAAAAATGTCCGGGAACTTTCGGAAGACACAGTGCGGAAGATACGGACAATGGGGGGTCCGGCGTCGGGTCGGCTTTATACAATAGAAAAAATAAATTAAGACTAATCAACATTTATATCTTTAAAGTGGCTGAAATCAATCCCAATAAATTAAACGGTAATAACACAATAAATATACGCGTTATTGAAACATTGTTTACAAGATACTTCAACCTATTGACTGAATTGATTTTCCTGTATACCATATTTCAAACGTATACGCTAATGGTGTGTAATAAACCTGTTTGTACAGGTTAAAAACAGTTACTACTATATTACCGTATACAGCTGAAAATAGTATCAAAACAGCCTGAAAATTAAGATATTAACGAAATTCCTCAACTTTTCGACCCTATATAATTTTTCTACCCCACCCCGTAAATACAATGCGAATATGTGTTTTTCGTCCGTAGGTACTGCGCGACTTATACTCGCTTACTATCTCGCTATTACTAATCTTTTTAAATCTTTAGTAATTTATTAATCTTTATGGTGTGAATCTCGCTGTGCTCCATCGTTCTACTAACTCTCAAATTATTGTAACAAATAATCAAAACTGTAAAAACAAATATAAAACAATAAATTGAAGGGCTCGGTGCAAGATAATGGTAAGCCACATTTGTGTAATTTTACAGGAGAGCATTTTCAATAATTCAAAAAATTCCATAAATCTTATTTTTCATTAAAAATTTTCGAAATTAATTCTGATACTTGATAATAGCCTTTTCTACATTTTTATATTTAATCTACCAAAAATTAAACAAAATTTTGCAAGAAATTTTTTTTATAATTGGGTACATGGTTGTACGTGGCTTACCACAGTGTTGCACATATTATAATTTAGTCATACCATGTTTATGATATAGGGAAGTAAATAATAACGCAGTGATATAATAATTATTTTATTATTGACCATTTTGTGTTTACATGTATTTTAACATAACAAGCATAAGTAATGAAAATCCAAAATCAATTAAAACTGAGAAATATCAAATGAAAAAATATTATAAGTCACTGTATTAAATAACTTCAAGTGCTGCATCATCTTCTGATGTTGCACTTTTTGGTATCAATGATAAATACAATTCGTGATGTATACTTCCAATGTAAGGCAGTAGAGACCTTACATCTTGTAATTTCTTTGCATCAGTTGGTAGAGGTTTGCTGTACTTTTTCTGTAGGTCTGTTATCACTGGCCTACCTCTCTTTCCAACTGAGACTCTGGAGTACTCAGCATTCAGTCTGTGTTTTACGAACATTGCCCGAGGATCTTCACTAGTAAATTTAAAAGATACAACTTCCGAGAAATTCAATGAGCCACCATCATCTGTTGTGCTCTTTTTTGCTATGTTTTAAAAGTAAGTGTAGGCCCATAATGTCATTTTGGGTCATGTCACAAACTATAAATTTGTTGGATCTTCGTGCGTCCATGATAATTTTCTTCCATTCCTCTGAACTGCATACTTGCTGTGAGTAATGTCCCTGCCTCTTTTCAACATTTGCAAAATCTTGATCCGATGGGAGACGAATGTGCCCTGTGATCAGAAAGTTGTGTTTCTATTGATGTAAACCTAAGAGTTCCTACCATGTGTAGCCATAAAGCCATGGTAACCCAATTTTTATTTTGTCCAGGGCAGTTGTCTGAGTAGACTATTAATCTATCTTTACCAATCTGTGTCTCAAGAATCTTAATAACACACTGCCTATCTCATCACTTCCTCTGTTTCCGATATCCTCTGTCCATACAAACATGTAGCCTCTACCTTGACCGCAGTCGTGAACATTTTCACAATAAGTCCAAAGTTTTCTCTTGTAAAATGCTGGTCCGCTTGTGAGTTTTGGTGTTGGTAATGCTTGCATGAGCTCGAACAATATCACCAATAGCTTACTGTCATCTTTAGCCAATTTTGAATCTGTGGCCAGTCATTCTTGCATAGCTTGAGCTCTCAGTTGGTGTAAATTTCTTTCCGTTGTAAGCTTGTTTTGTTGTTCTCCATTACCATCTGATGAAAGGGCCTCTATTGTATAGCATACTCATCACAAATCTTGCATGTAGACAGTAAGTCACAATATACTGTAGTAGACAGACAACGAAAAGTTAAGCCTCTCTAGGTTTAAAGCAATACTATGGTAAGCCACAAATCTAGGTTATGTTTACATTTACAAAATTTAAAATAACATTTATGTAATTTAATTACTAAAACAAGCATTGATATGTATAAATATCTCCAGTAATTTACTATGACTGTTAGTTAATCCAAAAAAATGAATTTGACGTAAGCCACATGATTATTAGATGCAATATTGTGGTAAGCCCATTCCTAAATATTTTCAACTTAACTCTAAAATGCTTCGATATTCCGCTCCGTCAGATGGGCAGTAGTCAGGATCACTATCCGTATTATCAACTTCTTCACTAGAAGAAACACTTGTGACATCCATGATGCTTTTTTCACTCATCTTGCAATCTCCACACAATCTAATTCACGTGGACCAAGATTGTAGCTGTGGCAATAATAAACAACTAGTGCAGTGTTGCCAACTTTAAGAAGTAAACTATGGGATTTCTACAGTGGCTTGCCACGTTACTGCTATGTCCAGTAAAAAATAAAATCTCCATTTCAGAATTAGTGTGGCTTACCATTATGTTGTACCGAACCCTTCAATTGTACATTTCTACAACAATTTATAAGACTGTAAACGTATTTTATTGTATTTCCGTTGTCATTCGACGGAAGTGGATCATTTTTACTTCAACTTGTAGTGTAGTATGCCAGTACGCTGAGGAAATACTTAATGTTTATCTGTTCTCTCCACATATGTAACGTGTGTGGTTACGATTGTTACGAATTACGACATGAAAACGTTTGCCTGTGAGAAGATTTCTTATTACAGACAGGTATATAGTGTAAGCAAATTAAATTCTGAAAAATCAATTGAATTAAATTTTTGTTCAATTTGGAAGTTTCTAGCTTAACAGGTTTTCAAGAGGAAATGTTTATATTGAGCGCTAAGTACAGTATAATGCGAGTGCTGTGTTGTATTCCTCGAGCTCTGTGAACGACTGGTTTGTACCCCCTACATGCAGAATAAACATGTAATTTTGAATGAAACCTCGAAAACACTGTAAATACTGCAGTCGTTTTACCTTATCGAGTTCGTGGGGTCGATATATTAGGCCTACTGTCGTCCGTTATGGTTGTAACTTTAACGACTTTTGGTTCTATGAACGCTCTCACAGCATTTTAGTTGCACACACATCGATTTCGATCGTACGGAAAAATATCGTACGATCAGATTCTTTTAGTGGAACGAAGAAGAGCATGGGAGGTTGCACACAGTTCGATCTCCACACGGCACGGCACGATCGCCGTGTAGCTGCCGTCCACTGCCACTACAAAGACGGTCCGTGCCGTTTCCGTGAATTCAGTGGCGTACGCGAACCAATCCATGGTTGCAACTCCACGAGTTATATTCGTACGGTAAAAACCTGTCTTCATTTGACTTGTTGCTTCTGACCAAATTGAGATCTATTTCATAAAAGTAAGTAATATTATTAGCAAATTTCATTAAATAATAATATTAGTTCTTTTTTTTTTTGGTTTATAAACATTTCAGTCGAACTCTTAAAATCCTTTACTAATATTATTAATTTAATAATGAGGGGGTTCTACCGAGGTTACATGTTAACACGTGAAATTTTTTAACGGATAGTTAAGAGTGATTATTCTGTATAGTATTCAAACACTGATTTTAGTTTTTGATACGGTAGTTAATTAGTGTGTTATTTTTTTTAAAGCATGGCTGAAAATATTGATAATGAAATCCTTATTTCATTGGTACAAATAAGACCAGTGCTATGGGGAAAAACATTAGAGATTTACAAATACAAAAGAAATGCTCGGAAACACGTCTGCTGTGAACTAAATAAGCACACACACAGCAACAACACGTTTTGGAGTCATTTTCCGTACAACTGTGAACGATCTCGAGGTAAAACGACTGCACTCTACACGGAAAACCCGTGGTGTGTACAAGCAACGCATATACGATAAAATATCGTATGATATTTTTCCGTATGATCGAAAACGATGTGTGCGCAACTAGGGTTATTGTGCATTTTTGTACAACCTTACACGATTACCTATACAATAATGATGAATATAAGATCATTTGTGTGTGGCTGTGTGTGTGTGTGTGTGTGTGCGCGCGCGCGCGCGCGCGTGACTGTGGTCGGTTATAATTTATGTTTCCTCTTGCCAAAAGAGCAATAAATAATTCAGTATCTGTGTAATTCAATATTCACATTCTTGTAATGTATTACTGTATTTCTTGTGTTGGCTCCACACATTATATGGTTCACATTATTTTAGCTTAATGACGTTGATCATTAAACTCACCAGACGTGACGTACGTAATATTTTACACCCACGCAGTCTGACACAACTGTCAGTGTTACAGCATGGTCTTGCATTTTCTCGATCTTAAACAGTGACATATGTTTACTGTACCAAACAACAAAGTTTAACGATATTCAGTATGTCGTATGGTATTTACATAGCAAGGAGGGCTGTGTCCCAAGGGTTGGTTGAAAAGTTCGCGGAGCGGCATCTATAGCGTAACCACAGAACTAAAAGTGTTCGCATGTTCAACTAAAAAAAGTGAACTAAAATAACTGTAATTACGGTACCCATCTTGGACAAAGTTTTTTCACACAAAGTTCTTCGCTTAAAATTTGTTTTGACGTCTAGCGAGATGCCTATGATCTCAGCAATGTCTTCCACTCTCAATTCCCAACACCGTGTATGAGTTTTTTTTTTTAATAATGTCTGGAATTAGTGCACTTTTTTGGCGTCTAATGCAAGGATCACCTTCAGTGCTCCTATTGAGACATTTAAGTTCCAATGCTCACTTACCAATCGCTGATTCTTAAGGCGTAGCATCTGTTAACACATTTACCATTTTGTTGCGAATTTCCATTTGCGCTAGACCTTTTATTTAAACAAAGAATTTAGTCACAGCATGACGCTTGATTTTCTTCATTTTCCAATATACACAAGACATGTAAATGTCAAGCAGATGATAAAAAGTAAATAAACTGGCAGATAGAT
The DNA here is from genome assembly GCA_034769895.1 of Magicicada septendecula. NCBI lineage: Eukaryota > Metazoa > Arthropoda > Insecta > Hemiptera > Cicadidae > Magicicada > Magicicada septendecula. The sequence goes on along the minus strand of CM068374.1, from coordinate 406,022,567 downwards.
TTGAAAATTAACAGGTGTTTACATGGAATATGAATTTTACAACACACCAAAGATTTTAGTTAGGCATATGTTGCTAAGCTAGAGATGTCTCTGAGTGAACGTTGCAATTGACCCTCGTAAGCACAAACTGTAGCTTATAAAATAATAATTACCAATTATTTAATATTTAAATTTTATTTGCACCGTGTTTGGCTCTACGAAAGTATGTGGTTACTCATTTCTAAGTGTGTATATTTCTATTTAAGAAATAATACTAGGACTCAAGACTGAACCTGGGACCCTGGGACTGAAAACTACACAAGACAGGAAGTTTAGATAAGTCATTAGACAAATAAATACCAAAGACAGACAGGCAATGAGCAGCAAGATTGCCTTCCCAAACTTGCCTTGAATTACAAACCCACAGGGTATCGTAGTGTGGGGTGTCCGAGGACGAGATGGTTTCCGGAAAAGGCAGTGCAGCCTAATTCGTGAAGTGGAGGTGATGATAATGACAGGCAATGGTTGCATTAAATGACATCCTACAGAATAAAGAAATGTGAAAAGATGCAAACAGGATAAAAAGAAGCGACTTCGAGTGACAATGAAAAATAAAAGGGGGATTTAAAAATTAGTACGTTTTATTCAACTCAAAAGAATAAAATGTCGCTCCAACTTTGTTGGTGAACTGCTAGCTACTGCTTTATGCTTTATGAGACATTCGGTGTCACCACCATTATCAAGACGGAGATTTTTGTCTGTTCGGTCGTATCAGTTCTTGTGTACATATCTTCCTCCTACTTATGTGCAAGTTGTCTAATCTTAGACAAGTTTCTAATTCTGTCGTGTAAGAAAATTTCCTCCCTCGTGTGCGTGTGGACAGTTTGCCGTCTCTGAAAAAAAATTTCGCCTTTCACCTCTTCTTTCAACGGGGCAAAAAACGTGAAAAACAGGTCACCGAGCCCTATTGCTGGTGGTTACAGTCGTGTCCTGATTGCGTAGTTGATTAAATAAGCAGGCTCGACAGGATAGCCCAGTATCCGGCTGAATTTGTGGGAACATCTTTCCCGAATGGATGACTGCCGCATCCCTAAACAACTGTGGATCTATAAGCCGAAGGGATGGACAGGTGTAGGAGCGCTGGGGTTTGAGACCGCAACAAACCATCCTTGGTTTAATCCTTGCAGATGATGATGATTAACAAACAGGTTCTTATTGACTTTACTTAATGCTGTTACGACGGTCTACCGATGTACAGTGGAAAACAAAATAGAAGACACCAATTACGTCACTAATCACCAGCTTTAATTATCACAATTAACCAGTTTGTAATTAAGAAGACAGTCTCTTACAAGAAATCAAATAAAAATTGTTCACACGCAATAAAAATGTCCACTAATATAAAACACAATTGTATTACAATCGTCCCGCATAACACATAACATTTTGCCACAATACTACAAACCGCACTCCAATAAGTCGCAACTCAAACTGAAACTGAACGTCGTTGAGTACTTGTATTTATATCCCGCCGAAATACCAGAATATTCCATACTGCGCATTAACAATAAAGGAAAACATTAGAGCGTAATTCATTGCGGCCTTGACACAGTTCGCGCGGCTTCTGTGACAGTCTAGCTAATGCGTCGAGAATCACGTTCGCCACACACATTACAGCCGGATTCCTCTTGAACATTAGATAAACACGTAGACGGTTCTGTAATCTCGTAACAATACAGTATGTTTATACTAAGCATGGCAGACTGAATGATAAACAGATAATGTCATTGTTCGCAATCTGGAACATTCCACAACTGTCAGACCAATCTGATTCTCTCCAGGACGACACCGTGTTGCGTGTTGATGACTATAACGATGATGACGATCATGGTGGTGGGGTTGATGATGATATTCTATAGATGCAGCCTCGCGTTCTTGTCGATTCTGCTATAAATCATCCCCACTAGCGGCTGCACTACTTCACAGGAATATACATTTTTAACTCGCCAAAGCTGTTATTACCAGACAAACCAGCGGCGTGTACGTAGAGTAATTGCAAACGACAAGTGCTATTACAATTACACAATAACAGGTAACAGTTCTCCGTGTGATTACCGTAATTACATAATTGCGGCGGGCGAAAATATTATCTACGTCAATGTTTTTTCCTACGTTAAGTCTCGTCGCTCGAAGAATTTTGTACTCTTTCGAAACGCGTATGATATTATTTGTACGGTACTGTTACCGAACAACAGATTTTAATCACGGTAACAAGTAAATAATCATTAGCACCTCATAATTAGTATTTATTTTTGTCGTGCAGCAGCGCCCTCTAGACGCTACTCCTGTATGCACGTCGTTACTAATTAATTAATAATCAGTATATTTGTAGTTCATTAGAAGAACAGTCAAGTACTGTCAAAATTTCTATTATGTGTGTGTGTGTGTGTGTGTGTGTGTGTGTGTGTGTGTGTGTGTGTGTGTGTGTGTGTGTGTGTGTGTGTGTGTGTGTGTGTGTGTGTGTGTGTGTGTGTGTGTGTGTGTGTGTGTGTGTGTGTGTGTGTGTTGAAACACGTGTTCCATCCACGTATGCACCGTTTACGTTTATTTCACTGAATTACGTCTGTTCTCCTGTTCTCCTCATCATCTACTACTACTACTACTACTACTACTACTACTACTACTACTACTACTTCTTCTACTACTGCTACTGCTGCTGCAGGAGCAGCTATTTCTACGGCTAATACTGCTACTACTACTTATCTTATTCTTCTCCGTTCTCTTCATTTCATGTTGTAGGCAATGTAATCGTCGTTGTCGTCTTCTTCTTCTTCTCTTAATTCGATTCCATACATCAATGTAGGTGTTGCCATTGATGTGTAGATTTTTAACTTTGATTCTCTAATAACAATGTTTCTTAATTGAGCCGATAGTCATCATCATCGTCTTCAGCAAGGATTAAACCAAACAGATAGACTCCAACGCTTCTTCGTCCTTTCGGCTGATAATTCCATAGTTGTTTGAGGATGCGGCAGCGATTCGGTTAAGATGTTCCAACCAGTTTAGCCGATATTGGGCAATCCTATCAACCTTACTCACAATATTCAGTTCCTGCCGTACATCGATGTTCCAACCAGTGTAGCCGATATTGGGCAATCCTATCAAGCTTACTCACAATATTCAGTTCCTCCAGTACATCGATCTTCCAACCAGTGTAGCCGATATTGGGCAACCCTATCAAGCTTACTCACAATATTCAGTTCCTCCCGTACATCGATGTTCCAACCAGTGTAGCCGATATTGGGCAACCCTATCTAGCTTACTCACAATATTCAGTTCCTCCCGTACATCGATGTTCCAACCAGTGTAGCCGATATTGGGCAACCCTATCAAGCTTACTCACAATATTCAGTTCCTGCCGTACATCGATGTTCCAACCAGTTTAGCCGATATTGGGCAATCCTATCAAGCTTACTCACAATATTCAGTTCCTGCCGTACATCGATGTTCCAACCAGTGTAGCCGATATTGGGCAACCCTATCAAGCTTACTCACAATATTCAGTTCCTGCCGTACATCGATGTTCCAACCAGTGTAGCCGATATTGGGCAACCCTATCAAGCTTACTCACAATATTCAGTTCCTGCCGTACATCGATGTTCCAACCAGTTTAGCCGATATTGGGCAACCCTATCAAGCTTACTCACAATATTCAGTTCCTGCCGTACATCGATGTTCCAACCAGTTTAGCCGATATTGGGCAACCCTATCAAGCTTACTCACAATATTCAGTTCCTGCCGTACATCGATGTTCCAACCAGTTTAGCCGATATTGGGCAAACCTATCAAGCTTACTCACAATATTCAGTTCCTCCCGTACATCGATGTTCCAACCAGTGTAGCCGATATTGGGCAATCCTATCAAGCTTACTCACAATATTCAGTTCCTGCCGTACATCGATGTTCCAACCAGTTTAGCCGATATTGGGCAAACCTATCAAGCTTACTCACAATATTCAGTTCCTCCCGTACATCGATGTTCCAACCAGTGTAGCCGATATTGGGCAATCCTATCAAGCTTACTCACAATATTCAGTTCCTGCCGTACATCGATGTTTCTTTTGCGACCTCGAAGAATATATCCTGCCACGTCCCTGACAGGTCGCTTGAATACGACTGGTCTGGGATACTTTTGAAGTCAAATTCTCAGATCCGTAGAGAAGTGTGGGAAGTGCCATAACTTTAAGTTAATTTATTTTCTCGTTGATGTTAAGAGTTCTCGTGATGGTCCCCAACATATAGATGAACTTGTTCAGCTCCTTTAGTACGTCATTGTTTGTAACGTACAGCTTGTACTTGTACTTGTAATTGTTTGTACACTTTCAGCCCAGATATTCAAAATTCTCCAGAACAGCATCATCTACAACAGCATCATCTACAACAGCATCATCTACAACAGCATCATCTACAACAGCATCATCTACAACAATTTTTGCTCGTCTGGGATCAACTCCATGAAAAGCTATTACCTTGATCTTCAGCATTTTAAAAATATTTTCCTGTGATAATTAGTTTTTAACTTTCTTTTTTCATATTTTCCTGCGACAATCAGTTTTTAACTTTTTTAAAAAACATTTTAATCCTCTTGATCTGTTTAACATTCCCAAGCAATTAATTACAAACATTTGGTTCAAGAAATAACAAGAGCGTCGAAACCGTGACTTATTTACTTTGAGTCTAATGAAATTGTTTTGTTTGTTGATTTCGAGTTCGGTAATGTTTATCGTAAACTATGTGTCCAGACCTTGTATAAAATACTCTCAACATTCCATAAACTAATTTATGTCGTAGACGTAAACTTTTATTGTGAGAAAATAAATGAAACGCTGTATGTAATCTGTTTTGCAAAGTAAGAATACGAATAAATTGATAGGAAGAGAATCATGTCATTACCAAACAAAATGTTGTTGCTTAAACTTTATAGCCCCTGTTACTTATGGAGGGGGATGATAATGTTTGAATACCAATGAACAGTCTTGTCCGTACAGGATTTTCTCCCATAAACTGTATTTCATTGGTTTCTTTGTATTAAATATTTGTTTTAATTATTAGCTACACACCGCTGTTGGTTTGTCTAGCCAACTGTAGATATCCTTTACCGAAGGTCGTACATAGGGGTCAGTTTTATTATTTGTTTAGTTAACATAAAACCGAGATTGTTTGTTATTTCTAATTCTGTCGTGGATTAGAGCGTTCGTTGTGGCAGTGAAACTCAGCGGTCGAATAAACTTAAAACGAGAAAATAAAGTCCAAACAGAATTAATTTTTTTTTTCTGCAGGCTTAAAAAATACACAAATGCGTTCGGGGACAAATTGAAATTTTATGATTATCCACAGTAAAAAAAAAACGCTTGCTCATCAAATCGTAAACATTTCTGTGTTACGCATTATAAAATACTGATCAACCGTGTCTTATAATCTTCGCGCCAATATCAATCGATCGTTATGTGAAACAAAACATAATCCCGTTTAGATACAATTGTCACACACACGCACATTCGAACGTCAATTATAAATTTATTACGTTTATGTTATAATGAATGTTAAAGCTCGTATAACAGGGTAATAAGACCATACGAATCCTACCACTCTCGTAAGCTGTTTCGTCATAACCGAAACGAATTGTGTAATCTGTTTCGATATTATTTCCCCTCTTTTGTGACTCCCTACACATCTTACCCCGGGGCGTTGCTATAACACATCGAACGCCGCCTTCGAGGGTCGCTCTTTATGTTCTGTCCGCCAGACCGTCTGTCGGTTATTTAACTAGAACTGCATTCGACGTCACGACATTATCAAAATGTCTGTGATAATATCACAGTTGTGATAATTTTTGTCGACTACTGAAGAAGGAAGTACTGTTCGCACATCAGTTTTGCTGCCGAGACGCCTGAGGAGCGGGAGGTCTACTGAATGATAGTGCGTGCTTGTGTTGGTGGAACATTGTTCAGACGTTCATAAAAGACGTATTTAATTGTAATTTTGTGTGCGTATTAGATTGAACGTTCGTACATTATAGGCTATGTAATTTATTGAATATTTTGTTAAAGTGTATTTTTCAAGTCACACCGACACTGTGTTAAACGTATTTTAAATGTGCAGTATGACAGTGATGCGTGCAGTGGAATGGCATGCGTCACCACATTCCTTGTCCGGTAGCAAAGGTGAACTGCTGATAGTACTAGTGGCGGCACTTAAAATAACTTCCGTTGCTGAAGAAATTGAAATTGCTCCAGACTTTTGTTTAGGCTTTTTACTAATAAACAGACACTGTGTGTGTGTGTGTGTGTGTGTGTGCGTGCGTGCGTGCGTGCGTGCGCGCGCGCGCGCGTGTGTGTGTGTGTGTGTGTGTGTGTGTGTGTGTGTGTGTGTGTGTGTGTGTGTGTGTGTGTGTGTGTGTGTGTGTGTGTGTGTGTGTGTGTGTGTGTGTGTGTGTGTGTGTGTGTGTGTGTGTGTGTGTGTGTGTGTGTGTGTGTGTGTGTGTGTGTGTGTGTGTGTGTGTGTGTGTGTGTGTGTGTGTGTGTGTGTGTGTGTGTGTGTGTGTGTGTGTGTGTGTGTGTGTGTGTGTGTGTGAAACAGTAGTTTTGGGTTGACCTTAAAACAATGTTTTACGTTTCCGAGGCAAACGAATCGTAATTTTTCCGACGGAAGACTTTAGATTTTATTTAGTATACCTTGAAGGTTGGAAGCAGTTCTATATTTTATGAGGGTCATCTCAAAAGTAAGTTTCCCTTCTTTAGGAAAAAATAAAACCCATATAAAAATTAAAAAGGAAACCATAATTTTATTCAAAAACATTTATTTATTTTTCAGTATAATCTTCAGGCTTTCAATACACTTTCTGTAGCGAAAAACTAGTTTTTCAATTCCTTCTTTGAACCGCTGCGTGCCCAGATTTCGGAGCCAGGCGTCAATCGCCTGTTTCACTGCCGTATCCTTTTCGAAATTTTGTCCTCCCAGGTGTTGTTTGAGATGGGGGAACAGATGGAAACCACTCGGAGCCAAATCGGATGAATATGAGCGATGGTCGAAAATCTCCCATCGAGAAGAGTCCAACAAATGTTGCGTGCCTCGCGAGGAATGAGGACGTGCATTGTCGTGGAGCAGAAGAACTTTGTTGCTCAAGAAACCGGACCGTTTCCGCTTTACCGCTTATATCAGTTTCTTTAAAGTCTCGCAATACCTCTCTGAATTTTGTCAAGATGACTCGTCTGTCCTCCAACACAATCGACTTAACGGCGTCAACAAGAGCTGAATTCTCAGTTGATGTTGAGGGGCTCCCACTGCGCGGTTCATCGTGCACATTCGTTCTGCCTTTCAAGAACGATGTATGCCACCTGCGGATCATTTGAATGCTCGTTCACTCGGGTCCGTACACAGAAACTAAGTGACGATGAATTTCAGCCGATGATTCATTTTTTGCGGCAACAAACCGAATCACATTACGCAGTTTCCAGTCGGACGCGCTGGTAAACGGAACGTACATGAATTTTTTAATTCCGTGTTGTCGTTACGTAGCTGCGCAATGGCGGAGGTTTTGGCAGTGCTGCCACTAAACACAAGTAAACGTTTCCCAACCTCCGTCAGCCTGCTTGCGCAATTTCCGTTTGTAAAAAAAAATTGAGAAACTTACTTTTGAGATGGCCCTCGTAATTTGTCGACTAAATCTATAATGATGGTATTCAATATAATTTCCTTTAATTCAAATCTAATTAACTGTAATGTATAATTCATAGACGCAGCTTAATAATAATGTTTTCTTGTGTTTTCCAGGTGAGTGAGAGTGGGGGAAACAATAATCAGAGTTGCCAAAGCCGCAATGTACGTAAGTCATTTTAACATACACTGTACCGTGCCTCTGCTCTGACACGTCCGATCCTTCGACGTGTCAACAACAATTCCAAGAATTCGCAGATTACGCGTTAATTCGCTTATGAACACTCTGCCAACCTGTATATAATAATCATTTCTTTCCTTGATAAATTCCGTGTTTTATATTTTAATTTGTCTGTTTACTGTTTACGATCAGTCGATTGTTATTCTGATCACGTTTTCCCTCTTCAGGTTTGAATTTTAATTATTTTCTTTGCGTAGAAAACGTTGTGACAATCAAGCCACAGTTGAAAGCTTTCGAATCGTAGCAGCGTTTCCGCTATTAAATTCCGTAATCGTATTCAGATTACAAATAAATTGTATACGTATGTTAATACCGTACAAGCAAGTGGTATTCACTAAAACTACTCCGTGCTGTAAGGCCGTGGTCAAAAAGGCTTAACGCACTGACAATGTGTCCGTCAGTACACCACAGTACTGTGGCAAAGGCTGAGTCCTTCCTTTTGACACTGAAGATGGCCGCTAGAGGTGAGGCCGAAACGTCTGTACGAGTCGTAACGTGGAAGACCACGGCCTTACAGCCCGGACAGTAGTTTCAGTAATTACGACGCGAGCCGTGAAAGCCTAGGGAACTGATCAAGTAGTATTCTCTCAGAGTAGGCCAACGTCCATCGTAATTGTGGTAACGGTCGTTCAGTGCCTGGAACAAAAGGAAAACAGTAAATCATGAAAATACGTTAGTATAGACTAGACAGTATACTATATAAACAAATAATCGTATTGGTTTCAAACTTTTATGAAAATGAGTCAAAAATTTTAGTCAAAAAAGTTTGTTATGCGGGATTTGTCATTAATAAATGGTTAGGCATACGAGATACGCAGAAAGCGCGTATTATACAAGATAGCGTAATAAGCGGGAGCGTTTTAAACGTGATTTTACTGTATTCTGAAGGCTGTATGTCCATGGCGCCCGTTTGGATTTACCACTTATTCACAGTCGACCACCACAGAGGTAGGACGATGTGAATCGATTCATTCGACAGTCATCATCATCATCATCATCATCCTCAAGGTTTAAACCAAGAATGGTTTGTTCCGGTCTCAAATAGGCAAAGATTACAGCTGGTCACTCCAGCGCTTCCTCGGACGTCCCACACCTCTCCGTCCCCTCGGCTTATTGTTCCATAGTTGTTTGGGGATGCGGTAGCCATCCATTCGTCAAACATGTTCCCACCAATTGAACCGACATTGGGCGATCCTGTCTAGTATATTCATAACATTCAGTTCCTACCGTATATCTGTGTTTCTTTTACGATCATGGAGAGAACACGCTGCCACGTGTCTGAGAAATCTCATTTCAGCCACTCGGATGCGACTGGCCTGGCCTTTCGTTAAAGTCCAATTTTCAGACCCATAAAGAAGTGTGGGAAGAGCCATCGCCTTGTAGAATTTTAGGCGTGTTCCTTTACTTCGTGACTTAAGAGTTCGCCTAATGGTCCCGCACATAAGGTTGAACTTATGCAACTTATGCATCACGTCTTTGCTTGCATTATAAGACAGACTGTAGCCCAGGTACTCAAAACTGCTAACTTGTTCCAGGACAGTACCGTCTATAACAATTTTTGCCCGTACGGGATGAGTTCCACAAAAAGCCATCACCTTGGTTTTAATTGTGGATATCTGCAATCCAGAGTCTTTGCAGATTCTATTTAACAAATGTATACCCATCTGCAATCTGTTTCAGAGTCCGACAGAATAGCCTGATCGTCCGCAAACAATAAAGTGTCAATTGTAGAGTGGCCAATCATAAAATGCTCTGAAGGACACATCTGCCAGTTTTGTATGACATCGTCAATATATAAATTAAAAAGAAAAGGTGATAATGTACACCCTTGTCGTACTCCACAGTTGATCAGGCCAACTCTAGGAGCTGTTCTCGGTCTCCCTGCTTCTATTAAGATTTTATTCTCCATATACAGACTCTGTATTGCTCTAATCTCGTAGATGTTGTGGGATCCCTTTCCTTGCCATTACTGCCCATAGTTTGCTCCGATTCACTCTGTCAAAAGCCTTCTCGAAGTCGATGAAAGCTATTTATGTGGGCAGTTGATACTCTCTACGCTTTTCAATGAGCTGGGATATTGTAAATATACAATCTAAAAAATACGTTAGTATAGACCGTATACTGTGTTAACAAATAATCGTATTGTTTCAAACTTTTATGAAAATCAGTCAAATATTTTAGTAAAAAAAGTTATGCGGGATTTGTCAGTAATAAATGGTTCCGCATAGGAGCTATGCAGGAAGCGCGAATTATACACGACAGCGTAATACACGGGAGTGTTATAAACGTGGTTTTAATGTATTATTTATTTATTTTTTTTTTTTTTTGTGAATGCCGCGCGCCCATGGCGACCTTCTGGATTTACCACTGATTCACAGTCGACCACAGCCATAGAGGTAGGAGAAAGTGAATCGATTCATTCGACAGTGAGATTCAAATTAACAAGTTAGCACAGATAAACCAGAGCGGGAAAAGGAAATTAATTCAAGCTTGCGTTCTTACACATTATGGTAGAAAGACTTTGAGTTACGTAAGTAGACGACAAAGTGGATGAAGTTGGAGATGTGGACGAACATAAAACATAGATCAGACATACGTAAGCAGAAACAACCCGGTTGACAAAAAAAAGCAATAATAATCATTTTCGGTTAGCAGAGAATTAACATAACGATAAGCAAACAGAAAACGTGATAGCACTCGTTACTGGATTTGGCGAGCGAGCGAGCGGAGGCCGATTACACGAACGCTTATAGTACGCGCGCGTGCGTGCCGGCGCGCTCCTCCTAGTCGCCATTATCTTCGCTACAACATTAAACGCACATAAATTAAAGAATTAATTAGAAGAAAATTCTCTTTCTTCTCTGGTTTGACATAATTACAAACGATATTAGTTCACACACCAACACCAATTAAAACGCTTCTCTCTCTTCGTCTCTCTCCTCTTTCTCCCTTCCTCCACATTCTCTCAGTGTATTATTGTTCGATTAAACGGTGGTGACAAGTTGTTGTATGCAGCAGTGACTTGTGTTTTCAAAGAATGACACAACACAACACAACGCCAGCCAGCAATCTGGTTACGAAATAACAGACAAAGCAAAACAGCTGTTACTGCAAAATAACACCTGTCTGTTCTGTAAAGTTACACCACTATGTGCATTAAGCGACATAGCCTACATCTCTTTATGGAACGCGTGCATCAAATCAAACTTGATTAGATCCAGTGTTCTCAGTGAAACTGCACGCTTCTGAGGTCCGCATACGTTACCTTTCAGGTTACCACGAGACCATACTGGAAATTATTCCTGTTACTTTATCTACTTTCGGCTCGTGAGATGAAATACTTAAGGAAATATTGAAGGTAACACTGGAATTTTGTACAACATGAAATTTAAATAAATGTTTAGGTATAAATTGGAAACAACTGAATGTACACCCGTGCTCCCGACGTTACCTGCTTCAAAATGCATGAAATGAAATGTAGGTAAACTAGTATGCTCCCTGAGCTGCAGAACTCCACCACCGTTTTGGCCGAAGTAAGCTTACATTTATTATTAGGTAAATTTCAATATTATATAATTGTTCACTTATCAGAAAAATTACGAAATCTCGATTACCGTACTATGTTTTGTCTACTAAAGTAAAATTGTAGCGCAGTCACACAATAAACGCTAAAAATTTCAAATGATCGGATTTGTGTTAAAATTAACTGTAGTTGATACCCGGCTGCATTTCTGTAATTTTTCAACATTTTGATCCCATTTTTCGGCCCTGGGATACAAAAAATTTGAAATTTCCAAAACTGTACGCTATATTCAGATTTTGAATTATAATTTGATGTCCTACAGAGAATTTGCAATTTTCAAAAACTTTTGCCACACTTTTTGGGCCTTGGAGACTTAAAAAAAATTTTTAATATCCAAAACTTCACACTAAATTCTGATTTTAGTTAAAATTACTTTTAATATGATATGCCACATGAAATGTTTTAAATGAACAGTAAATTCGTATTTTTGTTAAAATATCATTCATTAAATCTAGTATCCCACATGTATGTTACTTCAGCGATTTTTTCAAAAAGTTGACGCTTTCACATTTTTGCATCCCGCCCCACTACTTTTTGTGGAATCAATCTCAAAAACAATATGACACTGTAGGGTGAAAGTGTAGACACTCTTACCAAGTTTAATGAAAAACGATAGATGCGTTCAAAAGTTATCGTGAGACACACACCAAATAGACAGACAGATAGATAAATGCCAAACAGTCGAGTTAAAACTGAGAACTCGCTTCGGAACGAAGTACTTCATTCTATATACACAATAACGCCTAACTCTCAGGGGTCCGTACGCCAGACCGGTTCGGCGTACACAGTACATGCTATTGTACAGCGAGGAGTGATGTGAAGCGCATGCGCAAAGCGACCTCTTCTGTGCTGTGTTATGATAACTACGGATTCGGCGTACGCCAGCATGAGCTGTCAAGCGCCTTGTTCTCTTGCACTTGTTGCGGAAAGCATTACTGATTCACTATAAAGTTTCACCTTGTCCTGAGTATACTTTTTTGTTTTATGTATGTATGTGCGCGGGGTACAGTTAATATTCGTACGCTAGTGTAAGATTATCAATAATACGACACTTTATTTTTTTCATGCTAAGAATTAGTTTTGTATAGCTTTAATATGTGTAGAATATGTAGTCATCATCACCTCCACTTCACGGATTAGGCTGCACTGCCTGTTGCGGAAACCATCTCGTCCTCGGAGGCCCCACACTACGATACCTTGTGGGATTATAATCAAGGCAAGTTTGGGAAGACGATCTTGCTGCATTCTTCACAAATAGTTACACAAGTTGGCCTTGTATTCCGTAATTCTATCCTGTAATTTAAAAATCTGTAATTCTCACCTTATCTTTGCATTACTTATTCTGTCTCATAACGTACACCCTTTGACCAACCTGAGTTGTCATTTTCGCAAACCTAAGAAATTTCATTTCTGTTAATGCAACATTCCCTCTGTCTCTCTGCAAAAGTACCCATGTCTCACTCGCATACAGCGCCACCGGCACAGTCATAGTCGTCTAAAACTTAAGCTTAGTGTCTTTCCTAGTTTTATATTTTAAAGTTCTATGGATTGTCCCACATACTGTATATGTTCAAATTTATTAAGTTTATTGTCGACATCAGAATCAACTGCGAGAGACATTTCGCATCCAAGATAATTAAAACTGGATACCTGCCCCAAGACGTTTCCATTTACCTCTATCTGTGTCATTACTGGATACTTCTCTCTAAAAGCCATTACTTTTGTTTTCTGTGGAAATAGCACCAAGCCAATAAATTCTTCAAGATGAATACTCGCCTCTGCAAGTCATTTTCTGTCTGTTGTGTAATAACAACATTGTCTGCATATAAAATAATACTAAGTGTATATTGTGGAGAAGGCTTAATTCTACATTTAAAAATTTCCTTCCATCTTTTAATGCTATCGTCCAAATAAATATTAAAAACTATCGGGGAGATACAACAAACCTGTCTAACGCCTTTATTTGTCTCAACTGGCACTGTCAATCGTTTTCCCGTATCAGTGACAACAGAGGTGTTCTGATACGGACCTCTAATCACCCTGACAAGATGCAAAGCAAACCCCCTTCTGATCATAATCTTCCACAAGACATATGTAGGATATGTGTAACGCAAAATATCCAGCATGACTGAGAAACGGTCCCTACGTTTGGATGTATTACACTACTAAACAATATTCATTTCAAATTGTGTATTTTGACACACGAGCCGGGGTGCCAGATGAAAAGTAAAAGACCTTTGTCAACTACAGAACTTAAACAAGTTCTCATGGTATAACAGTTTTCCTTGACAGACCGTATGTGCTGAAACAAAACGTTTGCTACGCTTGTCCCCCCCCCCGCCCCCAGCACGTTTAATATTTTGGCGTTCCCAATCATATAGTTTACGTTATGCTACTGGTAGACAACCATGCACAGTTGTAAATACACACAGACAAGTTGTAAATAATGACACATACTCTTCGGTACTCCGTCGATGGTACAAATAGCCATAGCCTTTCCAATTATTCATGTGACCATACGTAATGTCAGTGTTAGCTACAGTATATTATTTCGAATTCTTCATTTCTCAGACCGTGCGTTTGACTAGGTCTTGTCACATTCTGTAAACCTTACCTCAGCCGCCTGTGCTCTAGTTCCGTCCGATTCCTTGAGTATCCACTACACTCATTTCCTCACAACAGTATTCGAACTGCCACAGATTTGTGCAGTTAGATCCCTGTACCCCTACGTATTTTGTAATTGCTTTTGTTAAGAGATTAAATCCATTATGGTCACCAGTGCACCAACCAGCTTACCCTCTAACCTCCACGCGTGTCCTGGAACCGTTTACCACTTGTCTTACTTCAGAAGCACTTAGGTAAACTTGTAAGATTAAAGATATCCCGACTGTTTGGCCGTGGTCCATGGTTTATTTCCAAACCAAACGTTTCGGCAGCTCCAATGGCTGCCATCATCAGTGGAATAAAAATCCTGAACGTAGGGTGTTCACGTACAGGCCCACAGTACTGTTGTATAGGCTGAAGCTGTGCCGCCATGCTACCTGTACGGGACAGCTTTAGCCTATACCACAGTACTGTGGGCCTGTACGTGAACACCCTAAGTTCAGGATCTTTATTCCACTGATGATGGCAGCCATTGGAGCTGCCGAAACGTTTGGTTTGCAAATAAACCATGGACCACGGCCAAACAGCTCGGATATCTTTAACCTTACAACTGACACCGGCCGTGAAAGCCTGAGGACAATGTTACATAGGTAAACTGTTTCTCTTCCTTGTAATCCTCTACCTGCTTTGCACATCTTCCTCTTTTACCTTGCCTACAGTCTTAGCCTTTCGTCCACATCCTTTTTCCACACAATGGTTTCTTACTTTTGTAACTGCCGTCCCTTAAATCGTTGGCAGTTTTTAAATATATTATCCTTTAACTATAAATTAGGTTTATAAATTGTGTTTACATTTTGCTTGTAAACGTTCGTAGTTTTCGTTAATAACGAACGGTGAGAGAAAAAACAATTGTCCAGTTATATTAGGCTATTCCATGAGTCGCATTCGTGAAACAAAACGGTCCCCAGCGTAGTGGTTTTTCTTTAACGTGTAAACGTATTCAAATTACACACATCACAGTGTGAAAGCCAACACGCAGTACGTGTGGAAAATCCATGTTGTACCAGATTTAAATATGTTTACAAGTTCTGTGAGCGCTGTTAAATAAAACCGATCTATTGGCTACTTGAACATCTGTTACAGAGACGAATCACAACCCGATGTCGATGACAACTGGCGAGAACTTTATTTCTTCTGTTTTATTTTCGTATTTGTGTTTTTGTATTTTTCTCAATCCGTATTTGCCACTGCCCCTTTTTATTATTTATTATATTTCCGGAACCCGTGGAGGGTTAGAGCTGCACGTGTATAACCCCAGCGTTCAGAACCGTAGACCTCCAGTTCGATGGAGAGTCGTGGATGGTATAAACAGAGGCTTGGAACATCTCCTTTATCCTTTGTGTTTATGCTCCTTTTTATTCTATTTCCGTCGATTTTGTGTTTTTTTCTCACCGTTCATGAAATTTTGATTAGCTCTAAGCCGGACGAAATTAGAAATACCTAGTCCGGTCTTGAAGTGTGCTAAACTATAGATTTGTATATTGTACATGTTATGAATTTACTCTTTTTTGTTTTTTCCGTTTTGAAGTCTCCGATACGAAAATCTCTATAATCATCATCATCATCATCATCTGTAAGAATTAAACCAAGGATCATTTGTTCCGGTCTCAACCAGTCAAAGAGTCTAGAGCTGGTCAGTCCAGCACTTCCTCGGACGTCTCACACCTCTCCGTCCCTTCGGCTTATAGTTTCATAGTTGTTTGGGGATGTGGCAGTCATCCATTCAACAAAGATGTTTCCACCAATTCAGCCGATACTGGGCAATCTGCCGAGTATAGGCCTACTCAAAATATTCAGTTCCTGCCGTATATCTGGGTTTCTCCGAGGAAACTCCCAGACCGATGGCAAACTCTATAAAAAAAATTATACAAAGTTAATGGTATTAAACTGTAAGAAGTGTTATAGGAAGATAAGAAGAAGAAGGCTATATGACGAACACCCTGTTTTTTTACATTTAAAAAATGTCTGTGTATTTAGACATTGATATTTATGCATACAAGAAACAAAGACCATTTTCATGTTTGCTAGTGAAAAATTAACTCTAAGCAAAATATAAATGCCTAGTCACATGTGAACCTGTTGGCCTACAATGCAGGCGGCCGATTGAGATGGTTCAATAGCTGGAGTGGCGTTTAACAGCCAACACGCGACGCAGTTATTTATTTTGCATCCTGTTGCGGGCGGAACAGTCCTGTAAACCTGGACGCGGGCGGAGGTGGGTGCGGTGGGTGAGGGTGAGGAGAAAGAGGGAGCTGTTGGCGGATCGTCTGGACTTTACGCATAATTAAACTAATTCTGTTTGTGTGTGTTCTCAGAATCGATACGTAACCTTGTTGGGGGGACACGGACGCAAGTATCGGTTTGAAAACAGGACCGTGGTCTCAAACCGACGGTAGATTATATTGTTGCTACATAACTGTTGCACCCCCGTCGACCTTACACAACTCACCGTAAAGACAACTTAGTTAGAGCTAGAATTGGGTAATATTTTTTACAAAATTCTCAAAGCCCAAGTAATTCAAGTTAACACACCGTTTAAAATAATTGTAGGCAAATTATTTTTCGTAGTCGTCTTTTATAGATTAATTTCAGGGACGATGGTTGTTATCCTCTCTCTCTCTCTCTCTCTCTCTCTCTCTCTCTCTCTCTCTCTCTCTCTCTCTCTCTCTCTCCCGCTCTCTCCCTCCCAGCAATTCCCTCTCTCCCACTCCCTCTCACCATCCGACTCCCCCTCCTATATTAATTATCTCTAACTAATAACGATAGTTTTAATTTCATTATCACTATTGATTATTTTAAGTAAACACGTGTTTGAGTCACTGACTATAAATACAGAAGTATTATAAATCACAGTTCTACTATCTTTCATTTGTTTTTCTTAAATCAAATTTGAAGTTAGAAATACTCCTTACTTATACTTCGGAAAGTCATAAAATGAATCAGAATTTATGCAATAGGTTCCAGCTTGGTTTTGACGTACACAGTCCGCTTATTGTAATTATTTAAAAAACATAAGGAAGATCATGGCTAAAGTGTATAAGATGTTAGCGAAACCAACGATGTGAAAGTTGGTATTGACATGAAGGCGAGAAAAATTAAACGAGGCGTCAGAAATCTATTCACAAGTCTATAGGGTGTACTCTATTGGATGGATTGAAAAGTTTGGTTTTACGAGAAGGCCTCAGATTGTGAGTATTATGGATGGCGTAGCGACGTAACGGACGCAACATGTAGGGAGAATGCGTATGGCTTGAATTCTGTGAGCAGCATTGAACTACAAGCCTATAAGACGAAGAAGTGTTGGAAGACCTCGGAACTCCGGATGTAGTAAAATAAGAAGAAGAAATTAAAATTTTAAAGTTACAGAAATGCGTAATCGCTACTGCGAGGAAGATTATGAAGGAAAACGAGGATGCTGTAGTAAATGATAATAGTCAGTAGGGAAGCAGAAAGAATGAGAAGAAATAAATATAAAGCAGTAGATCGAAATGGCTGGAGCACATAGGAGGAATCGTGAAGGCAGTGCTGTCACGAAAGACGCAAAGGGAAGTTATATGGAAGTCGATTCGGAGAAAAGTAAATTATAGGTGTACGGTCAGGAAACAGAGGGCCTAAAGCCCTTATGGGCTGTAGCACTAACGGAAGAAAGAATAAAACGCGTGTGATAAACACAGTATCCTCGCGTTCAAAGTGAGTCTTCTTTTGTTCGGTAGTTTTTAAATTTTCTAGGTTTATTTCCTTCTTTTATTTTCATTACTGAAAGGTTCAAGTAGGATGTGTCGGTAAAAGGTATAAGTTAGTTATAAGAATTAATTTATAACATTCAAAACGTTGAAGCCACCGTAACGTGTGCCCGACCTTCATACGCTAATCTGTTTCGCATTCTGTAGCCAAGTTTCAGAACCTTATAATAACACTGGCACAGCCGTTAACTTATAAGATTTTAGTCGAGTCTCTTTCCTTTGTTTTCATCGATAACACTCGACGAAGTGTACTAAACATTCACTGAAACTTAGCCAGTTTACTTGTGATAAACGTCATAATCCACATCATAAGTGATGTCACAGCCAATACAGCGGAAATGTACCTCGTGAACACTCGACGAAGTGTACTAAAAATTCACTGAAACTTAGCCAGTTTACTTGTGATAAACATCATAATCCACATCATAAGTGATGTCACAGCCAAGACAGCGGAAATGTGTCTCGTGAACACTCGACGAAGTGTACTAAATATTCACTGAAACTTAGCCAGTTTACTTGTGATAAACGTCATAATCCACATCATAAGTGATGTCACAGCCAAGACAGCGGAAATGTGTCTCGTGAACACTCGACGAAGTGTACTAAATATTCACTGAAACTTAGCCAGTTTACTTGTGATAAACGTCATAATCCACATCATAAGTGATGTCACAGCCAAGACAGCGGAAATGTGTCTCGTGAACACTCGACGAAGTGTACTAAACATTCACTGAAACTTAGCCAGTTTACTTGTGATAAACGTCATAATCCACATCATAAGTGATGTCACAGCCAAGACAGCGGAAATGTGTCTCGTGAACACTCGACGAAGTGTACTAAATATTCACTGAAACTTAGCCAGTTTACTTGTGTTAAACATCATAATCCACATCATAAGTGATGTCACAGCCAAGACAGCGGAAATGTGTCTCATGAACACTCGACGAAGTGTACTAAACATTCACTGAAACTTAGCCAGTTTACTTGTGATAAACGTCATAATCCACATCATAAGTGATGTCACAGCCAAGACAGCGGAAATGTGTCTCGTGAACACTCGACGAAGTGTACTAAACATTCACTGAAACTTAGCCAGTTTACTTGTGATAAACGTCATAATCCACATCATAAGTGATGTCACAGCCAAGACAGCGGAAATGTGTCTCGTGAACACTCGACGAAGTGTACTAAATATTCACTGAAACTTAGCCAGTTTACTTGTGATAAACATCATAATCCACATCATAAGTGATGTCACAGCCAAGACAGCGGAAATGTGTCTCGTGAACACTCGACGAAGTGTACTAAACATTCACTGAAACTTAGCCAGTTTACTTGTGATAAACATCATAATCCACATCATAAGTGATGTCACAGCCAAGACAGCGGAAATGTGTCTCGTGAACACTCGACGAAGTGTACTAAACATTCACTGAAACTTAGCCAGTTTACTTGTGATAAACGTCATAATCCACATCATAAGTGATGTCACAGCCAAGACAGCGGAAATGTGTCTCGTGAACACTCGACGAAGTGTACTAAACATTCACTGAAACTTAGCCAGTTTGCTTGTGATAAACATCATAATCCACATCATAAGTGATGTCACAGCCAAGACAGCGGAAATGTGTCTCGTGAACACTCGACGAAGTGTACTAAACATTCACTGAAACTTAGCCAGTTTACGTGTGATAAACATCATAATCCACATCATAAGTGATGTCACAGCCAAGACAGCGGAAATGTGTCTCGTGAACACTCGACGAAGTGTACTAAATATTCACTGAAACTTAGCCAGTTTACTTGTGATAAACATCATAATCCACATCATAAGTGATGTCACAGCCAAGACAGCGGAAATGTGTCTCGTGAACACTCGACGAAGTGTACTAAATATTCACTGAAACTTAGCCAGTTTACGTGTGATAAACATCATAATCCACACCATAAGTGATGTCACAGCCAAGACAGCGGAAATGTTTCTCCTGCTCTGTACTCTTATTATCCAATACAACCTTAGTTTGGAAAAGAGTATTTCCCCATAAATGCCATAGTTTTTGTCTTCTGCACAGAAATTTTCATGTTGTAATTTGAACAGACTTACTACAACCGAAACATCAATCGCCAGAGATAGCATTCATTGTTTTTTATGATTACTTGATCATCCGCAAACATCATTGTATTCATGTATGTTCTATCATTTGTTTTATCCCCGGATCCACTCGTAATTTCCACTCTCTAACTATGTCATCAGTTGATATTGTTACGACGGTCTACTGATCGTAGTATGGTACAGTGGAAAACAAAATACAAGAATCCAATTTTTGTAAAAAGGGTAAACGGATGGATAGTCTGGAGGAATTTGAAATTTATAAAGCTTTAAAAGATAGTACCACTAAAAACAGTTTACTAAATGACCAGATAAATTTTGCGTCAAATTACTTGTTCGACACTGCAATCAGTTTGGATTAATCTTTGACCAGTCGCGTGACGATCGCGGTTGTGGGTGAACGCATGCGGGAGCTCCGGCCGTGGTTAGTAAAACATATCACATGCGATTTGTAATTTATTTTATTTTATTTTTGACTTGACCAGTATCATGGTTGCGATTTTAATGTATTAGTTTATTAATTAAGTGTTGTCTGAGGATGGGACTTAGTCCCGAAACGCGTCATAACTGACGAAACTTTGTATCGCTAGAGTGGATAATAAGGTAATTATATAATCCAATTAAGTTACTAATCACCAGCTTTAATAATCACAATTAAACAGTTTGTAATCAACAAGATAGTCTCTTACAACTAATCAAGTAGAAATTGTTCACACGCTATAAAAATGTCCACTAACAGAGTATCACACAATTATAAAACACATAATACGTCGCCACAATACTACAAACCGCATTCCAATAATTCGCAACTCAAACTGACCGAGCGTAGCTGACTACTTGTATTTATACCCCGCCGAAAATCCAGAACATTCCACATACTACGCATTAGCTCTACACTACGACGTAATTGATTGCGGCCTTGACACAGTCTACGCGGCTGGCGGCGTCTAGAAAAGTCTCGCGAATGCATGTTGAAATCACGTACGCACACAACATTGTAGCCGGATTCTTCTGGAACATTCGAGAAACACGTAGATTCTTCTGTGATGTCGTAACAATATTAAAAGATATAACTTTTTTTGAAACGAAAATAATCATATGGATTAATATCAGCTCAACGCTATTGATCTCCACTTTTTTGACGTGAGAGAATCGAAATCATGGAACAGTCAAATCTAGTAAGAATAATAAGTTTGTGAGCATACTGTAAACAAATTCATAGTTATGAGTTTTTTTTTCTCACATTGTTGCCACCCCGTGGGAATAAATCTCAGTTCATTACTTTTTAGACAAATCTCATATATAACGGGCCCATATGTCCAGAAGAAAGGGAAAAAGAAATAAGAAATAGGGAAAAGACACAGAAAAACACCGAGTGTAAACAAGGTGATAATATAATCAGGTATTCGGAAACATAACGTGCATCTCGTCAGACTGAAGTATTAGCTTCAATTAATTCAGACAGTTCGGACGGACAAAAGCCGGAAGACGTGTATACACGTATGTGTGCAAACGTTGTGCTCCCGGGTGCGTGCGTGCGCGTGTTGTATACTGTTGTGTTTTACTGGGCTGCCTCACCACCACCTTTGTGTTAATTGATCACAGACCTAGACCACCCCTTCATGCTACGTACTAACAATGTTGAGATTTCCACCCAGTACACTACTGGCGCCCCCCCCCCACACACACACACTGTACGTGCGGTTTAAGCAGTGTTCATTAACATTTAACCGGTGTTTTCAGTTTTCGGATGTTGATATTAACTCTTCAGTATAAGCTGTAATATAAATTGATGAGTTACATGTAATGTACACAGTAATATTATATGTACTTACATGTAGTTTTATTGTGGTACAGAACACTCGTAATATCGATAACGTATATAATGTGACTAGATAATATAACAGATGTGTGTTTGTGTGTGTGAATCTTAATTTTTCGCGGCTATCATATAACATGCCGTGTTTTCGGATTGAGTTCCGCGGTTTTTACTTGTTTATCTTCCTTCCCCCAAGGGGTTTCCGCAAAGTTTGAAGCCAGAAATCGACTGCGTTAAACTGGACATAACATCGATCTCGACGCGACGAAACTGCTGGCCGTTCACGCAACTACTGAAGGAAGCCATCGTAAAAGATGTCATTGAGATTGAAGAAAGATCAGACTCCCCTCAACAAATGAGACGACGCTCGATGCCCTGGCGTATCTGGAATCTATTAAAGTAAACGGCAATAACACAATAAAAATACGCGTTATTGAAATGTTTTTTAAAAGATACTTATTGACTGAATTGATTTTCTTATATTTCATTAACACATATACGCGAATGCTGTATACCTGTTTGTATATTTAAAAAAGAGTTACTACTCCCATATTAGCGTTCACAGCTGAAAAAACTAATAAAATAGCCTAAAAATTAAGAGAGTAACAAAATACGTCATCTTTTTTCGAACCTCTGGGAGTGGGTACGTTCCCGTTCGCCCCCTCCCCCGTAAATACGCCCCTGAGTCGACCGCCTATCAGACATGAAATCGGTTTCGAACGAATATAATCACAACGGTATTCCATTTTCTTACTTCTGTAAAATTTATTCTTGACTGAATGCGTATCCATTTAATTGTAATAGGTTTGACTTATTTGTTTGTAAGTTCATACAATAAATAAAATAGTTACTTACAAATAAAGTGGGGGAGGGATCGGCAGTTTGTTCTGAGAGCACTGAAGAAGTCGGAGATGTCACAAGGGAACCAAGAGTGGCATACCGAAACCACACTACCCCAGAAAGACACGACGGTACAGCTCTACCCTATCTTGTGGCAGTACTAGGGTTCGTCTGTGTTCTAGTCGACATCATGGAACAGGCGTGAGAGGTACTGGCCAGGGAATCCCAACCTAGGCCCCTTTCCCGAAGCGCTTACTTGGATCCTGAGTAAACACCAAGTCTCCTTTCGCGCGGTGAGAAGCACATTTCTGAACCATTAGCACCGATGCCACCAATGGAAGGGGGTACCCCCTGCGGTTGAAAGCGATGCGTGTCTTGAACTCATCCAGATGGCCACTCGCAATCGGCGGTGACTTCCAACCGTTAGCCTTCGGAGCCCCTCCCTGGCCATCAGCAGGGGTAGCTACTTAATAACGCGGTACTGACACGATGCTCATCAGTAACACCACAGTACTTTGCCACAGTACTTTGCCACGGTACTGTGGTGTTACTGACGGACATCTTTTTAAGTCCTTTATAACACTGAAGATGGCCTCCAATAGCGATGTTGAAACACCTGTCGTCGAAAATTGAAGACCACTGCCTTACAGCCTGGACGGTAGTTTTTGCAATTACGACGCCGGCAGAGAAAGCCTAAGGAACCGATTTAACTTCACTGTCGGTTATTGTATTGGGGGGGGGGTGGAGGTCATAATGTTTAGAGATTACCGACTGCTGGATCCAGTCTCCGCTATTGGAGTGTAGATACTGAGGGAGAGACAGACAGAGACAAATAGAGAGGACAGAGAGAGAGAGAGAGAGAGAGAGAGAGAGAGAGAGAGAGAGAGTGAGTGAGGGAGGGAGAATGGCACAGATTTTGTGTATTCACCACGTGATGAGAAATATTATGTTTTGCAAAAAAAATATATGGAACTTATCTTCAATGGCAGGAGAGAGAGAGTGTGTGTGTGTGTGTGTGTGTGTGTGTGTGTGTGTGTGTGTGTGTGTGTGTGTGTGTGTGTGTGTGTGTGTGTGTGTGTGTGTGTGTGTGTGTGTGTGTGTGTGTGTGTGTGTGTGTGTGTGTGTGTGTGTGTGTGTGTGTGTGTCCAACCTAAATAACTAACAAACACTTACTTCCGTTCATTATTCTCGCCGTTCACGGGCAATTAACTGCGCGCAGAGGCCCGCGCTCGCGCTCGCGTGCGTGTACGTGTCCGTATTGCTATGCTCAACAACGAACCAATTATTAACAGTCGTTAAGGACCATGTTTGTATACATAGTCGTCGACTGGTACTAATTTCGTAGGTAGCAGGAACCGTACACGTACATCTTGTAACTTTTGGTCGACACTAGTAATTCGTCACAGCCTGTGTGCTGGTGCCTCTCTTTTTGTGTGTTTAACATAGTGGAAGAGAGCTCGATCATTTTGTGGTGTCCATTCGTCGCGCTATGCTCTGTGTTCGGTTCTAAGTCGACTTGAGCCAATCCCCGTGAACCTACTGTTGGGGGAATACAACATTATGGATTGGATCGGCGGACCTCAGTGCCGTCTGCACATGAACGGACACAACACTCTTCCACACCTTGTCTCTACACATGGTTAAATGCAAACGGGTTCTCTATGGACCACTTCACAGGCGCAAGACGTCATGGTCCTACAGTTGGCGATTGGCGAGACCGCACAAATTGAGACACATCGCCTAATGCCGGTTCCAAACCGACCAGTACCTGTGCCGATGCACGTGCTAGGGACGCGCCGAGCGACTCGCAAGTTTAAGAAGTCTTTATAATCTTATTTAACTATAGAGTGGACAAATTCTTAAGTTGTGACATAAATAGAGCCAAACCGTGGACGTCCACCGTCATGGAAGTGTTGATCGGTGGATTGTAAAAACTGGGACAACTCCACGACGTGTTATTGCAAACTTCTGTTTTGTTTTTTAAATTTTAAACTTGAAATTCAATGTAAAATTAACACTTTGTTAAGATGTATCTCCGTTCGACAGTACTAGAAATAAAATTACAAAATCTGCTGATAAAAGTCTGTGTTCCTCATTAAACATTTTCATAGAATATTTTACGTGTACTGGCAACTAGGTGGTATAAACCCACCTGAGATACGCTCACGTATTTTACATAATAAACTTTTAATTTGCAAAAAAAATGAAGAATTATAAAACCGCTGTTAACCGGCAATTAAAAATGACGCGGCTATTTGATTATTGAAATACATAAATTAAGAGATCGTCTAGCCGGCCTCAAAGATAAGCTGGTTCCAGTGTTGCCACGTTTAATATTCCGGCCTTCTACTAGAGCCGCCCATGAGCCAACCCAATCATGTGCAGAAACATGTCACCAACGTAATACACTGACGAGAGATAAAAATTACATAATTACTGATGATAACAGTTGCTTTAACGGCGACTGACACCCTCCTGAACGAGGAAGTTACTAACGGTGCATTCTAATTGGTGCACAGATATAGTGATTAAGAACAAAGGCTTCCGACTTGTATCGTTTTGGCCGAGGGAGCTACGCGGTCTACCGTCGCTTCGTCTCCGTTTTGTTTACATCTTATCACTTTGGGTAGCTATCACTATTCTTTCATTCTCTCTACATGTTCGTTCTAGCGCTGTCGATTCCACTCACTGTGTTCACAAACGCTGAACATTTGTAAGTCTTTCCTGATTCTTTCTTAAACTGCCCTGACGACTAGACCAACACCCTTTCACTCTTCTGGTGACTACACCCGTCTTCGTTACTACCGACATTTCACTTCCGTATACTGTATTATTGATAAATTATTCAGCTATTATACTAGAAACTTGAAAATGGAATTAAAATTAAATTTAATCGATTCTCGTCATTTGATTCGCTTAGACTAGGTAACCTACCTGTGAAAACAGAAAATTTTCTCACAGGCCAACTTTTCCATGTCGTAATTCGAAAAAATTGTAACCAAACGTTATAAATATTTTTTTTGTTAAAACACGTAAAAAATGCAGGAAAACATTCCTTTGCCTTACGGATACATTAAGCTACATATGGAAGTAAAAATGAGCCCAAACAGAATCAACATTGTTGCACACCACTATAAAAAAAGTATTCCGATTAGCGCTTTCAAGCTTCACAGCTCATCATCAGATCATCAT
Organism: Magicicada septendecula; assembly: GCA_034769895.1. NCBI lineage: Eukaryota > Metazoa > Arthropoda > Insecta > Hemiptera > Cicadidae > Magicicada > Magicicada septendecula. The sequence continues at coordinate 405,996,680 of CM068374.1, read as the reverse complement.
CACTTCCGATCTGATGATGAGCCGTGAAGCTTGAAAGCGCTAATCGGAATACTTTCTCTATAGTGGTGTGCAACAGTGTTGACTCTGTTTGGGACTATAACCACTAACACAACTTTCTTGATTAAAAATGAGCCGTTTATGTCAACTAACAACGGAAATACGAGTTAAGTTATAACTTTCACTAAATTGTCGTAATATACTATTTATTGGTTTTTTTTTTGTATGGCTTTGTTTATGGTCACTTTCAAAAATTTGTGGATCGATGGAGAATAACGGTTTTCACAATACAAAAGTTTAAAAATTATAATTATCTAACTTTAGTTTTTGCACGAGTAAAATTTTTAGGTCGCGCATCCAAAAACCCACACGAGCGAACTCATAGGAGCGAAAAATACATATACGCAATGTATTTCCCTATCTTCCCATTGTGTTGTGTGACTTCTGAATGAAGAGTCAGAGCATATTTTAAGCAATAAACTAGGCGGCACTAGTGCCACCTAGTGAAGGACTTTGTGCCGCCTAGTGGCAGGTATTAGTGCTGGTGCCAAAAACTGTGAGAAAAGGGGAAAAATCAGCAAATCACGAAGGCGCTTTTGCATCTGCGTATATTAGCTTTCACCATTGCCTGTACAGTGCGAGAATTGGGCGTTTATTTTTTGCTACTATCATACTTTTCCCTTTTTCTTTATAAACTAACTTATTTAGTTGTAAAGCAATTTAATGTGAAATCTTTTGAATTTTTCATTAAAAAAAATACTTAAAATTAAACAAACTTATAGTGTTTAAGCTTTTGCCACTCTCAGTCTGTATATACGCGTATATCTAATTACAGTACTTTATATATTTTTAAGTAGACCTGTGATAAAGGCTTTGAATATTCAACAGGCCTCCATGTATAGTAGTAATGTGCAGATCACACTGTAATGCACTTATTGAATATTATATAAATAATTATATTGAATCCATTTGAGTGTTTGTGGTGTTTTTTAAAATTTTTCTAATGCCTAAAGCATTTGTGTCTATTTTTACAGTTAATTTCACGAGTAAAGAATGAATATGACCAATGTCAAGTTAAATTCAAATTACATAATTTTCAATATAATATAAAAATCACACACACACACACATATATTTGTTGGTTTAGTGCCGCCTACTGCAAAATCCTTAAAATATGCAGAGTAATGAAGTGAAGAGTAATGAAGACACTTCATTCTTTATACTTTGCTTCCAGTCCTGTACGTGTGGAGTAATTTACTTATTTTCCGTTCTCTGTCCACACTATACCCGTAGGTTATTTCACAGCCTACATAATTACAAAATACCTGACCTGACTTAGTGTTCCGTTGTCTCGTGCACATAATTGCTTTCGAATACAGCCTGTAAATCCTTATTTGTCAAAAAACCTTAATTAAAATTGTCATTTGATTTGAAAGTAAAAGTCAAACAGATAGTCAGGGAAAGCCATAAACTTTATTATTAAAGACTCGTTACAAACAAAATCAATATACTAATTTACTTATACAGGAATCAATAAAACCTCTCTTTAATTATCGGCGATTATGATACTTATCGATTAGAAATGATTTTAAGTTTTACCGTTTTCTGGAATAAATGCTCGCGCACGCGCGTGTGTACGGGTGAGAATAAATTGATAAGTCTTTCAAACAGGAAGAAAATTAAATACGACATGGCGTACGTGGGAACGAATGTGAGTACTTTAATTATCAATTAATAAAGGTATTTATTAATTATCGATACATTTGATTTCTTAGTTTCACGTGTGCAAGCATATGTACGTGCATGCGCGCTTATAAGCGTGTCCTGGATATTAGTAATATATAAAAACATAAACGCGGCCGTGTGTGTGTGTGTGTGTGAGTGTGAGTGTGAGTGTGAGTGTGTGTGTGTGTGTGTGTGTGTGTGTGTGTGTGTGTGTGTGTGTGTGTGTGTGTGTGTGTGTGTGTGTGTGTGTGTGTGTGTGTGTGTGTGTGTGTGTGTGTGTGTGTGTGTGTGTGTGTGTGTGTGTGTGTGTGTGTGTGTGTGTGTGGGCATTTTAATTTAATGCTGGGTGTTCTTGTACGGGGAGAATGATAGGGGAAAAAGTTAAATAAGAAAATTATATAATTATTTATGGGATTCACACACACACACACACACACACACACACACACACACACACACACACACACACACACACACACACACACACACACACACACACACAAGTTTTATATTATGAGAGTTATATCATTAGTAATTGCGGCGTAATTATACAGAGGCCAACGAAATTAATTTTTTTTGCGCCGTTATGTGTTCTGCCGTTCTTCATTCGCGTAATTATAGCCGTCGATATGAAGAAGAATGTCTGTTGTCCCGCTTAGCGCGTAAGCGGTCATAATATTTCCTAGTTTCTCTGTTGTTTCGTTTTGACGGCCCGATATTCCGTCCTGTAACCACTAGAACAACACTGTGAAGATCGCCCATCACTGCCGACACGAGCTTATTTTCAGTGACCCTCGTTCATCGTATTATTTCGCCTGCATTTATATTTGTATCATATTATTTTTCTAATCCCAAGTATTCGTTTTCTTGACAAAACGTTTTCTTTTCTTCTCCTATTTCGAGTCCTTCTTTGTTTCAGTCATGTCCCTTCTCTTCTTCTTTTTTTTTTTGTATCGACCATCTAAGGATCACATGCCAATTTCAATTATTTATTCTTCGTTCTTTTCTTTTTCTCCAATATTCTTTCATCTTTTCACTGTGTCTCTTCTTCCTGTCTTCAGTCCACTTTGAACCTGCGTTTTTCTCTCTCCTACCCTGGACTCTTTCCATTTTTAACACTTTTGCCCGAAAACTTCTCTTTCAATTGCTTCTTCTGCGTTTATATTATTTTGTTCTAAATCCTTTTGGACTTCTTTAATCCAACTTGATGTTGACTTCTTCCCCGACAGATATTTGAAGATCTGCTTTGTTAACCTATTGTCGTCCATTCTATATAAATGTCCAGAAAATAGTAATCTTCTTTTTCTCGTTGTTTGTTATATTTTCTATTATTATTATTTTTTCTTCTTCTGCTACTTCCTCTCCGTGTATCGTTTCTATTCCTCTGACTTCCGTTTCTCTTCTAGTTTATTATCCGTTCCAACAAACGTTAGTTGGCACACAATTGTCAGTAGTAATCATAACAGTTCCGTCTGTACAGTCGATTCTCCTTTTGTTTTCTTTTTTTTTTTTTTTGCACATTCATATACGAATTTTTATTTTCCTGCCATTTGTCTAAATACCACTAACATTCGACTTTAATGCCTGTGTAAAACGTACATCAAGGGATGTAAAATTGTGCCACTTACGTGACACAATAATCATTTTTTATTAGGGTCACCATCTCATCTGTGCTAAAACCAATTCGTAGCAAAATCGGGCTGGTCCAGACAAATTATATGAGAATAGTTTCAAGTACCAGAAATCGACGTAGTGTTCCGTTGGTGTCTTTTTACTTGAAACGTGTTCTTCATTGTTACTTCCCCTTTGATTGATATCGTAATAGCAGAACTCCATATTGAATCTACACAAAGTTTCGCAATCAAGTTTTCGTTTTTTCAGTGAGGTATACATTGTTTGTAATGCACCGAAAACAAGAACTTGTGCTTTGCCATTTTATAGTTACTAAAGTAAATAATACATCGCTAAAGTTATAAGAAACTGGCTCTGCTGTAATTTAAAAGCAAAATCACACCCTACGAACGAGATAAACACTTGTCGGTCGACTAAACATTTGTAATTGTGCTTCTTAAAATCAGCAATACCAACCGTTTTTAAGTGTTGTCAAAATCCCGAACATGGCCTAAATCCCCTCCAGACATTCCCCCTCACATGAAAAGGATGACATATCCAGCAAACCAGAACGAATGGCGACCCTATTATTTACAATATTTATATAGTAACTTCAATAAATTTCTGCTTCTTCTTCTTATTCTTCTTCTTCGTTTCACGACTTAAAAGATACTCGAGTTTACAGCAGCTTCACCTCATTTGTAGTATCAGTTCCTGTATTTTCAACTCCGAGACTCGATATTCAGATGATACCTTACGCAGTGGCGTAATGATGGGAGAAATCAAGGGAATCAATAATTCCCAAAGCTATCAAAAAAATTCAGCACAATTTTATAATCACTTAACGTACACTTATTTCTAAGCCAGTTGCAGTGGCGTATGTAGAATTTGGCGCTGGGGGGTACGGGGTCCGGTCGAGTCGGCTTCATACAAAAGAAAAAACAAGTTAAGACTAATCAACATTACTATCTTTAAAGTGGCTGAAAAGCGTGTGGTAACATCGTGAAATCAAATCCATTAAAATGAACAGTAATAACACAATAAAAATACGCGTTACTGAAACATTGTTTCGGAGATACTGACCGAATTGCTTTTCCTATATTTCACATTTCAAACGAATACGCAAATGCTGTGTAATAAACCTGATTGTTATATTTAAAACAGAGTTACTAGCTGAAAAACACAGCTGAAAAAAATAAAAGAGCCTAAAAATTAAGAGGATAACAAAAGCCTCACCTTTTTTCGACCCTCTGGGGGGGTCCGGGGTCACGTCCTCCCCCCCCCGTAAATACGCCTCTGGCCAGTTACATGAGTTAAAATGAGAATTATAAATAATTATGGGAATAAAAGGCATCACAATGTTTGTAAATTAATAAAATAAAGTTTTGTTAATAATTACAATCATTCATCATTTGGTAAGGAACGTATTTGCAGCCTTAAAAAAAAAACAATTATGCGCGCTCTAGAAAACGAAGCAGAGCCTATTAACCTACCTATATCTTCTTTCCCCAGACACACAGTTGCCTGTCTCATGACTCCTTTAGTCTAATATCTCTATGGATTTAACCATCGTCTTTGTATAGATAAATCAGCAGTTTCTTGACATTAATTTGAAAAAACGAGAAGACGTTATTGCGGAATTTTACATAAAAAAACAACATACTTTAACACGGACTATAGGTTGCTTAAAACGTTTTCGGGGCAACATTCTTAAATTAAAGTGCTAAGGGAACCGATTTCTTTTTCAAAATATGTTCAGAAAGGCTCACTTTCACAAAATTTATTAGGATTAAATAATCATTTTCACAATTTAGTATTAAAGTGATTCCTAAGGACAGGAAATTTATTATTTTACTTATTAATATTAGCGGGGGTTCTACAGTCTATGCCGGATCCCGCATTTCGATCGCCATTTCTTCCTATCTTTCCAGTCATCGTCTTCAATAGCTCGATCTCTCATGCTTTTCCTAATTCCTGTTGTCCATTGTGTTGTCAGTCTTCCTTTTCTTCTCCTATTTTGTGGTGTGTAAGTCAATGCTTTCTTTGGCCATTGCTTCTCCTCCATCCTCATGATGTGACCATACTATAGCAACTGTCTGGATTCTATTCTTTCTGCTGTTGTAAATATGCGATCTGTTTTCCTTCTTATGTTTTCATTTCTAACATGTTGCATTCTAGAAATATTACACGCTCTTCTTAAGAAGTCCATTTCCACAGTTTCTATCATCTTTTACTCTTTATCTGAAAGTTGCCAGCATTCGCAGCCATAAGTTAAAATGGACTCCACAATAGTTGTGTAGATTGTCAGTTTAGTTTGAAGTTTCATTTTGTTCGACCAAAGCAATGAGTTTAGCAAACGAATAGCCTTTTTCCCTGTTGTATCCTATTTTTGATGTCATTCTTTGTTGTTCCAGCTTCTGAAATAATGCTTCTCAAATATTTGAATTCGCTACACTTTGCGATTCTATGGATTTGCAAATTTGGGTCTTCTTGCGTGTCTCCTATTTTCAGATATTCTGTTTTAGTAGTGTTTATGTTTAGACCCCATTTCTCGTACTGCTCTTTCAATTTTCTAAACATATAGTCTGTGTCGTCCTCGTCTCACGCTATAATTACCTGATCATCGGCAAATAGGAGAGTTGTTAAGAATTCCTCATCCATTTGAATTCCCATTCCCGATGTTTTTCTTCTCCAGTTAGGAGATTTATTACCTTTAATTTGAATAATAATTAACCAGGATAGAATATTTTGAAATCAGTGCTTTTCCGTATTCTTTACTGAAAACCTGTAACACGCAAACCATTTATAAACCGTATTTATAAAATTATACGAGAAAAAACCCTTAATTTCTCATTTGTCCTGAGCAAATTGGTGGTCCAACTGAGCAAATTGGTGGTCCAACTGAGCAAATTGGTGGTCCAACTGAGCAAATTGGTGGTCCAACTGAGCAAATTGGTGGTCCAACTGAGCAAATTGGTGGTCCAACTTTCCCCCTCCCCAGGGGCACCTCCTAGTTACGCCTCTGACTGAGTGGAACACCCTCCGAAATTTTATGGCGAAAATATAGCAAAAAAGAACAAGTCTTTATTTTCTAGTAAATACTTAAATTGGTTAATACATTATGGACACAAAAAAACGTTTGAGCGACAATTATTAATTATTAAATTTAATTATAAAAAAGAGGTCGACGTATTCGCGGCCGGTGGTTTGGAGAGGCGGCGTCGGTGTGTGGTTGTGGTCGGGAGACGCACAAGACGCTACACATACACACACACACACACACACACGAGCCGTATCATTACTTAAATTGAGCGTAATTATTGCTACATACTACACAGTGTAATATTTTTTTGATTAATTAATACCACTGCTACTAATTATAGACACGCATTTAATCAGTCAAATAATTGTCTCTATCATTTATTACAGACTGTCAAGGATACACACACGCAGAGGAGAAAAATTATTAATGATTAAAATATCAAAAAACTTGTTATATATTAACTACTCTTGGATTAGTGTTCCTTCTTGATTAGTGTTTTTCTATTTTTTTTTCTTTTAATGATGCGTTACTCGTTCTTAACGATAATTGGTTTGGGATCCCTTCTTGCCAGTCTGTCTCCCCACGCTAGCTTCACACACACACACAATACGAATTTCTTGGCAAGGAGGGTGATTATCGACTTGTTCTGTCCAGTCTTTCGAACGTAAAGCACTGTTTTTAATAACAACAATGTTTTCGGTTGACAACTCTATACCACTGATAATACCAATATAATCACTGATAATAACTGAAATCACTGATAAAACCAAACATTCCGCCCATTCTGTAATGTATTATCCGCAGTAGTAAACTGAAAATAAACAATAGTTTGACACGCCTCGTTAGGAGAGGCTACACACGTCTCCTATGAGCGGTTCTATGTTAAAACATGATCAGTACCTTCGAATAGGTCTTACAACAAAGAATTATGATAATGCCGACAAATAATAAAATCAGGATAAACGGTGAGAACATTTATTCGACAAATAAGAAGAAGACAAATATTTATTTGATTCATAGAAGAAGAATCATTCCATTTTATTCGACAAAACACGTATTATAGAGAGGCAACACGAGGCAATAAAGATTACTAAATATCGTAGTAAGTAAAAAAATGATGAAAGATTTAAATTACCTAACGAGTGGAAAGGCAATTCAATATAGGCCTATCATATAAGCGTTTTACATTATTAATAATAATAAAACTTTTTACAACCAGCTTTTTGCTTTTGTTGAAGAAAAATCAACTTAAAAACTAACATAAAAATGTATGCATTGTCCAGCCAAAATAAAGTCTTGCCAACGCAAACTAGTGCCTGTCCTAAAATGATGATGTGATGTAAGTTGCAAAGTTTTGTTTTTAATAAAACAAAGTTATTATTACTTTTGCTAAATACAGTAATTTATTGTCATTGCGGGTAATTCAGATACACAAACTTAACACAGTTTTAATATTGTTTTCATCTCTATATACTAAACTGTTTTTGAAAAAGAAAACAGATATTTTAATTTCTTCTTCTTCTTCTTCTTGTTCTTCTTGAGGCTTTGGATCTCACGACCCATTGTGCCCTCCTTGATGCGTGATTTTTTGTCTTTGTCTTGGTGTCTTAAAAAATTGTCTTTCTTTAATTGCTTCTTCTTCTTCTTCTTCTTCTTCTTCTTCTTCTTCTTCTTCTCCTCTTCTATCACTGGGTCTACAACCACTGGTTGGGAAAACCACCGGAGGTTTGCCGTCCTCAAAATCCTCCTCCACTCCCTTCTATCGTTCACTAATCCCTCCCACCCTCTTATACCCATCGTAGCAACGTCATCCATCCATCCTTTCCTTGATCGACCTCTCCTTCTTCTGCCACATAATCTCCCCTGCCAGACACTCTTAACCATTATCGTATATTGTCCATTCTTTCAACGTGCCCCATTCAACAACTTACTTATTCAACTCGTACTTATATATATTTCCCTACAATAAGTGCGTTCACTTCTTCATTTTTCCTTAATATTAAAGGGCCATAACATCTACGTTAAGTGTCAGGACTTAATCAAAGACCTTCCTCGTCTTACCAGGGCACAACATAGTTTTCACTTTCAGTGTTGCTATGTCCTTATTTCTTTGGTCCATATCCAAATCCTTCTCTCTTCAGTATTACTAAGGCAAAATATTTTTCTGGTATATTGTTCTTATGCATTTTTTGTGCACGATCTATTCAAGCCTGTAGGTACTGCTTGATCTTAACGTTTAGGTTGAGTATTCTAAGGATGTTCGTCTTGACCCTTCCGTGATACTCCCAGTACTGATCTTCGAAGTACGCTCGCGTTACACTGCCACTGCCCTCATTTTGCATAATTTTCTTCGATAGAGTACCACTTCTGACCTCTTCTTTCAACAGTCTTCTTACTGCCGTACACACGTCATTAAGATCCTCAATTTTTGTTGTTGTAGGAAATTCATATACATTTTTATTTCACAGGGAAATAATGCACGCTGATATGTGAAAACACCGCGCGGTTGACAAAGTACGCGCATTGTACAGTGTTATATTTACTTCATTCCAGTTATTTATTGAACATTTGTAAGAGTTATAAAAAATAACAATATAATAATAAAATATTATAATATTGTATGAAGACTGTGGTTTGGAGAGTCAACAATAATTTTGCTGGATATTTTTTAGAGGATTTTTTAAATTACTAAATTGGTCTAAATAAAGTCTAATGTATCTTTCCTTTTACACTGAGAAAGAGAATTATTTTGCACAAAATAATTATTATTAAGTAAGTAGAAATTTTGAAAATGATTTTACAACTTTTTAATCTCATTTCAACCGTAATATTGTTATACTTTATATTTTATTGTGTGTATATTTATTACAATACTTAATATTTGTGACACACGAGAGTAACTCTTCTTCCATTTAACTTTAAAAGGTTAGAACTATATTTTTTCTTACACAATTTGTTGCGCTGTTCTCGTTGAGTAGACGATGACTCTCGCCCACTTACTTCGCCTTCAATATTGGATTGTCTTCACAGTCTGAACTGTCCCTCACCTTCTGGCTTTTTCTTCCATTTGTCTTTTAGTTGTTGACTACTTGTTAGCAATGTAAGAAAGGATAGGTGTTTTGGGTCCAACATGTGAAACTTAAGTTGCCGACTTTTAGGTTGCCATGAGAACTTCTCTGACTGTTCTCGCCGATGGAAGAGTCTTGTTTTATCTGCTGATATTAAATTCTGAACCAAAGGGGAGACAGCAAAATACAGGCAGCAGAAATGAGATTTTTGAGCGGGTTAAAGGCTGCACAAGAAGAAATTTAGTAAGAAATGAAGACGTGCGAAATGAACTAAATGTATATGCAGTAAATGAAAAAATAACTGAAAATACAGAAAGATGGAAACAACACGTAAATAGAATGGGAAACTGGAGAATACCCAAAAAAATACTTATCTACAACCCAAGAGGGAAAAGATATATAGGAAGACCACGAAAACCGTGGTCGTAAGTTTGTGAGGACGGAACAGGCAAATGCCTAATCCTTGTAGTGCAGAAGAAGAAGAAAATTAAATTCTAGAATCTAGCAGCTATCAAGTGTACTAGCGCACGTGTCTGATCTTGAATCTTGGATGTTAGTCAGTTTCTTTGTTCTCACTGTCTTGCAATATAATACTGTTTTTTTAAGTATATAATATAATTATATTTTAACGTGATTAATATATTTCTGTACGATCGTTTACTTTTTCCATTGTTTTGCTTTCACTGCTTAATAACTAGACAGTAGCCTAAAGACAAGACAATAATTTTAAAAAGCCATAGAATAAATAAAAAATACAGGACTTCTACCAGTATTAACAAAGCTTATAGTTTTCTAGTATTTATATTGATTGCTTAGATAACGTAAGACAGACATGCAAACAGGAGAACTCGTGTGTGTGTGTGTGTGTGTGTGTGTGTGTGTGTGTGTGTGTGTGTGTGTGTGTGTGTGTGTTCATCATTTGCACGTATAGAGCATAGATTGTATAATAGAATCAGTAACGTAATGGTTAATATCGATAATAATATTGTAACGCAGAGTATTAATGTTGGATGCCAGGTAAAACAACGGCCAAGTACACGAGGGCACTGCTGGAGTAATTAAATTGTCTGTAGCGTCCGCTAAATTAATAATAAAGTCGTGTGCATTGAGAGGGAGTCGACGCCGAGACGCGCGTATGGATCTCTGCGAAGTTTAGTGTGTTGCACAATCGATTGTGGGTAAAAGTATTTGGACGGTAGTGGAAATATTTTCGTATATACGTACACTTCTTGTTTTCACACGGTCGGGAGTCGAAGCCGAGACGGTCCTATGTTGTTCTCAGTGAGATGACGTTTCGTTATTGAGAGCATGAGGGATGACATTATTTCACCGCACGTAGTAAGTCTGACCGAAACATACACATATAAATAAGATTGAAATAAGTGCTAAAAACAATATGGCTGAACGGGTTGCAGATTTGCAAATGCACCAAGGAAAAGAATATCAAAATTACAGACTACATGATATTCAGGGCAAGCTAGTCTGCGGTGTGTAATTACTTTGTACGAGGATTGTTCAATAGAAACACTTTGATCTGCGCAGCCGAGACTACGTCGCCATGGCAACGGAATTCATTTGTTTATATTGTCTTTTTAAGTACTAGTGACGCGGCTGTCAAAAATATTTTCAGTTTGCTCTTTTCTAAGCGTTGTGACTGTGTTGAAAAGTGGCACCTATGATAGAAAATCCGTCCAAAGATAATCTGCGTGCCGTTATTCAGTTTTTGGCCGCTGAGGGGCGTCAGCCAATGGAAATTTATACGAGAATGAAAGCTGTATATGGTGACTATAGTTATTCTCATACGGCAGTGATTGAATGGTGCAATAAATTTCGACAAGGAAGAGAATCCACTAAAGATTTAGCCCGTCCCGGAACTGCACGTGTTGCAGCATCAGATGAAACTGTGAGACAGCTGGGAACTGCTTTACGCGCAAATAGGCTCATCAAAGTTAGAGAACTTTCTCAACAATAACGCTGAGCGATATGCAGACAGCTTAAAACGCTTACGGGTCAGCATCAAGAATATACGTCCCGGGAAGCTCACAAATGGTGTCATTCTTCTGCATGATAATTCTCGACCCCATGTAGCCCAGACGATTCAAGGTCTGCTTGGTCGTACGAAGTGGGAAGTCTTACAACATCCACCTTACAGTCCCGACTTGCCCCCGTGCGATTATCATGTTTTTGGCCCACTAAATAAATCACTAAAAGGACGGCGCGGCGGTTCAAATCGGACGCTGAGAACCATTAGCGAATGGTTCTGCAAACAGCCGCAAGAATTTTACCAGCAGGGAATCTACAGATTAGTGCAACAGTGGGACTCATGCCTTAATGTTAATGGAGACTTCTTTTTAAATCGTTGAAAAAAAATGCTTTACAGCTTCTAAACGTGTTTCTGTTGAACAATCCTCGTAGTTACTTTTCGGATCCATTGAATTTTCCGGGGTTCGGAATATTTTTATGAAGTTCGTACAGGTTTATGTACCATACAAAAATACGTAATTTTGATGCAATTGGAAGATTTTAAGATACGTTACAAAGTTGAATTTGAGCGGGTGGATGATGATGTGATTTGCCGTCCCCCTGATTGTGCATATCTTGCACGCCCGCCTACGTTGTCAGCTGGGTTTGCTTAATATTTTCTTCCTCTTTCAACATTTTATTCTAAGCTGATTTAGATACCACAGATGCAATGCACACGTAAATATAAATGTAGCGCTACAAGATCTATACATTTTTTTGGAAATCGAAACAAAGGCTGATTTTGACAGTGCTAGGCGTCGATTATGCCGTGCCAGTGCTAACAAAAAGTACATATAGCAGTTCAGTATAACACTAATGTGATTTCACAGTATATCACTTGATAATAACTTACCGTCTTTATCCAAGAGCCGTTTACGGCCGCCCCTTTGATTTGGCGATGTCAGTTCGTACAAATCAGAGCGGCGGTTTTCATGGTAAGGTGCTTGGCGATCTTAACGGTAATCTAAAACCTTTCGGGTAACATAAATATGGATGTATTCCGTAGTAATATGGATGTGGGAGGATTCGGATAACAGAAGTCTGGATGAGAGAGTTTCCACTGTAGATTCCGCTTTCTTAATAATAATGTAAATCCTGTTACAAGCGTAGTCAAATTAATTTCGGAACCCAAGACCATCATCCCTTAACACAGTGAAATTTATTGTTCAACTAGATACGGAAGTATCACGTTGTTGCGGTTCAGTGTGATGGTAGTGAAAATTTCCTTCCAGACGGCAGTCGATTCCGAGACGCCGGCGCAAACATCGAGGTCGAGAAGTTCGTCGTCGGTGGAACAGTTTCTTTGTCAACGCGTTCGCGTAACAACCTGAGGGATACGTATCACACTATATTTAGGTAATTTCCCAACAATGAAAACTTCCTTCGAGGACCGCCGGGAGTCGATGCCGAGACGCCACCTCGAACATCGATCTCGAGAAGTTCGTCGCAACATCGTCGGCTGTGGAACAGTTTCTTTGTCAACGCGACCGCGTGCGTAACAACGAGAGGTATAGGCCTACGTATCACACTATATTTAGGTCATTTCGCAAACGGCAAGGCGAGTGCTCGCTTGATTCGTTTGAATTGATGATTCATTCATTCGAGTCCATTACACGCTCTCTGCCTCTGTCTCTCTCGCTGTTGCCCAGAGGCTCATTTCTACACGGCACGGCTACCTACTGTTTGTCGTCAGCCAGTAAACACGGTTATAATTATTATAGCACACGGGTCGCTAACGGCGTCACCGTCCGTCCGCTTTGATGCAAACTGATCAATTAAAGTGTAAACATCAGTGAATATAAGACACGGTAGTTACACAGTCAGTGTGAAAAATTTTGGGGGGTAGGGAAAGATAAAAAATATATGGTAGTAGGCAGTGGGTTTATGACGACAAACGTGTTGTTGGTTGTAAGAGATTCGCCAGTTTAGCTTACTACTACTTGTGTATTTTATGGTGGCCGACAACCTTGGTGAAAGTGACATGCACAGAACCCTGTTTGTTATGGCACATGTCACTGAGTACGTAAGTGGTGATGCGTTTTAAAAACATTTAGCGTATAGGCCTGTGTTTCATTTGATTATTGTTTTCAACACAAAAAGCATATCCTACGCTACGAAAACTTCATCAGCTTCTTAAGTCTAGTGTATACTTACAAGGTAGCTTATCACGTTTAAGAAAAGTTATTATACTTTTAGGGTTTACATGGAAGAAGATTAGAAATAATAGGGATGTATTAAATGAATGTTAAGAGATAAGGGCAAAAAGAATTGAATATCTCAGGGTAAATAAAACAATTCAGGACAGAAAAGCTGCCAATACTAGTATTTATTTATTATTTACGTTATGTAACAAATAACATTGATCTGGTATTACAAATACATATTTGATACAATTTCAAGTAATCTTCTCTTCTTCTTCTTCGACCCTTCATGGTATAGGCAGAAATGCCTGTTCCGTCTCCACAATGTCATAGTTGGTCCCATCTTGAAAAAGGTCTTCCAACGTTACGCTTGCCCGTTGGTTTATAAGATCTTATTTGTTGTGGTAGTCTACATTTGTCCATGCGGTCGATGTGTTCCCGCCATTTCCGTTTGTAACCATCTATTCGATGATTCAAATTGTAGATGTTTAGCGCATTCCGGACGTCGTCATTACGTATACTATCTAATCGTGTACAGCCCTTGACTCTTCTCAGAAAGCGCATTTCAGCTGCCTGAATCTTTCATCTATCTAGATTTGAAGGAACCCAAGTCTCACTGCCGTGCGTCAGAATTGGAACAACCACGGTTTTATATAACTTTAATCTTGTCTCATTACGCGTTTTATTTATCAACGTTCTATTTATCGTGCCCCCTATGTATTCAAATCTCTGAAGTTTTCTTTCTATGTCCTTTTAGATAGCTGACATCCGATCCTAAATAGCAAAAATGTGATACTTGTTCTACAGGATGTCCGTAGACCATTATTTTTTATCGTACTGGATTTTTCCCTTTAAATACCATAATTTTAGATTTCTGTGCCAATATTTCTAGGGAATTTTGAGTAATACTGAGTAAAATTACAAATACCAGTTAATTGAATGAAATCCGGAAATGTCAACACTGTGTAAAACCAGATTTGTAATTAAATAAATAATTACCTTATTTTATCCACTAAGTGATTTTATTTTTTTTTTTTAATTACTGAAAAAGAAATTACAAAGAAGAAATTACTTTTTTTAAGTAATTAAAAAGAAAAAGAAGATCACTTAGTGGATAAAATAAGGTAATTATTTATTTAATCATATACAGTGATCTGGAGACCAACGGTAACTATGTAGATTTGTAATGATTAAATACTTAAAAGGGCACCAATAAGTCGGCTGTAGCAACAGTAAGGCTAGGTACACACGATGAGCGGTAGTTCACACGAGCGGTGGTGCTATCCCCTCCACAGCTCGAATCCAGGAGCATTAAGTCAGCTGTAGCAACAGTAAGGCTAGGTACACACGTCGAGCGGTAGTTCACACGAGCGGTGGTGCTATCCCCTCCACAGCTCGAATCCAGGAGCATCAAGCCGGCTGTTCACACGAGCGGTGGTGCTATCCCCTCCACAGCTCGAATCCAGGAGCATCAAGTCGGCTGTAGCAACAGTAAGGCTAGGTACACACGTTGAGCGGTAGTTCACACGAGCGGTGGTGCTATCCCCTCCACAGCTCGAATCCAGGGGCATCAAGTCGGCTGTAGCAACAGGAAGGCTAGGTACACACGTTGAGCGGTAGTTCACACGAGCGGTGGTGCTATCCCCTCCACAGCTCGAATCCAGGGGCATCAAGTCGGCTGTAGCAACAGGAAGGCTAGGTACACACGTTGAGCGGTAGTTCACACGAGCGGTGGTGCTATCCCCTCCACAGCTCGAATCCGGGAGCATCAAGTCGGCTGTAGCAACAGGAAGGCTAGGTACACACGTTGAGCGGTAGTTCACACGAGCGGTGGTGCTATCCCTTCCACAGCTCGAATCCAGGGGCATCAAGTCGGCTGTAGCAACAGGAAGGCTAGGTACACACGTTGAGCGGTAGTTCACACGAGCGGTGGTGCTATCCCCTCCACAGCTCGAATCCAGGGGCATCAAGTCGGCTGTAGCAACAGGAAGGCTAGGTACACACGTTGAGCGGTAGTTCACACGAGCGGTGGTGCTATCCCTTCCACAGCTCGAATCCAGGGGCATCAAGTCGGCTGTAGCAACAGGAAGGCTAGGTACACACGTTGAGCGGTAGTTCACACGAGCGGTGGTGCTATCCCCTCCACAGCTCGAATCCAGGGGCATCAAGTCGGCTGTAGCAACAGGAAGGCTAGGTACACACGTTGAGCGGTAGTTCACACGAGCGGTGGTGCTATCCCTTCCACAGCTCGAATCCAGGGGCATCAAGTCGGCTGTAGCAACAGGAAGGCTAGGTACACACGTTGAGCGGTAGTTCACACGAGCGGTGGTGCTATCCCCTCCACAGCTCGAATCCAGGAGCATCAAGTCGGCTGTAGCAACAGGAAGGCTAGGTACACACGTTGAGCGGTAGTTCACACGAGCGGTGGTGCTATCCCTTCCACAGCTCGAATCCAGGAGCATCAAGTCGTCTGTAGCAACAGTAAGGCTAGGTACACACGTTGAGCGGTAGTTCACACGAGCGGTGGTGCTATCCCCTCCACAGCTCGAATCCAGGGGCATCAAGTCCGCTCCCGTCAGTGCAATGGAGTTAGAAGTGTATCAAAAGAAAGAGGTGGCATTTGCGTATATTGTTAATAGATAGCATACTTTACGAAAAAAATAGGAGATTTTGGGTACATCCATTGGTTAGTGCTAAGCTTTTGAAAGGTGCATTCACTCCCTATTCACTGATTTGTGCAACGATGAAGTCAAATTTTTCATCTACCTTCGAATGAGTAGAAGATCATTTGATGAACTCTCCAGCAGAATTAGGGATATGATACGCTGGCAAGACTCGAACATTAGACTTGCAGTCAATCCAATGGAAATGTGTTGCTGTAATTCCTACAATATGCATACCTGTGCAGAATTATTAACTGTGCAAAATGTTTACTCGAACAAACAAATTTAAAAATTTATATTATACATTTGATTATTTGTTATTTCTCACTTCCATGTAATCCCTAATCTTGTGTTGTGCCATATCATTTTATAAACTTGCAAGCATAACTGTAAATAGTGCTACTTGTATAGATCATGGGTGGATTAGAGCTAGAAATATTCATAAATTAACTGCAAACATAGTTAATACTTGTATAACTGATCATCATGTAATAAGTTTAGTTGTAAAAAATTATACGCAAAAAAATGTACGCCTACATCAAAAACAATTTCTCAGAGAAATTGAATTTTAAAATTCTTTCAGATATGGCAGAACAATGACTCGTCTCCCAATTTAGCTGTAATTCATGTTCATATTGGCTTTCCAATGTTAATAAGGTTTATAAATAGTTTAATATGTATTTGGCACTGAAATTTTATTAAAAATTGCAGCATAACATACCATGGTTAAAAACATAAAAATCTTTAAAAAAAAAACAAAATAGGCCAGCGAGGAGACCCTTTGGCGTAAACGTTTTACGTGCTATGTTACAGTATGTGCAGGCCGCTAGTGAGCTGGTACTGCCTGCTTGCAGACTTCACTCCTTTGGCGACCTACCAAATACAGAAGAGTTACAACGCCCTTGGCTACGCCACTGATACACTCCTATTTCGTTATTGCCATCTTTCTTCGTTTTTAACTCTTTTCTCCCTGCTTGTTTCTACAACTGCTATCTGCTGCATAGTCTTCATTTCATTAAAAAAAAACTGAAACGTTTCGGTGAAGTCGGTCCAGTAACGTCAGATGTGGTAGCATCAATAGGAAAAACATTTGGTAATACAACCATACACACACACACGTCTTGTTGTCGCTCGCTACAGCGATAGATACTTGTCTTGAGCCGGTCTCTAGGCTTCAGAATACCGTGATCAGTAGTTGTAACTAGGCTCCAGCATTCATCCGTAGCTGCTCTCTTGGCAACTAGTTAGTCCAGTTGTTTACCGTTATCTTCTGCACCATGTTACCTCAGCAAACCTTCCTCCTTTCTCATTCTGGGCTTAAGACCGGACAATGCCGACGGTGGTAAAGGTATGAGAATACCATAACGGGGAGTAAAATCCAAATGTTTCAAATTCTTGCGGACTTAGTTGGCTTAAAAAATTTCAGTAATAGTATGAGTGTGAGCGAACAAGAATCAGTCATTAAAACTTTAAAAAAAAATAATAAATAAATAAAAGCAACGTTAAATAGTACTTAAACTGAGCCGATAAAACTCGTTCATGTTGTTGTAGTAATTCATCGACTTAACGCGTATCGCGCGCGTTTCGTAAAGAGAAACAAAACAAAACAAAACTGCCGAAAGTGAACCGTGAGCGGTGTTGCTGTGTAGTGCCGAGTAGTCGTGAATGAATGATTCATGCACACACAGACACACACACACACCGCGCAGTAAGTTGGTCGCCGCCGCCTTGCGAACGAAGGATTCCCCTGACGCGGCGCGTTCCACCCTTCCCTCCCCTTACCACCCCGTCTTACTGCGCCGTCAATATATTATCATAATTACGCCCACCCATCGTCTATAAAATTTAATTAGCCATGTTTTTACGACTCTCTTCTGCTTCGCTTGTACAGACCAAACTAAATTTCCCATATTATAGTAATTACAATTGAAGTACACTGCATACCGGCGCGAGTGAGTACATTACAGCGCTTTTCTGTCTGCCCTCCTACTGGTCGGAGTCCAACCGTGAGAGTCGCCGCCTTTTGTTGTGCAGAAACCTTGTATTCAATTGCTGTAGTTTTGTTGTTAGAGTTTATTCCAGTGCCACACGGCGGCGTTTGGTTTGAATTGGATCAGGAGGAACCATCTCCGCTCTACAACCCTGTTCGTCAAAGTCCTCTATCCGCAGGAGCTGTCTTCCACTTACGTATTCCAACTCTTTACGGATCCCACTGTACACCGTCTAGCTACTGACACGCTTTCCTTTGCCATCTCAATTATACTATTAAGACCTGCTTACATGATCTGATTCCTATGATCTTGTATAAAATATGCCTGTAGAGTGGAACACTGGAATAATATGCCCAGTTCATAAGAAGTGAAATAAACTGGATTGTAACAATTATAGAGACATAACGTTACTCAGCGCTGCAACAAAGTACTGACCTCGATAAATTAACGAAAGGCTTAAACGATGGTCAGAATAATTCCTACGGGAATACCAGTTTGGTTTCTGACCAAAAAGAGGTACTTCTGATCAGTTGTTTGTTATAAAACCGATTATAGAAAAGTACTGTGAGCGTGATACAGATCTTCCCATGCTGTTTTGTGGACTTCAGACAGGCATTTGATAGTGTGCGAAGGGTGAAACTTTATGAAGCCATTTAGGGATATGGGAATTCCTTTTAAACTCATAAAGTTAGCGAAGATGGCCACGAGATTCACAAAAGCCAAAATTAAGTGTGAGAATATGCTGAGTGAATCGTTTGTATTTAATAAGGGAGTTAACCAAGGTGATGGGTTATCGGTCACCCTCTTTATCATTGCACTACACTATGCCAATTATAGACATACGGAGGAGCGAGGAACGATACTGAATAAGACAAGCCAAATGTGTGCTCACGCTGACGATGTTGTGATCAAGACAACGGTTAGCTGAGGTGTACAAGGAGCTGAATAAAGAAACCGCTAGACTGGAACTGAACGTAAATATCAGCAAAACTAAATACATGATAATTTCTTGTATTACTTTACACGAAGTAGGAAAAGGATACGTCAAAACCACGAAGAGATGAGGAAGAGAATTTGTTTCAGGTTTGTCGTGTTATTGCTCTTAAACGTAACCGTCGCGTCTGGAGAGAAACGACTTTACGGCGAGTGCGGACGTATACGGCAGAAAGTACTGTCCGCTAAAAATGATTAAACTCGACCAATTACACGAGCGACGAGACCCGTCTCTGCTTCCAATTATGTAACGATGTGAAAAGAAATTAAGGAAAGAGAAGCAGCAACAGCAGCAACAGTCTTTTACTGTGACTGTGCTGGACGCGCGTGTGTATGTGTGTGGTGGGTGTAGAGTGAGAGGGCGGACGACGAAGGGAAAGGGACAGACAAAAATAATAATTACAATTGTTTCTGTGCGGAGCGAGTTCTCGTAGCTCTAGAGCTGGCTTGGCTGGCTGGTTGGCATAGCACAGCATATTGAAGTAATTAAAGATAATGACTGTAGAAGTAATTACGGTAATTAATGATAATGATACTAATTATGATAATGACGTAGAGAGTGGTCTGGCCGCCGTCTCCTTGGCCCATCAATTATGACTGCTTACCACCGTTCTTGTTCTCTCTTCTCTCTTGTTCGTTCATGTTTTTACTCCCTTCGTTCGGTCCATTCCCCCCTCCTTCCCGCCGGTTAACTTTCTGGCGTGAGCACCGACCGTCTTTATTGACACAGCCAACAACAACAACAGCAACTGGGTACGTTATCTTCTTCTCGTCGGTTACTGGTGATTCCGTAATCTAAAGTGTATGGAACTGTACGTGTTGAGTCGTTTAAGCGGAGTGCTTATTCTCCGCGTAATTGGCATAATGGTCTGACATTAGATAGGATTGCTGTCCGTCCGGGCATGTCCTCGTTTTTCATGCGGAACTTTAACTGCGGGAGGGATTTTTAGTCCAAGTCGGGAATGTTATCGCTGATTTTGAGAAGAATGTTAGCTATATTTGTGTCTGAGAATGTATATGTATATATATCTTTGAACATCTAAACTCGTACAAAAAACACTGGACATGAATTCCCAGACACAACCAACATGACACTAATAAAAAACATTCCACACAAAGGAACCATAATGAACATTTGGTAAAATTTACAAATATATAAACATAAAACACAAAACAAACTAATACCTGAAGGAATACAAATCAATACAAAACATGACACATTTTTCAAAGCACTCAACATCGAAAATACACCGAATATTAATGTATACACCGCAATCACACACAATAACACCAATTTAAAGTGCCATAGTAGTAGGCCAACAGGAAACCATAACAACAACCAACCAACACACAAATACTTCACAAGAGTCAAAATTAGGAAGGCTGATGATGGGAACACAAAGCGTCCCGAAACATGTTCCAAATAAGGAAAATACATCTTGAGGTAAGGTCATTATAAATATTAAATATAATATAAATATATATATATATATGGTTTGTTAGATGACAAGAAGTTTGTCTACTAAACCCAGTAGTAGTAGTAGTAGTAGTAGCTGGCTAAGTAGCTGCTGCTGCTGCTGCTACGTCTACTGTTATTTTTACTGATGAAGAGAAACCCGTCACTAACAGGATTAACTGACGCAAATTTTTAAAAGTTGGACATTTTATTCTTAAAAGGAGGCATTTTGATTTAATCAAATTAAACAGTTAAATACAAAAAGTCTACCCATCATGTTACATCCCCCCCCCCCCAGAATTGACTTATTTTAGCTGTAGTATGAAGTATGTAGTACTTATTTCACCTGTATGGACTCTACTGCAAGACGTAGTATTTGGGGGCCAGGTTTTGCAGGGTACAGCCATGTGTCTGTAGAACTTATCGTCGAGTCCTTTCTTACCTGACCTACTCGAAGCGTTCGTTTCTTGGTACTGCACAATATTCAGTTCTCGCACTCAAATTATGGAGTGTGTCTGCGCTGCCAGTTGGGTACAGCAGTACGCACGGGTATTGTCTTCTGTTTCAGACCCGTCTTTGAGTCCGTGCATCTGAACAGTCCACGCCCTGTTGGTTTTTGGGTAATATAATAATCAATATTACTCTGGCGGCACGCTTTCTATTTTAATAAACATTGGTATTAAACATTGGAATTTGGTGTTCCAGCGTTAACCCACTGAAGTGAAACGCACGTGTATTCCCAAGGAAAAGATTTTTAAAGTATAGGCCTTTAAAATGAATGAAATTCTCAACACATGCAAAAGAATTAATTAACTCGAGAACACAGTAATATTAGGCAAGAAGTTGAGATACAGAAGAAATCACTCATAAAAGTTATTAAAGGGGCTATCGATCGATATATGCGACAGATAGGTTATCCACGGAAACAACAGTCCGATAGAGTGCGAAATCGGTACGGTCTGAAGTCCAATCCATATAATGAAGTAGACGAAGAAGAAGAAAACTAGGCTTAATACGTAATTATAAGTTTTACTCCTGTACGTACATGAACAACGAAAACGAGACCGCGGCTGCTATTATCGACCGTAGGAATAAGAAGAACTTTACTGTTCATTAATGTTGAACATATTATTAATAATACTATTGCAAGCGTTGTTATTGTTATTGCTATTACTATTTCAATGGTCGTGTTGCTGCTATATTTGTGGTTGTGTTTCTCGCCTGCGCACTGCCACTGGTACACGCGTTAATGGCAAGTTGCGTAACACTTAATTACCTTCTTTTCCTACATCTCATTGAATATTATTATTATTGCCATTACTTGTTTAAAACAAGCTAATTATTTTGCGAACTGGTTTCAAGGTAATTCAAATTCTAATTATCATATTTTATTTAATTGGTTTTTATACTCGACCTGTCTCTATCTCTTTCTTTTTCAGATCTCTCGCACTCAATCTCTCTCCCCCCCTGTTTGTTTCTCCTTTTCTGCATACTTTTCCTTCCTCGGCCACCGTTTCGTAATCTCATTTTACTCAGCATTTCAATTATAAAAAAATGCGTACATTAAAATGTATTTCTTGTATTTAAAAACATTAATTAAGCAGAGAGAGTGTGTTGGCGCGCACGCGGAAATCTCACTGTGTAGTATTCGCCCATCGTAACCAGTGTGCATGCAAGTGAAGCATTGGTATCTACATACCAATTGGTACCAATTGGTCTATTGGTATTGTTACATAGCAAAACGTACTTAAATGACGGCGTACACACTTAAATGTCTTGTAAACAAACTGAAACCTGTTTTTGGCGCAATCACGAGCAGTCATTGTATCGTAAATAAAGCAACAACAGCATTGTTAGTAACTTGTAAAATATAGTTTCCTTCTTTTCCTCTTCCAATTCCATAACGTAGATTGTCTCTGTGAAGCGTGCTAAGTTCATAATTATACGCGTATAACATTTACTTACAGAATAAACGTATTATTGTCTAATACAATTTATTATATTTACATAGAAAAAACAAAAAAAAACTGAAAAAACGTTATTCTGAACATCTAAACGCATACAAAAAACAGAAATATATAAATCTAATTTGGCCACACATGCAATAAACACTGGACATGAATTCCCAAACATAACCAACATGACACTAATAAAACACATACCACACAAAGGCACCATAATGAACATTTGGGAAAATTTACAAATATACGAAGACAAAACAAACTAATACCTGAACAAATTCAAATCATTACAAAAGATAACACGATTTTCAAAGCACTCAACATCGAAAATACACAAAATACTAATATATATACACCACAATCACACACAACAATACCAATTTAATGTGCCAAAGGCCAACAGGAAACCATAACAACAACCAACCAACACACAAGTACTTCACAAGATTCAAAATTAGGAAGGCTGAGGATGGGAACATTAAGTGCCCCGAACATGTTCCAAATAAGGAAAAACATCTTTAGGTAAAGTTAGTTATATATATTGCAACGATACAGCCATATGCTGTATTAGGCATTGATTTGAATAAATATAAAATTTGTAGAATTATTATAAGTTAAGGGTAAGTGAACAGGTCTGAGATTGTAAAAATATTTCATTGTTAGATTATGGGAGAAATTAACCTGTTCCGACAAGCAGAGAACACCTGCTCAATTGTATGTGTGTTACGCGTGTATCTTGTGTGTGTTAGTGATGCATGTACAGACAGGAATCTCAGCAACCCGCCCCAAGTAATTAATAAAATAATTATTTTAATTCACTGTGCGAAAACTAATTAGGTTATAAACAAACCAAAGGCACCAAAGTGTGTGTAAATTTTATAGTTATCCCCAGTGAAAAAATGACGTTAACAGGACACGCTACGCGAAGTCAGTGCGAAATAAACATGCCAAAAAAATACGCAAATTACACTATGCCGCTCAAATTAATACAGTGAGTGCTTAATCAAATTAGCTATGATTTTTGCTATCTCGATTCCGTGCAAAACATTGCTATTTGCTAATAATTGTAAATAGATGAAAAGGTTAGGGAGTGGGGCTATCAGGCGATCTGCAGGTATCGACAGGACGATTTTGGAGCCAACTGGCGCGAAATCTCGAGAGGGTATAAATTGAGGGTTCGACCGAAAACCCTTCTCTTCATTTCAAGACACAGTTGCAGTCGGACATGCTGTGCGTCGGCAGAACAGTTTTATTTTTATTACAAGTCTCATTAACAAAAGAATAAAACGTTCGTTAATTATGTGACAATATTCCGGAAAACGTAAAGTACCCGGGACCGTTTAAGTCTACCAAGAGTATCTACGGAGAAGCTACCAGAAGGACGAGGGATGCTGGACGTTAGACGATGTTTAAGATCTACCTTGCAGCAGATAACAACTCTCTGAAGCGGACCACACACTGCTGGAGAACGACGCTGGACTCTAGATGTAGCCAGGACACACACTGCTGGAGAACGACGCTGGACTCTAGACGTATCCAGGACCACTCCAGGCCAGGAGGAATGGAAAACTAACTCTGGACAACGCTGGACCCCGCGCCGATAAGTCGTAAGATCATCAGAACTCGAGGTGACATGCATAATGCATTTATAAATGATTTTTAAAAAGAGCTCATAAAGACTATATCAAAAGACAATAAACTAAAACAAAGAAAAAATTATAATTAGAAATAATATTTTAGAAATGTAGATAAATGTTTAGTCGTAAGAATGAGCGATCGCATATAAAGAAATAAATAAAAAAAAGAATTTAAAGTTGAGAGAGTAGATTTTGTTTATCAAAGTAAATAGTTAAATTGATTTGATATTTGCATTATAGAAAAGAATAATTTAAATGTGAATATAAAACAAATGCCAGTCTAAAAGTAATTAATAAATTTAAATTTAATTTTAAACATTGGTATAGACTGAGCGAGTTGAGGTCAGATCTGAATTAAAAGAATTCAATTCAAATTACATTTAATTTTTTATTTTATTAGTAAATCAAATTATTAACATGTCTAGATTAATATTATTAACATGTCTAGATGTAAGAAGTTTTTTTTAAATATGTGTAACACTGCTTAGTAGAAGAGAGAAACATTTAATAATGAGCAATATCGTGACCGAAGATTATTAATGATGTTTATTATTTGTAAGATTGAGTAAACAATAAATATGAATTTTAAATACTCATAAATGTAATACTCTTATTATAATTACACCTGAACCCCAAATTACACATACACGTTATTCGTATTGTTATAATTTTGTCGCCCGTCAACGTGTGGCACGACACGCTTACATCGTAATAACGTTGTATCTTTGTAGTAAATGGCGCCCAACGTGGGGTCCGAAACACCTACATTTAATAATTAATGTATGTTCTATGATTACCAGTGTTTGATGAGTTATATGATATAACTAATATTATTTTAATTAATTTTGTATGTTAGTATTTTAAAATTGTTGTGTGTATTGTATTGTAATAACACAACTGGCGCCTACCCAAATAAACAGGTGTAATTATAACAGGAGTAAATAAAAATAAATAAATAATAATTCAACAAGAAATAAATAAAAGCTTGCATACGGTTCAATAATAATAAATTATAAATAAATATTTTAATAATACTTTACTATGGCAGCACCCGAAAGCTTAAATATGGAGGCATTTCAAACGATGATGCGTGCCTTTATGGACGAATTAATTACAAACCAAAAAGAGGTTAATGTGAAGCAAATGCAAAAGAGTAGAGAAGAATTTAAAGCTGAATTAGCAAAAACTAATGAACGAATACAAAAGAATAGCGAAGACTTTAAAGCCGAATTTAAAGAGTTTAAAGAACAACTGACTACAAAATTCGAAGAAATAAATACGCGCATAGCGGCTGTAACACAAACAATTGTAATTGAAAATAAGAGAGAACAGACGTTCATAATTACTGATGATAATTCAAATACAATAATTAACTCTAAGGAAGAATGTAAAATACATTTAATTAAACACTCGTACCGTGTTGGCGAAAGTATCCAAAGTAGTGGTTACACACACACACACACACGAGTAAAACAATTCAAAAAGGTAACACGATTGAAACAAATCCCACGCGACAAGGGTACGCACAGCAATTATCGAGTGAACGATAATCATAATGATAATCACAATAATTATAAAAACTACAAAGATTATCATAAACGACGCGCGAAGTCGCGCACAGCTGTTCAGGTAGGTGCACTAAGCCAAACTAATGAGAGAGAGAGAAACGTTTGTAAAGAGAGACGAAAGGGAGATTTTGTGTGGTCAACAGGTAAGATGAAATTGTTACCCTATGAACAGGTGAGTTACGCAATGACGTCAGATGAGCTCACAGTCGCTATGTTACAATGGGACGTTAACACAATGAGTGTGCGGAACGGAAATTGCTACACAAGTGACTGTGCGACGACGGATACTATACAATGGCCACTCCACGACAAGGTACAAAACAATTGTTGTTAAACTAAGGAGGGTGTAAGATCAAACGACACACCGAACTCAATGCTCTAGTGAATGTGAATAAATAATTATTTAAACGAAAAATATTACGGTTAATTATTAATAAGATAAAAGGTTAATTAAGAAATGTATTATTAATGGTAAGGAATGATAATTTGTAAAGAAATATGTAAGAAATGATTGTAAGGAATGTTACTGTTGTTATTAATATGAAGAAGGATTAGAGATGAGAAATAAATGTTATAATTGTCAGAATTGCTGATCAAGCGAAATCTTCATACCTTAGTGGAAATGCAAGGACAGAGAAGAAAGCGATAGTGAAAGTCAAGGTCGGAGATTAATTAGAGCTCAAATACTGCGATTAAAACATCGAGTAGCGTTAAGCACATAAAAGTCTGGATATAGACGTGTTTCTAAGGTAGTCATCTGTACCCGATAATGACTCACTACGAAGCTAACAAAAAAGGTGTATTTCAGAAAGTAATGGTAAGAATGAAAAAATTATTAGCGATCTGAAAGGTAATGTTAAAGAAATGTAATAAAAGGTAATAAAAGTTAATGTGTTGTATAAGTATTGTTTAAATAATATAAGAAATGTTAAGAAAGATAAAGAATGTTCATGTTAAGAAAAGAGTTAAGGAACGAAGGTAAGAATGTATGAGCAAGGAAATGTAAAATTACAGAGTGCCAAACAGCAAAAGGACCGAATCTGCATACATATGTGGAAATGCAGAGTATCCAAAAGGACTAGAAAGGAGAGCTAATTGCAGTGGATTTTCTTGGACCACTTCCGAGATCAAGTCGGGGAGTGAAACACATACTTGTTTCTATTGATGTATTTTCCAAAGCCGTCCATCTTTATCCATTTATGCGACCCACAACTAAAGTTGTTTTGAAAATACTCTTGCAGAAATACATTCCTGCATATGGTAAAATGAAGAAGGTACTTAGCGACCAAGGAGTACCGTTCCAAAGCGAGGTATGGGAGAGGACCCTTCGTGAAAATGGAATCCAACCTGTACTCACATCAGTACGACACCCACAGGGAAATCTTGCGACACCCACAGGTAAATATCTACGAATCTACTGTCACGATAAACACAACAAATGGGCAGAGTATTTACCTTTGTATGAGAAAGCAATAAATGAAAATTATAGCGAAGCAACAAGTTATACGCCAATCGAGCTAAATGAAGACAAAAAAACCTGTTAGATTCTGGACCAAATATGTAAGCAAGCCAGAGAATCAAAACGTACCTATTCCATTAAGTGTAAAGGTGGAGTATGCTAAACAACGCATCATAGAACAAGGTAACAAGAGGATAGAAAAGTACAATATAACGCATAAATTACAACGATTTGACGTAGGAGAACAAATTCTGTTGAAAGCTAATCCTGTAGGAAAACGCAGTGCCAACACAGCGAAGAAATTCTTCGGCTGTACAACGGACCTTATACGTTGAAACAACGCAAGAAGAAAATTTTTTAAATATTTGTTTAAGCTGATGGTGACGCATGTTATGTCTGCAAAAAGAATGAAAGTTATAATGATAATAATAATAATAATATTTACTTCGTTAAGAATGTATTGCTTATATAATAATTATATTTAATTATTTTAAGAAACTGCAAGAACATTACGACTCCCTATAAAGAAACAAAGACGCGCGCACGCGTGTGCGTGTAACCATACTTGAATATGTTGTGTTCGTATCATTCAGATTTGAAACACAGGAATGACGCAGTCGTCCAGCCAAACGCAGCATGACTTTGTATGAGGGCGCTCATAGCTCTGTCTGCATGGTCACTAAAATTAAACTTTCACTATAACGTTATTAAAATTCTAGTCTCTCTCTCTCTCTCCCTGACTCTGTCCATGTATTTATTACGCAACTAACAGTTAATTTCTATTTCTCTGACATGGTTTTTTATGTGTTGTACTATGAGTGTGTTTTTATACGTGCATAATAGTCGACAGCACTTTCAGATCCGTGACAAAGGAGAGTATATACAGCAGTATCAAATCTATTAAACAGCTGTGTCGTTGCGTGAACCAATTAGATATGACATTTAGATTTAAACGTATTCACACGCACATAACAGTTCCG
Organism: Magicicada septendecula; assembly: GCA_034769895.1. Lineage (NCBI taxonomy): Eukaryota > Metazoa > Arthropoda > Insecta > Hemiptera > Cicadidae > Magicicada > Magicicada septendecula. The sequence continues at coordinate 405,968,365 of CM068374.1, read as the reverse complement.
TCGCGAGTTGCGTTCCCCGGCGTTTCGGCCCATCCGTCCGTTTCTATCCTCAAGCTGTATCCTAAGCCTCGTTGAGGACTCCGCCTTTGGTCGGACGCATCATATTCATGATTTTTAAGATGACAGTGAAATATGCTGTTGAAACATTCTAAAACAAATTATATAAGAAAAAATACCATCTTGCGTAAAAGAATAAATAATCCTTATTATAAATAATCATAAGTTACCTAATTCTCTTTTCTTCTTCATCTTCTTCTTCATCATCCTCTTCTTCTTCTTCTTCTTCTTCTTCTTCTTCTTCTTCTTCTTCTTCTTCACCATCATCCTCTTCTTCTTCTTCTTCTTCGTCTTCTTGTTTTTCCGAAGCCCTGCTGGGCCTTTGAGTTTCCTCCACCTTTTGCCACCATTCTCTTCTAAATTACCGTCAGTCCCCTCCGATTTCTGACAACAGTTCTTCTCAAATCCTCTTCAACCTCCTGCAAAAATCGTTTTCCCAATCTTCCTGTCCACCTCATCCATCCTGTTTCTCCGATCAAGGCTCTCTTTGATTGGCTGTCTTCCTGAACACCAACCAGTTGTTCAAGGTTTAATAATACGCCTTATTGTCTTCTCCTCTTTTAAAGATATGTACGCCACATTCATCTTTCAATTCTTCTCCATGTTTTGCGGACCACAATTACTTTGCGCTCGAAATGTTCCACTCCTTACAGCGGCAGTGGAAATATCTACTGTAAGACCGCCATACGTTACTAATGGCCAGATATTATTTATATAAGAACTTTATTTTACATATCCGATGCGTTAGAACCGTGATTATATGAAAATATCTCATAAGAAAACGTTACCAAAATTACGTAAAAGTAAGTCCAGCCACCTTGGAGACTCCAGATATGGCACGAGCTCGGTCGAGAGTTCCATCTTGTAGTTCTTCCGTTCTCTTCGTCTCGTCGTTGCAAACATAATCCATACCGTTGACTAGATTTCCTCGGGCGAGGCCCTACACACTGGGTACTATCGTCGGAAACAAGGTGAAGCCGAATTGTTTAAACTCATTCCCTTCCTCATTCAACAACAACCAATAATATTAAGTAACAGCTTTTCTGGAGCGAATTTACACCTAGAAGGCACCAGCCCGTATCAGGTCACGCATTTTAACTACCTTGATTATTACACATCTTTGGACATGACTAGGACTCTGCTGACATTTCTTTCTGTTCTGTACTGTTCCGGCTATGTCTACCAGTTTGTCGCCTGTTTATCAAATGCGTTTCATAATTCATCCTTCCATGTTTCCCTAGACATACCTGTTCTTCTCTTCTTGAATAGCCTTTTAATATGGCCAAACCATGTCAGTTGATCAGTTGATTTTTCTTCTCCAGGTATTTGTGGTGCCACAAAAAGAGGTCTTGAAGATAGCGTAAAAGAGAAACTATGTTGAAATTGCACTTGAAGATGACACTGCTAGCTCTCACATGCAAGGGCAATCAGTAGAAAAATAAATTGAGTGTAGAGTGCTTATGTGAAATTTTAACAGGTGTGATGGGTTGTGTAAAGTTTAGCATGACGAGGAACGGAAGCACATAAAAATTTTTCCAATATATGACAAATTGATCAGTACACACTTCATGTAACAGAGCATGTCAGTCGAATGGAGGAAGCTAGATTACCCACATTAGATACCCAGAGAAATAACAGAGCATATTTTAAGCGGCAAAAATGCCGGCTAGTGGTAAGTATTAGTCCCGGTGCCGAAAAGTGAGAGAAAAGGCGGGATATCAGCAAATCACGAAGTCGCGTTTGCATTTGCGTATACTGGCTTTCAGCATTGCCTGTACAGTGTGACAATTGGGCGCTTATTATTTGCTACTAGCATACATTTTCGTTTTTCTTTCTTAACTAACTTATTTAGTTGTAAAGCAATTTAATATGAAATGTTTATGCATTTTTCATTTAAAAAAAATTACTTAAAATTAAACAAACTTATAGTGTTTAAGCTTTTGCCAATCTAATTACAGTACTTTATATATTTTTAAGTAGACCAGTGATAAAGGCTTTGAATCTAGTAGTAATGTGCACATCACACTGTAATGTACTTATAGAATATTACATAATTAATTATAATGAATCCATTTGAGTGTTTGTGGTGTTTTTTTTTTAATTATCCTAATGCCTAAACCATTTGTGTCTATTTTTACAGTTAATTTCACGAGTAAAAAATGAACGTGATCATGGTCAAATTAATTCAAATTACATAATTTTCAATATTATATAAAAATGATATATATACATCGGTTTGTTTAGTGCCGCCTAGTGCAAATTCCTTAAAATATGCTCTGGAAAAGACGGGATACAGAGTGTCCCAAGAAAAGACGACCCGTTGAACCGTTGCAGGACGCAGGTCGCGATGACGGCGACGACCAGCACAAACAGGGAAGAGCAGAGCGAAGGACAAATTGTACGTGTAGGGGAACACGATTCTGTGCGCTGACTCGGTTGTAGAAACAGCGAAAACACGTCCGCAGCGAGTGTCCGAGCTGGTTGCAAACTGTCAGTTCTCGTCAACGTCGTAGTGAACGTCACAGCGTCTGTCGCCCCCGACGTCCGGCGTCGCCGCGGAGCCCGAAAAATGTCATCCGTCCGTCCACCGTTTCAATTTACTAATATAGAAAAAAGTAATTAAAATCATTTTAAACATTTCACGAACTGAAGGTATAATTAAACAGAAAGCTTAATTGACGACATCAGAACGAAAAAAATTATTACAATTAAATTCCATTACACACGCACACACAGAACGTCAACCTGTTTTTTTTTTTATGAACGCCATTAACAGGACAACACACTTCACCCTTAACAACACAGAAAAAATAAATATATTCTCTTTTTATTTAATTATGCGCTGTCATTTTTCATTAGTCTTTATTAAACGACAAAAAAATAAATTAATATTGTGAAATAATTATTATATAGAAAAAAAATATCTATATTCAGACTCACCCCCTTTTCTGCCGACACCACACCACTCAAACGTCATCCACAATATATACGCACCCACAAGCACGCGAGCATGCGACAACGTATGGTGTAAAAATCAGATTGATTTTTTTCTCCTTTCTGGCCGACAGGATCCGAGTAGTATGTGTGAACTTACACGCACGCGCGCCTGCGAGGCCGACCGAATGAGAGTGAGAGAGAAGCATAGAATTATGAAGGACCCATTCAATTGTCACTCGCTGTGTGTGTGTGCTCGCTCTGTCTTTCTCTTTCGCTCGGTGACGTCATCCCATAATGAAATGCATTGTGGGCTTCAAGTGGTGGTTGATGGAGGAAGGGGGTACTCATTATCACACAATAAGAACAATGCTACCCTTAATGTTGGCTCAGGGAGGATGCAAACCTATTTTCTCATGTTCTTAATTATACACGCTTTAATAAAAGATGACCGACTGAGTTGGCTCCCCCCTCACACACTCTCTCTCTCTCTCTCTCTCTCTCTCTCTCTCTCTCTCTCTCTCTCTCTCTCTCTCTCTCTCTCTCTCTCTCTCTCACTCTCTCTCTCTCTCTCACTCTGGATTGGTTGCGCGACCGTTCTTAGTTATAAGATTCTTTTTATAAATTTATGTTAGTAGCAAGTTATTTGTTGGTGTTAGTACATATTGCTATCGACTTTTGTCGTCGACCGAACGCCATTTTGTCACATTTGACGCAAACGATTGTGATTCCATTTTGGTACAGAACTAGACACTCATTTGTTAATCATCTTCTTCCTCTTCTACACTGTCAGGGATTAGGCACTTTGTCTGTTCCGACTTGGAAAGCTATTTTTCCATCCTTTCCGAGGTCTTCCAACAATTCTTCGCCCTAGATTATTGTATTCGAACGCTGCTCTTGGATTTCGTACCATGCGCATTCCTCCTGTGTGTTGTTAGTAATTCCTTCAACACATTGCTGTGTCATCCATGATACTTCTGACTCCGAGATCTTCACGTATAACAACATTCTTCAGTCTATACAATAGGCTACAACTTTAACTTTCAGCAAAAAATAAAAAGATGTCTAACGCCTAAACCGATTTCTCTCAATGTCCATAATTTTACATCTGTACAGAGTGATAGGTTCATTTATCATACGGCTTGTAAAATTTCAGCTTTGTGTATCCTTACTAACCTTATGCTTTAGCGTTCTGTGGACAGTTCCGAATATCATTCGAAACTGTGTTGATCTTTCTGTCGACATCTCTGCCTTATTCACCAACTGATGACGTTTCTAACATAACGAAAATGGTTAACCTTTCAACTATTCTATGAGCGACGACTGCCTTACGTTGAACATTATTTGGGCCCGTCAAAAGTCTTACTTGTTTCCTGTAATGAAACGCTGTGGTCATGTTGTACTCAATGAGTAACGTATGCGATTTATACATTGTTCGCTGTAGCTTATCCTCATCGTCCTGAATTAACACTGATCGTCTGCAAACATCAAAGTGTTTATCAACGCATTTTGTAACAGCGCAATCTCAGAGCTCTTTATTGTTATAAATGTTAACTGAAGCAGATGATGGAGACATTTCACCTTAGACGTAGTCCTTGGTTTACAGAATCGGTTTCGATAAATTGGACCCGATTGGTCCTGATCACTATTTTTGTATCCTTATAAAAACCTTTCATTACCTGTATTAGATACCGTAAATAATTCCTTGTCTATAATATACTGTATATCTTTCCTATAAACTGCTTGCTCGAATGCTTTTTGTACATCAATATGTGTTTCCGCAATAAATTTATTCATACGAAATTTGATTTTCCTTACTTACTTAATCCTTATGTCTTATCTACACTTAGAGGCGGTTTGTGAACTTGACTACTTTTTAGAATTCGTTTATTATGATCTATTTCTTTCCGTTTCCACCCGTCTTATACACCAGTTTTCTCTTTTTTTTTTCAAATGCTTTGCATACTTCATCCCTCCATGTTTTCCTAGATGTATCTTTGCTTCTATTCTTTATTAGTATTTTTTTCTATTCTTATATTATTCTACTAAAGAGCGTATGGATTTTGTTCTTATGTATATTTGTGTCATATCTTATTTTGTCCATATGTGGCGACCCAAAGATAATCACATGAATAAATTGGACATAGAAGAAATAATGAAGACATAACGAAGGAGCTCGTGCTACAAATTAAAGAGGTGATAAAATATCAGCGCGAATAGTAAGACAGTCTGAAGACGTGAAACAAAACGAATCTATAGGAAGAAAGAAAGGAAATAAAACCATTATATGCAAAAATTAAATCACTGGAAAAGGAAATCGAGAGGAACAAGCTAGCCAGAATAGGAATGGAAGTACAGACAGAAAATAAGAGGAGCTGATAAAGGAAAAAAATTGGAAACAAGTTGTAAGTTATCAAGATGAATAGATGCGTTAACAAGGAAAGGTCGGATCTAGAATGGGTAAAATCAAGAGAAGACTGTGTGTAAAACGTGCTGGGAGACGAAATTGAAGAGGGATAATCGAGACGCGTCCACTCCCTCATGGGAATGAAACATGTCTGGAAGTGTGGAACTGTCTGGAAGTTCGCATGAACAAAGGGCAATAGTCCACAAAAGGCTTTCAAAAATCTGGATTGATGAAGTAGTTGCAGATCTTAGCTGAAGAAGCTTGAAAAATCAGACAGCTGTGGACTACAAAACCCCCACATTTGATACAATGTGGAATTGTAACATCCCACCACATCTTAGTTATACAATGCTATCGCTTTTTTATTAGTCTATCTATGGTAAATTGTCTTCTTGATGTCCTTCCTCATTGCTTTATTCCACCAAACTGCACTTAGTTATTGTAGGCCTATATCTCTTCGTCCTTGGCTTATACGCTTTACAGCCTCCCCAACTTCTTTATCACTTTCTCTCACTCTATCACTCATAAGTTTATATTCCATTAAATATTCAGCATAAGTAGTTAAACTCCTTGTGACTTTGATGTATCTGTTTTCTAAATCTACACATCCAACTACCGTACAACTATGTCCGTTCTCCATAGACTTACTTCTAAACCCCATTGTTTACGTTCTTTTCGAAGATTCATTGTAATCCTGTTTGCCTGACGCTATGAATAGACTACTTGGTCGTCAGCATACAGTGATGTATACAAGTAAGATTGGTCTATTTGTGCAGCTATACTTGACACTACTTTGTCTACTGTTTCAGAACAAGAGAAACATATTTTGTAAAAGACTGACTGGGTGATAGGTTGTTGTACTTTATTTAAGTCAAGAAATATTTTCGCATAACTCCAGTATTTATTTGTCAATTTCATACAGATTCATTTTTTTATATTCTATTTTAAAATACTATTTACTCAGAAATCTAAATGAAGTGATAATTTCGACAGGTATCTCAAACCCCTGATCTCAATTAGTTCCGTTTGTCCACTCACTTATCAAGAGCATGTGCTCATTACTGAGGACTCGTTTCGAGTCATAACTGACTAGCGGCCTAACTTCACCGTTTCTAGTATTATGAATCAACAGCAATGGTGATTCAGTCCGAAGACAATTCAGCTAAACCGTTCTCTCTGCATGCTACTTATACCTGCGCCATCCCTGATGGTAAGGTTTATGTAAGTTCGTCCGTCAGCTTTACATAGCTTCTTCTTCTTCAACTCTTTCCTGTGATCTTTCTATTATTAATTTTTATAAACATATCTCGATCTCAAGACTACTTTCCTCTTTCTGATAACCCTAAACAATATTCTGTTGTCATTTACGGCTCTTAATACCTCAGCATTTGTTACCTTCTCTCTCCCCCGAGTTTGCGTTTTCCGGTACATCCACGTTTTGGAGTTTTAAAAATATTTACTTCCTCTGTTTTTGACTGCGCGTGTCTGTGATGCGTACATTACGAAGCTCCATATAAAACACTTAGGACATCTCTTTCTTAACACTATTTTAATATTTTATAAATCAGAATATTTTATAAAGACTATGTGATAGGCTGTTGTTCTTTTCTTAGGCCTATGTAAATAAATTGTATTCGCATAACTCGTTTTTTTATTTATTGACGACATACAAATTCATTTTACTCATTCAATCACACACAAATACTTACAATTCCGAATAATATTCATCCAAGTCTTCTTCTTCTTCTTCTTCTTCTTCTTCTTCTTCTTCTTCTTCTTCTTCTTCTTCTTCTTCTTCTTCTTCTTCTTCTTCTTCTTCTTCTTCTTGTTCTTCTACTACTTCTATTTCTTGAGAGCTACAGCCCAACGTGAACCCTGTCCTCCAACATCTGCTATCCGTTGTAATCTCAGCGTAACCCAACACGTCGATTCTTCCAACACATCATTTAACCGTGCTGACCTAGGTCGGCCCCTCTTTCTGCTTTATACACAAGACTTCTTTGACATCCACTGATCGTCCATCCGCTCTAGGTGACCTAGCCGGTGTATTCATTGAGCTTTTACTAATCTTACGATGTCCTAATGCTTCAATAGCTCATCTGTCTCCTGGTCATTTCTTACTTTCCATTCATCATCTTCCTTACCCGGGCCACAAACACGTCGTACAGTCGTTCTTTCAAATCTTCTGAGAGTTTCTTGTTCCTATGTCCACGTCTTACCGCCCTAAACAAAAACAAACCGATCTAATGAGTGTCCTGTATGTTGTAACTAATCATTTTGCTTCTCAATAGTATTCTGTAAGCATAGTAGGCTATAACCTGTATCCGTGCCATGTATTGTCATGTTTATGCACTTTTCATTATTTCTCATGTTACCTACAGTAGATACCTAACCGCATCAAAAACTTACCATCTAGGCCTATACACAGAAAACACAGATTTCTTTTCCTTTCTGACGCAGAAGTTAGTATGTGTTTAGTTTTGCTGATATTTACATACACTCCAATCACGGCGGATTTTTTTGTTTAGCTCCTCGTAGACGTCAACCAGCACTAGTCTTGATCTAGCTATTTTCACAACATTATCAGCGTAAGCACACATTATTTTTCCAAGTGCCATCATACTTTTTACATTCTTTGTATAATTTCCATTCGATGTAATTACCTTTCGAGAAATTTAAAAGATTCTGTCTATTCTAGTTGTACTTCTAATTAACATGTGAGTTCATTCTTCAGTAATTCGCTTTAAACTACTCAGTTGCTTTAGGGATTTCTACGGTATGAGTGTCAGTGTATGAAATAATTAATTAGTGACTTATTAAAGGAAGAACAATAGTCAATTATGATTTTCCCGTTGTTAGAAGTTTTTTTTTGTTGGAAATAATTTCGAGAATGACATAAAATAGTTAATGAGAATGTATCTCCGAATATACTTACACAACATATATAATTTCCTGTCGTTAATACCTATATGACCTTTAAAAGTATAGCGTTTTTAATGACTTCTCGTAATAAAGTTTTTACAACGTAGGTTGAGAGAGTAATTATTGCTTGCTTCACTTTAGGTGAATTTCTCGTCAAGGTAAAACGCATTTATTGTAAACACAAAGAATTTTAGCGATATTGTTGGCCCACTTAGACGGTCTGTTGCAGATTGTGACTGTCGGTCTTACAGAAACCATGTTTATCAATATCTTTGTTTATATATTTCATGTCGTTTGTGGAAGCAAGTTATTTATTTATTTATTTATTTAATGAAGACCTCTCCTTGTTTCGTTCTCAAGCCTTGTACATTCCATGTCGCGAATTTCATAGTCCTTTTCCTTAGCATAGGTCTAAACATTTATATCCATCCTTATTCCGAGGCGATTTGTCGAAACTTTTAGCAAAGTTTATGGCTTATGGCTGCGAATGCTGGCAACTTTCAGATAAAGAGAAAAAGATGATAGAAACTGTGGAAATGGACTTCTTAAGAAGAGCGTGTAAAGAGAACGCAACATGTTAGAAACGAAGATATAAGAAGGAAAACAGGGCGCGTATTTACAACACCAGAAAGAATAGAATCCAGACAGTTGCTATGGTATGGTCACGTAATGTGGATGGAGGAGAAGCGATGGCCAAAGAAACCATTGACTTACACACCACAAGACAGGAGAAGAAAAGGAAGACTGACAACACAATGGAGAACAGGAATAAGGGAAAGCATGAGAGATCAAGCTGTTGAAGATGATGACTGGAAAGATAGAGAGAAATGGCGATCAAAATGCGGGATGCGCCATAGACTGTAGGACTCCCACTAATAATAACAAATTTAATGAAGATCGCTTCTACCATAATGGTATTGGTCTTTACAAATATTTGCTCACACTACATTACAAATAATAAACACTTTGCTTCTAGAGCTGCAGAACTCGCTCACTATTTGCTCACACTACATTACAAATAACGAACAGTTTGCTTCTAGAGCTGCAGAACTCGCTCACTATTTGCTCACACTACATTACAAATAACGAACAGTTTGCTTCTAGAGCTGCAGAACTCGCTCACTATTTCCTCACACTACATTACAAATAACGAACAGTTTGCTTCTAGAGCTGCAGAACTCGCTCACTATTTCCTCACACTACATTACAAATAACGAACAGTTTGCTTCTAGAGCTGCAGAACTCGCTCACTATTTGCTCACACTACATTACAAATAACGAACAGTTTGCTTCTAGAGCTTCAGAACTCGCTCACTATTTGCTCACACTACATTACAAATAACGAACAGTTTGCTTCTAGAGCTGCAGAACTCGCTCACTATTTGCTCACACTACATTACAAATAACGAACAGTTTGCTTCTAGAGCTGCAGAACTCGCTCACTATTTGCTCACACTACATTACAAATAACAAACACTTTGCTTCTAGAGCTGCAGAACTCGCTCACTATTTGCTCACACTACATTACAAATAACAAACAGTTTGCTTCTAGTGCTGCAGAACTCGCTCACTATTTGCTCACACTACATTACAAATAACAGACAGTTTGCTTCTAGAGCTGCAGAACTCGCTCACTATTTGCTCACACTACATTACAAATAACAGACAGTTTGCTTCTAGAGCTGCAGAACTCGCTCACTATTTGCTCACACTACATTACAAATAACAAACAGTTTGCTTCTAGAGCTGCAGAAGTCGCTCACTATTTGCTCACACTACATTACAAATAACAGACAGTTTGCTTCTAGAGCTGCAGAAGTCGCTCACTATTTGCTCACACTACATTACAAATAACGAACAGTTTGTTTCTAGAGCTGCAGAACTCGCTCACTATTTGCTCACACTACATTACAAATAACGAACAGTTTGCTTCTAGAGCTGCAGAACTCGCTCACTATTTGCTCACACTACATTACAAATAACGAACAGTTTGCTTCTAGAGCTGCAGAACTCGCTCACTATTTGCTCACACTACATTACAAATAACGAACAGTTTGCTTCTAGAGCTGCAGAACTCGCTCACTATTTGCTCACACTACATTACAAATAACGAACAGTTTGCTTCTAGAGCTGCAGAACTCGCTCACTATTTGCTCACACTACATTACAAATAACGAACAGTTTGCTTCTAGTGCTGCAGAACTCGCTCACTATTTGCTCACACTACATTACAAATAACAGACAGTTTGCTTCTAGAGCTGCAGAACTCGCTCACTATTTGCTCACACTACATTACAAATAACAGACAGTTTGCTTCTAGAGCTGCAGAACTCGCTCACTATTTGCTCACACTACATTACAAATAACAGACAGTTTGCTTCTAGAGCTGCATAACTCGCTCACTATTTGCTCACACTACATTACAAATAACAGACAGTTTGCTTCTAGAGCTGCAGAACTCGCTCACTATTTGCTCACACTACATTACAAATAACAGACAGTTTGCTTCTAGAGCTGCAGAACTCGCTCACTATTTGCTCACACTACATTACAAATAACAGACAGTTTGCTTCTAGAGCTGCAGAACTCGCTCACTATTTGCTCACACTACATTACAAATAACAGACAGTTTTCTTCTAGAGCTGCAGAACTCGCTCACTATTTACTCACACTACATTACAAATAACAGACAGTTTGCTTCTAGAGCTGCAGAAATCGCTCACTATTTGCTCACACTACATTACAAATAACAGACAGTTTGCTTCTAGAGCTGCAGAACTCGCTCACTATTTGCTCACACTACATTACAAATAACAGACAGTTTGCTTCTAGAGCTGCAGAACTCGCTCACTATTTGCTCACACTACATTACAAATAACAGACAGTTTGCTTCTAGAGCTGCAGAACTCGCTCACTATTTGCTCACACTACATTACAAATAACGAACAGTTTGCTTCTAGAGCTGCAGAGCTCGCTCACTATTTACTCACACTACATTACAAATAACAGACAGTTTGCTTCTAGAGCTGCAGAACTCGCTCACTATTTGCTCACACTACATTACAAATAACAAACAGTTTGCTTCTAGAGCTGCAGAACTCGCTCACTTTTTGCTCACACTACATTACAAATAACAGACAGTTTGCTTCTAGAGCTGCAGAACTCGCTCACTATTTGCTCACACTACATTACAAATAACGAACAGTTTGCTTCTAGAGCTGCAGAACTCCCTCACTATTTGCTCACACTACATTACAAATAACAGACAGTTTGCTTCTAGAGCTGCAGAACTCGCTCACTATTTGCTCACACTACATTACAAATAACAGACAGTTTGCTTCTAGAGCTGCAGAACTCGCTCACTATTTGCTCACACTACATTACAAATAACAAACAGTTTGCTTCTAGAGCTGCAGAACTCGCTCACTATTTGCTCACACTACATTACAAATAACAGACAGTTTGCTTCTAGAGCTGCAGAACTCGCTCACTATTTGCTCACACTACATTACAAATAACAGACAGTTTGCTTCTAGAGCTGCAGAACTCGCTCACTATTTCCTCACACTACATTACAAATAACAGACAGTTTGCTTCTAGAGCTGCAGAACTCGCTCACTGTTTTGAACGAGGTACATTTATTATTGAATAAATTTTGACATTAGACAATTTTTCACTTATCAGACAAATTACCAAAATCCCGATTACTCCATCATTTTTGTTGAGTGACGTAACAATTGTAGAGCAAACATACAATAAACGCTAAAAATGCCAAACAATCGGATTTGTGTTAAATTTCCTTTTAGTCTGACACCCGGATGGTTTATTACTATTTTTAAAAAATTTCTTGATCCCATTTTTAGGCCCTGGGGTGAAAGAATTTTGAAATTTCCAAAACTGTACACTATATTCAAATTTTGTTAAAATTCTCTTTAATTTGATATCTCACATTGAATTTGCAATTTTATCAAACTTTGCCCTACTTTTTGACCCCTGGCGTCCCAAAATTTTGAAATTTCAAATAATTAACACTACATCCAGATTTTTGTTAAAATTCCTTTTAACTTGATACACAGATGCATTTTTACGATTTTATCAAAACCTTCACCCACTCGTTGGCCCCTGTAGTCCAAAAATTTTGAAATTTCAAATAATTAACACTACATCCAGATTTTTGTTAAAATTCCTTTTAACTTGATACACAGATGCATTTTTACGATTTTATCAAAACCTTCACCCACTCGTTGGCCCCTGTAGTCCAAAAATTTTAAATTTTCAAAAATGAACACTAAATTCAAATTCTTGTGAAAATTTCCTTTAATTTAATACACCACATGGACTTCAGCGGTTTTCAAATGTTGGACCCCTCTATTCTCTAGGGCAGTGGTTCCCAAACTTTTCAGTCCGCGGACCCCCCAAAAAATTAAAAAATTTCACGGAACTCTTCTGAGTTATGACGTAAAACGAACAGTAAATATGATACATACTCTTCTATTTTAGTTAAAATGTATTAAAATCAAAATTATTTTACCTTGCACAGTAAAATTGTTATATTAATGCTATCAAACAAAGCTTAATGTGAACAATGAAGCTGCTTTTGAACAATTAGCTCTGCAATATTTAAAGTCTGATAATCTCAATACTAAGTCACTCTCGACATCAAGTTTATTTCTTAACTTTGCCAACCTCGGCTCTATCTTTCCAGCTACACATATCGAAATCCAGCTACTTAGGCGCAAAACCAGCTACACGGAAAAACATTATGCTTAGATACAGTGCTAGTGCTTATTATGTGGACTAAAACAGCGCTATCAGTTCTGCGTTGATGCGGCGCTCTTGTCAATTCGGCTGACAAACAGATCTGCTACACGACATGATTTAAATACATTATTAAAACTATTAGTTTGAAATTACTTTTACATTTACAATTAGTCTGAATAAAAAAAAATTCTGGAATCTTCTACTAATTGCTTTAAGAGTCTGAAATTTAGATTTTAGACTATAAAAATGGGAGAAAATTAAGGTATATTTTATTTTTTCTTTAAAGTGTCTGCGGACCCCACTTTGGGAACCACTGCTCTATAACAGACATGCGTGGCGACTTTTACGAAAATCGGTTGATGCTTTCAACAGTTATCGTGGGACATGCCCCAAACAGATAGACAGAAATATCCAAATGGTTGAGTCAAATGTGAGAGGTCGCTTCGCTAGTTAGATTGAAAATGAACGTTCCAGGAGACACCATACCCTAGTTCTCAGTTTTGTTTAAAAGATACCACAATTCTGGAAGCGGAAAACCGACCAAGTGTTGACTAACAGAGAGTAATAAAAAGGTGTTGACTTTCGCCTACATTGTCTACTTGATCAGGCTGTGGAAAATTTAGATCAACCTAAATTAAAATTACACACTACAAACTGATTATAAATTAAATATTTTATTGGTTCCTGCTGATCAGGTAATTCTTAAGAGGGAAGACGTTCTGCAAAAATCTGTATCCACAATTATGTGAGACATGTAATCTTGAAATATCTTATAAGAAGACGAAGGTTATGGTCTCACAGAGAAATTCTCAGTACGTTCTAAGACAGTAGTCGAAGACAAAATTTCAGACTGGCTTTACATTCTAGGTCGTGATGTAAGTTACGAGTATGATGAGAAAAAATAAAAAATAAGTAGGCGTAGATACCAAATTATGATGTGTGGAAAGGTATAAAGACAATTCTTCTTCTCCTTTTTCCTCTTCTCCTTCTTCTTCTTCTTCCATCAGAGAATATGCGACTCACCTGTTCCAGTCCCAAAGGAAATACACCCACTTCACCAATGCTTCCTACGCCTTCCTATACTTCTTTGTCCAAACTTCCTTACGCGACCTGCCATCCTGCATCCTATTCACATGAGCAACCACCATCTCTCTTTGTTTTCTTGGATATTAATACTTTATATTTCTTTGCGTATCCCTTCATTGTAGAGTTTATCTCTTCAGATAGCAAGAATCTCTGTATCCTACTCACATGCTTCTTCACCGGAACCCTGTGTCATCAATACAGATATTAAACAATGTTGCAGACATCCTATAGCTTTACCACACTCCCTCATTAATGTAGATCTCCTCTCCCGTTGGCAATACTATCCTTGTACAATAATATAAGGTCTTTATAACATCTACAAGATGTTTAGGACAACCCAACCCCTTACATATAATATCCTATAGAATGGCTCTATTAACACTATCAAACGCTTCCTCGTAGTCATAAAGACTACGGGTTTTGGTTACTTGTAACTGACAAACAATGGAAAGTGAATCTGCTACATAATGCTAAAAAATATGTTAACCAACAAAGGTTATTAAATTAGTGATCTTAAAAAAAATTTTAATTATAGAAACGTTTATTAATAAAACGATATTCTGTGTTGAGCGTGTACAAGAACTTGCACAATAGGAACTCGATAATATTGCTACGACTGCATAATTACCGGTAAATACTAATACTAATAATAATAATTAATGCTAAAACGGTTGAAATCAAAAGCTATTTATTTCCGTTTGCAAGTGTTGTGAAATCTCTAATGGGTTTTAATACGCCGTCGTAATCAGCTGTTTTCCTCTTTCTGGCTCGCATCACCAAAGGTGATTAAGGAAGGTGTGATTAAATATTGTAGAACATTATTTGATTTATAAATAAACGTATTTATTATATAGCGTTCTGACATTTTATTTACACTGAAAACTGAATATACGGGAATGTCGGTCATAGTTATTTGTTCGACATCGTAAGCTAAGGTTACTCCTGACCTCTGCAAATACTACGTGACTATCTGTTGCTCTTTCATTTGCAAATATCTCTCATATCCTGTCTTCACGACTTCTTGTGAAGGGATCTGGTAATTTAAAAATCTTTTAAATTGTTTTTCTAGGCCTTCCTAGATTTTTCCTTCCAAAGATCTTTTGTTCACTAAAAAAGAAAGTTAAGAGTGCAAAACGTTTAAAGAACGTCATTCAGAGTATTTAGTTAGTACTTTAGGAAACAGAAGCAATGCCACATCATACAAACGCGTGATAACACCAGCCGCCGCGATTCTGGTTCCTATTCGCCACTGTTGCCTGCCCCTCCGTGGATCGTCTTCTAGTCCTCTTTTTTCCATATTCACGTCGATTCACTTTCTCCAATTCCTCCTTGATCTTCTCCTCTTACTGTTTTAATTGAGGAGTCCATTTCATTACTTTCTTTCGTAAACCGATGACATGGCTCCATATGACCATATCATCCTAAGTGTTTCGTCTTGATGTCATCTAATACTGTATTCCATATTGTCGTTAATTCCCCAATTTGGTTAGTGGGGATCCTGACTAGTCGTGATCATCCTCTCCGCCAGAAATCCATTTCTGTTGCCTCAAATGTCTCCCGTATTTCTTAACATAAAGGTCGTACTTCACTCTAACTACGTGACTAACATTTCCATTAAGCGCCGTACATATTCCTTTCGTTTGTGTCACGTTTTTGTTCCACAGTATGTTGTTGATTACTGTAATGAATGACTGTTCGTCCTCAATTGTTAAGGTCTTTTATCGCTTGGTCTAATGCCATTTTGTTTGTTATTATCATGATTTGCAAATATTTGCATGCGTAACAGTATTGTTTACGTGTAACAGTATTGTTACTGCATGCATAAAAGTATATTGTTTGAACAATATGTTGTCTTCAAAAGTCAGACCCTGTTTCCTTTCCTCCAACCCACACGTTGCATTCAGTTTTGTCTACGTTAACTTTCAAACACCACTTTTTGTCATCATCGTCATCTTCACGGATTTAACCAAGGATGTGCGTAGGCTTTCACGGCCGGTGTCATTACGATTATTTTCTAAAACTTCCGGGCTGAAAGGCCGTGGTCGATTGCTTAAAATGCTGCTAAACGTTTCGGCCGCACCACCGATGGCCATCTTCAGTAGCAAAAGAAAGAAATGTGTTCGAATAGATGATACGCCGAACACGTCTCCCAATGGACTGGGAACAAGCAACCCATAAGTTGCTTAACTTAGCATATAAGTTGCTTGTTCCCAGTCCATTGGGAGACGTGTTCGGCGTATCATCTATTCGAACACATTTCTTTCTTTTGCTACTGAAGATGGCCACCGGTGGTGCGGCCGAAACGTTTAGCAGCATTTTAAGCAATCGACCACGGCCTTTCAGCCCGGAAGTTTTAGAAAATAATCGTAAACCAAGGATGGTTTGTTCTGGTCTCAAATTCCGGTCAGCAAAGATTACAGCTGGTCACTCCAGCTCTTCCTCGGACGTCCCACGCCTCTCCGTCCCCTCGGCTTATACTTCCATAGTTGTTTGGGGATGCGGCAGTCGTCCATTCGGCAAACATGTTCCCACCAATTCAGCCGATACTGGGCTATCCTGTCGAGTATACTCATAATATTCAGTTCCTGCCGTATATCTGTGTTTCCTCTATGATCATGGAGATTATACCCTGTCACGTGACTGAGAAATCTCATTTCAGCCGCTTGGATCCGACTGACCTGGCCTTTCGTTAAAGTCCAATTCTCAGACCCATAAAGAAGTGTGGGAAGGCCCATCACCTTGTAGAATTTTAGGCGTGTTCCTTTACTTGCTGACTTAAGAGTTCGCCTGATGGTCCCGCACGTAAGGTTAAACTTATGCAACTTATTCACAACGTCGTTGCTTGCATTATAAGACACACTGTAGCCCAGGTATTCAAAATTGCTACCTTGTTCCAGGACAATACCATCTATAACAATGTTTGCCCGTACGGGATCAGTTCCACGAAAAGCCGTCACCTTGGTCTTAAGTGTGGATATTTGCAATCCAGAGTCTTTGCAGATTCGATTTAATAAATGTACACCCAACTACTTTTTGTACTGCGTTATATATACCAAGTCCTCCAATCCTGGGTATTTCAAATCTTAATAAGCATCCGACGAAGACAGTAAAATTATTTAAAACCAGCCGTGATTGATGTTAAAGATAAACGATAAATTAATTACCTACTCTAGTTTAATTAGCTGGGACAGTTTATAGTTGAAGACCAGTTCCAGATAAATAAATGTGGGGCGACAGAAAAATTTAATTGTGTCTTTTCCCTGCTATCTGCAATCACGCCTGCTTTTCACACTTTTGTGTCCGTATGAAAAAAACTTGTTCACGAATTTTCAAAAGCCTGCTGCAACGTTTTCCCCACGTTACAGCAGTTTCCATTACTTCTGTGCATTCTTTACACAGAATTTAATGCAATCTCTTTAATCTTCAGTGAAGAATGTTAAAACAAATCTCCTAATTCGCCAAGACACAGCTCACTAAAATCTAAACTATGGATCCAATACGTACAGGTGAAGCAGCGCCACAGAAAGAAGCTTTTAATCGGACGCTCCTCGAGCTTCAAAAACTCATTAAAATTATATAATGAGATATTTATGAATACTGGATATAAGTTAAACAATAATTTAGGTTAAATCAAAGTTGGTTGTGCATACACTTTTGTGACACCATTTTATCAAACCCAAATATTGTTTAAGTGGCACATTGGTTCTCGCTTCAGAAACATTGTGTGTTTCTGTTTACGAACGAACCTGTTGACCAAATTATATAGATAGATAGATAGATAGATAGATAGATAGATATTTGATGTAACGCATCAAAAAATACCGTTACATAAATATAATAAAAAATACCCAAATGGAGATCTACCATGAACATATCTAAGCTAATATGGCCAAACACACTAACAAGAGGAAAGACAACACTAAAATGTCAAAGTCAAACTTGTATATCCATGAATAAATAATGTTAAAGAAAATAAGCACCCTAGAAGGAAGGAGTTGTAATTAAATAAAACATCAATGTTATAACAAAAGGAAAAGTGAACCAAGCAACTACGTTAGCAACCAGGACCCAATAGATCCAATAAGTGAAGGAAAATATATAATAAATGAAGAAAATATCCGACAAATAAGGAAATAATACTACCAGTATGAAGAGTACCAAATAAGTAAGGAATAATACCACAACAAGGAAGAACCTGAGAGGAAACTCCAAGTGACCACGAACAAAACTATTGACAATATAATAATTCAATAAGCAACCACAATAGTGTGCTACTTACAGTGAATTAATTAATCTAATATACCACGAGCTAAAATAAACTAACACAAACAATGATAGAGTAGTATTTACAGAAAGTGAAAATATTAAGTGATAACAATTTTATACAATAATCTCAAATAAACCAACACAGACAATAAGTGTATTATTTATGAGACAAAAAGTATAATATAGTAAAACATAATAAAGACCACAAGTGAACTAAAGTTAGGTGCAGAAATAATTGCTCAACTATGAAAGTAAATGGAACTGATTACCTGTAACTACCATGACTGACTCTAAATATAAATTCATTGCAAAACATACATTTAGATATCAGGAGAGTGGAAAGTAAAGTCAATACAGAATGTAATTGTTAGAATATCAGAAATAAGACAACATGTATTAGATTAAAAACAGTCAACCCAAACCAAATGTAAACATCCAATATATATGCCAATAACCAATTAGAATTAGATAATACTATGTAAACAAATAGTCAGTAATAGAATTAAAATACAGAAAACCATTGTACTAGATAATAGTAATACCAATCATGGTAAATATGTAAGAAAATACACAAGAAACCAAACTAACACATATAGGCATTGTTGTCATACAGTGATATACACATAACCTCAACTGAACAGAATTTGCAACAAAGAATCATAATTAACAATTATAAAAACACTGATAAAAGTATTTACATGATGCAACAACCAAACTAGAATAAATAATGAACAGAATAGACCCAATATGAACTAAGGAACACAACAATATACTTTAAATTTTATAAACAAATAACAGCCAAAATACCAAACCACAGAGTGACTGACAGAATTATATAAAAAACTCAATCAAAACTAAACAGAAAGAGGAAAATAGTATAACAGTAGTTTCAAGGATACTCAATACCTCTTTGAGAACACTTAACAAACAGTGAATGCATAAATTTATATAATAATAATGAAAAACAATAGTACATGTCAGATGAGACTAGATGAAAGTAACAGTCCAACAGGAAATTGTGAGTAATTAGCACAGCAGGGAATACTAAATGCCCAAGATAAGATGTAGACAAACACTAAATACCAATTAATGGATGAAAATACGTCCATAATACCAAACTATTTGTAAAATAAGAGTGTCAATATTACAGGACACCTGACATGGTGTGATAAAACCATTTATTGTAAATAAACTAAGATATGTTAGTAATTACAAAACTGCACCAAATGTGTAGTATCATTTGAAGTATAAACCAAACACAATAGAATTGTGCGAGAGTGAGATATATATGGTAAATAATAAGAAATAATGCATGGACATTTAAGGCCTACTCGCCTGAAAGTGTATTATTGAATTTTGTAAATATTTAGCATTTAAGAAATAATTGATAAGAAAAAATGACTTGAAACATTATCAGTAAGTGATATATGTATCATGGGATACTATAAAGGTGAAAAAAAACTTATGTTTAAATAAGAAACACTAAAAGTGCATCAACGAAAGTATAAATCGTGTAATCATGAACGGAATTAGTGCTTGTGTAGACTCAAAATAAAGAGGAAAGCAGCCGAAATAACATGATACCATTAGTTTTCGAATCGGAGGTGCACTAAGAAAGTTATGGACAATCATAATTATTCAATCAATTACAAAAGAATTGATGGCGTCACTTTTTTATACTCTCGAACCCAAAGACTGACGCTGAGAAATAAAATTTATTAATTTCTTGTGGCATATGGGTACGAGATTAATCGACTTTCAGCCAATAGGAAACGCTGATTCCAAGCAGACGCCACCCGAAGGAGCTGAACGTAGCTTCACAACCAAACTGATCATCAACGACGACAGAACGACTCTCCGATGGAAGTATTTTTACAAAATGTGCGCGTTCCCCGTTAGTAAACAATATAACTAACCTAACATATGTGAAGAATAACCTCCAAACGTGTGAAGTGTAAACAGTGCTACGACATAGTGTAATATACCATTGCTAGTGTATAATATCAGCAAGTGATAATAAGGGAGTATATAGAATTAACAATATTTAAATGAATTTTAAACGATTATCAAATAATAATTTGTTGTGTTGATACTACGTTAGTCAAAGGCATTCATACGTGACTAACCTAATTATTAATTATGAGTTAACACATTATTGAACAAAAGTTCTCAATAATATTTTTTAAATAAAATATTATTAATTTTAAAGAAGAATTGAAAATCAAATTACTATTTAAATAACACTAATGTACTTGAACATAGATGCTGATTTGACTTAAACGATAACGAAAGACAATTCGATTATTAATAATATTTGAGAACTGTCAATAAAGTTAATGATTAATAAATGTGTCATTAGCTAATGTTATGTGTAACAGTAAGATTTTATGAATTTAATTTAAATATTTTTATCAATCAATTAGAAAAAGTTTCATTCTAACCTACCTGTTGTTGAAAGGTGCACAAGTGATACAGTGCCATGCTTTCAATTCAAGAAAGCCTAACTATTCTTAATTGCACTGAAATTATAAATTAATCATTATATTTTAATTTTTATAACCATTAACGGAATTTTACTCCGATATACAAAAATAATAATAGTAATGCACATGCTATACCATAACCTGCAAATTTAAATGCAAGCGTGTCTGGTACGATAGTGTACAACTATAATTAACCTTTTTCTATTTATGTAACCACTCTCCATAATACGTCGTTATCGTATTTAAGCATTTTTTTGTAGTAAGTATCTTGTATACTAAAAGAGTTTACGATTTTGTTAATTATAAATAAGAAACGTAACCAAATCAGGTTAGAGAAGTACAACATAAAAAACCAGTGTTACCAGCCCTGAGTTTTAAGAATCTCTGTAACGAGTTAAATTGTTTTTAATGTTTTATAAAATGTTTTAAAAGGTTTTAAAATGAACTTTAATTGTTGTTAATAAATTACCATTCAATACACAATCGAGTCAGTCCATTATTTAAAGATAGACTATAACGACAACACGACAGAGCATTTATTTTACAGATTGGCAGTAAGGCAAATAAGCGGCCAAGATTTTGAATAATTTCAAAACAGTCTCATATACAGAACAACTTTATTTACATAATAGCCACCTACAAACAAGTGGTAAATATTGTATGAATTGTGTTGCGTTGTTTTCAGTATATTACAGAAAGAGAGGATCTACGTTAGAAGATTGACATCGGTAAGTAAGTGGTAATTAACATCAAAACCAACCAGTGCTTCAAAAAGAGAATTTCAATATTTTTCAGCTTTTTAAACCTTTTTGAAACAACGTAAATTATAAATCAAATCATAAATAATAATAATTCTAAACCCACACAATTGAACAAACACGTATACTCGTTTAGTTATAGAGTGACGTCAACAACGTGTGGTTTATTACACAATTGAATCAACACACCTCTATCTATTATATTACAATATATAGAAAGATAGATAGGTAGGTAGGTAGATAGATAGATAGATAGATAGATAGATAGATGGATGGATGGATAGATAGGCGACTGTCCAAAACGATTTACCATTGTGCGTGAAAATTTAGAAAAAATATATTTCTTTCTGGTATGAGCAATTTTTTTGTTAACGTATTCGCAGAGATTTCGTTTTGGAATTCTTGATCATGACCCATGACTGTAAACATTTTTAATGGCTATTTTATTGTTTTCCTGCAGTATTTTTTTGCATACGTTTGTCAGGTTCTACGAATTTGATCAGAACAAAAAAATAATCGATTTTTTTCATATGACTTCTTATACACAATTTTTTTTTTTTTAAACTAAATGTTAGATAAAATTGTTGGTAATATCCGTATCTGCCATTTTACTTACTTACTTCTTAATACGAGCATCCGAGGCTGGCTGCTTCGATGGCTCGATGTCTCCTGTAAGTGTCTGCTGCTAGCGGCCACCAACAACTCTCGGATAGTATTTTATCCAGAGTTTTTTCTCCGGCCATTTTGCGTTTAAGATTTTCCCTCGCTGGTAGCGTTGCCGGGCAATCCAAGAGAATATGATTTAGGGTTTCGTCCTGCTCCTTGCACATTCTACAAAGAGGACTGTCTTTTAGGTGAAACCTATGCAGGTACCTGTTCGTCACGATGTGACCCATTCGTGCTCTTGCCGCAAATGACGCCACAGATCGAGGCATCCCTTTATAGATTTTTGGGCAGTTTGGGGAGCTTTGGATGGCGAAGTACTCGCGTCCGGTGCTACAATTCTCCCATCTCCGTTTCCAGGACTCAATGAAGAACTTCCTGGCTGCTTCTTTACACTGTGTCAGAGAATAACGCTGCGCCTGTACAGGGCCCATGCAGCAAGCTTTACTGGCAAGAGTATCTGCTACTTCATTTCCATGCATCCCGCAGTGACTTGGAATCCATTGAAAAACAACATTCTTACCTTTTAAACTATTAAGTTGTTGCAGGATTTCTGATGTTAGAAAGTAATAATCTGTGGTGTTCTGCGCTTGTAAGGCTTGTATAGAAGACATGGAGTCCGTGAGAATGCAGATGTCACGCGCATCGATGGCTTTGCAAAACTCCAGTGCAGCATTCAGGGCCAATAATCCAGCGTTCATACTTGAGGACGCGTCGCAGGGCAATGAAAAAGAGTCACCTGTTTCTGGGCAATAATAAGCAGCTCCTCTTTTATTGTTGACTTTGTCAACAGAACCGTCAGTGTATATTCTGGCGAATCCATGATATTTTTCCTGAATCAATGTGATTGACACTTCCCTTAGAAGTGCTGGCAAGTCTTGTCCTTTGGTCAGTGAACCAGGAATTTTTGTACATGCCTTTAGTTGGTCACGTAGCCAGGGCGGGATATCAAAAACAGCCGGGATCAACTCAGGCTGAATGAATTCTAAAACTCCGCCTGGCCTATTTCGGTGGTTGAACAGAGATTGCCGGATGTTAACCTCGTTAAAGCCTTTTACTGGCTGGATAGCTTGCAGTTGGAAGTGGTTCCTCCACTTTCTGGTTTGGATGTAAAGATCCAGTGGTTCGATTGCCAGCTCGATTTTCATTGCTTGAACACTTGTTGTTTTTGGGCAGCCCAAACAAATTCTAAGCGCAACATTCTGGAACGTTTGCAATTTCTTAATGTGTGTTTCAGCCGCTCCTCCCTACACTTCACACGAATATAGGATTTTGGATCTTACAAAAGACTGATAAAATTGTCTTAAAATGTACGTGTCTGCACCCCATTCTTTACTAGCAATGACTTTTAGAGCATCAAGTCTGCTGACACACTTTTCAATAGTGCAGCTTACACATCCCTCCATAGGAGTTTGGGATCTAGCTTTATTCCTAAAAGTATAGGGTTCGCGTCTGCCATTTTAAACTACGGCCGGAAACTCAAGAGTGGGGTTATTGCGATGTCCAAAATACATCAATAAAAATAAATTGCTCGCCCCAGAATTCAATTTTTTTAAACTTTCAGGTAGCCGTGCGTACTCGACCATTGTGACTTTTGTTTTATTATATACCAACAGAAACATGGACCATCACCAAAATGAATGAAAGACATATTTTAATTTCTGAAAGAAAGATATTGCGGACCAATGTATGGTCCAGTATTGTATAGCCCAATATGTGAAACCAGTGTATTCCAGATACGTTTTAATCAAGAACGATACGTTCTATGTAGACATTATAAAATATATTCAATTACCAAGGTTGAGGTGGGCCGGACATTTGATGAGGATGATGAAAGATGAGGAAGGAAAAAAAGAATGAAAAAAATCTCTTTGAAAGGTAAAAATGCCGTGGAAAATCTTGATGCTGCACCTGGTGGAAGAAAAGAGTGAGGCTGTGTTGGATTGATAATGTGAGCAATGAGTAGTGCCAAACTGTTTGGACTGAGGGACTGATGATTCTCCGCGTCAGATCGAGACCGTTGGAAAAGACTTCTCGACGAGGTCAAGATTCAGAGCAATGATGATAGCGCCAAGGATGATGATGAATATATACCAACGAGATTTACATACAAGATATGTTTATATAAAACTATGTATGGTACTCAATATTTCTCAGTTGACACAAAACTGCACACGATCGAAATTACGCTGGCTATTCATTCATGTTGTACACTTAGTTTTATTGACTTCTTCCACTGATGATCTGTATACTATTTATCTCAAACAATAACGATTTCTCTTGTAATATCTGTTGTTAAAATACCGTTGATTATTATAAGGAACGAAACGCGACGATTCATGCAGGAGGAGGCGAACGTGCATACAAACCGGAGGGAACTGGTGACAGGGAAAAAATGAGGGGGAAAAGGAATAAGTGAGGAGGTAGGTAACAAACCCGTAAGAACAATGGAGAGAATTAGAACAGTGAAATTGTTCGCTGACGATCGCGTACTTGAAAACAAATTGGAGGGAGATGAAAAACAATGAAAGAATGAGTACACAAATTCCGCCCCGCCCCCCATCATGTTACAGCAAAGAAAACAACAGTAAAGAGAGAGGGGGCGGAATGACGTGGAACGGAACTTTCTTAGTCATACCATAATGTGTATAACTAATTCAAATAATGTGCATTAGTAAAGAAATCATTCTGAGTTTCCGCGTTGTTGATCATTAAACAAACCTTATTTTTAAGTTTAGATTCCAAGATACGTTTATCGGGACCCGAAGTATGCCTAATGATGTTCTCAGGAGCTATACGGACACACAACTATATTGTGGCCTGACTATATTGTGCCAACTTTATTGGAATGATCCAATTATTTATTCACTTATTTTATTTATTTATTTTTGTAAGTGGCTAGGCTAGAAAGACTCAGACCAGCCAAGACACTGATAATGTCATATGATAGAAGGAGCTAAACGTCTTTGAACCCACTTAAACTTTGCAATGCAGTTAGTGGGGTGCTAGCCCGTATACCATGGGCGGCACATCTAAACTCACACCGATGAATTATGGAAAACTGTATTAGGCCTAGTCCGGCTATTCTCTTGATGCTTATCGAGACACTGATAATGGCATGTGATAGAACGAGCTAAACGTCTTTGAACCCACTTAAACTTTGCAAGCAGTTAGCGGGGTGCTAGCCCGTATACGATGGGCGGCACATCTAAACTCACACCGATGAATTATGGAAAACTGTATTAGGCCTAGTCCGGCTATTCTCTTGATGCTTATCGAGACACTGATAATGTCATGTGATAGAACGAGCTAACCGTCTTTGAACCCACTTAAACTTTGCAAGCAGTTAGTGGGGTGCTAGCCCGTATACGATGGGGGGCACATCTAAACTCACACCGATGAATTATGGAAAACTGTATTAGGCCTAGTCCGGCTATTCTCTTGATGCTTATCGAGACACTGATAATGTCATGTGATAGAACGAGCTAAACGTCTTTGAACCCACTTAAACTTTGCAAGCAGTTAGCGGGGTGCTAGCCCGTATACGATGGGCGGCACATCTAAACTCACACCGATGAATTATGGAAAACTGTATTAGGCCTAGTCCGGCTATTCTCTTGATGCTTATCGAGACACTGATAATGTCATGTG
Organism: Magicicada septendecula; assembly: GCA_034769895.1. Taxonomy (NCBI): domain Eukaryota; kingdom Metazoa; phylum Arthropoda; class Insecta; order Hemiptera; family Cicadidae; genus Magicicada; species Magicicada septendecula. Next base: position 405,942,377 of record CM068374.1, on the reverse strand, counting down.
ATAGAACGAGCTAAACGTCTTTGAACCCACTTAAACTTTGCAAGCAGTTAGCGGGGTGCTAGCCCGTATACGATGGGCGGCACATCTAAACTCACACCGATGAATTATGGAAAACTGTATTAGGCCTAGTCCGGCTATTCTCTTGATGCTTATCGAGACACTGATAATGTCATGTGATAGAACGAGCTAACCGTCTTTGAACCCACTTAAACTTTGCAAGCAGTTAGTGGGGTGCTAGCCCGTATACGATGGGGGGCACATCTAAACTCACACCGATGAATTATGGAAAACTGTATTAGGCCTAGTCCGGCTATTCTCTTGATGCTTATCGAGACACTGATAATGTCATGTGATAGAACGAGCTAACCGTCTTTGAACCCACTTAAACTTTGCAATACAGTTAGTGGGGTGCTAGCCCGTATACCATGGGCGGCACATCTAAACTCACACCGATTAATTATGGAAAACTGTATTAGGCCTACTCCGGCTATTCTCTTGATGCTTATCGAGACACTGATAATGTCATGTGATAGAACGAGCTAAACGTCTTTGAACCCACTTTAACTTTGCAATACAGTTAGTGGGGTGCTAGCCCGTATACCATGGGCAGCACATCTAAACTCACACCGATGAATTATGGAAAACTGTATTAGGCCTAGTCCGACTATTCTCTTGATGCTTATCGAGACACTGATAATGTCATGTGATAGAACGAGCTAAACGTCTTTGAACCCACTTAAACTTTGCAAGCAGTTAGCGGGGTGCTAGCCCGTATAACATGGGCGGCACATCTAAACACACACCGATGAATTATGGAAAACTGTATTAGGCCTAGTCCGGCTATTCTCTTGATGCTTATCGAGACACTGATAATGTCATGTGATAGAACGAGCTAACCGTCTTTGAACCCACTTAAACTTTGCAATACAGTTAGTGGGGTGCTAGCCCGTATACCATGGGCGGCACATCTAAACTCACACCGATGAATTATGGAAAACTGTATTAGGCCTAGTCCGGCTATTCTCTTGATGCTTATCGAGACACTGATAATGGCATATGATAGAACGAGCTAAACGTCTTTGAACCCACTTAAACTTTGCAATGCAGTTAGTGGGGTGCTAGCCCGTATACCATGGGCGGCACATCTAAACTCACACCGATGAATTATGGAAAACTGTATTAGGCCTAATCCGGCTATTCTCTTGATGCTTATCGAGACACTGATAATGTCATGTGATAGAACGAGCTAAACGTCTTTGAACCCACTTAAACTTTGCAAGCAGTTAGCGGGGTGTTAGCCCGTATACGATGGGCGGCACATCTATACTCACACCGATGAATTATGGAAAACTGTATTAGGCCTAGTCCGGCTATTCTCTTGATGCTTATCGAGACACTGATAATGTCATGTGATAGAACGAGCTAAACGTCTTTGAACCCACTTAAACTTTGCAAGCAGTTAGCGGGGTGCTAGCCCGTATACGATGGGCGGCACATCTAAACTCACACCGATGAATTATGGAAAACTGTATTAGGCCTAGTCCGGCTATTCTCTTGATGCTTATCGAGACACTGATAATGTCATGTGATAGAACGAGCTAACCGTCTTTGAACCCACTTAAACTTTGCAAGCAGTTAGCGGGGCGCTAGCCCGTATACGATGGGCGGCACATCTAAACTCACACCGATGAATTATGGAAAACTGTATTAGGCCTAGTCCGGCTATTCTCTTGATTCTTATCGAGACACTGATAATGTCATGTGATAGAACGAGCTAAACGTCTTTGAACCCACTTAAACTTTGCAAGCAGTTAGCGGGGTGCTAGCCCGTATACGATGGGCGGCGCATCTAAACTCACACCGATGAATTATGGAAAACTGTATTAGGCATAGTCCGGCTATTCTCTTGATGCTTATCGAGACACTGATAATGTCATGTGATAGAACGAGCTAACCGTCTTTGAACCCACTTAAACTTTGCAATACAGTTAGTGGGGTGCTAGCCCGTATACCATGGGCGGCACATCTAAACTCACACCGATGAATAATGGAAAACTGTATTAGGCCTAGTCCGGCTATTCTCTTGATGCTTATCGAGACACTGATAATGTCATGTGATAGAACGAGCTAACCGTCTTTGAACCCACTTAAACTTTGCAATACAGTTAGTGGGGTGCTAGCCCGTATACCATGGGCGGCACATCTAAACTCACACCGATGAATTATGGAAAACTGTATTAGGCCTAGTCCGGCTATTCTCTTGATGCTTATCGAGACACTGATAATGTCATGTGATAGAACGAGCTAAACGTCTTTGAACGCACTTAAACTTTGCAAGCAGTTAGCGGGGTGCTAGCCCCTATACGATGGGCAGCACATCTAAACTCACACCAATGAATTATGGAAAACTGTATTAGGCCTAGTCCGGCTATTCTCTTGATGCTTATCGAGACACTGATAATGTCATGTGATAGAACGAGCTAAACGTCTTTGAACCCACTTTAACTTTGCAATACAGTTAGTGGGGTGCTAGCCCGTATACCATGGGCGGCACATTTAAACTCACACCGATGAATTATGGAACAGTGTATTAGGCCTAGTCCGACTATTCTCTTGATGCTTATCGAGACACTGATAATGTCATGTGATAGAACGAGCTAAACGTCTTTGAACCCACTTAAACTTTGCAAGCAGTTAGCGGGGTGCTAGCCCGTATACGATGGGCGGCACATCTAAACTCACACCGATGAATTATGGAAAACTGTATTAGGCCTAGTCCGGCTATTCTCTTGATGCTTATCGAGACACTGATAATGTCATGTGATAGAACGAGCTAACCGTCTTTGAACCCACTTAAACTTTGCAAGCAGTTAGCGGGGCGCTAGCCCGTATACGATGGGCGGCACATCTAAACTCACACCGATGAATTATGGAAAACTGTATTAGGCCTAGTCCGGCTATTCTCTTGATGCTTATCGAGACACTGATAATGTCATGTGATAGAACGAGCTAGACGTCTTTGAACCCACTTAAACTTTGCAAGCAGTTAGCGGGGTGCTAGCCCGTATACGATGGGCGGCACATCTAAACTCTCACCGATGAATAATGGAAAACTGTATTAGGCCTAGTCCGGCTATTCTCTTGATGCTTATCGAGACACTGATAATGTCATGTGATAGAACGAGCTAACCGTCTTTGAACCCACTTAAACTTTGCAATGCAGTTAGTGGGGTGCTAGCCCGTATACCATGGGCGGCACATCTAAACTCACACCGATTAATTATGGAAAACTGTATTAGGCCTAATCCGGCTATTCTCTTGATGCTTATCGAGACACTGATAATGTCATGTGATAGAACGAGCTAAACGTCTTTGAACCCACTTAAACTTTGCAAGCAGTTAGCGGGGTGTTAGCCCGTATACGATGGGCGGCACATCTAAACTCACACCGATGAATTATGGAAAACTGTATTAGGCCTAGTCCGGCTATTCTCTTGATGCTTATCGAGACACTGATAATGTCATGTGATAGAACGAGCTAAACGTCTTTGAACCCACTTAAACTTTGCAAGCAGTTAGCGGGGTGCTAGCCCGTATACGATGGGCGGCACATCTAAACTCACACCGATGAATTATGGAAAACTGTATTAGGCCTAGTCCGGCTATTCTCTTGATGCTTATCGAGACACTGATAATGTCATGTGATAGAACGAGCTAAACGTCTTTGAACGCACTTAAACTTTGCAAGCAGTTAGCGGGGTGCTAGCCCCTATACGATGGGCAGCACATCTAAACTCACACCGATGAATTATGGAAAACTGTATTAGGCCTAGTCCGGCTATTCTCTTGATGCTTATCGAGACACTGATAATGTCATGTGATAGAACGAGCTAAACGTCTTTGAACCCACTTTAACTTTGCAATACAGTTAGTGGGGTGCTAGCCCGTATACCATGGGCGGCACATTTAAACTCACACCGATGAATTATGGAACAGTGTATTAGGCCTAGTCCGACTATTCTCTTGATGCTTATCGAGACACTGATAATGTCATGTGATAGAACGAGCTAAACGTCTTTGAACCCACTTAAACTTTGCAAGCAGTTAGCGGGGTGCTAGCCCGTATACGATGGGCGGCACATCTAAACTCACACCGATGAATTATGGAAAACTGTATTAGGCCTAGTCCGGCTATTCTCTTGATGCTTATCGAGACACTGATAATGTCATGTGATAGAACGAGCTAACCGTCTTTGAACCCACTTAAACTTTGCAAGCAGTTAGCGGGGCGCTAGCCCGTATACGATGGGCGGCACATCTAAACTCACACCGATGAATTATGGAAAACTGTATTAGGCCTAGTCCGGCTATTCTCTTGATGCTTATCGAGACACTGATAATGTCATGTGATAGAACGAGCTAACCGTCTTTGAACCCACTTAAACTTTGCAAGCAGTTAGCGGGGTGCTAGCCCGTATACGATGGGGGGCACATCTAAACTCACACCGATGAATTATGGAAAACTGTATTAGGCCTAGTCCGGCTATTCTCTTGATGCTTATCGAGACACTGGTAATGTCATGTGATAGAACGAGCTAACCGTCTTTGAACCCACTTAAACTTTGCAAGCAGTTAGCGGGGCGCTAGCCCGTATACGATGGGCGGCACATCTAAACTCACACCGATGAATTATGGAAAACTGTATTAGGCCTAGTCCGGCTATTCTCTTGATGCTTATCGAGACACTGATAATGGCATATGATAGAACGAGCTAAACGTCTTTGAACCCACTTAAACTTTGCAATGCAGTTAGTGGGGTGCTAGCCCGTATACCATGGGCGGCACATCTAAACTCACACCGATGAATTATGGAAAACTGTATTAGGCCTAATCCGGCTATTCTCTTGATGCTTATCGAGACACTGATAATGTCATGTGATAGAACGAGCTAAACGTCTTTGAACCCACTTAAACTTTGCAAGCAGTTAGCGGGGTGTTAGCCCGTATACGATGGGCGGCACATCTATACTCACACCGATGAATTATGGAAAACTGTATTAGGCCTAGTCCGGCTATTCTCTTGATGCTTATCGAGACACTGATAATGTCATGTGATAGAACGAGCTAAACGTCTTTGAACCCACTTAAACTTTGCAAGCAGTTAGCGGGGTGCTAGCCCGTATACGATGGGCGGCACATCTAAACTCACACCGATGAATTATGGAAAACTGTATTAGGCCTAGTCCGGCTATTCTCTTGATGCTTATCGAGACACTGATAATGTCATGTGATAGAACGAGCTAACCGTCTTTGAACCCACTTAAACTTTGCAAGCAGTTAGCGGGGCGCTAGCCCGTATACGATGGGCGGCACATCTAAACTCACACCGATGAATTATGGAAAACTGTATTAGGCCTAGTCCGGCTATTCTCTTGATTCTTATCGAGACACTGATAATGTCATGTGATAGAACGAGCTAAACGTCTTTGAACCCACTTAAACTTTGCAAGCAGTTAGCGGGGTGCTAGCCCGTATACGATGGGCGGCGCATCTAAACTCACACCGATGAATTATGGAAAACTGTATTAGGCATAGTCCGGCTATTCTCTTGATGCTTATCGAGACACTGATAATGTCATGTGATAGAACGAGCTAACCGTCTTTGAACCCACTTAAACTTTGCAATACAGTTAGTGGGGTGCTAGCCCGTATACCATGGGCGGCACATCTAAACTCACACCGATGAATAATGGAAAACTGTATTAGGCCTAGTCCGGCTATTCTCTTGATGCTTATCGAGACACTGATAATGTCATGTGATAGAACGAGCTAACCGTCTTTGAACCCACTTAAACTTTGCAATACAGTTAGTGGGGTGCTAGCCCGTATACCATGGGCGGCACATCTAAACTCACACCGATGAATTATGGAAAACTGTATTAGGCCTAGTCCGGCTATTCTCTTGATGCTTATCGAGACACTGATAATGTCATGTGATAGAACGAGCTAAACGTCTTTGAACGCACTTAAACTTTGCAAGCAGTTAGCGGGGTGCTAGCCCCTATACGATGGGCAGCACATCTAAACTCACACCAATGAATTATGGAAAACTGTATTAGGCCTAGTCCGGCTATTCTCTTGATGCTTATCGAGACACTGATAATGTCATGTGATAGAACGAGCTAAACGTCTTTGAACCCACTTTAACTTTGCAATACAGTTAGTGGGGTGCTAGCCCGTATACCATGGGCGGCACATTTAAACTCACACCGATGAATTATGGAACAGTGTATTAGGCCTAGTCCGACTATTCTCTTGATGCTTATCGAGACACTGATAATGTCATGTGATAGAACGAGCTAAACGTCTTTGAACCCACTTAAACTTTGCAAGCAGTTAGCGGGGTGCTAGCCCGTATACGATGGGCGGCACATCTAAACTCACACCGATGAATTATGGAAAACTGTATTAGGCCTAGTCCGGCTATTCTCTTGATGCTTATCGAGACACTGATAATGTCATGTGATAGAACGAGCTAACCGTCTTTGAACCCACTTAAACTTTGCAAGCAGTTAGCGGGGCGCTAGCCCGTATACGATGGGCGGCACATCTAAACTCACACCGATGAATTATGGAAAACTGTATTAGGCCTAGTCCGGCTATTCTCTTGATGCTTATCGAGACACTGATAATGTCATGTGATAGAACGAGCTAGACGTCTTTGAACCCACTTAAACTTTGCAAGCAGTTAGCGGGGTGCTAGCCCGTATACGATGGGCGGCACATCTAAACTCTCACCGATGAATAATGGAAAACTGTATTAGGCCTAGTCCGGCTATTCTCTTGATGCTTATCGAGACACTGATAATGTCATGTGATAGAACGAGCTAACCGTCTTTGAACCCACTTAAACTTTGCAATGCAGTTAGTGGGGTGCTAGCCCGTATACCATGGGCGGCACATCTAAACTCACACCGATTAATTATGGAAAACTGTATTAGGCCTAATCCGGCTATTCTCTTGATGCTTATCGAGACACTGATAATGTCATGTGATAGAACGAGCTAAACGTCTTTGAACCCACTTAAACTTTGCAAGCAGTTAGCGGGGTGTTAGCCCGTATACGATGGGCGGCACATCTAAACTCACACCGATGAATTATGGAAAACTGTATTAGGCCTAGTCCGGCTATTCTCTTGATGCTTATCGAGACACTGATAATGTCATGTGATAGAACGAGCTAAACGTCTTTGAACCCACTTAAACTTTGCAAGCAGTTAGCGGGGTGCTAGCCCGTATACGATGGGCGGCACATCTAAACTCACACCGATGAATTATGGAAAACTGTATTAGGCCTAGTCCGGCTATTCTCTTGATGCTTATCGAGACACTGATAATGTCATGTGATAGAACGAGCTAAACGTCTTTGAACGCACTTAAACTTTGCAAGCAGTTAGCGGGGTGCTAGCCCCTATACGATGGGCAGCACATCTAAACTCACACCGATGAATTATGGAAAACTGTATTAGGCCTAGTCCGGCTATTCTCTTGATGCTTATCGAGACACTGATAATGTCATGTGATAGAACGAGCTAAACGTCTTTGAACCCACTTTAACTTTGCAATACAGTTAGTGGGGTGCTAGCCCGTATACCATGGGCGGCACATTTAAACTCACACCGATGAATTATGGAACAGTGTATTAGGCCTAGTCCGACTATTCTCTTGATGCTTATCGAGACACTGATAATGTCATGTGATAGAACGAGCTAAACGTCTTTGAACCCACTTAAACTTTGCAAGCAGTTAGCGGGGTGCTAGCCCGTATACGATGGGCGGCACATCTAAACTCACACCGATGAATTATGGAAAACTGTATTAGGCCTAGTCCGGCTATTCTCTTGATGCTTATCGAGACACTGATAATGTCATGTGATAGAACGAGCTAACCGTCTTTGAACCCACTTAAACTTTGCAAGCAGTTAGCGGGGCGCTAGCCCGTATACGATGGGCGGCACATCTAAACTCACACCGATGAATTATGGAAAACTGTATTAGGCCTAGTCCGGCTATTCTCTTGATGCTTATCGAGACACTGATAATGTCATGTGATAGAACGAGCTAACCGTCTTTGAACCCACTTAAACTTTGCAAGCAGTTAGCGGGGTGCTAGCCCGTATACGATGGGGGGCACATCTAAACTCACACCGATGAATTATGGAAAACTGTATTAGGCCTAGTCCGGCTATTCTCTTGATGCTTATCGAGACACTGGTAATGTCATGTGATAGAACGAGCTAACCGTCTTTGAACCCACTTAAACTTTGCAAGCAGTTAGCGGGGCGCTAGCCCGTATACGATGGGCGGCACATCTAAACTCACACCGATGAATTATGGAAAACTGTATTAGGCCTAGTCCGGCTATTCTCTTGATGCTTATCGAGACACTGATAATGTCATGTGATAGAACGAGCTAAACGTCTTTGAACCCACTTAAACTTTGCAAGCAGTTAGCGGGGTGTTAGCCCGTATACGATGGGCGGCACATCTAAACTCACACCGATGAATTATGGAAAACTGTATTAGGCCTAGTCCGGCTATTCTCTTGATGCTTATCGAGACACTGATAATGTCATGTGATAGAACGAGCTAAACGTCTTTGAACCCACTTAAACTTTGCAAGCAGTTAGCGGGGTGCTAGCCCGTATACGATGGGCGGCACATCTAAACTCACACCGATGAATTATGGAAAACTGTATTAGGCCTAGTCCGGCTATTCTCTTGATGCTTATCGAGACACTGATAATGTCATGTGATAGAACGAGCTAAACGTCTTTGAACCCACTTAAACTTTGCAAGCAGTTAGCGGGGTGCTAGCCCGTATACGATGGGCGGCACATCTAAACTCACACCGATGAATTATGGAAAACTGTATTAGGCCTAGTCCGGCTATTCTCTTGATGCTTATCGGTAATGAAAAAACAATTCACCCCGGCAAAGTTACGAGGTGAGTAGTGGGGCTGCCACTTCTCTGCGTCTGAGCATGCAGTGATGTTGTTCGGCACGTCCTCCCTGGACGTGTCGCCTCCACCAACGTCTAGAAACCGCTGGAAACAGCATGGTGAAAGTTTGGACAATACCCGCTTTCCGAAGTTGGCTTATGAGTTTCAGCCGGTTGGAAGAAGATCTGTGTAGGCAGGCCAGTCACAAGATGGCGGGAGTCACGAGGTCGGAACAGGAGATGATAACGACGATGATGATGTATTACGCCTACAGTAAATCCAGAAGCAATTACTAAATACCGATAGTTGGAATTGATTGTATGAGACTGTAGCTACCGTAGGGATGCGACAACCTTCTTCATAAGACATTAAGATAAAACATTGACATCCAGTGGCGGCCCGTGCTTATAATTGCACGGTTGCACAACCCACAGTAAATCCCCAATTGTATTTTAAATTATAGAATTATGAATAAACCAATAACTAATAATAGTGTTTTCACGATAAATCATCGTAATTAATCATTTGGCGATTGAAAAGCGCAGAGCAATACAAAAAACCGTACACGCTCCTGCCGCGGTGTACATGGCAAGTGTGCACCAACTGTGAAAAGCTTTGTATATGGGGAAATACACTGGAGTAGTGCTGCGGCTGGCTAGACTCGGGTGCTCCTATTGCAACGATATGGGCCCGCTTGGTGTGATTAGGGACTGCAAACCCCGCTTGTACGTCACGGCGCCACCAGTCTGTTTGTAAATAACACGTGGTGCGCCAGGTAGGAATTATTATGTTTATGTTGTTATGCTAGTTGAGTTAGTTAGTGTCGGTCGAATTTTTTGTAAATTTCGTTGTTAGTGTCAGTCCAATTCATCGCTAAATGTAAATAGTAGTACATATAAAGGGTTAAGGTGTCATAGTGTAAGATATTTATTATATTTAACTGGTAGGACGAAATGAATTCTGTCGTAAACTTAACGAAAACGCTGTTCAGTTTACGTCGTGTTGAGAACAAAAATTAAATTACGAGAGTAGGTAGGCTAGGCTACACCAGATCTTTCAAACGTAATCAAAATGTGAAACCAGGTAACAGACTATTTAATCGTAAATTTAAAAAAGATTTATACAATAAATATTCATGGTTATGTGGGTGACACTAAAATTGCATTATTTTGTTTTTCTAACGTATTGTTTGGAGGGGAGGAGACTTGTACATTTTCTGTTCAGATAATAAAACAATTTGATACGATGCAACCCCCAACCGCCAGCCCCGCCACTGCTGACATACCTGTCAACTGCCGGCACAGGTTGTTGTGCACCGTAAACAGCCGACGAATGGCTAAGCGTATTGCACGACAAGAAGACTGATACGCCCGTGGATGCATCTGTTACAGGAATGGGAAGAAACACTGTTCAATACTGAAAACCCCCGACTCACGTTCACAGTAATGTTGTGATTAGTATTATTATATAGGTTATGTTACTCGCATAGGGTAAGTGCGTACTCACGTGTATTTACATTATCCACAACTCATGTATAACTTATATATCTGATACCACGTTTGGGGATCAATATATTTGCGTTTGTGTTTGTATAAATTACGATTGTGTCAATAATCGATATCACAGTCCTGAATCGATTATTGTAAAAATTATTTGTAATAACGTTAAATAAACAGTATGTCGATAGTGATACGAGTGTTTTTATTTCGACCGCTGCCAACAAGACGACATCATGTCACTTGAGTTTGTATTAAAAATAGTAATAATAATACTTAATGGAAAGCCTGTTTCTCTAGTTACTATATTGAAAACATGTAATCCAAGACGTATGGGAAAATGGAAAACGGTTGTTTCCGTTTGTAACCGTCCATGCATGTGCGAGTGCTCGTACAGTTACTGCGTCTCTCGGATCCTGCACGCCAGAGTCTCTCCCATACCATTATCTTCGCTGTAAACGTCTTTCTCTAGCCTCCTCTAGATGTCCTCTTTCAACGATCACCTGGATTTACCTCTTTTTCTTCTCTCTAGTTTAACAATGTTTCAAGCCAACGGTCGCCAGGCGTTCGTTGCACGTGGTCGTACCGTACGAAATGCTTCACATTTAAGGGTGTCTAAAATTGTTCTGTCCACTCAAATTTGCCTCCAACACATTGGAGCCTGGATACTTCAGAAGCCCATCTGCACAGATGGAAACCTTCGGAGGTTTTTTTGACCTGTCTCCCAGCCAAGTTACAGAGTCATAGGTGGCTGCGCTCTCCAAGATGGCAGAGTAAAATCATCTTCTTGATTTTGGGGGTTATTTTGCCACTCCAAAGAACTAAGTTTGGTCTTTTGATGACTAAACTGGATCTGAAAATTTTTTGGTGAGCGACTTCCAATGTTGAGGATGAGTTATTCGAAAGTACTTATCTACAGCCGTCTGAAGTGTGGATTGCAATTTTTCTTTCTTGATAAAACTGATACTTCCACGCGCGCGCGCGTGTTTGTGTTTTGTGACGCATCGTATGCTGAAAATAAGTAATATTATCGTTATGCGAAACCATACCGAGGAACTATATTTCGCGTTTGAAATTAATTCTGCTGTGAAGGTCACCCAAAACTCTTGTACAGGACAGACACCAAGAGTTAATGTACACACATTGTACGGCGTTCAAATAATCTGCGTTGTGGCCATCGTTAATAACCTGCAATAAAATACTTTGTTCTAAATACAACTCAGTCTATTGTATTTATGTGTGTGTGTGTCCGCGCGCCGAAACGTAATTCAGAATATTCACGTTCCAATTAAAGATTAATCTTAATTAGTCGGAATTATTTTAATTATTCCGGCCGCCGCTGTTTTGTGTTTCGTTTGCGTAATTACCCACCGATTCGCTTTTTCTCTCTGTTACTTATATTCTTGTACATCTTCTTTGACTTATCTGTCCGATTTTTTTTTTTTTTTGTTCTGTGAGTATAATTTATTGCACGCCTCTCGTTCGATTCCCGCGTCTCCTCTCTCATTCACTCGTTGGGCTCTCTCCGATACAGGCTGATTTGAATTTGTAATTTACTTGCTCTCTCTCTCTCTCTCTCTCTCTCTCTCTCTCTCTCTCTCTCTCTCTCTCTCTCTCTCTCTCTCTCTCTCTCTCTCTCCTCTCTCTCTGTCTGTCTGTCTCTCTCTCTCTCTCTCTCTCTCGCTCATTTACTTTTACAATCAACACAAATGCTTCTTATGAAACTACTACTACTGCTGCTGCTGCTGCTGCTGCTACTGCTCTGATAATTAATTATTTATTTATTTAAAACAAGCTCAGAATTAAACATAAGCAGCGAGTGCGTGCGTCCATGAAACAAGAGGGGAACTCACGTTTCAACGAGTGTGCCTGTGTGTGTGTGTGTGTGTGTGTGTGTGTGTGTTCGGTACAGGTCGTTAATGCTGTACGATTTATTTTATTATACTAGGCTGTAAAATTTAAAAAGCTAATTTACAAAAGTAAATAAAAACTGTACATCGCCCACACAATTTGAACTGGTTTGTAGTTTTCGTAAGAGTAACTGGTTTACACATTAATACGAGTAATAATAATAAGAATGACGATAACAAGGACAGTAGGAATAAATTGGTCTTGATTTTCTTCTTCACTTTCCTTTACTCGTGATCCCCTTTTTTCCCTCCCCTCCTCACACCGTCATTCATTCATTCATTCATAATTCTTCTTCTTATTCTTCTTCTTCTTCTTCTTCTTCTTCTTCTTCTTCTTCTTCTTCTTCTTCCGCCTATTATTATTATTATTATTACTCATCGTCGTCATCGTCATCATTATTATCATCATCATTATTAATATTAATTTTTCTTAGTTTAGTACTGGCACGAGTCAGCAAATGACGAAAGGTTTTGTGAGTTTCGATCAGTGACTTGAGACAGTTTCAGAAATTGCGTACGAACATAGAGAAATAATTAGTACATATTTGTGTGTGTGTGTGTGTGTGTGTGTGTGTGTGTGTGTGTGTGTGTGTGTGTGTGTGTGTGTGTGTGTGTGTGTGTGTGTGTGTGTGTGTGTGTGTGTGTGTGTGTGTGTGTGTGTGTGTGTGTGTGTGTGTGTGTGTGTGTGTTACACAAAGAATAGTCACTATCATTACACAATATAATTACTATTATATTTTTAAGATATAACATTTCGAAAATAGGCTATTATTAATATATTATTGTAACGGAACACATTCATCATCACCACCACTCCAAGGATCAGGCCCTAGACCCCAAACCATCTCATCATCGGACTACCGACATCTCTCTTCCAGTAGGGTGACGTACCCAAGGCAGCAACGGATAGACGGATATCAGGCATGCGGTTCAAGTGTTCACACCATCTCCTTCTGTAGTCTTCAGTCTCCTGGTGCAACGATAGACAGTTTAATTCGCGTCTAATATCCTCGTTCCTTTTCCGATCCAGGAGAGAGCAGCCTTGCGTCCCTCTTAGAAATTTCATTTCAGCTTCCTGAATCCTCTGAACGTTCCTTTTACCAAAAGTCCATGTCTCACTAGCATACAGGAATGTGGGGACAGCCAGTTTTGTAAAATTTCATTCAGGTTTGTACATTCTCGGAACACATTAATAATATATAAATAATACAAATGTAACTGTATATATAATTGTTTGTAGGCCTATACGTGAATCAGTACAAATATAATAAATGTAGATGTAAGTGCGTGACGTACCCATGCGCACGTATTGTACATTGTACGTAGTACGTGTGATACGTGGTACTGCTTACATTATACATTATTGAAACTCTAATTGAAATTTTTGACATTACGAGGTTTGATCAAAAAGTTCATGCAGTTCTCGTTTATTTTTAAAAACATGCCTTCATTCATTGACACTTACACTGCCCCCTTCAAAGTAGTTTCAGTCGAATGTAACGTTATTAAAAGCCCGGCGTTTTGCAGTCTTCAAAAGATTTCCAGCTTGCACTTTTTGGTACAGCCTTGAGCTCCCTTAGTGGTGTTCGTTTTACGTCTTCAACGGTCGCTAAACCTTGTTCATTATCACTACTGAGAGGAGGAAAGATCGCGTTGGGACACATCTGGTGAAAACGCCAGTTGCCGGATCATCATTATCACGTTTGTTTTGCTAGCCTGGCAAAATTCATAACAAGCAATGACGTGCGTCCGGGCGCATTATCAGGCTGCAATTTTAAATGAATTATTCTTCCGTAAATCTGGCCGTTTGCTACGAATAGCTTCATACAAATTACTTAAAATGTCCGAACAGTACTTTTTATGTAACATTGCGCCTAGCGATGAAATTTCGTGGAACACAAAGACATAATCATCATTTGACAACCACGATCTTCAACTCATTTACAGCAGTCTTTGAAAGTTGTAAACCGTTTGTTCGTGCACAGCAGTTTCGCCAGAAGACTTCTGAACACGTTTACTAGGACAGAGAAGTTTATATCACAGTTACACAAAATTAATCCATGTTCTCTTCAATACACCGAAGGACGGACGACTTACTCAATTAGCTGCGCAATCTAAACTATGCGTCAAATAGGGCTAAATGTTTAGACGAGTGTCACTAATATGTGTACCAACATCACGTGAAAACAGTTTTTTAATCAGACACGTGTAGCGGTGGAAAATGCAAAATTGTACGAACTTTTTGATCAATATCATTGTATACATCTATGTATATCTAACGTCTAATGTATCAGCGAGTTAAATCTAAATATGTTTTGTATATCACTTTTAGACAGGGGACTAACAGAACAATAACACTTGTAGTGAGTAAAGCGCAATCGTTCAGCGAGATTATTATAAGCGTCGGTAGGGACGTTTTCTAAAACAAAGTGAGCCGATCTCTAGCTGCCTGCCGTTCAGCGACATTATTATAAGCATCGGTAGGGACGTTTTCTAAAACAAAGTGAGCCGATCTCTAGCTGCCTGCCGTTCAGCGACATTATTATAAGCATCGGTAGGGACGTTTTCTAAAACAAAGTGAGCCGATCTCTAGCTGCCTGCCCTGCCGTTCAGCGGTTTTCTGATGTAATCTTGTGCAATGCCTGTCTCCTCATGTTCCTGCAGTTACGAAGAAAACGGTATCGGATAATTGCTAGTAAACGATACAATTCAAGGCGGATGGTTACGATGATTTAGGCTATACGATTTCGTGAAAACGTGGTGTCGTGAGCGATCATCGTCTCTCGTGCGGGTCAACAACCAAGGAGGAAAACATAACGTCTAATTGACACGGTCATTATGATGGTGTTTCACCGGAACTGTTGGCAATCTGTGATCTAGTCTTTTGTATTTACGTTAACACACACACACAGAGTAATGCCCCGTTATAACGGACAGCTCTAAAAAAAAAACATGGAGTGTTGAAAAATCAAAGACAATCAGGTTCAAAAATGACGGTTAGCAACTCTGAACAATGTGAGCGAAGTAAAAGTAAACGTTGGTCACTGAGTATGTTCAGCAGTCAAACAATGGCGGTTAGCAATTCTGAACAATGTGAGCGAAGTAAAAGACCACTTAAACGTTGGTCACTGAGTATGTTCAGCAGTCAAACAATGGCGGTTAGCAACTCTAAACAATGTGAGCAAAGTAAAAGACCACTTAAACGTTGGTCACTGAGTATGTTCAGCAGTCAAACAATGAAAATGTATGATCGCTTGCGACACCTTCGTGAGTTATTGATGAAGCAAATTAACTTTAATCAATCTGAAACAAAAATTAGTGTTTTTTTTTTGAGCCAGTAAATATGGAAGTTATTCTGACACATAGCCGTCTTCTTTTTTTTTTAAAGAAGATAGATATCAGACAGTCTTCACTATAATTCGGAAGATTTTGTGTAACATATAAACGGTTATTTACAATAGAATGAGTTTGTATTAGAATTATGTATACAGTATTTTGTATAAGATATAATTGGTTTTTATTGCTATACTGCTGTACAGTTATATAAATACAGTAAAATAAATAGTTTATTTTTATCCACGTAATTCATATCCATATTGTAAGTGTTACTTGGTATATAAAGTTACAACGGACTTTCAATGTAACGGACACCTTACAGCCCCTATTAGTCCGTTACAACGGGTGATTACTGTTCATATTTTCTCATAAATATTCGTGTTTTATAATTAGTAGTAATACACGTAATTCTTAACGGTCGTTTTTCAAATTTTAACACAAATTTTCTGTCGCCGTCAACATTAAGGCATCGTGAAACCCTTGGTCCAACTACAGTCACAAACTACTTCATCTGATTTGTCTTAGACAGAAGATGCGCGGGAGCGCTTGCGCCTTGGTTTGTTCGGTCGAAGGACGATGAACCCCACGTTCAAACATTGTCGCTGTTCTGTACAAGGTGTTAGAATCCAGTTTCCCTATACGCGAAAGGCGAGCATGAGAGGAGTCGACTTTTGTTTTGTAACTGCTTTCTTCTGTAATTAGCTGAAAATAAGACGACTCCGAATATAAAACGATCCCTACTTCTGTCCAATTTAGCAACAATTAAAAGTTTTCAGAGAATATCAAAAAATCTCAACTACTCTTCGTATGGGTAAAAATGTCGAAATAAATGAAAGGCTGTTAAAATAGGTTTATTGTAGTTTTATTCCAAGTCGCACAAGAAACGCTGCAATATTTATTAAAATTTTCAAAGTTTCTAATTTGTTTACAATATTTAAAATCTCGTTTATTTAATTCAGTAAACTTTTTTCAATTACTATTCTCCTTCTTCATTAACAAGTGCATCTGATCCAATCTTCTTCATCAAAAGAGTCGCTAACTTTGTCATACGGACGAGCATCTTCTCCCATAAAGTCATCTTCAGTACCGATCGTAACGTTCAACACTTTAAATTTTATGATTTCTCCTATAAGCCTACTATTAGGGTATCATAGCGTTAATAATGTATTAAATGATACTTTATCCGAAACAGAATACATAATATACAATTCAATACAATAGGATTTATGGATACATGGGTAGGACAATCCTAAATAGGATACATAATGCAATAATACATTATCCTGTCCTGAATAAGATAACTCTGGAGACATCCCTACCGTAAAGAAATTCCAACTTTGTCGTGCTTACTTGCTAAACTGCTACCCGTCATGCTCCGGGCGAGACCTTTCAGTGTCTCTACTATTATCACTCTTAGGACTTGATAATGGTAGAGACACTGAAAGGCCTCGTCCGGAGCATGACAGGTAGCAGTATAGCAAAGTAAGCACGACAAAGTTGGAATTACAGAGACTGCTAATTCAAATAAGAAGATGAAGGTAAGGAAAACGGCCTGCATATTTTAAGCGCGTGAATTTATTTAACGACTTCAGATTTTAACATCGTGATTTGAGGTTAAACCTCGCCTCAGACTTCAAAGTTTAAGTCAAAAAAAGGAAACGTTGTCCCACCGTCAGGTCAGTTAGGATACTGTACTGCGTGATAAGTTTAAACTACTGTACAATTGATAAGGCCGGTTAACATAATAAGGCAACAAAACCATGGCCGCGATAATATCTGGACCCTGCGCTGGACGATCTCATTGTTCCTGCTGTCGCTAAATAACGTTTCAACACCCAAGTATTGTCCGTACCGCGCGCACGCGTGAGCGTGGAAACATAAAATGTTACCTGCCCGAGCAACGGCGGCTATCTGGATAATTATATTCTCTGTCCATCGAATGAATTAAAAAAAAAAATAACAAAAAACTTATTAACCGAAACATACACGCGCGCGGACAGGGGCGCGCACGTTCACGCACTCAAGCTTTAATTTTCCAACATCGTCATATGCGTGGCAATCAGATTACCCCTTGCCTCCCCTATTTTTGTAAACCTCCCCCTTCATTATCAAACCCTTGCTGGGCCTAACTTTAATTATAAATGCGCCAGGCCGTTCTTTTGTTCCATACATGCTGCTCTCTCGTTCGATATCAAGTGGATTGCAGGATTGAGAGTGAGAGAGAAGGAGAACGAGCGAGATAGCGACGGGCAGGAAATAATTAATTATTTTTTTTAAATACACAACAGAAAAAAGTATACGATTTTAAAATCGAACAACCACCACTACCATCGGTTTGATGTCTGAATAATTCATTTTTTCCATTGTGAGTTTTTTTACGTATACATACGTGTGTGTGTATGTGTGGAGGGTGGATTGGAATTATTCAGAGGGAGAAGTGCGCGTTCGAAACAGTGAGAGATATATATATCGATCTTCGTTGGTTGGATGTATTCCGCATGAAAATCTGTTTATATTGAAAAAATTTTTAATAACAAAGTAAAAAAAAAGAATAATATAATAGCAAAAAAATGTATGTTTTATTGTACTTTTCAATTCAACAATGATTAATACAGATAGATCACTTACACACACACATCAGTATTGGTGCCGGTTGCTCGTACGCACGCGTACGCGCGAGGTGCGGAGTTAGCTGGTTGGTGGTGGTGGCGGCTTTGGATGTTGTATTCATTGCAGGTATTGTTTCGAACCAATCAACAGAAATAAATGAGATTTCATGATTGGACCTCTCCTCCAGCGTTCTTTCTGTTCTGTTCTGGAGCCGCGGTGCTCTGATGCCGTGCCACTGATTTTTTTTTTTTTTTTTTTTTTTTTTTATTACGTTAGACCATATTTAGGTTGGCTGTAGAGTGGTAGCATTGTTTTTTAACATTAGCGTTTTTGTCGGTTGGTACCCGTTGTTGTTATGATTTTGTTTTATTCTCCGGACCAAAGTAGACGTGTTTCTGTGTGTGTGAGTGAACGCGAACGTAGATAAATAGACAGACGCGCACACGCACAAGCTTGTCATTTTCAGTGATTTTTTTTCCATAGGATGACGTTTTTTCCCAACAACAACGACGACGGCCACCGCGGTCGGATACTGTGAGCGGACAAAACGATGCTGCGACAAAAACGCCTCTTTCAGTTGCCTGCTCATCTGTGTGGTTTTTGATTGACATAGAATACAACGCTGACAGAATACTATCGTTTTGTCATCACACACAAATGCGCGCGCTTACGTTACTGCATTGTACTGAGCGAATGTGTGTGATGTTGTCAACGTTATTCTGAGAACCGCTTCTGGTAATGACGTGAAGAAAACCGCGTAGAAAGAATAATCGTAGTCGCAGATAAGGGAGACGCCAGACATGATAAGAAAACGTCGATGAGAATATGAAGAAAGGAGTTTGGACGTGAGTCTATAGCAAACAGAATATCTCGTAGTTGGAAGGAAATGAAGAAGACGGGTATAAGAAACAGGAAGGAGTTTTGAGTATTGAGCCTCAGAGCTTAGTGAAATACCAACTTATGAGGGAGACACAAAAAAGTCGTCTAAGCTAAAGACGAAGGGGTATAGGCTATAATTTGGTGGAATAGAGGAATAAGAAACAACATCAATAAGTAGAGATTGTACTATACTGTTACGACGGTCTACTGATCGTCGTAGGTACAGTGGAAAACAAAATACAAGACACCAATTAAGGCACAAATCACCAGCCTTAATTATCACAATTAAACAGTTTGTAATTAACAAGACAGTCTCTTACAACAAATCAAATAAAAACTGGTCACACGCAATAAAATGTCAACTAATATAAAACACAATTTTATTAAAATTGTTTATAAAACACATAATACTTCGCCACAATACTTCAAACCGCACTATGTAAATCGGCACTTAAACGCACAGAGTATCGCCCGACAATAACTGACTGAACGTCGCTGAGTACTTGTATTTATATCCCGCTGATGTTCCAGAATATTCGCTAATAGGCGTCTACTAGAAAACACTAGAACATAATTAATTCTTTGCGGCCTTGAAACAGCACGCGCGGACCGGTATGGTGACTCGATAGTTGACCCGTAATTGTCTTTCACCGCAAAGTAGCAGCATTATGTAACTTACGCACACGCACATTACAGCTGGAATAATCGAGAAACTTGTAGAACGTCCCGTATTACGTAACACTTTTCCGCATTACGTAATACTATACGATAATGAATAGTGATGTACAATTGTGAAAGGGAGGAAACAAAGAAATATCACATGAACATATTTTCAAAATAAGATTCTTCGCAGTATTGTTGATCCACCATGGTGCGTAAAAATTATGACATCCATCGGGAACTGAAAATGCCTACGGTTCCTGACGAGATTAAACGCGTTGCGGATAAATATGAAAGAAGACTTCATGAACACGAGAACTTTGAAGTGCTACAACTGCTTGATAATGCTGGACTCGTTCGGCGATTGTAGAGACAGAAACCATTTAAACTAGTGAACTAAATTTGTATAAGTAATTCTCAGCACATGAACAAAGTGTAACTGTACTGAGGAATGCTCGAGTGAGAGCTTATCCTACATACTGTTAACTTATGTATTAGAAAAAAAAATTGCTAGATAGTTTGTAACTAGTTGTTGCAATGAAGTAAAAAAATGAACATATTGCAATCGTTAGAAATTGATAAACTCAGAACAAGTTGTGGAGTATCGAAAACTCATCACGTCCCTAACCCTGGCACAAAGGAAATACCAAAGGTAGTCATCGACGTAGTGAACAGAATAAAAAAAAAGAGGCTTATTTGATACAGAGCAAAATTAAAAGGTGGCCATTAAAGTGAAAGTAGCAAAAGAGGACGACTGCGGAAAATAAGATCAAGGAACGAGGAAGGTAAATAGGTCATGACAAGCAGCGGACGATACCCAGAAAAGAACAAAATGGAACATGAAATGAGGGAAACGAAAAACTGTAACTCAGTCGGAAATAAAGAACAACACAAAAATGATGGATTTAGAAATGCATCCAGATAGGAATCACCTACTGTCTTGGAACACTTACGCCAAAATGTAACCTGTGCATATTTAGAGATTTGTTATCAGCTGTGTATATCTGGCAGGGGGGGATCAGACTAAAAATGATGCAGATTCCGAAAACTGTGCATGGCTCAACCCAGTCACAATCGTCTACCGCGTCCATAATGCAGTCATAAACTGTGAAAGCAAATTATAATTTATGGGTTATCAAATGAAAACTTGAAAACAGTGGTCCCCAACTGGTGGTCCTTGAGAAACTCAAAAGCAGTCTCTACAATAACAAGAAACATATTCATCTAATCGAGCGTAAGTGAAACCGGCATGGACGCAAGTGACGAGATACGACTTACTTTGAGGAGCAGACCGAAAATTCCACAGCTAGTGAAACAAATGCAAGACCAAGCGTATTACTTTGTCCAAGATTCCACAGCTAGTGAAACAAATGCAAGACCAATCGTATTGCTTTGTCCAAGATTCCACAGCTAGTGAAACAAATGCAAGACCAATCGTATTGCTTTGTCCAAGATTCCACAGCTAGTGAAACAAATGCAAGACCAATCGTATTTCTTTGTCCAAGATTCCACAGCTAGTGAAACAAATGCAAGACCAATCGTATTGTTTTGTCCAAGATTCCACAGCTAGTGAAACAAATGCAAGACCAATCGTATTGCTTTGTCCAAGATTCCACAGCTAGTGAAACAAATGCAAGACCAATCGTATTGCTTTGTCCAAGATTCCACAGCTAGTGAAACAAATGCAAGACCAATCGTATTGTTTTGTCCAAGATTCCACAGCTAGTGAAACAAATGCAAGACCAATCGTATTGCTTTGTCCAAGATTCCACAGCTAGTGAAACAAATGCAAGACCAATCGTATTGCTTTGTCCACTACACGTTCTTCACGTAAGCGTAATGTAAAGATTTCAGTTCTGTTGTACTTAATGTGCTGTTGACTACAGTTCTCTCAAAGATAACGTTAATTAATTAAAATTAATTAAATTAAATTAGATTAAATCGTTTTAGGTTAAAAAGAATAATTATAATATTCCACTGACTCCAACTTCGTCATGCTTATTTGCTAAACTGCTAAGTGTCATGTTCTGGCCTAGTCCAGCCTAGTCCAGCCTAGTCCAGAACATGACATTTAGCAGTTAAGCAAAGAAGCACGACGAATTTGGAGTTACACAGACTGCTAATTCAAATAACAAAGCTTAATATTCCATTGAAATACATTCTTTATATGTGCATTAATATTATTTCTGTATTGCACATAGATGGATAGATTCCGATAATGACAGTAAATTCTGAACGTTGACAATAAATAGTCGAAACGTCGGTAAAGTTGTTTTAAACATTTTGACTAGTTAATGACCGAATCTTACAAAAATTTTCATTGCCTCTTACGGGCAAAAATTGTTATAGATGGTACTGTCCTGGAACAACTTAGCAATTTTGAATACCTGGGCTACAGTGTGTCATAATGGATGCAACGACGTTGTGAATAAGTTGCATAAGTTCAACATTATGTGCGGGACCATTAGGCGAACCCTTAAGTCACCAAGTAAAGGATCACGCCTAAAATTCTACAAGGTGATGGCTCTTCCCACACTTCTTTATGGGTCTGAAAATTTGACTTTAACGAAAGGCCAGGCCAGTCGCATCCGAGTGGCTGAAATGAGATTTCTCAGGCACGTGGCAGCGTGTTCTCTCCATGATCATAAAAGAAACACAGATATACGACAGGAACTGAATGTTATGAATATACTAGACAGAATGTCGGCTCAATTGGTGGGAACATATTTGCCGAATGGATGGCTACCGCATCCCCAAACAACTATGGAACAGTAAGCAGAGGGGACGGAGAGGTGTGGGGACGTCCGAGGAAGCGCTGGAGTGACCAAATCTTTGCCTATTTGAGACCGGAACAAACCATCCTTGGTTTAATCCTTGAAGATGATGATGATGATGATGACTATCGTTCGGGTGACGACATTGTTTTGTCGTCTTCTGTTTCTTAAGTATAATTATTATTTATATCTGTATCTTAGATTCTGATGATGGCAGTTTTTACATACTGTTGAAACCTTGAACTATTTAAAAAATACAAAAATATATTCTTGTAAAAACAAATAATTATTTATTATTTAAAAAAAATTAAGTATATTTGTACAATTGTTTCTCACTATGCTTTGTATTCGTTTTATCCCTGTTCTTGAGAAAATTCCAGTTTAATCTCAATTCTTCAAAATGTTTTGCGGTAACTTTTTTTCAAGCCTATAGCGTTCTATAAATTTTGACTGTCTCAAATTGTTAAAATTGTTATTTCTATTACCGGTAATATTTGCCATTTTTTTGGACTGTGGACGACTTTCTAATTAGGTCTAAGTTATTTCAGTGTCTTAACTGTCTTTTATCCATTTTTGTTTTACATTAGCATACATTGTATAGGCCGACGCGTACGGAACAGATCAAAATTAAATGATTTATTTATTGAAAAAACAGGAAACATAGACAAAATAAATTTTGTGGAGACAGAAACTGATAAAGTGTGTATTTTATTTATCATAGACGATCAACTGCTTCGTGAACAAACAACGCACACGAAGTGACGCCAAACGTAAACTGTTAGCTTAACTCTCGTCGTTTTAACGCTCCGTTATGTACGTATCTTCTGACTATCAACCTACGACTTAAACGATCGTTACCTTTAACTGAAATTCGTTAAATGTTTTGTCTTCTTCTTCTTCTTCTTCTTCTTCTTCTTCTTCTTCTTCTTCTTCTTCTTCTTCTTCTTCTTCTTCTTCTTCTTCAGGCTGCGAACCTTACGACCCGTTGAGCACTCCTTTGTCCGACCTACTTTTTCTTGGTCGTCCAAAATTTATTTTGGTATCCTGTTCTTATGCATTCTTTCAACGTGGTCTGTCCAATCATGTCTGTATTGTTTTATCCTTTCGTTTAGGTTGTACTTTCCAAGGATGTTCCTTATATCATCATTTCTTAGCCAGTACCTCCGCGATACTCCTAGTACTGGTACTCCTACTCCTCATAAAAATCTCATTTCACTAGCCTGTATCCGGCTTTGGGTCTTTACAATTCAGTGTCCAAGTCTCACTGCCATAAAGGCCGCATGGCAGTGCCATCATTTTATAAATTTTCAAAAGAGTATCTCTTTTGAACTTTCCATTCAGTCTTCTTCTTATCATTTCTTTATGAATTTGCTAACTGCTATAATTTTTTATTGTTCGACTAAGCTTTTCGTCATTGCTGACATCTTCAGGTCTTAAACAACCTTCTTCTTCTTATCGTTCCACACATATGATTAAATTTCTCTATGAAACGGTTTGTCTCCAGTTAAATAATTAACAGGTGATATAACAGCCGTTAGATTTCTAACGGAGTTGGCGAAGTGAGCCATTTGTCTTTTACGTCGCTTGGATATTAATTATCTCAAACAACAGAGTATAATCTTTCTCAGCCTTTCTTTCTGGCCCCATTCGTGTTTTATGTCTTCTTTACGATCAAAATTCTCCGTTATTGTAGACGACGTAAATTAAATTATTGACCAACTTAGGGTGAATTTTAAGCCAAAAGAAGAAGCGATGAGGGCTGTATGTTGGATCTATACCATTTGAACAGAATCGGTTACATAAAGTAAGTGGAAAAACGATTTAAGTGGTACATTAGAAGAAGATAATACCGTCCACAGTGATGAGAAAGAACAGTTCTGTAACGTTTGAACAGATTATGCTAAAAATTAAAATCAAATAAAGTGGCACATTGAAGGAAGTTGGTACCATCTGAATTAAGGGGAACCAACTCTTTTGATTCCTTTGTTTTGTCCGCGACACACATTCCGATTTTGTTTAGATCAAACAAAGAGACTAACCCCTCTGTATGACGTCGTGGTGTACACAGTTCTTCATTTTTAGTTTGTAAATATTCTTAAAGGTAAACACTGATTTTTATTCGAAAATTCTCCTACCATGGATATTAATTGTCGTTGTAAAAATTTCGTTTGACGCTTCTGCCTTCTGTCGTCAGAATCACACTGTGTAATAACACACGATAAACAGCACTTCCCACATTAGTAACGATAAGAAAAGGTTTTTTTGGTAACCATAAGGTACATTGGTAACATACATAGCAAAGGTATCGGTTAGCGTTACTGTACTGTAAGTAATTTCTGTTTACTAATTACTAACGATTTGTTGTATTGCTATATTAATTTTGGTTTTTCATTTGTTTCAGGTAAATGAATAGTTTCTTGCAGTTGGTAGCTGAACGTCTTCTGTGCTCAGGTAGGAATTGTTGATACTACTGGTAAACATGACAAAGCATTAATCGTTATAGCCGTGTTATCACTAAAAAGGCAATAATGCACTGATGAGGATGAAATGAATCGTTGAGTGCAGAAAGGGGACAAATAGGCTAGACATTTTTTTTCATGATATTCAAAGACCTATTACACACATTTTTTTATGATTCACTTTGAAAATTTTAATTATAAAATATACCTTATTATTTACTTTTATAAACAATCAAATTTTTTAATCATTACATATAGACCTACAGTCTTCAGATCGCATATAAGATTCAATTGAATTTAATATTTAAAATATACCTTATTTTGATCCGTCTAGCGATCTTGCAGTTTATTATTTCACTACATGTTTCGGGAATAAATTCCCATCTTCAGGTAAAACTTCTTCATCCTAGTATATAGGAGTCGTCGGCGAAATTATTAAAAACACATACACACACAAACGAATAAAACAAACACAACTGTTAAAAAATAACTTAATTAAAACCGTAAACACACAACTATCGAAGACAGTGCACACTGTCACATTTCAACTGGCTATAGCCTGTTGTGTTTACTACAACAGTTGAAACACATGTAGCCTGTTGTGTTTACTGGCTATAGCCAGTTGAAATGTGACAGTCGGGCAGTGCGCACTGTCTTCGATAGTTGTGTGTTTACGGTTTTTAATTAGTTACTTATAACAGTTGTGTTTGTTTTATTCGTTTGTGTGTGTATGTGTTTTTAATAATTTCGCCGACGACTCCTATATACTAGGAAGAAGAAGTTTTCCTGAAGATGGGAATTTATTCCCGAAACATGTAGTGAAATAATAAACTACCAGATCGCTAGACGGACCAAAATAAGGTATATTTTAAATATTAAATTTAATTGAAATTTTTTAAACTTCTCAAAACTCGTTTTTCTTACTTGTAAAAGAGTATGTATGGAGGTAAGACCAAAATAATGTTGTCAAGAAGGAAGAGCCGCGTACAACACGTGTTTGGTTATGAAGCAGTCTCTAGTTTCCCATACCTTGGTTCTATTGTCAGTGAGATCTTAGTAAGGAGAAGAACTGAAGCAGAGAACAGAGCATCTTTGTCTTATCTTTAAGAGTAGGTTATTAAGGCAATCAAGTAGGGGAGAGGCGGGTAGTATGGGCCAGCGGGTACTATGGGCCATTGAGTGTTTCTAAGGTTTAACGCTAGGTAGTAGCACGCTACAGAGCTCTGTGCATAGAAGTTGTGTCTTCCCGTCATGTGCAAATAGTTAGTTGTTGTCATTGCAGCGTGTCAGAAGGTATACTTTTTTTTGTTTGTGTTATCCTTTCCGGCGTTGCTCCGCATAACTTTTGAGAGTGGTTGTGTTGAAATAGATAAAACATTAGGTAAGCAAACTAACTTATTATTATAGTATACTATGTCTAGAATATATCGTAAGAGGTTTAAAGAGTTGTTTTCGGTAGTTACGGTTCGGCGCCATTTTTTTCCCTGCAGCCTCGGTCGGGTAGTATGGGCCATACTGACGTCGGGTTGTATGGGCCATGTAATTGACACATGTTTTTTATTTCAGTGGACGATGCCTACATTTAAAAAGAAGCCTGCAGGTGAAGGCCGTGGAGAATGGTCTGTAGAAGACATGACGTTTTGGAAAATAAAATATCGGTTCGGGCCTCTGCAGAACGGCATAATGTGCCAAGAAATACATTGCAGAGGAAAATTCGTAGTGTAGAAACTGAATCGCAGGTGGAAGTGAAACCTCAGCCAGGGAGAATGAAACCTACTTTCAATAATCTGTATGAAAACGAGCTCATAAAGCATATGAAAGAATTGGATGCACGACTAATGCCCTTATCAAGGAACGAATTTCTCAAGCTTGCGTAAGATCTTGCAGAAAGTTTAAAATTGCCACATAGATTTAATAGGGAGAAACGAATGGCAGGAAAAGATTTTTTCACAGGATTCATGAAAAGACACTCTGAGCTAAGTTACAGAAAACCGCAATCAACAAGTTTAATGCGCTCAGTAGGCTTTAATAAGCCTCAAGTTGAGAGATTTTTCAAACAACTTATGAAACTGCAAGAAACGTTGCTTCCGTCCGTCTAGAATCTTTAACGCTGACGAAACGGGGGTGACATGCGTCCACGAAAATGAGATGGTAATTTCAACAAAAGGAAAGCGCCAAGTTGGGAAAATGACTTCGAGGGAGAGGGGTCGCACGGTAACACTCATGTTTTGTATGAGTGTGACTGGACTCTTTATTCCACCGCTGTTTGTATTCCCCCGAAAAAGAATGAATGACCGATCGATGATTGGTGCACCACCTGAAAGTATTAGTTTCCCAACTCCAACTGGATGGATAAATGGACCAGCGCCGAAAATTTTATCACAATTACATCTATAAATTTGAAATACCACACACATTTTATTTGATTAATTTTAATTCCTTTTTCAGAGTGTGTGTGAAGTAAATGTTTCACTACTTAGTATTACATAATTTTAGATGATTCTGCCTATCATTTAATATTTTGTGACACTTTTTGCATAAGTGGGCCATACTACCCGCCTCTCCAGTTCAGGTTGTACAAGACCAGTGATGGCGTATAGCGGTGAAACTGTAATAGGTTAGCAACGGATCTGCTGGACAGATTCGAAACAAAATTGCTTAGGAGGATCACAGGCCCAACATGTGAAAATGAGATATAGCGGCGGAGGAAAAATAGATAACTGTTGAAAAACAGCATATGACGATGTTAACGTTACTGGTTTTATTAGGATACAAAGATTGAAGTGGCCAGGTCAAGAAAGACAGTAAGGCAGTCAAAAAGCTGTACAAGGGCAAGGGTCCGCCTGGTGGAGTGCGACCCAGAGGACGGCCTAGGAGTCCCGGTCCTGAGTAATCTCAAGCAGTTGAGGATAAACATCTGCCTTGCTCTGGACCGAAACGGATGGACGACAGTTGTTGAGCAGATCAAGAGTAGCTATATGCGTCTGTTCCGCCAATAAACAGAAAATCTGTATAAAATGAGTATGTCTACCCATTGCTGTAGAAGAAAATTAAAGTACATAAATTGAGGTCCGACTGAAATTGTATATTGTTAAAGTGCGTGTGAGACGTCCGCCTTGTTCAAGTCCCCGCGATGGGAGCCAATTTGTAATATCACTTTGTAGCCGCCGTGTTATTTTGCCACACGTTGGATGCGTCAATTTGTAAAACCACTCGATCGCCAATTTGTAATCAAACGATGTCCGTCTAATTGTAAGCGTGTAAGAGTGTAATTGTTGTAATGTGTACTCTCGTGTCTTACCAATCCGTCGTCGCTCTGGAACGTAACTTACGCTGATTGTGTCCGTCGCGAACGTACGAATAACCAGGTATCGAAGTCTTTACCTGTTGTTCACTAGGGGTGTATAAATCCCGGGTGGCGCCAAATTGTTTAATGAAAACAATTTAAAAAATTTAGGATGATCGGGCGAGTTCAGCTCAGGCGGTGTGGAGAATTCAAATTTATTCCCGCCTCGTTTCGACCTTCTTAATCAAGCCGGTAGTTCGCTCAGTTTGCTACATGAGCGCTTGCCGTCAATCCTAGCTGTTCGCTAAAATGTACAAAAATTATAATACACCTTCCTAATGAAAATAAAACACAGTAGTTACACTCAGTACTGGTTTATTAGTTGGTGATTATTAATTATTCAGTTTAACACAGATTATATTTTGTTTTTTAATAAATTTTCACCGGCAATTAATATAAGACAATTTCTCTAGGGTTTGACAAATCGATTTTGAACGTATCAGACAGTCAATGATGGCGACTGTGTAATATGTTTACAGATATTTTCGTTCAACGTCTTGGATTTTTGTGATTACGATAAAAGGATTATTAATGATTACAACAATAAAAATACACTACCTTACATTATTTGTACTTAAATAATATAATGTGTAACTATAATTTGTTCCTGGAGTGTAGTAAAAGTGTTTCAAAAGTTCGTAAACTAACAACAGGTTATTTTACTAGTTGACAAATTTTCAGTGTCTTATTTTTTTATTTAATCTTTGAAAGAAATTATATTCAGTTTATAGTGAGAGTTCAGATTACTGTGAGAAATATTTAAAGTGAGTTTAATTTTGAAATTTGGGTAATTTAATGATACTTAACACATCAGTAGACTGGATGTACTCAGTTGTTCAGGTAAAAAGGAATTGGGCTGCAATCGTATTCAATTTTCAATTGTCTGGGGCTTCTGGCATCTTTTTCAAGTTAATCGTAGCAATTTATTCGTTTCTTTTTTATTTAATTGGTCCTCGACATCAGTTACTTGTTTCCAGTCATCGTCTGCTTCTTACTTGTTCATCTGTTGTAATTTTGTTTACTTTTTTGACCTTTTAAATTAAAATTTTGGTCGTTCACGACTTGGCGTCTATTCTGGAAGAGCGTCACATTACGAGTAATAAGATTTAATGGAAAATTCGTAACCAACGTCTGTTGTCATGGTTACAAATTAATTCTGATCGGTTAATCTTGTCTTATAACCATTGTTATCAATTTTGAATTTGTATTCAAAATTACTGTATATCTTCTGACTGCTTTTATTCTCCTGTCTTCTTCCCTACGTATTAAATATTATCACTACTGTTTGTACTTCCTTTCAAAGATTATTTAGACATCCCATAAGGTTGGGTTCTATAAAGTATTACTATATTTACAATTATGTTAATATTTGTTAATTACATTTCTTTTTTATGTTATGTACTTATTCTAACATTTTTCTTTTAAAATGTTTCACAAATTATCCTTGGCTAGTTACTCGCCTTGGATTTGCCAATTTCTTTGTTAATTTTTTACAATTTGTAGTTATTTGTTTTTGACAGTTAGGTATTTCATAGGCCTAAGTAGCCATTGATCATATTTACTTATTCTATACCAATTACCTCTCATTTTATCCTAATGTGTTTTGTTTTGTTATTATAATTGGTTGGTTTATTTGTTGATGTGTTTTGGACCTGATTTTATACTATTTGTAGGTTTCTATTATTTTCTATATCATGGCTTGTTAATTATTTCCTAACTGATTTTCCAGTGTTATTATTTCTGTATTAATTTACCTTCTTATTTATTCAACTTGCTCTTGTTAACAATATGGCTATTACTTACTATTCTTTATTACATAAAATATAATAACTAGGCCTATGGTCTGTATACTTCCTTCAGCCATATCCTATTCAGAAATTTAATTGAACAATCTTTAACAGTTATTAGGTAATGTTGGTTTACAATTCATTTCATTCTTTATTATTTTTTGGGTGATAAACATCATCACACCTTTTAAACTTACTTATAACATGGGGTGTTTATTGATTTTGTTTTTAATTTCTTATTTCTTTAATAATCTCTACCTCCAATCCATGGTAACACTAACTGTTTACCTTACATGGGCTTTCTCCCCTGAATAACATCGTATCCTTCATTTATACTTAATCTAAATACTATTTTTAATTACTATTATTAATACAATTCTTATATGTTCACCATTAAATCGTTTAGTGTTTATCATTGATTTACTAAGTGTTTTTTATCTATCACTATTTTTCATAATACTATCATTTGCAATATTCTTATTTATTCATAACCTTCACTTTTAAACTATCTAGTGTTTATCACTGATACTCATTATTTTGGGGTTTTTACACTTTCACTTTAGGCACTTCTTAAACTTTTTATTTTAAGTGTTTATTAGTGGGAAATCCCTACCATTACTTTTTCTTTGTCACTTAGTTATTTTTATTTTCTCACTATCTCACTATCTCTCTCTTTCTTTACAAATATTATTTATACTATTAATAAGTTCATGTCTTTCTAGAGTTCTTTCTTACATATACTTCTAATTCTTGGGTTAGTGTACTTTTATTTATCGGGTTTTATCAATTTTTATTTACATTTATCATTTAGTCAATACTAATACTTATTTTTTTACATTGGTTGTTTACTGGTTTCGTTTCCTTTATGATATTTGAGTGTATCATTTCTCCCTTCCCTATTCTATATTATTTGTTTGTTTTATCATCTTGTTTCACTTTATTTCCTTTATACTTGGTTTGTTCCATTTTTATTTTCATTTTTCTTCTCCTTCATTTCCATTTTGTTTCATTTTATTTTGGTTTTTATCTGGCCAATCTCTGGGGTTGGGTCAAAGTCATTTGTTTGTCAGTCTAGTCTACTCTTTTAATAATTACTTTTGTTTACTATTCTTCCTTCTTCTTTCTTAATTACATTTTATATTTTTTCTTCATTATTTATTTATCAAATTATATTACTTTTTAGCATTTCTTTCATACTTATAGATATCTGAATTCTGAATTATAGAATTATAGATATCAAATATGATCTGAATTTGGCGATGTTATAATATACATTTTCTGTTCATTGGCGGAACAGACGCATATAGCTACTCTTGATATGCTCAACCACTGTCGTCCATCCGTTTCGGTCCAGAGCAAGGGAGATGTTTATCCTCAACTGCTTGAGATTACTCAGGGGACCGTGGTTAGTTGCCACACAATCGTATAAAACCCGGTCAGTTGCAACCGAGGCAGAAATTTGAACCCGGTTCATTGCGATGAATAGCATTTTCATGTTATTATTATAACAATACAGAAATTACATTTATATTTCTATACATTCCTAGCCTAACCTAACGTAACCTAACCTAACCTACCCTACCCTGACCTAACCTAACCTAACGTAACCTAACGTAACAAAAATATTGGAAGAAAGAGGTTACTCGCACATATAAAAAGTTGCAGAATTGAAGTTTCATCGAAATTCATAATAACAATGTTTTTAAATGACAGATTCGGTTAGTAAGTGAAAGTGCGGGGCGCAATTTCACCGCGTAAGAATAGGTAAAAACGTTGTTTCGTCGCAACTGAGCGGGCCAAACTTAACAATTCGAATGAACGGCTAGAGTATCATTAAACAAAATGTGAACATCAAATTTTTAGTCTTAATCAAAGTTTTTTTCACTATTGGCCACTTCAAAATATTACTCCAAAATTGCAAATGGGTTTCAGTCATGTAATGTAAGGTTCTCAAGCCAATATCGCCAACAACCAACAACATTAATAACTCACATTATGCTCTGGATGCTTTAATTTAAACAATTTGTAGATAGGTTTACATATAATACCTTTATTTGGTTTTACAAGACTACCCATATCATCACTGTCTCATACTTTTTAAATTAGTAACAAAAGAGATCTAAGATTGGTAATTAAAAATTCTTTTGAACTGTTTAATGTAAAATTCTTCGAAGTGAAATACGCCTGACGTAAAGAACAATACACTGCAGGCAGCTCAGGTGAAGCTGTCACTACTGAATACTAGAGCCAAGCCGACTAACGCAGCAGCTATGCCCTTACGCTGTAAACCCCGTTATGTATTCATTTATTTGGCCGTTCACTTTGACCGCAAAAGTTCTCTTTATGAAGTTAATTATGTGAGTTTACCCTTAGTTTGCGAAAAAAGTTTAACGATATTTTGAAAAACTCAGGCGTTCTCTTTCTGGAGTTAGGGATTCAGATATATGATCCAGAAGAACAGAAGTTGACACGGTCGACAACCAGCAGTTTAGTGAACCACTGATACGACCGTGACAAACCATATGGCCGTAACAGATAATAATGATTAGGCTGAAAGAAGAATTAAAAGAGGACGTTCGGTGTTTTAGAAGGGGTTGGTATGGACAGGAGGGGTTGAAAACAACGCCATTAATTAGAGAGATGTCAGTAGAAGGAAAACATAAAAAGTAAAACGACAGAGAAGAAGAGAAGAACATAAATATAGTAAAATTCCTTATTATTTGATTTAAAAAAGTTAACAGAAAAAATTGAGCTCGGAAAATTGGAAACGTGAAGAAAAGAGGAATCAGGTCAGTAAAAGTTAAAGTGCAACCTCAGAGTTCACGCATTGAATGGATAAACACGTTTAAAAAAGGAAAGTCAGTCGACGAGAAAAAAAGAGTTCTTTAACGGAAATAAAATAAGATGAATAAAAAAAAATAAAAATCGTGAAAAGAGTGTCGGTGAATTGTTGGCCACGAGAGCGCAGCGCGAGCGCCGGCGGGCTGGCGGAGAGAGCAAAAACTTGCGGCTGTATCAGTGTTCACCTCGATAAAACGAAAACATTTAGGTGTAGATTGAACTGGACACAGTGCGGCCGAGGCAACGGCAGCAGCAGCGGCGGTGGTGGCGGCGGCGGCGGTGGTGGCGGTGGTGAGGGTGAAGCAAGCAAGGGTTGTGTTGTTGGCTAGGGTAGAGCAAGGGGAGGGAACCCGTTGATTAGATGTGCGACGGAGATAGAAAATGTAATGAGTCAGCCCCTCCGCCGTGTGTACTTTGTAGTAATACTAAGTGATGTCGAGTCCGGAATTATCATAATTAGTTTTACCCTCCTTTTGGAGGATTAAAAATGAAAGACGTGCATTTTGGTTTAAATTGGCGTCGGTCGGCATGACTCGGCGTCGACTACACCCCTCCGATCTCCGACGGCAACCCCCTCATCATTTTAAAATTAATTGATTTCATTACGTTATATAACTTCAATTAGTTTATAAATTAAAAAATCTGAGATTTTTTTTTAATTCTAATTATTGTACACAGTTACATCAGTGGCGGCCGCAGCGTAATCGGACAGAACAGCACCTGCAGGCGCAGACGTTTCGTTTCATTACATCTTTACTTATCATTACCTCTATAAAGGAACGACACGCTTCTTCGTTTCCTCGTTTTCCTTTCATTTCTCTCCCCGTCGTCGTCGCCATTTTTCTTAAGACGGTGTTTTTCCCCCCTTCATGCATTCCCAAAAACAGATGTTTGACGTAATTCGATAAGGCGTTCTTTACGGGATTAAGCACTTTCAAGCTGGTTTCGCAGCACTTGTCACGGGATTAAACGAAGTCTTTGAAGTGTTTTACATTTCTTCGTGTTCTACTTCGCGGCACAAGCGAGAATCTGGGTAAAACCTAGTCCCACCGAACGCACGATCTTCGCTACAAACGGTACGGTGCAGAAAATAATCCCACAATAATACTCACCACACTACTGCAAACACATTAATATTTTGTTTTAGTGAAAGCTGGATACAAGAGTGAGTGAAGACAAAAACGGATGCAACGAAAGTCAAGATATTCAATAAACATATCTCAGGGCTCGAGGGCTAGCAAAATGTAATTCTAGAAGAAATGATTAAAATGTGAGGAAAAATCATAAAAGTGAAATGACGAACCGACGACGTAAATACTGATCATAAGAAAGCAAATGACACGAAAAAAGTAAATGCTCTTTCTTAGGCAATATCCGTTGTAGATTCAAAAAAAAAAAACGACGGGATCCCATCTCCATTTTAGAAATTCTTTTTTCCTTACATCTGACTTTATTGTGTCCATTTCAGCTTAGGACAACGTATCTGGTAATGTAATTTTCCAAAATTGAATGCTTTTCTTTCTTTTTCCTGTTCTTTTTACTCAATACATTTTACTTGCCATTAAATATCTTTTTCAATACGACAACTAAAGCATAACAAAATAAAAAATGTAGACATGTTTTATCATTCTTATTCATTCTATGATATATTATACTATCTTCTATGATATATTACAGTGGTTTCCAAACTTTTCAGTCCACGGACCCCCCCCCAAAATTAAAAATTTCACGGACCTCGTCTGAGTTATGAAATAAAACAAACATTGAATATGATACCCTCTTATATTTTAATAAAAATGTATTAAAATCAAAATTCTCTTAATTTTCAAAATTATAATATTAATTAAATCAAACCTAGTTTAATGCGAACAATGAAGCTGCTTTGTGACAATTATCTCTGCAATATTAGGCTTAATCTCTGATAATTTCAGTATATTACAATATAAGTCACTCTCGACACCAAGTTTATTTCTTAACTCTGCCAACCTCGGCTCTATTTTTCCAGCCACACATGTCGAACTCCAGCTACTTAGGCGTAAAACCAGCTACATGGAAAAGCGTAATGCTTAAATACGGTGCTTATACGTGGACGAAAACAGCGCGATCAGTTCTGCGTTCATGCGGCGCTCTAGTCAGTTCAGCTGACAAACTGATCTGCTACACGGCATGATTTAAAGACAATGTTAAAGCCATTAGTTTGAAATTACTTTTACAATTACAATTAGTTTGAACAAAAACAAAGTACTTGAATCTTCTACTGATTGTTTTAAGATTCTAAAATTAGATTGTAGAGCATAGAAATTCTGAGAAAATTAAGGTATATAATATTTTTTCTTAAAAGTGTCCGCGGACCCCACTTTGGCAACCACTGATATATTATATTTATCTTTTCTTAGCCTCTACTGTTTTCATAACGATCGCTCTAATGAAAGTCTCAGCCTTTTCGCGTTGCCATAACACCCCGTGGAATCATTCGTATCCCAGCTGTTCAGCGTATTCACGCACCTGTGTCCCGTTAACACTTAAACATTGTAACTGACCAAATATTCTAGGAAATGCTGAGCAAAGTCGTGAAAGCGTTGACCTATCACACCAGACAAACAGAACGGTGACACGCTACGTCATTAGTCCCCACTTCTGACGGCTTCAGTAAATCGCGGTCAATAAGTAACACGTCTCGTAATACTGCCTCGACCAAAAGTATGACACTCGGCATCAAAGCAACCGTTGTCAGTTGTAATTAATTTTTTATCTCGCGTCAGTGCAGTTAGTTACGTTGTTGATATATTTCTGCACACCATCAAACACAGTGGCAGTTGGTGGTTGCAGTAGTTTGTTGAGTGGATGGGAGATCGGTTAAAAGACATGAAACTATCATAATCACAGTTATACAAAATTATTCCTATAGTTTTATAACCTCAAACAACGGATAACTTTTGCCTTGAAACAACGTAAACACTAAACCTGACATAACTTATAAATCAAGAAGGCTTCATGACACAAAGTCGCCCTACAGCGCTACTAGTGAGTGGAGCGTTGCAGAAACTTTGCAACCGCCTAGCTAACATTGGGAACATAGGGCAGTTGTGGAAGAGTAGCGCACGTCCTCCCATATGTTTGTGTAGTAAGCTGTGACATACACTGTTCAAGTTTCAAACAGTCTACAACCACCAGCCTGCGCGCCAAATTTGAATTGTACGCGAACATTATCGCGTAGGATCTAATACGCTCTCCGTTGAAATTTATGTTACTTTTAGCTGCTTAATATTTTCGTATATTATTTTGTAGTTTAGTTATTCTATACTGGTGGTTGTGCAACGGTGCATCCATAACACCAGCCGCCACTGATCAAACAACATGAATACTAAGGCCTCTTTCACACTACCCGGTTTTTTTGCCGTCCGGAAAGCTGACAGCAGTATTGCCGGACGGAGGTAACTTGTATGTGCTCTTCACACTACACGACATTCATCCGGCTATTTCGCCGGACGTTGCCTCAGTTTACGTTCTGCCGCCATGGACAGAAATCAGAAAATATGTGATGTGCGAAGTTTAATGCACAGGCGAAAAAAAAGGCGAAATAGGCAGTTATGGGTGCATCCTCTGTTGATGAGAAGGGATGAAGTAGGAGCCTTTACACTTCTCTTTCAAGAACTCAGGCAAGACGAAGATAAGTTTTTTAAATATTTTCGTATGTCGACGACAACATTCGATGAACTTCATGGTCTTCTCAAGGTTCATTTGCAGCGACAAAACACAAAACTGAGGGACTGTATCCAGCCCATAGAAATGCTAGTTTTATCACTCCGGTAAGTGAATATAATATTCATAAAATAACCTAATTAGGGGAACCCGGGGCAGAACGGACACTCTAATACATAAGTGGTTGTAAAAAATTAATTTAAGGCAAGAAATTGGTGAAAATTTGTATACACAATCTTCAATTTATTGTTTTACCAAAAATGATACACCAAACATAAAAAGTTAAAACAACCACTTGACGTTTTCCTCTTGGTGCAATTATTTTTGTGTGTCCTTTAGGATTGACACAGATACTGGTTTCGTCGCAGTTAAAAATACGATCAGGTGTAAATTTATGCTTGTCAACAAATTCGCTAAGCAAACCAAAAAATTTGTCAACACTTGGTCGATTAAATCCCATTGCTCGGGCCCCAGATGTTGCCTCAGGTTTCCGCGTACTTAAATCGGAATGCCTAGAAAGAAACTGTTTCACCCTATCCTCACCGTCCATCTTCTTCTCTTTGTTAAATGGGAGAGAGAGAGAAACACCTCAGTGTGTCGTATATTAGAGCCTACATAAAAAATCAGTGTTTAACTACTTCCGATAACATGATCATGGAACAGTATGTTTTTCAAACATTCAACTATCAATGTAAATTTTTATCTGAACAGTAACAGATAACAGATTTTTTTACAGGACAGTAAAAACAACAAACACAGCTTTTGCGAGGCTCTAGTTGAAATACCAATACTACGTACTATATCTAAGAAAACAAACTAGCTACTAATGACTATATACCTCAACAGAGACACAAAAAATATAGACTTATTTTGTACTCTCTGGAGCTTAAATTCCTCCCACGGTTTGATAAGGGCGGTAGAATGTCTATTTTGATTATAAATGATGTCACCTACACTGTCTAGATCGCCTGACGAACTGTCCGGTAGACTGCCGGATAATGTGAAAGTGTCAGTGGTGCGCAGTAAGCTATTGAGCGAACTACCGGCTTTTTCTCCGTCCGGCGACCGGAAGATTGTAGTGGCAGTCCGGCGAGTCATTAGGTCGCCGGACGGCAAAACTGCCGGATATTCGTAATGTGAACGTGCTCACGCCCCTCCATTTGTCTCGCTGCCGGGCGGCAGCCGGACGGCAAAAAAACCGGATAGTGTGAAAGAGGCCTAAGAAACAAAACAAGAACTCACAGACCTACTAAAATGAAGTTCTATACCTGTTCTTACATATGCTAGTGGAACATGGACGATAACTGGGAAAGAGAAGCAGGACTTACAGACCGCTGTACGGCTGGTCTGCATAGTCAAGGAAACAAACGATTTTTTTACTTTAAATTTGTTACGACGAACACCTGCCAGCTTCGTGGATCAAAAAACAAACAACAGACAGCTCAATCGTATCATACAAAAATCTTCTTATTCTCCTTTTCAAGGATTAGGTTGAATAAACCTGTTCCGGCGCCCATCTCATCCTCGGACGACCCACGTCTCTTCTATCAATAGAGTTCAGTGCAGCTTTCGGCAATCGATCAAAATTGGACCCTCGATGTACATGCAAAAATTATTTGTATAATTTCGGTACAGAGAGATGAAAGTGTAAAGCATTATCGTGCTAAAAAATTAAACCAATTTTTTGGATGCTTTAAATTCAACAATAAATTATGTACAAGTAGGCTATATAATTTTAATAAAAGACAGATATTTTTTTCTTTTTTTAAACTCATGTTCTCTGGTATCCAAGTCACGATTCAATACAGATTAAAATTAATTTACCTTTTTTTCATCCGTCGTGTGACTATTTTTTTCTAGAGAAGATAAAGTGAATAGACGTGTTCTATATACGTCTAGACGTATGAACAGATGTGAATATACGTCATGACTTGTTATAAATTGGAAATGGGCAATTTAGAAAATGGTATGTTTTTATTAACATAACTTTAATTTACAAAAAATGACCACGTATACGCAACTTGCCTCACGTAGGACAATCGCTTCTTATACTATATACTATTATAAATACATAAGATATATTATATTTGTAGAGTATATTTATACAATTATAAAAATTTATATAGTTTGAAAAATTATAAATAAATTTAAAAAAATTTTGTTGAAAGTTCTCATATTACATGTTGTCTGCAGTAATAACACAATGTTGAATAAAAATAATAAAAAATATTATATAGCCCTACAAATATTTATAATTAGTTAGAACTGTGTATACAGTAAGAGCTCCGTTATCCGGTACTGTATTATGCCGAGTGGTCTATTAATCGGGCACATTTTATTAACGGCAAAAAGTCGATTGCAGCAGCTTCAAATGTCCACTCAGCATTCGGAAAGATTTTTGTGTGTGAAACATTTTGTGAAAAATCTGTGAACTCAGCCTGTGATTTTTGTAAAAATAATAATAAGCACGTGAGTGGTTATCGTCTAAGGATCGAATGCGTAATGAACAAGGGCCGGACTGTGTATACCGTTATACATCACTGAAGAACGAAAGCAGCAGTGGGTGGAGCACGTCTACGGAATGGACCACCGGAGGCTAGTAAAGCGCGCTGTAGACTACAAACCTGTTGACAGAAATCTGTGGGTATGCCCTGAAATAGATGGCTGCAGTGAAGACGGGACAGGCTGTAGCCTAAGCCTACACCGTGATGTGACGACGACGGGACGGGTCGGCTCCATGAATATGGTAAACTCTGACTGATGAATACTAAGTGGGACAAAACCGTGTGAACTCAGAACGGTAATCTCATCTTA
The DNA here is from genome assembly GCA_034769895.1 of Magicicada septendecula. Taxonomy (NCBI): domain Eukaryota; kingdom Metazoa; phylum Arthropoda; class Insecta; order Hemiptera; family Cicadidae; genus Magicicada; species Magicicada septendecula. The sequence continues at coordinate 405,902,761 of CM068374.1, read as the reverse complement.
ATAACGGTGCAGTATGATTGGTGCACACAAACAGTGCCGCAAGGATTACACTCCCAGCCGTTTGTCTCTGCCAGTATTACCAACTCGAATTTATTGGATTACATGTATGGAAAAATTGCTCGTTGGACCGCCCATGTTTTCTTTTCTGTAATTAACATTATTTTTGCTAAATGTTACTAAATGTTTCTGAGGTAACCTCGTGTCAACGTGAACTCAAAACGGAAGTCTCGTCTTACTAATGGTCCATTGTGATTGGACCACAGAGATAGTATCAGTAAGTGCCTAACACAAGTTGACGTCTTTCTTTGTAAATAACGTGTGGTTCATTTGGATTAAATATTTAAGACTTTGCTAGGTTTACGAGGGTCAGTTGAAAAGTTCGCGGAGCGACATCTATAGTTCAGTAGTAGAACTAAAATTTTTCGTGTGCTGCAAGGCGTATATTTCTCGTGAACTCGTGAGCACGTTTCCAGATATATCTGTCAATTTATTCACTTTTTACCAGCCGTTTGAACTTTTCCTGTCACGCGTGTTTTTAAAACGCACAAAATCAAACATCGTGTTGTGATGAAGTCTCTGTTAAAAGCGTTTTAGCGCTAACGGAAAATCAAAATGAAATTGTAAATCTGTTAGGAGGTGCTGCGCCTTTAGAAACAACGGTAAGTGGGGCGCACTCGAGTTTAAACGTGGTCGGACAAGCACTGAAGACCATCCCAGCAGTGGACGTCCAAAAAAGTGCAACAAAAAATGACATTACTGACAAAATTTCATAAGGTGTTGGAAGACCGCAGATTGAGGAATTGGTGACGTTGCTGAAATCATATGCATCTCATATGAGAGTGTGCATCATACTTTAACTCAAGAACTTGGTGTGAAAAAGCGTTGTGCAAGATGGCTGCCGCATCTAAAGATGTTGCATTTTTTGGGCGCCCAGTGCGGCCACGTTTTCAGTGCTCGTACGACCACGTTTAAACCCAAATGTCTACTTACAAACTGTTGGTTTTGAAGTCGCAGCGTCTCCTGACACATTTGCAATTTCGTTTTGAATTTCCGTTGGTGCTAAACAATTTTTAACAAAGAATCACACCACGATGTTTGATTTTGTCCGTTTTTCAAAACACGCATGACACATCAATTTTAAACAACTTCTAAACAATGAATAAACTGATAGATAGATTTGGAAATTAACAGGAGTTGACAAAATACAAATCTTGCAGCATACGAAAAATTTTAGTTTTACCGCTAAGGTAAAGTTATCGTTCCGCGAACTTTTCAACTGACCCTCGTATATACGGCTTATTGACCGTATAAGCTTATTGAAGAATCTTTTATAGTCTTCTTTTCGTAGTTTTCGGCCCATAATTATTGAAATCTGTTGTTGGAATCTTTTGACTAGTGCAGTGTTGCTTAAACTTTCCTCTCTGCTGAATTTTAAAAATCTTGTCGATAAATATTTGGGACAACCGGAAAAAATTAAGATTGAAAATAAACGGAAAACCTCATTTCCTGCTTAATAATCGGTTGCACTGTATAGCAAGTACAACTTTCCTTTCTTTTAGTATAACAAATAATTAGAATACAGAGAAAGCTCCGATATTCGGCATAGTCGGGATCAGCACGTTGCTGATTATCGGGAATTTCCTGATAATAGAATTTTATTTAAATTAGTCGTATTGTTTACAAAAGTGCACTATAATTACTGCGAAATGTTAAATATATACATATAAACAATGTTAATTTGTAGTTATAATTTCAGAAATCCCAGCTCAAAGTCGATTGTATAATCTAATCTATACGTAGAAATCGAAATTGCAGGAAAACTTGCGCGGGCAAACTCGTGTTTCTTCTTATAAACATGTTCGATTTTCTATTTGTATTCTTCAAATATCATTCATTGAAGTTCTGTCTGCATAACAATTATGTTTCTAAAAGTACAACAGTCATTGATAAAAATACAAATAAATTATACTTCACGTGATTGTTATTATTATTTTTACAAAAATCACAGGCTGAGTTCGCAAATTTTTCACAAAAATTTTCACAAAAATCTTTCTGAAGGCTGAGTGAACATTTGAATCTGCTGCAATCGACTTTTTTACCGTTAATAAGATGTGCCTGATTAATACACCACTCCGCATAATAAAGTAACGGATAACGGAGCTTTTACTGTAGCCTATACACAATTGTAACTAATTACAGAACGTCTCTAAAAATCCAGCTCTGCTGTCATTAATTTTGTTCTTGTGTGTTTATTAGTAGTCCAAACTTCTAAACCGTAAGTCATACTTCTAACAGTGATTTTAAATATTTTGGTTTTAGTTTCTGCTGTAATTTGCTTATCCCACAGGATTCCATTTAATGTAGATACAGCCATTTTTACCAAATTAATTCTGCATTGTATTTCTTTGTCTTGCTTCTCATTGACCGTAATTTTCACCCCTAAATACTTCTATTCCTCTGTATATGAAATCTTATTATATAACTTAGTTAAACAATATAAATTCTTAATAAAACCTTAGTTTATTGTTCTAAATCTTCAGTTGCGGTATCCACAAAAATATTTTTTCTTTTTTTACTTTGCAGCCCACTTTTGTATAGAACTAATAAAGATAATTGATTGAAAATTTTACCTGTTTTTCTTTACATGCTGATCCACGTGTCAACGTTGAGACAGTAAATGGAAAATACTCTAAATTTGTGTGACTACTGTAGCACTCGTTTAATGAAGAAATTTGTGTTAGTGGTTGAAATCACAATCAGAATGATCACTGTTGCACACTACTATATAAAAATTATTCCGATTAGCGCTTTCAAGCTTCACAGCCCATCGTCAGATCGAAACACTATTTCGATCTGACGATGGGCTGTGAAGCTTGAAAGCGCTAATCGGAATAATTTTTATATAGTGGTGTGCAACAGTGATCATTCTGACTGTAGCACTCGTTTAGCATTCACACTACTGTAGCATTCACAAAGTTCGGAAAGCCCAATAACAAATCTGAATGTACATTTGTAGTGCATAAACATACAAATAAATAATTATATTAAAAACTCAAAGTTCTGTCTTTTGTGCTTGGGAAAAATGTGCACAGGAATATCCTAATCAACATGAATAATATTAGGCTTACACGGCACACTTAAATAATGACCTGCAGCTGTGATTTCTTAAGGGGGAGGGAGTTGCAGGGGATCAGAGAGGACTCTTTAAGATATCAAAACATAATAGATGGAGTGGAATCGAGTTCAGCGGTGTGGACTGTACAAGGAAATGTAAATAACTGGAAAGAACAACCCGAGGCTGCTTCGGGTACTATTCCATTGGCTGTGACAATCGATTGCCGTTTTAAATGTATCGAATGTGCAGTAAGCTATAAGTCTGAATATGATATAAAACAGAAGATAAATAAATTTAAGAATATTTGTGGAACGTTTCACAGAAATCTTAGAAATGAAACAAGACACAGCAGAAAGATTAAATTTTATAAGACAATTGCAATACCCACATTGACATATGCTAGTGAGGCGTGGGTCATGACAAAAAGGAATACGACAAGATGCAGAGTGCTGGCTGAAATGTAGTTTCTTCGAAGTATTCTAAATTATACATTGTAAGATAGAATAAGGAATGTGGATATCAGAGCAGAACTCGAAGTAGAGGACATAAATGAAATTATTTCAGCTTACAGAAGACAATGGTGGAGTCATCTGCAAAGGATGATGGAGGATCGATTAGCGAAAGCGGCACTGAACTATAAAGCCTTTGGTAGAAGAGACGTGGGTCGTCCGAGGATGAGACGGGTGCCGGAATAGGTTTATGTAACCTAATCTTTTAAACAAAGAAGAAAAACAACAACAATCCGAAACAATCTTGCCGAGGGGAGGGTGTGTTAGACTGTAGATCTTACGGCAGTTATTTGTAAGTAACCCCCGAAATGATGGAAGCGAGATAATAAGGAAAGCCCGTGGACCCGTAACAGGTTTGTACCTTAAGTCTGGAAGGTTGAAGATGAACAAGTTTTGTAACTACGTTCCAGTGCAATTCATATCCCTAGACCGCAGACACCAGACGTCGAGTAAGAATCAAAGGGCGCGACATTATAAGGTCGCAACAAAACACTAGATTACATGTACGTACAATATGATACGGTTCTCGGGAACGGGAGTGCGATGTTTTGTGACAACGCGTAAAAACTAGTGTGTTAGAGTATAGTGGCACGATGACAGAGAGGGACGAACGAACCGACTGAGCGTGCAAGCGCGCGCGCACACACACACACACACACACGGATTAAGGGTGAAGAACAAAGGAGCTGATTAGGGGAGAAAAGTGAGTGTGACAAGAGAGTGAGAGAGAGCGCGAGGGGGCGAAGTTCCATGTTCTCCTGTACGCAGTTGTCAACGAATACGTAGAGTTATCACTCGCTCTTTAATTTATTCACTTCTCTCCTTTGCCTGGGTTAAAAAACGAAGTTCTCTCTCTCTCTCTCTCTCTCTCTCTCTCTCTCTCTCTCTCTCTCTCTCTCTCTCTCTTTTGCTTTCTTTCTCACTCTTCACTATTCAGCTTTACTACTCAAGGGTAATTTTTGTAATTAGTTATGAACTATAACAACTAAAAACTTGAAATATTTTTGTGGGTAGGTAGCTGTTTTCTACGTAGCCGGTAAACTGCGAATTGTTCCTATTTCCAAATACAAATTTACCTGTAGGGTGCGCGATAATTAGAACACACACACACATACGCGCGCGTCATAGACCCTCAAGTCGCGTGTGACACTTGCGACAATACAAAAATGTCTGGAAAGATATTTCGAATATAATTCCGTAAGCTTTCACACCCCGAGTCAAGCGATTTAGTTATTAAAATTTATGGGATTGTCGGCCGTGGTCAGTTGTTGAAACCAGTCTCTTCGTTACGTCATAAAGTTTGGACAGCTCGAGCGTTCTTCGTCGTCAAACTAGGGGCAGACAGGATGCTCCTACGGATGTCCCAAAGAGTGGTAACGATTCTTTATGCACTTGGATACCGGTAAACATGAAATTCTGTAGTTTTGTCAGAAGACCGCACGGCCGGTGTCAATACATTCAAAATTACGACTAAAAACCGGGCTCTCGGACCGTGGTTGGTCGGCTGCTGTTGAACGTCATCACGTCGCCAACGTTTCGATTCCCCGTCGGCAATCTTCTTCAGGCCGCTAAGAAGCGACAGAGAGTAAAAACACAATAGCGGCAGACGTACGCCGAACACTACCCGATACCTGCATCAGGTAAAAGCAACCTGATAGCGGCCTGACAGCCCGGTTTTTAGTCGTAATTTTGAATTTATGAAATTCATCATTCAATTTTATAAATTTAATAGAATTCCGTTTTAATGTCTATTATTTGCAAAGTCATTTTTAATCTGTATCGCGGTTTGAAGATGAGCAACTTGAATCATCTCGTTGAACGCGTAGTCACGAAAGCGGATTTTGTTTAGATAAATAAATACAATGAAAAAAATAAAATAAAGAAATTCCAGTAATAATAAGTTGCATTCCTGAAAATTTACAGCTTTATTCTTACAAAAGATGTTGAATGTGGTTTCATTCATTTTTGTCCTCGAATTACAATCACCAGTGCCGGATTTAAGATTATTGAGGCCCTAGGCCAAGTTTTCTGAGCGCCCCTCCCTTAGGCTGTGACTTTCAAGTAATATAGGTAATGTACTGCAGAAGTAATTTGATGTCAGATTAATACTATCAAACTTAAAACCAGTAGGTTATTATAAAAAGACATGCTTTCATTTAGCAAACTTTTTCAAAATATTAAGAACCATGCAAAAGTATTGAGCAGATTAATTTATTTTTTTTAAGTAGAGTAACATTAACTAGTCTTATTCAGAAATTTAACATACAAAACTTCTTTTTTATTTTCTAGGTATAACAGTAATTTTTTTCTTATGATTTTTATAAAATTGAAAAAATAGGTCTAATTTTTATTTTTTGACTAAAGATACAACAAGCTAATGGTAATCTAATATTTAGTGACTATGTAGCTTAATGGAATTAATGTCGGGGAAAACAATTATAACAAACAAGGGTGGTACCGCGGTCGTGTAAATTCGGGGGCAATATAGCGGACCGGACGTTCAAAATTCGCATGCGCAGATTAGTTTTGAAGGATGCCAACATCTTAAAAATAAGCGCGCAATATTTAAATAAGAATTGTCTTATATTTGTATTATTAACAAAAATTGATCATTTAACTTCACAAATCATACTTAAATAAATCAAAGTGCCTCCTACATTTATAAAAATGCTTCTGTTAAAAAAATATATCTGTAGCTTGCGCCGCAGCCTAGTCGGCCTAGTGGTAAATCCGGCACTGACGATGAGAGACATTTAACATAAAATTGTATTGTCAACAGTGTAGACAGCGGTTCGAATAGTCGCCTTAGTAGACGATTTGTACCATCTCGCTTGTAAGCTTTCGTGGTTTTGTAACAACACTACTTTTTAGTTTAACGTTGAACTCTGGTCATCAAACGTAGATCTCAGTCGATCCACTGAGGTTGCTTCATCATAGTATGAGCAAAAAACGAAAAACAAAGTTATTTGGATCGCACTCTTCACATTCAATACGATCCAACAGATACATCAGGTCACATTTATCGTCTGACTGCTCCTACCGCACGTCAATGGACCACGAGGTATGTGACGTGCTTGATTCATCTTGTTAGTTCTAGCGGTCACCTTATATTGGGCATAGAATTCCTCGAATATTCTAAAATATGCATCTGTATTAGCACTCCTCGAAGGTAACATTTCTGGATTGTCACAATAGATTATCAAGCAAAAGCGCAACATATTCTCACAACGCATTGTCAGAAGATGTCTTCACAAGGTTATCTCAAGATTTGCGTCAGCCAACTCTATTTTCATCTTTGAATTTCTTTTTCGATTGATTTTTAGTTTGTTGTTCTTCTCCTCTGAGTTTCTTGAATCAGCTGTCTTTTAGAGGAGCGCGTAATTAGCCTGCTGCATCCTAGCCTGTCAGCGCATCCGTACTTGTTCCTAAAAAGGCCAACTGTGACACAGTTCTTGCAGTTATGCCGCTCATAATCGGTTTAAAGAACGGACAGAGTAATGAAACAATAGAGATCCCTGGCCCTCGAATATACTAGTAGCATCACGATGATAAATTAAAGTTACTCGAGGGAGATCGAGACAACAGATCAAAGAGAAGAAACTATACCCAAGACAGTTGAGTAACCGAGTTACGATACTCCGGGCTTGCCACACTGTAACCGCACCCAACTGAACACGTTAGGGATTGTACGAAAGAGACGTATCTGACCTTGACGAGGTGGAGGATGTGAGGAAGAAAACAGGGAATATTTTGCTCTGGATAAAACTCTCTGAGCACTCGATTGATAAGCCGTGCGACTAAGCGTAAAACATAAAGATCTAAATCACACTAGTTGTGACCTTTGGGAGTGAGACCTGGACTTTAACAAATTGGTAGCAGATCTGTTGGGCAGATTTTAAAGGTAACTTCTAAAGTTTGCGAAAAGTTTCGTGGACGAAACCAGAGAATTGTGTGTGGCTTATGGTGATCTCAGCCTTACCTCCTTCATTGAAATACAGAGATTGAAATGCTTGGGTCGTGTCCTGAGAATGGAACTGCAGGACACCAAGAAAAATTCTGTACAAGAGCATACCAGGTACTGTGCGAGCGAGAGGAAGACCTAAGGGTTGGTAAAATAATAGCGTTTTGAGTGACCTCAGGAATTTAAACATGCCCATGCTCAGGATCAGGAGCAGGCCAAAAACAGCTACATACACCTGTTGTTCCAATGAAGAAGAAGAAGAATAAGTTGACAAAACAGTTGCGTTGCACAGTTATTAAAGTCCTCAGCCTCCCTGCATGTGGGCTGCGTACAAGACTGTGAAGTTACTTGCGCGCAAGTCGGCCAAACGTCATGACCTCCCCGTAGTGGGGTGCCTGGCCAAGGGAATGTCCGTCGCCCGCTCGTGGGCTGTGTCCCGAGCTTCAAATAGAGCTTCTGTCGCAGGGACCATAGATAGGGGTGGATTTTTTTAGGGTGTGGCTTACTAACGGCCGTGGGTTTTCAATTAATTGAGGGTTAGTGTTCGCCGAGACCGGGCCCAAGATTCACCTGGCACAGATTGGTAGTGACCGAGGGCGCTAACGAGGTGGTTGCCCCGAAATTGGGCGGTGCGGCGATAAAATTTCCGGGACACTGCCCGTATAATGGTGTCCAGGGAACGGACACGCAGGGATTCACGGATGATTTTATTTGATGTCAGGTCCAGCGCAATCCTCGTTCCAGGAGAGACTGAAGCTTTCGCTTATGGGTCGGCGATGAGCGGTCTTGCGGGCTACGGCTACTTGCTCTGAGTGTATCCGCCAGGTGAGACGTCGATCGAGGTGGAGCTCGAGGTACTTAACCTCTCGAGACCAGGGCAACGGAGTGTCGCCTACTTACAGTTTGTCAGGGAGCCTTAAGCGTCTGGAGAAGACTACAGCTGTGCTCTTGGCCGCGTTGATTGCAACCCTCCATCTCTCTGCCCACTCAACAACTTATTCGTCAAGCTGGTCCTGGAGCCAGGTAACTGCCATTTTAGCACTACGATCGACGGCATACACCGCTGTGTCGTCGGCGAACATGGCCAATCTGGTTCCCCTGCAACTTGGGCACGTCGTTGACGTACACAGAGAAAAGCAGGGGGCCCAAGACGCTTCCCTAAGGTACACCAGCCGTAATAGCCCTTTCCGAAGAAAGGGTGTTATCTACTCTCACGTGAACAGTTCTGTTCCAAAGAAAGCTATCAATCAGATGAGTTTAGCAATCTGGAAGCAGAATCTGAATCTCCGTGAGTTGTAGTGGGGTTCATACTACGTGATACCGCGTAGCGGGCTGGAGCCAGTTTGTCACGGCCAAGAGATTTCTACCTCTAATGGCATGACTACGTACGTCGGCAACAAACAGCGGTGCACCATCATCAGCGTGTGATTTTGTTGAATACTAAGTAAATTGTAGATAATTATCTACGCTCTGTTTGTGTCATTGTTGTTCGTATTTACGGTTATGCCGCCGCTACTAATCTGCACGCGAATGCTCGCATAACGCGTGTCGAACTCGTTATTCCGTGTTTAACATAATCGTTAAATTCTAAGCAGAATGTTAATGTTGAATCTTGATAGGTTTTGGGTTGAACTACGTCAGGTCAGTGATAACGTATGCATCACATCTGCACCGCCTCCACGCGCTGCCAACCCCTGAGTGCCAGCTGTGCGACCACGCGACGATGGACGCCGACCATCTGAGAGACTGCCCGGCCTTAGACCACACCCCGTCCAACGAGGACACCGAGATCGCCGAAGCCCGACGCTACTGGTCAGCGCGTCGCCTAATGGCTCAACAGCTAAGGGTGGGCGTTGGCTAGTAAGTAAGTATGCATCAGAAGTAAGTTACCCATACCCAGACTACAGCAAATACCTCTAATTTTAGAATTTGTTGAACGAAAAATAATAAGGTACATTTATGAGGGTCTAAAAGAAAGAGACATCCGCATGATGAGAAACAACTGTGAGATGGATGCTATACTCAGAAGAAAAAATATAGTACGATTTATTAGGTCCAAAAAGGGTTAGCTGGTTAAGACACCTGGTGAAACCGAGTCAAACAGGCGACCAAAGAGAATCCTGTACGATGAAGTGGGAGGAGTGACGAGGGCAGGAACTGAGAAGGAGACAGCTACAGGAGGTGTAAGCGTATTTGGAAAGGAATGAATCAGGAGTTGGAGGCATCTGGTAGGAAGAAGAAGTGATTGGAGACGAATAATGGAGGGAGACATAGGGCTGTGGCGCTTTGGAAGAAGAAGAAGAAGAAGAAGAAGAAGAAGAAGAAGAAGAAGAAGAAGAAGAAGAAGAAGAAGAAGAAGAAGAAGAAGAAGAAGAAATCAGGCCGAACAGTAAGCTTACACATCTAATACCTAAACTTTACGTCGTTAGAATCTGGACGCCCTGTTGACATAAAGGAAGCTGAAGAGTGATCCTGGCTTTGCTATCACTGAGGATGTGTTTATGAATACAATTCAGTGAAATCTCTTTACCCCATTGTGGGTAGAATGATGAAATATTCTGGTCTCGGCATCAATTCTGACGAACGTTTGGTGAGGTTGTTACAGTAGCAAGACAGAACTTCTGACCGTTGATAAGATCATTGTTTCCTGTGAACGAAATGTGGCTAACATGTCGCCATCTGCAAATCTGAACTCGTAGGGCAATATTGTTCAAGAACTAGAACAATCAATCCCGAAACAATCAATCTAGAAAACAACAAAAAGTCCCACACATTGATGTACCATTAGCATGTTAATTAGTCTGTAATAAAATTACTATACTGTTGGAAAAATAAAAATTACATGCAAATGATGTTTCGGTTTGAAAACATATTTGATAAATAAAACTCATTTAACATTTATTAATTATAAAACGATGTACATAGACAGTACGTTAGTGTTATTCGGTGGTTCATTTTCTTAACGGAAGTAATATTATATTAAACAGGAAACTGACGTAGGTAAAAAACGAGCAAACAGTAGTCAGAAAAATAAATGAAACCCCCCCCCAATTTCTTTTCTTTTACTTTTAAGTTACATTCCATACTTTTCATTGGTGCCCGTTATGTTAAGAAAATATTTCTAAATTTTCTGATTTAAACTGACGCTACTTTAAACACAAATATTTCAACCTAATATACGCGATAGACATTTGTCTGATCTGAGTGTAATTCATACTTAAGCTAGTAAATACGCTTCACAAAATCAGTTTTAAGGGCCGTTTTTGAGGATTGATAAAGTCCCGGTCTTGAGCAAAATCCCCCTAACGGTTCACTCTCACATGAGAAGAAGAAGGCACGTCCGGATAACTAACACACTGTAGGCCTACGGTACATAACTGTCTACGTTCAGTAAATATTGGCCATAAGGTATTCTAACTTTACACCTTTCTAAATTTTTTTGACCATCTCTAATCGTAAATGCCATTTTTTCTCAGTAGGCCTATTAAACGTTACGACTCGTGAAGTTATTAGTGCAGTTCAGTGAACAGTTGACTTTTTCGCATATGTTGAAGTAAGACGAATTATTGCACTGTAATATAGTATTACAACCCCCTGTACAACGATATGTCTTTCTGCCATCGTTGCATCGACAGTTCACTGACGATCAAGTGTTAATTCAAGACGGTGGGTACAAATTTCAGCGCTCCGTTATGGACTCCGTTGATTTATTTTCCAAACGAATAAAGGACAGTTGTGGAACGATCGATCACGCTGACAGGACGGACGATAACATATTAGTCAAGAAAGGCCGAAATAACTGTCCGAAAGGTAGAATAAGAGTTAAAGACCGAGAATGTATCGCGTGGATTTAATTAAATGGAAAAGCTGGTTATAAACATAAAAATATTCTAAATCAGCAGAAGAAGAAGAAGAAGGCGACTTAAACAATAGAGACTGAAACCACTGACCCCTACTGATGGTAAAAGGGGTGTTTCTTAGTTTTTCAGTTATGATGGAACGCGTGAAGAACTGAATTACACAATAATAATCAATGACTTTACAGCACCACGTTGACACAGAATTGCCATCCGTCAGGCTTCCTCGGATATGTCCTCGTTTTGATGTGTCAGGGAAACGTCCGGAGGGGGGGATTTTTGTCCGTGATGTTATCAATTCTTAAAAAAGCGACGAGTAACAGTTGCCTTAAGAAGCATATTAGCCTCTTCACGCATCAGTTGTACATAGTTAGTTAATAAGTCTTTAACGTGTTTACTAGATTGTCATTTTTCTCTTAAATGAGCGTCAGTTTCTTTTATTTTTAGCGTTATAGTACTTCTTTATTGATGTATTAGAAAAAATGTTTCCATCATTCGAGAAAGGAAACTTCACGGAGAAGTTAGAAATTAAGAAAGATCGTCTTAAGAGCGGGCACACAAGAATGTGTAAACTGGCGCATAAAAAAATAATAAAATAAAATAATTGCGCAGATTCATTATTTCATTTACTTTTCTGATTAGGCCTATTGTTAGACTTTTATTCATAACCATTTCCCATTTAAATAAAATATCGTTACAGTTACAGAAACAATAAAAGTGTAGTAGAGTGTTTCTTCTTCTTCTTCTTCTTCTTCTTCTTCTTCTTCTTCTTCTTCTTCTTCTTCTTATTTAGCACCGTCGCTCAACGTGAGCCCTGGCTTCCAACACCAATCTTCCATCAGTTGCCACCTCAGCGTAACCCCTCACATCCATTCTTTTAAGATCTTCTGCCACATCATCCAACCAGCTTATCCTAGGTCGACGCTGATCACCCATCCACTCTAGCTGACCTGTCCACTGTATTCGTTCATACTTTACAAACCTTACAATGTTCTCGTGCTACAATAGTTCGCCTGTCTCCTGGTTATTTCTTATTTTCCGTTCATCCTCTTCCTTAACCGGGCCATAAACACGTCGTACAATCAGTCTTTCAAATCTTTTCACTGTTTCTTGTTCCATTTTTGCTAGTGTCCTACGTCTCACTCCCATTAGCAACAACCGGTCTAATGAGTATCCTATATATTATCATTTTGGTGTAATGACTAATGAGTTTGCTTCTCAGTACTGTACTGTTACCGTACTATGCCCTACTTTCTAGCTGCGTGTTTATGTATGTGTGTGTGTGTGTGTGTGCGCGCGCGCGCGTTTTATTATTATAAATGTTTAGTGTTCTTAATAAACTAATTTTTCCAAACATAGTCATTTTGGAAAATATTTTTATTAAAGATTAATATTTTAATGTAAAGATTAATTAATGTAAAGATTAAAACATTAAAGATTTAAAATATTCTTGTTGTAGTTTTATTGTAAATGGCATGCTAGTTTTACATCATGTCATTTTAGGTCTACGTGTACATGTGGACATGTTAGGTCTACATGTACATGTGGACATGTTAGGTCTACATGTACATGTGGACATGTTAGGTCTACATGTACATGTGGACATGTTAGGTCTACGTGTATATGTGGACATGTTAGGTCTACATGTACATGTGGACATGTTAGGTCTACATGTCCGGGATTGTCGTACGAGTTCATTTCAGCAGATGACAGCCCAAGTTAAAGTGTTTTGACTGCTGGTCCAGATGTTGGTGTTTTGTCGTGCGACGGTTCTCAACTCTCGGTATAAACGGGGATGCAAGTAACGGGATGAAGGCAGTAGCAGCAGCAGCAGCAGCAGCGAGAGTTTCCAAACGGTGTGCACTTCAGCAGTAATAGGTGGAGCGTTTCCAATTTAATTTAAATTTAATGTCAGTCACTTATCGGCGTATTTCTAATTACAATAACATATTTACGTGATTTATATTGTTTTGACACGTGCTAGAGGGTTGGCGGCGGAGGCGGGGGAAGGTTTGAAACCGCCCGCATTTATGGCGGTGACAACGAACCGAGTATGTGTATGTGTGTGTGTTCGCGATACATGGCGGTGATATAAAATACAGGCAAGATAAATGTTATGTGTAACTTCACCAAGATATAGTTTATGATTTATACATCACGGTGAGCGCACGCGTGTATGTGTGCGTGCGTGCGCCCGCCCGCGTGCTTTACTGTTTGTAGATACGCTTCTCGCTCTCCCACGTTAATTAACGTCGAGAAAGTTAATTAGGTGCCCCCTCCTCTCATACACAATCTCTCTCTCTCTCTCTCTCTCTCTCTCTCTCGCAGTAACCGAGTTGATTAACGTATTTTAACGTCTCTGAGGACTGAAAAAAACGTGCACTTGTGTACAATTAAAACTAAAAATGTGATAATTCGCGCAAAGTGTGGAAAGCTTTCTACATCAATCTGCAGATTGGTCGGCAGTTTTCCGTCTTCATAGGCCACAAGTCGTCAGCGTCTTAAAAAAAGCCGCAGCATCAGTATTCAGCGTAACTTGCTCCTTATGAATTTCATAAGCAACGAGGTTTTTCACAGGCTACTACTCAGAAATCAAATCTACAAGGGCATTCATATTACAGTTGTCTGGCGATTGTCAAGCCTAATGTTGCGGTCGGCAGAGCCGGATCAGGAAAATGCGGGATTGACGGTGAACAATATTATAAACTGATACCGTTTGTTAGAGTATTTACCAAACTGTTGTGTTTGAATTTAACATAATTACAAAGGAATGTTAATAAATAAAAATGTTGTCAATATAGCATTTACAAAACGTTAGCTTGTTTAAAGAATATTTCATGACAAAGATTACATTTATAGCAAACTTTTATTCAGAGGTTTGGCTCAAACGCTTATTTAAGCTACCAAATTTAAATATAATTTCAACGTCATTTTTATAAAGAAAAAAGATTGGAAATAATAAAAAATTGCAGTAATTGACAGCATACGAAACTGTAGTTTGAAAACGTCTTTCTTGAAACTGTAGTTTGTTGTCTGCTTCTCTCCCTGAGTTCGTTTCCTCTCCGAACTATCACTTCATTTCGGTAGACAAATTAGCGATTCTCCTGCTGACTAATGTATTCCAGCGCTCCTCGATCGCCGTCGCAATACGTGATGAGTGCTTTCTAATACGTGATTGTTATATGACTATTAAAAAAAATTAAATATTATTTAATGTGACGATAATTATAGATGAATATAGATAATTATTTTCTAACTTTACCAGAATGGTTCCAAGTGCACCTACATTAGTGACATACCCTAAGCAGTTGATAAAAGGAAATTGTACAAAAAAATGGAAAACTCTCAAAATTGATAGCCAAAAACAATACGAAAACGTGGTTTATTTATTTTGTCACATGTGTTCATATTACGTGTTGAAAATGACGTGCTCGTGAACACTGGCTGACTCATTTGTGGGAGGCGGGTGGGGGACGAATCAGTAACACTACTCGAAATAAATTATGAATAAATTTTCCACCTCCTAATGCAATAAATTAAACTGTATAATTTTCGGAGTCCCAACTAACTGTGAACACACACACACACTCGCTACAGTGCTACAGTTCCTTTGCAGTAGATGGAAAACTGTGCGTTTCCTAATCTAATTATCAAACTCACAAGAGCGCGCGCGGGCGCATGGGTTTAATTTAATGATTTCTTTGTGTATGTGTGCTAGAGAGGAGATTATTAACGCAGATACAATGCGCATGCGCGCCTACTTACTCCCGCACGCACACTTTTTCCCATTTGACACTAATGAACGTTTTATTAAAATAATTAGGTTCACCTCCTCTCTCTCTCACTCTCTCTGTCTCTTCCCCCTCACTCCCCTCTGTACATACAAAAAATATAAATGTATATAATTGCTTTACATTAGTTCCATTTTTTAATTAAGCGAATTACAAAAGCATTATTAGGTTGATTTGAACCGTGGTCGGGTTAATTTTAATAAATTTAATTATTCTCAAAGCGTATTACACAGTCACGTGACTTGTTAAAGTGTTCACCTTACAGTGACGTAACGTAATTACAAGCGCATGCGTTGCAGTATAGGCCTAGCGTGGATCGTGGCCGCGACTTGTGTACTAAAGTCAGTGCGCGTGTACCTTATCGTAGGGTCTCAGACTCGTTGCCTCTGACATAAGCAGGAGGACCACAACGAGAATAACTCGTTTGAACTTAATCTCATCCTTCTGCAGATGGTCGGGTAACTTTTCCCGCGACGAGGAACTAATCCGTAAGTTACAGCACAGTATACTGTATGTGAAATAATCGAGAAGCAAAAGTTATGACTTGCGGCAGGGACGCACCGACTAAGATAAAGATATTTCTGGATGGACAAAGTATAGGATAAGTGGGAAATTGTCCGACTTATGCAGTATAATCACTTAAGATGGTTTGAGTAAAGGAGATATTCTGAGTAGAACTGGACAAGAGAAAGCCGCAGCCAACAGCCAGAATTATTTTAAGTATGGTGCTAAATGAGTTTATTGAAAGTATGGTGAATTGACAAGTTCAGTAATGAAAAGTTTTTGGTAGAGTAGGTGAAGGAAAAGTAATTTGGAAAAATGTTCTAAAGCGAACAGCGATAATTATTATTACTGTAAAGAGAATGTAATGTATTAGCTGCTTTGGATCGACAAGGTAAGTAATACAGTGGCCCAGAAAGTTCTCGGAAGACTAGGGGAAGCAATAAAAGTATGAAGAAATACTGTAAAGTGAAAATCGACATTATCGAAACAAGGAATTATCAAAACAACAATTTCTTGGCGGTCACATTGAAGAGTGGCAATATGGCTACATAGTGAGATCAGTACTCCGGAAAGTCAATTAATCGTCGTCGTCTGTCTGTGTATCCAGGTTTAGGCATTTCTGCCTGTTCCGAACTTCACCATCTCAACCTCGGTCGACCCACATTTCTTCTTCCATGTGGGCCATAATCCACTGTTGTCCTAGATATTCTATCTGGAGGCAACCTAACCCCATAAATATAATCCTATTCCGACCCTAGTCATGAAGTTTCGCGTCAAGTTACCAGGCTGCTGCACACCCACAACCTGGAGTGAGTACAAGAAACATTCATCTCGGGATGTTCTTCACCTAGAAAGACGCCTTCACCTCGGCTAGTCATGAAGTTTCGCGTCGAGTTACCAGGCTGCTGCACACCCAAAACCTGGAGTGAGTACAAGAAACATTCATCTCGGGGTGTTCTTCACCTAGAAAGACGCCTTCACCTCGGCTAACCAACCCTCTCTGCCCGGTTGCAGTAGGCTATGTTCACCATTATAGGTTTCTCCTCCTGTAACTAGATATATATGCCTTGCTACCGATGCTCACCATCCTGCCAAGCCAAAAACCCAAGATTACCTCCAGGATGCCTTCACAAGACCCCTATCTCCCCGTCTCTCGTCTACTTACTGACCCTGATACTAGTACTCAGTACTAGTACAGTATAATCATAATATTCAGTACCAGCCGTACGTCTGAATTTCTTCAGCGGTCGTAAAGAGTATATCATTCCACGTGTCTGAGAAATTTCTTTTCAGACACTTGAATGCGATTGGCCTGGGATTTCGTTAAAGTCCAATTTTGAGACCCATAGAGAAGTGTGCGGAGGACCACCTCCTTGTAGAACTTCAGCTCACGGGTCAGGTCCCGTTAGGTCCCGCACTCGTGGTTGAAGTTATGTTGCTTATTCACCTAGTCATTGTCTGTAATATAAGACACATCACAGCCTAGGAATTCAAAATCGTCGACCCGTTCCAGAACAGTATCGCCCACAACAAATTTTGGCCGAATGGGATCAGGTTGATGAAAAGCTATCAGTAAGCCTTAGTCTTAACTGTGGAAATCTGTAATCCTAAATCCTTGCAGATTCTGTGTAATGAGTCTGCAAGCTGTTTTCCGGATTCGACAGGATAGGGTGGTCTTCAACAGACAAGAACTTGTCAACTGAAGAATTTTCAGTCATGAGATGCTCGGTGACACAGCACGGCTGGTGCATATACTTTATAACCTCGAAATTCACTCTGTCAATTCCCGATGATTTTCTATTTTTACCGCATTGTATAACAGCTAAAATCTCATCTATTGGTATTGGACTATTACAACATTTTTTTTATTATTAGCGGGGGTTCTACAGTCTATGCCGCATCCCGCATTTCGATCGCCATTTCTCCCTATCCTTCCAGTCATCATCTTCAATAGCTCGATCTCTCATATTTTTCCTAATTCCTGTTCTCCATTGTGTTGTCAGACTTCCTTTTCTTCTCCTGTTTTGTGGTGTGTAAGTCAATGCTTCCTTTTCTTCTCCTGTTTTGTGGTGTGTAAGTCAATGCTTTCTTTGGCCATCGCTTCTCCTCCATCCTCGTTACGTGACCATACCATAGCAACTGCCTGGATTCTATTCTTTCTGTTGTTGTAAATACGCTCCCTGTTTTCCTTCTTATATCTTCGTTTCTAACATGTTCATCCTAGAAATATTACACCCTCTTCTTAAGAAGTCCATTTTCACAGTTTCTATCATCTTTTCCTCTGCATCTGAAAGTTACCAGCATTCGCAGCCATAAGTTAAAGTGGGCTCCACAATAGTTGTGTAGATTGTCAGTTGAGTTGAAGTTTCATTTTGTTCGACCAAAGTAATGAGTTTAGCAAACGAATACCCTTTTTTCCCTGTTGTATCCTATTTTTTATGTCATTTTTTTGTTGTTCCATCTTCTGAAATAATGCTTCCCAAATGACTATACAAAATCCCATTATTTATAATTGTTATAAGAAACAATTACCAACAGTGTTTATAAGAAGCAATCGGCTCAAGTGGCATCCCAACAGTGACGTTTCGCAGCACAAAAGTGGCTGGCGGCGCAAAAGGTTGGCCAGCGCCAGCCTAGCTCGTATTACGTTACTCGCCACGTTTAAGTGAGCGTTGACTCCGTTGAATCGACGTGTCGCGAGCGCTCGTGCTTGCCACCTTGTTTGTATTCAAAAGTGTTTTGTACAAGAAAGAAAGAGAAGGGAATATGTTTTTCCATTAATTCGATAATACTAACGCTGCGCGGTTCACAAGTGTTGTACGAAAACTATAGGCGATGAGAGAGAGAGAGAGAGAGAAAGAGAGGGGAATGAGAGAGAGAGAGAGAGAGAGGAGCGGCAAACCGGCTGGTTGTTAATGTTTCAAAAAAGTAATTACCTAACTATGAAATTATGATTATTATTAATTCATCACAGAAAGAAAGAGAGAAAAAGAAGTTGAAAGTGTATTAATTTCTACATAGTTAATTACCGTAGCCCGACGCTGCTCTCTATTAATTTAAAACGAATATTATAAAAGTTATTTATTATCCGGGTTTTTCGTTTTTATTTTCTCATTCTTTTTTTCTGTGTTCTGTCTATTTTCTGTTTTTTTTTCTTTCACTTCTTCTTCTACTGTATTAATTATTTTAATGTGTTGGCATGTACGTGTTAATACTCTGTTTGAACGGATGGATGGATTGTAAGTCATTTATTATAATCCTCCTTTCCAAGTCGCACAGTGCTATGCGCTGGGTTTATTATTCATTAACTGCGTTTCGGTGTCGTCGTCGTCGTCATTGTTGTTGGTAGTAGTAGTGGTATCGTTGTTGTTGTTGTTATTGTTGTTATTCCTATTTAGTGGGATCCTTTCTGTAACTACGATTGTGGTGCCGGTTACAATAACCGTTTTTTAAACAGAGAGAAACAATACAAAACGAAAACCATAAAACGATGACACGAAGAGAATGGTGAGAAAATACAAAGGTAAAGAGAAAAATGACGGATGAAAGAGGAAAGAGAGAGAGAGAGAGAGAGAGAGAGAGAGAGAGAGAGAGAGAGAGAGAGAGAGAAGAATCAACGTGTATGCGCTGTGTAGGGCCTACTCAGTAATTACAATTTCGATGTTGTTCCTACCTAAAATTTACGTATACGTGTATACAGATGGACCATAATTCGCTTGCCAAAAACGCACTTTTGTTGACAGCTTCTACTGACGAATTGTGTTGCAAGTTACAAAAATATGTTGAGTGGGCAGAGAGATGGAGGGTTGCCATCAACGCGCCCAAGAGCACAGCCGTAGTCTTCTCCAGACGCTTAAGCCTCCCCGACAGACTATACGTAGGTGATACTCAGTTGCCCTGGTCTCGAGAGGTTAAGTACCTCGTTGTCCACATCGATCGATGTCTCACCTGGCGAACACACTCCGAGCAAGTACCCCGCAAGACCGCTCATCGCCTATACTCACTCCGTCCCCTGCTTTGCCGCAACGCTATGACCCGCCGCCTAGGGAAACTTATCGTCTCCACCTATGTGGTGCCGATGGTTGCGTACGCGATCCCCGTATGGGGCTACTTGGGCAAGACCCATAAGCGAAAGCTTCAGTCTCTCCTCGACCGAGGATTGCGCTGGGCGTGCAAAGCCCACTATCTGACATCTAATAGAACCATCCGAGAAGCCCTGCATGTTCGTTCCCTGGACGCCACTATACGGACACTGTCCCGAAAATTCTATCGTCGCTCCGCCCGATTCCAGGGCAACCACCTCACTAGCGCCCTCGGTCGCTACCAATCTGTGCCAGGAGAATCTTGGACCCGGCCTCGGCGCACTCTCACCCTCAATTAACTAACAATTAATTGTACACCCACGGCCGGTAGCAGGCCACACCCTAAATCCAGCCTACCTATCGTCCCTGCGGCAGGAGCTCTGTCTGAAGCTCGGGACGCAGTATATCAGCGGGCGACGAGCATGCCCTCCGTCCCGCACAGCCCCTTGGTCAGTTACAAAGTTACAATAATCGTTGTTAGACAGAGAGAAACAATACAAAACGGTAACGGTGACCACACTTTCTCAGTTGGCAAACTGGGACATATGAGACCAGTTGAGTTTGGGGGTGAGAAGGTAGGTTAGGTTACGTCAGGATAGGAGAGAGATATGAGCCATTTCTGGAAACAATGCTGAAAACTAAATATTCTTTTAGTGGAGGTTATATTTGGCGTTAATTATTGGCAAAGTGATTTAAAATTTGGTATCGAAGTTCAGTACATTCGTGCTATAGGTGTATAAAATTCCATTCATTTATATCCATTATTTTCAACGTAACAGTAATTTCTTTAAAATCTCCTGTCGCTAACTTTACAAGCGATTTGCATAAAAACTATTTATCACATATAATTTTTATAAGTTCAGTTTTTTATTTCAAATTTTATCCTGATCAATTTTTAATTAAAACCTTTTTTTAATCTGATTATAAGCAGCGGAGATATATTGAGAAAACCATAAAAACACGATTTTACAACTAATTTTACAACAATTGTTAATAAAAATTATGTTTCCGGCTGATTTGGTGTTCTAAAACTTAAGGTTATATATACTTTCAATGTCTATATAAATTTTCCCATGTATTAACGTACGAAGAGTAAACTTCAGCAGAACATAGATCACGACTGCTATGTTTGCATAAATTAAGCACTATTTTTTGCTTTAAAACGATAAAATATTTTAAAGTCTAAATCCGGGACTTTTTAACGATTTTTCGGGACACCGGGACCTAGGTCCGAAATCCGGGACTGTCCCGAAAAAACAGAGACGTATGGTCACCTATATACGTATGGTACGTATGGTAGATATAGGGAGATCAGAATGACAACGACACGATGGGTCGGCTCCATTGAAGGTGACAAGCCGCCATTCGTGAACACTAGTTGTAGCAACGTGGACCGAAAACGTTAATCTAGTTGTACTGGCGGTGCAATCTGGCGCACAGAAACAGTGCCGGTAAGTGCCGCGCTTTGAAGAACACATTATTACCTCAAAGGCTTCCGGCTGTCATCCTTTTGATGGAGTTAGTATTACGGGCTGTAGAGATATGGAATAACACACAGAGATATAGATGTGTTGTACACAGGACATAATAGCACTGTAACGAGTACCGCGTAGAACAGCTGAGAACATTCTCCACTCCCCCCCCCGTCCAGTGTGGCAGCTGTGGCCTCATTCGAGTAGGTGTTCTAGTGTGTTCAAGGACACTTGAGATAAGCATTAAGCGGGGTGCAGTAAGGAGGGAAAGCTGTACTGGACCTCTGCGCGGCCTATATAAAACCATAGCAGCCGGGTTGTCGGGGCGCATTTACGTGAGAAATGTTTGCTAGCCCGGATCGAGTGTTTGTCGAAGTGAAGAATTGTGTTAATAATTGTGTGGCACTCTATTAACTGACATTGTTATTGCGTGTGGACAAATCAAACTGGAATTATTTTACGAGTTGATTATACTGTAAACTGTTATTTGTGATAATTAAAACTGGTGATTAGTGACTAAATTGGTCTTGTATTTTGTTTTCCACTGTACCATACGACGATCAAATCAGACCTCGTAACAGTGCTTTAAAACTTCTCAGATATTATACAGAATAGGCCAAACAGTCGCTTGGCAAAAGTGTTTCTTAAGGTTCAATCATTAACTAGACACAATTTTAAAACATTTTTGTTGACATTTCGATACTTTTTATACGAAGCCTCGATGTTTATTATGTCATTGGGACGTGGTGTTATACGCTCTAACGTGGTGAAATTATTGTAGAAGGCTTCCGCCGTATGATTAAATTAGCGGTTTATAAAACAGCGTAAAACCTTCAGAGTTGTTCGTGAATGAGTTGCAGTAGGCAATAACAAAATGTTGATCTCGGCATTGTGTTTCATGAATTTCTGTCATTAGGTTTATCAAAAAAGAGTAATACTCGGGCCACTTGCGTGAAGCTGTTCGCAAAAATCGACCACATTTATGGAACGATAATACAACACCTGACACCCCATCGCTTGTTCAAGAATTTTAGGCACAAAGAAATCGTAACGATATTACAGCCAACCATTGTGTTCGCCAGATATATGTCCAATACGATCGTTTCTCAACAAAAAAATAAAAAAAAACGTGAAAGGAAAACGTTTCGCGACTGTTAAAGTCACAAAACAAAAATTGTTGACCAAGCTCAAGGATACACCTAAACGTGCATTCCAGAAGTCTCTGTCCGTGAATGTCATCATCATCATCTCCACTGCACTGCCTGTTCCCTCGACCTCGGACACCCCTGTCGGTTTATAATTCAAGGCAAGTTTGGGAAGGCGATCTTGCTGCATTCTCCCCAGTTGGTATTGCATTCCGTAATTCTGTCCTGTAATTTAAAAATCTGTAATTATCTGTGCATTACTTATTGTCTCGTAACGTGCACCCTTTGACCAACCTGAGAAATTTCATTTTTGCTGATGTAACCTTCCGTCTGCCTCTCTGTGAAAGTACCTACTGCATGTCTCACTGCCATACAGCGCCACCGGTACACCCATAGTCTTATAAAACTTAAGCTTTATTCCGTAAATATACATAAAAAAAAAATATAATTTTTCAAATAAACAAAAGTCGCATAAATTTTTGATCGAATCGCGCGCGCGCGCGCGCGCGTGTGTGTGTGTGTTGGAGACTTTGGATATCTTCTCGCGCGTTTTGATCAAACCCTGTCTGCGTCCAAGTTATCTGCAGTGCAGTGAATACACTGAAGTCTGCAGTAAATACACCTTTCCCTAGGCCTAAGTCTCTGAAGTTTCCCAAACTTCTAGCACATCCTTATTTATTCCCTTTGGCTCTACAATGGTTTGTCCAAGTACGTGCGTCTATACATACAGCAGTATGACAGTTTGAGGTCTGTACATAAAATTGTAGGACGGGTGATTAATCCCTTTGTTGGTAACGCATTTCTTTAGACATTGACTTTATTTACGATTCTCTTATAATTTAAATAAATGAAGTTTTTATAAAATATTAGTTTTAATTTTTGAAAATATAGGTTATCAAATACATGTAAAATAGAAAAATTCTGAGTCCTATAACATAATTCACTTGATCAAAAATTTAACTAAAAGAAACGTTTCTACAAATATAATTTGAATCAATATTTTAAATGAAATTGATGTGTATTTACTGAATTCACACGTTTAAAATAAATTAATATTAAAACTAAGTCTTTTAATATTGTTTAGAAATTTAAAGAACGTTACAATTGATTAAAGTGTGTTTAAAAGTTTATAAATGTCTTCAAAACCTTCATCCATACGGGATTAACGAAAACAATTATTTTCTTTTTGTATTCACTTCTTGGTGTCGGGTACCGGATTCCGTCGCTTGAAGATCTTACCGGGTGTTCCTGCCTTTCTGTGGGTTTCCGTGCCACTGCTCTCATTCTCATTCTGTGCAACGATTGCAGACAGTTGTTGCAACCCTAAGAACCTCGTACAGTTGCTGGACGCGTTGACAATGTCCAACCACGACCATCCTGTTAGAAGATTGGTCTTTCCAGAAGTCGCACAACATTAGCATTGCACACCTTTAGTGGCTGACGTCATGACGCACTGCACAATATGTAATACTGGCATCCTATTGGTGAATAGACAACAGCGTCATTAATGCCAAACCTCAGTGTTAGTAAAGTACAGTGCATAGACTGCGTGCCAAAAACATCCAGTTTCTGTTACGAACACATTGGATACCACGTGGTTACAATTATGCACTGATATGTATCCACTTCAAGCCATGGTTAGAATTAATATTATTTTATTTAGTTAAAATTTAATTATTTATTCATAGTGCTTCTAGACAATCGAAGAATTAGTTACGTCAATATAATCTATCTTCCAACTTAGTAGTTCCCGTAACGCTACATGTTTCGAGAACAAGTTTCTATCATCAGGTGCTGAAAATCCTTATTCTGTTATGGGAACGGTTTGGTGAAATTCAAAACAATCGGTATACAATTTTTTTCAATTAATACACACAACATACACGACACTATGAAAAAGTGCGCACTACTCAGCGTAAACACGTTGACTATCCAGCCGTTCAATGTCCGCGTACCTCACTGATACGTCGTTAAGCAGTTTGATCTTTATGAAGCTTGGCTGCCTTCTATATTTCAAACTCCTCTAAAGCGTCCATGCATCGACCTTTACGGCAGAAGTGCACATGCTTCATACTCTTCGCAAGAAGAATATGAATTATGATTTTCATCGTCGTCGTCACTGTGTATGCTTATAGCCTCTTCCATCTTCGCTGCAGCCGTCTCTTCCACAGATCTTCTGCCGTTTGTAGTCTACAGCACGCTTTACTATCCTCTGGTGATCCATTCTGTAGACGTGCTCCATCCACTATTGCTTTCGTGCTTCTATCTTGTCACTGATGGAGAATATACCCAGTTCGGCACTTACATACGTTCATTACACATTCGATCGCTTAGACGATAACCACTCACGTGACTTAAAAATTCATTTCAGCGGTTTGTATATGGTGCTTTTCTTTCCCAGTCATCATCCATGTTTCACTAGCATATATCAGAACAGGTATTGCCATTACTTTATAGAACTTCATTTTAATATCAGTTCTTGTTTTGTTTTTTAGTGTTCGTTGTATTGTACCACACATCATCTGATATTATTTACTTTTCTGTTCTTATCATCATGTTCATAACTTATGTTCAACCAAGAAAAGCAAAGTGCGATACCTGCTCTAAAGTCTTATCCCCAACAACTATTTTGGAACGTATTGGGAATTTCCCTTTAAAGGCCGTAACCTTCGTCTTGCTTTGAGATATTTTAAAATTATATATCTCACATACACGGTTCAAGTGGTATATCGACTGCTGCAGAGCATCTTCGCTCTTCTAGAGTATCACCTGGTCATCAGTTTATTTATGAATGTGGTAGCAGGATATAAGTTTATTCCTGGATTTACTTCAACTTTCCACTGTCTGATCACATCATCCAAATATATATTAAACAATGTTGGTGAAAGACTGCACCTCTATTAACCATCACTGGGTCAGTTTTCCTCTTCCAGTGCGTATCACAATAGCCGTGTCACAATAAGTTGTTGATCACTCTAATTAAATGTAGAGGATAGCCTCTTCTCTCTAAGATTTTCCATAACATATTCCCTGTTAACTCGATATTATGATTTTCATTTTATCATAATATTATATTCAGCACTTATCATAGATTTGTAAACAATATAAAACATAATTTTAATACAGCTTAACTGATTTTACACATGTAAATTCAGTAAATGTACATTTATTTCATTCTATACAACTGTTTCGAAACTACTATTTGTAAAAATGTTTCTTTTAGTTAGTGAACTAACTTGTTTTTATGTTTTCATATGTTATGTTTCAATATGTTATATTATATATTTCATATGTTATGTTTTTATGTATCATAATAACTAACTAAATGTTTTTAATCAAGTGAACTGTGTTATACAACTCAGAATTTCCTATAATTTTTTTTTACATAAATTTGAAACTAAGTCGCAAGAAAGATTATATTGAGGTAACTAATTAATATATGGCGAGTTGGAGCCCGTATGTTATGTATAACCGTACAGTGTGTCCAAGAACGGACGCAATCTCATTGTTCTTGAACATTATACGTTTCCCACGATACGCGCGCACAGTTCATTCCGACAGTCTTGTCTTGTCGACTGCACTTTAAATCTAAATCCTTAATTTATTGGCAACTTCGTCCTGGATAATTTTATTTTAGGCCATTATGAATAAGGTCTCTTTTTGAACTTTTTGAACACATTTAGTGCAATTCGTGTCACACAGACATGAATGCAGTATATTTCTACTTCTAAATATATTTATTATTGTGTGTATATATACACACACATGTATATATATATACGCCCTTTTTATATACGTATTTTTTATCAAAAACGCGTTTGCTTAACGCGCTTTCCCGTTTTTTTCAAACATTTTGTACGATTATACTTATAAAATTTTAATTATTTTTCTCCTAGCGTGTATGTATGTACAGTATTTTGTAATTTAACTCAGATAGATAAAACGAATCGCTTTTAAATTGATCCTAAAACTCGATTAATTTTATCTGTGTTTTTTTTTTTTTATTTATTAATAGCAACGTATTGGTTTGCAAAGCGTAATGGTTATTACTAACACAGTAAATAATTTTAATTTGGCTTTGGCCGGCTGCGACTGCGTTTCTGTAAGTAGTCAGCCGCGCGCCCTGCACATGACATGTAGTCTCGCTTACGGTGTTCCGGGCCGGGACGCTTATAATTATATACAAAGTTGCTTTATTGAGTTTAGACTTCGCGCGACGTGGCAAAGAGAAAAGAAAGATCGAAGCCGTGGAACCGTGGTTTTGCAGGAGACTCTCCGAAACAACTTGGGTGGTCGAGGAGACTTTGAACGGACTCTAGGTGAAACGAATTTTGCTAAACGCTATAGGCATTAGGAAAGCATGATTTTGGGCACGACACCTTTGTGCAAAATGTTCTTGAAGGTAAGGGTAAGAGAGTTGTTGTTGGGGTAGGGGCGTATTTGCGGGGGCGGACCCGCCCCAAAGGGTTGACAATTTTGATATGAGAAGTTACAAATATTAATCTCTTAATTTGTAGGTTGTTTTATTATTTAGTCAGTTTTATAACACTAAGATAGTACTAGTAACTTTATAACACTAAGATAGTACTAGTAACTTATAACACTATGATAGTACTATTAACTTTATAACACTAAGATAGTACTAGTAACTTTATAACACTAAGATAGTACTAGTAACTTATAACACTAGGATAGTACTATTAACTTTATAACACTAAGATAGTACTAGTAACTTTATAACACTAAGATAGTACTAGTAACTTATAACACTAGGATAGTACTATTAACTTTATAACACTAAGATAGTACTAGTAACTTTATAACACTAGGATAGTACTATTAACTTTATAACACTAAGATAGTACTAGTAACTTTTTTTAAATATACAAACAGGCTTATTACACAGCATCTGCGTATACGTTTGAAATATTTAAATTATAGGAAAGTAAATTCAGTGACCCCCAGAAACGCTGCTAATACAGTGGCCAAAACAAAATCAAGGTAAACTTTAAAACATTTTCAAATAATATGTCTTTTTTTATGTATAAAATTGTATTTGTTTAGCTTCTTTTTTTATTAAAACTGTAGTTATAATTTTTGAATGTAATGATATTGTTTTAAATGTCTTATAAATAATATTTCAATAGTATGTATTTTTACAGTGTTACTACCACTTGCTTCAATGGGATTAACTTTTTGGCCACTTAGAAAACTGTAAATTGATTAGTCTTAACTTGTTTTTTCTGTTATATGTAAGTTATATAGCAGGACCCCACCCCCCAAAGTCAGATTCTAGATACGCCACTGGTTGAGAGTGGCGTACTTCGTCGTACTTGGGGAATGTAATCAGTGTCGGGGGAGGGTGGCGATGGAGAGGATTGCAGGAATATGTGGCAGCAGCGAGAATGCTTTGCTTGTAACTGCGGGAGAGCGGAGCAGAGATACGGAGAACAATACGTTGAATATAATTCATTCCACTGGTAAACACAAAAGAGTCCTCAACTGGTCACTGCGTCGTCCTGTTCAGAAGAATGGTACCGATCATTACCAAAGTTGTTACTTTGTCAACACAGAACCGAACTAGTCGTCGTCACCCCAAGTTTATGCTAAAGTTTTAATTTCATAAGGTGAAACAAGGCAAACAAACGTAAAGTTGGTAATCGCCACCGCCGCAGTTACACCAACTGAAAATAAATAATTTATTTACGTTCTTGTTGTAGTACCGCTCATTATAATGCATCCAGTTCCATTAACAGTGAACAGCGACAACAACAAAACTGGTTTTTATACGGAAAGCAGACAAGCCAGTAAACTTTGGATTTATCTTAATTTCTGCTCCTCTCTATCTCTCTCTTTCTCCACGCACTGTCACTGTGGCTCATTAAAACTTCGGCTTGTAATGTGGTCTGTAATGCGCGTTCAAATATCTCAGTGGTTTCTAAAAGGAAGGTAAAATCGTCTTTGCGTGAGAACCAAATCTTTATTAGCATGCAAACGTGGTAATTTTTTTTTTTTGCGCACACACACACACACACACACGCGCGCATATATATATATATATATATATATATAATCTATTGACGCATTTGTCGATGCACGTTTAAGATTACCGTGTTACCAAAATTGGTTGTCGCTTGATTAGCGAATTGATTACGTATACTGAAGAAATCACACCAGCCTTCTTCCGCAGCCAATTCAGTTTCTTCTTCTTCCTTCTCTTCTTCTTTTTCTTCCTTCTCCTCCTCCTCCTCCTCCTCCTCCTCCTCCTCTTCTTCTTCTTCTTCTTCTTAGTCGAGTGATCGTCAGAAACGTATAAGATGTACTCACCAAAGTATTTTATTGACTGGTGAATTCGTCTGTCGTACTCTTTATGTAATGTGTTAAGGATACGGTATTGTTTGTGTGGTAATGTGTTTGATGTATTCACGTGTTTCTTTCTCCGATTGCGTCTTTGTGTGTTATATTGATGTGTTAATGTCAAGTGAAGTGTATCCATTCGAAACCCGTGTCTGCATCAGGGTGTCCAACTCTTCTTATTCGTGACTTTCCCGGTAGATGTAGAGCTCTATGTGTACTTACAAGTACCATCTGTAGCCGCGCAAACATTGATGGGGAACACGGTGGTAAATCTCTCTTTGTGTGTGTGTGTGTGTGCGTAATGCAAATCTTTTTAGTTACCATTAAATTATATTATAGTAAAAATGTTAATAACCTCCTGACGACTTCAGGGTCAAGCCACGTTTATGCCGCGTTCAGAGCTTCAGGTGACCTCCCGCCGCGGGGACAACGACAACTGGAGGTTTTTAGATGTGACCTGCTACCGGCCGTGGAGTTTCTATCAGACGATGTGTAATTCAGGGAGAGAACTCGCCGAGGACGGGCCCAAGATTCACCTGGCTCAAATGGAACTGACGGAAGGTGCTGATTAGGAGTTGTCCTTGAAAAGAGCATTGCGGCGCAAGAACTTTCTGTAAAACGTTCAGGGAACGAACACGTAGGGCAGTCAGGATAGTCTGGTTGGAAGTGCAGGCCCAGCGCAAACCTCGGTCCATGAGAGAAACTGTAGATTCCGCTTATGGGGTTTTGCCAACGGGCTTTGCCAGCGTCCTGAACCCACCCACCCACCAGGACCTTTCAACCCTTACAATAACAAGAGCCAATAACAAGAATAGCATGCCAGTTTTGGTTCGGGAGGGATTTCTCCCTTAACCCTCCTTCAAAGAGCCTTTCCATTATCCACCAACGTGTCCCGGACAGGCAACTGGCAACCGAAAAAAATAAACCTGTATTCTTGAATATTGTTCACGTAATGACAGGTCATGCGTAGTGCGGATGTTTATTAACACATTTTTTGTATTTCTCAGAAAGCTGTGCCGCTACGGTATTCTGCTGCGTTCCGACTTCAGTACAGCCCTGCTTGGTATAACAATGAAAACCAGCATTAAGGAACGTCAAAATTTGATTAAAATTCCTCATGATCATTATGAACGGGTGGGTACGACACACGAAGGGAAAGTAAACTGTGGCCATAATCACTATCTTTCAAAACGACTTTTCGGTAGTCTTGTCTCAAGTGTTTACGTTTTAGTAATTGGGGGGGGATGTGATTGGGTAAAATTGGAGCAGACGGGGGGCCGCATATCATGTAGCCTATAACCCGTTGACGACAGAACATAAATACGCCTCTGACTAACCAGTCCGTAGCAGGACTTACCGAAGAGGTTGTTCTGCTTTTGTCAGAATCAGCATCCAACTTGGAGCAGATCAAGTACCATCCCGTTCCGTTGCTACATTGTCACTGTATTCCAATAATACAGACAAATACGGTTCGCTCGCATCTTTCATATTTATGTAAGTTTAGTTATTTTTTAACTGTTATTTTTTTAGGTTGGGGACGTTTTCTTATTTTGTCACATTTTTTCCTTGCAACGCCCCCAGCCTTTTGTGTCCCAGTGTGCCCGTTTATACTGTTCGTCAAACAACCCCGTACTGCGATTGCGTAGGTGGTAACTGTCGGTACCACACGCGTGGTAGCAACAATGAGTTTGTCGGCGGCGTGACATTCAATAAGCAACAGAGTTGATACAGATGATGGGCTGTTTTGCGGGCTACTTGTTCGGAATGTATGCTTCAGAAATGATCTATCATCATTATCATCACGGATTAAACCAAGGATGGTTTGTTCCGGTCTCAAATAGGCAAAGGTTAGAGCTGGTCACTCAGCGCTTCCTCGGACGTCCCACATCTCTCCGTCCCCTCGGCTTATAGTTCCAGAGTTGTTTGGGGATGCGGGAGACATTCATTCAGCAAAGATGTTCCCACCTATTCAGCCGATACTGGGCGATCCTCTTGAGTATACTCATAATATTCAGTTCTGCCGTATATCCGTACGGCTAGTCCTTATTTGAGACAGTTCAGTAGAGAATATGTCCCCTGGATATGTTACTAGCACAGCGCAGGGTAAGACTTATGGTAGGGCTTCCACCTTCAGGCTTAACGTCCAGCCCGATTTTCTGTCTGGGTGTTCTCCCATTAACTGGCTGTCTTACCAGACTAAAGAGACCAATTTTTTCCTGTTGAGATATCCATAAGGGTGTTTAATGTGGTAGTTTCTCCTTGCCTCCCACATCCTACGTCGTCGACCAATGGAAGGTCATAGGGGCAATTTCTCACCCCAAGGGCAAGAGGGTGCCCTAACCTCTACTTGACAATGACAAGGAGAGATGGGACAGCTTATACCGGCTGTCACTCGGTCTCCAGAGCCACGTTAGCCACCTGTAGGTGTTGCCATTCCCCACCACTTGGAGGTGCGGTTGGATATTTCCTTTCATCAAGAAATGAGACCATAAGGCATTACTCACCCTCTCCAGTACTTTGGGGGGCATAAATAATCTATTACAACAATATTTTTAAAAATCATATAGTCAATCGGCGGAAACGTTTTCTTTTCCTCGATTACCTGTTCTTCATTTGGGTGAGCTGTGTCACTTCCACGCGCTCTCATAATTTATAGAAACCAGCGACTCCCGTAGTACGATCAGAATAGTGAAATCATTTTGAAAACGAGTCTGTAAAGTCGGCTTTTTTGTAATTGTTTGAAGTGAAACTAATTTTCGTTCTTGATGACGAACATGAAACGGATCGTTCGTGATGACGAACATGAAACGGATCGTTCGTAATGACGAACATGAAACGGAGATGACGCACAATGAGGAGGTGAAAACGCGAAAGTCGAACAGTACTTGTCTGTTTCATTAATAAGCATAAATATTAAAAATTAGAAATAAAAGTAGATGGCTACATCTACATTAAATGGAATCGTGTGGAATAAGCAAATTACAGCACAAAGTAAAACCAAAACATTTAAAACCATTGTTAAAAGTATCATGACTTACGGCTCAGAAGTTTGGACTACTAATAAACACACAAGAACAAAATTAATGACAGCAGAGATTTTGGAGACGTTCGGCAAGAGTATCCAGATGTGAGAAAATTAGAAGTGAAGTCATTAAGGACGGAATGAATGTAAAAAATTCAATTGTTGATTTTATCCAAACAAACAAAAATTACAATGGTATGGACACACGAAAAAATGGCACAGGGAAGATTCCCAAGGAGAGTTATGGAATGGACCCCACCAGGAAGAAGGAAAAGAGGAAGATCACCTATCACCTGGATAGAAGAAATTCAGACTTTATTGAGGGAACGAGAAGTTGAAGATCTTCGGATGGACAAGCAGCAGTGGAAGGTGAGAATTCTGTAATATTTGGTTCCGGAAAATGTGTAAACATTGTACAGTCGGAAAAAATAATAAGAAGAAATAAAAATGAAAGGATTAATGAAATTAAAAACTTCTTCTGAATAACAAAAAACAAAAAATCAGAACATATAAACTATAATCGAAAGTATATGCCTATTGCCTATATGGAGCAGAACTGTGGGAAGTTAATAAAAGAAATAAATCCATAATAAGAGCTATGGAGATGGATTACTGGCGGAGGTGCTGTAGACTAACAAGACTAGATAGAGTGAGAGATGTAGAGATAAGACAAGCGATGGGAATCGACCTTGACATTATAGAAACAATAGAAGCAAGAAGACTGAATTGGTTTGGACACCTAAAAAAAATGTCGGATGAGAGATGCCCAAGGAAGGAAAGGGAATGGACTCCACCCTCTAGAAGAAAAAAAGCAAGACCTAAACATCCATGGAAAATGGACGTCGAAGATGCAATAAATGCAAGAGGACTTACAGAACAGTACTGTTTAGACCGGCGCCAGTGGAAGCTAAGATGCGAGAGGCGGCGCCAGCCGTAATTAAATCGCCAAAAAAACTTCTTCTTCTTCACCTCAGGGTTCAAGCTTACGGCCATTTCAGTCCTGCCATCTTCTTCTGGGCGTGCCTATATGTCTGAAATCCGTTGGCAGCTCCTGTGCTAGCTTATGGGTGTGAGACAATAACAAAGGCATCGTATACAAGCGGCTGAAGTGAAGTTCTTGAGACGAGTGGAAGATTGTTTCCTCCGCGGACAAATTAGGAATGAAGATATAAGGACTGAGTTGTGGATACACAGCATGTGAACAATACGACTAGACAGTGCTTGTTGCAATGGAAACAGCATATAGAGAGGAGGCGCGACGTTAAACCAATAAAACAGTAATCAAGTTCAAGTTCTTAAGCTTCCACGGCCGACGTCGACATTGTTAAATTGACTGCTACTAGCGGGGCTGTTAAGCCGTGATCTATAGTTAAATCGTAGTGGAATTTGAAATCATACAATCATTTCAAAAGAAGACTTTTTAATAAGAATATAAAACTTGTTGTCAATAAAACTCTGATAAAAACATTTATTAACTTCTCCTTCTGCACTTCGAGTATTGGGGACACATTGCCTGTTACGGTACCCATCTCTTTTTTGACCTTCCAAGACTTCTTTTTACTGATGGTATATTTTGTCAGACTATAACTGGAATACTGGCTGGGTCCATTCTGTTCATGTGATCCACATATTTGCTTCTATAATCTGTTACACTGCCCTGCAAACTGTATACTTGCAATTCCGTTCTTATGTCCGCTTTTGTTATCCTGTCTTCTCTCCTACACAGCTCATCCTAGAGGAATTTCATCTCTACTGCCTGTATGTGATTTTCTTGTCTCTAAGTAAGAATCCATGACGCACTTCCATAAAGCAATGTTGGCATTCCAATCGTTTTATGCAACATAATACTTGTGTCTAGAGTTAAAGTGTTGACCAAACTTAATTGGTTTTGTTTTCAAGATCCCTGTCGAATCCATAGGCTATGTAATTTCGCACCCGAGGAAGTTAAAACGCTGAATCTGTTCGATGGACTCTACCTAACACGACTATTTTTGTCTTAACTGGCTCGTTTCCCTGGGATGCCATTGTTTTTGTTCATTTTTCTCTTGGCGTGAGAGTTTAATGACGTAATACTTATAGATCTCATTTAGTTAATATATTCCCATTTAATATATTCCCATTTAGATATACTTTCTGTTTCTGTTATTAGGTGTACACCGTCTGCACATGCCACCACGCAGTCTTATGCTTCCCTTGAATCTCGTTTTCAATTCCCTTAAAGCATCGTCAATATAAATATTAAAAGGTGTTGGAGATTTACAACACCCTTGTCTGACCTCATTCCATTGGTTTCCTTCCCATTAATGCATAATTGGTTCTTTGCGTCTTTGCGTAAACTGCGTACTGACATATTAACTAAAACTTGGGCAATGTCAGAAAACTTGTATATCTGATGATGATAGTTAATACTATTGAAACACTGTAATATCTACAAAATAGTCATCATCATCATCATCATCATCAACGTCATCTTCACGGATTACTGGTCATCCACCGCTTCCTCGGACGTCCCACACCTCTCCGTCCCCTCGGCTTATAGTTCCAGAGTTGTTTAGGGATCCGGCAGTCATCCATTCGGCAAAGATGTTTCCGCCAATTCAGCCGAGACTGGGCGATCCTGTCGATTATGCTCATAATATTCAGTTCCTGCCGTATATCTGTGTTTCTTCTATGATCATGGAGAGTATACCCTGCTACGTGCCTGAGAAACAAAATAATAAAAAATATATTCTTGTACAGAAAGTTTTGTTATTATTAATAATATACAATATATAATATATATGTACTGTATATATATAATATACAAAAATATATATAAAAGAAAAAATGGGCAAATATTAATATCAGAAAAGGATGAGAAACTAGGTAAACTAGTTAAGAAGGTAGTTGTTGAGGAGGATATGGGGAACTGCCCGGTGACTGAGCCGTTGTAGTCGTGAACTGTGTGAAATTCAAAAGGAGCCACCGGCAACCCATTTTGAGAAATCGATGAAGTTTAAGTGAACTGCCCACTTTGTCCACATGAAGGAAAACAAGGCGTAAAGTATAACCACAATGGACAATGGGGCACCCGGCTGCTTGAAAACACAGAGGGAGACCCTAACTAAAGTGTGGTCAAATGCAGTGGAAGATGATCGTTGAAGAAGGTGGACAATCGCAATGAATAATGTTGACTCCAAACAGTGGCCAGTGATGACATGATTTAGAGGTAACCTTAGCTCACACAGGGTTGCAGCGCCAAACGACAAGACTCGGATAAGAATAAAGTAGAATTTATTTCAATTTTCTATTGTAGTGTACTTATTGTTCATAGCCTAAAGGTACCATACATACCATTTTGCAATAAAATTTTTATTACTCACATTCTTAAAAACGATCGATTTCGGTCATAGACTATCGTGAGGTCATATACAGCACACTTGCGGTCACAACATCGTAAAACAGCCACTATTTACAAAAACGAATTCGTAGAATTGATTAATGAACGTGATACGTACGTCGTTGTCCAAAGTTTCCCGAGAACTGATTTTCTTACAGTGTTTATGTTTACATTCCGTTCTATATATTATATCAGCTGATTACTGTTTGTTGAATTTCTTTTTGCCACAATATTTCAAATGTGATACGACTTTTGAAGTCCGTCATGATGTTCAGTAGATTTTCCTGGCCCTCTTCTTTTACATGTTTGTATATTCGGTATTGTTCATATATATATTACCTCTTACTTCATCATGTATGGTACATTTAGGCTATGAACAATAAATACACTACCATAGAAAATTGAGGTTATAGGTACCGTTAGTAAACAATAAGTATGAATAAGTGTGTGTACATTACAAATACATCACATTATCATTAGATTTTATTTGTTTAATTACTTTGAAGGGAGTTTTATGAAGTGATTCTATATCACTGGCAGATGTATTAATGCATATCAAAAGGAGAGAAAAAATTGAGAGGAACCGTAAGTAAAGACGCCGTGAGATGTAAAAAGGGAAGGGAAGGGAAGGGTGAGAGAGAGAGAGAAGTTGGGGGGGGAAGAGAGCGAGAGAAAGAGCGTCTGAAGGGAATTTAATGTTTGACATTAAAAATGAACACCACACACGGGATTTAGTAGCTCTGATTTATTATAACTCCACTGTACTCCACCCAAGGGGGAAAACTGAGAACTGCACTCACACTCACGCTGTGCTGTGTGTGTATGTGTTTGTACGCGTTTGAGTGTTAAAAATATAATCATTAATTAACACTCAGCACAACAACTCGGCGGTTAAAAAGCGTTATCAGGCTGTGTGTATGTGTGTGCGTGTGTTTTATACAGGTTTATACTGGCTTAACGGAGAGTGTTGAGTGCATTTCGGTTTTTGGTAGCCAGGTGTGTACAGTACCGTATGTCGTAGTTGTGCTTTGTATATTGTAAAGGATTTTCCAATATGGACGGTCGAACTTTAAAGGTACCCGGAAAATCCTTATACCAGTTAATGGTAACATAAGGAACATTTTCTCAGGATCTACTTGCACTAACTGTATCAAATGTTTTGTACTATCTAATGGATCCTTGTTACATATTTTAACGGCATTGTTTTTAAATTGAAGTTTTAGTTCGCCCAAAAAAATTATTTCCTCATGTACGTTAAATGTAAGAAAAAAATTGACTTTATAAATAAAATAAAATTAGTTCTACAGCTTATTTAAAAAAAAAAAACTCTTTCAAATATGTGTCTTTGTACAGTAAATATCCTGTAAAATGTTTAACAAGATTGGTTAAATAATTTTTGAGAAAATATTCCTTTTCCTGAAAAAAATTGAATCTGTGGAAAACAAGAAAAACAAAAAACGTACTTTATAATAACTTTATAATTCAGTTAACTTAGAACATTCCTGGATTATTGTCTGAGCAACCACTAAGTTCTTCTTTTTGTTTTTATCTTTTTAGTCTTCTTTGCTGTCTTGCCTTCTTTCATACTCTGATTTAGCTTTATCCAAAGCGCGTATCCTTTCTTCATCAAGCACTTTCAATGCGTTAACCATCTGAGAACCAGGATTAATTCCCAGTTTCTCAAAAGCTAAGCATTTAATAGCATTGCCATCATTGTAGCATGCCACTGCATCTAAAACACCAAATTGAAGTGTCACTAGGGCCACAAATGTTGATTTTGGAATGCGTGTCCAAATTATGTGATTCACGCTCTCACTCATGTTTTGAGTTCTCCCATGAAGGAATTTATTTTGAAGATTTTCATTAGATAAATCTCTAAAAATAGGTTTGATTTGAGACATAATTGCAGGTGACAAACTGTGTTTGTGACTATATTCTGTTTTGTCATGCATCGACCTGTTGTACTTGCACCATGAGCTGGGACCAGTAGGGCACAGTCCATGAGCTGGTTCAACGTCACTCGATACTGTATGGAAATATATTTTTAAAATGTATTTATATACGAAAAAAGCTTTAAACCCCTATATATTATGTATTGCTGTAAAGAGAAAACCTTGTATACTTATATTTTATATTAGCTCGAGATCTTGTTCACTAAGCAGTCTGTTTTCAGTAGATTTTTTTGGGATTATTGTTTTTCCTACCTTCCTCTTTTTTTTTTTTTTTTTTTTTTTTTTTTTTGAAGCGGAACTCCGAAAAAGGTTAAGTTTTGTACTGCTTTCAGGGCTATAGAATAATGAGGGCCTGGTACTGATTTTTGCTTTCAAATGAAGAAGCTGTAATTTTCAGTTTTTCGTTGGCAAAATCCAGACCAACATTGCGATTCTGCGAAAAATAAAAAAATGAACGATAGTAGTTAAGATAAAGATTAGTGCTGGTGTTTGATTTTGACAAATGTTTAGTTTTGTAGTAGGGCTGATGAGGGGCACAATTTAAAAAGTAGTGGTAAATTTGTGTAATAATTAGGTTTTTCTTTTCACATATTTTTTCGGTAATTTATTTTTGGATCCAAGAGGTTCCGGACCGCCGTTCCGGCACTTTCCCCCTGAAATCAAGCCCTGAGTATGAGTGTATTTATTTGTAACGATAAATGTTTAAGTTAAGAAATAAAAAAAAAGAATATATAAAAGTACATCGAGGCCTGTACTGACGTATGGAGAGAGGCAAGGCACAAGTCAAGAACCACAGCAGAAGTCGCCTCACAGTGTTTTCTCTGCTTCACACTAGCAACTACTCAGCTTGAACGTGGACATTCCTGCTTTAGTGGCTGCAGAAGATCGACCTCAGATTTTACATTGAAGATTTTATATAAATATCATCATCATCAACCGTGGCTTAACAACCCTTGGTGGGTCTTGGCTTGCTCCAAGTGTCGATTTCATTCCTCCCTATTGCACGCCTTGGCTTTCCAGTTTCATATGTTCAGCTTTCCGAGGTCCTCCTTTATCTGGTCTTTGAATCTGCTTCGGGGTCTTCCCCTTTTTCTACTACCCATTGGTTTCTGGTAGAAAATATGTTTCGTAGACTGTCCTTCCTCCATTCTCTCTATATGTCCAACCCACGTTAGCTTGGGTATTTTTATTAGCCTGACAATGTCCGGCTATTTGTAAAGATGGTATAGTTCATAACTATAGCTCTTGCGCCACGTTACATTTTCTTGTACTTCTCTAAATATTGTTCTTAGAATCCTCCTTTCACAGCAACCTAGAAGTCTCTCGCTATTGTTTGTCACTGTCCAGGTTTCTGAAGCATATGTCAGCACTGGCCTGATAAGTGTTTTGTAGATTTTGCATTTCGTGCTTCTTGAGATGAAGCTAGATGTCAGATGCTTTTTTAATCCATAATATGTTTTATTTGCGAGATATATTCTTCTTCTTATTTCAGTGTTCATGTTGTTAGTGCTGTTTATCTG
This sequence comes from Magicicada septendecula, assembly GCA_034769895.1. NCBI lineage: Eukaryota > Metazoa > Arthropoda > Insecta > Hemiptera > Cicadidae > Magicicada > Magicicada septendecula. The sequence goes on along the minus strand of CM068374.1, from coordinate 405,864,095 downwards.
GGAGCCAAGATATATGAACTCTTTTACTGCCTCTATATTTTTTGTGCCTATTTTATATAAACATACAGTGTTTAATATCTTTTTATATCTCCATTGTTATACTGACTAATGAACATTGTACCGTTAAAAGTGTGTTGTAAAGTATTTTATTCTTCGTATTGTTTAAATTAGCAGCCATCCTTACTATTTCTTTTATGAATTTGCTAACTGCTATAATTTTTTATTGTTCGACTAAGCTTTTCGTCATTACTGACATCTTCAGGTCCTAAACAACCTTGTTTAGGACCTGAAGATGTCAGTAATGACGAAAAGCTTAGTCGAACAATAAAAAATTATAGCAGTTAGCAAATTCATAAAAGAAATAGTAAAGTATTTTAGACAGAGAAATATCAGATAAAACCAAGGTTACCCTGTCTGAAAGCCAACTTAATAATGCGAAATCCCATTTTGTCACGCATTTCATATATATTAATTTAATATAGTTTTTATGTATATAAGCCAAGTCCCTTTATTTTCTTTTACGAAGCTGCGTATACTGTCACCTCTCTTGTAGTTCTTCGTCATCGTTTTCTGCTTCTTCCTTCCATCCGTATGAGTAAGTATGAGGTGTTGACATCCGTTCCTGTCGACATACACAGGATATCTTTTTCTAAGACTCCTTACCTCTCTTTTCATTTTATACTTATAATTTAAAATTTGCTGAGACAGTCTTTCATCTTCCATTCTGATTATACGGTCCATCCACTTTGGCCTTACTTCTCAATTTCGTCGCTGTCACAGAATATACTCAAGTCTCTTCTTATAAAGAGGTTTTTAAGCCTGTCTGTTCTCGTGCACATGACTCAGAAATCTCATCTCCGTATCTTGTATGTCAGATATAATCTTTCCAATTAATACCCGCGTTTCCGAACGATATAAGAGATTCAGTACACCCATAACTTAATAAAGTCTCATCTATGTGTTGCATATCGCTCTTATTCCCAGTATTCTTTCAGTCCTTCTGGAAATCACCTAAAACTTGAGTAAATCCTCTCGATATCCTTGTCAAATTCACATGCAAAGTGACTTCCCGGGTAGTAAAAATGAGACAATTTTTTGTACTTTGCAAAATAAATTTTACAATAATCAGCAGTAATTCATATTCTGTTGCGTGATGTTGAATTTGGGCCCCTTCCTGCTAATCATTTAGACATTCAAGCCGTTACTCCGTACGAATACTTTTCAGGACCAAGTTAAATATTCAGTGGATGTTGCTGTAGGCCTTTGCTTTAGCTCCAATATGCTTTTGCAACGACTTATTAACCTCACGCTACGGAGGGTCCTTGAACTTTTCCAACCTGTTCGACAGTGTAGAGTACACAAATTTGAGGTGGATATTAGAGTCATGACGTCATCTTTCTGAGTTTCATTTGTTAGAGATAATTTTTTTTCCCTGTCTAACAATTTTCTCCCCTGAATAAATCCTCTATCCGGACTGCCTCCATCGTGATTGTTTCTCCGTTTCTTGGCGTTTCGATCTGGGATTATCCTCAGAAGCTGCGAGTGGCGTTGGAAGCCCCTGTTGTCAGGCGTTCCACACAGCTTCTGACGACGATCCCAGGTTACAGGGAGAGGATTTACCCATCGCCTAGAGGTTTCTCCTGCGTTACTCTGTTCCGGGCCCTTCCCTTTCTTTCGACATTATGCTTTCCAGGTCCTTATATTCTTTACAGCATATGATGTGATTACGTGTAGTAGGTGCAGGTCTCTTGTTAGCATATAATCTTGTTGTCGTTAAGAGGCTGCAGGCGAGCGCTGCTGTGCATGTAACAATAGCGTACGAATTTCTTGGCCGCCGCTCTTTGTTTAGCGAACCTATCGATAATTGATGCAGTAAATTAGCGGTGTTTTGGACTATTAAAATTGGCGGAAACAATTAACTGGTAGGCGCCAAATTGGAGGAGGAGGAGGAGGAGGAGGGAAGGGAGCCAACATAGCCTTCGGTAGAAATCAAAGAAACTGGACGAAGGTAAATAATTACCGCGTTAATTGCGTGGCCTTTGTACTCGAGCCGAGTCGGGTTTTTGTGTCTGCGTACGGGATAATCGCCGTAATATGGAATACGGAGCGAATCGGATCTGTTGGTCTGTTGCCGCGGAGTACACTTGCCTTCAATAAAATCTTGAGAAGCAGCATTTTAAGCCAGTCAGCGAAGTTCACGTTTTATACGGCCTGATTAGACCAGTCCCGGCTTATGGCTGTGAAACCTGGACCTTTATAGACCGCCGATGAAGCTACTGGACAGATTCGAAACAAAATTGTTTAGGAGGATTGCAAGCCAACATGTGAGAATGGGACATGGCGGAGAAGAAGAAATAGAGAATTGCGTGTAGCATATATGATGATTTCGTCATTACCTCTTCCGTTAAGACACAAAGAATGAAGGGCCTAGGTTATGTCCTGAGAACGGAAGACAGCAGGACAGTCAAAATGGTGTACAAGGTTTCTCCTAGCGGAGTCCGACCTAGAGGACGGCCTGGGAGTCAGTGGAGAGACAGTGTCCTGAGTGATCTCAAGCAGCTGAGGATAAACATTTCCCTAAGGACCGATATGGAGGCACAACAAATATAGAGGCAGTAAAAGAGTTCATACTCCCAGATAAACAAGCACTAACGACATCAACACTGAAATAAGAAGAAGAATATATCTCGCAAATAAAACATATTATGGATTAAAAAAGCACCTGACATCTAGCTTCATCTCAAAAGCACGAAATGCAAAATCTACAAAACACTTATCAGGCCAGTGCTGACATATGCTTCAGACAACTGGACAGTGATGAAAAATAGCGAGAGATTTCTAGGTTGCTGTAAAAGACGGATTCTAAGAACAATATTTAGAGGAGTACAAGAATATGGAATGTGGGACAGGCGCTATAATTATGATCTATAGCATCTTTACAAAAAGCCGGACATTGTCAGGCTAATCAAAATACACAGGCCAAGGTGGGTTGGACACATAGAGAGAATGGAGGAAGGACAGCCTACAAAACATATTTTCTACAAGAAACCAATGGGTAGTAGAAAAAAGGGAAGACCCCGAAGTAGATTCAAAGACCAGATAAAGGAGGACCTCGGAAAGCTGAACATGAGAAACTGGAAAGCCAAGGCATGCAATAGGGAGGAATAGAATCGATTCTTGGACCAGGCCAAGACCCACCAAGGGTTGATGATGATGAAGGACGATATGGATGGAAGAAAAGTTTGTATTCAAGTTATAATACGTTTATATATATTCAAGTTTCAAGTTTGTATATTTTATTAGAGTATATGTTAATTAAATTTATATTAATTAATATAGGCCTAATATATTATATATTAATTTAAAATATACAAAAAGGACAAAAAGCGAATATTTGGGAAAATCTTAATATAGCGTATACAAACACAATAACAATAATTTACAAATTAAAGAACAAACTCAATAAAAACAAAACAAGATCTGTTTAAAATTATAAACTTATTAAAATTAATTTAATATAAAAATATAATATGTTTCCAATATAACCGACAAAACAGCTGATTGAGTAAATAAACATTAAAGCAATGGATAACTAAAATCAAATTAAATCTGTCATTTCTTTTACATTAAAAAAAGCCGTTTTTTTTTTATTGAAATCGAATCAATTCAATTGTTTGTTTATTCACTTATAAACCTCTGATGATACTGATTTAACCAGTGAAACATGTATAAGGTGCGTAAAATACAATATAATTTTACTTCCAGAAATAGTTAATATTTGGAGAACTATTCATAATTATAAAAACCTGCAAGAAATACTTAAGACTTACTTACTAAAGAAAGCTTTATTAGAGTCGTAAAAAAATCTAGTGTGTTGAATTTCCAAGTTCTTTATTCAGGCAACGCATGTCAAATTTAAATTACTTCAGTTTGCCATTGGATTGAGTAAACACCTTATACTCCAATGTAACAGGAAAGAAAGGAAGAGGAAGAGGAAGAGGAAGAAGAAGACAGAATAGGTATTGAGTAGTTGGCTAATAGAAGCGGCAAGAGCTTGTTAAAAGTCAAACGTATCGTCCACGATAGAAGGGAATTTAGGCAAATGGCTGAAGTACCTGCGACGCTGGACAGCAGAAGACGAACTGGTTTCCTGTAGTCAGTGCCGGATTTGCCACTAGACCGACTAGGCCGCGGGCTCAGAAGGGGCCGCAAGCTACAGATACTTTTTTTAACAGAAGTAGTGTATTTTTATAAAATTAGAACTCACTTTGATTTATTTAAGTATGATTTTTTTGAAATTAAATGATCATTTTTGTTAATAATACAAATGGAAGACAGTTCTTATTTTAATATTACAGTTCTTATTAATTTAATATTTTAATATGAAATAAATATTCAAGAATAAAGTTCAAGCTAGATTCTTTTGAGCTCGCTTTAGATTGAGCAAACGTTTTAATCACCTCACTGAAATCAAGTACTTGCAGAAAGTCACTTTCATTGAACAAGAGGGCTACACCGATGACTCATAACCAGAGAAAACAGTTTGGAAAGCACTTCTATTATTTATGTACAGTTTTACCATAATTTCTCGCAAACAGGCGCCTGTGTTCAAAATGAACTCAAATTTTTATCCATGCAATTTATTACCAACTTTACATTTAGCTGTAAAATTTTATTATTTTTTAGCTAAAATTTTGCGCCCCACAAAGTGCCGCGCCCTAGGCTACAGCCTAGTCAGCCTAAAGGTTAATCCGCCCCTGCCTAGGGCCTCAAAAATCTTATATCCGGCACGCCTGTAGTACGATAATTGTGTGTCGGTGTCCACGTGGTGGTGGCGTATACACGACCACGTGGTCACGTGTTAGCGTCCGGACGACGCGACGCGGCGACGGTCACACCCGAGTTTCCCCGCCACCGTGTAACGTGTTGACAGCGTGTAATTTATTTCAATAAATAATTGTTAATAATAATACGGGACCGTTTCCAGCGATTGTATCTTAAAATCAGTTGTGTTTTCATTTAATTAAGCCTACATAATTCATGACCACTACTAACTAGTGCCATGGCATTGCATAATATAGTCTCGGCAGTTTGAATACGTAAATAAAATATCCGTTTGCTACTACATTTCCTCCTGTTTATGCAGCTTCTCTTGGTCTTCTCACTCTCTCTCTCTCTCTCTCTCTCTCTCTCTCTCTCTCTCTCTCTCTCTCTCTCTCTCTCTCTCACACACACACACACACACACACACTTCATTCTACATCTGTCTGGGCAACTTCTTCTCTTTGCATCCGCGTCTTCGTTTGCCGTTTTCATTAACTGGTTGTCATCAGATTTGTGTGTGTGCGTGTGTGTGTGCGCGCGCGCGTAAAATTATCGTACGTACAGGCTTTTCTTACTTCAGGTTTGCAGGAACTTTTCATTATTCTGTATCGAAGTGAACCGTACGTTAATTTTTCTTAACCCGTTTAGTATACCTGAACAAGTCGGTAATTTTGAACACGTGGGCGACACTATTTCTTATAATTTGAACTATCATGAGGCCACTGAGTTGCATGAATTCAATCGTAAGCGCGGGTACATACGAAGAACTCTCCAAATAAAGAGACACGTCTAAGGTTCTACAAGGCGGGTGGTACCGCTTCCTACCTTTATGGGCCAGAGAAAAGGCCAAGCCATTCTGTATGCAAGCGGCTGAAACGAGGTTTCTCAAACATCTGGCAGGATATATAGTCTTGAAGGTCAGAGGAAATATTGATATACGGCAGTGACTACATACTGGACACGATTACCCAGTATCGGCTAAATTGGTTGGAGGATCTACCGCATACTAAAGTATAAGCCAGAGGAACGAATTGTGGGACGTCCGAAGAAGCGCTAGAGTGGTCAGTTGTAGACGGAAGCAAATCAAGATGATGATGATGATGATGATGATGACTACTCAGTAGAGAGAAAAAAGAAATAACCAAAAAGTTGAAGATAGTTATCAAAGTTTAATCTTCTCTTAACCGAGCCAATTAGAACTCGGTCAGTTCAGGTTCCGAAAACGTCGTTTAAGAATGGTTCGCTCTTTTTATGAACACAGCTCGTGCTTCAAGCAGGTGAAAAGCCATTTCTGCGCAGTGTTTGGTGTTGCATAAGATGGTATACAATATCAAATGAACAAATGAGAGTAGTCGTTCGGATATCGTATTGTTTACAGCATAAGTAATTGTACAGTTGAATATCGATACCTTGATTCTAACACCACGTATGAGACAAAATCAACATTTTACAGGTGAAAGGAAAAACCGATTTTATCACCTATGTTGCACATTTAAGAGTTCTGAGTTTTTATCAATAAGGTACTTCTGTGATAACATTTAAAATAAAATAATCCTCATAAATAATTTAGCTATATTTTTTCATTGAATGTAACATGTTAAAATGGTCTGTAAGACCAACCATCAAGTTATCTCTAATACCTCTTAATACCAAATACATACCAGCCAAATTAAGTCCAATGACATCCTTTAGTTAGTTCTGCTGTTCTTAACTAAACACTCTCACCTGCGCACAATGCTCTGCTTTTATAACACAAAACACTACACAAGTTCAAATGGCTTCGTTCTCTTCAGTCTTCGGAACACGTGTTGATTGTCCAGCAGCTGAAGAACTTCTGCATTTTCGTGGATGTGAAGCAAATCTTTTAATCTCTTCTTTAATTGTTGGAATACATAGATCTCTGTGGATATCGGCGTTTCTAACATACCACGGTGCATTCACCATGGTCCGCAAAACTTTGTTTTGGAATGTTTGTATTATCCTGATGTTACTATCTTTCGCGCACCCCCAGAGTTGAATTCCATACAGCCAGATGGGTTTAATTATCTGATTATAAATCAGACTTTTACTGTATAAGACAGGTTGGAATGTTTTCCTATGAGCCATTTATATTGTAGGAATTTTGTGTTGAGTTCCTATATTTTCTTTTTTACGTGCTCTTTCCATCTCAGTTTGGTATCCAATGTCATACGCAGGCACTTGGCTTTGTTTTCGTAAGGAGCTACCGTTCCATTTATGACCAATGATGGAAGATTATTCAATCTTTTTTTGGTGAAATTAATGTGTGCCGACTTGGCTTCGTTAAGTTTAATTTTCCATTTTTTGCTCCATTCATATATGGTATTGCTAGCTAGCCATATTTCTAAATCGAATCCGTGGTTTGATCTGAATATACGTGGCATATTTAGAGTATTAGAATCCAGTAAACTTCTGATCCTGATACGTGTTTGCAATTAACTGTTCATAACGTATAATGTCAAAAACAGGTAAGGTATATTCAAAACCTGAATTTTCCTACAAATTCTTCCTATATGTGGTATTTGAATCAATATATCGATATAAGTCAAGGTGGTGGAAGCAATATATTGATAGAATGAATCCATCCAGACTACCAAAGATGATAATGCATTACAAACACGGGCAAAACAAGGTGTTAGACAAATGTCATTGTGACAAAGGCGGAATAGGCAATGTGCCTAATTTTTGGAGTGAAAAGAAGACGAAGAAATAAACTATTATATACAGAACGTGAAATTCGATGTAAAACGGATTTACCAAGACTACGATTCAGCTGGAAACGAAATAATACACCGGAACACGATCATTTCCAGATCTTTAAATAACGATAATGCTGATTATACGGTGAAGTCTGCTGATAATTAATTTTACATGGTTCTTGTCCTTGGAACATAAACAACGCGGTGAGGACAAAAATGTGTACACATAATTAAAAACACAAATAACGTGACAGAAAGGGAAGAGCAACGACAATATGCGACAGGAAGAGAGAGAGAGAAAGAGAGAGAGAGTGAGTGAGGAACAAAGACAGACGGGGTAAAACACTAGACATACGCGCGCACACAATGAAACATAAAACAAAGCACAAAATTAAAGCGACTTTTGTTGGCAGTCCGTTGTTGTTGTTGGGCTTATTATGAAAACGTTATTATTATTGCGATAATTATGTAATTATACGTGCACAGGCGAAGGCTGAACGAACGAAAATTATATTGCGCAAATAAAAGTGTAAATTATCAAGAGAATAATTCGTTTTTCTTTCTGTTTTCGCTGAAATTATATCATTAGGCGATAAATTATATGCACGAAGTTTCCGCGAGACACGAGCTGACGCACGGACGTGATCTTTATCTACCTTGTGTTTCGCCGCGGCTATCCTTCAAAATAAATTAAAGTCGAAAACAACAACAACAATAATTAACGTAATTAAGAGAGCCGATTGCGACGACGAGCACCAGCGAGACAGCATGCCCTTCGTATTCGGCAGTACTCCTTATGGTTTCAGGTGTTGAGAGTGTTGTGAGGTTTGACACTTGACCAAAAATCTCCCGGAAGGCCTCTGCCTTCTTGTTTGTTGTGTACAATGCCATAGATACTGTTAGAACACTACTGTTAGGCCGTGATCTACTGCTTGTGTGCAGGGCAGATGTTTCGGGCTCACCATCGGAGGCCATCTTCAGTGTCACAATAATTGTCCCAATTATCCCAGTCTTGAGGTAGAAACTATGTATTTTCCCTCAGAAGACCCCCTTAAATAAACTTTCAAACCACCAGGGTCTAAGCTGGAAGGCAGCATCAAGTGGTGTCTGACTGGAATTCCGTCGCTATGAATCGAAGTCGAATCCAATCGCTGGTGGACGTGCCCCAGTGGTTGCAGTGTCCGGGTGAACCCGATGACTGCCTGATGTGTAAATACTTGGTAGCCTTGCGGTAGAATAAGGATAGAGCCCTCCTTCTAGGAGGGATGGAAGCTGTATTGCAAATCCGCGGAGCGATTCGTAACGGCTAGAAAGATTTTTTTTTTATTATTATAACTTGGAGAGGAAGGATTTTGACGAGAGGCCGTTTCACTTGTCAGGTGGGGAGAAGAAGGAGTGTCACTTACGTGATTAGGATGGTGAAGAGTTGAGAGTCAAGTGGCGCAATGGCGGGGGTGAGGGGCAGATGTTTGTTGGTATATCTATGGGGGGCCGTCGAGCAGAGCTCGAGGGCGACTACGTTTTCTAGAAGGTGGGCCGTCGTCTGCACTAAGACGGCGGAGGTGAGGATAGGAAGAGCTATAGGCACGAGATCGCACAAACTCATCCACAGAAGGAACCTTCAACCCTCGTCTGATAACATCATTCCTGATGAATCGAAGGGAAGAAAGCCTCCTATTAAATACCATTTAGCATGCTGTGCTGCCGAGTCAATCCGGCAGCACTAGATGCTCATTGGTTGATGCTAACTTCCCGCTTAGATCGTGCTGATTTGAAAATTTATTTAAGTAGGTCTCCTGAGAGAAAATACGTAAATACGTCTCTGCCTCAACAGCAAGCTAATTGACGGACTCCGTACCAATTGTTCTAGCACTGAATATGGCCTTTGATGGTGGGGCCGAAACGTCTGTCCTGCACGCAGCCAGTAGACCACGGCCTAACAGCCCGGCAAGTCTGCCCTGAACGCAAGCAGTAGATCACGGCCTAACAGCCCGGCAAGTCTGCCCTGCACGCAAGCAGTAGACCACGGCCTAACAGCCCGGCAAGTCTGTCCTGCACGCAAGCAGTAGACCACGGCCTAACAGCCCGGCAAGTCTGTCCTGCACGCAGGCAGTAGACCACGGCCTAACAGCCCGGCAAGTCTGTCCTGCACGCAAGCAGTAGACCACGGCCTAACAGCCCGGCAAATCTGTCCTGCACGCAGGCAGTAGACCACGGCCTAACAGCCCGACAAGTCTGCCCTGCACGCAAGAAGTAGACCACGGCCTAACAGCCCGGCAAGTCTGCCCTGCACGCAAGCAGTAGACCACGGCCTAACAGCCCGGCAAGTCTGTCCTGCACGCAGGCAGTAGACCACGGCCTAACAGCCCGGCAAGTCTGCCCTGCACGCAGCCAGTAGACCACGGCCTAACAGCCCTGCAAGTCTGTCCTGCACGCAAGCAGTAGACCACGGCCTAACAGCCCGGCAAGTCTGTCCTGCACGCAGGCAGTAGACCACGGCCTAAAAGCCCGGCAAATGATATTTCCAACAGAGTTGACTCCGGTTGTGGAACCTAAGGGATGCCGTAGATAATTCGTTACTCAGTATTGACCGTCGAATGACACGCACCATGAAGCTTAACATTGGAAAGCAGTGCAGTTCTTTCGTAAAAAGAAAGTTTAACTTTTTGTTGTTTCTAAAATTCTCCACTTAATTCTGCTTATGTAAATATATAATAGTATAGGGTTTTAACTTCAAATAACGCCCCTGTTTTATAGAAACTAAAAGGGTGTTCCTCGTTTTTCTCTTTATGTTGTACGTGTCAACCATAATTTACTGTGATGTCATGATTTTTCTTTTTGTCTTTAGTTCTATTTAAACAGAACTAATTGCTTACCAATTGGGTACTAATAGGTAACCGTCACAATTGGTTAGGCCGTTCCAGTGATGGTTGGTGTAAAACTTATTTTCAAATGTTGCGGCCAGGACTCTGGCTTCACAGAGACGATCAGAATCCGAACGAAAACAAAGGTTACCGAAAACAGACTTCTATTGCGACTGTAAGTAATTTACGAGTATCAGCTGCTGTGATCTGCTTTAATAAGGGATTAACTGTAAAGCCTTCCGTTATAAATATTGTTACGATGGTCTAACTAATCGTCGTATGGTAGGCCTACAGTGAAAAACAAAATACAAGACACCAATGAAGTCACTAATATCCAGTTTTAATTATCACAACTAATGTTTTGTAATCAACAAAATAGTCTCTTAGAACAATTCAAGTAAAATATTTCCACGCGCAATAATAATGTCAACTACAAAGAATTCCGCACTAATTATAACACAACTACACTTCGCTTCTACAAATACTCGATCCGCGCTAAAGAAATCGCTCAATACAACTGACTCACAAGCCGGCTGCTATGGCTTTTTATAGGTAACGGATGCCTACTAGAAATTTTCTATCCTCACTTCACGCCATTTAATGCGTATCTCAAGTGTTCTTGAATACACTGGAACCTACTTATGACCGGCCTTGACTAAGGCAACACCTGCCACACTGGGCGGGAGGGGGGTAAAGAATGTTCTACCCTATTCGATAGGATTCTACAATATCATATCACGGAGATACACGTGATCTCAAGCTTGTCGATAAGAAAGGATTCTTATTTGGAAAAAACAAAAAAGAAGAGAGTAAAGAGTGAAGATGAGAACACTACCACTGTGACTTTTGACTACACGTCTTTGCGCATTTTACGAGTGCAAAAACCGCATCATTCATCTCTGACAGCCTTTCCATAAGTAGTGTTTTTCCAATTTACATTCACCTAAAAAGTTACGCTTTTTAGCTAACATGAAATTATTTTAAGGCATTGTTATAAACTATATTATGAAACTTTCTTAGTACAATTTTTACAGTGGATAACTAAATAACTATGGATGTAATTAAATAATAAAGTAATTTGCGGATTTTTTTCACTTTTCTACATATAAAATATAACCTTTTTTTAATCTTGTTGGTCTACAACATTTGTTTTGTCTTACTACTATTGTGTTACTTCTCACAATTTTCCGGGCTGTCAGGCTGTTAGGTCAGGTTGTTCATGGTTACCTCCATACGTTTTGTATGGAGGCCGATGAAGGCCATACCCAAATCCCAATACCCGCGAACGAATACAAAGAAAGACTGGTTCTGTCGCGTTGAGGCGCTTGTATTTATACGCTTCATAAAAAATAAAACCGACCGTGAAAGCTTACGTTCATTTTCTCTGTTCCTTCTATATATAACCTACAGATACACCCAGTAACTTTTTAACTGTTGATGTGTCTGTTTATTTCGAAACATCGAATGTATATTTAATTTTTAATAAGGGGTCGGTTAGTTTTTTGTAACGCCTCAAGATTAGCGTAAACGTGTAGAGACGCTGTCCCTCGTATCCTGTAGGCCTACGTCAGAGGTCCCTGCCCCGTCTTTGCAAAAACACGTTTCCCTTCGTCCTTGGTTGAAGGTCCACGTTTCATGGTTGTCCTCTTGTCCTGTTTCTATTTTGAATCCGATGTAACAACGTTTTGGGCCAACGATCGTCAGAAATTCGTTCCATACCATACGAGACGCTTCACACTTAGGGTGTCTAATAATACTGATGTCTTTATTTCTAAAGCATTGGAGCCAGGAATTGGAGCCCAGAAGACCTTCTGCTTCCGATGAACAACGATTTAAACAATTTTCCCTTTTGCTTCCCCCTTCTCCCCCCCTCCACCATAGAGCTAACGACTTTCTTGTATCTAAGGCAGTGGTTCCCAAACTTTTCAACAAAAATTAAAAAGCCCCCTCCAAAAAATTAAAAATTTCACGGACACCCCGTCTGAGTTATGAAATAACACAAACAGTAAATATGATACAAACTCTTATATTTTAATTAAAATGTATTAAAATCAAAAATCTCTTAACTTGCAAAATTATAATATTAATTATATTAAACATAGTTTAATGTGAACAATGAAGCTGCTTTTGAACAATTGGTTCTGTAATATTAGGTTTAATGTCTGATAATTTCAATATTAAGTCACTCTCGACATCAAGTTTATTTCTTAACTTTTCCAACCTCGGCTCTATCTTTCCAGCCACACGTGTCGAAATCCAGCTACTTTGGCGTAAAACCAACTACACGGAAAAACGTTTTTCTTAGATAGAGTGCTCATAAGCAAGATACAGTTCTTATACTTGGACTAAAACGGCGCGATCAGTTCTGCGTTGATGCGGCGCTCTAGCCAGTTCGGCTGACAAACAGATCTGCTACATGACATCATTTAAAGACATTATTAAAATACTTAAAATTACTTGAAAATACTTACACCATTAGTTTGAAATTACTTTTACAATTACAATTAGTTTGAACAAAAAACAAAATACTGCAATCTTCTACTAATTGTTATAAGATTCTAAAATTTAGATTTTAGCCCATAAAAATCGGAGAAAATTACGGTACATTCTATTTTTTCTTAAAAGTGTCGGCGGACCCCCTGAAACATTGTTGCGGGCCCCCTGAAACACTGTCGCGGACCCCCTGAAACATTGTCGCGGACCCCACTTTGGGAACCACTGATCTAAGGAGTTTATATCTCCTAGGGCTCAATAAAGAGTATCGTGGGTGCTTCCGTCAAGTGCGGCCCGCTCCTGTAGCAAGCGTTAGGGAAGTCTAAGAACTGTGGGGCGGTCAAAAACTAGCTTGAAGCGTAAACTTCTTGTAAAGTGAAAAGGGAGCAAAAAAAGCGAACGTTGTGATTAGAAAGTGAGTGGTACCGAGAGTCTTGGCCGTGTCTCACCGTGGTGAAATTATTATCTCGACTCACGTCTACGATAACGATCACACGCGCGCGCGAGGGCACGTTGCGTAGCAGTAGGTAGTAGACATCTGACTGAATAAGTAATCAAAATAATATTTCATTAGCGAGAGAAACTTGTCCTTGTGGTGGTGGTAGCAGCAGTAGTGGTGTTAAAAATATTAAATTTATATTAAAACAAAAAAGCAACTCATTCCACTCATTAGCAGTTCATTTATAAGCAAACTTAACCGAGTGAACTGTAGTTTTTTTTCTGACTCAAGTATTTAAATGAAACACTAACAACAACAACAACAATAATAATTATATCTGATTAATGTGTGGTTTGGAAAAAAAAGAATAGAAAAGGTAATAAGAAATAACGAAACCGACCAACACCGACCGACCTTGGAATAATGCAGGTACATGGTGGTAGTAGTAGTAGTAGTAGTAGTTGATAATTATTGTGCAATGAAAAACGTATTGCCAAAGGTTTTGCTTTTTGGCAAGTGTATGTGTGTGTGTCTTGGAACATTTCGAAAGTATCAATTTAGAAAATCAATTAACAGAGAAGGAAAGCTAATTCCCTGCTTTGCCCAGTCTGACTGCTTCCACTCTCTCTCTCTCTCTCTCTCTCTCTCTCTCTCTCTCTCTCTCTCTCTCTCTCTCTCTCTCTCTCACCCCTGCCTGGTTGAAATTGCCGGACTCGACTGGCGCGCCTCCCTTTGCTTCCCTATTCTTCTTACATGACCGCACCACATTGCCGAGTCTCACATAACACAGTAACAACTCGTTATCCGCGCAAGCTACGTTCATCGCTAGTACCGCGGTTAACGAAACCGCGTGGATAAAAAGAGTTAGCTCTGAGAATAAGAGAAGGATTTACCAGAAACACGTATAGCTACTCCCTATAAAAAGAAATCTCTAGATTTTAATATTTTGTTAGTTTTCTAAACAACAGTCTACAAAAATGTATTTGTTATTCTCTATTATACAAAATACAGTACACATTGTTACGACGGTCTACGGATCGTCGTATGGTACAGTGGAAAACAAAATACAAGACACCAATTACGTCACTAATCACCAGCTTTAATTACCACAATTAAACAGTTCGTAATTAACAAGACAGTCTCTTACAACAAATCAAATAAAAATTGTTCACACGGAATAGAAAAATGTCAACTGATATATAACACACAATTGTACTACAATTGTCCCGCGATATTATAAAAACACACAACACTTCGCCACAATATTACGAACCGCACTAATAACCACTTGAACGCACAGAGTAATATCGCCCGATTGTAACTGAACTAAGGCTGCTCACGCGTTGTATTTATACCCCCGCTCACAGACCAGAACATTCCACAACTACGCGTTATCTCTACACTTCGACGTAATTAACTGCGGTCTTATGTAGTACAAATTGCATTACTGTATTAGCATGTTTCGATATTCCTGATTCCATCACCCATAATGTACTGTTACGTAATGCGGACAAAGTGTTACGCCATCACAGAACATTTACGTGTTTCTGGGCTATTCCAGTGGAATCCGGCTGTAATGTTGTCTGCGTACGTGATTCTCAACATGCGTTAGCGAGATTGTTCCAGACTCACCGGTCCGCGCGCGCTGTGTGCAAGGCCGCAATGAATTACGTTCTGGTGTTTTCTAGTAGCGCTGACGCGTAGTATGGATTATTCTAGATATCTCAGCGGGGTATAAATACAAGCACTCAGCGACGCTTAGTTTTAGTTTGAGTTGCGATGAATTCCAGTGCGGTTTGAAGTATTGTGGCGAAGTGTTATGTCGGGCGATTTACACAGTGCGTCGCAAGTGGTGTATTAGTGAAAAGTGAGTATTGTGTGGAATTCTTTATAGTTGACGTTATTATTGCGTGTGGACAGATTAACTTGAATTGTTGTAGAAATATAATCTTTTGACTAACTTGTTGTTTACAAACTGTTAATTGTGATAATTAAAACTGGTTATTAGTGATTTCATTGGTGTCTTGTATTTTGTTTTCCACTGTACCATACGACGATCAGTAGACCGTCGTAACAACACGTATACAGGAAAACAATGTCAGTAGGAAATAAATTTTTAAAAAATGAAGAATAGAATGAAGAATTTTTAACCAAGGATAAAAAAAAGACAGAAAATGAGGGATTACTAGAGTTAATAATAAATTATTGTGCAATGAAGAACGTATTGCCAAAGGTCTTGCTTTTTGCCAGTGTATGTATATGTACTGCTTGGAACATTTCGAAAGTATCAGTTTAGAAAATCAATTAACACAGAAGGAAAGCTAATTCCCTTCTCTCCCCAGTCTGACTGCTTCCACTCCCTCGTTCTCCCTCTCTCTCTCTCTCTCTCTCTCTCTCTCTCTCTCTCTCTCTCTCTCTCTCTCTCTCTCTCTCTCTCTCTCTCTCTCTCTCTCTCTCTCTCTCTCTCTCTCTCTGCTTAGCCCCTGTTTCCTCTTCTATACATCCCTCCATCGTTTAAACTCCCAGACTCGACTGCCGACTCCCGTACATGACCACACCACACCAACACTCCCACGCTGCTGTTTCTCACAATAGTACAAACCTCTCTCTTCCCACTGGATCTAGAGCAGCGTGGTCAACCCAATTGCCATGCGGAATTATGTTAAATGGCACGCAATAACATCAAAAATTGTTTTTACTAGGATCTTGTAACTTGGGCTGGAACCAGTGCATTTCACAGGCCTTCCTTTTGCAGACGACATCGTTCTGATTGCCAGCACAGAACAGAATATGCAGCATAACATAAACGATGAGGAGGAAGAATGTGATTATTAGCTCCACAAAGGCAAAGACAACGATAATTAGTAGGCAAACAAGACAACACAGAATAGTAATCAACAATAAGGAAATTGAACAAGTGGCGACATTCAGATATTTAGATGCCGTTTTCAGTGAACTGAGTGAGAGTTAGACATGAGGATCTCAGCTGCAAGGAAGCTTTAAGGTGCTATCAACAGAAAGTTTCTGGGAAAAGACTAAGTATCACAGAAAACCAAACTAGCAGTATACAAATCTGTATATGCTCCAATATTGACGTACAGATGCCAGTCATGAACTCTGAATGATAGACACAGAAAGAGAATACAAGCAGTGGAGATGAGATTCCTGAGGAGAACTGATACGAAAACTCGTAGGGATAGGGTGAGAAACGTTAAGATCCGAAAAAATTTGAAAATTTCTGTTCAAATGATAAGATTGAAAGCTCGGAACTGCGTTGGTTTGGCCACGTCTGTAGGATGAACGAGGAAAGGTACCCGAGACGAGCGTGGGACGCAAAACCAGAAGGCAGAAGAGAAAGAGGACGGCCAGAACGAAATGTGAGGATAACATCAAGAAGAATGTAGAAGCCAGAAGAGCAGTTTGGGTCCGTGCCAGGGTTTTGGCCCTGGTCAGGACGAGATGGAGAGCTATCTCGAAAGCCACGACACCCGACCGGTAAAAGAGGATGACTAGGATCTTGTAGCTTGCTCTGAAACGTTTACTGGGTCCATAATAACTAGGGCCCGGATCTTTATTTAAATAAATATTTTCGTATTTAAATAAATATTTTGCTATTTTTGAGAATAAATAAATATTTTGTTTGTTTGAGAAAATAAACAAATTTTTTCTCATTTAATTTAAATATAATCCAATATTTTCTAATTCTCTTCCTTAAAAAATAATGTATAGATGAACAGAGACGTGAATAAAGAAATGAAGGAGTCATTCCTTCGAAATGGCGTTCTTTGAATCGCTGCTTGCCGCCTTCCAGTTGGGGGGAAGACGAATTGAGCCAGCTATACTTGGAAATGGTCGAGTTGAGCCGGGATTACGAAACCGAAAAGTTCCGAGTTGGGCCAGCTTTTGTTGGCGATATAATTTCTTCTAATCTCTTCTAATCCTTTCTAATCCCTCATTCTACACCTGACCAAAGAGTTTTATTTGGAAAGAGTGGTCTTTTTTGTATAAATATTCGTAGACTAAAAAAATGAATTTCAAGTTGAATTTTAATAATTCAATTTAATTTTAATAATTCAATAAAAATAAAATGAAAAAAAAGTGAAGCGCTGGGGATCGAACTCGATACCACGGGGCGACAAGGCCGTAACGTTAACACCTCGGCCACCGATACCCTTTGAACGCAACTCCTTTACGGACAAATATAAAGAGGCGCTTCAGTTTTTTTTCTAGAAATTCTTCCTCCCTTTCCCCCAGTAACAGTCTCAGTGCCAGTACGTGTTTAGACCCGGACCGTGGTAAGCTAAAAATGCCGAAAGTTAAAAGTAATTCAAGTTCTAAGATAAGAGCATTCGTTGCGGAGTTTCCGGAAATTTTCAAAAGTGATAGTGATATTTTGTTTTGCAAATGTTGCAACATTCGCGTAAACCACGACCAAAGAGGGACAGTTTTACAACACTTAAACACAAATAAACATGAGGAGAATTCAGCAAAAACAAATTCCGCTCAACAAAGCCTGTTGACAACGCAACTGGCAAGTACTTCACGTAAGTCGGAATTTAATTTTGATTTAGCAAAAGCTTTACTAAGTGCTGACATCCCTTTCTGGAAACTTCAGAATGACAATTTTCGTATATTTCTCAAAAAATATACTAACCATAAAATTCCCGATGAATCTACATTGCGCAAAAACTATTTGAGCGATATTTATGACGACTTTTTGTCTAAAATGAGGAGTTTCCTTCATGAAAACAAAATTTGGGTTTCTGTAGATGAAACAACCGACACAGAGGGTCGCTATATAGCCAGTGTGATTGTCGGCGTTTTATCTGAAGACAAAGAAGAGTCTGCAAAATCGTTCGTCCTGACTGGAAGAACTTCCGAAAACCAACCATCAAACAATTGCTAAATGTTTTAATGATTCAATGAATCTTATTTGGCCGAGTGGAATAAAATACGATAATGTACTCTTATTTGTGAGTGACGCAGCACCTTACATGTTGAAAGCAGGTAAGGCAATTCAAATATTTTACCCGAAGATGATTCATCTTACTTGGATGGCCCATGGGATGCACAGATTGGCTGAAACTGTGAGGACAGAGTTCAAAGAAATTAATAATTTAATTTCAAGTGTGAAAAGGATTTTTTAAAAGCGCCAAGGAGAGTTCAATTGTTCAAAGAAATGAATCCAGGGCTGCCACTACCTCCTCAACCAATCGTGACCAGGTAGGGGGCATGGTTGTCGGCTGCATTTTATTACGCTGAAAATCTCCAATCTATTGAACAAACTATTAATTGTTTTGATGAAGATGAAAGCGTGGCCATCGGTGAAGCTAAACAACTGTTGAAATTAAAAACAATAAAAAATGACCTCGTCTATATAAGTTCTAATTTTAAAAAGATTGCAACGACAATTGAAAATTTGGAAAAAAAGAATGTTGCTCTCACAGGTAATTTGGAGCTAATATTATCATTCCGCTTGGAGCTTAAATATGTCCAGGTAAAATAGGAGAAGAAATAAACCGAAAATTTGAAGCAGTGTTAAAAAAAACCCCAGGCTATTCAATTTTACAACGAATCAAAAACAAGCTTCTTGGGATTGAAGAAAAGGAAGAAGAAAATGAAGATGTCGAAATATTAAACGCTTTAAGCCCTTCAGACATATCTAAGTTTAAGTATGCTCCTATAACTTCATGTGATGTGGAAAGAAGCTTCTCGCAATATAAAGCTTTGTTTAGAGACAATCGACAAAGTTTTACTTTTGATCATTTAAAAAAAAAACATTTATATGCGGTGTCAACAAAGTTTTGTAAATTAAAAAACGTTAGTAAATATATTGTGTTTTTATTAAATATTCCACCTTTTTTGTTAAATGTTATATTTAAATATTTGCCATTTTTAAATAAATAAAAATCCGTGCCCTAATAATAACCTTTAATTTTTAAGTAATTTTTGCAAGTACGTCCATATCAAAAGCACAAAAACCTGTTCCTATTACTCTGTGTTTCCGATGTAGTTTAATAAATTTTATAAATTAAACAGATTTTGAGATTTTTATAGAATCAACCCTAAAACACGTATTGCAATTAATAATTTAAATAATGATGTATGTAAAATTGAATGCCCTGACTGTAATACATTCTGTGTAGGCCAACCTAAAAAACGTTTAAAACATAGCTTTATTCAATACCGGAACTCATTTTTAAAACCAGAAATTTATAAAATTAAATCTAGCTACCCACTCATTTAAAAATAATCATACATTCCCAATTTTGGATAATGTTATTTTATTAAAACATGTATGCAAAAGTCAAACACAAACCTTTGGACAATTTTGGAAATATATAAATACAAAATGAATAATAAACGAATACACACACAAATCCAAATTAATATAAAAAACGATGGTAATTTCAAAATCATGATCATCTTCAACGAAGATTGAACCGAAAATGGTTTGTTCCGATCCCAAGCAGCTAGGCTAGATCTGGTCACTCCAACGCCTCACACCTCTCCGTCCTTTCGTTTTATAATTCCATAGTTGTTCGAGGGTAAGGCGGTCACCTATGCGGTTAAGCTGTTCCAACCATTTTAGCCGATATTGGACAATCCTATCTTCTTCTTCTTATCTGCCGTTACAGTCTTTGGTGAGCTTTAGCCTCCTCAACAATACTCCTCCATGCTTCCCTGTTCTCCGCCTTTCCTCTCCAACTATGTATCCAATCAATCCTATCTAGTATAGGCCTACTCATAATATACAGCTCCTGCCGTACATCTAGACCGACATTACACATAAATAAATAAATAAATAAATATATATATATAATTTGTGATGTTTTCAATTTGTTTCTTCTGCAACATCACAAATTATATAATTACTGCAAGAAACATCGAGTTACTTATATAGAAAATGATATATATATATATAGTAATAAAACTGGATTTTACTACAAATAAAAATTTAATAGGTTGATAATAAAAAAAATTTATAGTTTATTAATTTAATTAAAACAAAATTTGATAATGTTTTTATTTATTTTATTTATTTAATGCTTTAATTAATTAATTATTTTTATTATTTTATATTTTATTATTGTTTAATTAATAAAATTATGAATTGGTTATCGTGTATGTCTTGGTGACGAAATAATTGTTTCACTTCGTTAATCGGATTATGTCCAGCTGTGTCGAAGTGTATCTCTTCCACTCGGCTCCCTTTCTTCTTCTTCTTGATTCCTTCGTTAATACTCCTAAATTAAGTTAGGAATGAAATGTATTAATTTAATTAACTAAAATAATCAGGAAAACGAGTATTTTGAACAATTCTGATGTTTATTTTTTAAAAGCAGTGCGCCAATCTTGCGCACATCGATTTTGCTGCGGCTAAGACTCGACTCAGGTCGATTGTTTCAACTAGATAAATACATGAAATTACAATATTAATTATTAGAGTTCTTTGAACTGTCGAAATGGTCAGAGAAGGGCAAGTCACAAGATACAATAATTACAATTAATAAAATTTAAATACTATTATTTAAATGTAACATATCTCACAAAATAATGTCATTTAGTAAAGAAATTTGCAAACCAGACATGCAGTGTATGACGTCACGTCGTCGCTACTTCGAATGGCTGTGTACGGCTCACTAGGCAAACTGAAAAATGGCTGCCGTCGACTTCGTATTTCTGCTACCCACGCCAACTCCGTGTTCTTTCTTCTCCCTCAAATATATTGGCTATCTTCTTCTGCAATGATGTGGTCCCTCTGGATAATTAGTTGTAGTGTTCTCTTCTACTCGACGATGTAGTTCGGTGCAGGATTAATTGTGTCGTATTCAGTATTCCAAAATCTGTTTGAGTTCGTTATTCATTGAAATTGTGTTAAATGAATTTTTCAATATGGCGGATGATTCTTAGTGCCTTGGTGTTGATCATATTATTTCTGAAATTCGGTTGCACTTTGTTACTTTTTAAGTTCTTTTTATATTAAGTTTCGGTTTATAACCTCTGTAGTAAAAGTTTTATGTCACACTTCATTTTTCTTCAGATAATTTATATTTTTTGGATCTTCCTTCCATACGTTTTCATCCGTACAGGTTCACGTTTAACAATCAACTGATGACTTAAATCGTCGTTTAATGTAGTAATTTCCGAAGTATCTTATTCTCCTTTCCCATTGTCTGGAATCAGCTGTCGCCTTGGTTTAGATCTGATCTTATAAAAATATATGACATTTTTTCCCATTTTATGGCTATAACTTATTTATTTGTTAATTTTATAAAAATGTATATACCTAGCAATATTCCTATTCTAATTTTACATAATTTAATATACAATTTGACCTAATTTGGTTTCAAATAATCTTAAAATTTACATTTTTTTATATTTCTTATAGGCCTTATTATTTTTCACATAATTATAAATTAAATGGTTTACAAGTCATTTTGAGTTAACATTTTCCTTAAATAATTTTACTTCTTTCATCATTATTCTTGGTTATTAACAATTTGTTGTTATAACATTCTAATACTGATTATTTCACATTTTATTTGTACTGAGTCCCTTGTTAGGCCTTATATTACATATTTCCAATAAAGTTAATTTTATCTTCTGGTCAATGCATTTACTATTATTTATTTCTGTGATGATTATATTTAAATGTCTTTATTTTAAATTGACTAATCTCTGCTCAATTTATACAGTTTTATTTATTATATCCTCTTGGACTTGATTATATGATAAAGGTTGAATCTGGTCTAAAATACGGTTTTGCTTTGCTATTGGTTTTTTAACTATTTTTTTCCTTATTATGTCTATGGTTTATAATTCAAAATATATCAATATTATCCTCTTGCCTTCTCTGCCTTAACAAAATTTTAACATTACTTAACATCATTTAAATTATAACATAACATCTTATATTTATCATTTTTCGTTGTATTATTTAATTATAACATAACATCTTATATCTATTATTTTTCATTTATATTGTTTAATTAAAATAAAACATCTTATATCTATCATTTTGTACTACCTTATTCATTTATAATAAAAACATCTTATGTCTATCGTCTTTTAACTATACTTTAAACATAAACAACATTCTATACCTAGCATCTTCCACTACCTTATTCATTTACAATAAAAACATCTTATATCTATTCTTTTTTACTTATATTATCTAATCATAACACAACACATTCTATATTTAACATATTCCCTTACATCTATGGTAAGTTCATGGTTTCCTATTTATATTACTATTCATACAATCCTTATATATACTATTTTTAAACTCTCTTATAATTAATAATTTTTTTCAGTCCTTTGCTGTCTTTTATTACTATCCTTATATTCTATATTTACACTTTTATAATTACTAGATTTTCAGTCATTTGCTGTCCTTTTTTTCTTATGATTTAATATTTTAAAACACTTTCTATTCTCTACACTTAATAGTAGTCTTTCACTCTTATTGTGTTTCTTATAGTATTTCACTTTTAATCATCTACACTAATGGTAGTCCTTCACTCTTTCTATCTAAATATTTTTATTACCTACTCTAATGGTAGTCTTTATTCTGATTTACACTATGGTAATCTTTCACTAATTCTAGCTAACATGCTATTCTTTATTCTTGTTATTTTTATATTTAATTTACAATTCAATTCATTGGTAATGTATCCTGTAACTTGGGTTACTGGGTTTAAGGTTTGTGATTGTTTTAATTCTGTTTAATTTGTACATGTCCTTCATAGGATTTCGGGAATAGCCTTTCCTCATTCAGCATTCTAAAAAGAATATACAAAATTATACTACTTGCAGAAGAAACAAATTGAAAACATCACAAATTATATAATTACTGCAAGAGACATCGAGTTACTTATATAGAAAATTATATATATATATATATATATATATATATATATATATATTTACATTTATATAGCTTAAAACAGCTGTTGCTAAAGGATCGATTTCCTATTCACTTAATTATTTGTTTGTATATTTATATTCCTGAAGATGACTGTCGAAACAACGTAAAAACAACTTAATGAAAAATATATTCTTGTAATGAAGTAAAAAATGTTATTTATTATTAACATTTATAATAACAAGAATAACTTTTAGCAGTCATGAATGTGTTTGATAAATTTATACAAATGACAGTATTTTTTTACTTCAAATTTTAGTACATTTAGTAGCTTCATGGCGACTGTCACCGCTTGGGTTGTTCGTAACACAGTTATAATACGTATCAGGTGAGTTTTGAAAATCCACCACAGCGATGGTGAAGACGAAGAAAATGTTGGAAAATATAACAAGTGAGGCTAGTGCAGAACCTATTCATAGTTAGGCTTGTTCCCTAGTCGTAGTGTAATGTTTTGCCTATATACGCCTATAATATACACACACACACACGTAAATGCTTAGGTAAACGATATAATCCGCTCACCAGGTTACATAGTCACAAAATGTGGCACAAAAATGATGGGGCTAACTCTGATCTAGGTTTTAGGGAAATAGTCATTGTATATTTTATTTATTTTTATTTATTTATTAGATTACCCCCTTGAGCGCTTCCTCCTTCAGTTAGAAACACATAACTGTTGTTTCAGCGAGTGAACGAACTTATTTCTTTAGAAAGAATCGGTGAACACAAAAAAGCGAAGGTCATTTCCTCTGTTTAACCGCTTGCTTCCGGTCGCCTTCTTCTTCCTCCAAGGATTCTGTGTCATTACCTGTTCCGCGGCGTGAGCAATATTTAATTTGTCTACCAAATTCTTCCCGTGCCGTTCCACATTTACGTATTCGGTCGCTGCAAACAGGCAGCCGGTACTTCACGCGCCGTTACTTCGATTACAATGTCCAGTTTCCCGTAGGCCTAATAACGTAATTTCCACTTTCGTTCAACATATTTTTAGTGTCGTCTCATTATGTTTAGTATACACATTGATTCCGGTCGAGCCTTTGACCGTTATGGGAAATTAGAGTCTTTGTTACTCTTCCGTCGGCTTCGTGAGCACCTGACAATATACAGACGAGAATATTTTCCCTCTAAAACTTGCGTTGATAAGCAAGATACAGTAGAATATCTTTTTTGTATCGGCCATCTAAGGACCACATGCCAATTTCAATTATTTATTCTTTGTTCTGTTCTTTTTCCCCAATATTCTTTCATCTTTTCACTATGTCTCTTCTTCCTGTCTGCATTCCACTTTGTACCTTCGTTTTTCTCTCTCCTACCCTGGACTCCTTCCATTTTTAACACTTTTGCCCGATAAACTTCTCTTTCAGTTGATTCTTCTGCGTTTATATTATTTTTTTTCGAAATCCTTTTGCAATTCTTTAATCCAACTTGATGTTGACTTCTCCCCCCCCCCCAATAGATATTTGAAGATCTGCTTTATTAACCTATTGTCGTCTATTCTATATAAATGTCCAAAAAATAATAGTCTTCTTTTTCTCATTGTTCTTGTTATATTTTCTACACTTTGATATATTTCATCATTACTTCTTAATTTCCAAACTTCTGAAGCTTTTCGTGAAATTTTCCTAATAATTCGTCTTTCCAATATTTCTAGTTTGTCTAACTTGTAAACCAGATTTTTCTAAACCATTCTATTGAATTATTTCTCCTAGATACTTAAATTTGTAAACGCTCTCTATTCGACCAATATATGTTACCAGGAATTTTGGGGCATTTTTAATGTTCGTGAGAAATTTTTTTTTTCTGCAGAAATTCTTAAGCCTGTTCTACTGGCTATGTTCTCTAAAAAATTAACTTGTGTTACTGCAGATGTCAGATGTTCAGAAAGTATAGCAACGTCATCTGCGAATGCCAAACAGTTTATTTCAGTACGTTTGTTCCTTCTTCCCAACATGATTGTTGATACTTTGCATTCCTTTAATTTTTCATTCCAAATTCTCACTACTTTCTTCAGGACACAGTTGACAAGAATTGGGGATAAACCATCACCCTGTCTTACACATGTATTTAGTTTGAACGATTGAGATATTTCTCCCATGAATTTTATTTTTGAGACTGTGTCCGTAAGAGTTCACGGATTAGATTTAACACCAAATTCTCGGATTATTTTGTCTATAGTTTCCCTATCAACATAATCAAAGGCCTTTTTGAAATCAACAGATGTTACTACAATCTCCTTTGACTTCAGTAGCCTGTGACGGATTATTGACTTTAGAGTGAATATTTGTTCTGGACAGAATATCTTTAATTATTGGGTATTTTTTTAATAGAGAAGTCTGTTTTGTCAGGATCACATTTTATACTGAATTTGTTTAATTTCGAAACAGTAATCAAATCTTCAAAACAGGTTTCAATACAAAACCTGTGTCTTCATTTCCAAATGATGTCTTTGAATTTATACATTTTTCAATCTTATTTCTTAATTTTAATATTTCTACTTATCAGAGAAGTAGAAAATCATCGTTCGGGTCTCTCGTTTACCTCTCGTTTTGCGTCGCTTCCGTTACACGTTTGTCAAGAACGAAATTGCAGCTCGCGTTCCGTGACCAGCAACCATTTAGAAGAATGTTCACTTCAGTATTGCAAACAAGTTTGTCTGTTTTAGAAAAGTGTTAATAAAATTTGTTAGTATCAATTTCTCTGGAGTTCAAAAACGTATTCCACTGTTGTAAAATCACGATCAGCAGTGGTTCCCAAACTTTTCAGTCCGTGGACCCCCGCCAAAAAATTAAAAATTTCACGGACCCCGTCTGAGTTATGAAATAAAACAAACAGTAAATATAATACCCTCTTTTATTTTAATTAAAATATTAAAATCAAAATTCTCTTAACTTGCAAAATTATAATATTAATTATATCAAACATACTTTAATGTGAACAATTAAGCTGCTTTTGAACAACTAGCTCTGCAATATTCGATTTAATATCTGATAATTTCAATATTAAGTCATTCTCGACAAGTTTACTTCTTAACTTTGCCAACCTCGGCTCTATCTTTCCAGCCCCATACATGTCGAAATCCAGCTACTTAGGCGTAAAACCAGCTACACGGAAAAACGTTTTCCTTAGGTACAGTGCTTATACGTGGACTAAAACAGCGCGATCGGTTCTGCGTTGGTGCGGCGCTCTAGTCAGCGCGGCTGACAAACAGATCTGCTACACAACATGATTTAAAGACATCATTAAAGCCATTAGTTTCAAATTACTTTTAAAATTACAATTAGTTTGAACAAAAACAAAGTACTGGCATCTTCCATTCATTGTTTTAAGATTCTAAAATGTAGATTTTAGAATGTTTTAGTGGATAGTTAGTGAGGATCGGTCAATAATACAACTTTTAGTTATTTTGCGTCGAAGTTTCGACAATATTTATTGTCATCTTCAGGACCTGTGTATGAAATACAATAGTAATATCAAACATAACGAAACAATTAAATATTTGGGTGAACGTGTTGGTGATGTGAGTGTGTGCGTGTGTATGTATGTATCATTTTTTATGTGAAGACTTATGATAGTTTGTTTATATCTTCAAATTATCTTTAAGAAAGCGAGCAAATTATAGTATGAGAGAAATATTGTCATCTTCAGGACCTGTGTATGAAATACAATAGTAATATCAAACATAACGAAACAATGTCGAAACGTCGACGCAAAATAACTAAAAGTTGTATTATTGACCGATCCTCACTAACTATCCACTAAAACATTCACTGATTGACGGTCACTAAAAAAATTAAGGATTTAGGTAGATTTTAGAGCATACAAAATCTGAGAAAATTACGGTCTATTCTATTTTTTCTTAAAAGTGTCCACGGACCTAACTTTGGGAACCACTGACGATCAGGATGCGATCGCTGTAACAATATGCAGTATCAAAATGTCAGACTTGAAAGTGGTGTAGACATGGAAAGGGCTCCTTCTACAGTGCGGTGCGGCCATTTGTCTTCTTCTTCTTCTTCTTCTTCTTCTTCTTCTTCTTCTTCTTCTTCTTCTTCTTCTTCTTCTTCTTCTTCTTCTTCTTCTTCTCTTCTTCTTCTTCTGGACTACAAGGATTAGGCATTTGCCTGTTCCGTCCTCACAAACTTACGACCACCGTTTTCGTGGTCTTCCTATATCTCTTTTCCCTCTTGGTTTGTAGTGAAGTATTTTTTTGGGTATTCTCCCATTTCCCATTCTATTTACATGTTGTTTCCATCTTTCTTTATATCCAGTTATTTTTTCATTTATTGCATATAAATCTAGTTCATTTCGCACGTCTTCATTTCTTACTAAATCTCTTCTTGTGCAGCCTTTGACCCGTCTCAAAAATCTCGTTTCTGCTGCCTGTATTTTGTTGTCTCTTTTTTTGTATTTAACCAACTTTCACTCCCATACATTAATATAGGTACAGCCATCGTTTTAAAAAAATGTATCCTTGTGTCTTTTCGTGTTTTGTTATTTAATGTTCTACTTATTGTGCCACATATTGCCTGGAACTTATTTATTTTATTTTCCATGTCATTGTCATAATTGTAGCTTGTGTCGCAGCCCAAGTATGTAATATTTGATACTTGTTCGATTGGCTTATTGTTGACACTTATTTTCCACCTAACGGGATACTTGCCTTGGAAAGCCATAACTTTCGTCTTAAGCAAGGAAATTTTAAGATTATATGCTGGACATATTTGATTCAGTCGGTGCACTGCCAGCTGTAATTTATCTTTACTCTCTTGTATTATCATTTTATCGTCAGCAAATAGTAACGTACTCAGGTGAGTATGTCGGTCTAGCTGGACTCCAGGATATTCCTTTGATTGCCATACGACCGTTTGTTCGGTAATTAAAAGAAAGAACGATGGAAAAAGTAAACCTACTGTGAAATAATTTAACGAATTAGTAGGCGTGGGGGGGGGTAGTGACGGGAACGTCAAGTTTATCGACAACAAAACAAAACCGGAGTCGTCGCACGCACAATGTTGTTATGCCCGCCGTTAACACAACAAGCAAATTGGTTTCGTTGTGCTGTGCATGTCTGACCAGCGCTATGAATCGATTAATTCGGGAAGCGCACGCGAACCTCTTTGCTGCCACTGTTACTGCTACGTTTTTTATTGCCAACGCCGACTCTTACTACTACCCGGCTTTGTTTCTTGTTAGTCGGTATAAGCAGCTCGCTTTCACTTTTCGCGCCCTCCCTCGCGCCCTTACTCGAACAACGAGTGAATGGGAATCGATGTTAACTTGTCTACTACTGTCTACTTCGTGTAGTTTATGCCGATAACAGTCCTCGTTCGTATTAATGCTTCTGTAACTATGCACTTATAAAGTCTAATGCTTCTGTAACTATGCACTTATAAAGTCTAATGTTTCTGTAACTATGCACTTATAAAGTCTGATGATTCTGTAACTATGCACTTATAAAGTCTAATGATTCTGTAACTATGCACTTATAAATTAAAATAATAAATTCTGTTTCTTCGCATTATTTATATTTTACAAATAAATTCATAATAATTGTAACGATGAATTAAATCAGAGGACATTTATGAAATATCCGTATTGTGTGGCTTTTCTCGTATACAAGCATATTGTTACGACGGTCTAACTGATCGTCGTATGGTACAGTGGAAAACAAAATACAAGACACCAATCAAGTCACTAATCAATGACCAGCTTTATTTATCACAATTAAACAGTCGTAATCAACAAGATAGTCTCTTAAAACGAAACAAATGAAAAATTGTTCACACTCAATAATAATGTCAACGAGTCTCGCACAATTATAAAACACGTAACACTTCGCCACAATACTTCGAACCGCACTGGAATAAATCGCAACTCAAACTGAACTAAGCGTCGCTGAAGTCTTGTATTTATACCCCGCTGAGGTTCCAGCATATTCCGTACTACGCGTCTACTAGAAAACACTAGAGCGTAATTGATTGCGGCCTTGAACACAGCGCGTGCGCGGACCGGTGTGGTCTGGAAAAGTCTCGTTGCGGACCCGTGACAAGTATCACGTAATTGTCCTTCGTCTCAAAGTAGCTGAAATATATACGCGCACACACATTACAGACGGGCTCCGCTGGAATAGCCGAGAGACACGTAGCATGTTCTGTAATGTCTTAACAATATATATATATATATAAAGGATTCCGCGTGCCTTCTCGCACATTAATGTTAAGTAAATTAAATATATATTGTAGCAGATATTTGGTTACGTTCCGTAATCACGGAACATTTTCAAGCCGTACTGGTCTTGATTTGACTTTGGACCACGTTATACAGGCCTCAACGTTTGGAGCATAAGGCCTCAACAAATAACTGCCACCTCGTCCGATGTGTATCTATTAATTTTATTTCTGTCCACGATTTCCTTGTCCTTGTTAGTTCCTGTGACACTGTTCTCCGCCATGTTGACCCCCTAGTTCTTGGCCGACTTCTCCGTTTGGTTGCCCCGTGGGTTATGTGCCCTTCTCCCGTGGGACCGCGGTCAATTGCGACCCAGTCGTATAAAACCCAGTTAGATGCGACCGAGGTAGAAATTTGAACCCGGTCAATTGCGAACAATTGGATTTTCATGTTATTATTATAATAATACAGAAATTACCGTTATAATTCTATTCATTCCTAACCTAACCTAACCTGACCTGACCAGACCTAACCTTACCTAAACTAATCTAACGTAACAAAAATATTGGAAGAAATTACAAATGAAAAGTTGCAGAATTTAAATCTCATCGAAATTTAGAATAGCAACGTTTCTAAATGACAGATTCGTTATGTTATGTTGGATTCCTCTCTTTTATCTATTTGCGGTTCTTCATCTTTGATCTTATATTTCTTAGTTCGAGCGTTTCCGTAGTTCTTCGTTGCTGATGACATCCGCCCGGAGGGCGTTCAGTGACCTTCTCAAACTTCTGAAATTCGTGAACATCCGTAACTTCGTATCGGTTGTACTACACGATTTTGTGTAAGTAAAACGCAGGGAGGGTCGCGTCGCCATTTGCGTCATTGAAATTTTTGGAGGGATTTTTGTTTTTATATTTAGTAAAAGTCAGAAAATAAGGGTGCTGATAAGGAAGAGCCACATGAAGGAGAAGACAAATGGAAGACAACTGTGGTGGATCTTTGGCTAACACGAGGATTTATTAAACCATATTGATGTTTACAGCAGCTTTCAGGATTTCCTAATTTAAACGGGATATATAAGATTCCTTGTCAATCTCAATGACAAACTGTTAAAGCCGAGAGAACGGTGAGTCGCCTCAAGATTGTTAAAATCGTTTTAAACTAGCACGGGATAGGCTTTGTTGATTACATGTAGTGATCCTCCACATGTTGAATAAGATTGCCCATGACGAAATCAATAATAAGCCTGGCCACAAGTCAGAGTACCTTCCAACTACAGATAAAGAGAAGAAAATGGATCGGTCACACCCTGAGAAGACCACCAGAAAATATAGCTAGACAGGCACTGAATTGGAATCCGCAAGGTAGCCGCTGACGTGGAATACCGAGGAACACCTAGAAGAGGACTATGGAAAGAGAACTGGTTGGTGTCAACAAGACATGGAGGGAGGTGAAGGCCCTGGCAATGGACAGAACACGCTGGAGAAATTTCGTCGAGGCCCAATGTTCCACCTAGGAATTTAAGGACTTAAGTCAAGTCAAGTCAAGTCAAGAGTGTCGAGAAATATCTGCTTAAGTAAGAAACCGTTGTAAAGAGGGGAGGTGTTTATTGGTAAAAACATAGTTACTAGCATTTCACCTTTTTTGAGACTTAATTATATTTGATTTATTTAGAATAAATTTTTAGTTTAAAGCCACAAACGTAGTAGGCTCTAAATGGTTCAAATTATGAGCTTTTATTCTGTTATTATGAGCTTGACAATATATTTTTCATATTATTAAGTACGTATTTGTAAGATGAGGAGCGGCCTAACGCCTATGAGCTGGGATCTGTTTCTTAAATTTGGGAGGGAGATTGGCAACTCTGGCAAAAGGCATTAAAAAACGTACAAATTAAACAACAGATTAGTAAGCTCTATTGAACAGGACAGACGAACAAATTAAAGCTATTTTTATTGAAATGTTTAAACATTTTTCGATACCTACAAATTCAGCACAAATTTTCCGCAAAATATGGACGACTCTGTGGCTTTTCCGATATCACAGTTTTTGTCTTCAAAATCCCAATATATATTAGCATTTGCTACTGTAATATGAAAACACGGAAGTGTATATTTTACTCGCCAAGTCGCGGAACAAACTCGATTAAATCGTCGCGGAATAAATCCATTCCAATAGATCAGTCGTTAGTGACTTACATAACCGTGTACATTAATGAATAGTATACGTAGTAATGACAGTCTTCTAACAGCATCACACAGAAAAACTTTTAGGCCTACTTTATTGAGGGTCAATCTACGAGAGAAAGTCAAAAAGTAAAGGGAAATTTATATTTCCCTCCCAATCAAACACGGCTGGCAGCAGTGTCTGTTTTGTTGTAAACCGTAACATCGCTGGTAGTATTGTTTCATTGTTACCAATTTTTTGTTGTGTAAACAATCAATTTAAAGTGAATGCTACTTTGTCCGATTGCATTAAGGAAGAAATGCGAGTAGTTACGTGTTTTTTTCATTCGGAAGCGGTGAAACCTGCAGAGATTATTTGCAGAATGGAGCGGTAATATGGAGAGAGTTGTTTGAGTCGAAAATTTAAACATCTGCTTTGAAAATTTAAACGATAAATACAATTTAGTGGTTAAGTCTAAATTTTTGCTAAACTTGTGTTGCTACCACTAATACTCACTTACACTTCCATGAGCGCTTTCAAGCCTCTCGGCTCATCTTCAGATGGAAACAACAACCTGCTTAAAAACCTTTCCCATTTATATATCTTTCCTACACCCGGAAGCGTCAATTTTGTATATAAATACAAAATGGCAGCGTGAAACGGTTTTTGTTATAGGATGGACGCGTGTTTAAAAGATGAATTTACTAGGGATAATGAGTTAAAGGGGATAAAAGAGATAGCGAAAAATAATTATTATAATATGAACGTAGTTAATAAAATAATGGATAAGATCCGTACAGGAGAAAATGTGGGAGATAGGAAGGATGGAAATTATATGGGATCGATAACATACATAGGAACGAGGACAAAAAGTATTATAGAATTTTTTAAGAAGTATGACAAAGATGTAGCAATTAAAAAATGTATGACAGTGTTTGTTAAAATTAAGAATAGTAATACAGAAGAAATTCCGATTTTACAAAAATGTGGGGTATATAAACTTAAATGCAAGGATTGCAGTAAATTATACATAGGCGAAACGGGCCGTAAGTTCGAATGTAGGCTGGCGGATCGTAAAAGAGGGGAAGGAAATAGAACGTCCAGTTCATTATATGCTAGACATTTTGTAGACGAAAACCATAAATTTATTAATCCGTTAGAAGAATATGAAATTGTAAAGGTCGAACAAAATCCTGTAGAAAGGAAGTTGAGAGAGGGGTTAGAAATATTAAAGGAAAGAATAAAGATTTTAAACAGTTTAATTAATTCAAAGGTGCAATTTAAAAATGAAGATACATTTTACCATATATTAAGGAATATAGAAATATAGTATAAAAAGGTTGGTAGTAGTATGATACTTAGTGGAAAAGTACAAGGCTATTGGAAAGTTACCAGTCATAAATGGAAAAGTACTGAGACAAGGAGTGGTAACCCGGTTGATGTTTTTGTTGGTTGAGGCGTAACAAGGGTGTTTACCTGCTATGTCAAGTTTACTCTTCCGGGTGTAGGAAAGATATATAAACGGGGAAAGTTTTTAAGCAGGTTGTTGTTTCCATCTGAAGATGAGCCGAGAGGCTTGAAAGCGCTCATGGAAGTGTAAGTAAGTATTATTGGTAGCAACACAAGTTTAGCCAAAATTATTTTGAAAATGGTCGGATACATCTCTGTGATGAACAGGGGAAAGGTAGGCCTTCCACTTCGAAGAATATTGACAACATCGAAGCGGTTAAACAAATAATTTACTGTAATCGACGATTTAAAGTTAATGAAGTTGCAAGTGAATGGAGTATAAGCC
The DNA here is from genome assembly GCA_034769895.1 of Magicicada septendecula. Lineage (NCBI taxonomy): Eukaryota > Metazoa > Arthropoda > Insecta > Hemiptera > Cicadidae > Magicicada > Magicicada septendecula. Next base: position 405,830,698 of record CM068374.1, on the reverse strand, counting down.
GTCTTTTCAGTCATCATTTTCAAAAATACTGTGCCCGCTAGGTTCCACGTCAAATGACAAGACGTCCATGAAGAGGATCGTTTAAATATTTCCTAAAAGCTTTCGAAACCTTATTAAGTTGAAGGAGATTCGCGGATAATCAAGTATAGACTGGTAACATCGCCCACAGCAAAAAAAAAAAAAAAAAAATTGCGGTAGAACTCATGAATGACGACATTCTGGATATGGAAGGTACAGGTTTTGTTTATGCTACACCTAAAGGTGAAACAGTGAATAGTCACAAATACTGTGAGATTACTGAAGTCAAAAATCAAGACGAAAAACATAGTAACTTTTCATATTGTGTGTTTTTTTGGCTGGAAAACAAAACAACACTTTGCCTTCAAGGACTTAGTTTTCAGCTGTTGGACCTCCCTCTCCTCTAAATACCGTTCTGACCTGCCTGAAAGTGATTTGCATCTTTTTAGCCTATTAAAATAAGAGATGGGAGGAAAATAGTTTTGCTCTGATGAAGGAGTAATAGAAGTGATGCAAAATTCGTTGCGCTCAAGACCAAAGGTTTACAAGACGGAATTTAAACGCTCATTGAGAGATGGAAGCAAAAGGCGATTATGTAGAAAAGTTATGTATGTTTCGTTTATGTAAGTGCAAATAAACATATTCATCATCGACAAGGATTAAACCAAAAATGGGTTGTTCCGGTCCCAGGGCTGGTCACACACCTCTCCGTCCCTTTTGTTTGGGGATGCGGCAGTCATCCATTCGGATAAGATGACGGAACCATTTTAGTCGATATTGTGTACCCCTATCAAGTATACTTATAATATTTTGATACTGCCGTACATCGACATTTATTTTCCGATCTTGAAGAATATAGAATATATCCTGCCACGTGTCTGAGAATTGTCATTTCGGCCGCTCGAATACGACTGACCTAGGATTTCGTTAAAAGTCGAATTCTCAGACCCACAGAGAACTGGTGGGATGGTCATAATCTTGTAAAACTTAAGGCATATTTCGTTACTCGATTTTAGAGTCCTAATAAAAATATTAAATTTTTAAATTTCACTTTTTTTGACGTACAGTACCTACTAAAGGTACCTACAGTGTTTTAAAGGTCAAAATAAGGAAAACATTTTGATATTCGTCTCAAAATTGTTTGTTACCGAGATACTTGTGGTTAATGAAAGTACTCGTTCTATGCGCCGTGCATTTTGTTGAATGCAACATTTAGCACAGCATTAGTCTGGTAGTTGTGCAGCTTCCGTGATTCGTTTCAAGCAGTTGTTCTGGCGTAGCAATGAGACTAGAATAAACCAACGACTTTGCCGAACCGTAAAGGAAGTAACCTAATGGCGTAATCACGGTGGCAGTTGTCCTGGTGCGTTTCAATCAATCCATCGCTTAACGTATGTATTATTTAAATAATCGCTATCATTCCGAGCTGGTGCACCATCGTGGAGGACACCCCTAGTCTAACTGTAAGTGGAGTTACTTGTACTATAATATATTTTTATAAATGTATAATATATAATATACAGAGGGATTCAAAATTGCACGGCAATCTCTCGGGACCTGATTCTGTAGCTAAAAATAAGAAAAAAAGTTCGTATAAACATAGGTCCGAAAACGGTTCTTTAGCGAGTCACGGCTCGAGAACCAGTTCGCCCTGATTTCTGCTTCCACGGTAAAATGACGCCATACTGAAATTCGTGGAGTATAAAGTGAAGGGTAAATTTGGTGGTTTCTTATAGTTTTTGATCTGAAAAATTGAATAAAATAGGTCCGAGACCTCTGTCTTAATTAGTTTTTAAGAAAAACTGGGTAAAGCACAAAACATTGGGGTCGAAAAACACAAATGTTTAGATTTTGGATAAAATAACTTCGTTAATTTGCTAATAAACAAATAAAAATTTCTAACTAACTTTGTAGAGAATTTAATTATGAGAAAACTGATGTGTATAATGTCTGTTAAAAGTAAGTACAAATTTGAGAAATTTGACTTTAATTAAAAACAAAACAGACCAAAATGCGCCAGAAAAGTGTTACAATTTACAAGAAATGGCATTGTAAACTTTCGAAACACCTACACTTGGGCAACATCTTTATCTGTCAACAAATATAAATAATCTTTTTGGAAACTGGTATTTTTCTTTAATTCAAACTCAATTACTATCTAGTTCCCAAAGTGTGAGTGTTGTATTCAACAAAATGAAGGCCACATAGATCTATAATTTTGATTCAGTGATACCTAATTATGAATCTTGAACCACAAATTTCTCGATAATAAACCATTTTGAGACGTGTTAGTATATATTTCTTCTTATTTTAACCTTTAAAATACGATACGTGCGTTTTGAATCACCCTATAATATGGGAATTGAATATTTTATTCGCTGTAAGGCATATTACAATGTAATTATTATCAGTTGCAGTACAGTATAATTATCAGCAAACCGGCCATGAGATTTTATATTTAATTTTTCATCTATATACGTATTTATCTTTATTTTGTAAGTAACTCTGAAATATTTCTTCCAGGTTTCTATATTATGAATTGTTCTTCAAATATTAACTACTTCTGCAAGTAAAATTATTATTGTATTTTCTCCTGACGCACATTTCACTGATCACCTCACTATCAACGATTATAAACATGAAAAAAAAATTATAAAAATTTTTAATTTTTAATTTTATAATCCTATGATTGTAGTGATGTGTCAGGAGAAAATACAATAATAATTTTACTTGCAGAAGTAGTTAATATTTGAAGAACAATTCATAATAAGTATTTATGTATGACGTTATACTGGATGGATTTTTATAAACATGCAGTTTATCTGGTATCAGACTTTTTGACGTGTTCATAAAAAGAAAACGAAATTTACTCGTCCGAGCGATTCGTGTACGTTCGGGGTAAACGTTTTTTGTTCGCTTAGTAGGTCGTGCGTCGGGCGGTATTGTTCTGCCGACTGCTACTACAACCAGATGCTTCCACGTAATTGTGTCCATCAAAAAATTTAATGAGCGACTGACTCCCTCACTGCTGCGGCCATCTAATAAGTGCCAGTAATGCGAGAGCTCACTCACTACTGCTAACGATAAATTAGTGTGGGGATGGGAGAAGGCGGACGCGCGCGCGCCCGTACACGCACACGCATGAGCACATTCGTAAAGATAACACACACACAGTTACACCTGGCTCCGTTTGTTGCGTCATACATAATTAGATGGGACAGGCGTCGTTTTCGTTTCATTAACGGCAGTAATGACAAAATGACAATGGTGGACACCGAGTGTGTGTGTGTGTGTGTGTGTGTGTGTGTGTGTGTGTGTGTGTGTGTGTGTGTGTGTGTGTGTGTGTGTGTGTGTGTGTGTGTGTGTGTGTGTGTGTGTGTGTGTGTGTGTGTGTGTGTGTGTGTGTGTGTGTTACGGTACACAATCCACGATAATATAACAATATTTTTTTAATGAAGAAAGTTGACGATGAGCTGAGAAGCTTGAAAGCGCTAATCGGAATAATTTTTCTTTAGTGGTGTGCAACAGTAATAATTCTGTTCGCAAATTTTTTTGCTGGTTGAAAATCATTCGTCCTGAATACGTAGACACGTTACATCATACAAGTAACCATAAGTAATACAAGTGTCACTCGAAGCTATCATTAGTTCAATAGCCACCATGGATTAATAAATAATGTAAGCCTTTATCCTTTAGTTCAGTAGCCACCGTGGATTCATAAAAAATGAAAGTATTTATCCTTATCCTTATCCTTATCCTTATTCTTATTCTTACAGTTTTAACCTTTATCCTTGTCCGAAGTGCGGAGATCATTGGAGATCATTTCGAAAGACTGTGATGGAACAACTAAAGGCATTGACAGTTTAAGACTTCCAGCGATGTTCAAGCAATGATAACAACGTCTCCCTAAGTCTGCAGCTTCAAAAAGGAATTGCTTTTAAAGGCTAAAATTCTTTTGTAGTTAAAGTGGCACTAATTACTTTTGTAGTTTATAGCCTACATTCGGTGTCACTACTTTTTTTTAGTCAACCTTTGTAAGTCAGAAAGAAACGTCAGTTCACATCAACGATTTGATCCCAAATAATAAAACAGTGATTCCGTCACTGGTGAGATGTGAGTGGTAGACAGTTTTACCGGCGTGAAAAATTACTGGTTTGTACAGCTTATTGTATGAGGTTATTATATTGTACAGCTTATTGTATGAGGTTATTATATTGTACAGCTCGTATACAACGCCGATTATTACCAGAATTATATTATGTAAGTAAATTACGGTACGCCAAAAAAATGGCGCAGTACAAGAAAATGGAATGTGGCGCAGGCGCTATAATTATGAACTATACCATCTTTACAAAGAGCTGGACATTGTCAGGATAATCAAAATATACAGGCTAAGGTGGGTTGGACACGTAGAGAGAATGGAGGAAGGACAGCCTACGAAACATATCTTCTACCAGAAACCAATGGATAGTAGAGCAAGGGGAAGACCCCGAAGTAGATTCAAAGATCAGATAGAGAAAACTGAACACAAGAAACTGGAAAATCAGGGCACGTAGCAGAGAAGAATGGAGTCGATTCTTGGTGCAGGCCAAGACCCACCAAGGGTTGTAGAGCCACGGCTGATGATGATGAAGTAAATTACGGTTTGAAAATATAAATATACCCAGTTCAGTAGGTGAGACTGGAGCAACCGTACTGTAAAATGTGATGGCTTTGAAACTGCTAAGATGTTGACGGAGATACCGTAAATAAAATAAAATTATTCAAACATATCTGATATCCCTTTGTGGTATGATTGCCTTTGCAAAGTGAGTAGGAAATATCTGGGAAATTTAATGGAAAGCGTCAACATTGTTCATTCCCGGGGTAGCTTCAATATCGGTTAGTGAACGGACCCCGTAACACCAAGGTCATGATAGTTGGCCGTGTTATCACTAATCGGAGACGTGTTTATGGTTACTCCGTACTTTTTCAAGTATCAAGTATAGAGTATAAGAGGATAGAGAGAGTGTATCGAATGCCAGCGTAAAGAGGAAGCTCCAACAACACTGTGTGGGTGCGCGCGTGTGCGCGTATGAAGTGTGCATATCGCCAACTGTCTTCTTCAGTGGCTAGTAGTGTAAGTTTAGTTTTCAGTATCATTACATTAGGTTTGTATAAGTCTACTCTCCAAACTTAAACTTACAAGCGGGCTGTCGGTAAATACAATTCGGGGAATATTGTGACGACATTACACAATATGCTACATGCTTCTCGGCTATTCCAGCTGTAATGTGTGTGTGCGCGTACGTACTGCTGCTATTGAAATGAAGGACTTGTCACGCGCCCGACACTGACCCAGATTTCAGTCCGTGCGTCCTGTGTGCAAGGCCGCAATCAATTACGTTGTGCTGTTTTCTAGTAGCTTTCTTGACGCGTAGTATGGAATATTCTGGTATCTCAGCGGAGTATAAACATAGGCAGTCAGCGACGCTTAGTCCAGTTTGAGTTGCTATTTATTCGAGTGCCGTTCGTAGTATTGTGGCGAAGTGTTATGTGTTTTATAATAGTGCGGGACAATTGTAATACAATTGTGTTTTATATTCGTTGACATTATTATTGGATGTGAATAATTTTTATTTGATTTGTTGTAAGAGACTATCTTGTTGATTGCAAACTGTTTAATTGTGATAATTAAAGCTGGTGCTTAGTGACTTAATTGGTGTCTTGTATTTTGTTTTCCACTGTACCATACGACGATCAGTTATACCGTCGTAACAATATCTTTTATTTTCAACATACGTGCGCTACACATATATATTATTTGGTGTCCTGCCCTAAGGCATGTCTTCAAATGGTAAAAGCTCTCCAAGCTGTCCTATCGCATGCCAGTCTTTTCGTTTCTTCGCAACACCCTCTGATCTTAATGCTATCTATTAACTTCATTCTTTAACGCCCACTTTTTTTCTCCTTCTATGACACCCTCCATGGCAATTGTAAGCAAGCACTCTCTTCTTAAACAATGACCTAACCAATTCCTTTTCCTATTTTCTATTACCTTCAGGATTCTTCTCTCTTCCCCTATTGCTACACATATAAAGAAGTGTTTTTGGAAAAATTATTTATAAGTAATTAATTACTATTGACGTGAATTTTAATTCTGATTTTTTATTTGTTTCAGGTAAACAGATACGTTCTCAAGCATAGGTAATTAGCCGAGTATCTTCTGCTTCCAGGTAGGAACTGTTTCAGATTACTGTTAGCGTGTTGACAGAAGTGATAAGTCGGGCCAGTTATAGCGTCTAAACGGCCATATTAACAGTAATATTACCAAAGTAAAATTCTTGTAACGTTAATGATTTGTCGTGATGCTGAAATACAAATACTAGAAATGTGGAGAGTGACAGAATTGACGGGGTCAGTAACCGGCAGAGTCAAAGTCGTAGTTTACAGAGGTACGACTATGTCTAACGAATACAAGAAAATACACATACCACGATTTATAGTTATTTTTAAACACGGGTGTGTCGTGAGAAACACGCCAGAAGTGAGAACGCGCGCGATTTAGAGATTTAACATTTCCTTCTCGTCTCACTTTATTATAAAACATACCAACTAAGCTTAACCGATGTTAAAATTCCTTCCTAGGCTGTTTGACTATGGTCAATTGTTTTTCACAGGAACAGACGTTTCGGCAGTGCCATCGACTGCCATGTTCAGTGTAAATCGAGTTTACGCTAACGTGGGGTGGTATACGTTAGTGACCACAGTACTGTGGTTAAGGCTGACTCCAGCCGTGAAAGCCTACGAAGTACATTAAGATTATCCGTATTTATGTGTGTAGATTTCCCGCCGGAGCCATCTGATTTAGATACGACCGTTCCCCCTTGCAAGGCAATGGCAAACCAGCGAGAGGTATCCTGCCTAGTATAAACCCTTACCAACTATGCCGATCGAGTCGCCGTTGAACTGTAGGTCCCATATAACTGTGAGAGACTCCGTAACACACGCAACACGGGTATATGCGGGGAGGGTACAAACGAGTCGAAAGACTGACGGACCCAATAATATGTGTCGAACTATAAGCTATAAGATAATTTTCAAAGAAACTCGAGATGTCAATAAGTTTGTTAGAAACCCCAGCTTCTGTGGTTTAACTCACTCGCTCTTTCCTAATTTTCTAAATCAGAAATGTCCTAATCTTTCCTAAGCTTAGCCTAAGAAATGTTGAAAAAGGCGTAATTTTATATCCCATAACGTACAGTAGTAATTCAAAATATAGGTTATTTCTACGCATTCAATAAATCATGTTTCTTCTTCTGTCACTTCCGTTAGTACACGATTCATATCCTGTCTTTCATTCTGCGTAGTGCTCACCTCACTTCCATACGTTATATTATCTGAGTTCTACATCCACTTCCATATTTCTCAATTCTCCAGCCAACATTTCGTTCGCGCGTTCGTGGTTAGTGTAAGGGACGGCTCCGCGCGCGTAGGTTGGTCCGGTGGAGTGGCTGAGACACAAAAACATCGCTGCCACACACGTCATTATGTAAAATTTATCAGTGTTCATCGGTTGCGGTAATTATTTATTTAAATTCAACCAGTAAACCAAGTCGGCGTGTGTAGGCCGGGGTGCGCGTTTTGTTTGGTTTGCTTACTGTTTTTCTCTGTTAATTTATTCCCCGCCCCGGCCTGCGACCAGTTCCGTTTCGTCATGAGTCAGTCCACCGAATTCCAGGTGACACAGCGCGCGTTAACAAAATTATTGAAGAATCTATTTTATTTTGTTATCATAAATATTTACAGCTACAACGTTTTCAGAAGGAAAATTGCTAAGAATGTGATCTGTTACTCCTTACGGTTACAGCATCTGAACAGAATGGAGGATGGACGACTACCTAAGGTTGCGTTTCGACATAGATCCATTGGTACAAGAGATGTAGGAAGACCGAGAGTGAGATGGAGAGATACTGTGTGAAGACGGAACAGGCAAAGTGGCTACTCCGTGAGGTGCGAAAGAGGAAGAAGTAATCTATGCGACAAATTAGACTGTTCCGGTAATATTTCATGGGCCATAAATGTGATTTGTTAAAAAAGATTTTACTATTTCTTTTATGAATTTGCTAACTGCTATAATTTTTATTGTTCGACTAAGCTTTTCGTCATCACTGACATCTTCAGGTCTTAAACAAACATTGGTTGTTTAAGACCTGAAGATGTCAGTGATGACGAAAAGCTTAGTCGAACAATAAAAATTATAGCAGTTAGCAAATTCATAAAAGAAATAGTAAGGATGTCTGCTAATTTAAACAATACGAAGAAAAAAAGATTTTACTTTGATTTCGGAATTTTTAGGAAACGAAAAAGAAATGTGTAAACGATCCATGTGTTACACGCAAGGTTATAAAATAGATATGGAATGTGTCGGCAGGTAAGATACGAAACTCGGCACCGGAACCTCGCGGGTATAACGGCGTGACGTGCGGATACGTAAGTTGATGACGATTCATCACAGTGGTGAAGCGTCTATGCAGCCAATGTGATGCACATCTTTGGATTTACAACTTTGCAGCAGTGGAACGAATTTGTTTGTCAGACAAATTCGTTTCCTTTTTCCCAGTCCTTTTGATCCATCCTTTGTAATATTAACTCAAACGCTGTACAAAGCTCTCTACAATCTTAATATTATTATTGCCTATTGATAAGTTGATTTTCTTGATTGAATTAGCATTTTCATCTAAGCACGGGAGTCCATCATCGTATATACTCAATTATTCTTCATCCTGTATCTTGTATCGTTTTACCGCGCGTCTTCATTGTACAGTAATTCACACTGCGCACATTAAACATTAGGCCTACTTTAACGATATATTTTACTTTGAAAATCGCCGTAGATCGGTTTACAACGTTCTACAATGTTGTCAGATTTCCAGTCTACGCTTCGTCTTCCTCGGATGTTCAGTAATTTTCTCTCCAACTTTACCTCGATATGTCTGTCTCCTGGATTAGTGTAGTCAGTTCAGTATTTGATTTGTGATTATAAATGTCTGAGCTACTGCAAACAATATGTTTCCCAAATTGATTTGATCCGAACTGACTCTATACCAAAGTCCGCTCCACAGGGTGCCGAAATCCCAGGAAACGATGGTCTCGTTTTTAATTCAACTTAAAATATTTTTACAACTTTTTTTTTAGTGGGCGAGTCGGCTCAGTGGTAGCGTCTTTGACTCATGCTGTCGATGTGGTGACATCGAGTCAAGGTCACGGCTCGATTTGCTCGTCCACCCCCACGTACGCTGACAAATAATACGTACGTCTTCTCTGGCATACCCAGGCCAGATTAGTAACAAGGGCACACAATATATACTACACACATAAACAACACTCTCCCCCCCCCCCACCGCACGGCTTGCCCCCTAGCGTGGGTTAAAAGGTTGGATAATATCTCTCTGGCTGGGGTGGGGCGTGAGTTCTATCACGGCCGGAGGGCGCAACAGGTCTATGACCTAATGCTAGAAGTGGAGAAGAAGAAGAAGAAGAAGAAGAAGAAGAAGAAGAAGAAGAAGAAGAAGAAGAAGAAGAAGAAGAAGAAGAAGAAGAAGAAGAAGAAGAAGAAATATTTTTAAGTAATAACATTTTAAATGAACAATGTATATATGGTTCTAAAATCGGAACAGGTATTTACACCTGGTAGAAGAAGAAGACTGATCTGATTTGCAAATAAGACCTCCCATTACTCGTCAGGCAGACATATATTCATCATGTTCAGTTCCAAAACCGACTCCAATCCGTCCAAGTTAGGGTAATACGCTACGCACCCATCAACCAATAATGTTTCCAATAAACCACGTTATAGGCAGTACAGACGTAGTGCCAGCCACAGCTGCATCATCGTAAATCCTGCCATAGGTTAAATATGGGTACCTTTATGGCTTGTTCAACATAATTTATGATGTGTCATGTTAACTATTTACCGGTTTGGAAGGTGTTTTGGACGTGTGTATGGGGAGAATAAGATATAACGGTCTACATACAGTAGAAAAAAAACTGTTCATTATAACATTGTTTCGTCTGACACTTGTGTTTTAGTAGCGACGCTTGGGCTGTAACACTACGATTTTACAGTTTATTAATTAGAGCCGTTAATTAACATACAGGTTTTAATCTATTAAAAAAAATGCGTGATATATAAATTCTGTATGACACATTTGTTTTGTGGATTGGACGGGAGAGCACAGGAATAGGCGTAGTTGTTCACAGGCAGTTCGATGTGGCATTGAGCATTACCGTCTGATTCTGTATGAAACATTTGTTTTGTGGATTGGACGGGAGAGCACTGGAATAGGCGTAGTTGTTCACAGGCAGTTCGATGTGGCATTGAGCATTACCGTTTGATTCTGTATGAAACATTTGTTTTGTGAATTGGACGGGAGAGCACAGGAATAGGCGTAGTTGTGCACAGGCAGTTCGATGTGGCATTGAGCATTACCGTTTGATTCTGTATGAAACATTTGTTTTGTGGATTGGACGGGAGAGCACAGGAATAGGCGTAGTTGTTCACAGGCAGTTCGATGTGGCATTGAGCATTACCGTTTGATTCTGTATGAAACATTTGTTTTGTGGATTGGACGGGAGAGCACAGGAATAGGCGTAGTTGTTCACAAGGCAGTTCGATGTGGCATTGAGCATTACCGTTTGATTCTGTATGAAACATTTGTTTTGTGGATTGGACGGGAGAGCACAGGAATAGGCGTAGTTGTTCACAGGCAGTTCGATGTGGCATTGAGCATTACCGTTTGATTCTGTTTTCCGGACTCGAATAATGTGACAAAACTTCATGAACAGCCCGGAGATTTAAATTTACTCCATAATCAACATTGTTACCACTGAATAATGATGAGACTTGACAATGTCTCTCATCTTCAACACGTTTCTTCGTTCGTGCTGTGTTTTGTTTATTCGTTCGTCATGAGGTTTATTCTTCACGGTTTCTGCCAATCCAACAATGATTTGCGCCACCTAAAACATAAACCCAGCCACATACGGTTTCATCTGCTTTAACTTAGTAAATACCTCTGTTGCACTTTGTGAACACTTAAAACAAAAACTTGATCGCATAACTCTGCTCATTATTATTGAGCTTTACTTTTGTGACGTGGGACAAAACTAAGAGCGTACAAAATCTATGATATAGTCATGTAGGCTAAGGTTAATAATTAAAATTTATTATAAAATTAACCAATCGTTATAGCTACAACATCGTTATTCACGCAATGTTGCCACTTCGTGGGAAAAAATTCAGTCATATTACTTTTTAGACAAATCTCGTACATGCGAAAAACATGTACAAAAAACATATTTATTTCTTAATTAGGCTGTATATATCGACAAACTTTTTGATGGCGAAACGTAAATGTTTCCAGACTCATTCTACAGGAGACAGTATAAAGAACTCATATAAACATAGCCATCAGAACGCTTTGATCAAGTAAGATTCTCTAAAAGATTGTACGTACAAATGAGTTCACCAGTGTATCGTCCCACTTTCGTATTCTTTTATGTGTCCCAACTTGTTTCTATTATAAGCCTGTTTCACTTAGTCACTTAGTTTCTTTATTAAAGCCAGGTGAAAAATAAACTTGTCCTGTCGTCCAGTACCAGAGATTTCCGTATTTTTGGAGGAGCAGAGAATTTTGGTGTGTTAAGTGTTACAATAAAAGGTCCTCATTTTTACATAATGTGATTTTCAGAGACGTTTTAAATTTGGAAGTTTTGGATCGTCTTATCCGAATTTCTTTTTTTTTTTTTAATTATTAATCTTGATCATGAAATTAGTATAGGCTACTCGTGCAAAATTTAATCCCAAGTTACGTTTAAATGTAAAATTTTGGTCCAAGTCCTTTACATGTCGAAACTGGACAGCAAAGCGTTTCCGTAATGTTACACTTTATATGCGAAAATGAACTGCTTCTTCTCTCCAAGGATTAGGTCCTAGTTAATATGATCCGGAACCAATTTCCTCCTCGGTCTTTCAACATTATCTCCTCGGTCTTTCAACATTTTTTCCTAGGTCTATCAACATTTTCTCCTCGGTCTATTAACATTTTCTCCTCGGTCTATCAACATCTCATTTGCATTAGGCTAGTGTTTATCTCACGGCTGCTACTGATAATCTGTTATCTGAGTATTCGCACCACCTCCTCTTATCGTGTCCTTAATCTTCTTCTGCAAATATTCCATTTTTACTTCTTTTCTGATGTCTTCATTTGTTTTCCCGTAGGAGAGAATATCTTTCTGTATGTTTCTTTACGTTTCATTGTAGCAGCTTAAATTTTATTTTCTTCTTTTTTACCGAGGATCCATGTTTTAGTGAGCGTGCTGAAATATAATTGACTTCTCTTCGGGCTCTAGGCCGTCCGCTACTGCCGCTATGAACAGACATTTCGGTCTCTGCGTTGGAGGCCATCTTCGGTGTAAAAACGACTCGGGAACTGTCATGGATCTTCATCAATTAACCATAGTACTGTGCCAAAAGTTTCACTGTGTTCTTGTTTTACTTGGGGATAGAAGAATGTGGGGATAGATACTGCTTTGTAAAATGTCCCAGTTATACTTTTATTTATTTATTTATTTGTTTTTGTCAGGCCTCTGTGAGTCGTGTCACAGATACCGGTAGTCCTTAATTCTGTGAACATAATATTCCGGCCGATGTCGTTTTCGTATGAGACGTCCCATCCCAGGGAATTAAAATGTCAAATTTGTTTGGTAACTTTATTTCCCACGACTATTTTCGTTGTAATCAAGTGTTTTACTTTAAATGATATTTTTATTTTATTTTAAAAGAGTCGTTTCCGTTAAGGTCCGTCCGGTTTTTCGTGAAGATATGAGGCTACCTAAACAAGTAATAAGATACAGACCTCAAGGAAGACGAGATATAGGTAGACCAAGAAAGAGACGGCTTCAGTGAAGTCAAAACAGGCTGTAAGCCTATACGTTGATGTGAATAAGAGAGCTTTTGCCAATGTTATTATGTGCATCGCCTTTTGTAACTGGTCTCCCGCATTGTGTACTATTAGTTTATCGTCCGTGTATGAAGCAAACAATTTACATTGAAATCACGTGCCTGATTGAGTCAACATTTGCTTTCCATATAACGTTTGTAATAAGTCATGTATGCATACGCTAAAACCGTCGGTGAGGCATCCCTGGCTAACGTCTTCATTTCATCAGGGCTTGATTTCAGGGGGAACGCGCCGGAACGGCGTTTCGGAACCTCTTGAATCCAAAAATAAATGATCGAAATAAGATATCTGAATGAAAAACCTAATTATTACTGCTACTTAATTGAATCGTGCCCCTCATCAGATCAGCCCCATTACAAAACTAAACATTTGTCAAAATCAAACACCAGCAATAATCTTAACTACTGTCGTTCAAAAAATGTCCCAATAACCTATGGAGAAAATGAAATAAAAAACCTTGCTTCAAAATTAAAACTACATGAAAGGCAACCGATTTGGAGCTTCCGAGAATATGTGCATTTCAGAATTTTTCCGCAGAGTCTTTCTACCTTGAAATATGCTATTGAATCAATAGCAATAATTTCAAGTGTATGTGAGAGGGATGCTTTTTGGCCATCATACAGCATTGGACACAAAGAGTAAGGAAAGGTCAAGAAACAAACAATATGACGACATAATGATGAAACTGTGGAAACTTTTTTAAAATGTCCGAACCACCGAAACCATCACTTAGAGTTTGATTGAGGCTCCGCGATGACGCCATCATGAGTGACACGTTTTCTATTGTTTTGCGGCTAACCTCACGATGAAGCTCTTTAGAAATATCAATAAACTTTATTACCTTTTTAGATACATGTTTTTACGTATTTTACATATTTTATAAGGCTTTAAAAATGTAGACCTCCTTTGTAATAGCCTGATGTAAACTTATAAGCTAATATAAAATATAAGTATATTTGTGTCTATACAACTTTTGAATTGGTGCGTTCCGGCACCTATAATTTTAGAAATCAACCACTGGTCTTTATCATCTCTAGGATAACCATTGAACTGTAAGATTCCCCTTCTACTCGACCCTATGGTTGGTGGGGAGGCACGCTGTTCTACACTTATCATATGTGTTCCCTCTGCAACACCAGCGCTTAATCCGGTTATAGGGCTCTTCTCGTTTAATGAGACCGATGACTTCCTCATTATATAGTCCTTCCCCTTCTACTCGACCCTATGGTTGGTGGGGGGCACGCTGTTCTACACTTATCATATGTGCTCCCTCTGCAACACCAGCGCTTAATCCGGTTATAGGGCTCTTCTCGTTTAATGAGACCGATGACTTCCTCATTATATAGGTCTAGTTCTTCTACTCGACCCTATGGTTGGTGGGGGGCACGCTGTTCTACACTTATCATATGTGCTCCCTCTGCAACACCAGCGCTTAATCCGGTTATAGGGCTCTTCTCGTTTAATGAGACCGATGACTTCCTCATTATATAGTCCTTCCCCTTCTACTCGACCCTATGGTTGGTGGGGGGCACGCTGTTCTACACTTATCATATGTGCTCCCTCTGCAACACCAGCGCTTAATCCGGTTATAGGGCTCTTCTCGTTTAATGAGACCGATGACTTCCTCATTATATAGGTCTAGTTCTTCTACTCGACCCTATGGTTGGTGGGGGGCACGCTGTTCTACACTTATCATATGTGCTCCCTCTGCAACACCAGCGCTTAATCCGGTTATAGGGCTCTTCTCGTTTAATGAGACCGATGACTTCCTCATTATATAGGTCTAGTTCTTCTACTCGACCCTATGGTTGGTGGGGGGCACGCTGTTCTACACTTATCATATGTGCTCCCTCTGCAACACCAGCGCTTAATCCGGTTATAGGGCTCTTCTCGTTTAATGAGACCGATGACTTCCTCATTATATAGTCCTTCCCCTTCTACTCGACCCTATGGTTGGTGGGGGGCACGCTGTTCTACACTTATCATATGTGCTCCCTCTGCAACACCAGCGCTTAATCCGGTTATAGGGCTCTTCTCGTTTAATGAGACCGATGACTTCCTCATTATATAGGTCTAGTTCTTCTACTCGACCCTATGGTTGGTGGGGGGCACGCTGTTCTACACTTATCATATGTGCTCCCTCTGCAACACCAGCGCTTAATCCGGTTATAGGGCTCTTCTCGTTTAATGAGACCGATGACTTCCTCATTATATAGTCCTTCCCCTTCTACTCGACCCTATGGTTGGTGGGGGGCACGCTGTTCTACACTTATCATATGTGCTCCCTCTGCAACACCAGCGCTTAATCCGGTTATAGGGCTCTTCTCGTTTAATGAGACCGATGACTTCCTCATTATATAGGTCTAGTTCTTCTACTCGACCCTATGGTTGGTGGGGGGCACGCTGTTCTACACTTATCATATGTGCTCCCTCTGCAACACCAGCGCTTAATCCGGTTATAGGGCTCTTCTCGTTTAATGAGACCGATGACTTCCTCATTATATAGTCCTTCCCCTTCTACTCGACCCTATGGTTGGTGGGGGGCACGCTGTTCTACACTTATCATATGTGCTCCCTCTGCAACACCAGCGCTTAATCCGGTTATAGGGCTCTTCTCGTTTAATGAGACCGATGACTTCCTCATTATATAGGTCTAGTTCTTCTACTCGACCCTATGGTTGGTGGGGGGCACGCTGTTCTACACTTATCATATGTGCTCCCTCTGCAACACCAGCGCTTAATCCGGTTATAGGGCTCTTCTCGTTTAATGAGACCGATGACTTCCTCATTATATAGGTCTAGTTCTTCTACTCGACCCTATGGTTGGTGGGGGGCACGCTGTTCTACACTTATCATATGTGCTCCCTCTGCAACACCAGCGCTTAATCCGGTTATAGGGCTCTTCTCGTTTAATGAGACCGATGACTTCCTCATTATATAGGTCTAGTTCTTCTACTCGACCCTATGGTTGGTGGGGGGCACGCTGTTCTACACATATCATATGTGCTCCCTCTGCAACACCAGCGCTTTATCCGGTTATACGGCTCTTCTCGTTTAATGAGACACGACTGGGGGTTGCGCGGGTCGCGAGTAGTGCAGTGTCCCGAGTCTCAGAAAGGACTCCTGCCACTGGGTCTATTGGAGTTCATTTTATATCTTTTTACCTAATTGTGGGGGGGGGTCTGAAGCGACCTGCGATTGGTGGATTATACCACCGGGACTAACAAACGAGGTCGCTTCCAGGACTCACCTGGTCGCGGGGTGTATTTACCAAGTCCGGCAATGAGGGAATTGTGGGTCACTCTGTCGGAACGAACATAGAATCTACGCGCCAGGCGTCTCACGATGTCATCAAGAGAGCGGAGACACCGAGTCCTCTCCTCAAAAGACGAGAAGAGTACTTCCGGGGGACTTTACAAGCTTCAGTCCCCGGTCGAGTACGCGCTGGAGCGTTGTTCTATGACCACGAGCCAGGTATCCACAAACAGAACAGGCGTAGGTAATCACGGGCAACACGTACGAGTTGACTATGAGCTTACTTAGCCGGGGGGTCATTGCCGGATTAGATAGCACGGGCCAGAGTCTACTGAGTTGCGCCGAAGCGCGTTGTTGGATATATTGAGAATGGGTTCGCCAGGTGAGTCGGGAGTCCACGTGGAGCCCGACGTACTTGACGCTGTTGGTCCAGGGTACCTCGACGGGGCCTACTTTAAGCGGCCGAGGCCGCTTGTGTTTGTGCGAGAATATTACCGCGGCGCTCTTGGAAGTGTTAACGGCAACTCTCCAGTCATCGGTCCACCCGACATACGCGTCGAGTTGACGCTGGAGCTTAATTGCCGCATAACTTGCGTTCGGCTCTGAGGCAAAAGCCGCAGTGTCGTCCGCGAACAGCGACAATTTAACTCCAGGAACTCGGGGCGTGTCATTGACAAACAGCGAGAACAGGAGAGGCCCAAGGACACTTCCCTGAGGGACGCCAGCGGTAATATGCCTCTCCGAAGAGAGAGCGTGGTTTATTCTCACTCGGAAGCTACGGTCTCGCAGAAAGCTGCCGATCAAATGAACGTAGCAATCTGGAAGAAGGACTTCCGTGAGCTTGTAAAGGACACCCTCGTGCCACACGCGGTCAAAGCCTTTCTCTACGTCTAGGAAGATCGCAGTCGTCTGTTTGCCCTGGCAGCCAGCCTCGGTAATGCATTCTCGTTTAATGAGACCGATGACTTCCTCATTATATAGTCCTTCCCCTTCTACTCGACCCTATGGTTGGTGGGGGGCACGCTGTTCTACACTTATCATATGTGCTCCCTCTGCAACACCAGCGCTTAATCCGGTTATAAGGCTCTTCTCGTTTAATGAGACCGATGACTTCCTCATTATATAGGTCTAGTTCTTCTACTCGACCCTATGGTTGGTGGGGGGCACGCTGTTCTACACTTATCATATGTGCTCCCTCTGCAACACCAGCGCTTAATCCGGTTATAGGGCTCTTCTCGTTTAATGAGACCGATGACTTCCTCATTATATAGGTCTAGTTCTTCTACTCGACCCTATGGTTGGTGGGGGGCACGCTGTTCTACACTTATCATATGTGCTCCCTCTGCAACACCAGCGCTTAATCCGGTTATAGGGCTCTTCTCGTTTAATGAGACCGATGACTTCCTCATTATATAGGTCTAGTTCTTCTACTCGACCCTATGGTTGGTGGGGGGCACGCTGTTCTACACTTATCATATGTGCTCCCTCTGCAACACCAGCGCTTAATCCGGTTATAGGGCTCTTCTCGTTTAATGAGACCGATGACTTCCTCATTATATAGGTCTAGTTCTTCTACTCGACCCTATGGTTGGTGGGGGGCACGCTGTTCTACACTTATCATATGTGTTCCCTCTGCAACACCAGCGCTTAATCCGGTTATAGGGCTCTTCTCGTTTAATGAGACCGATGACTTCCTCATTATATAGGTCTAGTTCTTCTACTCGACCCTATGGTTGGTGGGGGGCACGCTGTTCTACACTTATCATATGTGCTCCCTCTGCAACACCAGCGCTTAATCCGGTTATAGGGCTCTTCTCGTTTAATGAGACCGATGACTTCCTCATTATATAGGTCTAGTTCTTCTACTCGACCCTATGGTTGGTGGGGGGCACGCTGTTCTACACTTATCATATGTGCTCCCTCTGCAACACCAGCGCTTAATCCGGTTATAGGGCTCTTCTCGTTTAATGAGACCGATGACTTCCTCATTATATAGGTCTAGTTCTTCTACTCGACCCTATGGTTGGTGGGGGGCACGCTGTTCTACACTTATCATATGTGCTCCCTCTGCAACACCAGCGCTTAATCCGGTTATAGGGCTCTTCTCGTTTAATGAGACCGATGACTTCCTCATTATATAGGTCTAGTTCTTCTACTCGACCCTATGGTTGGTGGGGGGCACGCTGTTCTACACTTATCATATGTGCTCCCTCTGCAACACCAGCGCTTAATCCGGTTATAGGGCTCTTCTCGTTTAATGAGACCGATGACTTCCTCATTATATAGGTCTAGTTCTTCTACTCGACCCTATGGTTGGTGGGGGGCACGCTGTTCTACACTTATCATATGTGCTCCCTCTGCAACACCAGCGCTTAATCCGGTTATAGGGCTCTTCTCGTTTAATGAGACCGATGACTTCCTCATTATATAGGTCTAGTTCTTCTACTCGACCCTATGGTTGGTGGGGGGCACGCTGTTCTACACTTATCATATGTGCTCCCTCTGCAACACCAGCGCTTAATCCGGTTATAGGGCTCTTCTCGTTTAATGAGACCGATGACTTCCTCATTATATAGGTCTAGTTCTTCTACTCGACCCTATGGTTGGTGGGGGGCACGCTGTTCTACACTTATCATATGTGTTCCCTCTGCAACACCAGCGCTTAATCCGGTTATAGGGCTCTTCTCGTTTAATGAGACCGATGACTTCCTCATTATATAGGTCTAGTTCTTCTACTCGACCCTATGGTTGGTGGGGGGCACGCTGTTCTACACTTATCATATGTGCTCCCTCTGCAACACCAGCGCTTAATCCGGTTATAGGGCTCTTCTCGTTTAATGAGACCGATGACTTCCTCATTATATAGGTCTAGTTCTTCTACTCGACCCTATGGTTGGTGGGGGGCACGCTGTTCTACACTTATCATATGTGCTCCCTCTGCAACACCAGCGCTTAATCCGGTTATAGGGCTCTTCTCGTTTAATGAGACCGATGACTTCCTCATTATATAGGTCTAGTTCTTCTACTCGACCCTATGGTTGGTGGGGGGCACGCTGTTCTACACTTATCATATGTGCTCCCTCTGCAACACCAGCGCTTAATCCGGTTATAGGGCTCTTCTCGTTTAATGAGACCGATGACTTCCTCATTATATAGGTCTAGTTCTTCTACTCGACCCTATGGTTGGTGGGGGGCACGCTGTTCTACACTTATCATATGTGTTCCCTCTGCAACACCAGCGCTTAATCCGGTTATAGGGCTCTTCTCGTTTAATGAGACCGATGACTTCCTCATTATATAGGTCTAGTTCTTCTACTCGACCCTATGGTTGGTGGGGGGCACGCTGTTCTACACTTATCATATGTGCTCCCTCTGCAACACCAGCGCTTAATCCGGTTATAGGGCTCTTCTCGTTTAATGAGACCGATGACTTCCTCATTATATAGGTCTAGTTCTTCTACTCGACCCTATGGTTGGTGGGGGGCACGCTGTTCTACACTTATCATATGTGCTCCCTCTGCAACACCAGCGCTTAATCCGGTTATAGGGCTCTTCTCGTTTAATGAGACCGATGACTTCCTCATTATATAGGTCTAGTTCTTCTACTCGACCCTATGGTTGGTGGGGGACACGCTGTTCTACACTTATCATATGTGCTCCCTCTGCAACACCAGCGCTTAATCCGGTTATAGGGCTCTTCTCGTTTAATGAGACCGATGACTTCCTCATTATATAGGTCTAGTTCTTCTACTCGACCCTATGGTTGGTGGGGGGCACGCTGTTCTACACTTATCATATGTGCTCCCTCTGCAACACCAGCGCTTAATCCGGTTATAGGGCTCTTCTCGTTTAATGAGACCGATGACTTCCTCATTATATAGGTCTAGTTCTTCTACTCGACCCTATGGTTGGTGGGGGGCACGCTGTTCTACACTTATCATATGTGCTCCCTCTGCAACACCAGCGCTTAATCCGGTTATAGGGCTCTTCTCGTTTAATGAGACCGATGACTTCCTCATTATATAGGTCTAGTTCTTCTACTCGACCCTATGGTTGGTGGGGGGCACGCTGTTCTACACTTATCATATGTGCTCCCTCTGCAACACCAGCGCTTAATCCGGTTATAGGGCTCTTCTCGTTTAATGAGACCGATGACTTCCTCATTATATAGGTCTAGTTCTTCTACTCGACCCTATGGTTGGTGGGGGACACGCTGTTCTACACTTATCATATGTGCTCCCTCTGCAACACCAGCGCTTAATCCGGTTATAGGGCTCTTCTCGTTTAATGAGACCGATGACTTCCTCATTATATAGGTCTAGTTCTTCTACTCGACCCTATGGTTGGTGGGGGACACGCTGTTCTACACTTATCATATGTGCTCCCTCTGCAACACCAGCGCTTAATCCGGTTATAGGGCTCTTCTCGTTTAATGAGACCGATGACTTCCTCATTATATAGGTCTAGTTCTTCTACTCGACCCTATGGTTGGTGGGGGACACGCTGTTCTACACTTATCATATGTGCTCCCTCTGCAACACCAGCGCTTAATCCGGTTATAGGGCTCTTCTCGTTTAATGAGACCGATGACTTCCTCATTATATAGGTCTAGTTCTTCTACTCGACCCTATGGTTGGTGGGGGACACGCTGTTCTACACTTATCATATGTGCTCCCTCTGCAACACCAGCGCTTAATCCGGTTATAGGGCTCTTCTCGTTTAATGAGACCGATGACTTCCTCATTATATAGGTCTAGTTCTTCTACTCGACCCTATGGTTGGTGGGGGACACGCTGTTCTACACTTATCATATGTGCTCCCTCTGCAACACCAGCGCTTAATCCGGTTATAGGGCTCTTCTCGTTTAATGAGACCGATGACTTCCTCATTATATAGGTCTAGTTCTTCTACTCGACCCTATGGTTGGTGGGGGACACGCTGTTCTACACTTATCATATGTGCTCCCTCTGCAACACCAGCGCTTAATCCGGTTATAGGGCTCTTCTCGTTTAATGAGACCGATGACTTCCTCATTATATAGGTCTAGTTCTTCTACTCGACCCTATGGTTGGTGGGGGACACGCTGTTCTACACTTATCATATGTGCTCCCTCTGCAACACCAGCGCTTAATCCGGTTATAGGGCTCTTCTCGTTTAATGAGACCGATGACTTCCTCATTATATAGGTCTAGTTCTTCTACTCGACCCTATGGTTGGTGGGGGACACGCTGTTCTACACTTATCATATGTGCTCCCTCTGCAACACCAGCGCTTAATCCGGTTATAGGGCTCTTCTCGTTTAATGAGACCGATGACTTCCTCATTATATAGGTCTAGTTCTTCTACTCGACCCTATGGTTGGTGGGGGACACGCTGTTCTACACTTATCATATGTGCTCCCTCTGCAACACCAGCGCTTAATCCGGTTATAGGGCTCTTCTCGTTTAATGAGACCGATGACTTCCTCATTATATAGGTCTAGTTCTTCTACTCGACCCTATGGTTGGTGGGGGGCACGCTGTTCTACACTTATCATATGTGCTCCCTCTGCAACACCAGCGCTTAATCCGGTTATAGGGCTCTTCTCGTTTAATGAGACCGATGACTTCCTCATTATATAGGTCTAGTTCTTCTACTCGACCCTATGGTTGGTGGGGGACACGCTGTTCTACACTTATCATATGTGCTCCCTCTGCAACACCAGCGCTTAATCCGGTTATAGGGCTCTTCTCGTTTAATGAGACCGATGACTTCCTCATTATATAGGTCTAGTTCTTCTACTCGACCCTATGGTTGGTGGGGGACACGCTGTTCTACACTTATCATATGTGCTCCCTCTGCAACACCAGCGCTTAATCCGGTTATAGGGCTCTTCTCGTTTAATGAGACCGATGACTTCCTCATTATATAGGTCTAGTTCTTCTACTCGACCCTATGGTTGGTGGGGGGCACGCTGTTCTACACTTATCATATGTGCTCCCTCTGCAACACCAGCGCTTAATCCGGTTATAGGGCTCTTCTCGTTTAATGAGACCGATGACTTCCTCATTATATAGGTCTAGTTCTTCTACTCGACCCTATGGTTGGTGGGGGGACACGCTGTTCTACACTTATCATATGTGCTCCCTCTGCAACACCAGCGCTTAATCCGGTTATAGGGCTCTTCTCGTTTAATGAGACCGATGACTTCCTCATTATATAGGTCTAGTTCTTCTACTCGACCCTATGGTTGGTGGGGGACACGCTGTTCTACACTTATCATATGTGCTCCCTCTGCAACACCAGCGCTTAATCCGGTTATAGGGCTCTTCTCGTTTAATGAGACCGATGACTTCCTCATTATATAGGTCTAGTTCTTCTACTCGACCCTATGGTTGGTGGGGGACACGCTGTTCTACACTTATCATATGTGCTCCCTCTGCAACACCAGCGCTTAATCCGGTTATAGGGCTCTTCTCGTTTAATGAGACCGATGACTTCCTCATTATATAGGTCTAGTTCTTCTACTCGACCCTATGGTTGGTGGGGGGCACGCTGTTCTACACTTATCATATGTGCTCCCTCTGCAACACCAGCGCTTAATCCGGTTATAGGGCTCTTCTCGTTTAATGAGACCGATGACTTCCTCATTATATAGGTCTAGTTCTTCTACTCGACCCTATGGTTGGTGGGGGGCACGCTGTTCTACACTTATCATATGTGCTCCCTCTGCAACACCAGCGCTTAATCCGGTTATAGGGCTCTTCTCGTTTAATGAGACCGATGACTTCCTCATTATATAGGTCTAGTTCTTCTACTCGACCCTATGGTTGGTGGGGGACACGCTGTTCTACACTTATCATATGTGCTCCCTCTGCAACACCAGCGCTTAATCCGGTTATAGGGCTCTTCTCGTTTAATGAGACCGATGACTTCCTCATTATATAGGTCTAGTTCTTCTACTCGACCCTATGGTTGGTGGGGGGACACGCTGTTCTACACTTATCATATGTGCTCCCTCTGCAACACCAGCGCTTAATCCGGTTATAGGGCTCTTCTCGTTTAATGAGACCGATGACTTCCTCATTATATAGGTCTAGTTCTTCTACTCGACCCTATGGTTGGTGGGGGGCACGCTGTTCTACACTTATCATATGTGCTCCCTCTGCAACACCAGCGCTTAATCCGGTTATAGGGCTCTTCTCGTTTAATGAGACCGATGACTTCCTCATTATATAGGTCTAGTTCTTCTACTCGACCCTATGGTTGGTGGGGGGCACGCTGTTCTACACTTATCATATGTGCTCCCTCTGCAACACCAGCGCTTAATCCGGTTATAGGGCTCTTCTCGTTTAATGAGACCGATGACTTCCTCATTATATAGGTCTAGTTCTTCTACTCGACCCTATGGTTGGTGGGGGGCACGCTGTTCTACACTTATCATATGTGCTCCCTCTGCAACACCAGCGCTTAATCCGGTTATAGGGCTCTTCTCGTTTAATGAGACCGATGACTTCCTCATTATATAGGTCTAGTTCTTCTACTCGACCCTATGGTTGGTGGGGGGCACGCTGTTCTACACTTATCATATGTGCTCCCTCTGCAACACCAGCGCTTAATCCGGTTATAGGGCTCT
Organism: Magicicada septendecula; assembly: GCA_034769895.1. Taxonomy (NCBI): domain Eukaryota; kingdom Metazoa; phylum Arthropoda; class Insecta; order Hemiptera; family Cicadidae; genus Magicicada; species Magicicada septendecula. Next base: position 405,806,806 of record CM068374.1, on the reverse strand, counting down.
TCTCGTTTAATGAGACCGATGACTTCCTCATTATATAGGTCTAGTTCTTCTACTCGACCCTATGGTTGGTGGGGGGCACGCTGTTCTACACTTATCATATGTGCTCCCTCTGCAACACCAGCGCTTAATCCGGTTATAGGGCTCTTCTCGTTTAATGAGACCGATGACTTCCTCATTATATAGGTCTAGTTCTTCTACTCGACCCTATGGTTGGTGGGGGACACGCTGTTCTACACTTATCATATGTGCTCCCTCTGCAACACCAGCGCTTAATCCGGTTATAGGGCTCTTCTCGTTTAATGAGACCGATGACTTCCTCATTATATAGGTCTAGTTCTTCTACTCGACCCTATGGTTGGTGGGGGACACGCTGTTCTACACTTATCATATGTGCTCCCTCTGCAACACCAGCGCTTAATCCGGTTATAGGGCTCTTCTCGTTTAATGAGACCGATGACTTCCTCATTATATAGGTCTAGTTCTTCTACTCGACCCTATGGTTGGTGGGGGGGCACGCTGTTCTACACTTATCATATGTGCTCCCTCTGCAACACCAGCGCTTAATCCGGTTATAGGGCTCTTCTCGTTTAATGAGACCGATGACTTCCTCATTATATAGGTCTAGTTCTTCTACTCGACCCTATGGTTGGTGGGGGGACACGCTGTTCTACACTTATCATATGTGCTCCCTCTGCAACACCAGCGCTTAATCCGGTTATAGGGCTCTTCTCGTTTAATGAGACCGATGACTTCCTCATTATATAGGTCTAGTTCTTCTACTCGACCCTATGGTTGGTGGGGGGCACGCTGTTCTACACTTATCATATGTGCTCCCTCTGCAACACCAGCGCTTAATCCGGTTATAGGGCTCTTCTCGTTTAATGAGACCGATGACTTCCTCATTATATAGGTCTAGTTCTTCTACTCGACCCTATGGTTGGTGGGGGGACACGCTGTTCTACACTTATCATATGTGCTCCCTCTGCAACACCAGCGCTTAATCCGGTTATAGGGCTCTTCTCGTTTAATGAGACCGATGACTTCCTCATTATATAGGTCTAGTTCTTCTACTCGACCCTATGGTTGGTGGGGGACACGCTGTTCTACACTTATCATATGTGCTCCCTCTGCAACACCAGCGCTTAATCCGGTTATAGGGCTCTTCTCGTTTAATGAGACCGATGACTTCCTCATTATATAGGTCTAGTTCTTCTACTCGACCCTATGGTTGGTGGGGGGGCACGCTGTTCTACACTTATCATATGTGCTCCCTCTGCAACACCAGCGCTTAATCCGGTTATAGGGCTCTTCTCGTTTAATGAGACCGATGACTTCCTCATTATATAGGTCTAGTTCTTCTACTCGACCCTATGGTTGGTGGGGGGACACGCTGTTCTACACTTATCATATGTGCTCCCTCTGCAACACCAGCGCTTAATCCGGTTATAGGGCTCTTCTCGTTTAATGAGACCGATGACTTCCTCATTATATAGGTCTAGTTCTTCTACTCGACCCTATGGTTGGTGGGGGACACGCTGTTCTACACTTATCATATGTGCTCCCTCTGCAACACCAGCGCTTAATCCGGTTATAGGGCTCTTCTCGTTTAATGAGACCGATGACTTCCTCATTATATAGGTCTAGTTCTTCTACTCGACCCTATGGTTGGTGGGGGACACGCTGTTCTACACTTATCATATGTGCTCCCTCTGCAACACCAGCGCTTAATCCGGTTATAGGGCTCTTCTCGTTTAATGAGACCGATGACTTCCTCATTATATAGGTCTAGTTCTTCTACTCGACCCTATGGTTGGTGGGGGACACGCTGTTCTACACTTATCATATGTGCTCCCTCTGCAACACCAGCGCTTAATCCGGTTATAGGGCTCTTCTCGTTTAATGAGACCGATGACTTCCTCATTATATAGGTCTAGTTCTTCTACTCGACCCTATGGTTGGTGGGGGGACACGCTGTTCTACACTTATCATATGTGCTCCCTCTGCAACACCAGCGCTTAATCCGGTTATAGGGCTCTTCTCGTTTAATGAGACCGATGACTTCCTCATTATATAGGTCTAGTTCTTCTACTCGACCCTATGGTTGGTGGGGGGCACGCTGTTCTACACTTATCATATGTGCTCCCTCTGCAACACCAGCGCTTAATCCGGTTATAGGGCTCTTCTCGTTTAATGAGACCGATGACTTCCTCATTATATAGGTCTAGTTCTTCTACTCGACCCTATGGTTGGTGGGGGACACGCTGTTCTACACTTATCATATGTGCTCCCTCTGCAACACCAGCGCTTAATCCGGTTATAGGGCTCTTCTCGTTTAATGAGACCGATGACTTCCTCATTATATAGGTCTAGTTCTTCTACTCGACCCTATGGTTGGTGGGGGACACGCTGTTCTACACTTATCATATGTGCTCCCTCTGCAACACCAGCGCTTAATCCGGTTATAGGGCTCTTCTCGTTTAATGAGACCGATGACTTCCTCATTATATAGGTCTAGTTCTTCTACTCGACCCTATGGTTGGTGGGGGCACGCTGTTCTACACTTATCATATGTGCTCCCTCTGCAACACCAGCGCTTAATCCGGTTATAGGGCTCTTCTCGTTTAATGAGACCGATGACTTCCTCATTATATAGGTCTAGTTCTTCTACTCGACCCTATGGTTGGTGGGGGACACGCTGTTCTACACTTATCATATGTGCTCCCTCTGCAACACCCAGCGCTTAATCCGGTTATAGGGCTCTTCTCGTTTAATGAGACCGATGACTTCCTCATTATATAGGTCTAGTTCTTCTACTCGACCCTGGGCACGCTGTTCTACACTTATCATATGTGCTCCCTCTGCAACACCAGCGCTTAATCCGGTTATAGGGCTCTTCTCGTTTAATGAGACCGATGACTTCCTCATTATATAGGTCTAGTTCTTCTACTCGACCCTATGGTTGGTGGGGGGCACGCTGTTCTACACTTATCATATGTGCTCCCTCTGCAACACCAGCGCTTAATCCGGTTATAGGGCTCTTCTCGTTTAATGAGACCGATGACTTCCTCATTATATAGGTCTAGTTCTTCTACTCGACCCTATGGTTGGTGGGGGACACGCTGTTCTACACTTATCATATGTGCTCCCTCTGCAACACCAGCGCTTAATCCGGTTATAGGGCTCTTCTCGTTTAATGAGACCGATGACTTCCTCATTATATAGGTCTAGTTCTTCTACTCGACCCTATGGTTGGTGGGGGACACGCTGTTCTACACTTATCATATGTGCTCCCTCTGCAACACCAGCGCTTAATCCGGTTATAGGGCTCTTCTCGTTTAATGAGACCGATGACTTCCTCATTATATAGGTCTAGTTCTTCTACTCGACCCTATGGTTGGTGGGGGACACGCTGTTCTACACTTATCATATGTGCTCCCTCTGCAACACCAGCGCTTAATCCGGTTATAGGGCTCTTCTCGTTTAATGAGACCGATGACTTCCTCATTATATAGGTCTAGTTCTTCTACTCGACCCTATGGTTGGTGGGGGGCACGCTGTTCTACACTTATCATATGTGCTCCCTCTGCAACACCAGCGCTTAATCCGGTTATAGGGCTCTTCTCGTTTAATGAGACCGATGACTTCCTCATTATATAGGTCTAGTTCTTCTACTCGACCCTATGGTTGGTGGGGGGCACGCTGTTCTACACTTATCATATGTGTTCCCTCTGCAACACCAGCGCTTAATCCGGTTATAGGGCTCTTCTCGTTTAATGAGACCGATGACTTCCTCATTATATAGGTCTAGTTCTTCTACTCGACCTATGGTTGGTGGGGGGCACGCTGTTCTACACTTATCATATGTGTTCCCTCTGCAACACCAGCGCTTAATCCGGTTATAGGGCTCTTCTCGTTTAATGAGACCGATGACTTCCTCATTATGTAGGTCTAGTTCTTCTCTGCACCTTACCCTGAATGACCATTGTGCACTACGATTGTGAGATCGATGACTTCCTTAGTATATAGTCCTTTCCTGCACCTTACCCTGAATGACCATTGTGCACTAGGCAGGGTGCTTCAGCAAATACTCAATAAAAGTTTTCAGTCTTTTGTCTGTTGTTTCTACAACACTACTCTTCTGCCCAACTCGCAATGCTCAGCTGGTTTATTTGTTAATTTACTGGCCCATGATATTCGGAGAACTCGATGCCAAAACCACATTCCGAGAACTCTTAATTTTGCGTGTTTACCTTCCACTTTTCTGAGCCTGCGACATTCTATATTGTTTCGAGTAAAACTCTTTAAAAATTGCTTCCTAACTTTGAGGCAGGAGCGAACCTAGGAGGGGATATGGGAGATACCCCCCCGAAATCCGAAAAAAATTAAAAATATTTTGGAGCAAAAAAATGTGTAACTGGTTATGTTTTTTGAAATGTAATTAATTGACGAACAAGTTTTGTCAATTTAAAAAAATTACCGTTTGTGTCAATGACAAGTTAAACTAATCTAACAATAATATGCTTTAGGCCTATACTCAATAATAAATATAACAGATGTTGAAAGAAATGGTGAAAAATGAAAAGAAGTCGGCTTGAAAGAGCGTAGGATACAATACGTTTTTCCGCTGGTTACGATAAATAGGGACATGTTTTTATATTTGAACTTAATGTTACATGTTGATAACTTCAGTCACAAGGCACATAATGTGAATGAGTTTTAATTTCTTAACATTATTTCTCATAATGGACGTGGGTTGTTGTAATATACTCTGCTTAGCTCTAAGAAACAAAATATTGTAAAATTAAACATACGTTCATTTAAAATTTTTCGTGTTCTTGCATGTGTTAACACTACAACACTAACACACACATATACATACAAAATTTACTTTCTCTTTAACGAAATCTTTTAAAATTGTTTTCAATCTCTTGTAAAATCTTTTACAAAATTTTAACGTTCTCTTTAACCTATTTATATTCGACAGAAAGGTATTATTAGCCTTCCGAGTCAAACTGTATGTTATTAGTTGATTTTTATGAAAATAGTAAATTACAGCCATTATTTGCCCATTAGTTTTAATTTGTTGGTACGCTTTTCACTATATTGTGAGAAAAAAACTCTAAGAAAACGATATGTGGCTGAAAAAAATCCTCCCCGAAATGAAATCCTAGGTTCGCCCCTGCTTTGAGGGGCACAGACTTGGATTTAAGCAAGCAAACTTCCCCTCTTATTAAACAACTCATTTGGCTGAACATTCTGGAAATAACTTCTATCTGGAATCGTCTATCAGACGAAATGAGGCTGTCTAAATATCTGAACGTCCTGACTTAATTTTTCCTCATCCATTCTGACTATAATTGTTTCCACCTCATTCCGAATACATCTCATTACTTTGTTTTCAATTTATTTATTTTTATGTTAGATTTATCTTTAGTAATTCACATTTGCTTCAAAGAAGCCTCTAGATTTTCTACAGCCCCTGCCGTTGAAACAAAACATCTGCAGATCTAATTATATGAACAGTTTCCCATTTATTTTTTCTCCGTATTCGTCCTGAACTGAAGATTTTTTATTGCTTCCTGTACAAAAATATTAAACAGAAATTTTTCCGGTGAAGCGTTTGTGAGGATCGGTCAAAAAGTATATCACAAATTGTAAATTACTAGACATTTTAAATTTTAAATTAGGCAAAAATATTTAAAATTTGTGTTATACTTTTCGATCGATCCTTACAAACCCTTCACCGTAAAGATTCACTGATTGACGGTCATTACGAATTTAAGGATTTATTAAACAGAAATTTTGGCAGATCACAGCCTAGCCTTGTAACCCTCCATATTCTTGCACCTAATGTATATTTACCAATAACACCACTTTGGTTAAAACTATATTTGATCAAAACTAATTTTTTTTACAAGAGACTCTGGGGGGTAAAGTTTAACAACGCACAAAAATAATATACAAAATAAAAATATTGGAACACATAATTGGAACATATATATAATAGGAACATTGGTGGATGTTTATATTAAAATACCTGTGTATATATCCATTTATATGTATGAATTTATGACGTGTACTTCGCTGTTAATTAAAATGTGACTCGTAAATCGTATCCTGGTATAATACAGAAACCATCTCCGGGAAACAATGGTATTGTTGCCGCCATTAATGTAACTGATTGTGTGTTGTTTGTATACCACCACAGTCAGGTTGCTGTGCTGAATACTATTGTACTTGCGCGCGCTTGTCATTAATATAGTTTTATTTATCCACACACACACACACACACACACACACACGTTTATATATGATTATTTAAAATTTAACACGACACGTGTTGAATGCAGTGTTTGAAATATTACAAACGCTCGTCTACGAGTCGTGTTTTACGAATACTTCGTTAGCCGATCAGCAAGCGATCCCTTCCCAATAACTGTACGTGCACTATAGTCCAGTCAAATTGTGTTTTTACCAGGAAAGTTGTGGGGTAGTTTTGATTTCTTCCATTCTATATGTTTTTTGGGGTGCTGAATCCGAATCTGAGGTTTGCTAACAAAATTTCGTGACGCAACATTTAAAAAAATGCAAAAAAAGGTAAAAAATCTCATTTTTTGGCGGTTGTTTGCTTATAACTCGAAAACTATCAACTTTTCGTAAATAACCTTCCTATTCAAAATGAAAGTACATAAAATTTCCTACAAATTTCACTATTAAGGGTTTTTCTCCGACGAACCGTTCGGGCTCAAGCGCTAGTTGAAAATTGGCGTATTTTGTCTGTCTCCGCAAAAACCCACTTTTTCCACTCCAAAACTCTAATTTATTATTAAAGGCTGTCAATTAGTGAATTCCTCCCAGTTCTCTGCACATACCTTATTTACATCGTATATGTAAAGGTACAGGTAATTTTTTCAAAAATTACATAATGTTCAAGTTATTTAATGAAGTCCGAAATTGTACAAATTCAGTTACAAAAAAGTTGAAATTCCAACGAAAAATCTTGAAAAATTATTACATATTACATTATTATATGAGCAAAAATTATATGAGCCGTTGTCGTTTAGAGGGTCCTGGCTGAGGTTCTACGAAGGCGGCGGGTCCTGGCACAGGTTCGGGTTGTTCTATCGTCAGCGTCGGGGCTTGTTCATCTGGAAAATGAAAGAGGTGGTGAGAAAACAACAACTTTTGATCATATCTCAAGGAGTGATGAATGATTACGAGATAGATTGTGAGATTAGACATACCTTCCGCATCGTGTAAGCGTCTTTCTTCAGTCTGTTCTCCGTCTCTTTCTTCGGTCTCTTCTTCGTCTATGTCAATGCTGTCTTCCAGGGGCTCGACGTTTTCACACAGCCCTTCGTACGATGTGCAGATCGGGGAGCAATGGAGGCCTGCCTTCCTGTATCCACAGTTGCGTTGGCAGCCTTTTTTACATTTACAAGAAATGTGCCAGAGTATCGAGTCCGGTGCAGGGTTCAAAGTGGTTGGCACTGGCACGAGACCACTCCTTGTTTTTTTCCACCTGCACTCTTTCTTGCTCGTCGAGTGTGGTTTGACCGGATAACCACTGCTGCACCTGAAAGTAAACTCTTAGTGAATGTTGTCGTGCAGCAGCTTCGGTGGGGGGTAGTGAGGCAATGTTGGTTTTACTTTTGTACGATGAAGATACGTATTGCCAGTATCTCAAATCGTTCAGGCTTGTCTCATGTCCTTTCCCATACAGAGCCATGAGAAACACGTTTCCTGCTTCAGCAATCTCGTCCTGGTGTGCATGAGGGTCTTTGAAAGCATCAATGACTGGTTGCAAGTCATTGTTCTTCTGCAGGACTTTGAAAAAAATTTAAGTTTCCCCTGATTAAACAAAGCAGAAGTGGTGTCACAACCACTCATCGCGTGCAGGAACAATATATGGTCTGTTAGGGTTTTGTCAGCGGCAAGATGAGGATTGTAGAGGGTTTGAGTCACCTTTCCTTTTCCTGGTTTCAAAAAGAAGACATTCTTTATATCAGGGCTACACAGGCCAATCAAAATCACCAAAAGGTCGATATCTTCCCCCACCACTGTCACATATCCATTTGACGGGGCCAACATAAGAGCTGTTGTGATAATTAGGATATCAGCGTCCTCCACAGCTTGCTGTGAATCAATTTTTGCATCATCAAATTTTTCCATTAGCATAGATATCAACCGGCTCTTGTTTTTGGAGTTTGCAAGGGAACTCTCCTGCGAGACAGTGTGCACCATCGATTCTGTAAATGATATTGCAGCAGATTGTTATCTTTGCGCTCTTCTCAATCGTTCTATGCGCTTGGTGCTTTCACAAGCTTCGTCAGGGTAGCCATCGAAAATGACAACGGCATTTGATTTGTTGTTTGACTTGACATATGATACATAACTGCTGCAAATTTCTGCATATGTCTGGCCGTGGTGCCATTTGACCCGGTGTAACAAAAACCCTCCGTCGATGACATATTTTGTATCGTTCAAGTCCGCCTGTTCTGTCGGTGCAAAAGCCCTGTACAAGCTCGATTTTGTTCCTTTCCTCATCCCATGCTCATCGAAAAGAGAGAGAGGGTAGGGGCTAAGTTCGTAAAGCAAAAATTCTCGCAGCTCTTCATCTGAATGTTTCACGATGGTCATTCGTTGGAAAAGTGTGGTTGGATTGATGGCTACAGCCCTGTCTTGTATCTGAATAGAGCTGTTCATGATCGCAAGAGGTTCATGATCGCACTCTTTCGCTTCGTTTGAATTTTACAGCTTGAAAATCACCACCAACAATGCGCTGTATACCTTTCATGCCCATCTCCTTGGACAAGTGGCAGTTGATCCTCTCATCTGCGACAACACCTGTACTTAGTGACATTAGGTCAGTGGTCTCTGGGAAAGGAGATTATTAATAATAATAATAATACCTATTAATAATAGGTATTAATGACACAAATCTTCGCCCCTTTTACGTGTTTTGAAAAATATGAACAGTTTTTCATCTTTTTATTTTATTTTACGTGTTTCATAATACAGTATTAAATACTTTAAAATAACTTGTTTTATACGTTTTGAATATAGACATGAATAAAAAGTATAACCTTACACCCAATAGATAAAAAAAAAGTTTGTTTTACTCCGCCAAAAAATGAGATTTTTTACCTTTTTTTGCATTTTTTCAATGTTGCGTCACGAAATTTTGTTAGCAAACCTCAGATTCGGATTCAGCACCCCAAAAAACATATAGAATGGAAGAAATCAAAACTACCCCACAACTTTCCCGCTAGGGGCCCTTTTGAGCACAAATTGACTGTATTACTACGTTTGCGGAGTTTTGAGCACGCGATAGTATCGATACGACGCGCGAAGAAGAAGAAGAAGTCGCACAATTTTTAATTTATTACACTATAGCTTAATACGATGCGAAAGTTTTAACGTAACGTTTAAATGCGTAAGGTCAGATAAAAATGTTTTGGTTTTTTTAGTTTATTGTTTTAAAGAAAACAAAACTCATGGTTTCTCAAAATATGACATTTAGTAAGTAAATGCAATGATTGTAACAGAGTGACATTTTGTGACGATTGACATCGATCGCCAAGGACAGGTAAAATGGAGGCGGACGATTGTGGAGGCTAAGGTTCGACTCCGAACTTTGACGAAGAAGAAGAAGAAGAAGAAGAAGAAGAATGGTGGAAATCTCAACACGCGTAAAACAAACAGAACTAACCATTGTTGTGACCTTCCAACATTTTCTTCTTCTTCATTTATAAACGTTCTGAACCTACACTTAAAATGTTGTTCTTAATGTATTGGAATGGACATAATTGCATGTAGCAGAGTGTAAAGCATATGATAGCATATAAAGACATTATGAGTAAGTATAGATTGCAGGTTTGAACATTATAAATTAGCTGATAAGAAACACTGTGAAAAGTGTTAGTTTTAAGTACTTTAGGCTTGTAAAACAACTTTAAGTGAAGTTATATGGTGCGTAAGGATACTTAGCCGCTGTGTAGTGCGCGTGTGCGAGGGTACAAAATTATTTTATGGGATGTTCATATAACACACGTTAATTTTAATAACCTTCGTGAAATGGTAAATTTTGGGATTATATCAGAATGTTTGTAATAAAGATACCTAACTGATGACAATAGTTATTTTTAAAATCAGTAACTAAGTGTATGCATTGTTTAAGTAAAAAGATTTATGGCCATAAATTCGGTCGTAAAAATTATCAGGTGGTATGGCCACCAAATGCCTGATGATCGTTGGCTCCAAAGCAAACGAGGTAGATCCAGGGGATCGTGAAAGGCGGTTATCTATAACTAGATGAAAAAACGAGGTTTACCCACGAGGAGTATGGACCGGCGAGAAACCTCTGGCCGGAGACACGGTAGTAGCTGTACATTGTACATGCGATTAGATCTCAAAACGAAAATATTTTATATAAAAATTAATAATATATTGCAATGAGACAAACAATCACACTATGTGTGAATACATGGCGACATATGTACAATAAGCCTTCGTTGGTTTCCTGTGCAAAGGGGTGTGAATGTTGTTAAGAAAATATTGTTATTGGAATAAGTACTGCATGTGAACGAAGACGAAAATAGTAGTGTAAGACGAAAATAAATTATTAAAAAAAAACGCCAGTGCAGTGTAGTGTATAAGTGAACAAGTATTGTGCGCGTAAAGAATTGTGCGAAGGTAAGTAACAATAAGCCAATTAACAGAAGCATTATAAGTAATTTTTACAGATTAGAATAACTATTAGTAACTAATTATTTTAATACTAAATAAATTTTAAAAGCATTTATATAACTGACAAAATAGCTATGCAAGCACATGCAGTTGACACAACACGTCGTTTGGAAAGGTCTAGAAACCGGAAGTTCATGTCCACCAACACTTGGTCAATTTTCTAGTAAAATCTAGAACGTTTCATCATGTAAAAATGACGTCATGTGCGTAAGTCTATAAGAGCTCTGATAAAACGTGAGTTGGGCAATCTTTCGCAGTCTTTCATATGGCGTCTCTCGGAGTCGAGGGAGCGGGTGAATTACATCACGAATTAGATTTTCAACTACCTATGGCTGTCAATCAGGAGCGACTTGGACAGCCCAACGTCCACGAGAAAACCCTGAGATCGACATTTCAACTTAGGAGTACAACAGCTGGTGTGGAACCAGGAGCAGGCCCGCGAGATCGTCCGGACTGATAAAACTCAACCCAGCAAATTCAAGAAAGTGAAATTATAAAAACTCTTATAAAATATAAAACCAGTAACGCTCTCTATTTTTAATAACTCTCAAATATATCGAAATTTATATACTTTTGAACTCAGAATTTTCAGCTATAATTGTATGTGTTTCGTATAAAAAAAATAACAACAAATAAATGTATTAACTCGAACATCTGACATCTGCAGTAACACAAGTTAATCTTTTAGAGGACATAGCCAGTAGAAGAGGCTTAAGAATTTCTGCAGAATAAACCAAATTTCTCATAAACATTAAAAACGCGCCAAAATTCCTGGTAACAGATATTGGTCGAATAGAGAGGGTTTGAAAATTTAAGTATCTAGGAGAGATAATTCAAGAGAATGGCTTGGAAAAATCTGCTACAGAAGAAAGGATTCATAAGATGGAAAGGGCATATGGTATAACCAAAGATCTTTACAATAAAAAGTGCATATCTAAAAATGCGAAAATAAGGCATTATAGTACAGTAGTGAAGACAGAATGCCTGTATGCAAGTGAATGTCTACCATTGAATTATAATTTAGACAAACTAGAAGTGTTGGAAAGACAAATTATTAGGAAAGTATTAGGCCAACGAAAAACTTCAGAAGTTTGGAAATTAATAAGTAATTATGAAATATATCAAAGTACAGAAAATATAACAGAAACAATGAGAAAAAGAAGACTATTATTTTTTGGACATTTATACAGAATGGACGACAGTAGGTTGACAAAGCAAATCTTCAAATATCTGTGGGGGAAGAAGTCAACATCAATCATTGGAAGTCACTGGATTAAAGTAGTCCTAAAGGATTTAGAAAAAAAGAATATACACACAGAAGATGCAATTGAAAGAGAAGTTTTTCGGGCAAAAGTGTTAAAAATGTAGGGAGTCCAGGGCAGGAGAAAGAAAAACGCAGGTTGAAAGTGGACTGAAGACGGGAAGAAGAGACACAATGAGAAGATAAAAGAATATTGGAAAAAATAAAAGAACAAAGAGTAAAGAATTGAAATTGGCATGTGGTCCTTAGATGGCTGAATTAGAAAGAAGAAATGTATTAACTCACACAATTAAAATGTATTTCTGCACGCGCAGTCAGCTTTTAACCTGTTACCGTTGCAATGTGTGTGTGTGTGTGTGTGTGTGTGTGTGTGTGTGTGTGTGTGTGTGTGTGTGTGTGTGTGTGTGTGTGTGTGTGTGTGTGTGTGTGTGTGTGTTTACAGATATAGTCATATGTTTGGACTACCAGACAATGTTTGTGTGTGTGTGTGTGAGTCAGAGCGCCTCGGCGTCGTCCAAATTATGTAACATAAAGTAGGCTACTATAACTGCATAAACTATGTGACTGAATGACGCAGTCAAATGCTGTATGAAAGTGTTGTTCAGTGCTGTAATAACGCAGCCTTAGCGCTGACTCGTATTGTATTGACCAATAAAATACGTTGCTCTGCCTCCACTGCAACTTTTCAAGCCCAACTTTTTTTAATTTCCTGACGACCGGTCGCTCGGTTATGCCTCCGCTGTCCGTCCCGACGCTGCAGTCTGCTGTTACGTACGCCTACTATTTTTTAATTCATTCTTCCAATTTTTTCTCCGCTGCTCGCTGTTTCAATTATTTTCAGATTCGCGCTTTACTTCCTCTGTTGCGCCTGCAACTGAGTCTCCGTCCCCGCCTCACTCGCGCCCGTCCGACACCACAACTGACTGCGGACCGCTGCCCGTTCCGCCTCTGTAGACACACACACTTTCAGTTCGTTACTAATACACTGATTTAATCTATATATATAAAACTCAAAGTCTGAGGATTTATGGGTACTGAATACAAATCCACACCGTTACACCGATTGCCACCAAATTTTGCACAGGTAACCTTTGACACAGGGCGAAAAATACTGTCTTTTTGATATTCCAAGGCGATAAATTGGAATTTGATATTTTGCCCCGTTCGCACGATTTAGGCCCTTTTAATTATACCTTTTCGTTGACGCGTATAAAGATGCCAACAACACCATGGAGACCAATATTAATTACTATAGTAACAAGTAAATAAACAAAAGCTATTTAGCGGCATCAGAACTGTACATTTATCCATTCCTGCAATACATTTTCGATCTTTTACATAATATGCGAGTGTATCGACATATTACGATGTAGAAAGTGTAGTAATTGTAAATTGTCCTGTTACTTAATGCAAAACAAAAATACGTGTCGTTTTCATTTGTGAGGTTAGGTGACAACGGTTTTTGGTTTTTAGTTTACTCCTGAAATAAATAAAAGCTATGATTGAGGAAAACATAACGTTTAATGTGTTATACAATGCTTCTAACACAGTAACACTTAAAATAAAGAATTTAGCTTTTTTGATTTAATAGGCACTTTATAAATATCTCCAGGCTTTATATACGGGTACTTTTAAATCTCCAAAGGCTGTTGCACAACATAATAATTTAGTACAAGTTAAAATAGTACAAGTGTTGAAAACAGGTTTGGAGAAAGTTTGACTAATGAGTACCAAATTGTTATACGAGCTGAGAGAACGGCATATAGACATAGACAATAAAAATTATGTTAAAATACTTATTAAAAGTCAAATATTCGCGGGTAACAGCTAATCAATTATTATTTATTAATACAGCGAGTTGTTTTACGATTGACAGCGGCTCTCGCAACATACGAAGTTTAACCTTTGTTCAGTCAAAAAATCCGTATCTGTGACTCCTGTTATTTCACATTGCTTTCTCTCTGTTCTTCCATGCTGTCTATGTCTTTTCCTCTATTTACTGGTTACCAGTCATTTACCCTCTTACGTCATCTTCCGTTTTACATCCTCTAGATATGCCCATACCACCTTCTTGATAGCTTGCCATGCTCATGTTAATCCCCCCCCCCCATTCCTTACTTCTTTATTCGTGGCCCTACCTACATAAGCCATCCTACACTTCGATTTATGATTTAGTCTGTGCGTTTATCTGTCATGCGTATGCACCACATATCGTGAGGTTAGTGGCAAAGGTTACCCAAGTCCACTTAGGTGAATTTACGGAAAACTGAAATTAAAGGCTTTCAATTGCAATAATTTGCAATTGCAACTGATTTTCAAGGTTAATTTTTATTATTATTAGAGTTTTTATTGATTAAATAGATTTTAAAAATGAAAAGAAAAATAGAAATTAATAAAAAAAGTAAAATGTGTTTTTTGAAACATCATTCGACTTGGGTAGTTATTCAATCCCACGATATGTCAAAACTTTCTATAATGGCTTTGTAATGATGTGTTTTATTGTATCTGTGTAAGAAGATGGTCTGATAAGAGTAACCAAATCTTCGTACACAATAACAGCCCGTTTTGCCATTAGAGCCCAATACCAGACTACCACAGTCTACTAGCTACCTATTCAAATTGGCTGCCCCCATTTCTCATTATCTTTGTATTGAGCCTAATTTGTTATGGTTATAAAAGCAACAGGTCGATGCAGACTTAGGCCGGCCGCACATTGGAGCGACGTTTTGTTTCGCGACAGAACCGTTTTGGTTCGACGCAAAGCGTCGCATATGACACTACTGCCGTTAGAATCTACAAAGCACCACACACTGGCTGCAACATTGTCTAGAGGTGCCGCTTGCGACATTTTTATCCGCGTATGCAATGGATTCTAACCACACAAGTTTATATTGCACTTATTTAGTCCATGCCTACTATTGTAATGCATGTCACGAACCGAACCCACGAACTATACTCTTTCCGTTCTTAGTTCAATCCTGGATGTAAACAAACCCACGTGACAAATCTGAAACGCTGTTGGTCAGGGGCGTTGACACTGTTCACACAGTAAAGTATTACGCGCATGCGCAGACTGTATGTATAGTCATGTGAGAGTTATCTTGCCACTTAAATTGGGGCACGTCGTTTTAAGACTTCCCTCCCTATCACTGTATTTTGAATCGTATTGAATAAATATGGAGCCAGTTGAAAGGATATGTTGCCCGCCACAACACAGTATTCTGCCCCACTTACCGACGTCGCTGTAGACAGTGAACAATGTTAATTGTATGTACCCTGTCTGTACTACTTCTGTCAGAGTGACACGCTTCTAATTCAAGTAGAAAATAACGTTTCAGATGTGCCACACCTGTTTGTTTACATCAGCATTAAGCTAAAAACGGAAACAGTATACACATTTTCACAGGTCAATAACAGCTGACTGTAAATTGTTTTGTCGTAAGACAATGTCTCAAGCCTCTCTCCACCTAAGCGACGCTTTGCAACACGAAGCTTCGAAACGGTTCTGTCGCGAAACAAAATGTCGCCCCAGTGTGCGGCCAGCCTTAATCGGACCTGTGTAATTCTACCTACACTTTCTTTTCCATTTATTGGGATCAGATGTGCTTCAGGGATCCCAATAACAACACTGGCTGTGTGCCGCTGTCCCACTCTGTTAAGAAGTTCTTTCTCAATTTACTGATTTAAACCGACACCACTTTAATCTGAACGCAAAATTCAGAACTTAATAAAAGACGATAAACGCTTGTCAACCGACAGCGCGGCAAGAGATTATTGTGTTAATTAGTGAAAAACTGTAATAAGGTGACATTTACTGTTGTTATGTGTTGGACAAATTCGACTTGAGTTTTTGTATAAGAGTGCCTCTGTTGACTTCTAACCATTGTTTGTTTCATCTGGTGTCGGTTTCAGTCAGTTCTCACTGTTCAACACGACGATCCATGTAACCATTGGAGATTGGAGATTAAAAATGAATTCGCTTGGCATCTAGGATGGCTCTTCCCAAACTTCTTTTTGGGTCTGAGTATTGGACTTTAACGAAAGGCCAGGCCTGTCGCATCCAAGCTGTTGAAATGAGATTTCTCAGGCACGTGGCAGGGTATACTCTCCATGATCATAGAAGAAACACAGATATACGGCAGGAACTGAATTATGTGAGTATACTATACAGGATCTCCAAGTATCGGCTGAATTGATGGAACAAATTTGCCGAATGGATGACTGCCCCATCCCCAAACAACTCTGGAACTATAAGCCGAGGGGACGGAGAGGTGTGGGACGTCCGAGGAAGCGCTGGAGTGACCAGCTCTAATCTCTACCTATTTGAGACCGGAACAAACCATCCTTGGTTTAATCCGTGAAGATGATGATGATGATGATGATGATGATGATGATCTGGGAGGATTTTATTTTGTGTTTATTATTAAACTGATGTAAAGTTGATCTAATTCTGTTATACTTTTCTTTTATGCTGAGAATTAATTATAAAATGAAGACAAACGTAATTACAAAATAAGTAATTATTTTGAAAATAATTTTGCAATTACATAACGTAGTTTTAAGTAATGTTTTTTATAATATACTATGTTTATATTTTTTATACAGCAAATTATATTTCTACAAAACAGTAACCGCTTTTGAAATTTGTAAATGTTTAAAATAGTCTTTGTTACACTTCGGTGTGGCTTCCATGCTGTTCGCGCTGTGAACTTTAACACGCACAGTTTCTTCTTTCTTCACTTTTGATTTATCTTCAATAACTTTCCTCCAATTCTTCTGTAACTCTCATTTATTAACTCCTTTCCATTATCTTTACGCTTTTCCACACATTTGTCTTACAGCTGTTGATTCATTGTTATGAAGGTAAGAAGAGAGGTGTTTTGGGTACAAGATTTGCACACGTGTGAAACCGAAGGAGGTTCTCTCGAGAAGTTCTCTTACTACTGTTACTGTACGACATTACAGAACACGCTACGTCTTCCTCGGCTGTTCCAGCGGAGTCCGGCGGCTGTTGTGTGTGTGTGTGTGTGTGTGTGTGTGTGTGTGTGTGTGTGTGTGTGTGTGTGTGTGTGTGTGTGTGTGTGTGTGTGTGTGTGTGTGTGTGTGTGTGTGTGTGTGTGTGTGTGTGTGTGTGCGTGTGTGTGTGTGTGCATACGTATTGTTGCTACTTTGAGATGAAAGACAATTACCTGACACTTGTCA
This sequence comes from Magicicada septendecula, assembly GCA_034769895.1. Classification (NCBI taxonomy): domain Eukaryota; kingdom Metazoa; phylum Arthropoda; class Insecta; order Hemiptera; family Cicadidae; genus Magicicada; species Magicicada septendecula. The sequence continues at coordinate 405,789,594 of CM068374.1, read as the reverse complement.
CGCGTCCGCAACGAGACTTTTCCAGAGCATACCGGTCCGCGCGCGCTGTGTTCAAGGCCGCAATCAATTACGTTCTAGTGTTTTCTAGTAGACCCCTATTAGGGATATTCTGACACCTCAGTGCGGTATAAATACAAGAACTCAGCGCCGCTCAGTTTCAGTTTGAGTTGCTATATATTCCAGTGCGATTCGAAGTATTGTGGTGAAGTGTTATGTGTTGTATAATTGTGCGGGACAATTCTAATACAGTTGTGTTTTATACTCGTTGACATTATTATTTCGTGTGAACAATTTTTATTTGATTTGTTGTAAGAGACTATCTGGTTGATTACAAACTGTTAATTGTGATAATTAAAGCTGGTGATTAGTGACTTAATTGGTATCTTGTATTTTGTTTTCCACTGTACCATACGACGATCAAGTAGACCGTCGTAACACTATTCTCGCTGATGGAAGGTTCCTGTTACTTTGTGCTACCACGCGGACTGTGCTAGTGCTAGCGCGTGACAGTTTCGTTGTTCTGAGTGTTCTCACCGTCTTACACTCGGCGCATCACCGTCCCGTCCTGCGCAACACCGTCCAGTCCGCAGCATTCGGTTACTTCCACTCGAGAGGATTTAATTAAACTGAAAGCGTTTCACTATAGCAAATCTGTACATTCATTCATTTATTTATTTGTTTGTTTTCGTTGAAGGTAATGTTTAAAAAACCCTATAATTTTGGCCTGCCATTTTTTTTTTTTAATGTAATGTTGATTAAAATAAAAGAATTACGTACATTCGCCGGTGGATAAATTATTTTTATTAAATTGCGGCAAGCACACACACACACACACACACACACACACACACACACACACATTCCCAATGTAAATTCACGTCGCCGCGAACACACATACACACACTGCCAAATATAACTGGCGTTTCAATTATGTAAAAACCCCATAATTTATTTAATTTATTTACACACGAGTCTCGATGTTAGCAGAAAAAGTATTGTAAAAAAAAAACGTAAAACGTGTTCTTCTTCAAACAGAGAGAGAGAGAGAGAGAGAGAGAGAGAGAGAGAGAGAGAGAGAGAGAGAGAGAGAGAGAGAGAGAGAGAGAGAGAGAGAGAGAGAGAGTATAACATACGTCGATGGTGTGTAGTATGTGTATGTATGTGTGCACGTGTTCTATTGTTCAGATTGGAAAACATCGAATCGTCGTAAGATTCTTATTAATATTCAGTTCAGGTTTGATTAACAACAAGTGTTTGTCACTACGTAACACGCGTGTTACATTATCTGCACACACACACACACACACACACACACACACACACACACACACACACACACACACACACACACACACACACACACAACGTTTTGTTACAGTTCTTTTCTTGATGTGTAAATAACATTATATACTATATATTATTCTACTACCAAAGTATTTCCTGTCTGGTGACGTCTCTCTAGGTTAGCTGCTGATGGTTTTTGGTTAGTTTTTGTTGAGCACAGAACACCAGTATGACTAACAGTCAGCTGTCTCCTTAATGCTCGAAATATGTATCAAGTAAGAAAGAAAAACGTATCTTTATTCGACTGTGTGTGTGTGTGTCTATATTATTAATAATAATATAAAATATACAATAAAAATGACCAAATATGAATGTGTGTGTGTGTGTGTGTGTGTGTGTGTGTTTCACTTCTTCCGCCGTTCTTGAAGTAAATTATTATATAAATTAAAAATCGGTATGTAGAACCATACATGACATCCGTGTTCTAAGATTTATATTTAAAATCATTTTCGAAATGAAATGTTTCCATAGAAACTACTACTTTCTTCAGCCTTAACCATAGTACTGTGGTCACTAACGTATACCACCTCACGTTATCGCACTCGATTTTCACTGATGATGGCAGTCGATGGCACTGCCGAAACGTCTGGTTTTGCAGAAAACATTGGACCACGGCGAAACACCCGGGAAGCAATTTTAACAACAAACTACTTCTTTGTTGCCATACACATGTAAAAAATTATCCCTCCCCTTCAACTATCATTTTCATTTATAGAAAATTACCCCCTCCCCCTTCAACTACCCTTTTCATTTATAGATATTTCATCTACCTTTCTACAGTGGATTATTATGACCTTCTTTTCAGGATACTTTATCAAAATTAAGTACTTTACTCTTGTTAAAACATAAATCGTTGCAGGTAAACTACCCCTTCCCCTTAACTGATCTTCACCAAAATCAATAGGCCTTGAGTCTTCTGCAACTCGGGAACGTATGCAAAAAATTATTTGATTCTGTTTGAATTTGCGCCAGTTATGGCAGTTCGCCATACAAAAAATTCTACACACAGACACTTTTCGGAAAATGACTTTTCTTCATGTTTTGAGGGTAGTACAGTCAGAACCAGTCGTTATCTCGAAAACGATTTTTTCACCATCACCATACTTCCATTTCCTTATGGAACATGGAAGTAAAAATTACTTCTTCGAAGAACTGACTTTAATTCTTCAGAACGCTTCCTGCATTCCACGTGATGCTTTTTAATGCTAATGCTGCTACTAATTTTTTTTTACCATCGTGTATAGTACGTTAAGTTATAATAGTTGTAAAAGCATATAATTTCAGACAAAATTACATATTTGATCAAAAATTCTTAGTCAACGAGGTTCAGTTGTGTTTTACTTTACACTGCCGAGCCTTATCTGGCTAAGGTACGTTGTGTCTAACCGAGTAAAATTATTTGTTAATTGTACAACGTATTTACTTAACATATTATAGGCCTATATTTTCTTAATATGTCACTTCAATTATTTGGGAAATGATATCGGTTACGATAGAAATTATGATATTGACGTTGAGTTAGGAAAGTTCCAGACGATCTGTGGGCCAATCAACGGTATTTTTAGAAAAAAGGTATGTCGACATAAGGCCCCCCTGGCTCCCGGGAAAAATAAAAAATTGAAAGGAAAAAATATCTGATATTTTAGAATTCTGTAAATATATACATTATTTTCAGAAAGTTATTGAAACACACGATGTATAATTTTGCCTTATAATATTTCTTTTATTGGTTTTCTTGTTTTACTTAAAGTCCAAGACCCCTGTCATTCCATACCCCCAAACCCCCTGGTCTTGCCCCCCCCTGGAAAATTTTGTATGGGCGCCCATGTATGTCGAGATATAAAATTAAAGTTTTACAAAGTTACAGCAGTCCCTATATTGTCCTATGGGTGTGAATTGTGGACAACAAGACACTAAAATACAGGTTTCGGAAATGGCTTTCTTCATAAGGTGTTCTCCTCCAACTCACCGTATACGAAATGAAGCCATAAGAGAAAAGTCACAAGTTTTTAACTTAAATGAAAAATTAAAATATTACAAACAACGGTGGAAAGAACACTTGGAAAGAATGTCAAATTGCAGACTGGCCAAACGAATCTGGAAATACAAACCTATAAGGCACAGGTGTGTGGGTAGACCCAGGAAGAGATGGATGGAGGATTTTTGAAGGCGGAACAGGCAGCACCTTACCTATGCCGTGTTGTGAAGATAATGATGATGATCATCATCATTTTATTTAATATTATGTAGTTTTCGTTTTCCCCAAAATATCGATTCTGTTCTCTTTTCTCGGTTATTCTTCTTCTGAATCTGTAGAAACGTGATCAAGTTTCTGCGTATCCAATCGGCACTATGTTAATTCATCATCTACTATTATGCATGATTGTGTGTGTGTGTGTGTGTGTGTGTGTGTGCGTGCGCGCGCGCAGGGGCAACCGCGCGCGCACGCACACGGAAAAAGTCTGTGGTTGCTCAAACACGTTATTACGCAATTGTGATTGGAAATATTACAATTATTATTGTTTAACTAATATTAATTTCAGTATATATCTCGATCTACGGTTTGCATAATCTTCGTGCCTGTTTATTTCTGTTACACAATGCTGCAGCAAGAATGCAGATGTTACAGTTAGTAATTCTCTCTCCCTCTCCTCTCACTCTCTCTCTCTCTCTCTCTCTTCCTCCCCACAACACACACACACACACACACACACACATCACGTATAAAGCGGTAAGGAATAAAGATGTAGACGTACAAAAACGTCTGAGACATGTCTCGCATTATAAGCTACGAAAGTGAGAGTTCATCTCGATATTTGTAATTATATCATCAGCAAACACAGACAAACTCATTACCATAACAGGTATAGAAACGACGTATATCAAACAGAAAGTTCTAAATACAATAAAGTATAGCCTACTACGTGGGCTACACGGAAACAATCGATTGTATATCGATACGCTGAACACAAGAAAGCTATTCTCAAACCAACGATTAAACAATCTAGTATAACATGCCATAAACCAAAATACCCGTATGCAGATGTAAACTATATTAAACGTAGCCTACTGTTACGACGATCTCTGTTCCATGCCCTTCTTCTTCATCGTCTGTGCCGACGCGATCTTTTAGCGCGCACTTTATGGCTTGCCCAACCAGACGGTGACTTTGCGGCCTCAAATTGCAAAGCATGTAACAGGGCGTCCGCACTATTCTGGTGTCTTGCCATTCGTAACACTTGCTGTAGTTCATTATCTCGGACACCATCAGTAAATGTATACATAGCAAAGCTCGTTCGGAAATCTTCTGGTGCTTCAGGATATGCCAGTCTAATTAATCTGTCGATACTTGCTTCAAACTCTTGAAGACTCTCCCCGGAATGTTGTCGCCTTGCTCTCAACTGAGTGCAGTCAGGTGGCACTTTCTGTAGTAATTCTGCCGTAGGTCCTTTTAATGCGAGAACGAGTGACACTGATGATCTCCTTGTGAGTGATAATATCTGATAAAGGGTCATATGACTCGAAACGCGTCATAAATTAACAATTTGAAGTCACTGGACGGTTTCAATAAGGTAAATCATTGCCTTGTCTTCCTCTGTCCAATAATTAGTTGCGCATGCAGCAGCTTCAAATTGGCGGAGGTACGTTGCCCAGTGACTGCTTCCGTCGAAAGTTGGAGCTTTGACATGAACTGTGCCTACTGGAGGCAAAGTGACTTTCTCTACTGACTTATTTTCTGTGTATTTTTCTGTTTTTATGATTGGTTCAGTCTGTCCAGAAATTTGTTTTGGTTGTGTCTTCATGAACTGTTCGATTTCATTTTATATTTGCCATTGAGTCTTCTACTGCAGATATTTTAGTAGATAACGTTTGTTCTATATTTGATACAGATTTTTCGACTGTAGACAATCTTACCTCTTGACCATTCAGATCACTGCGTAATTCGCTCAAGTCGCCCCGAGGGAGCCCCAACTCTGCGGTAGTATGTTCTTGCAACTGTTTTTGCATAGCTTCAAAAAGAGCTCCTGTTTTATCTGCTTCCTGCTTACGTAATTCTGCCTGTCGTCCTTCCAGACTCGAGCAACAGTGCTTTTTGCCTTTTTTCTGTTTCCAGCAGTAGAGTTTTCTGCCTTTCTTCTGTTTGCAGCAGTAGAGTTATCTGTCTCTCTTCCGCTTTCTCATCCTGTCCTTTTCTGCTTCTTCCGCCTCCTGTCGTAGTCGTTCCTCTGCTTCCAGCAGGACGGTTTTCTATCTCGCTTCCGCTTTCTCGTCTTGTCTTTTTTCTGATTGTAGTAGAAGCGCTTGGAAAGCTTCCATCATCTGAGTGGCATCCATTTTTTTTTTTTTTTTTTTTTTTTTTATCCATTAATTAGGAATTTCCTTGTCTTGTACAATGTGTCCACTGTTAACGGTTCTGTCGCACTTCTACCCACTGTTAGACCGTCGTAACAGTATTAAATCAACAGCAAAAGGCGAAAAATTCAAATATTAGAAAAGCTGCAGATACATGCAAGAATAGTAAAAATAAACACTAGGTCTAATACCTGTGAACAAATACAAGTAAACACAAAACAAATACAGTGGAACTCCGCTGGTCCGAACTAATTGGGACCAAGTCCTGTTTGGATTGGCGTAAATTCGGATTAACCGGGTTATAGGTTATACAGTACTGAATATTATAAATATAAATTGTATAACGTGTATAAACAGTACCACTTCTGAACTATCGTTAGGCTATGTAGAGCAGCACGCCGATGCTACACCGGCAGACGTCTTATTTTTGAGGCGCTGGCGAAACATCGCGGCGTCTGCTGGATTTACAGCTTTGCATCAGAGAAAAATTGATTTTGTGCAACACCTTAAGTAGTGTCTAGTTATGTAGTGTGCATTTATTGTACTTTTTTGTGTTTTAATACTTTTACTGGCACTAAACTGTAAGTACCAATATGTTTTTCCATTCACTTTACAGACGCTAATTTCTTGATAACGTAATTCAAAACTTTATTTTGCCACACATTTAAAACAATCTAAAGTACTTTTAGTTTTAATAAGAATTTCACTAAAAATGCATTAGTGTGTATTTATCTAAGCTTTTTATGTACAAATTATATTGATATGTTCCAGTTATTTTGTCATATTTCTTATTTCTTTGTCCAATTTTTAGACCCTTTTTTCAAACTACCGGTTCGGATTAAGCGGGTTTTCGTACTAGCGGGGTTCGGACGTGCGGGGTTCCACTGTAGTATTATTCATTGTGTGTAGTCTCCAAGTTGCATTAATTAATTGTAGAATAGCTTAGACACCTGATTATATTTTCCTTCATGCAACTTTCCTTTGGTCGTTAGGTACAACGCGTTTCGGGCTCACAGTTCCATCTTCAGGAGAAAATCACTCGAGTCGAGCTGGTCAGTACATAACAATAAACACGCACATAAAAACACTGAATTCAATATATACTGTACTCATATCGCGCGACTATATATTGAATTCAGTGTTTTTATGTGCGTGTTTATTGTTATGTACTGACCAGCTCGACTCGAGTGATTTTCTCCTGAAGACGGGACTGTGAGCCCGAAACGCGATGTACCTAACGACCAAAGGAAAGTTGCACGAAGGAAAATATAATCAGGTATCTAAGCTATTCTACAAATAGTATTATGTTTGATTCAATATAAATTAACAGTATCAACCACACACACACACACAAAGTAAGTGTTCTTGAAACAGTGGTTAAATATCAATATATTGTCTGATCGTTTATGTGTTTTTACACGTAGTCTAGGTTTCTTTGAATGTTTTTTTTTTCTATTTTTCCAATACACGCACATGAAAAGTTCTTATATTTCATACATGAACATAATCCAGTGTGTGTGTGTGTGTGTGTGTGTGTGTGTGCGCACTCGTAAGAAAGACATAAATAAAGCATGTTGTACTTTGGTGTACCGCACTTTCTTCTTTGTGACGAAATGCTTTCAAAAAAATCATTTTGGGCGTCTCTCAGCCATTACAAGCAGTCGTCTGCATCTCTGAAACAATGTTTTATGTATTTCCACATCCTGTATTACGGTGATACCTCTTCGTTATTCTTGCCACCCTTCTGTCATCAGTTCAACTGTGTAAAACACGGCTTCTTTGCCTCACTTCAATGAAGTCTCAGACTTCTGCTCCCTTAGTAATGTAAGGTTATTTTCTATAATTAAATTGTATGCAAATCCGTATTATTATCCCGATACTTTATTATCCCTATTATTGTTTCATTAAATCCTAAAATTATAATTATTAGTACTGTTATTGCTTTCTTCTTCTTCTTCTTCTTCTTCTTCTTCTTCTTCTTCTTCTTCTTCTTCTTCTTCTTCTTCTTCGTCCTATTAGTACTACAGGATATTGCATCTACGTACACCCCTTGATTTGTTTTAGACGCTTTTGATATCATCTTTTTTTGACTTCTTCCCGTGGAAGATGGGAAGAAGCAGGGCCTGACTTAAAGGTAATAGCGCCCTAGGTTGATGAATTTTTGCACCCCACAATTTACCTTCCAACCTCTCAAACACGAGTGTTACGCACTCCTATACTGTAGGCCAGGCCCGCCGTCAGGGGGGGACAAAATCCCCGGGGCCCGGCCTTCCGGGGGGCCCGATTTAAATAACCGTTGACTAAAAAAATGTATACAGTAAAAACGTTTGTTGAACAAATATATGCAAATAAAAAAATCATTTCAATCTATAATGAATAATATCACGTAATTTAATCATACACGGAAAACCCGGAGCACTGTAAATACAAGTGAGCATCTCGTGGTAAGAAGCAAGAAACGATGTCTGCGACGTTGCTAACGCTATCGCCGATTTTTCCGGTGAATTCAACTGTTGGCACTGAACATAAACACGAATCAAGGTGTGCAGGCTCTTATTTTAAAATTGAATCCTCCGGCTAAATACTCTCCCTGCGGATGCCACAGCCTGAACTTATGTGGTGTAAGTGCTGCAGAATGTTGTAGTGAAGTACAGACATTCTTTGGAATGGTTCATCATGTATATAATCTCTTCAGTTGTAGTCCTAAGAGATGGTAAATTTTGAAAGGTCTGGTGGGTTCCTCTTTGCATTCATTATCGGACACACGATGGAGTGTTAGGGTTGATTGTGTGAAACCAATAGCAGCACACATTGGTAAGGTCGCGGAGGCTGTCTCATCTTTACTGAAGCTAAATATCCCCGTAGAAACCAGAGCAACAATCAACGGATTGTTACAATACCTCCAGTCGTTTCAGTGTATCATCATGGCATCTGTTTGGGTAAAGATTTTAACCCCGATCAATTACAGAAGTCAGTTGTTACAATCTATAAATGGAACGTTAGATGTTGAGGTTTACAATATTGAGAGTCTTATTGGTGATTTACTTTCATTACGGAACAACTTTGAAAAAATTCTGTCAGAAGCAAAACTGGTTGCAGCTGCATATGAAATAAAAGCGGAGTTTCCAGCTGTCCGTGCAAGAAGGGTGAAAAGTTTTCACGGAGAGACGGAATCTGACCAACCCAGGTTTGAACCCGAAGAACGGTTTAGAATCGAAGTATTCTACAAATTAATTGACGTCCTAGTGGCCAATTTGACATCCAGATTTACGGCCCTACAAGAAATACAGAAAAAATTCTCATTCTTGTGGAAATATCAAGAAATGAATGACGGTGAAATTGAAGAAGTATGTGGTGGATTCTCAAATGAATACGCAGTGGATGTCAGCCCCAAATTAACGGAGGAGGTCAAATATTTAAAATCAATTACAAAGAGCAACATCTCGGACACCCCACTGCCACCTCTGAAGCTGCTGAACAAACTATCAGCGTTAAAAATTTCTAGTTTATTTCCAAATGCGTGTATAGCACTCCGTATATTTTGCACCCTGCCCGTTTCGGTAGCACAGGCAGAACGCTCGCTTAGTGTGCTCAGTAGAATCAAAAATTGTTTGAGATCGACTATGGGACAGCAAAGATTATCCGATTTGGGAGTGTTGTCTATTGAGTCTAGGTTAGCAAGAACATTGAATTTTGACTCGATTATTCAAACTTTCGCAGAAAAGAAGGCAAGAAGAGTGTTGTTGTGAATAAGTGTTGTAAATAAAAAATAGTTCAAGTGTTACTCTACTAGTGTTATCTGTTATTATGAACACTTTACTTAAGTAATTATCATTAATTATACTATCATTATTAAGTAATTTTGTAAAAAAAATTTTGTTGTATTAATTTTTTGTAAAACAATAAACTCTTGTTATTATAATGTATTAGTAAGTTTCGTTTTCATAAAACCTTTATCCACATATCACATATTAATATTATTGGCAACAATATTATTGACACATGAAATATTGAGTGGGAGGGGGCCCGCTGTATTATTTTGCCCCGGGCCCTGGCTCAGCTGACGGCGGCCCTGCTGTAGGCTACTTACTATTTAGGAGCATCTAAACTTGTTTGTGAGTTGTACAAACAAAAATTCGTCTTGTTTCCATTTTAATCACGTAAATTTATTTATTACAATAGTTGAGCATATTGACAAATTATAAGTAACGGGAATATTACAGAAATCCCATACACTACTCAACCTTTACATAAAGTAAATCAGAACGCTAAGAACTGAAGTTTTTTTCATATAATTTTCATGTTTATATGATCCAGTTTATTTTTTCTCGTTTTCTCTACTGCCCGCTTCCGTCTTCACCTAGCGTTTTGCCTTTCCGTCGTGTTATTGTCTTACAGTATTCACACGATGATTCGATTCCCTTACAGTTATTCCCGTAATTGTTGCCTTACTGACCTGTTAGTACTTGATTTCCCCACAATCGCAGTTATTTGATTTCCCTACATCACAGTGATTTGATTTCCCGTAATCACAGTGATTGATTTCCCCACAATCACAGTGACTTGATTTCCTCACAGTGTATTATGCCTACCTTTTGGTGTTGGCAGCATGGCTTTTCCTGTGTAATTCTTCACAACATACAACATCCAACAACCATCTTCAGGCCTATTTTTAGCCACTACGAGCTTATTGCTTTCACTGCTTTCTTCGCGTATAAGATTTCAATTACTTCTTTATTATTACAGTTACATTCTACAATATTGCGAAAATTGGCCATCGTTTTTAGAAACCATTTTAATCACAACGTTTAAGCCTTTAAAAATCTGAGGTCGCCCTCAGGTGTAAAAATAACTTGTTACATCATACCTATGGTTAAAAAAAGATATCATCACAACTTACCAACAAAACGATAATTAAGTATTATAAACAAAAAAAATGCTTTACTCCCCAAGAAGGCCGTCTTAGGGGGATTTCACCTCTGGTCACAAAAGAAAAGAAAAACAACAAGGTATTTTTGGAACATTTTGGGACTTGGAAAACCACAAGGTACACTGCTTGGGAAGTGTAGAAAACAGGAGGCGCTTGTCCTAGTTACCTTGTCCAGAGGTGAAATCCTCCTAAGATGGCCTTCCTGATAAGTAAACATTTTTTTTGTTTCTAATACTTAATTTTTTCTTGTCGGTAAGTTGTGAGTATATATTTCTTGTCGGTAAGTTGTGACTATATATTTCTTGACGGTAAGTTGTGACTATATATTTCTTGTCGGTAAGTTGTGACTATATATTATTTCTTGTCGGTAAGTTGTGACTATACATTATTTCTTGTCGGTAAGTTATGACTATATATTATTTCTTGTCGGTAAGTTGTGACTATATATTATTTCTTGTCGATACGTTGTGACTATTGTAACGTAGTAAATATAGAAGTCGTCCCGTCTACCTTCAATCCTCACCTGGTATTCGTCAATCTGTAACGAATTATATAAGACGTACCTGCAAAATGTGTACAATTTGTATATGTTATGTGTAATTAGTGCGTTCGCCTCGCACTGGGTCGTTACAGTAATGTTGTGGCTAGCGATGTTCGTAGCGTAGATCTGATCACCTGTATATTACGGCAGTAACCTTACCTGTTATTTATAGGGGTATGATAATCCCGGGTGGCGCCAAGTCGTTTTACAAAACAACTAAAAATTACGTTTATACAAGTTATCAGCGTTGCGGGTTGGTGCATTCGAATAGTTCCCGCTCGCACGGCCGTCCCAATCGTCGCTTCTGGCAGTGTGATGGACAACTTGCTTACTGCTATGATTTATTCTTAAACACAAGTGATTATTATATAGCACTCCCTATGAAATGATAACGCTGGTTACTCCCTGTAATAAATATTTTTTAATGGGTGATAACTGAAAACATTTACATTTACAACAAAATAATTATCAACTAGTTACATGAGATCTTGTTTTCAGGGTCGGCGAAGTGATTTGGAAACCATTTAACCTAGCGTCGCTGTTTACGTTCGGCTTATTCAGTTAATATTGGTTTCACAAATTGTGGATCCTTTTGGCTATGAGTTAAAGAACTCCAATGGTTACAATAAAAATATAAATTACCTTAATCTAAGTGTACATGAAAGATAAAGTGTGCTGTTACAATCTGTTGTGTTGTGTCGTAAAAGTGTTCTGTAAGTTCGTGTTTAATTCATAGGTTATATCAATGTTAACAAAGTTCTATTAAGTTTTAATTTGCACAAATATTCTATGAAAGAGAAATATTGTTTCTATAGTGTGGTAATTTTACCTTTCAAAATTATTTAAAGTGATTAGGGTTGGTGGAAAATAAATAATTGGATAGTACTTAACACCTCAACGTGTCTAGGCGCCTTCGTAGTTTATTCGAGATGGGATTTGGCTGCATAAATTCAGTTTTCATGGTTTTTGGGCTTCACTAAATGTGGCATCTTTTTCGTCATGGGTTTTGACATTCTTTTCAAGGATAATTTCTATTTATTTGGTCTTGGGTCTTGAAATATCTGCTACCGTGGTCATCTGCTTCCTCAATGATCACTTTCAGCAACTTTGAATACTTATTTGCTTGATTTACACAGAAAAAACGCTCTTCCAAACTTTTGCATCTGCATTGGCTTAATGACGCTTCGCTTCTTGTTAATTTCCAACGGTATTTTTGTCTTCAACCGCCGTTTCCATAGTAACGGTATTATTCTGATTGGTTGATTCTGAGATGATGTATTGTTATCAAAATTCGAATTCTTCGTATATCTTCTGATTACTGTTATTCCTCCATCTTCCTTCCTGGTTATTAAATATTGTCACTATAGTATTTATTCTCGTTCATAGATTATTTTGATACCCCACAAGCTTGGGTAATTTCAGATTTTAAGTTTTTACAATTATGTTAATGCTTGTTAATTACATTTCTTTTTGTATGATAACGCCTATTACAATATTTTGTGTTATAAATGATTTACAATTTATTCTTGGTGATTCCTTCACCTCAGATTTTCTAAATTCTTATTCAATTTGTTATAATTTTTGGTTGTTTGGTTCTGACAGTTAGGTTTTTTTCTAGGCCTGAGTAGCCATTATAACAATTTACTTATTTCGTTCAAATCACATTTTGGTTCAGCCTATTGGGCTTTACTTTGTTATTTTTATTAGTTGTGTTGTGTTTTGTTTATTGTTCAATTCTCTATTTCAATCTTTAAAACATAACATTAGGCTTATGGACTGCACATTTCACTCAGCCATATCCTCTTCATAACATTAACATTAACAATTTTTTATAAGTTATTAGAGTTATTATTTTGATTAAGAAACATCATCACTCCTTTCTAACTTATCCTTATTTGCTAACTTTTTTTGTTTATAATACATATTATTTTTGTTTTGATAAACAACATCACTTTCTATTAAATTAATAACAGTCCCTTATAACTTAGGTGTCTTTGTTAGTTTTTGATTTCTTACTCTCTAAACAATTTTTATATTCCCTCCATGGTAACGCCTTCAATTTATTCTATTCTGGAATCCTCCCTTTTTACTTACTACCAGCTATAATTAAACTTAACTCTATTGAACATCTTTTCTTAAATAAAAAAGTCATCATCACTTCTAGTGTTTACTATACCTTATACTATACTTCACACTTAATACTATTTATTCATCAGCTATTTATTCACTGTTAATTTCCAACCTTTATCTTACCTTCACTTGTAAATTATTTATTGTTAATTATAACTTCATTAGTGTCACACTTCACTTTGGGGTTCTTACACCTACACTATTGCACTGTATCACTGTTTATATTATTTGTTTTATAGTGGGTGATCCCTATACTTATTTCTCTTTCATCTCCTTAATCCTAATGACAATTAATACTTAATAACTAATACTTACTAACTAATAACAAGTTTTATCTGTGGTTTAGGTTGCCTTTTTAATGGGTAGTAACCGTTATCTCTCCTTCCTCCGGATAACCATTGTTTTGGTTTCAGTGTTCTTGTTGAGTGCTTTTTTACTTGTTTTGGTGAACCATTATTGGTTTTCACTTTTGCTTGTCTCCCTCCTTTTTATTTTCCTTATTTGTTTAATATATTGGGTTTTTTCATCCGTTTCTTTGGATATTTTGGGGTCGTTTAAACCCATGAACTTGTTTCCTTTTGGTTTGGGTTTATTACTTTCTTATTCTCGTTGTTTATTTGTGGTTCCCTTCTTTATTTGTTTCTTGTTGTTGGGTCAATCACTTGGGTTAGGTTAAAGTCGTCGTATTGTCGAGTCATATTCCTTATATTTCAATTAAAATCAATCAGTTTATTTGATAAGAAGTATTTTTACATTTACAAATATATTTTTTCTCCCTGGTACTGGGTTGGCTATTTGTGTCGTGACACTATATATTATTTCTTGTCGGTAAGTTGTGACTATATATTATTTCTTGTCGGTAAGTTGTGACTATACAATATTTCTTGTCGATAAGTTGTGACTATACATTATTTCTTGTCGGTAAGTTGTTACTATATATTATTTCTTGTCGGTAAGTTGTGACTATATATATTTTTGCAACGATAGGTGTTACGTAAGAAGTTATTTTCACCTGAGAACGACTCCATAGAAACGTTTAGAAACGTTGTGATTATAATTGTTTCTAAAACTGATGGCTACTGTCCTGAATACTATAATATGTAGTAGTAGTAGTAGTAATAAAAACGGGCCATCCAGCTCTAGTTTTAAGATTCGTAATACAGTATTTCTTTGTTCATAAACCTCAACCATTTTCCTTCAATAATTTCCTTTAAGATGATGATTCTCCTCGGTATATTTTCATTAAAATTTGTAATTTTTCCTCGTCTCCGGTTGTATGGTACATCTATAAATTCGGTCGCATTCAGAGTTACGCGCGGATGTTTTCTCATACAGTATACTCTTCTGCTATGTATACTCTCATACAGTGCTGCTTCTTATTTTCTGACATGTGTTGACTGCTTCTGTCTCATCACTCCCGTGCGTTCTACTCCTTACTTACTGAAACAAAAGAATTCTTCATCTCTGTTTGTCACGTACTATCACTACCTCTGTATTCTATTTATTGTCATACATTGTGAACTACAAATAACTTTAAAAAAAAAAGCAAATAATCAGAAAATTATAAAAATTGTCATTATAATTACGTATTGGTCTATTTAACGGCTGGAGAATAAGATATAACTTTGAATTGTGTCAAATGTATAAAGAACCACCGTTAACACGATACATAAAACTACAGCGTCTAAGGTGGGCTGGTCATGTAGCCAGGATGGGGGAAGACAGAATACCACGAAAACTATTGAATACCAGAATCCACGGAACAAGACCAGCGGGAAGATCGAGGAGAAGATGGGAGGACGCGGTGGATGAGGATGCGAAAGAAATAATGAAAGTGCGTTCCTGGAGGAGGATGGCTACCTACAGAAGATAATGGGGGGAAAAAATTGAAGGAGGCCAGGGCCAAACAAGGGCTGTAGTGCCATAGGAGAGATTGGTCTATTTAATGCTTGTTTGCTTTTCTCGTTTCCAATTTGCCAGTTTGATCAGAAACGTCCCATCAACAATGAGACGAATGTATTTTTAATGTTTGTGTTGTTCTTCTTCATACTTACTGTTTTTTTCGTCTCCATATGTCTTTCCTTCTTCCATTGTTTATTCTATTTCTGATTCTTCTCCCACTTTCTCACTTTTTGTCTGTTCATCTTCTTTGTCTTCCACCTTCAAGAAGTAAGTGCTTCACTCGTCGGTAATTTGTCACTTCGACTCTCTGTGACCGTTTATTTTAATCCGAAACAACACTTACCATCTTTGAATTATTTAGGTTCTCAATTCGCACAAAGCATACACTCATATTTCTACTCACAACAAGTTCTTAAAACCATTTTTCCTTTTATGCCTATGTTCTCTGGCGCGTTTAGGCACAAAATTCCTATTTCGAATTATATAATTTAATTGGACGTTTTCAAATATGCACGTGATTAGACCTAAAAAGTAGGTATAAAGTATAAACTACTGTAACTGTATATTTAGACCTTGGGTATAAAAGTATTTAAAACAAAAAATGTTAAAATTATTCTTTTACCTTATTATTTGCTTTTTCTTATTGTAAGAGGTATCGAGGTGTTCGAAATAACTTCGTTTCGCATTAAAGAGGATCTTTAATTATTGTTCTAATTATAGATATATAACAAAAGTACTAAATTATACCCATCCTTATAGTCTATTAAATTATAAAGAGAATTATAACCTGTAAATAATTTAAACATATTTAAAGCGGTCCAGGTCACTGTATGATAATTATATATAATTTACCTTAATTTCCGTCCAGTGACGTCAAGCGTAATTTGTATTTGGTTACGCGTTTCAGGCCATGTGGCCCATCCTCAGACCATCGCTCCAAGAGGAGCTCGTTAAAAAATAAAAAATCCACAATAAAACAAACACATAATAAATAAATACAAAAATATATTAAAACATATAAAGGCGTTCTATTACACGAACACGGTGCACCGCGTGTAGCATGCCTGAACTGCGTCAATGGAACCTGTTATCTATTATTATCTGTAATCGATCGCAGCGCGGTATCATACAGTGGGTTGGACCTGAAGTTAAGTTTATCATTAAGTATGTCGTCACACACATCTGGGTTATTATGACCTCTATATATCTCGAATTCTTCAAGCGCATCCATAATCTTCATGATATTAACAAATTGGACACACAACTCATTAAAGAACGAATTATCATACTAAGACTCATCCTTCAGCAAAACTATTTTACTTTCAACGGTAATTATTATATTCAAACAGACGGCCTGGCCATGGGTTCACCGTTATCCGGCCTGTTGGCTGATATATATCTTGACTTTTATGAGAACAATTATATCCTTAACAATAATATCTTCGCCAATAATATTATCTTTTATGGCCGATATGTTGATGATACTTTTCTAATTTTTAACGGTACTTTACGCCAAATCAGTAATCTTAAAAATCATATGAATACCGTTACCCACAATATTCAATTTACTATGGAAACTGAAACCAATAGTGAACTCAACTTTCTTGATCTTACTGTCACCAGGCAACTTAACAGCTTAAACTTTAAAATTTACAGAAAACCTACCACCACAAACGTGACCATACATGCAGACTCACACCACCCCTTCTCTCAAAAATTAGCGGCCTACAACAGTTTTATTCACAGACTTTTGATGATCCCCCCTAAATAATGATGATTTCGAGTGTGAACTCAACATAATTAAACACATAGCTCTGGCCAACGGATATGAATCCCAAATGATCGACAATATTCTTAGAAAACACAAATCCCGTCGTTCCAAACAGACACATGATATTACACCTAACAACAAATACATCACAACAACATACACTGAGTTGATCCCCAAGATCCTTACATCCACTTTAAATAAATTAGGTTATACTGTCATTTTTAAAACAAATAACCGTCTACGGAACTTAGTTCGCCCAGTCGTTCAGACAACAATTGAATCCAAAACTGGTATTTACAAGCTTATATGTGACGATTGTGACCGATTTTATATCGGCCAAACGGGTAGACCGTTCATCAAAAGATTCCGCGAACACAAACCACAAAGCCATTTTAACAGGGGTAATTTTTCCATAGATAATATTAAATCTAACTTTACAAGGCATCTGATTTCATGTAATCATTCTTATACAAATTTCAACAATAACTTCATACCCCTACATTATTGTGCCAAAGGCCGTTATATGGATGCGCTTGAAGAATTCGAGATATATAGAGGTCATAATAACCCAGATGTGTGTGACGACATACTTAATGATAAACTTAACTTCAGGTCCAACCCACTGTATGATACCGCGCTGCGATCGATTACAGATAATAATAGATAACAGGTTCCATTGACGCAGTTCAGGCATGCTACACGCGGTGCACCGTGTTCGTGTAATAGAACGCCTTTATATGTTTTAATATATTTTTGTATTTATTTATTATGTGTTTGTTTTATTGTGGATTTTTTATTTTTTAACGAGCTCCTCTTGGAGTGATGGTCTGAGGATGGGCCACATGGTTTGAAACGCGTAACCAAATACAAATTACGCTTGACGTCACTGGACGGAAATTAAGTAAATTATATATAAATATAAATAATTATAAGTAAGTTTAAAAAAATGTACAACTTCTTTATTTGTCTATAGACTGTAGCGTTTATTCTACAAGAGAGTAACCCTTTTGAAGTAAGAACTTCATATAAGGCACTATGGTGCCCGGATCACTAGCGTATACCTCGCGCTCTTAGGACAGTAAAATAATTCAACGTGTAACGAAATAGATGAAACGAAAAAGCGTTTTATCAAACCAGTATATCAGAGCAGTAGCCTATATTGAACCAAGTCAGTCAAACCTCTTTTCCCCCACATAGCAGAATGTGCTTGCCTTACATTAAGTTTATGATTTCAAATGTTAACAAAGTAGATCTCGTGAAGGGTAAACACTTGCGTTCTCATTTTTCTTCTGATCAAAACTCCGTCTGTCACGTATAACATTATGTTCTTGCTAACCAGCAAATCTACAAATCTACTTCGATAAACAGCTTAAGTTCAGTGCCTACAAATGTTAATATTTCCATTTTTAGAATTTATTATCCACATTTCGTCATGTTTTCTTTTAGATCATTTTCGTCTTCTTCTCTGTACGAAAATCATTTGAAAAGGGATAATTCCAACACCCGATGGCAACAAGCGTCAAACAGAATGTAATTATAAAGATGATTAATTCTTAAATAATAAGAAAGGGTTAACAGAGAAAGGAGAAAGAGTTTGATACAAAAAAAAGGTGGATAAAAGTGATTGTTGGTTGTACTGTAGGCGCAGAGACGTTGATAAGTACTGATTAAGGGAAACCCAAGTGTAAGATGTCACGAGAGGGGGGGAGCGAACGTTTTTTGATGTCTCGCGACAAAATCACTTCTTATTTCACGAAATTACACGAAACATAATCCGTTTGTTTACGTCATCGTCATAAGAGACGAAGTACCGGCACCGTGAATGACGTCACAATTATTCTCTCGTCTTCCTTCGTCCGCTGGAAGAACGGAAAAAGCAAAAACGAACTCGGTAATAAATACATAAATCATCGTCTCCGAAAGAGGGATGAGAAACCCACGAGGGGGAAAGCGGAGAAGAGAGTTAAGAAGAGTGTTAAAATGTTTGAACACATTATTAAAGAAAGTATGACTTGCTCGAGATTTCGTAAAAACACGCGCGCGCACACACATACAAGTTGTGTAGGGCTGACGGGAGGGACGTTAGGGGGGAGTCTAGCAGAGAATTGTAAACCCTTCTACTGTGTTCTCTCACTGACTCTCCCTCTCTCTGTCTCTCTCGCTCTGTACATGTAACAAGCTGCAATAAGACCTACTCACACACACACACACACACACACACACCCGACCGACTGAGCTCATTTGAATTGCTAATTACTACGAAAACCTCCATGCAATTATTGGATTAATGTAAATGACGGTGCCAGCTCAGCACGCCTGAAATGAAACGCGAGCAGCAGGGGAGAGGGGGATATAATTAAAATCCGTTGATTAATATGTAAATTTAATAAGATTACAGCATCGTGTTCATGTATATATAGTGACTGAGAGAGAGCAGGAACGCGGGTAAGTTCAAACTGGAAGGAGCCCTCTCACTCTCCTGCGCCCCCTCCCCACCACGACTCGACTCTGCCGCTCACGCACTCACACACACAGACACACACGTAGTAGTTCTTTTGTGTGTTTGGTCGTCTGTTGTTCGGTGCGTATATATATGTCTGTTTCTACCGCTTATTCTTCAGACGTTTCTTATTTACTTCTTTCCGCTTTTCTTTCGTGTTTTATTTTTACAAATAAAAATGTTTTTTATTGTTCTGTATTCGCACGTAAAGAAAAAATTATTAAAATTCATTTTCTTCAGTAGGAAAATTGTGCTCTGTCTTAAATGAAGACTATTCAGGCCCCTCTTGTGTACACCCACTGGGGGGACTTCAGTAATGCGTGTACTTAGTGTCCGGACACGTCCTCCTTTTCGTGTAAGACAGGAAATCCAAGCCCGGGATTTTATCAATCCTTAAAAAGCGTCGGTACTGCTGATTTTTAAGAAGCATAGCCTAAGTCGTCAAATACAAATATTCGGCCAATTGACAAGTGTTTGTCTTGTTTATTAGGTTGTGACTTTGCGTTTAAATTAGTGTCAGGTTAAACCAGAAAATTTCCAACCAACTTCTTAACCGATTGGGCACATAAGACCGTATTATCACTTATAAGTAATTGTGACTTAAAAAACAAATAAAACTAACTTCATTTCCGATTAATGTGCATTTTTTTACGTCCAACTGTTTTGTATTTAAATTAAATATGGTTGAATTTAAGAAAATAGTAGAGTTTTCTAATAAATAACAAAAGCCAACTGTAAATCTATTACCTAGTCCAGGGGTCTCCAAACTTTTTCACTTGAGGGCCGAATTGAAAAATCTTGGAAGTCAGGCGGGCCAACAACACACACACACTCACATTGTAAACTTTTTTTGTTTTCAAGCTTACGAAATAATCAAGCCAATAAAATATGTATTTAAATACAAATTAAGCAGCTTATCCAAAGAAAACAAATTCATTTATTCAAAATAATGTAAATAAAAGTAAGGAAAAAATAACATTCAGAGATATTTCTTATGTATAATTTTTTGGATTTTTATGTACGTATGGGATGTGTGGAATTGCTTCTGACATATAATGTCTGTCCATTTTGGGTCAAATTTTGATGCTCCAATCACTTTAACCAAGTAAATGTTTTAAACTTGTACATAATCTTATAACACTTAACTGAACTTATTTCTTGTTTAGTTAGTTAGTAAAATGTTATAACATTTGAAGTATTTTGACAATCTATTTAAAAACTGCACGCTGCATCGGCCGGGCCACGGGCCGGATCCGGTCCGCGGGCCGTAGTTTGGAGACCCCTGACCTAGTCTATCACGGCCGTAGTCAACAGTAATAGAATCAATGGACAGCGGACTGTGGTGGCCGAGGTCGATTGCCAAACGTGCGGAGTGTCATTGCTTACTCCTCGACAGTGAGCGGTCGACATACCTTTGAACGCTATAGTCTACTGAAGATAGCGTCCGCAGGTATGGCCGAAACGTTTAACAATCGACCCAGGCCTAGTAGCTCGCTTTCTATTGAGCCTATTGTAAATTTATATATTTTTCCATAGTAATAAATGTTACAAGTGTTTCACAAACTAAAAAAAAGAGTTTTTTCAAACTAAAAAGTTATTTTTAAAATCGTTTTGTTTTTCAGGAACACGGCAATTTTATTATGAATTATTTTGAATGATAGGGCAAGATAAAATACAACAGGTGGAGTTGTTTAAATATCTTGGAAGCTTGATAAGTGAAGATATGTCCTGCACTCGTGAAATTAGAGCAAGAATTGCTATAGCGAAAGAAAAATGTAATGAATTAATGGTAAGAAAAGACTGCTGTGTGGCAACATTAATAAGAATTTAAGAAAAAGGTTGGCCAAATGTTATGTGTGGAGCGTTGCTTTAGATGGTGCAGAGACATGGACACTGAGGAAGGAGGATGAGAAAAGATTAGAACCATTTGAGATGTGGGTTCAGCGAACAATGGAAAAAGTGAAGTGGGTTGATAAAGTAAGGAATGATGAAGTTTTAAGAAGATTAGGGGAAAAGAGAAGAATCCTGAAAGTCATAGAAAATAGGAAGAAAAGGAATTGATTAGGTCATTGTTTAAGAAGAGACTGCTTGCTTACAAGTGCCATGGAGGGTGTCATAGAAGGAGGAAAAAGAAGAGGGCGTAGAAGAATGAAGTTAATAGATAGCATTAAAATCGGAGTGTGTTACGAAGAAACCAAAAGATAGGACAGCTTACCATTTGAAGACCTGGCTTAGGGCAGAACACCAAACAATAATTATGAATGGCACTCTAGTGACATATCAAATGTCTCTTTTTTGTTACTTTATACATACAGGCTTCATGTCTAGGATTATCTTAGTTTTTGAATAAGATTTTCCTACGAGTAGCACATTAGCTATTCATATTACCATCATCCACGGAACCACGGAACAAATCTCGGAAATGCTTTTTAGTGTCCCGACGAAATAACTCAGTATCATTCTTAACTTCTTCCATAATGAAAAACATCAACAGATCATTAAAAATGTAACTGAATGAAATATATATGTCTTCAATTAACTACGAACCGAAGAAATCAGAGTCTTATTCCGTCCGGTGATACGTGACCAGTGAGTTTAATAAACCAGATGGAAAAGTGTCGTTTAATGTTTCTTATGTTCTTCTCCATACTTAATGTGTTCTTTGTCTTCTTATGTCTTTCCTTCTTCCATTGTTTATTCTACTTCTGATTCTTCTCCCACTGTCCCATTTTTTGTCTGTTCATCTTCCTTGTCATTCTACCTTCAAGAAGTAAGTGCTTGACTCGTCGGTAAACTGTCTCTTCGGCTCTCTGTGACCATGACCATTTATTTTCATCCTAAACAACAAGGTGCCACGTTTTAATTATTTAGATGCTCAATTCGTAACAGCATATAAAAAATTAGAAACAGCCGTACGCATTAGGCTACCATTCCTGGCGTGAGCCTTCATCTTTTCAAACGGCTTTGATAGACGCAGTCTGTGTCTATAGCTGATCGGACAATGTTTACGATACGTTACGATGTTGCGATATGCGGTAACAGGTAACCCTGACTCTCATGTCAGAGTTGCCGCCTTTACTTTGTCCAGTCTACTGTATCTATTATTTAGTTGAGCTTGTCTATCCCCTGGATATGTTTAGCTGTAGAGGTTGCCATAGAATTAATTTATTGTTTACCTGAAGACGACATCTAATTTGTTCAGGGATGCAAACGTTGTTGTTTACTCTGCATACAGGATCCTGGTGAATGTCCGAAGCCGTATAATGTGCAAGTGGCGGACAACAACTACAGGCAACTCTTTTGGACTCGGATCACTACTGTGACACGAGATTTCACTTGTATTTTTTCATATTTATTGTCTGTGTATTAATTTAGCGGGTTTACACAGAGTAAATCTATGACAGTGTAAAGTAATACTTTCATAATATGCCCTAAATATATTGAAAGAAAACCAAATTAATATTTAGTACCTTTTTTCCGATCCAGTATCTTTTCCGTACAAAATGTTTGTCGCCGGGTGGTCGAGTCCCCACGGTTGAGTCGGAAAGAATGACTTGGGATCAGGTGACGTCTCGAAACAGCGACCGCTCAATGAGACGCCGTAACGTTAATGAGACTGCTAGCGTGTTAACTGTTTACTTTAATTCCCAAAAATTTATTTTATACTTTTTATTCTCTGCGACCACACACAAACAACAAACATGACCACACGCACACACACGTTTTAATTAAACAAAATCAATTTCAATTTTTTTAACAGCGTTTTTTTGCGCAAATTAGAAGGCACAGTTTAATGTAAAAAATAAAATAAAGAGTTTCGACTTCTTTAGATGACTGTTATTACATTTAATTGTTTTTTTATGCCGCAATAAAACGTGGAATCATTAAAACCATAAAAACAATTGTTCGATCGAAATAATTGGTAATTTTCATTTTTCGTTTTTTTGTTTTTCGTTACTTAAAACGGTCTTTCTCATTAATGACAGTGACACGGCTAATTAGATTCCCATGCCGTCGGCCCATCTTTATTCGTGTATGCTCTTAAAACGATTCACAGGGTATACTACACTAGCACTCTACGGAACACAGGTCTAATGCAAACTTTCATTTCAGTAGGTCCAACAGATAAATGGAGAGGATAAATATTGTGGTCGCCCATAATTTTTTATTGACCAACCGGGACACCTGTTTAGCTGGGGGGGGGGGGTGAGAAGGGAGGCTGAAATTAAAATATAAACATTACAGTGCCATTTTACTGGGTGTATATATAATGTATAAATATAATACTTAATATTCAATAAAGTGTAAATAAAAGAAAATATTTTTTACAAACTTAAGTACAGTATTTTAAATTGTAATCAATCAAAAAATTTGCAAGAAGTGTGTGACTTAACTTGTTTTTTAAACCAGTCACATTTTGTACTTAAATGCATCTTTCTCAATATGTCCTTTTCTTTTTTATTTTGTCAAAAATAAAACTAAGTCAAAAATTTACTTTACACAGCACCTACGCACGCACTGTTGACTCCTGCATTAAACCTCCGTCATCTGCCCAAGCGTTGTTCATCGATGGGAACACTCTCTATATAGGAGCTGATGTTCCAGGAAGGCAAAAGATGTACCTACTCAATTATCAGTCCAATATTCCGCATTGGGATGTCATTTGCCTCACAACGGCTGAAGAGTTGCAACCGTTTTTCTTCACTCGACAGGTTTTGTCTTTTTCTTTCTCTCTGTTTCCCATGCTCCCACTATAGAAGTCCAAATTTTCTTGATAACTTCATCAAAAATATCATCTGTATCATCTTTATAAATTCATCGACCGGGACATTTCGGCAACTGGGCGGGACTTCGGGGCTGCACTGTGAAACTGGGACTATCCCGGTCAAATCGGGACGTATGGCAAGCCTACCCATGTCCTAACGTTTCTGTAGATACATTCAATAAATTGCTATTACTTACTATTAATAACACTTAGACCAATCTTGAAGATTATTTAACTGAGTGGGAAACTGGTGTCGTTTCAAACCCGTCTCTACCTACGTCTATAACAGAACTGTTAATAACACGTGCGCATAGAATAGCGATTCACACACCGCTGGACGAGTTTGTCATTGGTAAGTCTCGATTAGTTGTTAGCAAGGATACGTTTAGACTAAACAAAGAGTGACTGGCTTTGTACAAAGTGCTAGTACGAGTACAACACACACATCAATGTAGAGAGCATACAGTACGGTTCAAATTACTTGCATTAATGAATGTCTCATGTAAATATCCAATACTTTTATCTAAACAGGTTAGTAGCCTTGGGGACCAGAGACTCTTCTGTTATGACTGCCGTACCTTAGACGAAAGGCCCCCTGTTTTGGGGCGCACGAGAATCGCCCTCACCCTTCTCTTAATGAGACAAGATTTGTCTGTTATTCAGATAGGCCTACTAAAAGTTTCTTAGTATTTGTAGCACTCGCCTATCGGCATCAGTGAGTACCCATATATTCTAAGTTCGGGTGTAGCGGAGTTTAATAACCAGGCAAACATCCAGTAATGGTAAATATCCACTGAGGACTGAGACAGTTCTATAAACAACAGAACTTTAGAACAAGTGAGTCTTTTTAAATATTTTGGACGCAAAGTTAACTGTGAGTCTGAAGCTGATATAAAGACAAGATAAATAAATTTAGGAATATTTGTAGAACGGGTCTTCCGACGTGCCGAAACAGATTGATATAACCTCGTCCTTGAAGTGAAGAAGATGAATATGTTGTTGTCTGCTTCAATGTGATATGTTTTCAAATCATCGTTAAATGAAAACAGAACACGTTTAGTCGTAAGTCAGTTGATTAGTTACAACAACAACAAACTGATGCTAGGCCTACTGTGTACGTTTGTACCTGCTTTAACACACGGCGAGATGCAGGCAATGGCGTAGTAACGCAATTCAGTTTGTACAGTCCGTGTCCGTGGAAGTTTATGTTAAAAAGCAAACGTCTGTTCTGTTCTCAAATGAATTTCTATTTCTGATTAGACTCATAAAACACAACGGTATTTCGCGTTTTCCAAAACACTATACTTCAGATTCTTCTGTTGTTCGTCTTTCAGTTTTCTGTTACACATCCGTATAGCTTCGCGTCTACGTAAAGTATCGGAGATAGGCTTCACTCGTGTGTTAAATCTTAATGATTCTCTTATATTTTCATTCCCGGCAACACGCATAACTTTAAGTTGTAGAAAATTTGTAATGACTTTGCAGATGGCCGAACGATAATTGCAGATAGCGAATATTCTCTTTAGAATATTAGTACGTGAATTGTATCAAACAGAGAAAAACTACAACTTACAAATATCATCGCAAAAAAAAAAACAAAAAAAAATGGCATTCAAAGGAACGAACCAGTTAATAGCAAAATACTTGTTAACAATAGTAAGAAAGAGTGAGTAAATGAATTCAATTTCCAAGGTAACTGTGTCTCATATAAGGGTGAATTAGGCGTAAGCAGAAGGGTAGACCCATTCAATTACATCAATGGCACAATGTATAGAAACCTGCAGAAAGATACAATAGCAAAATTTTATAAAATTGTAGTTCTTCCGAGTTTATTGTATAGCAGTGAAACATAGACACTCACAGGAAAAGACGAAAAAAGAATCCAAGCAGCACAGATGAAAATGCTGCAGACAACCGCAGGTTGTACAAGGAGACAGAAGGAGAAATACAGAAATAAGGGGACAATTACAAGTTGCTAGCCTAAGTAACCAAGTTAGAGAGTATGTAGGAATAATTGGGAACAACATTTACAAATAATTAACACCGAGAGGATGCCAGGGATTATGTAGATATCGACCGCAGACACGAACGTTCCTCAGAAGACCAAAAAAGAGCTAGAATATTCAGGTTGCAACAGGCTGTTAGCCTAATGACTGATTGGAAGACGAAGAAGAAGAAGAAGAAGAAGGCGTTCGTACAGTCCGGTGCTCCGAACGTACAAATTCAGAAATTTCTTCCTAAATCCTAAGCCTGTGCTTGACAATAACAAATTTTTCTTCCTGAGAAATGGCTTCCACTATTCTGCTGTTAAAGTCATTTCTGCTTTATTAATCCCTCTTGTGATATCTGTACCTTAATTAGTTGAATTCAACCACTTCCTACTTTAATATTTAAAGTATTCCTACTTTCAGTCTCTCTCGTAAACTTTCGTGGTTTTAGTTAATAATAACAACACTGTTTTCGGTTGAACACAAGTCGTTTTGTTTCTGTTAACACCAAACGTTTGGTGCGTACTTCGATGAGGCCTCCTCAGTGCCTCACAGCATGGGTTTTTATTATTCGTAACTTTCGTTTTAGGGCTCTTCACGGTGTTGGTTTGAAGCCAAATTCTTCTAATAATAATTTTTCCATACCATCCAGTATTTCAAAACATTCCCTCTTTGCTGCAGGAAGAACAATGTTAATATCAAATTTTAACGGTTGTAATATTTGTAATAAACTAAAATGAAGAAATCTGCTGTTTGTAAAGATCTTAAGTCTACCACTCCGAATGATACAAAAACTGTAAGTACAACTAATAACCTGTTCGCGTCTTTCTTAAACAGCTTTTCCGTAATGCTATTGACTCGAATTCTTATATATATATATATATATATATATATATATATATATATATGTATGTGTTTGTTTTAATGGCCGTGCTTTACATTGTTTTGACAAAAACAATAAAATCTTATATATAAAAAACAAATCTATCATACGGTGTACTTGATTTTACTTCCATGTTCCATAAGGAAATGGAAGTATGGTAATGGCGAAAAAAATCGTGTTCGAGATAAGGGCTATTGTACTATCCTCAAAACATGAAGAAAAGTCATTTTTCGAAAAGTGTCTGAGTGTGTGTCTGTGTGTAGATTTTTTTCTATGGCGAACGATAACTGCCGCAAATTCAAACAGAATCAAATAATTTTTTGCATACACCCCTGAATTCTAGTGGATTCAAGGCCTGTTGATTTTGGTGAAGATCGGTTAAGGGAAAGGGTAGTTTACCTGCAACGTTTTATGTTTTAACAAGAGTAAAGTACTTAATTTTGATAAATAAAGTATCCTGAAAATAAGATCATAATAATCCACTGTAGAAGCACAGATGAAATATCTATAAATGAAAAGGCTAGTTGAAGAGGGTGGGGGTAATATTCTATAAATGAAAATTATAGTTGAAAGGGGAGGGGATAAGTTTACTTCCATGTTCCATAAGGAAATGGAAGTATGGTGATGGCGAAAAAAATTGTGTTCGAGATAATTGCAGATTATGATTGTACTACACTCAAAACATGAAAGAAAGTCATTTTTCGAAAAGTGTCTGTGTGTGTGTGTCTGTCTGTCTATGTGTAGATTTTTTTTGCAAACGATAAGAGCCGCAAATTCAAACAGAATCAAATAATTGTTTGCATACACTCCTGAATTGTAGAGTTCTCAAGACATATTGTTTTTGGTGAAGATCGATTAAGGGAAAGGGGTAGTTTACCTGCAACGTTTTATGTTTTAACAAGGGTAATTTTTTCTATGGCAAACGATAACAGCCGCAAATTCAAACAGAATCAAATAATATTTTGCATGCAACCCTGAATTGTAGAGTTCTCAAGCCCTATTGTTTTTAGTGAACATCGGTTAAGGGAAAGGGGTAGTTTACCTTCAACATTTTATGTTTTAACAAGGGTAATTTTTTCTATGACGAACGATAACTGCCGTAAATTCAAAGAGAATCAAATAATATTTTGCATACGTTCTTGAATTGTAAAGAAGTGAAGATTTATTGATTTTGGTGAAGATCGGTTAAGGGGAAGGGGTAGTTTACCAGCCACCTTTAATGTTTTAACAAGAGTAATTGTTTCTATGACGAACGATAACTGCCGCACATTCAAACAGAATCAAATAATGTTTTACATGCATCCCTGAATTGTAGATGACTCAAGATCTATTGATTTTGGTGAAGATCAATTAAGAGGAAGGAGTAGTTTACCTGCAACATTTTATGTGATAACAAGGTTAATTTTTTCTATGACGAACGATAACTGCCGTAAATTCAAAGAGAATCAAATAATTTTTTGCATACGTCCCTAAATTGTAGAGAACTCAAGGCCTGTTGATTTTGGTGAAGATCAGTTAAGGGAAGAAGTAGTTTACCTGCAACATTTTATGTTGTAACAAGAGAAATTTTTTCATGACGGAAGATAAATGCCGTAAATTCAAACAGAATCAAATAATTTTTTACATATGTGCCTGAGTTGTAGAAGACTCAAGGCCTATTGATTTTGGTGAAGATCGGTTACGGGGAAAGGGTAGTTTACCGGAAACATTTTTTGTTGTAACAAGAGTAAAGTACATAATTTTGATAAATAAGGTATCCTGATAAGAAGATCTTAATAATCCACTGTAGAAACGTAGATGAAATATCTATAAATGAAGAGGCTAGTTGAATGGAGTGGGGGTAATTTTCTATAAATGAAAATTATAGTTGATGGGGGAGGGGATAATTTTTATATGTGTACTACGTTATCGGCTATAAAGTAGTAGTTTGTTGTTAAAATTCCTCCCCGGGCTGTTTGGCCGTATTCCAATTTCTGCAAAACCAGACGTTTCGGCAGTGCCGTCGACTGCCATCATCAGTGAAAATCGAGTGCGATAACGTGTGGTGGTATACGTTAGTGACCACAGTACTGTGGTTAAGGCTGAAGCAATAAGTGGAAAGAAGTAGTTTCTATGGAAACATATCATTTCGTAAATGATTTTAAATATAAATCTTAGAACATGGAAGTCATGTATGGTTCTCCATACCGATATTTTATTTATATATCATGTGTATATATCGGCAACAAAGAAGTAGTTTGTTGTTAAAATTCCTTCCCGGGCTGTTTGGCCGTGGTCCAATGTTTTCTGCAAAACCAGACGTTCGGTAATGCCATCGACTGCCATCATCAGTGAAAATCGAGTGCGCTAACGTGAGGTGGTATACGTTAGTGACCACAGTACTGTGGTTAAGGCCGAAGCAAGAAGTAGAAAGAAGTAGTTTCCATGGAAATATTTCATTTCGAAAATGATTTTAAATATAAATCTTAGAACCGATACCGATATTCTCCATACCGATATTTTATATGGATATCAAGAATTGGAGACAATGGAAAAATAAAGCCAAGAATTAAAACGAAGAATGAGGTCGGTGGATGAGTAAATAGAATTAGAAGCTGTGCGTTGGAAGCTATCAGGCTCCCAGCTGTTACAGTAGTAGTAGTACATTAGTAGTTAGTTGTAGATCATTCCATTTTTTTCCGATCACGAGAGGGAAGTGTTGTGGGAAGAGGGGGGCGCGAGTCCGCGACCACCGCCGCGAGATCGCGTGCTCACCCAAACACGTGTACCGCGACTGTGGGCCCAGTATTTATAGTCTACCGATCATTAACAAAAACCTATTAACCTAATTTTATCTAATTGAACTTAGCTTTCGAGTCGAGTCCGGGGTTTATTTGTCATGCGATAATCGATTACTAACGTGGCTGTTACTATTTTTTTTTTACACTTTTAAAGAACGTTAAGGCTTTTGAGCTGGCGTTGAACGAGTTTCTGAATAAAAACTTTCAACCAGCGTAAAGCTATTACAAAGTATTTGATAACTGTAATTCAAATGAAAGAGACGTTTTTGCTCCCTCCTTAATCTCCAATACCTTATGTCACTCTTTCTCATTCTTTCTTATTCCCTTCTTCATCATCATCATCATCATCATCATCATCTTCTTCTTCTTCTTCTTCTTCTTCTTCTTCTTCTTCTTCTTCTTCTTCTTCTTCTTCTTCTTCTTCTTGAACTTTTTCTTTTACTTCATAATCTTTTCTTTTATAGAGGTTTAGTCTTTGTACGTAAACATCGGAAAGAGTTAAATGACCATACTGTTAATAACATTTTGATGAATGATGTTTTCAGTCCGGGCAGAGGAGACTGTATTCGGTAATCCTCGGTGCCACATCGCATTTTCTCTTCGTGAATATTTAGCTAACAAGAGCTTTTCTGTAGTACCCCCCCCCCCCCACCACTACCACCTCCACCACCACCGTTAGTCCCCCGACTTCAATCCGTGTGATTATTTGCGGTTCGCAAAACTTAAGAACAATCCTGGGGGGGGGGGTCTTCAAAGCATGGGGAACATTCAAAATATCGTGACAGACTAGCTTAACTTATTTTGACATTTGAAGATTTCCAGCAGCGCTTCAATCAATGGTAACGTCTTCCTAAATGTGTGAACTGCAATGTAAATTACTTTGAAAAGGATACAATTCTTTTGTAAACAATTTGTCAGAATGATCGTAAATATTGTATTATTATACAATAAAACTCACTACTTTTTAGATAGATCTTGTATGTGAAGCAACGAGGTAAAGAGAGAGAACCACAGCTAAGGTGAAATGAGAGAAACGGATAAAAGAACTATACGGAATGACCGTATTAGCAATGACGAATTACGGTCAGCATTAGATATGTTGTTGTCAATCTCTGATAAGTACAACTGAAGATTGTATCTGTACATTTATTTTTTTAAGTAAAAACAAATTATGAATGTGTCGCAGTATGTAGTGAGGTATCTGGGAACAGACTATTATAATGAAAAATATATGTCAATAATATATCAACAGCTACTTGCTGCGACAAGAGGGTTCCAAGCAAATAGGGATCTCCTCAAACGTAACACAATGCTTGGTAGAACTGTAGTCAGGCCATTGGGTAAAGTATGGATTGTTACAGCTGTAGACACTTTATATTTTAAAACTTATTAAACGAAAAATAAAAAGGAAATTTACTGTCCAGTAAAAAAAGGAGAAAACTGGAAAGAATAACGAGTAACCGTGAGATAGACGTTATTTTCAAAGGAGGATATATTATATAATAAGAATTATTAAATTTAGAACAGATTGGTTACAGAGCGTGGAGAGAACAAGACAGGCAAGCAAAAAGTATCGGACGGCCCAATGAGGGGAGTGGAACGAAGCGGATAGAAGACCGAGAATGACTGTAGGGATTCGAGAGTTGTCAGGAATTTGAGACGCCTGGCGGAAAGAGGAGTCGAGTACTGTACAGCCTAATAAACCAAATAAACCAACACATACGGGCAAAGTTATCGCCGGATTGTCTTCATTGGTACCGCACTACGTAGAGATTTCGGAATTGATACCACTTATAGCAATCATTGTATTACTGAATATTTGAGTACTAAGCGCTTTGCTGATGATCAGTTTTTAATCCAGGACAGTGAAGACAAATTGCAATTCGCTGTGCACAAACAATTTAAAAATATCAATGCAGAAATCCAAGACTTTCGTAGAAAAAAATCCATTACAGACAAAAATCGTTATTGCCAATAAAAGGCTGGAGCACAGTAGCACATTCGATATTTGGGGTGTGATAAAACTTATGAGGAGGATTAAATAAAACTGACAAATATCGAAGGACGTGTGGCATCATACGACGAAGTCTGAAGGGGAATACGACGAGGGATACTCAAATAAGCTTTATAAAGTGTTGGCACTCCCGTCTTTGTTGTAGGGCTGCTAGGGAAGGAGAGTTTAGGAATCCTCAGAAATAAAATTTCTTCAATCAGTCAACGGTTGTACAAAACTCGAGCCTAAAAGAAATAATGATATAGGACAGGAATTAGGTGTACAAACGGTAACAGAAATAACATCTTGGTATAAACACAGATGGAGGGACCACGTTATGCATATGTCCCTGGATAGAATAACCCAGGCAGGCTATGAGCTATAAGCCTGTGTGAAAGCGAACTGTTGGAAGACCGAGGTTAAGATGGTGAAGAGGCAGGAAGAGACAGAAATGCCTAATCCTGGCACCTCTTTGTCATCACTCCAGATTGATGTTGACTGTCTTACTGTCTCTCACTATTTGAAGATTTGTTTCTCCTAACCTCGGGATAGAACCAGTTTTTTATGTTGTACGTTCTTGTATACGATGATGAATGTTTTCCTCACAGTCAGATTATTGCTATTGGGATTGTGAGATTGGTGTAAGCCTGATGTCGCATTACTCTGGACGTATAGGACTCAGAGTGACCACCCGCCAAATATATTTTGTACCAACGTAGGCAGGAGAAAGGTGCTAGATCTGAGAAAAAAATATTAAACTTTTATTTTAGTTTCACTTCAATTTGTTTAAGGCATTTACGACATCATTAACTTATTATCACATGTGAATATAATGTTTTACGGCTATCAACACGTGTTCAGCAAATATGTAAAGAGGAAAGTTAGCTCACCTCGCTGTGAGAAACAGCTGTAGTCGTTCATTCTTGTTACACAGGTCCCAACACGTTTAACGTGCGTATTACTTTACCATTTTATTTTAAAAACAATTTTTTTCATGTTTAAAATAGTATAACATTAAATTATCAGTCATTTATTATGGTATTTACGTATACACAAATGTTCTTTCTCACAAGAAAACACTGAATTATTTAGTCACTATACCCTCCATTTAAATTAATTAACTTTTTAAGAAATAGTAATAACATAACTAGCTCTTGAATGTTCCAATTTTGAAAGGAAGTTCCTTTATCAAGAACGTTTGTAGTTTATCTTATATTTCAGTCTTCTATAACTCTTCCTCCTCCTCCTCCTCTTCTTCTTCTTCTTCTTCTTCTTATTCTTCTTCTTCTTCTTCTTCTTCTTCTTCTTCTTCTTCTTCTCCTCCTCCTTCTCCTTCTCCTTCTCCTTCTCCTTCTCCTTCTCCTTCTCCTACTTCTTGTTGTTGTTGTTCTTCTTCTACTTCTTCTTCTTCTTCTTCTTCTTCTTCTTCTTCTTATTATTATTATTATTATTATTATTATTATTATTCCTAGGATCAGACACATCTGGCTTGTTCCGGCGGTATCCCACGGTGTCCTTGACCTACCTACATATTCTTCCTTCAAGTCTGTATTGTAGTGATGGTATGGCATTCTTCACAGATAGCTACAGCAGTACCTTTTATTGTTTCATTCAGATATGTTACATGTCACTCTTCCCGACAAGCGCAATAAATATATGTCAGGATTTGTGAAAACAGATGTTTGCACTTACGAAGTGGAGTCTTTGCTAGTACTCCACATACGGTTCACAGTTATTAATTTTGCTAGTTAGATCCCTATGATATTCGTATCACGTCACAGCCAGGATATTGAAAGTCAATCGCACTTGCTCCACATACCCATTTCTTGGAACTATTTTTGTTCCCCAGTCAACTATTTTTTGAACTGCTTCTTTCCCCAGTCAGCCATTATCTTTGTCTTCTCCGCTGATATCCTTCCAGCGTACTCTGTTACTAGTTTATCTAAATGGAATATCTGTTTCTGGACGAATATCTGTTGCGACTGGCCTAGTAAGCCTTCCATGTAAACATCGTCTTTAAAAACTTCATCAATGGCCTTGAAATTGATGGTTTCATTGGTATTTACAAGAGAAAATACAGCACGATTTGTGAAAACTGATGTTTGCACTTAATAGTTGCTGCTACCTATAGCTCATGAGGGGGGTAGACAAGGCTCAAGGACCTGTGAGGAAGCAGCACCCGAAGTGACTCCTCCGCTGACTGCACGAATTGTGCTCTCTCTCTCTCTCTCTCTCTCTCTCTCTCTCTCTCTCTCTCTCTCTCTAGGATGTTAGGTTTTTCAAGGGCGTTCGTTTGTGGTAGGGTATGATCCTTACGACTGTGATCGGTTGGGGAGAGGATCTCAGCAAGGGAGGTGCTTAGCTGTTTGTGTGATCCGCCAGAGTAACAGCAAAGATACTTCTTGGTCCTTTTATAGACCAGGTCGTTCACCGCTGCTCCGTGCTCCGTGCGCCGCGACCGCTCAGCGGTAGTTTGTCCGCATCAGCTCGTGTGTCCGGGGCGGACGCTTCGTGAAAGACGGCGCTACACATACAGCCCCCATGAGCGGCTAGGACACAGCCATTCAAGCCAGTTCGGGTTTGTTATGTTTTTCAGTAACATTCTGTTTTTGGTACTTGTTCCCTCAGGAGAAGAGCCCAGTGTAGGAGAGTATGAGGGGTCGCTTAACGATGTGACACTGGAGACCTTCAACCCTGGCCAGATCGCGTAGCTGTGGGTGGGTTGATTCCGCCGCGCCGATAGTCTGAAGACGAACTCTCCCACCGTTGACAGACGGAGACCCGTTCTGATAGCTTGGTTACAAACAAACCAAGGCGAGTTAGAGACGATTCAGACACAACTATTCTGGAATTGTTCCAGCTTAGGTTTCGCAATGTTGGAAGGCAGTGGCCACCATGCTGGGAGTGCGTATGTGAATACTGATGCCACCAGTGCGCATTGAGAGGGGACTCCTGCGCAAAACCTTTCTGCATTAACAGTGACACCAATAGTAGGCCTAGTAGGAGTAGGTGCTGCCGCTAGCAATGGTAGGTGATGGCTCTGTTTCTCTCAGCTTTCACTATCTATTAATCAGTACGTACGTAGATTCTACGTGGCGCGTAACCATAGCAACCGAAAACTAAACCGTACCCGACTACAGCCGTTTTTCTTTATACTACTACTACTACTACTACTACTACTACTAATATTATTATAAAAACAATTTTAATAATTGTCTTCGAGTTTACGAAATAGCCTTATTTGTTTGTGTACTTTCTTGTTTTTACTTCCATGTTCCATAAGGAAATGGAAGTATGGTGATGGCGAAAAAAATCGTGTTCGAGATAAGGGCGGATTTTGATTGTACTACCCTCAAAACGTGAAGAAAAGTCATTTTTAGAAATGTGTGTGTGTGTGTGTGTGTGTGTGTGTGTGTGTGTGTGTGTGTGTGTGTGTGTGTGTGTGTGTGTGTGTGTGTGTGTGTGTGTGTGTGTGTGTGTGTGTGTGTGTGTGTGTGTGTGTGTGTGTGTGTGTGTGTGTGTGTGTGTGTGGAATTTTTTCTATGGCGAACGATAACTGCCGCAAATTCAAACAGAATCAAATAATTTTAACATTGAAAATGTTTATAAGGACGTTTCGCACATTTGCGGCCGATCGCTGGTGCGTGATCGAAAATGGGAACCGGTGAGTTTCCATAGAAACTACTTCTTTGTTGTCAATAACGTAGAAAATTTTGGATTTTACAAAATGTCTATTCTTGTCCAGATTAAGGTAAAATTTTTCAAAAAAATTGCTCAAATAAATTAATTATTTAATTCCGAAGCATTTTCAATGCCCTTCTCTGTGCATTGCATTTGTGCAATGCCTGTAAATTTTTTTGCATACGTTTCTGAATTATAGAGGAATCAAGGCCTATTGATTTTGGTGAAGATCGGTTACGGGAAAGGAGTAGTTTACCTGCAACGTTTTATATTTTAACAAGGGTAATTTTTTCTATGACGAACGATAACTGCCGCAAATGCAAACAGAATCAAATAATGTTTTGCATATTTGCCGTAATTGTAGAGGACTTAAGGCTTATTGATTTTGGTGAAGATCGGTTAATGAAAAGGGGTAGTTTACCTGCAACATTTTATGTTTTAACAAGAGTAATTTTTTTATGACGAGCGATAACTGCCGTAAATTCAAACAGAATCAAATCATTTTTGCATATCTGCCTGAGTTGCAGTAGACTCAATGCCTATTGATTTTGGTGAAGATCGATTAAGGGGAAGGGGTAGTTTACTTGCAACGTTTTAGGTTTTAACGAGAATAAAGTAGGTACTTAATTTTGATAAATAAAATATACTGAAAAGAAGGTCATAATAATCCACTGTAGAAACGTAGATGAAATATCTACAAATGAAAAGGCTAGTTGTTGGGGTGGGGGTAATTTTCTATAAATGAAAATGACAGTTGAAGGGGGAGGGGATAATTTTTATTTATATGTCATGTGTACTACTTTATCGGCAACAAAGAACCGGGCTGTTTGGCCGTGGTCCAATGTTTTCTGCAAAACCAACGTTTCGGCAGTTTCATCGACTGCTATCATCAGTGAAAATTGAGTGCGCTAACGTGAGGTGGTATACGTTAGTGAACACAGTACTGAGGTTAAGACTGAAGAAGGAAATAGTTTCTATGGAGATATTTCTTTTCGAAAATGATTTTAAATATACCGGTACATCTTAGAACATGGATGTCATGTATGGTTCTCCATACCGATATTTTGCTTGTATAACGCGAAAATATACACCATGCATAATTCTTTTTTTTTATTAATTTTATTTTTAACTCGTGTAAATTAATTTTTTCAAAATAAATAATATTAGTTATTATAATCAAAAGGCCAAGGAGTAGTTAGTAAATAATACAGAAAAAGCGGCAGCGGCCGTCGAGCTGGCAGGGCCTTCCATCGTTTTACGAGTTTTTAGTCAATTAAAATTTTCTACACTTTTCATTATAATTATATACCGGCAAGCGTTACCAACAAACCAACAATAAATATACCTACCTACCTGGCTTGGTCACTAATTGTTTTTTTTTTTCTTGAAAACGTTTTCCTAATGATAATAACACTAATGTTTAAAAAAAAAGAAATACTTTATTCGTTTTCCGTTTTATTATTTTTTTAATTAATTTACAATTTACAATTTTATGCTTTTCTACATGTGTTTACATTTTTTTTACAATTCAATATATTATTTTTCTTTCTTTCGTACATTTTACACATTATAATTATCATTATTATTATTAATAATAAATAATATTGATGCCGCAACGTAACAAACCATGCTCAAATATTTAATTTTCTTCTGCAGTTATATCAGTTTTTAACAGTTTTAATTATAAAAGTCATTTGACTGGCCATAATTTCGGTTGCCGGCTTTTTTGTTCACTTCGCTTTTTTTACAAGTAATATTAATTGTTTGTATTCAAAAAACCTGTACTGTTGTAGTCGATGAAGAATTAAACATAACTGGTCTCCTCTTGAACAACGACTTTTATCTGATTCTGTATACACACTTAGTACAGATCCTTTTTCTTGACGTATGTAGTTATTATAAACTAGTATGCTACTTCTGCTTGCAGAACTCGCTCACTATTTTTAACGAAGTACATTTATCATCATCATCATCCTCAAGGTTTAAACCAAGGATGGTTTGTTCCGGTCTCAAACAGTCAAAGAGTCTAGAGCTGGTCACTCCAGCGCTTCCTCGGACGTCTCACATCTCCCTGTCCCCTCGGCTTATAGTTCCATAGTTGTTTGCGGATGCGACAGTCATCCATTCGGCAAAGATGTTCCCACCAATTCAGCCGATACTGGGCGATCCTGTCGAGTATACTCATAATATTCAGTTCCTGCTGTATATCTGTGTTTCTTCTATGATCATGGAGAGTATACCCTGCCTCGTGCCTGAGAAATCTCATTTCAGCCGCTTGGATGCGACTGGCCTGGCCTTTCGT
Source organism: Magicicada septendecula (assembly GCA_034769895.1). NCBI lineage: Eukaryota > Metazoa > Arthropoda > Insecta > Hemiptera > Cicadidae > Magicicada > Magicicada septendecula. Next base: position 405,751,731 of record CM068374.1, on the reverse strand, counting down.
TAAAGTCCAATTCTCAGACCCATATAGAAGAGTGGGAAGAGTCATCACCTTGTAGAATTTTAGGCGTGTTCCTTTACTTGCTGACTTAAGGGTTCGCCTGATGGTCCCGCACATAAGGTTGAACGTATGCAACGTATTCACCATGCCGTTGCTTGCATTATAAAACACAAGTACATTTATTATTACATAAATTTCTATATTAGATAATTTTGCAATTATGGGAAAAAATACCAAAATCCCGATGACTCTACTACTTCATTCCTTTATAAGTAACCCTTCCAGTTTCTTGCAGGAATCTGATATTATCAAATTGTAATTACTTCTGCAAGTAGATTGTACTGTTTTTATCGTTTTAATTAACCTGACGCACGCTTCACTGATTGTATTAGTAACTTCAGAGGTTTCAAATGAATTGTTTCTCTGTTTCAATCCGTTTGAAACCTCTGAAGATACTGATACGGTCAGTGAAGCGTGTGTCAGGCCTATCTACAATCTACTTGCAGAAGTAATTACAATTAGATAATACTGTACTTCCTTAGTAATATAACAACTGTAGAGCGCACAGGCACACAATTAGCTCTAAAAATTCGAAACATTCGGACGTGGGTTGGAATTCCTTTTAGTCTGACAATCTGCTAGATTTTTACTATTTTTTTCAAATTTGTTATCTCTTTTTTGGGCCCTGGGGTCCCCAAAATTTGAAATTTTCAAAACTTAACGTTACTTTCAGGCGTTAGTTCAAATTATCTTTAATTTGATACGCCACATAAATTTTTGTGATTTTATCAAACTTTTTACCCACTTTTTCGGTCCTGACGTCCAAAAGTTTTAAAATTTTCAAAAATAAACACTATATTCTGATTTTGGTTAAAATTCCCTTTAATGTGATACCCCACGTGGGGTTATTGCTATCAATCTCAAAAACAATACGGTTCTGTAGGGCACAAGTATGGAGAGGCGTGCCAAATTTTACAAAACTCTGATCTTGCGTTCGTAAGTTATCGTGAGATATAATCCAAACAGACAGGTAGACAGACAAATGCCAAACGGTCGAGTTAAAACTGAGAACTCGCTTCGTTCGTTCAATTATTTATTAGGATTATTTATCGGATAAAAGATAAGAGTTATTGTCGTCCATGTTTCTATCACTTCGTTATTCGGTCATCGTCATCCACAGTGAAGCCCGCCTTATATCATTATAAGAGATTTTGTTTTACGTCATTATATGGGTAACGTATACTATTAGATATAAGGCCTACATTTTATGCATTTCACTTTTTATGAATGAATGTGTATGCGCGCGCGCGTATGTGTGTGTGCGTTCACTCTAGCACACCGAGCCTACGTGTAAATTAATTAAAATAAAATTTAATAATTCTGAAAAGTTTTTTTCGCGCGCTGTGGATGTTTCGCGTCAAACAAAAACAAAACCCGTTAAGCAGCTGCGACGCCATATTAAAGCGACGCTGTTTGTTTTGTTTGTGGGTGTCGGGCGCGCGATTCTTGGTCAGAAACCCGAGTCCGGTCGCGGGTCCGTTTTAATCTACTAATGAACACACAGGAGCGCGCTCTCGCGCTCTATATGGCTGCGTTTTGTTTGTGTAATACCCATTGTTTTTTATGGTCTCACATCGTTTTTATTCCGCCAATAACGATCCTGGTGGGCCCCGCGCCGGGCCGCACCGCCACGCGCTTCCGTCATCATCACAATAGGTAGATAAATATTTTTATTTGTTAGTCTCGAGTCCATGACTTCCTCGCTGCTGCCGCTGCCGCACTGTTGATTTTTTCCATACTTTCGATCCCCCCCTATCCCCTCACTCTCTCACTCCCACACAAACGTCATTCTCCGGTTCGCACACACCATCATATTCACTCATAAATGTAAAAAAAAAATTATATTTTTTTATTTATTATTCTCAGGTTGTTCCGTTGTTTGCTTATACTTTTAACATTATCCCAATGAAACAGTCCCACTCCCCTGTTTCAGAGTCAATTATTATTTTAATGGTATTTCTACTTCGCAGTTGAACAATAAAAACATTTGTGACATTTTTTTTGTTCAGGGAACACAACACGGCATATCGACTACTGTATAAAAAAGAAGAAGAATTGTCATTTCATTTCATTTAATTTTTTTTAAATATATTCTATTTGGTCACAATCAACTCTTATTTCCTTGTTTTTAAATGTAAAGCGTAGAAGGATAGTTTTTGAAAGAGCTTTATATTTTTCAAACAAAAAATCTTTCGACATACTGATCGTTAGGCAATCTATGAACTTAAAGGATTTTTTTTCTCAAAAGATCCGATCCTTTTTAATGGTGCCAGAAAATAAATAACTACAAAAGTGTTGAGTTAGGTGTACTTAATGTATTGAAAATAACTGTCAATTCATCTGAGCACTAGCTGAATACCTGAATATGCTTTGCTACGGATTAGAAAAAACGGAAATTTAATTTTTAATCCATCTCACACCCTTACACTGAATGTGTTTTATTTTAACTTTTACTACTGCACTTTTATTTGACTAAATGTCTGCAATTAAAACTAGCATATGAAATTCGGATGTAACTCATTTTTTACAAACCTGCAAAGTTTCATAGGAATTGTTGAAAAACTACAAAAGGAAGTTGATTTCTCTATAAAGAGGGAAATCCCCCTTTTAAGTAAAATTTCTCAAAAAGGATTCTTAGTACGCACCTACGGACTAAGAGGAAGTTTTGTACCAAATATCACATTTGTAACTTTTGTATTTTCGAAGATTTCATGGTCAGTCAATCGGTAATGTTTTGATTTTATAATTGATTTGGGGAAAATTTTCAATTTTTCTCCCCTCAAACCCGTAGTAACGTATTTTCTACCAACCTGCAAGGTTTCAGAGAAACTGGTTGCAACACTTTTATCAGAAAGTTGATTTTTCTATTGAAGGGGAAATCCTCTTTAGAAGTAAAATTTCTCAAAAAGTTTTCTTAGTACGCACCTACGACCTAATAGGTTGTTTTGAACCAAACTGCACGTTTGTAGGTCTCATGAAGTCATGACAAGTTAGTCAGTAGTATTTGGATTTTGCTTATGTAAATTGGTTGGCTCAAGTCGGTTACACTGTAGAAGACGAAAGCTTATATTGACGCTGTTACTCCATTTGTTATATTTATAGTTTTAAGATAAGTGAACGTGTAATTTATGTTAAAATAACTTCAAAATATCGGTATGGAGAACCATACATGACTTCCATGTTCTAAGATTTATATTTACTAGTGGTCGCCCAGTGGTCGAAATTCGACCGTAATTCATTAAATTTTTAAGTTTGAACGTTATTGAGGTTCTTTTGTCAAAGAGTATACCTCTATAATCATTGCATATAATTTTTTTGAATTTTGTTCTATTACGTCAGCTGCGAGCGTGTACAAATACGTCATTAGCGTGTGTTGTTTGCCTTAATTCCCTGCAATACCTATGAAATTTAAAATTTAATGTTAGTAAAAGTTGAAAAAAAACACAATTACAGCTTGTATTCGTATTTATTGTTTGATATAATTCATTGTCAGTTTTAATTTTTTCATGTTATTATTGAATCAAATAAACGCTAATAAAAATGAGACTTGACATTCATAGAAGTATAAGATACATTGTTTTCAATTCCAGTGGATTACATTTCATTTTTGGTAAGGTACAAAATTCGAAAACAGTTTGAAGATTATCTGCTACAAAGTTTATATAATTTTTTAATTTTTTTTCTATGCATTAATTTTCGAGTTATATTTAAATTAATAATTTATATTTAAATCCGGAATATGTTAAATTTATACGTGGAATCAAAATTCTCTTATTGCGTGCGGTTCCAGTTAAAACTTCGCAATCAATAGCATTACGATGCATACACTTGATGCGCATTCTTGTTCCATTGACTAATGCTTCCTTTGTATTTAAGTTTCTGATCAGTAAAACGATGCAATTAACTTTCAATACTAACTTATGTGGTGGCAAACCACTAATAGTCAAAGAATTCAAAAACTCTACTGGATAGTTATTGATTTCATTGTCATCATCACAAATTATTTTATCGTAGCTATGATATGTTTTCTGTTCACCTGGTATTCGATTAAGTATATCAGTATTAATAAAAGTACAATCATCATTTTTAGGTGCTAAAATAACTGACTTCAATATGTTATCTGAGAGTATGTTTTCGGAAATATTTCCATACACCTCATTAATAATATTATTTTCATCTCCTATTAATTGCTGAGGTATTTCAATAATATTTTCACCAAACTGAGGGAATTGTGGGGCTTCATCATTACCAATTTTTTTTTCAAGAATTCGATAAATTCTATTTCACTTGGTAAGGCTCTCATATTTTGAGTAAACGTTACTTTATGAAAATAAACAAATTTATGCCAACTCGTGACACAATTTTCAATTAAAGTTGCACGTGATCCATGTGGGGCAACTGGTAAGATTTGCCGAAAATCACCGCACAGAAGTATCGTTTTCCCTCCAAATGGTTTATGTTTATCATTTTCATCGCATAGATCCTGCAATAATCTATCTATGATTTTCAACACTTGCAGTGGGCACATAGAAATTTCATCAATAATTATCAATGATGATGAATTTATGTAACGTCCATAGCTATTTGCGGTAATATTCGCTACAGAATTTTCCAAAATGGGTATAGGCAATTTAAACACATTGTGTAAAGTTCTACCTCCAAGTAATAGAGTTGAAGCTATGCCACTGAACGCTGTTGCAATGCAACTAAGATTAAGCGAATTTAATTTGTGAATGATTGCTGTTTGTGTGAATGTTTTTCCACAACCTGCATGAGCGGTTAAACAAAAAACATTAGATCCAGTATCATGATGCAAAACTTCACGAATCACACGATCAATTAGATTACGCTGTTCAATATTTGCAGTTTCATAATGCTCAGAAAACAGAAACTCTTGTTCTATTGGATCAATAGCATTTGCTTCGTCTGTTCTTTGCGAATACGTGGGAACTGGTAAACCAAGTTCTTGACATGACAAATTATGAACATTCAAAATATCTTCAATTTCTAATAGAGCTGTATTAAAGGATACTTCTTCGTTGTAATCTCTCAAAAAATCTTCACTAAGATATACTTTAAATTCATTCCATAACGCCAATGCATTGGCTGGCACATTTAATGCACAAATGTAACCAAATAAATTTCGCATTTGTTTTGGTGAATGTAATTATTTTGCTTCATTTAAACATTCGCGCCATTCATTATCATTTGAAGCAATGCCGCGAGCATGGCACGCTTCAACAAAAGAAGTGTGTATAATTCCATTGTATGTTCTAACATCCTCAAATGATTTTGGACCACAGACATGTAATAAAAGCAATCGTAAATGGAAAAGTTCGATGTCTTTTGGTGATACTACATATATGCGTGTAATGATTTTATCACCTCCACGCCTTCTCTTCTTCCATTTTTTCGGGAATCTTCCCACACATAATGCAAAGGAATTTCAGTATACTTATATTCATGCGCTGATGGATCTGATCGATTCAATTCAAAAAATGCTAATAATTTTGTTTGTCTTGCATTTCAATTGTTTGACGTTCTTGCCCTTCTCGAAAGTAAACATTCTGTCTACGCGGTAAATGAATGTCAAGTCTAACGATGACATGTGATTGAAAATGCATTGGTAATTCATAGATGCGCCATACAGCTTCAGTTGATCCGACATAACGGCCATTTAAAAAATTTTTAACTTCATCAATTTGTATTTCATGACCTGGTTCATTTCTCTCTGAACCTAATTCAACAGATGCACTCTCATAGCCTTTATACACGTATTTATAAATGTATTTAACACTTTTAACTGTAGTGCATACTTCAACATTTATATGGCAATTAAATTTGGCAAGTAAATACGGATTGTATGGTACAACATAACGATTGTCGAGGCAACTACCGCGAACTTCAGCATTAATACCACTATCACGCCTTCTGTATAATGGATATCCATTTAATGATTCACATGTAAATTCATTAAATCGTTTTGGATAATCTTTTGTGCATTTTCCATCTCTCATACATACAGAATTTGGATTAAGTACACCGCATGGACCATGCATCATGTGTTTTACAACATATTCATGTAATGTAGGATGTGTTTGAATGTTAGGAATCTCCGCAGATACAACTTTATCAATATCGGTAGCGTTAACAATTTTATCTTGCTCATTTAAAGAGAGTAAAATGTGAGCATGAGGCAATCCTCTCTTTTGAAACTCAGTTGTATAAATGAGTGCTTCAACTTTACCGAAGATTTTTTTTAGTGTAAGGCCCTCAATTAATGCTTTCAGTTTGGACTTGAATACACGCACAACAATATCAGGTCGAAAATTAGCTGACTCACCTACACCAATATTGCTAACTATTTCAGGCCAACTTGGATTGCAAGTCATTGTAATAAACAAAGAAGGCTTTCCGAAATGTTGTACAATTGACATTGCATCTAAATAATTCTGATACATATTTCTTGGAGATCCATTGAATGAAGATGGTAAAATTACTCTACGGCCAACATTATTGGCATTGGGGTTCAATTCTAAATAATCTGTTAAATTGTTGTAAACTTCAGACCTAAGACTTGTTTGATTTTGTCGAATGAAATGTAACCTTGTGCCCTCTATTCTCACATACATATCAACTATCCACTGCAGAAATAATTTTTGTGAATGGTGCAACATGCTAAAATCTTCTCTAATTGCAAGTCGATAGGCTGCATACTGAAGCATGGTCAATTTATTTCTGGGCGCTCTTGAATTAGATGTAGTTGGTACATTATGAGAAATTTTTGATATGCCACCCAGTATCACCATTTGGAAAAAGTAATGGATACGCTAAAGGGTCCAATGATGAATCCAAAACACTTACTGGTACCATTAACTTTTGAAAACGAAACCATATTTCGTTCAAAGGGTGGCTCACCATCAACTGTACTAAATATTACTGCTACATCAGTTTGAACTGCATCATTATAACGGCGTAGATCTAAATCACGATTTACTTTAATGAGCATACAAATTTCTTTATTTTGATTTTCCACTCTCTGACAATGATGTTTCATTGCAATGAATGACCGAACGAAAGGATTAATGCGTTCCAATTCAAGAGAGATTTCGCGCATTATATTGTTATTGCATGTTTGATTATAGTGTTCACGTAATCTATAATTGACAGCAGTGTCAACATCATAAAAATATAATTGCGCTTAACATGGTGAGCGACCATATCCAGCAGTCATTGGACCTGATCTGTGATAAAAAACATCATGTATTTTAAAATGATACACTCCACGCGTAACTGTATCCGAAATTTTAGCTTCTGAGCTAACCATAGCAAATCATTCATTCATTATTCCTGCATCTCCTAAGTGGAGCATAGGGCATCAATGAACTTCCGCCACCGGACTCTGTTCCGCGCCATCGTCTTGATCTCGGGCCAGGTCTTCCCTCCTTTCTCCATCCCTTCCGCTGTTACACTCCTCCTCCATGTGTTCCTTGGTCTGCCTCTTCTCCTGCTACCTTGTGGGTTCCATTCCAGGGCTTGTCTTGCTATGTTGTCTCCATCTCGTCGTAATGTATGCCCAATCCACTTCCATTTCCTACGACGCATCTCAATGTCAATGGGTGTTTGATGGGTTCTTCTCCACAGCTCTTCAACCGTAGCAAACGATGAATTGTATTTACGAATGTTTTCAAAATAATTTTTTGACTTTCTTTTTATTGAAGGTTCATTTGAAGTAAGTCCATCATACAACGATTTAAAGTATTCATTTTGACTTAAGGCCGGTAATATTGCTTTACCCTTATGACAACATGAAGTGAATGCAGTCCTTTCACCTAAAGTGACCTCAGATTCGAAATGTTTTGCATTGCAAAACCTGCATTGTAAATGCATTAATCCACAATCAAAAGTATTAAAATTTCTAGGAATGACATTCAGTGCGCATTTAAATGTAACCCTCAAAATAATTTCATCATTTTGTATACTATTTACACTATTTAAATTTGCATTTGGTCTATTATCATTTTGACTTTCACGCGAATATATATTCCTTCTTCTTTGTCTCTCACTCCGACCCGTCAATGTTCTACTATTTACACTATTTAAATTTGCATTTGGTCTATTATCATTTTGACTTTCACGCGAATATATATTCCTTCTTCTTTGTCTCTCACTCCGACCCGTCAATGTTCTATGTCGAGGCATAATGGAAGTAGGTGCGAATATCTGAATGTAAAAAAAAACATGTAATGAAATTACTGAAACTAAGATTAGACAGGGTTTAATTTAAAAATAATAAAATGTACTCACTTTTTTGAAACCACCAATAATAATTAGGCGAGAGTAAGTCAATTCAAATTGGTGCTACAAAATTTTCCTTTTGCAACAGGAAAATTAAGCAAGCTGTATTTCACTTTCAACTGCACATTAATATATAAAACACAGATATCTAATATACAAAATATAAAATAAACGCTTTTTTGCCTTGACATACACTTCACAGACTATTGAAAAAGGAACATTTTAAATCACACAAAATTCACAGCTCATTCAGTCAATCTGTCAGTATTAAGCAAGCTGTATTTCACTTTCAACTGCACATTAATATATAAAACACAGATATCTAATATACAAAATATAAAATAAACGCTTTTTTGCCTTGACATACACTCCACAGACTGTTGTTGCCTGGCAACAAAATTATTTTATTTTTAACAATTACCATTGTTTGAAAAAGTTTAAATAAATTTTCAAGTGCAAATGAATGTTTTATTTTATTTTATTTAATGTATTTGTAACACATATTATATATAAATTTTAGCTTTCTGCACTCCTTCTCCATATAAACTTTAACTATGCCAAATCTCACAGTCCTCCGTGCGCGCAATATGCTTAAAAAGGGGTACAAAGTTTTCTCTTCACGTATTAATATATAGATATTCAGTTTAGAAATGAAATGTTTCCATAGAAACTACTTCTTTCCTCACGTTAGCACATTCGATTTATACTGATGATGGCAGTCGACGGCACTGCCGAAACGTCTGGCTTTGCAGAAAACCTTGGACCACAGCCAAACAGCCCGGGAAGGATTTTAACAACAAACTACTACTTTGTTGCCGATAACGTAGTAAACATATAAAAAATTATCTCCTCCCACTTCAACTATCATTTTCACTTATAAAAAATTACCCCTTCCCCTTTCAACTGCCTTTTTCATTTATAGATATTTCATCTACCTTTCTACAGTAGATTGTTATGACCTTCTTTTCAGGATACTTTATTTATCAAGATTAAGTACTTTACTCTTGTTAAAACATAAAATGTTGCAGGTAAACTACCCCTTCCCCTCAACCGATCTTCACCAAAATCAATAGGCCTTGCGTACTATACAATTTAGGCACGTATGCAAAACATTATTTGGTTCTGTTTGAACAGAATCGTTATGGCGAACAGTTATCCTTCGCCATAAAAAAATTCTCCACATAGACACACAGACACTTTTCGAAAAATGACTTTTCTTCATGGGTAGTAATCAGAATCAGCCCTTATCTCGAACACGATTTTTTTCACTATCACCATACTTCCATTTCCTTATGGAACGGAAAAAATTAAAATTCTATATTACCGTGTCGATTCAATTCTATGACAGTGAAACCTAGATATTAACAAAAATACATAGAAATGAAGTCAGACATGAGATGTCTTACAGCAGCGACAATTTGCACAAGATTGGACAGATTTAGGAGCGTAGATGTAAGGACTGAATTGAACGTGGAAACTCTTAACAGAAGAATAGATAATTGTTGAGCAAAATTAAGAAAGCGTGTAGATAGAATTCCCGATCAAAGGGTATCAAGTCAAGTACAAAAATATAAACAGAACGGCGAAAGACGTTTAGAAAGACACGGACAGAACAATAACGCCCAGATCCTTTAAAGACAAAACAGGCAGTTCTGGCTATGCCTTGGAATTGAATCAGAAGAAGAAGAAGAAGAAGCAAGTCTGCGACCGAATTTCAGGCTGACTTGTATTACAACTAATACTACACTATACAGCAATAATACTCTAAGACAGTGCGATAGCCACATTGCTCATGTGTTTGTTGTCTGTTGCTTTCATAATATCTTGTGTTCTTCAGGTAAATTGTGCGAATACTCCGCACTGTGTTATCTCCGCAATATGATAGAGTATCACGTGCTCACCAGTGATGTAGCAATAGCAATAGCTGAGGACGGTTAATTTCACTTAGCTGAGGACGGTTGCAGATATTAGCAACCGAAACGTTGCTTCCGTTGTATAGAGCTGGAATGACGGAAGAGTTTTCGAAACATTTCCGAGCTATCTTTGTACTCTGAGTTGTCCTAAAAGAATTGTTTTCCCTAAAGTCCGCGGCGCTACCGGGAGTTTTTCTCCTATTTATTCCATTTCGAAATACGTACCTTTTTTTGGTGTCGATAAAAAGATTTTTCAAAATGTCATTGTAGCCCAGACGCAGAAATATATAGAAAAGAAGATGTGGAAACGATAAAATGAAGGGAAAAGAAATAAGGGAAGAGTAAAATGTAGATAAATGCAGCATTTGTATTAGAATCAAATTTGTATAAGACTAAAATAAAATTTATGTTTATACATATATGTTACAAAATAGTATGTGTATATTGTATATTACGTACATTTATTATATAATATATAAATGATTCCTACTACCTTCTTCTTCTTCTTCTTCTTCTTCTTCTTCTTCTTCTTCTTCTTCTTCTTCTTCTTCTTCTTCCACTTAAACATCTCATGTTTTGCTTTGTTACCTTTTTTCTGTTTCCTTACAAGAGTGATGTTTATTGTGTAAGATTTGGTGTTTACTTCCCGATCTATTCTCCCTTCCCTATCAAATATCAGATATAAAATATCAAAATAAACAAGAAATATTCTTTCCAATTTACTAATTGCTGTCGCTTTTCGTCGACTATAACACACATTGTCGTACATATGACTCGGATAACTAATCGTATCCAGTTAACTTAATTAATTGAACGAGCAACCTGAGTTCTCAGTTTTAACTCATACGGCATTGTTTGTCCGTCTATCTGTCTGTTTGGTGGACGCCTGACGATAAGTTTTGAACGCATCAACCGAACTTTGTAAAACTTAACATGCGTGTCCATATTTTTACCCCACAGGCCTTTATTACATTTTATATTGACCCCCCCCCTAAAAATAGTGGTGAGAGAGGTAAATATTTTGAAAAATTCGAGGGTAGGCTTCCAAATTTTGAGGAACTTTAATAACCATTAATAAAGTATTTCGGTATCCTTAATAATTTGACAAAATTAAGTTCCGTCATCAAACGTGTCAACGTTGATATCAGATTAATGTCATTTTATATAATCATCAATATCGTGAGCGGGTTCTGGAGCCCAGCGAGCGTATTAGGGTGTCAAGCGACGGGAGTTCGAACGCGACCTGGAGAATCGATTTCACTGGTCATCAAGGGGATGATGTCCTTTACACTCCGCGGCTCTGATGCTGATGAGGATATGAATTGCATAGGGGCTACTTGGGAACGTATGCAAAGTCTGCTCATTACGCGGACGTATATCCAACATCGGTTCGAACGTCGCACACTGGCATCTACGTGCGCGCGCGCGCGTGTGTGTGTGCTTGTGTGTGCGAGCATGCCCTCACTTATACCGGAGTTAATGAACAATGTTATCTCCGGTATTACGCTGTATAGTAATTAGCTTATTGGTTAGAGAAAAGTGTGTTAGTGTGCGTGCGTTAAGGGGCGACAGATATCGAATGGGGGGGGGACGAGCGCAAAGAGAGAGAGAAGACGTTAATATTGTAGGATAAAGCTCATTTGCATATAAATAAGGTTTGTGGCGTTTGCAAGAGTTAATCACAAATAGACATGCATTTAACCGACGACAACGACGACGACGACTACGAGGTATACGTAGGTATTGAACACTCGGCAGCAGCGCGTACACGATAACAAAATCGCAGCGCGCTCTCTCTCGGCTTCAATTTACAATTCCAATTCTCTCTGCACAGCCACCGACGCGCGAGTATCTTGTGTTGTTTTAACAAATTTGTCTAGTTGTACACGCAGGAGGCTGTGGTGGTGGCGTCGGCGGCAGTCTTCGACAAAAATTCCTGTTGTTACAAATAATTGGAGGGGTACACAGACACACACACACACACACACACCGTGAAAATTAGAAAGTCAAACACGAGAACAAAAACGAAACATCGCCGTCTGCGCTTTAATAAATTCTCCGCTACAAAGTTGTTATTTAATTATAAACGCATATCATTATTTCCATATTATTATTATTAGTGGTATTCCGTCTGTCATTATAAAAAATCCTTCTCACAGTGCCAATAACCAGTTCATTATAATATGTACATACGTATTTTTAAGAATCATACAAGGTCAGCCCCATTACGCGCGCATGTGAATGTGTGTGTGAGAGAGAGAGAGACAGACAGACAGACAGACAAAGCCTGTATAGTGTATACGCGAAGGTCATGTATACTTTATACTGGCGTTTCTTAATTACAAGCGATAATAATTTTTCCTTCTTCTTCATCTTACACTTAAACTCTGCCTTCCCTTTTTCATCTACTCTTCTTCTATTCCCAATTCTTCTGGCTTATAGTAATGGTTTTTCCGTCCTACTTCGTTCAATCTCTTTTTCTTCTGTTCATTGTTTCCATCATTTTCTGTTTTGCTTTTCACTGTTTTGTTTTTCTCGGTGCTTACTCTTTTGTATTTCGTTTTTTCTTAATACTTTATGCGAAATATTAATAATGATCCTTCCCACACTTCATTATGGGTCTGAGAATTGAACTTTAACGAAAAGCCAGGCCAGTCGTATCCAGGCGGCTGAAATGAGATTTCTCAGGCACGTGGCAGAAACACAGATATACGGTAGGAACTGAATATTATGAGTATACTTGACAGTATTGCCCAGTATCGGCTGAATTGGTGGGAACATCTTTGCCGAATGGATGACTGCCGCATCCCCAAACAACTATGGAACTTATTGTTGTATTGGAGTGTTAGTGGACTCAAATATTTTCTACTAGTAATTTTATACAAACCACTATGTTGTCTTTGGTATTGACGAGTGCTTTCGGCAGTCAAGCCATCTTCAGCCCATTTACCAACAGAGAAATATGAAACCGTTCACTTCTTATATACCGTTTTACCGGACCTATCTAGCCCCGCCCCCTGACGAAGTAACGTCTTACTTAGCTCCACCCATAGTGGGTTGTCTTACATTACCAATTTTGTAGCCGTTACAATTTACGTTAACTCATTTTCTACCCTTTTTTGTTTGTCAAGCCATCTTCAGGTCATTTACCAACAGAGAAATATGAAACCGTTCACAGTTGTGGGGAATGTGAAACTTTCGTTACTTCAGAATGAGTGCCTAAATTTTCCGTGTTTTATATGGTTAAAATAGTGAGCAATGCACAGTTGGACTTGAACACGCCTAATCAGCCCAGTCACGTGGACAGTTTAAAAAACATTGCAAATCAGTACACACTGACCTCACTACTCTTTGGTAATATGAATTCTATAAGTAACTAGGAGTGTCACTGACACAAATGGGCGGAGCATTTGATATTCGTAATAATTTATTTATCAGTATTTTTACAATCAACCGTCTTTAATCCGTTAGATAAATAGATTCGTAATAATTTATTTATCAATATTCTTACTATCAACAAAATATATACACTTTTGTGATACACAATTTATATTGAACACACTGCATTATAGAACAATATACATTAATTGTCATTAGACATATTCCACAACCTTTGCAACTCATCTCTACGATCAACCATTGATGGACTTCCATTAATTTTTAACAATCTATCAAAATTAAACGCCGGTTTTAATAATAATCCTTCTAATGTTTTCACTCTTAAAAGAGCAACAACATACGTTAATCCAACCTGAAATTCACTGTCTCCTAAATTAATAATTGCCTTATCTAATGTTATCCCTTCCGATCTATGTATACTAACAGCATATGCTAACATTAACGGAAATTGTTTGGGAGTACAAGATATTTCATTTTTCTTTAATGGTGCCACTACTGGTACAATGGTTATTGAATTCTCGTACAGAACTGGTCCTGTATATTTTTCGAAAGATAGGCTACAAGTATACATATTGGCATGTGATTGTTATAATTTTCGCATTCAACTGCCGGGTCATAAATAATATCAGTTACTGTCCCAACTGAACCGTTGGCTAGTCCTTTTGTGACCCAAAGATTTCTTTTAAGGATAATTCGAGGACCTTCACATAAACGTAATTGGGCAAATCCCTGAGCATCGACAGATTTTGCTAGAGGGGCTTCTGGGCAATTATGGATTGCATTGATTAGAGCCACGGGTTGTTTATTGCTTTCTAGTTTTTCATAATTAAATCGTCCGATTTCAGCATTTTTCGACATTATACAGACAGTATCTTTGAAATTGTCCCCGATATTGTTTACATAAAATCTTTTAGATAAGAGCTGATAATCTTGTTCAGTGATTGTTCCATTTGCGACTCTATTTAAAGTCTCTCTGAAATTCTTTGTATCATCACCTTGCTGTCTCATAATCTACGTTAAAAAGAAAACTTTTTTGAAGTGTTTAATATATTAAAGATTCAATTGAATGGTCTGAACATTATTACCAATATTGTAAAGACTCCTGTCACAAACCGGTGGAAGTTGGGACAATCACCGACTAAATACACGCAAAGGCCACCAAAAGGAACAGCTGAAGAACGCTGCTTTGGTTGTTTGAGTCGCATATTCACTTTGAAAAACAAATTCAAACTCGACATATTGGCTTCATCAATAATAACGAACCTCACATCTTTTAATTCTTCTTCAAAAGCAATTTTCGATTCACCTTCTAAATCTTTGAAAGTTTCTCCCCTTCTCTTTGAAGTATTTATTGTTAGAGCTGAATGAATTGTTTGTCCAGCAATAGGCCTTACTGTTAGCTGTCACACCAGTAGGAGCCATTAAAAGAGTTGCATCGAAGCCAAATAGAATTCTAGAGATCGTAAATTATCTTCAGATTCATTCTGAAGATTCCTATATCCTGTGTTGTTTTGATCATATAACACATGATTCATGTTATGTTCTGCAGGGCCTTCAACAGTTGCTGCAGCAACATTTTGTCGCTGTCTCATCCGTCTTTGATTTGTAGTTAAACGACCAACATTTGGACATCTTTTCCGTCGAGGCATACTATAAATAATACGTATATATAAATTGATGAATAAGAGTGTAAAGAATATGAGTATAACAGAAAAAAAGTACTTAAATACAAAGTACAAAATTGAATTAGAAGTATGAGAATAATAATTTTAAAATGAGAATAATAGAATTTGGAAAATTTAATAAGGAAATATACGAATAATAATTTAAATAGAATTTGGATTAATATTTACGTGAACTGTGATTCGTTCCAATATGTAATGGAAAGTTGCAGTTGCATCAGCAACTACATAGATTCTCGTCTAAAAATTGACACTTGTTCAACACTTAAATCCAATCCGTACATCTGGCTACACCATAGAACAATGCTCTACAATTGTTTGAATTAAACATGTGTGAGACATGAATACAAAGTGTAAAATCTTATCTTATCGAGCGACAGCCAGCGCGGGCGGCGGAAGCCGCACACTCACACGCACCGGCACGTGAGCGCCGAAATCGGCCGGTGACCGGTGAGTCGCCTAGCGCCCCGCAAGTGCGAGTGAGACAGAGAGCCGGAGCTGGGCCACGATATCACTATCTCTCTTCCTCTCACACGTTTACTGTAAGCTAAGATTTTTTAAAAAATCGTAATATCTTTTGAACCAAATAACTTAGAGAAATAAATAATTACATGTGTGCACTCTACAGTACAGTCCGGATATGTATGCAAATTTTTATAACATTCGGTTGAGTAGTTTCGGAGGAGTTCGCGGTCTAAGTTGTGCATCGAGTCATGGATAGAGGGGTGTGCCTGATTTCGCTACGCTCATCAGGCTTCGCTCAATAATAATAATAATGTATGTACTTTAATATGCGTTGATGACATATATCAAAGTATAGAAAATATAACAGAAACAATGAGAAAAAGAAAACTATTATTTTTTGGACATTTATATAGAATGGACGACAATAGGTTAACAAATCAGATCTCCAAATATCTATGGGGGAAGAAATCAACATCAAGTTGGATTAAAGAAATCAAAAAGGATTTAGAAAAAAATAATATAAACGCAGAAGAAGCAATTGAAAGAGAAATTTTCGGGCAAAAGTGTTAAAAATGGAAAGAGTCCAGGGTAGGAGAGAGAAAAACGTAGGTTCAAAGTGGACTGAAGACAGGAAGAAGAGACACGGTGAAAAGATGAAAGAATATTGGAGAAAAAGAAAAGAACGAAGAATAAAGAATTGAAATTGGCATGTGGTCCTTAGATGGCCGATACAAAAAAAGAATTGAAATTGGCATATGGTCCTTAGATAGCCGATACAAAAAAAAAAACATTTATTAGAATTTGCATAAAATACCTGTATTAATTTTCACAATAATGGGTGATTCTAAAGAGAGAAAAAAATCATAATTCAGTTTTATTGTTTTTTGTTCTGTCTAATCCTACATAGGCCGTCTGCCAGAGTGACGAGCTTACTTTCAATATCAGTAATAAACTAAAGTATAAATCAGAATTCTTAATTCTATATCTAAGGCTTTCACGGCCGGCATCAACAGTACCGTACTGGGAATAAACTGCGCGCTATTGGGACTTGGTCCACTAATGTTATTTATCTCAAATCTCACAACATGTGGAGGCCATCTTTGCCACAGTAATGTGGTTAACTGACGAACATCGTGTCAGTTGTGTGAATCGTTTTATGCATTGAAGGTGGTCTCCGGAGATGAGGCCGAAACGTCTGAGATTAATATAACATTAATGGACGACGGCCCGGAGTTATTTCCAGTATAAAATTCTTAATCTTCTTCTCCATAGTGTTTTCCACCGTCGACTTAGTGTGGTCGATCGCGTCTTCTGAGCTCAGTTTTGTACTTCGCAGTGTCTATACATCGCAGATCCATGTATCGTCCTCGTGACTTTTTACCGTCAATTTCGAGGCGACCAGATGCTGCTGACAGAACATGTCCGTACCAACGAAGTCGCTATTTCTGCTCACTAGCCACGCCAGCCAATCGCCTGCTGACAGTGGCGTTGTTGTCATGATCAAGCAGCGAAACTGTCCTCATTGTCCTCCGCAACATCCGCATTTCCATGATGCAAATCATCATGCAAATTTATAATGCATGGTGTTATAATGGAATTTTTTTTTGTATCGACCGTCTAAAGACCACATGCCAATTTCAATTCTTTATTCTTTGTTCTTTTCTTTTTCTCCAATATTCTTTCATCTTTTTACTGTATCCCTTCTTCCTGTCTTCAGTCCACTTTGAACCTGCGTTTTTCTCTCTCCTACCCTGGACTCCTTCAATTTTTAACGCTTTTGCCCGAAAAACGTCTCTTTCAATTGCTTCTTCTGCATGTATTTTACTTTTTTCTAAATCCTTTTGGATTTCTTTAATCCAACTTGATGTTGACTGTTGTTGACTGTTCAAATATCCCCCACAGATATTTGAAGATCTGCTTTGTTAACCTATTGTCGTCCATTCTATATAAATGTCCAAAAAATAATAGTCTTCTTTTTCCATTGTTTCTGTTATATTTTCTATACTTTGATATATTTCATCATTATTTCTTAATTTCCAACCTTCTGAAGTTTTTCGTGGGCCTAATATTTTCCTAATAATTCGTCTTTCCAATATTTCTAGCTTGTCTAAATTATAACTCAATGCTAGACATTCACTTGCATATAGGCATTCTGGCTTCACTACTGAACTGTAATGCCTTATTTTCGCATTGTTAGATAAGCGCTTTTTATTATTTTTATTATTTTATTTTATTAGATATGCAAAATTCTTTATTATTATTTTATTTGTTTATTTATTTACTAGGCCCTACAACAGCATCGGTTATTTGCGACCACAAAAATTATAATAATGCATTTATATTTCATACAAAAATGCTTATACAGATGCAATAAAATTACGTATTAAACTACAAGTTGTTAAGCAAAGATAAACATTGAAACAATGTACTCAGGAACTAGTAGGACTTAAAAACTAGATTAGATATTAGATTAAACGTCAGCAATTAAATAGTATTTGAATGAAAAATAAAATGGTAAATATTGCTCTATACAACACAAATATATAAATACATAACATAGGAATATATAATTTTTAATTACTAACCTATATAAGTGTTTATATATTAATAAATATAATATATAATAATATCTGTAACAACAAGTAATATACGTCGTATATTACAACAACGTTAAGTATTAGTGCAGCCCCCAACTTCTTGTGAGCCATTTATTTTACACATTACTTACGCGGTAAAAGTATGACAGGTGTAATCGTAATAATAATACCACAATGTAATATGGTTTAAAATCATTTAAAAATTTATTAATCAAAAATTTCTTATTTTCGGGCGAGATCTGTCCCACTACATTTTCCAGGGTTTGTCTCTCCTCTGTCCATCTATCACAGTTTACAGAAAATGCAGCCTGGTCTGTCTACTTTCCCCATCCTATATAGGTAAGCCTGGAACAGGCCATGGCCAGTTAGTAACTGCGTTATGAAATAATTAATCTCGCCATGTTTGCGATCAGTCCACTCAGCTAACTGTTTTATGAGCCTAGCGGTCCATCTTCCCTTCGTGTCACTGGTCCATCTTTCCTGCCACTGAGCCATACTACGGGCCCTGGCCTCCTTGTGAGCTTGTACAGTATAACACATTAGTACACTAAGTGTAGCAGAATAATAATGGCATCTTAATAATGCCAAACAATACTATATACAAGACATAAATTAAACATCACTGCACATAAGATAATATTATGATATTAATATCATAGATTACTGGAGGTAAGTACATTCATTTATATATTACAAAAACAGTCTTTAATCGAAAGCGGTAAAGAAGAAATTTGTCTTGTGTCCAAAGTGAATTTGCTAAATATACTAAAAATTAACCTTTACCAACGATCAAAAATTAAAACAGTACCAACATAAACATTATTATTGACCGTATATCAGAACCTTTGAGAAACACTAATCTCTTGGCCGACCATTCGTAACCATGAGCCACAGAGCCAAGTCCCTTAAAGTATATTCACGTGGAAATTTCGTGTGATTAAACAAAATTTCAAGTGTTTAATCTTGCAGTAATTTAATTGCTGAATAATTTTCGTATCACGTGTTTTATTCAGCCGAGTCATTACTGACTGGAATGAAGTTTCATGTGGTTTTTGTGAGTGAATAAGAATTACGTGTCTCGTATAATACAGATTATAATTTAAACTAAATTGTTGAATAAAAAATAAAAAACTCGACTTGTTTATTTCAATCAAGTGAATGTGGCAGTCGCTCAAATAAACACTGTGACGATTGTTCCACTCTACATGTTCAATTGCGTGTCCATGCTTGTGTAGATTATAAACGCATGTCTCCTTCATGGTAGCCTTTTGTGTGTACATGTAGAATGTCCAGGCATTTTGTGCACAATAACATGGACATTCTACACGTACACACAAAAGGCCGAAAACTGGACACTCTTGAACAACTGGAAATATACAAACATACAAAAACACATAAAAACGACATCCTAAACGAACAGACACGATTCAAACCACACGCGTTATTCGAACATATCACACCCCACACACACAACATCGATCCTTCAAAAGTCGACACCGTCGGCAAGAACATGGCGGACAGCGCTCCCAATGGCAGCCTCTGACGTAGCTTATAATAAGCAAAAACTGGTTCAGTCTGTAAGGTAAAACTTTACGTTTTTACACATAATAAACTTTTGTGTTCCGAGTCGGTAGTGATTTAATTATATGTAAAAAGTTACCGTTCGTTGCGTCACTTCCGTTACACGTTTGTCACGAACATTGTATTGCATCAGATTTTCTGTCGCACGATTTTGTCAAAAACGGGATTATTAAAAAACAAAAGTTATAGAAAACCAAGCTCAGGTCACTTGAAAAACATAACAAACTTTCTTTCTCGAATGACGGTATATCACAGAGGTCGTGTAAAGAGGAACACTGTTATACAGTTTTTTTTTCCCCAATTCTCCATATGCTGGAATGTTCCTCATTACTGCTCCGATTACACAATGCAGTACAACTTTGATATTGAAAATTTTTATGTGACAAGACTTGTAAAATTACACACATACACACACACACACACACACTAATTAAGTTAAAATGCTGTGTATTCAGACGCGACCGAGGGTTGTACGTATTGTCTGCGTGGTATTACACACAATTCATCTGTTTGTTTAACTCCGTGATCGTCCTGTTGTTTTTCATGTTAATTAAGTTCCACTTTTTTCACTGCTGACTGACCCTGTGTGTGTGTGTGTGTGTGTGTGTGTGTGTGTGTGTGTGTGTGTGTGTGTGTGTGTGTGTGTGTGTGTGTGTGTGTGTGTGTGTGTGTGTGTGTGTGTGTGTGTGTGTGTGTGTGTGTGTGTGTGTGTGTGTGTGTGTGTGTGTGTGTGTGTGTGTGTGTGTGTGTGTGTGTGTGTGTGTGTGTGTGTGTGTGTGTGTGTGTGTGTGTGTGTGTGTGTGTGTGTGTGTGTGTGTGTGTGTGTGTGTGTGTGTGTGTGTGTGTGTGTGTGTGTGTGTGTGTGTGTGTGTGTGTGTGTGTGTGTGTGTGTGTGTGTGTGTTCTGATCAGATTATTCAAGTCTCTATAAAACGATAGGTCCTGCATTTTGTTTTTTCGTATTCGTTATAAATTTTGTTACGCTTACACGTCGTTAAGCCACGTAAATTTTATCGTTTATAAACTCCACGGGATACTTTTCCAATCGATGATTCTTCGGCTCCATATTCGGTTGCCTCCTTCAGTCTGATCGTAGAGCATGTGTCTCGAATGGTTAAAGTAAAACAATTCTTTTGAAAACTCCTTCAGCTGTTCTTAATTCCAAGCATTAGGTTCTAGTCGGCCTGTTCCGGAGCCTCTCTCCTCCTCGGCCAACCAACGACTTCCTGTTGAATTTCCGTGGCTCGTATGAGTTCAGCAGGTACTAAAGCCTAATTCAGCGGTGACAGTAGGTGTCGCCGTGAGATTAAATGACGTAACAGTGTCATCGTCTGAACAGTCCAGTGCCGTACTGTCAATGCCGCCATGGCACCGTGGTCGCACGTCAAGACACGGTGACACTAGACCCTCAGCGACACTAACAAACTTTCGGACCAACTTTTCCACCGCACGAACACCCCATGACAATGGAAAGTGTGACAATGTTTATTTGTACGGTATAGTTCCAAGCCGTAAATACGACCTAAGATACGCTTTTACTTACAGTACCGGATTTACCACTAGGCCGACTAGGCCGCGGCTTTTTAGCACAAGTATTTTTATAAAAGTAGGAGGCTCTTTTATAATAGGCTTAGACTTCTTTAAAGACTTAGACTTTTTGATGACTTAATTAAAGAGTTTTCATCTCAAAAAGCACGAAATGTTGATGTATAATAAATTGTTGTCAAATCTTTATTCAAGTCACCAGTTCAGTACTCGTTTGTTTGTTTGTTTTTTTAGAAACTTGCTTTCAAAAAAATCTTATGTATGCTTTAATTAAACTTTAAATAAGAGAACACTTATTTTAGATTTGGTCATATATAGTTTTAATCATATCTAGATCATATCTAGTCGTATAGTATAGTCATATTTCATTCTGAATTATATTTATAAGCTTTTAATAAAGGTTTGTACATATAAGCCATTTATAACTGAAAAAAGTGTGTTTATATCTCTTCCTAACGTAGCCTACCTTATTTAAAAACAATTTTGTATAGTTTCTTTTTAAAATTTATAAATTTTCTCGGAACATGTTTTGTGTATGCTTTGCCCGACATTAATTCCATTAAGCTACATAGTCACTGAATATTAGCTTGTTGTATCTTTAGTCAAAAAATTAAAAAAAATCTAGACCTATTTTTTAATTTTATAAAAATTATAAGAAAAAAAATAATGTGTTATTAAACCTAGACAATAAAAAAGAAATGTTTATGTTAAATTTCTGAATAACCTTGTTAAGTTAGTCTACTTAAAAAATAAATTAATTTTCTCAATTCTTTTGCATGGTTCCAATATTTGAAAAAGTTTGCTAAATAAAAGCACGCTTTTGTATAGTAGCCTACTGGTTTTAAATTTTATAGTATTAATCTGACATCAGATTACTTCTGCAGTACATACTTTACTTCAAAGTCATAGCCTTGGGGGGGGGGCTCAGAAAACTTGGTCTATGGCCTCAGAAATCTTAAATCCGTCACTGTTTACACATTATGTCGTTAAGATATGACGTAAATGCAAAAATGGTTAAAATATATATTTATATGACGTGTCATAAAAATCTTATCCCTATTGAACAAAATGTATTAAAGGTCATAAGGAAAGAAGTATGTATTATTACATTTTAAACATTTTTCATTTAAAAGGCGGTGTGCAGTTTTTTGTTAGCTTAGGTGACACATTTATTTAATCTGTCTTGAAACACGTACTCTTGTATACGAGGTCTGTCCGGAAAGTATTGAGAGCGAAAATAAGGTCAGTGGCGTTCAGTGTCATGAGACTCCAGAATAGTGTCGAGACCGCGAATGTCGCCTGCTGTCGTGGTATCAGGGGACACAACATCAGTGCCATCGTGTAAACAAGGCTTAGGCTGCGGTTACATTGCATCAGAATTTGGTCGTGCGAATTTGTGAAAACTCGCGAGTAACGATTTGTAGGAAATCGTAAGACTAGCGTGGAAACACTTTCTTTCCGAAGCCGTACGAGTGTTGTAAATCGCTGGCGACGGACAATGGTTTCTTCCTATGAGATGATCTACAACTTCCAGAGACGGGAAATTTTGTACGAAAACTGATGAAAAACAAATTATTTTGGTCGCATACGATTAGACGTACGAATTCGTGAGTATTCGTACGCAGGGGTCGGAAGCAAACTAACCGCGTCTATGAACAACAATGGGTTTGTTCACTTCTGACGAATTCTCACGAACTCTCACGATTTCGTACGACTACATTTTCTTACGAATTCTGATGCAATGTAACCGCCGCCTTAGAGCGCAAAACTTGTCCAATACGACTAAAGTCCCGCTTAAAGTTATCGGTTTTTTTTATAAGTTGTTTCTTTTTCTGTAATGCAGAATCTGTTCAACACGGAAACGGAAAGTTAACTGCCAGAAAAGGACCTGCGCAGTACAGAAACTAAATGGTATGAGAATCAATTTACGTGTGACTGTCTTCAGACCAAATCCAAGAGTGATTGAGAATCAAGCTAGCGGACGTGATTGGTTCCAATCGTATATCCCTCTTGGTTCCAACACGTCCGCCGTCAGGTCTGACCTGAAGACAGTCACATTGTTGATAGAAATCGATCATCTTGATCTTCCGATTTTGAGTTAATTGCGTTGGCTGCACGAATAATTTTCGCGATACATTGGTTACAGGTATCGTTGTTAGGCTACTTAATTTCCAGAACGTTTTAAGTCAATTATCGTATTTAACCTCTTTATGCTCGGAGTTAGTAGAGTTTAGGTTAGTGGCTTATTTTATTATTTAAATTATATATTCCATATTGTGTGCGAACTCGCCACACAGTATGACCAGTATTTAGTTAAAGTGTTCAGTAACAACTTGGAAATTCAGTTTCTCAAATTTTAAGATTTCTATAGTTTTGTACCAGTATTGACTTACGTAAAGACAACAAACAAATCTATGCGTGTACTAAGTAGGCCGACATATCACCGCAGCTAAGTGATTGCTGACGTATCGACAAACGGCTCACATAGCCCTCACAATGTCTCTACCTTCCGTTATCTACTCTAGTAGAGTACAACGCAGATTCACAGATCCTGTATTGTTCTAGTAATGAAGCGTCTTTTAGACAGACATAAACGTAAAGGCTGAGGAAAATAGTAAATTTTCCCAGCAATCACAGTGAAGTAGTCGAGTATATAACAGCAGATTCAATGCCGCGATAAATACGAAGAGAATTATTGCACAATAATGTTAGCAACCGTATACTGCCAATTAGTCACCGAAAACTACAGTAACAGGAATAAGGCGGAAACTTGTCGAACGCGGAAAAGTTATGGTCCCGACAAATGTTATAGGTCGTTCTCTTTTTTATATGTTAACTATTTTGTGCATGTGTCCAAAAAAGAAAGAAAAATTTAAGAATAACAAAAAATTAATTTTTATTTTTATTTTAATTACGCAGTGTGCTTATTGCGGTTAATTGTGAAACACAAAAGAGACAAAAATGTCTTGCGACTTTATTGCTGTACTCTTTCTCTTTCCGCGTAATTGCCGCTCAATTCCGTCCAGTTGAACGTACCGTAAATCATTAAGGTGCTGACAAAGAGTATAATATAACTTATGGTTTACTAAAATAACACAAGGTATGTTATTAATGGCAGGCAGGACATGTAAATTATAACTTGACTCCAAGCGTGCTTACTTCAAAAATACGATCCTATCAACTATAACGACCTAGTAATTACAGTAGCTAGCTTTTACAAGTAGCAATCGAATTTGTTTGACTTTCTTCTGGATTCCCGCCTTTGGGGGAAGGACTTCCGTGAGTTTGCCACACGCGGTCGAAGACTTTCTCTATGTCTAGGAAGAGCGCAGTCGTCTGTTTGCTCTGGTAGTCAGCCTCGGTAATGCACCCCACGAGTCTCATCACTTAAAACTAGGACTAAATTATTTGTAATTTAGGTATTATGGTTGTAACTTTAACTAAAAAGACTTGTGCAGTGTTCGGGATTTTTAGTGTTTATTGTATTCATAATAATAAAGGAAATAATAATGATTGTCTGCCAGAGCATATTTTGAGGAATTTTCACTAGGCGGCACTAAACCAACCAATGTGTGTGTGTGTGTGTGTGTGTGTGTGTGTGTGTGTGTGTGTGTGTGTGTGTGTGTGTGTGTGTGTGTGTGTGTGTGTGTGTGTGTGTGTGTGTGTGTGTGTGTGTGTGTGTGTGTGTGTGTGTGTGTGTGTGTGTGTGTGTGTGTGTGTGTGTGTGTGTGTGTGTGTGTGTGTGTGTGTGTGTGTGTGTGTGTGTGTGTGTGTGTGTGTGTGTGTGTGTGTGTGTGTGTGTGTGTGTGTGTGTGTGTGTGTGTGTGTGTGTGTGTGTGTGTGTGTGTGTGTGTGTGTGTGTGTGTGTGTGTGTGTGTGTGTGTGTGTGTGTGTGTGTGTGTGTGTGTGTGTGTGTGTGTGTGTGTGTGTGTGTGTGTGTGTGTGTGTGTGTGTGTGTGTGTGTGTGTGTGTGTGTGTGTGTGTGTGTGTGTGTGTGTGTGATTTTTATATAGGCCTAATATTCAAAATTATGTAATTTGAATTTAACTTGACCATGATCATGTTCATTCTTAACTCGTGAAAATAGACACAAATGCTTTAGACATTAAGAAAATTAAAAAAACACACAAACACTCAAATGAATTCATTATAATTAATTATGTAATATTCAATAAGTACATTACAGTGCACATTACTACTACATGGAGGTGTGTTACAAATGCAAAGCCTTTATCACTAGTTTACTTAAAAATATATAAAGTACTGTAATTAGATATATGTATACAGACTGAGATTGGCAAAAGCTTAAACACTATAAGTTTGTTTAATTTTAAGTAATTTTTTTTAATGAAAAATGCATAAACATTTCATATTTAATTTTTGTTTTTTATTCAAAATGTAGTAAAGAAGTAAGAGTTTTCGTAATTTTTCGTTTACATTTTTACTTTTAAGGTACAACAAAACCCAGGCAAGGACGCATGGTCACCTCTGATGTTTCTCGACTAATGCTAAGATGCATACGTACAAAAAATTTCACTCTTAATCATAAAATATTAAAATTTATTAATTTGATTTTATCTGATAATAAATGTATTTCGTTTAAATTAGTGAGCGAGGTCTGCATCTCAGGGAGCTTACGAGTATGGGCTACTTGTAATTCACAAACGTTTTACTAAAACTATCCGATAAAACACGGATTCGCGTTATATACGATAAAGTACTGTATACCGCTAGGTAAATATTACATTATGTCGGCGAGTTTTCCTTGTCGTGCATAACAGTAATCTGAAATGAGGAAAATATCAGGCTGTAAGGTGTTACTTTTACAGGTGGTTATAATTTTCCTGTTCGTTTCAGGAAAGCGAAGACGACTCGTGCTGCAGTAGCGTGTCTTCAGCGGCCGACGCTACAATGGGTGTCCCGGTGACTGAAAGCGTTCTTTCCAACAGCAGGTTACAGCAGGGCAGCAGCGGGGAAGCCCAAAACAGTCCGCAGTCGACTCCACAGCGTTTGCAGGAATCTCCCAAGTCACAACCGGGTCACATCAACGGATCATGTAAGCGTTGTGTGTGTGTGTGTGTGTGGTGCGTGTGTGTGCGCGCGCGTGCGTGTGCGCAGGCGTAGGTGGTGGTGGGGGACGGGGTTCAAACCCTTCCAAAATTTCACACTCGACTGAAACACTGTAATATTATGTTATTTTATCGCCCTTTTAAGGAAGATCTAAATATTATTTATAATAAGCATTTATATTAAGTTTTCTGTGTCTGCAGAAATGCCATTAGGAGATGTGTCGAGCACAACATATTATCCCGCTCCACATTTTATAGAACCCCCTCCGAATTAAAACTCTGCATACGCCCGTGAGTGAGTGCGACATCATAGCACATTAATTTCACATAAGACAGTTCTAAAGTACAGCAGCAAGAAGACAGTCCTTCACGAATTCGTAACAACGCATAGAATTGTCTAATTCTGTTTCTAAGTACTGTACTTTCAATTCTGTTATAAAACAAATAATGTGTACCATTCAGAGTCCAAGTTATACAAATATGTGTGTGCAGGGGCGAATCTAGGATTTCATTTCGGTGGGGGGGGGATTTTTTCAACCACCTATCGTTTTCTTAGAGTATTTTTTTCTCATATTATAATGAAAATCGTACCAACAAATTAAAACTAACGGGTAATTAATGGCTGTAATTCACTAATTTCATAAAAATCAATTAATAACATACAATTCGACTTGGAAGCCTAGCAATACCTTTCTGTTGAATGTAAATACATTAAAGAGAACGTTAAAATTAAGAAAGTAAATTCTGTATGTGTATGTGTGTGTTTGTGTTGTAGGCTTAACACATGCAAGAGAACGTTAAAATTAAGAAAGTAAATTCTGTATGTGTATGTGTGTGTTTGTGTTGTAGGCTTAACACATGCAAGAACACGAAAAATTGTTAATGAACGTATGTTTAATTTTACAATATTTTGTTTCTTAGAGCTAAGTAGAGTCTATTACAACCCATGTCCATTATGAAAAATAATGTTAAGATAAAACTCATTCACATTATGTGCTTTGTGACTGAAGTTATCAACATGTTAAGTTAAAATATAAAAGCATATGTCCTTATTTATCGTAACCAGCGGAAAAACGTGACCTCCTACGCTCTTTCAAGCCGACTTCTTTTCATTTTTCACTATTTCTTTCAACATCTGTTATATTTATTATTGAGTATAAGGCCTATTATTTTAGATTGTTTAAACTTGTCATTGACACAAATAGTAATTTTTTAATTGACAAAACTTTGAAGTCAATTAATTACATTTCAAAAAACAACAAGTGTTAAGTTTTTTGCTCCAAAATTATTTAAATTTTTTTCGGATTTCGAGGGAGATATATCCCTCATATCCCCCTCCTAGGTTCGGCCGTGTGGTGTGTGTGTGTGTGTGTGTGTGTGTGTGTGTGTGTGTGTGTGTGTGTGTGTGTGTGTGTGTGTGTGTGTGTGTGTGTGTGTGTGTGTGTGTGTGTGTGTGTGTGTGTGTGTGTGTGTGTGTGTGTGTGTGTGTGTGTGTGTGTGTGTGTGTGTGTGTGTGTGTGTGTGTGTGTGTGTGTGTGTGTGTGTGTGTGTGTGTGTGTGTGTGTGTTATCGTTTATAAGTTAAATAAGCATAAAAGCTAATCCTGGTACGAAACAAACAAGTATACCTATGATTTCCATTTCCCCTTTGAAGTAAATGGTACGTATATTTGAGGGATTCGCAACCAAAGTGATCCAGTTGCATATCACAATATCACATATATGATTTCAACGTAAAAGAAGTTATAGTTTTTTTTTTACTTCAAGTCAATTCATTCTCCACAAGAAAATGAACTGCTCTTTAAGGGAAGTTGCTATGGCAGTCAATAATATGGGATCACACATACACCTGTGTAAACCACCTTCTAACTAGAGTAGACTCCGACAGCGTCCGGTACAGCTGACAGATTTTTATTTTGTAGCCTAATGAAACTATTTTTATCAGTATGTGTTCTTTCTTCTTGAGTATCTACAGTAGACTGTAAAATGATTCATAAACTATAGCTACGCAGACGTTTGACAAAGTGTTGCAAACGCCAAACGGCAAACAGACTTTGATGATTTTTTTCAAAAACAACGATTAAAAGTTAATGATTAAAATAAACTTGAATTATGAAAGATATCCGGGCTGTTTGGCCGTGGTCCCTGGTTAAAAACAAAACCAAACGTTTCGGCAGCTCCACTGGCTGCCATCATCAGTGGTAAAAATTTTCTGCACTTTGGGTGTCTACGTGCAGGCCCACAGTACTGTGGTATAGAGTCTATACAAGCATGTATAGAGTGTATACTCTATACACTACCCTAATACGTGGCTGTTGTCAGCCACGTATTAGGGTAGGGTTCTCTAAACTACGGCCCGCGGCAACCCGGCCGATTCTACGTGCTGTTTTTAAATAGATCGTCAAAATACTTATAATATTATAACATTTTACTAAATAACAAAACAAGAAATGAATATAAAATCAAAGTACAGGGCTAACTTGTCAGACGAACACTTGAAATCCATTCTAGTGATAGGAACATCAAAATTTGACCCAAAATGGACAGACATTATATGTCAGAAGCAACTGCACACATCCCATACGTAAATAAAAAGCCAAAAAATAATACATAAGAAATATCTTTGAATGTTATTTTTTCCTTACTTTTATTTACATTATTTTGAACAAATGAATTTGTTTTCTTTGGATAAGTCTGCTTACTTTTTATTTAAATACGTATTTTATTGACTTGATTATTTCGTAAACTTAAAAAATAAGTTTACAATATATATGAGTGTGTTTTTTTTTCTCTAATGCAACTTTATTTTCAACATGCTCCATTACAATATAATGTAATACTACATGTTATGTTATTCTTATTAATTATTAACAAATCTTAATTAATAAAAATTCAGTTATAAAACACAATACATACTTAGGCCTATAGCTAATAGTAATAACAATAATAACGCCACAATGAATAACTACGGTAAAACTAAACACAATTCGTGACCAAAACAGCCAAAAATAACAACAATACTATAACAATGTAAATCACAAAAGATCAAAATTTATACTGTTGACAAATATAAGAAAAGCTTTAATATGTTTTTTCGTAATCATATCTTTGTCTTGCATTGGCCAGACTCCAACACACATTGCAATACTTCTCCTGAAGGCCGTTCTCTCTTTATGTAAAATTTTACACTCATAAAGGAGGTGACGAACTGTCTGTTCTCCACTTTTGCAGCTACGCATTTGGTCATCTGAAATCTTGAAACGATAAAAATAAGATTTAAGTTTACCGTGGCCTGTCAGTATAGCTGTCAATTTGTGTAACATTGGGATATTTACGACAATTCTTTGTTTAATAGTAGGAAAAAACAATTTAGTTTGAGCTCCATTTGTTGAATTTGCCCATTCATTTTCCCATTTTTCTGTACTTCTATATCCCGCCTCAGTAATAACTGCACTTTTGGGAATCACATCAAATGAGGATGGAATTTCAGTGTTTAAAGCTGCTTCCTTGGCCAGCTGATCGGCCAGTTCATTGCCATAAGCATGAGCTTTAATCCAGCTAAAATGTACGCACCAGTTGTCACCTTCAAGAGATCTTATCACATTTCTGATCTCTTCAATTAATTTATGGCGCTTGTCTGTATTCCTCAATGAGTCCAATGTTATCATGCTGTCTGTATTAAGTACTGCTTTTCTATGATCTATTTCCACATCCTTAATGTCAATAATGTTTTGCAGAGCTCTCAGGATTGCAGATTGTTCCGCTTGGTTGTTAGAGCATCTTTTATCCAATTTATACTTTAGTTCTTGTACAAGTTGCTTCTTTACGTACAGTGCCACATCTGCCTCTACGCCATTTTCACTTTTACTGCCATCCGTGTGCGCTTCTACTAAGTAGTCGATTTTCTTATCCTTTCCGGTAAGTTTTACTGTATCTGCTGGGTGAGACCATTTATTTAATTCAACCATCGCATCAAATGAGAGAGAGAGAGAGAGAGAGAGAGAGAGAGAGGGAGAGTGTGTGTGTGTGTGTTGTTGGCCCGCCTGACTTCCAAGATTTTTCAATTCGGCCCTAAAGTGAAAAGTTTGGAAACTCCTGTATTAGGGTACGAACATGCCGACGCAGCATTACTGGTAGAGTGCAGCTTATTGTGAGACATTACTGTACTGTACGACAGTGATTTCGTAACAAATGTATAGATTTGAATAGGAGTGAACATGTCGAAGAACTGTGCAGCTTACTGTTAGACTGAGGCAAGAACAAATTACTTTGTTGTTGCCTCACGGAAGACAGCAATGTAGTAAGGTGGCGCCCTACCTGATTGGTTCACTGAATCACATAACTTTTCTCACTCCATAGCGCAGCTGAGTTCACGTGGACGCGTTCCTATCTCGTCAGTTCATATGCGTTTTTGATTGTGATTCCGTCTTCATAGTTAATATTTTGATTTTTTTAATTATAAATGAAAGACAACTTGATAGACTTACTTTCTTTGTCTCTCTCATTATAAATATCTCTAAGTATAATGGTCATGTCTTTACAGTGGCGTAGCTAGGCTTTTTGGCCCCGGGGGCAAGGAGATCGTCGGCCGCCTCACCTTCACAATTAGATGGGGACAAAAGATAAAAAATGAAGGCTCATCCAGTGAACAGAGTACTTAATAAATGCGTAGATGTTTGTATGAAAGCACGTCCAGGAAACGTCTTAAAAATATTTGTTAAGTCAAAATTAAGAAATTGCGTATTATATTATTACCAGTATTCAGTTTGTATACATTTATTATTAACAAATGTAGACTATAAAAAATGTAAAAATATAAAAAATATATAACATAAAAATGTTGTAATAAACATGCAAATTCCTTGTAGGTGTAAAGCGCATCGTCAAAACAACATCCTAAAGCAACACAAAGTTAAACAAAGGATTACATTAAAAGTAATAAAATAAATCACTTACAATTACAGGTTAATGGTTCCGTCTTCTGTTATTAAGCACTTAATATTTATTTTTAATATTTAATAAATATTTAAAAAGAGACATTTTAAAATGTAACTTTCCTGGTCTTAATTGCTACAAAGTGGGTTACTAAATCACTATAATCTAAAGACGAAGCAATGTCGTTTTCAATTGAACGTATCGCTAGATTTGACACCGTGTCTTGAGATATTGTTGATCGTAGGTACGATTTAATCAATTTAAGCTTACTAAACGATTGTTCACAAGAAGACACAGACACTGGAAAAGTAAGAAAAATTGTTAAAGCTGGTACTAGTGTTTTGTACTAATCTCATTGAATGCATTACAAAATGGAAATCTACTAATCTCATTGAAGAAATGTATTGTAGCAGCCCTGAGGTGTAAAGACTTTTTGTTCTCCGTTAACGTTTTCCCTTTTAAATAAAACTATGACGTCTTTCAAGTCACTGAACACTTCTTCACTGTTTAGGTCATGTGGATACAGTTTTCCAAGCACTTAAAACTGATTTGGGAAAGCTGTTCCTTAAAATGTGTATCCCCATCATTTACGTACGCCTCAAATTTACAAAGGAACCCAAAGCGTTTTTCTAATCCTTTTATGTTAGAGAAACGGCTTGAAATTCTAATTGACAGTATGTCCAAATTTCTATTACAGAACGTCGCATTTCTTGCCGAACGGTTAATGCAGAATCGTCTGTATACTCCCCTGGCATCGTGCGCTTCCTTCTTATCCTTTTTGTTATACTGACACTCCATTCATTAGATACCTGCTCTCCCTTAGTAACGACATTGTCACACAGCTCATTCCTCCAAACTTTTGTCCGGTAGCGTCTCCAGAAATGTCAATGCTTTATTTATCCAAAGCATAAGAAAGTATTTTAACACGTTATGCACATAGTATATTTTTATACGTTAAAAACTATCCAAGTATTTTAACGAAGCCAGAAAGTTTCCAGGATTTGGATCGTTAGTAACTGACTCTCGATGTCCTATCAGTGCCAGATTTTGTTGTGCAAGAGTTTGTACTGTGGCAATGACCCGTTCGAGGATTTCTTTCCATGTCTTAACTGCTTTACTCATTTGTTCCTGAAGTATATCACCAATAGATCCCCCTTTGTTTAAAGAACGTTCCAATTCCTTCTATTCAAAAAACGCAGAGCGATGAGCAGGATTGTTTTCATAATCCTGTATACGGAGATTTAACTTTCGCCACGATGAAAAGCCATTTTTAATATTGAAATGGCTTCTTTGATAGTTTTTTGTGGAAATAAAGTGCAACAAAAGCAAAATAGAGATTTTTATTTGGAGAAAAACAAATCCAAGTGCAATTTACCTTTTCGCCATTTTGAAAGATTTTATTAAAAAAGTAGGGGCCTACTTGTTTAAGGATCGTCCAGCTTCATCTTCAGGAAAATGGCTGTCCTTGTTCTGCAACTGACTTGTTCCTCTGTTCACATTATATCTCGGAAGGATTGAGATTTATCGCTTGGCCAAGCTCCATATCTTGTAGAGCAGTACCGGGAACACGGTCTACATTGTTGCTAGTAATGTTCTGTCCTTCATCGCCTGTAATTTCAAGACAGTAAGGTCCAACATCATCCATGGTACTAGAACCAACTGAATCTTGTAACTGTACTTTGACACTTTCACAGTTTGAAGTATTCACGTCGTTAACGTTATTGTATTTATCAACAGCCTCGTCGCTAACAACATCCATTTTATGATCAAAAGTTGATTCCTTGTTAATTGTAATATTTTGACACTCAGGATTCGATTTTCCTTGAATAAAAGACTTCATAAAGTCTTTAGAACTTGTTGTGGTTCTTAATCTTATATTAAAAAAATCGGATCTTTTCGGTTAATTGGCAGCATGAGACTCTGCGTAGCAATCGCCATGAGACCACGCATTTCCCCCTCCAACGCATTTTGCAATCGCCAGACTACGTAGCAATCGCCAGTGAGTACTTATACGACTGTTTGTATTTTTATTTTCATTTTGACATGTTTTTTATATTCTTTATATATATATATATTATATATATATATTTTATATATTTTTTTTATTCTTTTATTTTTTTAATTTTATTTTTATATTTAAATTTTAATTACAAATTTACTTACATTTTACAATTAATTTCCTACATCACTAACAACTACAAATTAATTACAGTTACAAACATAATTTATAAGTACAAATACAACGATATTATATACAATATACAACAAATTATTGAGGAGGCATGAATTGTGCAATGTGTTCAATAATTTTTTCGAATTTATTATCATTTCTATACCTTTGCCACCACATAAATTCAGCCAGATATGAATCCGACATCAGTCGCGAAGTACCCCATTGCCTTTTGTTTCTCATTTTGGCCTTAGCCCACATGCTTTCTACATTTTGGGTGTGGGCTTGGGTTACTGGATTCACAAACTGTATCGAATGGTTAACTGTTAAATGCTGATAATTTTGGTGTGAATTTTGACCCCCTCCACTCATCGGACAAAACGGTTGTGCCTGGGGCAACATACTTGTTTATTAAAGGCACTAAAGTTCCTGCGGATCTGTCTGGAACGGTAACAAGGAAACAGTCTCTTGTTTCACGACAAATTCCACCAAAAACCCATTGATTTGGTAAAACTCTTCCCCTATTATGTTTTCTTTTAGTGAAGCAAGTCTCGTCCACTTCAACATGTAAATTAGGTCCACCAATAACCTGTGGACTTGATAAATGGTACTCACAGACTTCTCGCATGTACGAGTTCCAATCCACGCATGTGGAGTGATTCATATCCAACTCGTCTTCACAATATTGCACGGTTGTGTACTCCTTACTCCAACAGTAAATAAAGTACACGATTGTGCGGAAATCCAACCGAGAATTATTTAGGAATGTATCCTGTCGCACTTGTTTGGATTCCCGGCAGTCCTTTTTGGAACATACCCAACGGTCTTTACCTGTCGTATACAGTTTCATTTCATGGCCGTTCATACACATCCTTGGGTTACGTAAAATTTTTTTGTTTCTTAGAAAGTCTATCACTGAATCTTTGTCGTGAACCTGTGCCGTTAACTGAAGGAAATTCATGATTTTACTACACTTATGAAGGAAATTACACTTGTACTACTACTACGACTGCTGCATACAGAGTGACAGGGCCAGTGCTGTCACCGTGGAATGTTTGCAAAATGCGTTGGAGGGGGAAATGCGTGGTTACTGGCGATTGCTACGTAGAGTCTCATGCTGCCAATTAACCGAAAAGGTCCAAAAAATCTTATATTCCTGTAGTTCTTAAGGAATAGTCACATCAAAGAAACAAGTTGTTTATAGTTTTATAAACTGAAAACAATTTTTTTCAAGTCTATGCTCATTTTGCCGCCCTCATGTCTATGCCCCCAGCTACGCCTCTGTGTCTTTATATCTTTAAGTATAATCATCAAATCATATCTTTCAGTTTTAAAAGTCATAAGTAAGGTAAAAGCTTCGCTTGAAGTTAAAAGCGATTTCCTTTTCTGAATGCCAGATATATCAGCCTTTGAGTAGAAGAGATTAATTTATCCGTTTGTTTTATAAAAACGAAAGTAGGCAAACAACGAACTATAATGAAGAAAAACGTTAGCATTTTTTTAACTATAATCTAATAATGCAGAGACACATATTCCACTACTAGAAAACACTTTCTTTTTGCACAACGAAGTCAACTGTTTGTCAGCTGACTTGTCGCGATGTCTCAAAGTACAATAATGTCTCACAGTAAGCTGCAGTCTACCAGTAATGCTGCGTCGGCATGTTCTTACCCTAACACTTGTACGCCGTGAAAAATGACAATAGTGACTGATTTTAATAAATTTAGACCACGGCCTAACAGCCCATAAAATACTGTAGTAACCAATCAGATTCAAGTCGTGAAAGTCTATGTTTGCTATGGTGTGCGTGCGTGCGTGCGTGCGTGCGTGCGTGCGTGCGTGCGTGCGTGCGTGTGCGTGCGTGTGTGTGTGTGTGTGTGTGTGTGTGTGTGTGTGTGTGTGTGTGTGTGTGTGTGTGTGTGTGTGTGTGTGTGTGTGTGTGTGTGTGTGTGTGTGTGTGTGTGTGTGTGTGTGTGTGTGTGTGTGTGTGTGTGTGTGTGTGTGTGTGTGTGTGTGTGTGTGTGTGTGTGTGTGTGTGTGTGTGTGTGTGTGTGTGTGTGTGTGTGTGTGTGTGTCAAACAATTGTCAACGATACATTTTCAACAAAATGTTTAAACCACTACTTGTAGACTGATGAGTATGTTATGTTACAGTAGCAGGACTGGTTAACTTACAAAACCTACAGAACCTGGCAGCTTTACAAAGCCACCAGCCACCCATAGCACCGCCAATGGCGAGTTCTCAGCTCATTAATACACCGCTCAATCTGAGCATAAATGCAACAGGTAATGTACACACACACAAACACACACACTCACTGCTTGTGAGCACAAACTAAATGATTAATATTATTTTGAATGTTCATCACTTCTTTCACAGCACTTAACAATTATTATTTAAGGCGCTTTCACTTATGAAAAACTTACTTGTTGTTGTTGTATTTCAACAAAACAAATACATCACACTCACATACTAAAACTCTAACACACACAAAATTGCCAACACATTCAGAAAACACAATTACAAAATAGCATACAGAACTAACAATACCACCAAGAGACACATTAACGGCACAAACAAAGACATAGACATATACAACAAAACAGGCGTATATAAATTAAACTGTAACGATTGCAATAAATTCTATATAGGCCAGACAGGAAGATCTTTTTCCTCCAGATTTTCTGAACACACAAAAGCATTATCCAATAACAGCATACAATCCACATTTGCCACACACACATCCAGACAGAAAACCACAGTTACACCAATATAAAAAACAATCTTGAAATTTTACACTACCTACCCAAAAGTCGCAAACTCAACACCGTAGAACAATACGAAATATACGAGTACAAACACAACAAAACACAACCAAACAACATACTCAATGAACATTTACAATTTAAATCCAACACACTATTCGACACAATAGTACACAACGCATACAATTCAGAATCCCGCGCCAACCCCCTTCCATCTCCACACCCCCACACACAACCAGTCACCTAAAAAACAGTTACAGATTACCAATGACTTGACGCATTCCACATTTAAACCTCACTGAGGAAGGAGCATACCACTCCGAAACGACGTTTGAGGAAATAACAACAAGTAAGTTTTTCACAAGTGAAAGTGCCTTAAATATTAATTGTTAAATGATTAAATAGGAAATAAAGAATACAAACAGTTGTCTTCACTTATACACTTGTCACGGTTGAAATTTTTTGATACAATAACATGCTTTCTTGTTCACAGCCATGTTTTGTTAACATTACTTTTGTAACTCCACTAGAAACTCGTTTATCCGAAAATCCAGTTTATCCGAAACTATTTTTAGTAAATTTTAAAAATACACGAAAGCATTTTCCTGTCGCTACAGTCTATATTTAATAGCGTAGACAAGCGATTCCACGTGATATAAAGTAGAAAGTGAATAATCAGAACTAATTGGGATAAGGTGTCTCCGAATTATCGATTTGTTCAGATTTTCGAACATAAAGTATTATGTTCATATAGTATTATTTAAATAGAAGTTTCGGTTTATCCGAAACGGGCGCAGTCCCATCAAATTCGGGTAAACGAGTTTTTAGTGTAATTGTAAATATATCACTATTGACTTGGATCGGTAATTTTTTTATTGGTAAAAAATGTTAAACTTTTACCTTTTAACCTGAACCTCTGATAAAGCTTGTAATAAGCGAAAACTGGTTCACGCTATAAGATGAATGTTTAACGTTTTCTACGATTAATTAAAAACTAGTGATCCAAGTCAGTAGTGATGTATTTACAATTAGTTAATCAACGAGACACATCACGGACAACAAAATCCAAGAATTATTTTTTTATCACCAAAACCATTTTGCCTATAATGCGCCTTCTCGACAGTAAAGCTGAGACTGAATAACCAGCTGTTCTGAAGAACTGAAAGGCTTCAGTTTGAAGAGTTTTTAGACTCAAATTTTACTACAAAGAATGTCATATCATCAGGTGGACGAAACAGTTTGTCATCATCATCATCATCATCTATGTGTTGATTTATTACCATCCCAAGTAGGCAAAGTCTAGAACTGGTCACTCCACCACTGCTTCAGATATCCGTCCACCTTTCTACGTTCTTCCAGCTTATAATGTAGTAGTTGCTCAGGAATACAACAGTCAT
Organism: Magicicada septendecula; assembly: GCA_034769895.1. Lineage (NCBI taxonomy): Eukaryota > Metazoa > Arthropoda > Insecta > Hemiptera > Cicadidae > Magicicada > Magicicada septendecula. Next base: position 405,713,860 of record CM068374.1, on the reverse strand, counting down.
TCACCCGGTTGAGTAGTTCCAATCATCAATTTCTCCAAAATTGGCTGATCCCATCTAGCATAACCTACTCGTAATATGTAGTTCACACGATATATATTAGTACTTCTTCTGTGATCTTAGAAAGTATGTATCTTGCCACATGCCTGAGGAATCTCATTTCAGCCAATACAACTGGCTTGGCAAGACCCCCACCACCTTGTAAAACTTCAGACATGTTTCCATAATTGTCGACTTCAGAGTTGGTTGAAAGTATGCAGCCACATAATGGTTCATATAAGAAATATTACCAAGCCCTTGTATTCAGAGTTGTAGACTTACTCCAGGACAGTGCCACCTACAACAATTTTCGATCCCCGGTAAGTCATCACCTTGGTCTTCACAATGGATATTTGGAATCCAAAGTCCTTGGATGTCACATGTACCAGAGAAAAACAGATACAAATAAACACGAAAAAATTCTAAAGATGTACAAATTCATATATGCATAGCGCTATGCTAAGTTAGGATCTCTACATAAAATTGAAAATAGTTTGGACAAGTGATTAATACGTTTATTTGCAATCCATTTTTTTATACATAAAATATGTTCATAATTCTTTATATAAATTTTAAATAATTAAAGTTCTTTTGAAAAATTGATATGAATTTAAAAAGAATATAGCTCTTCCAATACATTTAAACCCTTTTGCTGTGTCAAGTCAATTAGCTGGTTAGCCAATAAATGTCATAAAAGGACTACAGTTGATTCACACCGCAAAAGGGTTAAAGTAGCAACGTTCTAAGTTCTTTAACCTAATTTACTTGATTAAAACTCGAACTGAAAGACATCTACAAATACTGTATTGAAACAATTGTATGAAATGAGAAACGTAGGCTTTTTCTGAATTTACACGTGTAAAATAAATTGTATTGAAATTATAATCCTTAATAATGTTTATGAATACAAAGTCTTTACACTTAATTTAAATGTGTAAATGTTTTGAAATCACTTTAAAATGTTCTTTAATATAATATGAGTTTTATGAATATAAATATATTAAAATATTATTTTGTTCACTTCCACTGTGTTGGTGATTCACATTGATGCTAGACACCATCGTTTGAAGATCTCATTCTCCATCCTCCTGTTCTGTACATTCCTGCCTTTCCCTTGGGTGTTAATGAGTTGTCATTTGGGGGTCACACATCTATCACTGAATTAGAACAATTCATACAGAAATTCATTAAGTACAGATCTGCATATGGCCAATGATATCATACCGCACTGCAGTGCAGCAATATGACATTCTGTAATGTGACAAAAAATACAACTTCATTTATACTCACCAATCCTAATTTTTGTAAATCACATTGACCATATGCTAAAAAGTGTCCAACTTTTGGTTTTGAGTACATTTAAAACCCATGTGACTTGAATTATGAATTAATTTGTATCATTTTAATTCATTGTTAGAATTAATAGTACTTTATTTTATTGAAGCTCAAATTACATATCCATAATGCTTCTAACCATTTAGCACACTAATACAATTGAATTGACTCAATACACTTCCTGAACATGATTCCCATGATGATACAAGTACACAGTACACTTTCACTTTTTTCTACTAACACAGTACTTCAATTTATGTTGTAAATGTATGTTCGTATTATATTCATACCGTTTTAATGTATCTTGAATATGTGATCAGGAAATTGTCAATTGATAGGAATTCAACATTAGAACAAAATGGTGCAGATCATAGGGTATGCAGATGATATCAATATTATGGCACGATCCCAAGGAAGAGCAAAAGAGACCTTCCAGGAACTCAAAGGTGAAGCAGAAGAGATAGGATTACAAGTTAATACAGATAAAACAAAGGTTATGATCACCACTCGGAAGAAAACTGGGAAACCTGAACAGTGTGAAATTAAACCAACAAACCTGGAAATAGTTAATCAATTTAAATATTTGGGATGTTGGATGGCAGAAGACAATAAAGAAATAAATGAAATAAGGAAAAGGATACAAGCCACAAATACAGCATATGCCTTGTTGACATCTATATTCAAGACGAGGAATATCCACCATCAGTCCAAGGCCACATTATATAAAGTTATGATTAGACCGGTGATAATATATGGCAGCAAGACTTGGCCTCTGAATAAACAAGCCGCTAACATAGTTGATACTTTTGAAAGGAGAATTTTTAGGAGAATATATGGACCAATCCAAGTCAACAGGATATGGAGAATGCATCACAACAAGGAGATATACAAGATGTATAAAGACAATGATATGGCAACCACCATCTGACTACATAGATAGCAATGGGCAGGGCACATCATTAGGATGGAAGGCAACCGAATACCTAGGAAGGTACTGTTTAGTCAAATCAAGGGTAGAAGGCCTGTCGGAAGACACAAGACATGCTGGATTGACTCAGTGGAGAGGGATGCTGATAATTTACTTAAAATAAAATGATGGATATCGATCGCCAAGAACAGGGAAAAATGGAGGCGGATGATTATGGTGGCTAAGCAGTGGCACCCAGTGAGTTCTGAGGAAGGGGAGGCTATGAGACAGTCACCTAAGATGTGCTCAGTCACAGTCTGCGGCACTTACTACTGTATGTGACTTTTAAGTATGGTAGAGATATCGATTTTTACAGCACACACGTCTTATTAGAAGTATATTCGTATCTTTAACACGACAAACTGAAGATTAATTTACTTTTGTTCTAGCAAAGAACTAAACTGCTGACTAGAAATATATTTTGTAAGATGCAACAAATTTACTTGTAGGCCTACAGCAAATTCAGTTAGCAGCCCTTCTTGCAAAATTATCGATAATATCAAAATGCCATATCAGTCGACTTTTCAATTTGCAGAGGATTGTCTTTACAATTAAACTAAGGCAATGGCGCTAAGACAATTAAATAATCATCTTATTATTAAATCGTCTAATAATAAGAAGAGATAAGTGATAATAATACACACACACAAGGAGCACGAGAACATAAAGACTGCGTAAAAGTAACAAAAATCACATTAAACCGTGGCGAGATGCTAACTTCCTCATTGCCTCCCTGGCACTGTTACAGATCCACTAGCGTCCCCCACTACCGGGCGGGCATAGTTCTCACATAACCGTATGAGTACTATGGCGGCTACTCAGATCCCTGCCTCCGTCTTCTGCTATTCCATGCTATTATTCATAACTCGCGATTAAATGTTTTTTGTAAGTAATCAGATAATTTAAAATGCCAAAGTGTGACTACAGGTTCAGTTATAATTTAAAAATAGAGCTATTACTATTACTATTATAGTTGTTTATTTTTTAATAATTTTCTAAATTTTATTGGTGAGGCTTACCCTCCCTTTCCTCCCCCAATGAGCCGCCGCTGAGGCTAAGGTTCGACTTCGAACTGTAATGCCATAGAAGAAGAAGAAATAAGGTCTCTTTTTGTACAGATTTATTGGAATACAAATACACACTCATTGTATATATGAGTATCCAATGTTAGTAAACAGTATGTTAACACTTCCCACATTTACAGTTAATCACATCACTGCTACTTCAGTACTTCCACCCACTACAGTACTGTGCTCTAAGTAATCACTGTCGTTTTTAATAACCAGCAAAGTGTAATGATCCTGCTGTCAGACATAAATTAAAAATAAACTTACACGAAAAGATTTTTATCTTCAATTTTTCCTGATGTGCATGTAGATTATGTTAGCATGTTGTAAAATAGTTTTCTCCCCACCATCTCGCTTCACTACTACATGTGAAGAATATTCAAAGTAAGCTGTTTAAAAAACAGCCGTATACACAATTTAAAGTGCTTAATTATATATATTTTGCTGCGTCTGATACAAAAACACACACACACACATATATATGCACAGACACGTGAACATAAATCTAACTCGCCCAAGAAATTATGTAAATTGCTCACCATATGTGTTAAACGAACGAACCAAGAAACGTATACATAATTATTTTTTGTATAATTACTACACTACAGTAAATTAGCAGGAAATACTTTAATTTATTTTTTTCTTTTATGCTTTAATGTTACATCGGTATTAACGGTGTGTTTTGTTTAATTTGAAAATTTTATGTACTACCTTGTGCTTGTGTTGTTTACCTTGTGAATTTTAAACAACAACAAACTTGAGCTGTTTTTGGTACTTGATTATTTAAGAAAATTCCACTTCTAATTACCTTTACATACACACTGCTTTAAAATTATTATCTGCAGTATCAGTTTTCCTTTTTAAAATAAATTGAAGTTAAAAATGTATACATTCTGTCTGAGATTTTGTTTTATTTTATTTCTGATTTTGTTAGTGGAAAATCTGGCACTACATTATTTATGACAGCTTGTTATGTAAGCCACCTGCAGTAGTAGTTATAGTAACTTTATATAAAATTAATAGGACTCATTAAGTGGGTCTACTGATCTTCTGGCTACTAATCTAGAGGTCCCGGGTTCGATTCCCGGGCCCGCACCATAAAATCAATGTGCATTTTTCAGCCCCCAGGTCGACTCAGCCTGTTGAAAATGAGTACCTGCGATAACATCCTGTGGATAATAATGGGCAGCTGAAGCATAGTGCTGGCCACACTGCCTTCCTTGTGTGCCTTACGTCTCACAAATGCCAGCCTACCCTGTCTGACTCCTAAGCTGCTTCGGTGGTATACATGGGAGCCATTATTATTATATAAAATTAATTTTACAACACAAATCTATGCGTTCATCCATTTTGAGTCTCCTACAGTGACTTCCATCTCTTGCATCCTACACACTGATGTATCACCATGTTGCAAGCCTCTTTTTCCTCATCTTCTCAGATATGTATCAAGTATGTCTGTGGAACCCAGTCAGCCAACTTTTTGGGACAACGATCATCAGGCATCCATAATTTTTAAAAAATACAAATAATAATAATAATAATAATAATAGTAGTAGTAGTAGTTGTTGTAGTAATAATAATTTAGTTCATAAAGCTTATAAAACCTTGAAAATAATATGTATATAGAATTATCCTACTACATAATCAATACTTTTAAAGGAGAATTTTGAGGAGAATATATGGACCAATCCAAGTAAATGGGATATGGAGAATGTGTTACAATGAGGAGCTATACAAGCTGTATAAAGACAATGATCTGGCCACCACCATCCGACTGCATAGATTGCAATGGGCAGGACACATCATTAGGATGGAAGACAACCGAATTCCTAGGAAGGTACTGTTTAGTCAAATCAAGGGTAGAAGGCCTGTCGGAAGACCTAAGACATGCTGGATTTATGCAGTGGAAAGAGATGCTGATAATTTACTTAAAGTAAAACGATGCGCATCAATCGCCAAGGACAGGGAAAAATGGAGGGCAGATGATTATGGAGGCTAATGTTTGACTTCGAACTGTGACGCCATAGAAGAAGAAGAAGAAGAAGGACTACCTTACTAAACAACCCTACTACTCTAAGTAGAACACAGTGACGTCATGATCCTGACTGTGCTTCTCCACGACTCTCAGTCTTGAGTTGCGTGGATAGTTTTGTGCATGTGGTGCTCTGTACGTGGTTGATGTGATCCACCCAGTGACCTGGACATCTCCCTAATGGACGTTTACCATCGCATAATTAATTTCTATAAACTACAGTGTCTTCTCCTAACAATCGGTTCAAAATATCACAGGTCTCTGTTTTCTCAGTAAAAGTGTAGAGACCTTCATTCACCTGATATGAAATAGATTCATTAGTTCTGTGCTGTGTCCACAAAATCCTCAGCATCTGTCAGTTCACCCACATTTCAAAGGCATCAATTCTTTTACACAATGTGATCTTCATGGTCCAGGTTTGAAAGGCATAAGTGGATGTTTGAAATACAAGTGTCCTTGTTAAATTTAATTAGGTATTCTGAGACATCGCTCTATCCTTTCAGATTCTGGTTAGCTTTGTTCATTCTGGTTACCATTAGAAATCATAGTTATTATTCATCTAATTTCTTTGTCATTTCTACTCCTTTATTTATTAGTAGTGAACTGAGGTACAGAAATTCGTTGACTATTTCAAAACCTGCTACTTCCCTAAAGCTCCAGGGACCATGATCAGTGTCATTAGTTTAGTTTTACTTCTGTTAAGCAGCAGTCCATACTTCTCACTTTCACTCCTAGTTTTTCATATGTCATCATCATATGCATATCAGGTGCCTGTCATCATCTTACCTTCAGAACAGAAATTTGGGGAAATTTTCAACAGGCCATAACTTGGGAACTAAGTATTTCTGGGCCTATGTTTACATGATATTGTTTACTTCTAGAATCACCTGGTGAAATAGTTCCCTTTTCTCCCAGAGCACCTTGTATATCTGTTGATATTCAAGTCTTGCCTATATTTGTCAATTACCATGTATTCAATACACACACAGATGTCTAAAAGATCATAATTGTTATTACTGCATGAGCTGATTACCATCTTCAGTGTTATCAATTTCTCTCAATATTCTTCTCTGAGAGTCTATCAAAAGGAAGAGTATATCTTCCTTTTATAAGCAAAAGATCTAGTGAATCTATGCAATTTGATGAATAACAGAGAAATATGGCATATGTTTACAAGAAAGTAAGAAAAGAGTGTGCAAAGACAAGGTACTATTTAATTTATATACAAAAACAAGACTAACATGTCCTACAATAAGTGGACATATGACTAATATTTAACATGATAAAAAAAATAATGGAATAGTCAACATACGTTAAATGAAAAACACATAATTCAGCTTGATAAAGTCATTGCAAAAAATGGAATTAGAATAGAATTCCAGCAACTGAAGATCTTTTGAAACCTTCTCTATTGTCTCTGAAAGAGAAAGCAAGTAATATATAGTCACATTACAAGCAAAGTAATTAATAACTAAATTACTCAAAAGCAATGCTTTTCTCCAGATTAACAGTCCAACCATACAAGCACATACATGCAAGTGGACAAATGGATGTAACCAGAAAATGTCCACCCCAAAGGCCAATTTCAATGAGTAACGCATGGTGTATTGTAGCACATGGTGTGACAGTAAAGGTCACAAACTTGCTATGATAAAATTGTTTATCTTGCTTTTACCTTGTTTTAAGATTTCTTCCCTTAATACTTGTTACTCTGCCTTAATTCTTGTACTTCTCTTAATTCAACCCATAATTTAAATTCTATATTTAGTACTTCCTACTTTTCCGGTGGTTTTACAGATCTATGTTTCTTTACCACACAATGTATGCATCAGTAAAGAAGCAAGTCTATAATTATTCCTCCTCTTCTAATTCTCAACATACTACCATCTTTCTCAATTCTGCAGTATATATACTATGTCACACTATTCATATTTTGTTGTGTTATTGTTATTTCCTCTACTAGTACTACTACTACTACTGCTACTACTACTACTACTACTACTACTACTACTACTACTACTACTACTACTACTACTACTACTAATACTGCTGCTGCTGTTTCTACTACTACTACTGCTACTAATACTATTACTACTACTACTACTACCACCATTATTATTATTATTGTTGTTGTTGTTATTATTATTATTATTATTATTATTATTGTCAATCCTATATTATGTTTGTGATAGAAAACCATTTCATAAAGAATTAATGTTACAAAGAAATAAATCACATCACACACACACACCATCTGGGACATTTTGAAATGAACCGTATGTGTCCAGGGTCATTACCAATGGCTGCTGCTGCAGGTCTTGTTGGAGCGGCTCCCCCACAGCCGCCACAGCTGCTGGCGGCACCACAACCAGCTGCTATGCCACAGTTTATACTGGCATCCGGACAACTTGTGCAGGGCATCCAGGGAGCACAGCTTCTTATTCCTACGTCTCAGGGTAAGAATTGTCTCTTCACAGATTTATACGTCGATTACAGGATTGCCATATGTATCTTCTATGTTATATATTTTTTCTATTTACTTCATATATTTGTAAATATATCTTTATATATTTTAATGATTTTTTAAATAACTGAAAATATACATTTTAAGTTACTGGAACAGTACTGCACAACAAAATTCCTTGAATTGAATCCATGATGAGTTTGTTCTTTTCCTTTGTCCACTGGCTTTGCATTAAGGAAAATATAGCTCTACATTTGCATTTTGTGCAAGAAACAAAACTGACCTACTTCTAATCATTCTAAATGGCAATTTTTTATACAGCTGAAAATGTTTTTCCCACTTCTCATGTATAAACAATCTGTCAAATTCTATGTTTCCTTACAAATGAATCCATTATAAATTGATATACTCAAAAAATAACATGTGCAAAAATGTGGTAGTGCAAAATAAAACACTATACTCTGAACTATAAAACTATTAAAAGTTACTTTATTTGAAAACACTGACAGAAAACTTGCAAAACATCAGAAATAAATTATGAGTTGAAATTCGAGATGTTTTCATTGTTTTCCTTGACACAAATTGTATGGTTATACAAAAGATGGCTGATTCAGGAAAAGATATATGGTGAGTCTGATCAGTGTGTACCAAATCGTAATAATAGTGATAGCAATGATAATGACAGTCCAATCAGTAGTTAATGGGTGATAGATGTGTTTTTATTTTTCAGGTATTGCGACACAAACAATACTAACAATTCCAGTGAATCATGTGACCAGCAACCAGATGGTGAACCTAGCGCTCAGCAATGGTCAGGTGATCACCACGACACTGGCAAACCTACAGACAATGGCCCAGCCCCACCATCTCATAGCACCTACTCATAATGCAGGTATGAAGTTAAGTTAATAATTCAGTTAATAATCCACCATTTTTGCAGTCAAAGCTCCATTATCTGGCACCCATCGTCCAGAATACTCTATTAACTGACATATTTTCGATCAAGTACTCGAGCAAAAGAATAAATTTAATCTTCTTGTTACCAATGTTTGTTAACAAAAATGATTAAATTTTAAATGCTTACAATCCACTGTTCCACTCAAACTAATTAACTCAAACTCCTAATATTCATATTTCATAAACGAATGTTTCACATGCATTTGATAAAACGTTTTCTCCAAATGTGACTGCATTACATAAGTGATGGCTCAAGGAGTGATTAAAATATGAAATATCATATTATGGGAAAAGTTTTCTCCAAAAGATTGTAAACTGTGAAAGTTCAACTAAAGACTTCCAAATAAAAAAAGAGAACTTTTCATTGTACCCTGTAATGCTGTCAGAGAAAAAATGGCTGTGACTTCCACTGAAGTAAGTGTCACTGTGTTTGATAATGGACAATTTGGATAAAAGTGAAGAGAACACAACGTAAGAGATATTGTCAGTGTTGTAGCTAGACTTTCTGGCGCCCGGGGCAAGGAGATCATCGCCCACCTAACTTTCACAATTAAAAGGAGACAAAAGAGCAAAAATGAAGGCCCATCGCCCACCCAGTGAACAAAGTACTTAATAAATACAAATGTGTAGATTTTTGTATTAAAGCACGTCCAGCAAATGTCTTAACGATATTTGTTAAGTCTGTATATGAATAGCAGTTAAGGTTATCTATACAAAGCTAATACTGTATGATTATCAGTTCTCCTTTCCACCACAACTCACTACAAAGTCACTACAAATTTGATATCATAATGAACAGTAATTACAATGTTTGAGCATGAATAGACAAACACTGTTTATCACACAAGGTTCATGACAACAGATAAGTTGGCTATTTATGCTTCTTTTATGAAAGGAATAGTCATATCAAAGAAACAAGTTGTTTGAAGTTTTATAAACTGAAAACAATTTGTTAAGTCTATGCTCACTTTGCCGCCCTCCTGGCTATGCCGCCCGGGGCGGCTGCCCCCTTGCCCCCCCCCCCAGCTATGCCTTTGGATATTGTACATGTTCTAAAATCTTCAGAATATTTGTCATGACAGTATTGAAAAATGGCTCAATATGAAAATACAGTCCTTGGATTTCGTTGTCCATGACATGTCCGTTACTTAACTAAATATAATTATTTCAATACCAACTCAGAACATAAAACTTTTTATGGGTAAAAACATAAAAGTTTTACCTTATAACCTGAACTGGTTTTCGCTTTTAAAAAGCTTCTTCAGAGGTTGAAGAAGCTTTTTAAAAGCGAAAACCAGTTCTGGTTATAAGGTAAAACTTTTACGTTTTTACCCATAAAAAATTTTGTGTTCTGAGTTGGTAGTGAAATAATTATATTTAGAAAATACAGTGTACTGTTCACTAATTTAAAATTAGTGAAATATACATTTAACTGCGCTTACAGTAATTAAAATGAAAGCTTAACATTATTTAGGTCTACTTATTTAATATTGTGCATTAATTACACTGAAACTGAGCCAACTGGTATACAAATACAGAAATTACATTGTATTATCCAAAAATTTGTCCATATATGGTACACTCAGACATAACCCCTGTTCATATTTTAGTCTTGTCCTTTTATTTGAAACGACTGCTTCCTCACCAGCAGAGGGCTCCATGTAGGATCTGTGTCATCCAAAACAAATGTGGGTCTGCAACGCTCCCCTCAAAAGGTTTTGTGAGGAAGATATTCTTCTTCTTCTTCAGCAGTGCAACAACCCATTACTGAGTCAAGGCCTCCTTTAACAGCCTCCACCAGTTTGGTGAAAGAAACTGACAGGTTTCTGCACATAAAAGTTTTACAGATGGGCTATGTGAATTCTCCGATCCAACCCCCAACCTGGAGGACCAGGAACTTTGATTTCAGGGTGCTCTTCCCCTACAGAGTTGCTTTCACCTCAGCTGATAAGCTCTCTCTGCCCAGTCGCAGTAAGCTAACTGACTCAGCCCATGTGTGCAGTCGTTGGGCTATTATAGCCTCCTCCGCCCCCAAACTAGATGCACATCCTGCTGCCGATGTGCACCATCCTGCCCGGCTAGGACCCAGGAGACCCCCAGGCTGTCCTGTCCCCCATCTCTCATTTGTTTACCAATCCACTCCGCCGAAGGGATTGGTTACCACAACCTTGGAGTGGATTGCTCGGCATAACAGGGCCCACCGACGTGTAGGTGAGAGTGGAGTTGGGTTGGAGAGGCTAGTGCATTTCTCTTCTATGAAAGCATATGTTTGCATCACACCCCCTTTGGAGGAAGATATTAGCAAGTCTTACTGCCCTATTATCCATCAAATCAATAAATCTGATTTAAAATCAATTTGTATATTTTCTTAAACATAATAATTAAGCTACAGAAATATATTACACTCATGATTGGCTTAAAAATTTTCAGTCTATAATGTTTAATCTAAAACTAAATATGTAATTTAATTTCGTGTATGAGAGATTTTGAAGTTTAAGTACAACTGACAAAATAAACACACACAATTTCTTGCAACGTTATGTATTAGTAATTATACAGGCACACTAAAGGGCATTCTTTATAATTTTTCATGTTCAACATTGTCTGCTTTCTTATAAAGATGGGTCTAACAAGTATTTTAAAGATTCAACTTATAAATTTTTCTGTGGTAAAGATTTTGATAGGACCATCATAGTAAATAGACATGTTCTCTTGTGTTCAGTTGAAGTAATACTCAAATTCAAAAGTCGATCTAGCTCCATGTTGCTTCTTAAGTAACTTTTAATATTTGAGTAAACAGAAATTAAACTGTTCCAATCTGAAGATGAGCTGAAAGGCTCAAAAGTGCTTAATTGAGAATTATCTGTATAGTGATGTGCAACATTTTAATTTCTGTTTGTGAACATAACCACTAACACAGATTTATTATTTAAATAACTTTTAATCGGGAACAGGTAGATTTGCCTAACCCTGTAATGGTAGATAAACAGAAAAAGAAGAAGAACTTTCAACAATTTTAAATTTAAACTTTCTTTCACCAGAAGCAATGCTATAGGAAGAGTTAATTTTATCCTTAATGCTATGGTCAAGTTCAGATACCCTTCTTCAGGACTGTGTTTACAAATTAGTTGTAAAAGTATCACTGCAGGCATCATTTTCGTAGGGCCACCAATTGCTAAAGCATGGTGTTTCAAACTTTCCAATTCTTCGAAGAATTCGTCTTCAGTCTTTATATATAATAGCATCCATCGTCATCATAATAGAATTTGAAAGCAGTCATTATATCTCTGCTAACTTGTGTGCTCAGTCTTTAAATCGTTCATATTTATCTTAGGCATTTTATTCCCATTTGGAAAGCTAAACTTGTTGATAACTTCTTCATTACTGCCTGGAACCGCGTTTTTAGCTCGTGTACTGTATTAGGTATTCTTGTTAGTGCCAGGTATTCTGTAACAAGTGTAGAACATTGCTTTTCCTGTTTTCAGAATGGTGATAGTTTAGTTTTTTGAAATCATCTTTTATGCCTTTCTGTTTATAAATTCATGTGCTTTCATTTTTTATGTGATTACCTATTCAGTGGAATTGAATGGAAAATAATCAGAAAACTATATGGTTCTGTAAAAGAAGGACAAATCTAGATGATGAAGAACAACTATGAGACAGAGACTATAATCAAAGGAGAAGATATAGTACAATTTATTAAGTCCAGAATAACTGGCAGTTGGAGGAATGGGTCAGGATGGACAAACAATCCCGTGTCAATACAGAGAATTGTGTATGGTAAAGTAGTAGGAGTGAGATGGGTAGGATGCAATAGAACTGAGAAGGCAATGGCTACAAAAGGTGGTAGTGGATTTGGGAAGGATGGGAACGAGGAATTGGAGATGCCTGGCAGGAGGAAGAAGTGAGTAGAGGCAAATAGTGGAGAAAGCCAAGGACCTTGCAGGACTGTTGCGCTTTGGGTAAAGATTCTGTAGAATTTGATGTGTATTATATTCCCAATTCAAAAAATGCATTATTCTTTTATCATCTAAATGTCTCAGCCTCCAAGTTTCAACTATATAAATGGCAAAGGGAAGGTATTGCTTATTTTACCTTAAAAGTAAAATCGTTTATTCTTTTCATATGTTTGTTAGTTTTGAGCAGGTTGTAGCTGACCTACTTTTTTTTTAATTTCCACAATAAAGTAATCAAGTATGAACCAACAAAGTATACAAGGTTTGATCAAAAAGTCCATGCAGGTTTTGTTTACTTAAAAAATCATGTTTTATTCGTCTATATTTATATTACATCCTTCAAGGTTTTCCTATATCGGATATCACAGTTATGCATATGCTTCCAGTCTTCAAAATATTCCTATTAGGTATTTTTTAATAGCCTCTCAGTGATTTCTGTCTTTAACAGATGTGAAATTCTATCCTTTCTTTTTTTTCTGTTCATTCTTCAGAAGAGAAAAAGCTCGCTTAGGGACATAGCTGGTGAATACAATGTGTGTAATATTATTAAGATGTTTTTATATACAATTCTTGAACAAGCAGTTGCTTGTACTGATGCATCTTTGTAGTGTAATTTCTGTAAACTATTCTTCCATAAATCTGTCCATTTTCTGCAAATACCTTTACACAAGTGGCATAAAATAGTAAGTAGACTTTTCTGATCATAGCAACTAGTACAATCAGTACAGTACAGTACAGTCTTCACCTTAATAACATAGTGCTCAACTCATTCACAACCAACTGCCTTTGAAACTGTTGTACCATTTATAAACCACTTGTTCACACAGACTAGACTCACTAAAATTGTCTACAACATTTCCCCTATATGAAGTGCTCTGTTATGCTGTTGCTGAAATTGACATTAGTAGATTTTGTCTCATTCAATTTAAAGTGCCATTTTTTGTCCATCTAGTGACATTATTTATTGCTATCTTAGAAAGTTTGTTGCTGTTTCTACATTGTTACTGGTAGCTAATAGTGCAGTGTCGTCAGCAACTGTAGCTGGTGTCACGTCATCACATTTTGGAATACCTCCCACATGCATCAATTACTCCCTTGCAATACCCCATTCTGAGATACACAATTTGAGGGTTAGGCTCATCTGTAAGCTTATTTTTCTCTTATATATCAGACCCTATGCTACACTTTATCAAATGCTTGGGCCCCATCCAAAAATATTGCTGTACACATTTTCTTTTCTTCCAGTGACTGTTCAGTCACATCAGTGATACAATGCATCTGATCAATAGTTGAGTGTTTAATGAGAAACTGATGGGTTGGAATAAGTTGCTTTTCCTTGATTATTGATCTGAGACTTTGAGAGGAGCAATTTTTCAAACAATTTAGATATAATTGGTAACAAGTATAGGCGATTTGGTGGTTTGTCATGTTGGCACATATTGATGTTGTAACACCGCATTAAATAAGTGTGTACTACTTTCTGCAAGCAGGTTTTTGAGGGTTAGTAATTTTTGGGTAAGCTGTCTTACTACCTTGAAGACTATTTATAGCAGCATGCACTTGTTGGCATGTTTCCTATAGTTTTATTTCAGTATTAGTTTTTAATTGACTTTCTTGAATTAAAGTATTGTTTTCCTGAATCTGTGGTTCCATTTGGTTCACCCAATGTAAATTCGGCCAGAATTTACCTGGCTTTATAATGTCTCTCCTGCTAAGACATCATAACACAGGGAACCCGTTTAATTGGCCTCTGTCAATTAAACTGGGTGCCGTTGTTACTACTAGTTATTTACCAACAATTTGGGAAACTGTAAGGAACAGGAATTCGTGCAAGGTTACTCAAACTTACTTACTCTCTTTTGGTTTTAGCAGAAACATCTCTTTATTTTTACTTCAACATAATGTTTTGATTGATAATACCTTTAGTGGTTATCGCCTTTTTCTTTTATGTTTTAAATTTTCTGATAGATTCTACATCAAGAGCTCTTATGCTCTTTAAAGTGTTACTCAGATGAGTTCAAAGCTATACTGTTTTAGATTACATTAAATACCACGGATCCGGGTTCTAATTTCATAATATTTTAAAATACTTCCACATTATGTAAACTATTTGAAGAATAGTTTGATTAATAGATTAGATTAATATACAGTAAATACAAAATTACCATGTTAAGATTTACATGGTTTGACAGAGTCTTTTTAAAACTTGTACTGTTTTTTACTTTGGTTGTTAGAAAACAATATAAGCACAGAAGTTCTTTTCTGTGTCACCTGGGTATAATGGTGATCTGCAGCTGGTCCTCTTGCTGATCCTCTTCAGTCGGTTTTCCGGGATGATCTTCGTAGTAGGTTGAGTTTCTCCATTAAGATTGTCGATTCTAAGTGGTGATCACAGTCATCACGCTACAATTCTGCTACCTGGTACTCGGGATGTTGACGTCGTTGCTTCTTGTGGACGTGAGAGTTCACTTCTCACATTTTAGTTTAATGTACACTAATGTTATCTTCCTACATGGTATGAAATATACCTTAAAATTTAAACTTTGGTTTACAAAGAGATGTGTCGACTATTATTTTCCTTTTATTCATTATCTACATATAAGTTACATCATCAGATTTACGTTGCACTTAGTTTCACCTATATGTCGAGTATTTTACCATAAAACACTAACTTACTGTAACATAGTTTGAAATAAAATGTACGTTCACGTTCCAGCCACATTGTGATGCTGTTAACTCGTCAGATATTCTGAGTCGACTGGGGTTGATTTAGCGGCCGTGTGTAGGGATGGGGGCGCAGTTCACGAGTCAAGAGAAAAGTAGTTCGCACTTTTATTATTAGTATCTTTCCACTAATTAACTATTATTAATTATCCTACCTTTTCTCTATTTAGTTATTTAGTTTTATTAACTATGCTCACGTCTTTTTATTAAATTAGAATGATTATTAGTATTCGCTTCATGACAGTATAATTTGCATGTCCGTACTAGACTTTTTACAAGTTGGTACAGGTATTTAGGTACAGTGGGGAGGGTGGATTATTTTCTCACGCGGTATTTAAACCAAAATTTATTTTTTTTTATTTTTGTGCTATTTAAATTTGCTTTTAAATCGTCACATCCTCCTCTACTTAAAGAAGACGACGGGGTGACATTATTGGATATTAAATGGATATCTATGAAATACAATTATATTTGGCACGGAACTTCGTGATGAAATTTCTCTCTACAAGATGGTTTTGATTCATCAATAGATTATCTTACATACTATATAAAATACTTAAAATTCAATACATATACAACACATAAAATACACAAATACATAACTCTACCTTATTTCTATTCCTTAATGCTACTACCAGTTTTTTTTCTACTTAACTCGTTTCACGGAGTTACACTCATGAGTATTTTTTTTTTTACTTCAGTTACACAAGTGTTTATCTGTTTACGTTTATACAGATATACAGTATACATGTACACTTTTACAGTTATGCCGTAAAATTAAGGTTTCCCTAGTGTTCTTACAGAAGAGTATTCACACCTTTAGAATTTTCACGCGTTTTTTCGCTGATTATTTTGGCTTCCTTGGTTCCGACAAATCCTTTGATTCCCTAGTTTCGTCCTTTTCTTAGTCTCAAACATGAACTACAGTTTAATGTATGATTATTATCATGTTCACCTCAATCAATAAAATATCATAAGTTATTATTAACAATAACATATGGTAATAACAATCGAGTTACCTTCAGTTCACTTAGGTAAGGGTTTGTTGTTTGTCAGCTGACTTCTCACACTTTCTTTTATTTTCGTAGAACATGAGCTAAGGTTGACCAGGCCTCGCTATGTTTCGCACGAGGTGTGTGGTGAGTTTAGACTCAATTACAATACAGGAGGTTGCCTATATTTTATTCTTAATACTTAGGTAGTATTTTTGGTTTACTTACTTTCTCGCAGTAGTGTTTGTTTATTTTCACGAAGGAGAAAATTTTTTTATTTGAGACACATGACTTCTGGGAACGTAATTATCCGCATTGGGTTTGTACAGTGCTACTGTTACGGGGGTGATGAACTTGTAAATCACGTAGGGGCCACACCATCGGTAAGATAGTTTGGAGGTGGTCCTATCAATGACTCTACTCGTAGGGTGAGTTTTGTACATAACTAAATCACCTACTTTGTACTTTATTTCCCTGTTATTCTGCTCGTGATATTTTCGTGATTTTTGTAGATTCGCTCTCAAGTTTGCGCGAGCTTCGTTCCATATTTTCCTTATATTGCTCCCATTTATTTCGCGAGGTAATAATTCATGAATTTTCCACTTGGTTGTTAACGGGTGGTTCGGTTTATACTTGTATAGTAAATAAAATGGTGTTGATTTATGTCCTTCATGGTAGGCAGAATTGAAGGCAAATTGTATCCATGATAGAGTTTGATCCCACGCTGTCTGATCTTTAGCGTGGTAAGATATTAAGGCTGATTTTAGTTTTCGCAAGTATCTCTCAGCTAGGTTCCCTTGTGGTCGGTACTCTGTGACTGTAATGTGATTTATTCCTAGTTTGAAACACATGTCATTAAATTCCTTGGATTTAAACTGAGGTCCATTGTCAGATACTAGGTGTACTGGTGTACCAAAGTCTTTAAATAGTCTTTCTTGTAGAATCTTTATTGTCGTAGATGCTAAGGCACGTCTCATAGGATACATCCATACGAATTTAGTGAAGGAGTCCACGCAAATTAATAGCATAGTATTTCCTGACTTAGAACGGGGATAGGGTCCAGAAAAATCTATGTATATCTTTGAAAAAGGTGTAGTGGGGATTTCTAAGATTAATTTCCCGATTTGACTGTTTCTTGCTGGCTTACTCAGGGCACAGATTTCACATTGTTTCATGAATTTAGTTATTTGGCTGTTCATGTTTTCCCAATGATAATCCTTGCGAATCCGATGTATCGTTTTTCTTATTCCCATATGAGCTCCAATTGTGGATGAGTGGTAGTATTCCATAAGCATGGGTTTAATAATGTCAGGGGCGATTATTCTTAATGACTTTCCATTAGCTTTTTTATAACACAGTACTCGTTTACTCAAGGTATACTTAAAAGAATGATTTCCTTTATCTATCTGTTCTATTATTTTACTCAAATAAGGATCTTGTTGTTGATGGTGCGCTATATCCTTAAATGCTAGTGGGAATTCTGTTATTAGAGTATTGATGGTAGTGGTTTCAACCTTGTCTCCTCCGGGTAGGGTACTGGGTAGTTGAAACATGCGGGATAGAGTATCGGTGACTACATTTTGAGTACCACGTATATGTTGTACTTTAAACTTGTAGCAATTTAACCTTAACACCCATCTTCCGATACGACCTAATTGTTTTGGATGGTTCAACAACCACGATAAGGCTTGGTTGTCGGTCTCTAGTAGAAATTCCTTGTGTTCCAAAAAGGGTTTGAATTTTTTGAAGGCGAACACTACAGCTAAACATTCAAGTTCATAGGCTGAGAACTTCCTTTCTTGATCCGTCAAAGTACGTGATGCATAGCTGATTGGTAGTCTTGTATTATCTATTTCTTGGTATATTACAGCTCCTAATGCTACACTATAACTGTCTGTCTGTACTACAAATGGTTTACTGAAATCTGCTAACTGCAATGAGTGTTTCAAAAGCGGCTTGGTGTCGAGTAGTCCACTCGAATTTTGTTCCTTTCTTCCTTAACGCGTTTAGAGGGGCTGCTATATCCGCTAGGTGGGGTATGTACTTGTGAAAATAATTGATCATGCCTAAAAATCGAGCTATTCCTTTGATGTCTCTAGATGGTAAAAATTCTCGGATTGCGCGCGTGCGTTCCGGGTCAATGCTAACCTTACCTTCGGCTGATACTATATGACCTAAGAAAGAGAATTGTTTTACTGCAAAATTAACTTTACTGGGGTTTACCGTTAGTCCAGCATTCTTTAACCTTGATAATACTTCACGCAAGTGATGAATGTGCTGATCCATCGATTCACTATATACTACTATGTCGTCAAGATAGTGATATACGAATTTAAATTTAACATCATGGAATATTTTCTCTAACAGTCTGCTACATACTGAACTTCCTTGTGATATTCCGAGTGGTACCCTAGTAAATTGATATAGATTAAATGGGACAGCAAAGGCAGTTAGATGTTTTGATTCCTCAGCTAGTGGGATTTGGTGAAAAGCTGGTTGAGATCCATTATGGTGAAAATTTTTGCTTTGGTAAAATAGTGGAACGCGCTGTGAATGTCGGGCAGTGGAATAGATTCAAATTCTATATTCTTATTTAGCTGTCTATAACCCACGACTAGTCTATGTTTGTCAGTTCCTTTCAGTACTAGGAATGCAGGTGATGAGTACGGAGAAGTTGACGGTTCTATGACGTGTTGTTCTAGAAGTTTGTTGATTTGGTTTCTCATTACTTCCATTTTGGGCGGTGATAATTTGTATGGATGCAGACGTATTACTTTGTTGTCGCTGAGATTTATTTTGTATTCTATGAGATTGGTCAATCCTAACTTGGGTGTTAGTACAGTAGAAAATTCTCTTATTAAATTTTGAATTCTTTCTCGCTCATTACCTTTTAAATGACTCAAACCAGATTCATGATGCTCCAGATGAGTAGTAGATGTTTCGCAATTCTCGCTGTTATTTAGCTCGGAATCGAACTGATATTTTCGAGTACGATCAAACCTAAAGAAATATTGTTTACCATATATGTTGAGAATTAAGCCAGTCTTGCTTATAAAATCGGCGCCTAAGATTAAGTTTTGTCCTAATACTTCAGCTACTAGTAGTGGAACATACCATGTTAAATTCTTTATTTTTAATTTGACAGTAATACTGCTATCATTAGGTTTTGCTTATTCGCGGTAGCACACTTGATGTTCACGTTTTGGCTACGTCTAATACGATTATGTTTAGCTAATACAGTGGCTAACTGTTGACTGATAAGACTACGGGTAGATCCCGAATCGATTAAACCGAGGGTTTTAGTTGCTCCAAGGTCTATCTGTATGTAGGGTAATTGGCATACACTTGTTTTGCATGTACTAATAGAGTTGCACTTGTCAATAAATCTTGTTACGTACGGGTCTATACGTCGGTTTATTTGTTTTTTTATTTTACGGTGATCAGAGTTTATACCTTTCCTTTTGATGCTGCGGAAGACGTAGGATTTTGGTTCTTCCTGCTTCACACGTTTTTTGACTGATCAGTTCTTTGTTGATACCGCTTTTGTTTACAATTCTTGCTAATGTGTCCGGACTTTCCACAGTTATAACATCTTCTCTCGTTACGGGTATCGCTCGCATGCTGTTGAGGTTTTGGTAGGGAGTTTGATGTACTGGGGTAGCTCTGGGTTTTAGTATTTCTCACGAAACTCTTATCACTGTAGGTTCGAGTATCCGGTCCAATGGGTAGAGGTAGGTATGAATCCCTGCGTTGTGTCTGGGACTTTAACACGCGTCTGTTCTGATCTGAATACAAGACATTGGATGAATGTATGCAACACAGTTCTAGTTCAGTGAATGAGGTAGGTCTCTTCATAAGTGCTAATCAGGATCGCTCCTTGGGAGATAGTCCTACTAAGATAGTGTCTACTAGCTGTTGTTCACTCCAGTTGACTTGTAGCAATAAGGCCGATTCCCTTATTTCAAATATATAGTGAGCTAGTCTCTCGTACGCTCCTTGTACACGAAGTACAGAATTCCGCTTTAATTCTTCGTAGATACCGGTGGGGATGAAATGTCTTATCAGAGAGGTATGTAGTTCTTCTACAGGGCGATGATATCTTAGTGACTCTAATACACGATCTTTTAAAGGAGATCTACATTTGGGTAAAAGTACTTGTAAAATTTGGTCGTCTTTTAGTTGTCGTAGATCCTTTATTTGTAACAGGTGCTTGATGAAGCCTAGGAGTTTCATAATATTCAGCCCATCGGTTATGGGTATTTCGGATAAAATACGTTCTACGGGGTGAGTTATTTTTCCATAAAACTCGGTATTTAAATTTGCTTTTAAATCGTCACACTTCCCTGTAGAGTTTTAGTAATGGGTGGATCTGATTCTACAGCTTCTATTTCTATTACAGTCTTTGGTTGTGATCTTGATTGTGATATTGCTCCTCCTAAAAGTGTAAGCAATAGTTGCCCCCCCCCCCCCCCCCGCATCAATGGGACCAGCCTCCCTAGAGGATGAATTTACCAAGTGACTGTCTTGCCTACCACATGGGGTACTGGGGTAGTCATTCCTGAAATTGTTTTATCCTTTGTGTGTGTGTGTGTGTGTGTGTGTGTGTGTGCATGCGCGCACGCAAAGTAAATGAAAAACAAGAAATAATTCCCTAGGCCTTGGAAACCTAATAGCCTCGGGGTTGAAAGAAAACAAGAAATAGTCAAGGGATGCCGATATCACAGGAAACAGATACCCAGAAAAATAAATGCATGAAGTACCACATGTGTTAATAAAATACACAGTGTGAGAATTTTACTGACTTACCAAATTGTTGTTGCAATTAAAATACGGGCTAACAGAAGTACTGTTTCTTTGCTGACGAACACCATGTCAGTTGTGTTAAAAACTATTTATCGCTGAAGATGCTCTCCAGAAGTGAGGCAGAAATGTCTGATAATAACATGTTTCAGAATGATAACTATAATAGACCACGTCACAATAGCCTGGATTTTAATTTCAACAATTATGACACCAGCCATGAAAACTTTAGAAATAGATTACCAAATCGTGTCACATTGCTTTAACATTTTTTATTATAACAACCGACTATGTAATTTATTGTAGTAAAAATTATATACCACAAACTGTGCTAAGAAACATTCACACAATCTGTAGTTTCAGTATATAAATATTACTTTTATAATGCTCATGATCTACCCTATTACTGGAACTGTGGGACATATTTCAAAAGTGAGAATTCATCAGTTATTTAAAAAGTGAGCAAACTATACAAAAAAAATGTATTCCTGGTTTAATATTTGTACATGTCTACTTTACTTTTTACATTTTGTTTTCGAAGCACTTTGTTTTGAAAAACAGTCGTGTTTATACACTCTGCATAAAAATCCACTGCTCACGACCATTTTCTTTTTTCTTGAACTGTTGAGATCCAAGCTACATCTTAAAATTAAGAGAGATATGAAAGTTACTAGGAGTAAGGCCTGGGCTATAAGAAAGGTGATCAACTGAACTCAGGTGTTCAGAACAGTATGCCGCACATTATGAATAAAAAAATTCCTGGTTCAGCATCTCACATCGCCTGTTTTAATGGTAAATCTCATTTTCAATAGTGTTTCTAGTACTGTGATTGGTGTTCCTGTCTCCATAAAATACATCAAAAGGACACATTTTTGGCCCCAGAAAACAGTGGCCATGATGTTTCATGTTGATTTAATTTACTTAAATTTCTTTTTCTTCGTTGAGGTTGAATGAAGGCACTGAATGGATTTTTGTTTTGACTCCAACATTGAAATAACAAATCCGTGTTTTATTACCAACCATGATTAAGGAAAAATTTGATGTCTGAAAGGGGGTCCACTGAAAGTCTATTTTTCTTCTTGCATTCTTTTCAAGGACCACCATTTCAAAGGTGTCACATTTTTCCTTATTTGTTCAAATTATAGAATGTTTCCTTAAGTCAATAAAGAATTTTCTTTACAGAAAGTTTCTTGGTGTTTGTATCTAATTGTCATGTATCTGTTGCTAGTAACAGGTGGTGGCTGTCTGTGTTATATAGTTCTTGCCTCCTCAACTCTATAGTAGTTTATCAGTATTTACTGCCATTAGGTATTTCACTTTGTAGATACTTGCAGCTTGTGTCTATTTTCATGATTTTTTTTTGTATCGGCCATATAAGGTCCACATGCCAATTTAAATTCTTTATTCTTTGGTCTTTTCTTTTTCTCCAATATTCTTTCATCTTTTCACTGTGTCTCTTCTTCCCATCTTCAGTCCACTTTGAACCTGTGTTTTTCTCCCTCCTACCATTTTTAACACTTTTGCCCAAAAAACGTTTCTTTCAATTGCTCTTCTGCGTATATATTATTTTTTTCTAAATCCTTTTGGACTTCATTAATCCAACTTGATGTTGACTTCTTCCCCCACAGATATTTGACGATCTTCTTTGTTAACTTGTTGTCGTCCGTTCTATATAAATGTCCAAAAAATAAGTCTTCTTTTTCTCATTGTTTCTGTTACATTTTTTATAACTCGTACTTTGATATATTTTTGATCACATTATTTGATATGACTGTTTTATTCTTTGATTTTTTTTATGCATATGTGTTTCTAGTGTGTAAATATTCTGAAACAGAATCTACAGATAAGAAATATTTTTTTCTTCTGCAAATTGGAACAGAGTTTGTTTTATGTGTTTGTTATGAGTTATAATGAGTTAAGTTATTTCAGCCATCATCCTACCACATTCTATTCTCTTTGTTCAATTTGTTCACCTAACAGAGAATTCGATTAAGGGATATTTTAGATCAAAAAGTGTGAATAGTGGGGGTAGCGATATATGCATACCGTCTTTACAAATGCAGTTCACAACCCTGGGCTTTTGTTTTTTTTTTTTCTTTATGTTTTGGAGGCTTTGTGCAGTAGGTTTTGAAGTCTGTAAATTCTTAACCATTACAAAATATATTGCAATTATGACTCATTGCTGGGCTATTAGGCCATGGTGTAATGCTGTCAAGTTGAATAGACATTTCAGCCCTACCATTGGAGGCCATCTTCAGTGTAATGATTCAAAGGTAACACTGAATGAGTAAATGGGGCAATATGTTTTGCTGTAATTTGTAATAGTACATAATTAATTAGTGTAATATGCGTGCAATGTATGTTACAGTACCCTGTACAAGCCCTACATTAGGGCCTCTACCTCACCAGCTGCTAAATGGTCATCAACAGCAGCTGTTAACCGCTCTCCAACAACAGCAGCAACAGCAGCAGCAGCAACAGCAACAACAACAACAACAACAGCAGCAGCAGCATCACCAGCAGCAGCAGCAACAACAGCAGCAGCAGCCACCTGTAAACAACAGTCCGTCACAGCAACAAGCACAGAACCTTCTCACAAACAGTAGCAACAGCAGCCACAACCAGAAATCTCCATTACATCACCACAATCATCAGTACTCTGTAAGTAAAAGCTGTATAGATATACAGTACAGCAGTAACTTTCATTCTTCAGTTTTATTTGTTTTTACTTCCATGTTCCTTAAGGAAATGGAAGTATGGTGATGGCAAAAAAAATCGTGTTCGAGATTATTGCAGATTCTGATTGTACTACACTCAAAACATGAAAAAAAGTCGTTTTTCAAAAAGTGTCTGTGTGTGTGTCTGTCTGTCTATCAGTGTGTCTGTAGATTTTTTTTCTATGGCAAACGATAACAGCCGCAAATTCAAACAGAATCAAATAATTTTTTGCATACAGTCCTAATTTGTAGAGTACTCATGACCTATTGTTTTTGGTGAAGATCGGTTGAGGGAAAGGGGTAGTTTACTAGCAACGGTTTTTTTTATCAAGGGTAATTTTGTTTGTTTGGCAAACGATAACAGCCGCAAATTCAAACAGAATCAAATAATGTTCCGCATACAGCCCTGAATTGTAGAGTTCTCAAGATCTGTTAATTTTGGTAAAGATTGGTTAAGGGAAAGGGGTAGTTTACCTGCAACATTTTATGTTTTAACAAGGGTATTTTCTAAGGCAAACGATAACAGCCGCAAATTCAAACATGATCAAATAATGTTTTGAATACTGCCCTGAATTGTAGAGTTCTCAAGACCCTTTGTTTTTGGTGAAGATCGGTTAAGGGAAAGAGGTAGTTTACGTGCAACGTTTTATGTTTTAAAAGGGTATTTTCTATGGCAAACGATAAGAGCCGCAAATTCCAACAAAATCAAATAAGTTTTTGCATACAGCCCTGATTTGTTGAGTACTAAAGATCTGTTGTTTTTAGTGAAGATCGGTTAAGGGAAAGGGGTAGTTTACCTGCCACGTTTTTTGTTTTATCAAGTGTATTTTATATGGCAAACGATAACAGCCGCAAATTCAAACAGAATCATATAATATTTTGCATACAGCCCTAAAATGTAGAGTTCTCAAGACCTGTTGGTTTTGGTGAAGATCGGTTAAGGGAATAGGGTAGTTTACCTGCAACGTTTTATGTTTTATCAAGGGTAATTTTTTTTATGACGAACGTTAACTGCCGTACTTTAAAACAGAATCAACTACTCTTCTGCATACCTTTTTGAATTATACAGAACTCAAGGTCTGTTGATTTTGTTGAAGATCGGTTAAGGGAAAGGGGTAGTTTACCTGCAACGTTTTATGTTTTAACAAGGGTATTTTTTCTATGACGAACGATAACTGCCGTAAATTCACAGAGAATAAAATAATGTTTTGCATACAGCCTTGAATTGTAGAGTTCTCAACATCTGTTGATTTTGGTAAAGATCGGTTAAGGGAAAGGGGTAGTTTACCTGCAACGTTTTATGTTTTAAAAGGGTATTTTCTATGGCAAACGATAAGAGCCGCAAATTCAAACAGAATCAAATAAGTTTTTGCATACAGCTCTGATTTCTTGAGTACTAAAGACCTATTGTTTTTGGTGAAGATCGGTTAAGGAAAAGGGGTAGTTTACCGGCCACGTTTTTTGTTTTATCAAGGGTATTTTGTATGGCAAACGATAACAGCCGCAAATTCAAACAGAATCACATAATATTTTGCATACAGCCCTGAATTGTAGAGTTCTCAAGACCTATCGTTTTTGGTGAAGATCGGTTAAGGGAAAGGGGTAGTTTACCAGCAACAGTTTTTTATCAAGGGTAATTTTTTTCTATGGTAAATGATAACAGCCGCAAATTCAAACAGAATCAAATGATGTTTTGCATACAGCCCTGTATTGTAGAGTTCTCAATACCTATTGGTGTTGGTGAAGATCTGTTAAGGGAAAGGGGTAGTTTACCTGCAACGTTTTATGTTTCAAAAGGGTATTTTCTATGGCAAACGATAAGAGCCGCAAATTCCAACAGAATCAAATAAGTTTTTGTATACAGCCCTAATTTGTTGAGTACTAAAGATCTATTGTTTTTAGTGAAGATCGGTTAAGGGAAAGGGGTAGTTTACCGGCCACGTTTTTTGTTTTATCAAGGGTATTTTATATGGCAAACGATAACAGCCGCAAATTCAAACAGAATCATATAATATTTTGCATACAGCCCTGAAATGTAGAGTTCTCAAGACCTGTTGGTTTTGGTGAAGATCGGTTAAGAGAATAGGGTAGTTTACCTGAAAAATTTTATGTTTTATCAAGGGTAATTTTTTTTATGACGAACGTTAACTGCCGTACTTTAAAACAGAATCAACTACTCTTCTGCATACCTTTTTGAATTATACAGAACTCAAGGTCTGTTGATTTTGTTGATTGGTTAAGGGAAAGGGGTAGTTTACCTGCAACGTTTTATGTTTTAACAAGGGTATTTTTTCTATGACGAACAATAACTGCCGTAAATTCAAAGAGAATCAAATAATGTTTTGCATACAGACCTCAATTGTAGTGTTCTCAAGACCTATTGTTTTTGGTGAAGATCGGTTAATGGAATATGGTAGTTTACTAGCAACGTTTTATGTTTTATCAAGGGTGTTTTCTATGGCAAACGATAAGAGCCGCAAATTCAAACAGAATCAAATAATTGTTTGCATACAGGCGTGAATTGTAGAGTACTCAATACCTGTCATTTTTTGTGAAGATCGGTTAAGGGAAAGGGGTAGTTTACCTGCAATGGTTTTTTATCAAGGGTAATTTTTTTCTATGGTAAACGATAACAGCCGCAATTTCAAACAGAATCAAATGTTTTTTTGCATACAGCCTTGTATTGTAGAGTTCTCAATACCTATTGGTGTTTGTGAAGATCGGTTAAAGGAAAGGGGTAGTTTACCTGCAACATTTGATGTTTTAAAAGGGTATTTTCTATGGCAAACGATAAGAGCCGCAAATTCAAACAGAATCAACTAGGTTTTTGCATACCGTTTTGAACTAAAGAGAACTCAAGGTCTGTTGATTTTGTTGAAGATCGGTTAAGGGAAAGGGGTAGTTTACCGGCCACGTTTTTTTGTTTTATCAAGGGTATTTTGTATGGCAAACGATAACAGCCGCAAATTCAAACAGAATCATATAATATTTTGCATACAGCCCTGAATTGTAGAGTTCTCAAGACCTATTGTTTTTGGTGAAGATCGGTTAAGGGAAAGGGGTAGTTTACCAGCAACGGTTTTTTATCAAGGGTAATTTTTTTCTATAGTAAATGATAACAGCCGCAAATTCAAACAGAATCAAATGATGTTTTGCATACAGCCCTGTATTGTAGAGTTCTCAATACCTATTGGTGTTGGTGAAGATCGGTTAAGGGAAAGGGGTAGTTTACCTGCAACATTTTATGTTGTAACAAGAGAAATGTTTCCATGACGAACGATAACTGCCGCACATTCAAACAGAATCAAATATTTTTTTGCATGCATCCCTGAATTGTAGAGGATGGAAGGTCTATTGATTTTGGAGAAGATCGGTTAGGAGAAAGGGGTAGTTTACCTGAAACATTTTATGATTTAACAAGAGTAAAGAACTTAATTTTTATAAATAAAGTATCCTGATAAGAAGCTCATAGTAATCCACTGTAGAAACGTAGATGAAATATCTATAAATGAAGAGGTTAGGTGAACAGGGTGGGGGTAATTTTCTATTATTAAAAATTATAGTTGAAGGTGGAGGGAAGAATTTTTTATATGTGTACTACGTTATTGGCAACAAAGAAGTAGTTTTTTGTTAAAATTGCTTCCCGAGCTCTTTAGCCATAGTCCAATGTTTTCTGCAAAACCAGACTTTTTGGCAGTGCCATCGACTGCCATCATCGGTGAAAATCGAGTGCGAAAACGTGAGGTGGTATACGTTAGTGACCACAGTACTGTGGTTAATGCTGAAGCAATAAGTAGAAAGTTGTAGTTTCTATGGAAATATTTCATTTCGAATATGATTTTAAATATAAATCTTAGAACATGGAAGTCATGTATGGTTCTCCATACCGATTTTTTACTCATGCACACACTTTTCACTTTACAGTTATTAGGGTAGGTAACCGATTCAAAAAGAAGTTGCTATCACTACAACTGTACATTTGTGTTAACAACATACTACACTTCACTTTAAACAATTATATTTCTCTATTCCAACATCTACACAAAACGTAATTATAATATATCTGCATACCGCAAGTATCAATTGAATAAGTACATATCAATTTCAGAACTAAATATAATTAATTCACTACCGACTCCAAACACAAAGTTTTTTATAGTTAAAAACGTAAAAGTTTACCTTATAGCCTGAATCGGTTTTCGCTTTTAAAGAGCTTCTTCAGAGGCTACCGTTGGGAGCACTGTCCGTCTTGTTCTTGGCGACGGTATCGACTTTTGAAGGATCGATGTTGTGTGTGTGGGGTGTGATATGTTCGAAGAATGCGTGTGATTTGAACGTCATGCTGTTATGACAAATTACACGCATTATTCGAACATATCACACCCCACACACACAACATCGATCCTTCAAAAGTCGATACCATCACCAAGAACAAAACAGACCGTGCTCCCAATGGCAGCCTCTGAAGAAGCTTTTTAAAAGCGAAAACTGGTTCAGGCTATAAGGT
Source organism: Magicicada septendecula (assembly GCA_034769895.1). Classification (NCBI taxonomy): domain Eukaryota; kingdom Metazoa; phylum Arthropoda; class Insecta; order Hemiptera; family Cicadidae; genus Magicicada; species Magicicada septendecula. The sequence continues at coordinate 405,685,306 of CM068374.1, read as the reverse complement.
AAAACTTTTACATTTTTGCCCATAAAAAACGTTGTGTTCCGAGTCGGTAGTGAATTAATTATATATTTGTGCATGACGGACACGTCATGGACAATGAAATTCAAGAATTCAATTTCAGAATTCACACAACACTATCCAGCTGAACTAATTAATTCTGAATTACATTAACAACTAACTGCCTACCACCACGAATCTTTATATACTAACATCTACATGAAAATGTTTCAGAATTTTCTAGAACACTTTACAAGACATTACTTGAACACATTATGTGAAATTTCCTGTACCCTTATGCAAATTTTTTTTATTTTTTAAACGAAGTTCATAATGTTGTTATTTTTTAAATACAATTATAAGTTGTCTTAAAATAACAATTTATAGACTAACCTCTAACTAACTGGTATAAACAAGCTACTGTTGTTATTATTATTACTTACTTTTAAGAAGTTGAATATTTTAGAAATGAGTAATTAATTGTTCTTAATCACTATTATTTAAATTAAATGATTTTGGGGAGTTTTGTGTATATATAAACTAATTATATTTTATAATGTTCAAACACTTGTTGCTATAGTTCTTCTTTTATAAGTAATTACTACACACACACACACACACACACACACACACACACACACACACACACACACACACACACACACACACACAATATTTGTTTACAGTCAAGATGTTTTTTCTTACTTGTAACATGTTTTAACCATCAGGCATTTTTCTCATCATCTTTAATTTTAATCTCATCATCAGTTCTTGTTTTTAATCTTGTTGAATATCTGTGTCCTAGTTGGTTGTTGCTATGAGTTCCTGTTAGTTTTTGGCTGTGTATATTTGTATTATTTTGTATACACCACAACTATTATGCGTGGTCTACAGGGGATCTCACCCCCAACAGTCACTTTAGACAAAATTTATTTTTGTGATTCTGAAGATGACACAAAATCATATCACATTATGTAAGTTATGGTTTCATTTTAAAATTACTTTAAATTGAAACTGTACCTTATGACCATGTTAATTTTTGTTTGATACATAACTTAAATAGCCTAAGTAGTGTCTATTTTAAACTGTAAGACAATATTATTAAAAGAACAATGAACTGACAAACACAGATATGATTTTATACTTGTATGTTAGTAAACTTATTGTGTTGATAATAAGACGCTGTATTTTTATCTTCAATCAATCCTATCATTTATGCTTTAGATCATTAAAGAATGGAACAACTTTTCATATCCCTCCCCCCCCAAATGAACTCTTCTCTCCCACCAAACTGCTTGCTGGATCTGCCCCTGACAACTATGCACTGTAACACTATAAACAACTAAAAATCAACAGAAACCTATAGCAGCAACCAACCAGGAGACAGATCTTTAACAAGGCTTAAAACAAAAATGGCTGATAATAAGCAAAATCCCAGATACTAAAAATATATTCTTGGATTTTGTTGTCCATGACGTGTCCGTTACTTAACTAAATATAATTATTTCACTACGACTCAGAACACAAAAAGGTTTTGTGTTCTGAGTCGTAGTGAAATAATTATAATTAAAAATATATATTTCAAGTAAAGAACAAACATACCAAATGTAAACTAGTAATTTTATAATGTTTATAATGTCCACAACAGACTACAGAAATATTATTTAATAAACATTAATTTATAAAATTAATAATGCTGCTGCCTCCATTCTGGGCAAAATATTCTTTCCTCCTCTTTTCCCATGCCATAAAGTGTTAGATCGCTCTGTTCATTTCTGGTACTAACTGTACTTAATAAGTCTTCCAATTTCTGACATTCATCCCTACTACAAATACCTTCTTTACATTTTGTAAAGTAATGATGTGATAGAGGCTCATGTAGACCAATTATAAAATTCATGAGAGATTCTTTAGCTTCTGAACTACCAAACTATTTTATCAATTGCCAATTTGTATTATCTACTTGAAATCACTTCCTAAATTTTGAAAGCTTTGAGGAAATGGAAGAGTTCGTTTCCGTTAAATAATGTAGAAGGTGTTGTTTAATTTCTTTATTGATTGTATATATTTATTGCAGTGTTACTTGCAATGTTACAAGTATTTGAAAATGAATACACTTCTGTCTGTACCCAACACAACTGTATAGTGTACAACACTGGCTAGATCGTAGAATTTTTGTGTTCTTGTTGCATTAAGTATATGTGGCTGCACAATAAACTTATTTTTAAATAAAGGAGTGAGACGTTAATGACATGAAATAATTAATTGAAACATAGTAAAAGAATCAATCAACAGTTTATTAAATATTGCAAAGAAAATTAATTGATTATTAAAATTTGAAACTAGAAAATTCAAAATATTCTCTTTTATAAGGTTACACTCTGTAAACATAACATACCTTTGCTATTCATCACACATTAATAACATATAGTCATAAATATCTAAACATATATGATGAATAAATTATAAAATTCTTTTATATTGTTTGGGTGTCTGACTTTGAATCATTATTAAAATATGAAATCATAGCAACTCATTTATAAAAATAATATTAATTTTACCAAATAAAAAATGAATGGTTGCTATTAATATTTTACTAAAAATAATATTTACTTTAAGAATAATTATTTTGTATATTGATACACCCAATTTTTAAATCAAACAGTATAAAATTATTTTTAACACCAACTTACAATTACGTCTTTTACATTGGATATTTACACTATTTACATTTAAGTCTTTGTATTACTTTATCTCATATTCTGTTCTTTATGAGTTCTTTGTTTAACATGAAAATATAATTGTTCATTTGTCACCTGCGTATTGTTGAAGTTACCGTTGTGTGGTGCGTGTGTGTGTGTGTGTGTGTATGGGGGGTTACAATGATGATCATGATGATCATGACGATGCTTCCTCAGTATTCTATGGCCTGTTGTTGATGGTGGTCCTGCACTCCTCCATCAATCATGGTGTATTGCAGATGGTGGTGGTGGTGGTGGTGGTGGTGGTGGTGGTGGTGGTGGTGGTGATGATGATGATGATGATGATGATGATGATGATGATGATGATGATTAGCAAATGGACATAGCGTCGCGTGTGACACTCCTTGAGTCTGTTGGTTAGCAAACGGACATAGTGTCCTCAGGTGAAACTTCTCTGAGTCTGTTTCTCATCCAAAATTGCCGGAGGTATTTATAGTAGACGGCAAACTGACATGTCAGATATTGTTTTTGACATGTACAAGTTTGTTAAATCGTGTGTAGCATCCCTGTTTAACTGATCACTTTTTAGTCTGTTTTTGCGATAACCAAAAACTTGATCTTTAGGCAAGTGGTTGCACTATCTTCGTAATTTTTTACTCATCATTTACATATAACACACTTGTTAATTACTAGCTAATTGTGGTAGTAATTAACCTTAATTTGTATGACGTCTTTATTATTGGATTTTTCTGCAATAATTTTATATCACCATACGCGTTTAAATGTCCTTATACTAATGGTGTTTTTAGAATTGTGATATGTCTTTTTAACAGGTAAAAAACATATTTATTTATTTATATTAATCATGTCAATACCTGATTTAATAATACAAACCAACAATTCATATTTGCACAAAGACATCTCCCTAATGCAGCGCAATGCATGTCGGTTCCAGCTCATACACATAAACATACAATCAATGACTTACACTGTAAACAATTCTGTCGGGCAGGTGTACTCTTTGGACAGGCTTTCGCATTTCCAAGCCTGTACTTTCACGCACTAAATTTTTAAAACTGTTTATCCTAATCTCTTTATACTAATTATGTACAAAATACTGCCCTGTTTAAATATGCAAATATATGTATTATTGCAATATATTTATTTACTGGGTGTATGTATATTAATGTGCTTAATTTTGTTATGCATAACTCTTTATAACTTTTATACTCACATTTTTTTTTTTTATACTTTGTAGTTTGAAAGTCTTTATGTTCCTCAGACCAATGAATATGTTTATTTAAATTCAAACTATTATATTGATATACTTGTTTTGAATGTGTTAAATTTTTAACTTATGTCTTGGAAAATAAATGTATACATAATTTGTTTATGAATTATTTAGTAAATATTGAGATTTATATTTATGGATGTTTGTCGGCCAGATTATGTGATTTACTTAATTCTAATTAAGAGAAAGAAGAAATAGTAAGTTTAATTGTATGTATTTCATTGCATGTATCATGTGATTTTTACAAATGTTTATAAAACTTATTTCAAGAGTGGAAATATAGGTTTGTACAAGGGCTATCCAGAAAGTAAGTTCCGATAGGGTATTAAAGGAAATTAGGAAATACTTACAAAACACTTTTATTGCTATTTAAAGTACACACCTAAAACTACTTTTAATTATAGTTTCCGTCATTTTTGAAACTCTTTTCGTAGCGAGGCACCAGGCGTTGTATACCTTTGTCGTAGAAATTTCCCGCCTGTGAACCATATATTAACAACTTGTTTGACATCATTGGTCACCAAGGAAGGATTTCTCATGCTTAAAAAGGTGATATTCGTTTGGTGTAAGGTCTGGGTTGTAAGGTGGACAATCAAATTGTTGCCAGTCAGTCTTTGTGAGTTGTTGTGTTGCAGTGGCAGTGTGTGTGCAGTGCCCATGATTCATCACAATGTCCTGGGTAAGCATTCTACGTCGCTTACTCTGGATCGGAGTAAGCAAAAAGTCGTGTCCATCTTGGTACCTTTGCATTACTCATTGCTTCTTCTCCATAAATATCAATGGTTAATTTAAATTGTTTTAATGCCTTTCATATTCAAGAACCGAATCACATACTTACTTTTACACGCGGCAGGTGTCTCGAATTTCTTTGACATTATAAACACATCCAACAACGCTTACTCAGTGCACAGTTGTTTACAAATGGTGTTGTTGGCTTGCCAATGAATCAACAAAATGGTCGCACATCCGCAACAGCGTGACGACATCAATACCACGGCAATATTTAAAAACGGAACTTACAGTACTTTCCAGATATCCCTTGTATTTACAACACATTTAATCTTTAAGCACTTATTAAAGTTGTTTTACATAACTTATGGTATCTTTGTAAAAACTGTGTATAGACTACATAGCCTCTACTAGCATCTGTGTTTACTGCTCACAATTTTAGAAGCATAATGAGGATAAACTAAATCACAGTCCTACATTCACCAAAACTTGCAATCTCCTATTCTTCACAATACCAACTGCCACTATTTTTAGTATATATATTTTTTAAATATATTATAATAACAATGTATCAGATTTAAATTATACAATTTCATTCTTTTTACTGTTTTGTGAACAGAATGCAGAAAAGTCACCACCACATACGGGCAGCAATGGTTTACTAACAAATGGCGGTAGTGTGACGTCATCTTCTGCATCATCATCGCCTCTAAACACGATAAACCGTTTAGCTGCCAACAATTCAGACCTGACCATAACGACCACATCAAGTAGTGCCAACAAACAACATTCTTCTTCTACTGGTAATGGTTACCAACATAACAATAATAACAATAACAATAATAACAACAATACCAACAACAATAACGACAACACGATGCAGCATAGTCCTGGATTAGATCTGCTTGAGGATTCACCAAGTAAGTAATTATAAACTTAATTTGAAAAAAAAATTCAATTAGTCTTATTGGTTACATTAATATAGGCTAGTAAAAATTTATCAAGAAAATTAGTTTAATTATTTGTAGACTAATTTTTAATAGACTAACTTGTAGACTAATTTGTAGTCTGTTTTTAATACACTTGGCATCACAAAAAAATATTTTTAAGACTGAGAATCCAAAAAAATAATTAAATAAAATGACTTCTCAATCTATTTATTCAATTCTGTCACAAATGGAAAAAATAAAAACATTTAATATTAAAATTATTTATCAATGGATTTTATAGTATCATATATAGATCATACGATTATATAGTTATCATTCACATCGATAAAAGCAAAGGGTTCACATTTCCACTAGTTTTCTACTCAGCTAAGAGTAGAAAATAGCGTGCCTGCCATTTACTGTTCTTTAAAATAGAACTCTCTCTCTCTCTCTCTCTCTCTCTCTCTCTCTCTCTCTCTCTCTCTCTCTCTCTCTCTCTCTCTCTCTCTCTCTCTCTCTCTCTCTCTCTCTCTCTCTCTCTCTGTCATCAGTCACCTGACACTGTTTTGAAGTAGTCCTTCAGTTTCTCCAATACCTATAACATGTCATGTCCTCAACAGTTTCGCTGGTTTACTCCTCCAATCTCTGCTTTCCCCTGCAGTTCTTGTCATTCACTGCACTCTCTATGATCAGTGTCATTAGCCCTGGATGTTTAATTACCAACCAACCTCTCTTGTCTTCTCATTACACTCCTCCACAAACTTTTCCTTTATCCAGTTATTTCCAGAACATGTTCATACAAAGTGTTTCCAAGATGTGTTTAAGGGGAGGGATAATTAAATTGATAGCTTTCTGTGGATTTGCTTCTGTCTTAAGATGTATCAAAATGACCATGTGGTCAAAAATATGATTTTACTGATTGTGCTTGGTGTCTTTGTCTTGTTTATCATCTGTTTAATGTTGCTGATGTTAAAATACTTGCTGTCCCTGCAGATCAACCAACAATAAGTCAGAGCAACTGCAACATGGTGGATGGTATTAATTTGGATGAAATCAAAGAATTTGCAAAAGCGTTCAAACTAAGACGTCTATCTCTGGGACTGACCCAGACCCAAGTCGGCCAGGCACTCAGTATCACAGAAGGTCCAGCATACAGCCAAAGCGCCATCTGCAGGTATTTCATTCTAATGAATGTATTACAAACTTATATCTACTTGTTCTGAGATATTATAATAGCTAAAAACTATATTTATTCTTTTTATTTTAATATAATAAATTATAAATTATATAATAAATATTTGAAAAATTAAGTCATGACATAAATTGTTTATGAATTTTCAAGAATTTCAAATTTACACTTTAATCTCCTTCTTTAATATACAAATATGATACTTTCCAAACAAATTTAATCAATTTTTGTACAAAACTGATTAGTGCATTGATATGATTAGGTTACATTTTTGCCTATTAGTTATCTTACAATATTTGTGTTGAAGTGAAAACAAGTTTTGTCTAGTATCTTCATTAAAATATATTATTTGACTTTTTGAAATTTATTCTAATTTGGAACACATCAACAAAGTGAATGGTAAGCATTTTTATAAATTTGACCCAGTTTTTAAGAAAATGCTTTTGAATCATTCTTTGCACAGTGTACTGTTTATATTGACAACTTGCGGAAATATGTGAAGCACAAGTTCATATGAACAAACACAGAAGTTGAATCTTTTTTTGAATAGCACAATCACCGTACTTGGAAGTAGAAAGTGCGTGTGTGCATATTATTTACATTTATTATTGTGAGCATGTGTGTGTGTAGGAGGGGAGGGCACAGTTATCTCATAGTCCCTTGCGGGCAGCATGCTGGTGACACCCTTCATGAGAAAACAGGGTACATCTCTTGATCAAGCCGAACACGTACTATAGCCCAATAATAACTTTACTCAGTTAAGTGTCGTCTATTTATTCTAATTTTCAGCCGTACGCCAACAGTTTACTCAGATTTTAATGTCACTCACAATTAATGTCAAGCTTATAAACATACAGAAAAAAAAGGATTTAAAATTTGTATTCTGACTGTTGTTTGTGTACATTTGTATAGCATTTATGTTTTTAATTTTCCAAAAGCTAAGGTCAAGCAAATGTAGAAACAGTTACAATAATTTTATTAATTTTCCAAATAAGTAACTTACCAAATTAAATTAACTTATTAAAATAATTTGTTGTTAGAATAACTTATATAAATATTAAATTGTTGTTTACACATTATTAGTGGCTGACTCACAATATTTGTTAAAAGGGGACATTTAAAAGAAGACGTGGTTGTGAGAAAGTTGCTTGCAGTGTTGGTTATATCATTAGATCAGTGTCAGTATTTATTAACTGCTTACTCGTTTGTTATACAGTATTGTTTATCTAAGAAAAATTGTGGGTTATCTTCTCTTAATACTTTAAAACAGTAATCCCTCCCTCTAACTGGTGGGTCTACCTCTGATCAGATTTACACTTAGCGTTTACCAAAAATGTCTTAGGCTAATGTATTAACATCATAAAATTCAACCACACATTATTATAGTACAATACTATTAACATGACACATAAATAATTTAGTTCATAGAATTTTAAAATCAGCTATTATCAATTCGAAATTATCAAATTTATTTATTTTTAATAAACATTTTTGTTCAATTTTAATACATTTCACTTTTGAAGAAACAAATGTTTTAAGCAACCTCTGAATTGTTCATTCTGATTTTACAAAAGTACAGTTTTGGTATATATAAAAAAATTATATTTTGTTTTTATTTGCTTATTAAGAAAACAGTTTTGTTATAATTACTTTATATACCAGCCTACACAAGTCGGGAGAAAAATCATGGCATACCTTTTTTTCAGTATCTTTTATATCGATTGTATCACTTTTTCATGCTTAAGTTATATTAAGGCAAGAGACGAGGCAGTTGTGATATTTCTCCCGGCCAAACGTGGACTGTATGAATGTAAGTTTCTATCATAATATATATTTATTTTTGCGTGTTTATTACTTTCCCCAGTGCCCTGGCTACACAGATGTATTGCGCGGCGCAACTTGCATCTCAACAACAAAACATGTATGTTTACAATACGCATCTTATTTATTTTTCTCTTTCATTCACTCATTAAAAAGATATAAATCTTTACTCCTTTCATCCTCTTATTTTTTTTTTAATTTAGAGTAAAGACAAAAAATTTCAGTTTTCTTTATGGACAAAACAGTCATGACTAAAGCTTATTTTACTTTTTTTTAATTTTGCTTAAGTTAAGTTTTATACTACACATTATGATCAATTATAAAAGTACAACAAACAATCAGCAGTTACGATAAAAATCATTTTATATAAACTTTTGCTTATACATTTTTTTTAGTTGAATTTTAGTTGAATCTTCTCGGCATTATAATTTTAAATGGTTTTGCATATCACAAGCATCTATATATATTAAAAAAAATTGTGCGACTGTATCATGATTGACATATTTTTTTATTATTGGTTCTAGAAAAACAACTGTTTTTGTAAAATTTAGCTTTTATGAATATAATTTTATCACCCATGTTACTGTCACCCAGTGACCAGAACAAACCTCTGACTTATGCATAACTACAATAAACTCCAAAATTTGCCTGTTTTGTCCAGAAAATATTTATTGCTTAGAAATTAAAACATTATATTATTATATTGATTATTTTATAATTTTAATTTTAAGCTTAGCTTTTTTAAGAGCAACCCACAGTGCTCTGGCGCTAAACTTATTGATTCGGCTTGAAAGTGACAAGTAATTTTAGAATGTTTTAGACATGTTTGGAAGTCGTTTTTTTATCATCAAAGTAACTATTGTTAATGTTTAATGGAAAATAATGTTTCTTTTTAATTAAAGTTATCTGGTATCTGTTTAGTGAGCCAGGGCATTGTGGCAGTCATTTGACTTTTCTTATTATTTTTTTTTTGTTTAGTTTTTCTTGTTTTGTTCATACTGCTGTTTCTCAAATTTAGTATCTATTCATTTTAGCATTTCAATAGTTTTTATCAAATACAATTTCAGTTTATTTTAGAACTATAGCTAACAGTCAATTAAAAACCAAGGTTGAAACTAGAATTCAGGTCTTACACAGAAGAACATTGAAGAATATGATTTCAATGTTGTATTCAACAGTCAATTTAATTTGAGTAATTGGATCCTAAAGTAAATAAAAATAATATGGTTTTTACTTTATTTTTATTTTCTAAGTTTTTTTTTAAGTAAATGTATTTAAAATTTGCTATAATAACTTTAAAAGTTTTGAGAAGTATAGAAGCATTTTCATAAACCATTTCATTGAAGGTTTTTAGTTATGTGAAAAATATATATATATACGTATATACCATACACACACACACACACACACACACACACACACACACACACACACACACACAAAATTCATATTTTATTTTCAATTAAATACTTTTCAATGTATTTTGAATTACTTATTTATATACACTTCCTCTTGTCTGGACATATTAATCAGTAACTGTGTCAAAATTATTAATGCCTAACTTGTATTGTTATTTAACTTGATAAGCTTACACAATTTATAAAATTTACTATAGGCCTCTGACTCTCATAGACTTCCCCTTAAGGGGACCAGGTCGTGAAAAAATTCAAGTAAATCGATTTTTAGTTTTTAGCATTAAAAAATTCTCCGTTTCTTCCTGTTTAAAATGACATATATTGTTATACCAAACATTAGTTTTCATACTTGTATGTTTATTTCATGTGAAGTTACCCAATGCGATCTCAGTGACCTCCTTCTAACCAACATTTCAGTATTTTATAATAATATTATTAGCTATAAAATGAGGATTCTGGAAGCAAATAAGAGTGTTCTGGAAAGAAGTAAGGAGAATAGATTAAAGAAAAGGCAAAGAAAAAAGGAAGAGAGATGACAGTAATGAAGGAGAAGTGTGTAGTGCAGGTGCATTTTGAATAACACATTACAGAACGATAAACGCGATTTTCCGTAACTTCATATTTTCATGTTAAGTATTCTTTTATTAGTACCTGTATTTAATTAGGTCTACGGTATGCTCTATATATTCATCTTTCAGCAGAAAACGTTTCATAAAAATATCTTGAATGGTTTTTGAAGTATGTGTACCTAACTGAGAAGCAACACTTCCATTTAATTAATATGGGACAGGCCTTTATGACCTGATGACCTTAACAAGGACCAGCAAGATTCATACCAAAATTGTGATCCCTCTGAACACTCCTGTTTATGTTTAATCATGGCTTATCTTCTTGTTACGTAGATTGTTTCCTTACTAATGAATTTACATTTATCTTAATTTTTTGTGTACAGTAATCTGTTTGTGATTAGTGAGTAGCTACCTGATAATATAATTTCTATGGATTTTTATATGTGATGCTTTAGCAATTTGGATACAGTGGCATAGCCAAGAGAGGATACTGTAGGAGATTTAACCCCTCCCCCTATTGGGTAGGTTATCAGTGGAGTCTTACATGTAAAACCTGTAGGCAGGCAGGCAATTACCAGCAGGCTGTGACTGGTGAATCTCTTACTACCGTCAACACATCCCCTTCTCCCCCATTTGTCAGCAGTCTTCTGCCTCTATGGATAAATCCTGGATAAACCTCACTATGGATAAATCTTTGTTACAATCCCACACCACATCCCACTGTCCATGAATATACAGATAACACCACACACTAAGCTTTGCTGAAAATTTCATGCCAAAAAGAAAAGAAAGAAGATATGTATTTAGTACAAAAAAATGTATTGGCTGCTTGGAAAATTGGCTGTCAGTATGTAATAAGCACTTCCTGTATGTGCACCAACCTGCACAACATATCAATCACTAGGGCTGAACATTCAATAGAAACTTTTCAGAATAAAAATCAGGAACATTGTTGCTGCTTCTTGGTACAGCATAAACAACAGTCTCCGTGTGTGTGTGTGTGTGTGTGTGTGTGTGTGTGTGTGTGTGTGTGTGTGTGTGTGTGTGTGTGTGTGTGTGTGTGTGTGTGTGTGTGTGTGTGTGTGTGTGTGTGTGTGTGTGTGTGTGTGTGTGTGTGTGTGTGTGTGTGTGTGTGTGTGTGTGTGTGTGTGTGTGTGTGTGTGTGTGTGTGTGTGTGTGTGTGTGTGTGTGTGTGTGTGTGTGTGTGTGGAATGAGACAACTAATTAGAGTGGAGTTTGTGCGGCGGCAAAATCCAGAAATGAAGAAAGATTACTTAAGCGTGTGAATGTTGAGGCATTAGGGCAACACAAACTTAGTAAGAAGCTTCAAAGCCTTTTGAGTTAGTATAAAGTGTCTATGCAAAGGCAGGTATAGTGTTGGTATTGGTGTACAAGAAATAGGGCTTATCAATGTTAGAACAATCAGGAGGCGTCAATGAGTGCTTGGACTTGATATTCTTTAGAAATAGAAATAAGTTACTTTTTAGTCTAAGACAAGGTGGTAAATGTATTATTAAACAAAATTTAAAAACTATTCTTCAAACTATTACTTGTAATGAATGGTTGTCACCATTTTTTTCTTTGGCTTCTTTTCACTACTTTCGCATGTGGCTGCTCTTGGCCTGCTCTTCAAGTACACGACACTCCTACTGCCCAACTGTTACTGGTCCTGTATTTTACTGCTCCCCCCATAATCATCACATTAGAACTAACTAATAGTCAGATTCTCCTGTAAAGATGTTTAACCAATCCTCTGTGAACAAGATAACATTGTATTTCAAAATAGTGGACCTCCAACCGAACTTACGGAACTAATGTATGTTGTCCACTACATGTCATGAACAGGACCATTAGTTGGCCACTCATGTGGACTTGGGGAAAATTCTGTATTAAAAATTCTGTTAAGTTATGGTATGCCGTTTGTGTTAATACACGCTTTTAAAAAAGGGTTTGTTAAGAATTTGTCAAAAAAAAGTAAATCAACCATAACGACAATCTTATGGGATGTTGCTGGCTTTTGAATTCAGCAACAATTTGTATTTTTAAAAAACTGAAAATTTCCAGCTTAACTAAAAAACTAATTTTTATGTACGCAAGTCAACAAAATCATTGCTTCAAAAACAATTGTCAAAAAAAATGACATGGAAATAGACAACATTAAAATTTTATAAGACACTGATCCAGACTTTAAGACATGGCAGTAAAGAACATTAAAGAAGTGTCAAAGCACGTAAGATAAGGTTTTTATAAGCGGAGTTAAAGGACACAATCAAGAAATATTATAAGAAAAGAACATTGAATATTCAATATACATACATTAAGTGTGAGGTTAAAAAAGGTTGTTTTCTTTTTCAACCTCTATCAAGCCACTGGATGAGACTACCTGTGATACCAAGACATGCAGCACGTGTGGAGTAGATACCACCAGGTAAACTTCTTGTGGTCAGTTATTGTGCCATTATCTTCCAAAGTAGCCAATGTGTGAATATGCTGAAAACAATCAATACACCTGCCAAGTGTGAACTGCATGCCATAATTTGCTTTGTTCTTGCTGACAGCCACACCATGGCTGAAATTCATCATTGGATGAGTAATTTTAGCAACAATTTTATATGAGTGATGGTTGTATGCAAGAATGGTGCAGAAAGTTGGTTCTAAAAGAAAGATAAACTCATGTCCTTGATGAGAGTTCTAAGGGAGGTAGTCTGTAGCAACAGAAAACATTAATCAAGTGGTTCACAAAAGATGCAGACTTACAGTTACTGAGCTTTCTGTCAATTTCCCACAAATTTCAACATTGTCTCTTTATGACATTGAAACCATAAATCTAGACTACAGCGAAATTTGGATACCAAAAGTGGATACTGAAAGCATTCGCTAACAACCATAAGTTTCAGAGAACTGGCATGGCCTTGGATTTTTTTGCAATACTATCACAAGGCAGGGTAGAATTTTCTGGACAAGATTGTAGTGGGAGATGAGAGACAGGTGCAATACCAAAATGAACATGTCACACAGTTTTTGCAAGATTAACAGGTTCTCTACTTGTGGTTTTTGATGATTCTGTCCTCCTATGCCAAAAGGTTTTTCTGTTATACACAATATAATGTTGATTTTTGGTCATAATGATCAATGGAGCAGAGAGCATGTTAAAATGGGATCAGATTTGTTTTGTCTTCTCAATTATTAATAAAACTGTAACTTTGTTTCACCAATATATACTTACAACATTATGCAATTAACAAAGTTCAGTTTTCATTTCGTTTTGTTGTCTGTGATTTATAACATCATAGAAGACAGAATATATCAATGTTTTAATACACAAAAATGATATTTTAGTTTGAATATGCCCTAACAACTTATTAAACATGCTCTATCAAGTTTAGAGCAATTGACTCTTATGTAGTCAATTTTTTTTACATAATTCATGAAGATCTGTTAAAAAAATAAATACATGTTTACTGGATGAATTAAAATTCAGACAAGAGAAGTGATAGTACAGATTTTTTTTAATTTTTCATTATCACTGTTTAAGTGTATAGTTAATAATATAGATACTTTCAAAAATAATTTTATTAAAATAGAATGTATGATTTGAAACTGGTTGTTCTTAATTTGTTAAACAATTGTTTTTAGGTTTGAGAAACTTGATATCACACCAAAAAGTGCACAGAAAATAAAACCAGTTTTGGAAAGATGGATGAAAGAAGCTGAGGAAAGGTTAGTCACTGTCAGGACTAATTTAGCTAACTGTTAATTTTTTATGTATTTATTTCTCAAATATTCATTTTATTTAGAGTGTGTAACTTACAGTCTAAATGTTACAAACAATTACTCTTACAACACTTGCCTTGTGGACATTTTTGGAAGTCCCTTACATGAGGTAATAGGAAAACCCTGTTTAAATTTCAAGTGAAATAAAAACTTACCATGGATTACAGTACTCAGTTTTATAGTTGTAGAAATAGTGCAAAGATTTCTGTGCTATTTAGAGTAAAATAATTATTTACCATATGGTTAATGGAGTAGGTGGGAAAAGAGGCAAGATTGTAAGATGTAGATTTCAAAAGTAAGGCTGGTGGCTGTCTAAATAAAAAGCAGATTTAAATTTTTACTATAGGCAAAATATGTATGGTATTCATTTCTGAATCTTGGCACTAGATATTTTATGCATTGTTTATTGAAATTCATTGCACGCTTGACTTTAACACTTTCCAGCACTGTCACTTTCAAAACTTTGTTATTATCAAACCTTTCTTTCAATAGCTGATTACTGTTTTAGATAATGAAAAAATTGTTGTAGTGACCATGCATAAAATCTGAGTAACAAAGAGAACTCTGGGATTGTGGAATATGTTGATAATATTGTCTCAACAGTACAGACTGAAGCAGTGGGGAAAGCTCTCTAGATTTAAGTTAAAGGAGAGCAACTGTGAGTTTGCAAGTCAACGAATAGAAGACAAACATCTTGATGGTTCAGAAGAAGATAAGATCATCCCACCAGCTTTGTATATGGAAAGTACCAAGTTAAGAGTATCATGTTTTAAATATTTAAGCTCCATTGTGAATGACATGGCAAATAAAGCCATTTGAGAAAAAGACGTTCTGAAGAGGTTTTTAGCTAGTAGCAGATCACACTTTTCGCTAAAAAAGATTTTGAGCTGTATATTGAGAGGGAAAATGAATCTGCAAGCTTATAAAAAATTAATCCGCCCTACACTTAGTTACATATTCCAGCTCTAAAGACAAAAAGTTGAAAAGAACTTGACAGGTTTAAAGTGAAAATCCTAAACAAAATTATTGTTCCAATTGAGGAAGGCAATGAAAATTCATGTCAAAGAATTAAATTAGAATATATATATATTATAACACAACAACTTTTCAATTGTATACAAATTTATTTGTGTTTGAGGAGCCCCACGTTCTTGGGACGCCAAAATGTATAACAAATGTAAATTAATTTGTGCTGTGCCAACATGTATCTAACATTACTGTTAATATTGTAACGTACCGCTTATGTGAGGTGTGCACTTGCGAAAGTGTTATTATATGCCTCACGCAGTATGCGTCACTTTTGAATTATACTAACTGACGTTTTAAACGGTATAAATAAAGGATTTCGTTTATCTTGTTTTACTCGATCTAAAAGAAATCGAGAGTGTGTGATTTGGGGTCGAGGAGGTAATTTGTTCAGCCTTATGCAGAAGAGAGAGTAAGTATCAAATTTGCCCCTCTGTTGTGACGATTTTTTCTGTATGTTGTGCTGAAATTTTCATTAACTACCCACTACAATAAATTATAACACGTTATAATTCAATATTAATTTTCAATAATATTGCTTTATTGATTATTGACTTTTGTCTCCAGCCACCAAAGTATAGGTATTACAATTATTCTTTTTAAAAAGAAAACATCCTCTCGCCTTTACCGAGTAAACATAGATCTGTCTAAAGAACAAAACATATATGTTGTTATTTAACCAATATTACGCTATAATAAAATACATCAGTTATTACATAATTCTTATTAATTCCCCAGGGTTCAGGGTGAATTCTTTGTGTTATGAGATTGTCAGAAATGGCTAAATGCTACGCTTTACAAATATAAGAAATTGATAAATAATTTGGTTTAATTTTCAGATATTACGTAGTTTCCGGAACTGCCGTAAGAGAGCAGCATGTATTTGTTTACTTTTGAAATAAACATATGATACAATTAATATTTTTTTTTTTTTGTTCTATTTCACTATTAAAAACCGAGTTTTCTTCTGGATTTATTACGAAAAATGTTTATATTACCTCGCTCCGTGTTGTCCTTACTGGGTTGAAGTTTTATTCTGTGATGAGGTACGTCTTGCGTTATTATTTCCTCTTCATTTCGAGTATTTTTTTATTTTTTACTAGAAGTAGGCCGAACTATATTGGATCCTCAGAATGTTTTCATCCACTGGTTTTTAAGGTATATCACCATTTAATTAGGATTCCTCTGGTATAATTAGTTAGTATTCACTTTGCTTATTACTCTTGCGTGAATTTCGCCTCCTCCAACGTCCAAAAAAGGTTATTTTTTTATAATTTTTGTCGCATCGGTTCTTTAACAACTCTCGTTCAGTTTAAAATTTTATTCTTATTAACAATACTTGTTATTTTCCATCACTCTTAGTAACACATAGTATTTTTATTATGTAGGCAGTTTGTGATTATTATAAATTTATATTTTTATTTATGGAAAAATAATTCCCTTCCATTCCGGTTTATTTACTAATTTAATTCCCATAATATGTTTTGGTTAATTTTTTTATGACCTTGTATATAAATATTTTATCATTTTATTATCAGTAAATAAATTTATATATTATTTATTTAATCTCGAATAGTGTTCATACCCGGTACTACTTCCTGTTGTCACTTCCTTCATAGGATTATTTTAATTTTATATTATCTTTGGTAGTTAAAATTTTTATGTCCTTTAAAATTAAACCCTGGGTTTTCTTACAATCTAACATAATTATTTGAAACAATATAATATTAACTGGGGTATAACAAATTGTGGTTCATACAATATAAATTACAATAAATAAATAAAATCACAAAAATCGATTAGTATTATTACATACTACTTCCATAGTTTTATCCTATCCAAAACATACAGCACAGTTTAGTAATACATTAATTTCACTTTGGTTTTTCACCTCAATGGGTACACTATCACTCACTTCGCACTATATACCACTCGAATTGTTTATTATGTGGAGTGATATAATTAAATTTTGAGCGAGCTTTAGTTCTACCCATTTCTGACTTTTATTCTCATGACTTACTTTATTGGGACCGGGTTATGTACCGTTACATAAAGCCCCCCCACTAGAACAAATTTATTTTAGTTCAACTCGTTGATAGAAATAAATTGTTAATTGGTTCAAGTCTCCTAATGGTCTTGACTTTGTTTTCATAATAATGTTTCATTGCTGACTGATTATAAACTCTGGTAATTCAGACTTGTGGTAATTGTCGTTTTCTTACTTAACTCTCTCTCTCTTGGAGGCAAATTCATCAATTATTTCTCGGGGTTAGTGGTACTTCCACATTTTATTTGATAAGGACTGGTCACACTAATTATATTAAAATTGTTTCAACACTCATTTCTATTTACTTTTATATACTCGCTTTATCAATTAAGCTTCTGTCTGCTATCTTCCTTCTATTTTCTTCATTTATACATCTGGAATCTAATATCACTCTTTTCAGCTATTTTATAATTATTATCCCTTAAATATTCAATTTCCCTAACATTTTCCCTATCTTGTGCGGTGGTTCCAGTCGGGTGGCCACTCTGGGTCCATACACCGCTGTCCATCCTTACACCTTCTGAGACCAGGGGAACATCATCCCTGCTCATAAAAATTATTGCCGGAACATTTCTACGGTCAATACATAAAAATAAAAACTTATAAGTAGTAGTCAATTAGCGACTAGTACCAAACACTTTTGGGATTCTTCATACTGTAGCTGTTTGTATTTATTTATATATTTCTTCTTCTCCTTGATTCCTTCTTTTTTATCATTAATTAATAGCATATAACATCATTGACAGGCCTTATGTTAAAATTCTTCTGACTTTACTTCTTGTGACATATTTCTCCGTATCATTTCTTCTTATAAAATCTTCAATTCCGAGAAATTCTAATTATAGTATTAATTATCCTCCTTCAGTTTCATTGTAGTCATTAAATTATTCGTTATTCTCCTTATCTGAGCACATTACCATCAATTGTTTATTTATTTATTCTTCTTTTGTTACCATCAAAATATTATTTTTCCTATTAGTCCATTTTAAATCAGTTCTTTATAAATATTATTTAATCATCTGTTCTCTTTTAGTCTCTTCACTTTAAATTATATGGTTTTGAAATACCTTGAGTAAGTTGTCCTTACATGCTTTTTATTAATTCTAATGGTTGCAAAATATCTTAAGTAAGTTGTACTTACACACTTTTTGAATTTTGGGGTTTTAGTCTCTTCATTTTAAATTATTGTTCGAAATAAGTTGAGTAAGTTGTCCTTACATGCTTTTAGAATTTTGGGGTTTTAGTCTCTTCATTTTAAATGATATTGTTTCGAAATGACTTGAGTAAGTTGTCCTTACATGCTTTTTGAATTTTGGGGTTTTTATTCTCTTCACTTTAAATTATGTTGTTCGAAATAAGTTGAGTAAGTTGTCCTTACGTGCTTTTATTAATTCTAATGGTTGCAAAATATCTTAAGTAAGTTGTACTTACACACTTTTTATTAATTCTAATGGTTTTTATTCTCTTCACTTTAAATTATGTTGTTCGAAATAAGTTGAGTAAGTTGTCCTTACGTGCTTTTTGAATTTTGGGGTTTTTATATTTACACTGGGTTGCTTGGTCCTGTATTCATAAAATCCGTCCCTTTTTTCTGGTTTGTTTGGAGTCTGTTTAACCGTGGTCCATTATTTCAGGTACTCCATGCTCTCGGATTGCTGGGGTGTTCGTAATTAATTCTCTCCTTGATAATCTTCTTACCATCCGGCTCTCCCACTTTGCTGCTATAAAACTTTCACTTAAGTACCCGTCTTCCGTTATAATTCGTTCCTTTTTAACTAACAAGTATTGTACCTCCTCTATCATAACATAGTTGCTCATTTTTAATCTCATTTCATTCCCTTTTACCTCTGGATTATTTGCCCAATATTAGCATGTTGTCTTCCATCTTGATAATCTGACTAATATCTTCTGATGCACTTCAATCATCGACACATTTAACTGGGATGTAAACTTAATTAACTCCCTTTGTTCGTTAATTGGAAGGTTGAGTACATTAATTAATCCACCTGTAATCATCTCCCATTCTTCCTTGGTATTTATTATTTTCTTTCTACTTGTTTTTATTATTTCCTTGGTCTTCTTTTCCACGGTTTGAATATCCTTGTTGTTGTGGCTATTTTTATTTTCAGATGGCATTACACCTTGGTATTCTGTAATTTCTATTTCCTTCCTCC
Source organism: Magicicada septendecula (assembly GCA_034769895.1). Taxonomy (NCBI): domain Eukaryota; kingdom Metazoa; phylum Arthropoda; class Insecta; order Hemiptera; family Cicadidae; genus Magicicada; species Magicicada septendecula. The sequence goes on along the minus strand of CM068374.1, from coordinate 405,665,646 downwards.
TCTCTTCTGTATTCGTACTTACTTTAATACCTTCTGAAGTGCTGTCCAATGTTTCATCCAAATTATTGGAACTATGGTCCATTTGTTTATTTGTCTCCTCTTTGTATGTATCTGCCTTTTGGATACACGTATTAACATTTTCAAACTTCTCTCCGAAAGTTTTCCATATCTCCTTATTGATATTCTCCATTTTACACTCAAATTGTTTTAAATTCTTATTATTCTCTTCAAATTTTGCATTCATCTCTTCTCTTTGTCCTTCAACCGCTTCTTTCAGTTCATGGTATTGTTCATTCATGGTTTGTTTTAAGTTTTCCTCCTGTTTTCTAAAATTTTCATTATTTTCCTCATTGGTTTGTTTCAAGGCTTCCTCCTGTTTTTTAAAATTTTCCTTATTTTCCTCATTGGTTTGTTTCAAGGCTTCCTCCTGTTTTCTAAAATTTTCATCTATTTTGTTATTGGTTTGCTTTGAAGTTTCCTCCTGTTTTCTAAAATTTTCGTCTATTTTGTCATTGGTTCGCTTATTATCTTCCTTCTGTTCCTTAAATTTTTCGTCTATTTTATCATTGGTTTGTCTATTGCTTTCCATAATAATTCTCAACATCTCCTGCATGCTCATGTCTTCTTTTTGGGTGGATTTATCTGGTTGGTCCCCTTGGGCATCCTCTTCAACTATTTCCTTGTCCGTATCCATAACTACTTCGGTTTCTTCTGTATCACTTGTCTGTTGGTCCATTTCACTGTCCATGACTAACTCTATTTCTTGTTCCTGTCCACCTTCTTTAATCTCCTTTTCTTCTGCCCTCTTCTTCGATTCTCCTCGGGTATTAGGCATTTCTTGTTTTCTCATAACAGCCAACGATAATTACATTTTTTTATATATATTTTTATTAAATATCAAAATTCTTTTCTAATTACCGCCCTTTTACGTTGAGCGCCAAATTTGTAACGTACCGCTGTTTCCGTGATGTGTTGTATAGTTAAATCCTGCACCACGTTGTACGCGTCAATTCTGTAACGTACTACTTTTTCACGAGGCGTTATTTAGCGAAACGTCAGTCTGAGTCAAGCCCCAAATGTTGGGTTCGCCAATTCTGTAACGTACCGCTTATGTGAGGTGTGCACTTGCGAAAGTGTTATTATATGCCTCACGCAGTATGCGTCACTTTTGAATTATACTAACTGACGTTTTAAACGGTATAAATAAAGGATTTCGTTTATCTTGTTTTACTCGATCTAAAAGAAATCGAGAGTGTGTGATTTGGGGTCGAGGAGGTAATTTGTTCAGCCTTATGCAGAAGAGAGAGTAAGTATCAAATTTGCCCCTCTGTTGTGACGATTTTTTCTGTATGTTGTGCTGAAATTTTCATTAACTACCCACTACAATAAATTATAACACGTTATAATTCAATATTAATTTTCAATAATATTGCTTTATTGATTATTGACTTTTGTCTCCAGCCACCAAAGTATAGGTATCACAATTATTCTTTTTAAAAAGAAAACATCCTCTCGCCTTTACCGAGTAAACATAGATCTGTCTAAAGAACAAAACATATATGTTGTTATTTAACCAATATTACGCTATAATAAAATACATCAGTTATTACATAATTCTTATTAATTCCCCAGGGTTCAGGGTGAATTCTTTGTGTTATGAGATTGTCAGAAATGGCTAAATGCTACGCTTTACAAATATAAGAAATTGATAAATAATTTGGTTTAATTTTCAGATATTACGTAGTTTCCGGAACTGCCGTAAGAGAGCAGCATGTATTTGTTTACTTTTGAAATAAACATATGATACAATTAATATTTTTTTTTTTTTGTTCTATTTCACTATTAAAAACCGAGTTTTCTTCTGGATTTATTACGAAAAATGTTTATATTACCTCGCTCCGTGTTGTCCTTACTGGGTTGAAGTTTTATTCTGTGATGAGGTACGTCTTGCGTTATTATTTCCTCTTCATTTCGAGTATTTTTTTATTTTTTACTAGAAGTAGGCCGAACTATATTGGATCCTCAGAATGTTTTCATCCACTGGTTTTTAAGGTATATCACCATTTAATTAGGATTCCTCTGGTATAATTAGTTAGTATTCACTTTGCTTATTACTCTTGCGTGAATTTCGCCTCCTCCAACGTCCAAAAAAGGTTATTTTTTTATAATTTTTGTCGCATCGGTTCTTTAACAACTCTCATTCAGTTTAAAATTTTATTCTTATTAACAATACTTGTTATTTTCCATCACTCTTAGTAACACATAGTATTTTTATTATGTAGGCAGTTTGTGATTATTATAAATTTATATTTTTATTTATGGAAAAATAATTCCCTTCCATTCCGGTTTATTTACTAATTTAATTCCCATAATATGTTTTGGTTAATTTTTTTATGACCTTGTATATAAATATTTTATCATTTTATTATCAGTAAATAAATTTATATATTATTTATTTAATCTCGAATAGTGTTCATACCCGTTACTACTTCCTGTTGTCACTTCCTTCATAGGATTATTTTAATTTTATATTATCTTTGGTAGTTAAAATTTTTATGTCCTTTAAAATTAAACCCTGGGTTTTCTTACAATCTAACATAATTATTTGAAACAATATAATATTAACTGGGGTATAACAAATTGTGGTTCATACAATATAAATTACAATAAATAAATAAAATCACAAAAATCGATTAGTATTATTACATACTACTTCCATAGTTTTATCCTATCCAAAACATACAGCACAGTTTAGTAATACATTAATTTCACTTTGGTTTTTCACCTCAATGGGTACACTATCACTCACTTCGCACTATATACCACTCGAATTGTTTATTATGTGGAGTGATATAATTAAATTTTGAGCGAGCTTTAGTTCTACCCATTTCTGACTTTTATTCTCATGACTCCGGGTTATGTACCGTTACAATATGTACCAATTACTGGGGTTTGGGTGTAATTCTAATAAGAGTAGTGATTTATTGAATTTTAAAAAGTTTATTTATTATTCCTGATTAAGTTTATTTTTAACAAGTTTGTTTCAATTTATTAAAAAAAAAAACAAAAGCGTTTTTAAAAATCTCATTTGCTTTGCTATAAACCTTCATTATTGTTTGCTTAACGTTTAATTGTTGCAGTACATTTATCATAAATAAATCTTATAACCTACAGTAACAAAATTATATTCTACGTCTTTATTTGTTATCTTAAAATTTTGACTGCTCAGTCTGATTTGTGTGCTTTACTGCAGCTTTGTTTTATTTTCTTTAAATTATTTCTTTAATCAAAGAAAATATTTATTAAATTTAAATTTGATTCTCTGAATCTCTATATCTACATTTTTCATCTTTTATTTATTTTTCTAAATTTCAAATGTATTTTAATTGTCTTTAGTCTTTCACACAAAATTTATAAATTTATTATTTGTCACCTTCCGTAGCTCATACCCATGTCCTCCGTTGATCCGTAGGTTCTCTTCTGATAGAGTTCTCTATCCGTTCCTCGGTTCCACTCGTCGTCCTCCAGTTACTCATTCCTTATGGTCATCTCTCGCTGCTGTAGTGTAGAGTGATATGTTGCTCTGCACTTGCTGCTGTTGTGCTAGTAGACACCTCTATTGTTCTGCATAGTGTTCCTCTGCCTGATGTGACCTTGTTGCTTGTCTTGAGTGACAAACGTTTGTGGGTGTAGACATTGTAGAGTACGTTCTGTAATTGTATTAGTAACCAAACCAAGAGTTACTGTTTGATACTTAGATGAACATATCGTCCATCCAACTTTACAGTTCAATTAACAAAATTTAAAAATCGCGTCGATACTGGACATAGCGTCCTGCCACTTCTGAAGACTGATTGAGAGTAATTTGGCTTCATTCGTGCCCTTATTTATATTCGAGCATCTTACTGCACCTGCTGGAACAGAATTCAGCATGTCAGGAATTGCTCAGTCGCGTCAATTCCCCCACTATCGTCCAATTTCATATTTTCGCACTTTTCTGCCAATTGCAATGTCTAATGTGGATTACAAGGTGCTCTGATGGTGTCTGATTTAATTACACATGTTCAGTGTAATTACCATCATTATCGCATAATTTGTGTAATTACTATGCTCTTAAAATCGCACTGAATTCACACTGCACGTCCTATTCATGCCGTTTTTGCACTGCACATGTGTATTATTTTTATACATTTTTAGAATATTTGCAATTTTTCTATCATTTATGGTTTTCTTATAATTAAATAAAAACTATAATTTAACATCTATTTGAGGTGAGATTGCAAACTTTCAGGCTTGAACTGGCCTCACGCACACACATTATTTACTACTGTACACTCTCTCAGCGACATTTGCATGATCATGCCTGTTGATTCCTGCGTATAAACTCAGCTTTCAATCTCACACCTGCTTATTTATTATATATTTCTAAATTTAATCTAAATATTTATTTTATCTAATAAATGCACATTACAGCATATGCTTGTATTGTCACAATATATATATATAATATATATATACATATTGTAGCATGACAGATAATCCACATAAATAAATTACTCAATGATCATTAATAAAGCTCTAATATATGGAATATCCAGATGAGAATCAATTAAAAGGCACTATTAATTAATATACTCACAAGAAAAGTAAAAATAAAGAAAAAATCTGCAAATAATCTATATACTACAAATTTAAAAACCCAGAAAACTAAAAATGTGAATAACAAAATTACCCAGGTAAGATAGAAGCAGGCAATTAAGATACCCCGACAAAGAAACCAGACCAGAAGAAACAAAAGCATACACAGCGGAATGGTACTGAAGAAAGAAGAAAGAAGACATATAAAATGAACAAAAATACTGAAGAAAGAAGAAAGAAGAGATATAAAATGAACAAAAATACTGAAGAAAGAAGAAAGAAGAGATATAAAATGAACAAAAATACTGAAGAAAGAAGAAAGAAGAAATATAGAATGACTAAAAATACTGAAGAATAAGAAACCTGAGAAGATCCACTAGAAAAAAGGAAGTGAGACGACCCATACCAAATAGAAACCCCATAGGGAGAGAACCCAAAAACCCCAAAAATAAATGAATGTCCAAAGAGAAAGTATAACACCCCAAAAAACCATATCACAATGTAAAACTGACAAAAACCAAAAGTGTTAATAGTATTAAGTAACAGTGCACCCAAAAAAGTTATTGTTTAATTTGTATGAACAAATCTTCACAGTCCCCCCATGGTTGAATATTTCATGTTGTAAAGCTAGAAAAGGACTAGTAATAATATTAATAAATAACCATGGACAAGTGTAAGTTATTGAATTATAACCGATAAACTTTGAAAAGGTGCATGAGGTGCCGTACAAATGAATAAACTTTAAGTGTTTTTGAACAGTATCTTATTTGATATGAAGTAATAATATTGCTAATGAAATGCTACTGAATCTATAAGAACATTCCATAGAATGAGATAATAAACAGATAGCTAGTGTTATACTTAGAGATGGGGAATAAATCCTTAAAATTGGGAAATACAGAGTAGACTGTCAATAATTAGTTTTAAGAAAGTGTTAACCATTATATTATATCCAATAACCACATTTTACACCAAGTGAACTATTCCACCATACCTACACCAGTGACACTCAAATATATCCAGGACAATCATATACAATTGCTGAGACCATTTACACGGAGAAAAGACATCTTTATTTAAATAAAACTTTAGTCCAAGTTATACGTTCACTACGCATGCGCCAGTCGGCCATTTTGGGAATCGTCTTCATCTTACGTCAGCTGTAGCGAACGACTTTCTGATGCTGCTTTTGGTTTGAATAAATCTCATATGTAAACTTTTATTAATTTTAATTATAACATTGTATTGTTTAATATTAAGGCATTTTATAATTGTAAGTGTTATACTTTCCTGCCCATAACCTTCTCTGGCTATATCTTAAATAACCGTTTAAAGAACCATATTTTTATAATACTAATGTAAACTTTTTATATCGACCGACCCTGAGTGAGTCGATACTACTCTGTAACATCGATTCTTATCAAACAAAATAACTATTTTATTAATAAACGTGCTGTTTTGTAATTTGGATTTGGTTTTTCTTTAAAAAAGCTTAACAAATAAATTATTCAAGCATACCAACTAACCGAAAGGCGGTATATACGAAACAACGAACGCTCCAAGAAGAAGAAAAAGGGAGCCGTCTTTCGACTAGATTTGGAGTTAACCAGATTGTCCTTTAACAATTTTACTGAAAGTGACACTATTACAAGAATAAACATAATACCACTTCATTTCTAATTACAAACAATAAACACGATTAGTTCCTAAATATTAGGATTAACATTTTCATAAAAAAGATTTTTTTTTCAGAAATTTTTTTTTGTGAAATAAAAATAATTTTTTTATTTCAAATTGTGACAACATTATTACAGATCTTAATATTTTGGGTTTATTACAAAATTGGCGTCCAACTAAAGGGCTGTAATTAGGGATTGAAAGGCTGTAATTACTTGCCCAATTTCTAATTCAGCTTGGCAGCGGTTATCCAGCCAGGGAACCAGGAAAGATGCAGCGTCGTGCCACATCAAAGAAGAGAGCGGCGGAGGCCGAAAAAGAACTCAATATGGAAGATAAGGAGGCAACCCCAGTGGAGGACGTAGAAACGTTATTAACACGGGTGGAACATAAACAACCAGCACCACCAGAGGAACAACCCGAAATACCCACTCAAACAGGGAACATCCACATCCAAGACAAGGAAATAGAAAGATCTAAGACTACTGAAGAAAGTAAAATGGACAAATTGATGGAAATGTTCCAACAAATGAATCAAGATTTAAATAAGAAACTGGATTCCACCAAGGAAGACAATAATAAAAGGTTAGAAGATTTGAAAAAGGACATGGAAGAAAACAGCAAGAAGATGGAGGAAAACTTGAATAAGAAAATGGGTTCCACCGAGGAAAACTTGCAAAAGAAAATGGATTCCACCACAGAAGAAAATAGTAAGGAAAGGAAAGAAGACCAACAGTCCTTGAAGGAAAATTTGAATGAAATAAATAAAAACATAGAATCCATGAAGGAAGAATTAAGGAAGGACATTGAAGAAAACGGTAAGAAGATGGAAGAAGAAATGGGGAAAAGGTTAGAAGAATTGAAGGAGGACAACCAATCCACAAAGGAAGAATTGGGCCGGAAGATCAAAAAGACCAATAAGAAAATTGATGAAACTAGGAAGAAGATAGAAAACGACAACCAACGATTGAAGGAAGAGTCGAGGGAAAATAGCAAGAAGATGGAAGATAAAATGAAGGAGAATAACAAGAAAATGGAAGAGACGATGGGGGAAAGATTGGAAGAATTAAGAGAAGATAACCAACTATTACGAGAAGAATTACGGGAAGTTAACCAAGAGAATTTAGACAAGTTAGACGAACGAATGGAACTATTAAGAAAGGAAATGAACAAAGAACTCAAAGATAATAAGAAATTTATGACCAAAAGGCTGGAAGACGAAACCATAACTATAAATCAACAGATAAGAGAAGTTGATGAAAGATGTCGGCTGACGGAAGTGGAGGTACAAGAGTTCAAGGAAGTGGTAAACACCAAGGTCACAAGTCTTGAAGAATCTAGTCGCAAGAAGGCAGAAGAAAACCGAAAGGAAAGCCAGGAAGAACTCAGTAAAGTACGAACTCGAATTACGGAAAGATGTGACAGAATGGAGGAAGCGATGACTAACATCACTGGTCAAGTGAGGCAGAACCAGGAGGACATGGAAGCAATTCGGAACCGACCAACCAGCTTCACTAATATCCCCATCAACAAGAACAGAGAATGGCTTAACTTCCGCCAATATAAAAGGAAGCCGATGGAGTTCTTGGCCCGTATTGAGGAATATATGGCCAAACATAGAAATAATCGATGGTCCAATAGTCGAGAACTATTGGACGAATCATTCCGGGATATAACGGACAATTGGTGGATGGCGAACAGGAGCGAGATAAATGATTATCAGCAGTTTAAAAGTTTGTTCAAGTCCAAGTATTGGTCAGAGACCACCCAGAATTTAATTAGGGACAACATCTGCCATGGCCGATACAAAACCCAGTTTGGCAATACCATGACTGCATACTTCCTTGGGAAGGTGTGCCTGGCCAAGCACCTGGAACCAGCCATACCAGAGGAATGCCTGGTGAATAAGCTTTCCTATCATTATGACGAAGAGGTCATAAGAGCTCGAAGAGGTAGCCAGATAAAGACCATACAGGCGATGACGGAGCTATTAGAAAATTATGAGAACGAAGAATATTACAGGCAGAGTAGAAGAAGAAATGAGCGGCCAGAAGTTCGAAATAATCTGTCATCGAACAATAATAATCAACAGATCAACAGTGGGTACCAAGGAAACAGGTATAATCCAAATTACCATAATCAGCACCCCACGAACGGTAACAATAACCACGGTAATACAAACTCGAACATTAACCGAAATAATAACGGATTCTCTGGTAATCGAAATAATTATTACCCGAATAATAATGTAAATAGCCAGAGAAACCCCAACCATACCAATAACACCGAGCGGTTTTACAATAACAATAGGGGTTACCCTAATAATAACAATAACAACAACAACAGGTTCTCCCGACCCCGGGTAAATTTTATACATGCAGAAGGAAACAGCCATCGCAGGTATAACCATCAACGGTGGAGCAGCATTCACGAGTACGAAGATCAACGCAGAAGCCGAGAGCGGGACAACTCCAGTTATAATCCGCCAAGGCGAAGTACCAGCCTAGATGACCCGGAGCGACATACAAATAGGGAACAAACATACGAACAGAGAACTGAAAGGCTGGAACCCACTCAAGGTTTCCCCACGGATGCCTCTGTTGGTCCAATTAATAACCAGGATGAGGATGTACAAATTTGACAAAGCTAAATTCTACAACAAGGTGGCAGAAGACCAGGTAAAACGGCAAAATAAGTATCAAAAGGCTAGTGGTAAATTAATAATATATGAAAAGGGAGAAAAAATTTTGTTAAAAAATCGTGAACTACCCAGCACACTGGAAGGAATAACGAAGAAGTTATTGCTGTTATACACCGGACCATATGTCATATCCAATGTGAAAAATAATAATACTTATGAAATAAAGGAAATAGATTCAAAAAGGATAAAGGGTGTATATAAACAGGCTTCCATGAAAAAATATTATGAGTAATTGAATGTATAGTAGATTGAATTTTGTGTGCATAAAGAAAAAGAATTTATTTAATTGAATAAATTCAAAAAGAAAGTAAGAACAACTTACTACCTAATTTATGAAACGAATTTTGGATTAGTGAAAAAGAAAAAGAATTTGGAATAAAAATTTAAAAAATTCTAAAACTAAGTAAGCACAACTTACTACCGAATATTTAGGAAACAATTTATGAATGAAATAAAAAGAAAGGAATTTATTTAATGAATAAATTCAAAAAACAAGTAAGAACTACTTACTACCTAATTTTTGAAACTACTATTGAATTAATAAACAAGAACAATGAAATTCAAAAATGAAGTAAGGACTACTTACTACCAAATATTTATGAAAAAACTTTATGGAAAATAAAAAGAAGAAAATGAATTTAGAATAAATATGTAACTTCTAAAAACAAGTAAGAACTACCTACTACCTTATATTTGAACAACTTTTGGATTAATAAAGAAGAAAAAGAATTTGGATAATATATTACGAAAATTTAAAACAGAAGTAAGTACTACTTACTACCCAAATATTTATGGAACTATTTGTGAAAAAACTAAAAGAAAAAGAATTTAGTAAAACACAAATAAGTTTAAAAAAAACCATGTAAGTACAACTTACTACCAAACATCAATGAAACTCAAATCATGGAATATAAAAGAAAGGAAAAGAATTTTGAAGAATAACCACAACATTCAAAAGGAAGAGGAAGTTCACATTACCAACAATTATATATGGGACCAATTCTGAAAAACTTTCGAGAATAAAGAAATGGCAGTACAAACCACTGATACAATTAAAATGAATAAACTTATTGTGAAGTAAAATTAATGAGACTTTTAAGCAAAATAAGCAGAGATAATAACCACATGGAATTAATAATTAAAGAGTGCATGTGGATAAAAAGCAAGAGCAGAATAAAATTTTGAAAAAGAAAGAAAAAACTATATATAAATAAATCCATAAGAAAAATATGATCATATAATAAATGTCAATTATAAGAAGGACAATTAAAAGAGTAATTGCAAGAACATAATACTAGTGGAACGATTCATAAGAATTAAGAAAAGAACAAAAATATAATACAAAATATATGCTACCAATGACCAGAAAGAGATTGTAATAACAGTCAAAATATGACAGAGAATTAAAATTAAATAAAAACTTTACACTGAATAACAAGTGATAATTGTATTATACCAGCTTCCAATTAAGAAGGAATAAAATGCCAACCGAGCTAACCATTGAGAAAAGTAACTGAGATACAAATTAACTAAGATAGAAATATTAACAGATCTGAGCAAATACGAAGTGAAGTATCCAAAGATATTTAATTTTTTTTTATAGTCATAAGGTGGACTATTCTTATATAATTTTTATTAATAACTGTCTGTAGATAAGTCCAGCAGTATTATTATGTATTGATCAGAGATGATTTGCCTCTGTAATCAATAAATGACGTAGTATGGCCAGCAGAGAGTGTAGCCTACAGAGCCCCTCTGGACTGCCCCAGCTAACGTGTTAGGGAATTTTAAGGAATAAATATCCCAAAGATAAAGAACCAAGTTAAGAAGAAAATGGAAAAATAAAAAATAACGAACATCAGATGACTATTACTATCAAGAAGAATCCAGTTAATAATGAAATATAGATAAGCTCAAAAATATAGAAGAAAAATTTTAGAAATGTGAAGGAAGTAAAGAAATATAATTTATAATGAAATATCATAAGCAATTACTTCAGACAAACTAAGTATGATCTGAACTAATCACTTCTGGAAGAGAGCATTCTGTAGCATGACAGATAATCCACATAAATAAATTACTCAATGATCATTAATAAAGCTCTAATATATGGAATATCCAGATGAGAATCAATTAAAAGGCACTATTAATTAATATACTCACAAGAAAAGTAAAAATAAAGAAAAAATCTGCAAATAATCTATATACTACAAATTTAAAAACCCAGAAAACTAAAAATGTGAATAACAAAATTACCCAGGTAAGATAGAAGCAGGCAATTAAGATACCCCGACAAAGAAACCAGACCAGAAGAAACAAAAGCATACACAGCGGAATGGTACTGAAGAAAGAAGAAAGAAGAGATATAAAATGAACAAAAATACTGAAGAAAGAAGAAAGAAGAGATATAAAATGAACAAAAATACTGAAGAAAGAAGAAAGAAGAGATATAAAATGAACAAAAATACTGAAGAAAGAAGAAAGAAGAAATATAGAATGACTAAAAATACTGAAGAATAAGAAACCTGAGAAGATCCACTAGAAAAAAGGAAGTGAGACGACCCATACCAAATAGAAACCCCATAGGGAGAGAACCCAAAAACCCCAAAAATAAATGAATGTCCAAAGAGAAAGTATAACACCCCAAAAAACCATATCACAATGTAAAACTGACAAAAACCAAAAGTGTTAATAGTATTAAGTAACAGTGCACCCAAAAAAGTTATTGTTTAGTTTGTATGAACAAATCTTCACAGTCCCCCCATGGTTGAATATTTCATGTTGTAAAGCTAGAAAAGGACTAGTAATAATATTAATAAATAACCATGGACAAGTGTAAGTTATTGAATTATAACCGATAAACTTTGAAAAGGTGCATGAGTTGCCGTACAAATGAATAAACTTTAAGTGTTTTTTGAACAGTATCTTATTTGATATGAAGTAATAATATTGCTAATGAAATGCTACTGAATCTATAAGAACATTCCATAGAATGAGATAATAAACAGATAGCTAGTGTTATACTTAGAGATGGGGAATAAATCCTTAAAATTGGGAAATACAGAGTAGACTGTCAATAATTAGTTTTAAGAAAGTGTTAACCATTATATGGAACCAATATGTTATGTTCCTGTTCCATATAATAACTAGACAAATAAGATTTATTAGTAAGAGATATTATTGTTATAAGATGTTATATTGTTGTTAATTTAAATTAGGAATGCCCTATCTAAAGGTAGATATCATTCCCCATGTTATAAAATGTTTTTAATTATGTTACTAGGTGTAATCAATACACATAAAAGGTATTATTCAAGGTACCAGTTTTGATAGAGATAGGTGTTATATTTTAATTGTACAATCAATAATCACTGTTGTACCAGTCAAAGAACTAATTGTTAATAAAGTATATAAGGATAAAAAGTCAGAGAAGGGTATAAACTAACTACATTAGTAAAAATTTTGCAAATAGCAACACATCAAATCTAGGCCATATAATGAATTTAAACTGCAGAATAATTAATAAATCTAGTCTTATAAGCCAGTTAAACTGACAATATTTATGCAAGATAAACCCAACATATAGTATACCATGTAAATAAGACTTTCTAAAGATATGGTCAATAGATAAGTAAAATTACTTATTTATCTAATAAAATTACCAATAAAAATGGCATGGACTAACTGACATTATCAGAGGAGGAGTCATAGACAAATGAATTGTATTTAAAAACAATCATTAATAAACTAAATTGCAAGAAATTAAGTAAGAATAGACAATTATATCAATTTCAGATTTAATAGAATAATAATTATATTAGGGAAAATGGCTATTATTTGCTTAGACTACAGGAAATATAAATTTAGGCCTACCTTCCAAAAATGTAATAAATATAATTTTCGAATGAAACTTTGTAACACTATATTAATTACTAGCAAAATAAGCAGAATAGAATAATGAAACCGAATATGTATTTAGTATTTCGTACAGTTAATTAACAACGAAATTATTTTCTGAGTATAATGTATTAAAATAAAATGTATCGGAAGCTAAGATAATTTGAAACAATGTATAAGATATATTAAATGGGCTAAGATTTTCAGGAGACGAAGGAAATGAGAACAGTTCATTATTATCCGTTGACGAGTGTACTTAACGTAATTATTTGCCCGAAGTAACCTATAATGGCAGATAACATTATAAACCGAGTTCGGTGAAAATTTTCATAAATCTTATTTTAAATTGTTTGTTAATTGTGAACCGGTGAAGTTAAAATATGAACAGTGTAACACCAATAAACTGAACCACCTAAGACTAATTAATCGAAATAACACCAATATCACACAATTTACTGACTAAAAATTAAGGTTAAAACCGACACACATAGAACAAATGAGATATATCCAATAACCACATTTTACACCAAGTGAACTATTCCACCATACACCAGTGACACTCAAATATATCCAGGACAATCATATACAATTGCTGAGACCATTTACACGGAGAAAAGACATCTTTATTTAAATAAAACTTTAGTCCAAGTTATACATTCACTACGCATGCGCCAGTCGGCCATTTTGGGAATCGTCTTCATCTTACGTCAGCTGTAGCGAACGACTTTCTGATGCTGCTTTTGGTTTGAATAAATCTCATATGTAAACTTTTATTAATTTTAATTATAACATTGTATTGTTTAATATTAAGGCATTTTATAATTGTAAGTGTTATACTTTCCTGCCCATAACCTTCTCTGGCTATATCTTAAATAACCGTTTAAAGAACCATATTTTTATAATACTAATGTAAATTTTTTATATCGACCGACCCTGAGTGAGTCGATACTACTCTGTAACATCGATTCTTATCGAACAAAATAACTATTTTATTAATAAACGTGCTGTTTTGTAATTTGGATTTGGTTTTTCTTTAAAAAAGCTTAACAAATAAATTATTCAACCATACCAACTAACCGAAAGGCGTATATTGTACTAGATCGGATACGTACGGTCTAAATTCCCACTGTTGTATTTGTTGATTGTGTTCTATTAATTTAATTGTATAAATTCTCGGAAATATTTGGAGTTGTGGAATATATGGATGTACTCAATTAATGTTAACTTAACTATTTAATAATTATCAGTGTTAGTGTGCCTAGAACTTAAATAACTTAAGATTTATTCTACAATTTCATCCAACCCTATTATGCCTTGAAGAGAGTTCTGTCTGATTTTATATTTTTTACGCTCCCTCTTTGGTGTCAGATAATTCCGCTATAAGCGCTGTAGTATCGGCTCAACGAAACTTGTAGGTTATTCGATGTTTATATTAACTATTTATTCCCTACTTATTCAGTTACTTTTGTTCCAGTTCACTAAACCATACTCCAAATAACAAGGTGTGACAAATATATAAAGGTTCTTTATTTGTTTATCAATTCACATTAACTAAGATATATTCCAATTAATATATGTTGGGACTATAGATTCAGGTATCGATTGTTGATTATTTGATCCTTTGTTTATATTTGGTTATATATTATATTTGATTTGTATTTTATTTATTTCAGGGTGTGAAGGTTCTTGTAACTGTGGGGAAGACTAAAAATACATAATAAGAATGCAAGATTTACAAAAATTATGTGTTGTGTATTTAGTATGATTAATATAATATAATTTTACCAGTCTCTAACGAAGCAAATCACGTTGGCAGTTGATCGCTAAATTCGTTGTTCTGGTCAATTATGAAGCACAGTTTTCTTTCTTCAGTTTAATAAAAGTAATTCTTGTCCTGTCCACTTCGGAATACAGCTTCTGAATTGTTTTACGGCCCGATTGATGTTTCTTCTGCACCGCCAGGATCCAAATAGGTTCTTTCTTCGGTTGAAGCAGTTAGTGTTGTTCCGTGTATTTGGAAGGTTATAATTTCTGGTGTTGTGAATATTATGATTTGTGTTATTGTTAACTCTTTATATTTGATTAACTTTTCGTCAATTCCCTTCGGACATGGGACAGTCCAAGTTTCTTCTTGTAGAATTCAGTGATTTCTTCTCGATTATTATTTCATAATGTATCGTTATTTTATTATTCTGTGTTAGTGATAGATGTAAGTATTGTCATTGGAATTTTATCTTTTTTATAATCGTATCTCTTGATTTCGAATATTACGATTCAATATATTCTTCTTGGGTTTTTTAAATCATCACGTTCAGTTTTTTACAAAAGCAATTCTTGTTGTTTTATAAATCAACAACCTTCTTCTTAAATTTTTTTTTTCCCTAGCAACCTATATTAATTTCCGCTTCCACATATTTGACTATATAGTGTTTCTTTCATATATTTTGTTGTCTATTCTTTGTCAATTTGCTGTCCTATCGGAATGTAATTTTACCGATAGCTGGTTTATTATTTTATACACATCTTCTATTGGTTTTTTGATATAATTCCGTTTTTTCCTTTTTTATTATATTTAATCCACCTTCGATATTATTTTTTACCAATCGATATTATGGCATTATGGTATTATTATAATTTGTATAAATTTTATTAAATATTATTATTAACTTAATGCTTTTTCTTCTTTCTAGCTCTTCATAGTGTATTTATTAATTATTATTAATTGATGTATCTAACCTTTAAGTTATAAGTGTTTATTTAGTATTTTTGGCTGTTAGGCCTTTTATTGTAAATTGATCTACCTGTGGTTATGTCTGTTAGGCATCTATAGTCCCTTTTATATAAATTCGTACATACAATCAAAACTTAATTATTAACATTTGTATAAACAATTATTTTTCTACATCTAATAACAAATTTATCTTGATCTCTTGATCACATACAATACAATTCGAACCTATGAACATTGGTTAACTGCCTCACCCTTCATTCTATGACAGTCATTGAATAACACTATTTGTTTCATTATTTTTCATGAACTCAACACATATTTGATATAACATCACATAAACTTTATCATAACATTTTTGTCATAATATAATACTTTTTTAACACAAAATTCTTATCTGTTATTACCATAAATTAAGTCATTGTTTCATTTTTCTGTTTTGATTTTTATTAAACATATATCATTAGCTATTATTTATTTTACAGGTTCGTTTATTCTATTCAACACTACCTTGCATTCTTATTTAATTTTGTCTATGACTATAATTGTCATAATTGGGTCTCTGTTCTATTATGGGATTAAGTATCAATTTATTTATCAATCTGTGAATCTTCTTTTATGTAGCATAAATGCTATCATTTTTGTTGCGCTACATATGCTTCCCCTCCTAAAAAAGTTTAGTTTACCTGAATGAAGTTTAGGTCAAATAAACTTGCCTTTTTCACATGCCTTTTCTTAATTTCATTGTTAATGGTTGACGATGGTCTTCTCAATGTAACTTCATTAGACTAGTACTAGTACCTTTTTTATTTAATAACATTTCATCATTTTATTTAACATTCTTGATTCTTGATATATTTTTTTTTCTGTACACATTATTTGTTGGTAACTGGCTACACTATTCACTGATACATTAGTTTTACATCTCTCCTATTTATAATTACTATAATTACTGCATTTTTCATTATTCTTCTGTCAACTCGCTTCTTTCTGTTTTCTTCGTCCTATTCCTTTGGAAACTGAATTTATTTTTGCAACTATTCTAATATTCCTTAAATATTTAATTTCCCTAACAATCCCTAACACATGCGTTGGTGCAGTTCAGAGAGGCACTGTTTGGCTTCATACTCTACTGCCCACACTACATCTTAATATAGTACTGCTGGAATTCATCTACAGTCAGCTATAAAATATAATAATAATCTCCTAATAATCTCTTTAATCATTTAATAATAAATATTTGGGAAAAGATTTTTTCTTTGTTGCATTTATATTTTTTCATTACTATTCTTCATATTTCATAGTTCCATTTTAATTCCTTAAACATTCGTTAATATTGACTTTGACAGTTATCAATTGTAATCATTTTTGTTTTCATTTTTGTTGAGATTGTAATGTTAAGTATCTTCTTCGTTTTTTTTTTTTCTGATCTCAATATTTTTTAATCAGTTGTTGTGTGTTGATCATTATAATTGTATTTCTTACTAAATATATTCCTTATACTTAATTATTCTTCTTCTTATCGTATTTCACTATTTTGGCTGTTTATTTTTTTAATGAATTATGTTCATAAATACTCTTTCCTTCTTGTCTTCTTTAACATTATATTAGTTACATTCAATCGTTTACTGAGATTGTTCCATCATGTGGCAATGTAGTATGTATTTTAGGTCATATGATTTTTTTTTTCTTCTTTATTTTGGATAAGTAGGTTTGAGGTCATAACTTTTATCTTGGGGTTCATTCTTCATTATTCACACTATTTCTTTATACACATAATAATAATAATTATCGTTTTCTTCTGTAATCTTGGGGTTTGTTATTCATTATACACATTATTTCTTTATACACATAATAATAATTATCGTTTTATTCTGTAATCTCGGGGATTGTTATTCATTATACACATTATTTCTTTATAAACATTTAACAATAATTCTTGTTTTCTTCAAAATCGATAATACGTTGTTCTTATTGTATTTCAGAATTTAGTGGTAGTATTCAACTCAAATTATTTTTAAATTCCAAGTATTTTTCTTCAAGATTGGTAATAAGTTGTTCTTATTATTTTTTTTTTTTTTAGAATTTATTCATTTAACTTATATAAATTCTTTTTCTTTTTGTTAATACAGAAGTTGTTCAAATATAAGGTAATAAGTTGTCCTTACTTCATTTTAGAATTTATTCATTTATATAAATTCTTTTTCTTTTTTGTTGATCCAGAAGTTGTTCAAATATAAGGTAATAAGTTGTCCTTACTTCATTTTAGAATTTATTCATTTATATATCTTTATGGACTCTTGGTTGTATGTTCCCTTAATCCTTTTCGTGGTAGGGTTCATTATTTCATACGTATTGTTATTATTATTTTTTGTTATCACATAGGGCCCAGTATATAATAATAATAATTTTTTAGTTATTCCTTCTAGAGTACTTGGTAGCTCCCTGTTTCTTATTAATATTTTCTCACCCACTTGGTACTTAATTGGTTTTGGGTTATTCTTTTCATATTTTCTTCTCTTCATTTCCGTCTTTTCCATAACTCGGTTATAAAATTTAATTGTTTCAAATTGATATTCTGGATTAATTGGAAAGTTTATAATATCTTGGATTTCTCTAGGTGGAAGCCTTTCAAACATAACAGTATATGGGGTATTTTCAATAGACTGGTGGTAAGATATATTTAAAAATTCTTCGGTTACTGACAAGTATTCGTACCACCTTCTCTGTTGGTCATGACAGTAAGTTCGTAGTATTCTGCCAACTTCCCTCAATACACGTTCTGCCGGATTACTGCTGGGGTGATAAACTGAAGTCTTATATGTTCTGATGTTGTGTTTTAACAGATTATTTCTCCATTTATAGCCCTTAAACTGCGTACCATGATCAGTGATAATAGAGGACGGTTTGCCAACCTCTGTTATGTACTGTCCGATGACTATTTCTAGAATTTTCTTGGTAGTGGCTCTGCTAATAGCATAAAGTTTAGTGTATTTGGAAAAATGATCAAAAATAATTATTATGAATTTGTATCTGTGATTTCCTCCACTGCGTGGGAAGGGCCCACATATATCTAGAAATACCTTCTCCAGCTTATATTTGGATGTTATTGGGATCATGACTCCCTCCTTCTTCTCATTATTATGTTTAACCATCTGGCAGATGTGACATGTTTGTATAGATTTTTGTACCTTTCTGGTCAAATTTTTTATGTACATTTGTTCTTCTATGGCTTTGACGATTTTCATGGCTCCCATGTGTCCATATCGTTCATGGTAATCCAATATTAATTTGTTTTCCACAGCTGTGGGAATTACTAGTTTCCAGTTTATTTGTTTAGGAGTAACCTTAATAAATAATCGGTCATCATGTATACAGTAATATTTAGTAATAACTTCATCAGCATTTTGTATCTTCTGGCGTATGTTTATTAATTTGGGATCCGATTTTTGGTGTTGACTAATTTCATTGACAATCATCTCCAGATCCTTCCGACTCTTAATGACATGGTACACCTTCGCGATCTCTTCCTTTTCTCCTTCAAATGATTGATCTTGTATGTTTATTCGGGACAAGATATCGGCTGCTATATTCTTTCTTCCAGGTATATATTCCCAATCAATGCAATACTCTTGCAAGGCAAGGACCCATCTAGTTAGCCGGCCGTGACTAAGTTTACATCTTTTTAGAAAGGAAATTGATTTATGGTCACTTCTTACGGTCACTGGGTACCCGAGTATATAGGTTCTAAATTTATTGCATGCGTACACTACGCTTAGCAGCTCTTTCTCGGTAACGTTGTAATTGCGTTCGCAGCTGTTAAGCACTCTGCTGGCGAAGCTGATTACCATATGATGTCCTTCTTTATCTTCTTGATATAGGGTAGCCCCTAAGCTAACATTGCTTGCATCACAATTTAAATAAAAGCGTTTGTTAAAATCAGGGTGGTACAACATAACTGTTTCTAAAAATTTCTTCTTGATCAAATGCAGAATTTTATCTTGTTCTGGTCCCCATGCCCACTTGTCTTTAGATGATAATTATTTCTGAAACATGGCAGTCACTTCTGAATAGTTATCTTGGAATTTACGGTAATAGTTGCAAATTCCAAGAAAAGATTGTAGCTGTTTTCTATTTTTTGGAGTAGGGAACATTTGGATTGCTTCTACTTTTTCTGTTGAAGGTGTGATACCCTCCTCAGACAAATTGAACCCTAAAAACTTTACTTGATTGGCAATAAATTTAGATTTATTTAGCTTAAGTGTTATGTTGTTCTCAGATAATTTTCTTAGTACCTGTTCCACCCGCTCGCAATGTTCATCCCAATGTGAAGAAGTTATAAGTAAATCATCTACATAGACCGTAGTGAACTGTAGTGTTTCTTGTCCCAATACCTTGTCCATACATTTCACAAATATTGCAACCGAATTAATTAGTCCGAAAGGTAGCCTTTTAAATTGATAGTTCCTTCCGTCAAAAAGGAACGCCATGTATTTTCTACTGTCTGGGTGTAGTTCGACCTGCCAGTACCCACATACCGTATCCCAAGTGCTAATGTATTTAATACCGTGGAATTTCTTTAAAATTTCTTCTATTTCGCCTGGTGAAGTCCTATCATTGACGATCATTTTATTTATTTCCCTAGCGTCCAGGCAAATTCTCACCTTTCCGTTCTTTTTCGGGACTGCTACTATGGGACTGGTATATGGTGATTGACTATATTCTATTATGTCATCTTGCATCATACGGTTAATCTCGTTCCGGACCTCGTTTTTTATAGAGTAAGCAATTGGGTATGACTTTCTGCGAAAGTTCACCGGTTCTTTAAAATTTATTATACATTGATATCCTTTTACTTTACCTGGAGCATTGGAGAACACATGTCTGTATTTATTATATATTTGAATTAGATTTTCGGCCTGTACCTTACTTATTTGTTTATAAGTTTTTTCCCTTTGGAATTCTCGAATCTCTTCCAACTTACTCTGCCATAGGTTAGGATCATCGTCTTCATATTGAATGATCTCTGGTAATTTATTCTTCTTACAGAAATAGCTTTTTATGGCTCCACATTTGGTGTTAATTGGACCGGTTTGATTAGTGTTGATTAATTCGGCTGTCCATAATCCTCCTTCGGATGTTAAAGACATTGTACCTTTATGCAAGTCAATTATTGCGGAATGCTGGCGCAACGCATCGCATCCAATCAATACATTAAATGGTAGTCCCGTTGCGACCAAGAATCCTATTGGTAGGGTCATATTGTTATTGGTAAGATCGAGTGATACTTGTTTTTTGACTGTTTTATTTTGTCTCCCAGTGGCTCCGATAATTATCACATTATTGACAGGTAAAGTCGGTATGGGTAACTGGACTTCTCGCTGGATTCTTTCAAGTTCAATATTGTCTATCAATGATATGTTAGATCCAGTGTCTATCATTATGGTAGATTTTACCCCATTTAAATTTGCTGATATATATATATGATTTCGTTATTACTATTACTGTTTACATGTTTCTGATCCTCTTCTAACAAATCTTCCCTGATATTCTTTAAATAGTGGTTATTAATTATGGTTATTTTATGATTACACTTAATTTTATTTATTAATCGTTGTTCCCCAAGATTACGGTTCAGTGACGGGTAGTCATTAATTTTCACTGCCTCTATTAGTTTAAATGAGGGCTTACTCCCTCTTCTCTATTTTCATTCTGATTACTGTGTTGGTTTTGTACTGTTTCCGTGCGATCCTCCGTATTATGTTCTGCTATCCTATAATTTCCATCATGTGGGTAATTGTCTTCATGCCGAGATTGGTCATAATGGTTGTCATATCGGTGACTCCTTGGGTAGTATCGTCGCTGATTACCTTGAGGTCTGGAGTAAATATAATTGACGTTATGTCTATAATTATTGGGTCGTCTGTCCCCATCTCCTCTATTATTGCGACTCTCACGATAATTGTAATTGTTATTGCCGCGATAATTATAGTTTCTGGAATTATTATTCGTGATTTCATTTTGTGTTCTATTAGTATTAACGTTATGCGCAGGTCGATTGCGATCGTTATTATGAGAATTCGCTGGTGGCGCGTTATTATCATACTTCTGATATTTATGATTTAGCATTCTATTTCTTTGGTATTGGTTCTCGTGCTCATAATTCTCCAAGAATTTGGCCATGGCTGGAATCGTTTTGATTTGACTACACATACGCGCATTTTTTATCCCTTCCTCGTAATGATAGGATAGTTGTATTACCATACATTCTTCGGGAATTCGGAGCTCTAAGTTCCGCGCCATACATACTTTTCCTAAAAAGTATGAAGTAGGGGACTGGCCTACATTTGTTTCGTATCGACCGTTACTCAAATTATTCCGAATCATGTTCTGGGTCGATTCCGACCAATACTTCTCCTTAAATTGTTTTTTGAACTCAGTCATGTCCAATATATCCGGGCGCACCGCTGTCCACCAATTATCATAAGTATCCTTAAACGTTTCATCAATCATGCTTC
Organism: Magicicada septendecula; assembly: GCA_034769895.1. Taxonomy (NCBI): domain Eukaryota; kingdom Metazoa; phylum Arthropoda; class Insecta; order Hemiptera; family Cicadidae; genus Magicicada; species Magicicada septendecula. The sequence continues at coordinate 405,643,487 of CM068374.1, read as the reverse complement.
GTATAATACTCCAGCGACTCTCTCTATTTCTTATGATCACTTCTTCCAATCTCTTTAAAAATTCCATAGGATTGCGCTTATAATTACAAAAATTAATCGATTCTCTGTTCTCATGGTTATTTGTATGACTATTTTGGCATGTCCTATCCCGCCATGAATCTACTTCCTCCTGTAATTGTAATTCACGCCTACTAATCTCTTCTATTTTATTTTTATTGGTATTGATTTGACCTTCCATATTATTTAAATTGCCATAAACCCTTTCAAGTCGTTCGCCCATGTCTGTCTGTATTTGCTTAATACCTTCCTTATTCTCTTCCCGTACCTGCTGTACTTCGTTTTTAATTTGCTCACATTTTTCGACAGTTTCCTGTTGGATTTCTTCGATCAATGTTTTATTCTCAATTTTTGTGTCATTAATTTTATTCTGTAATTCTTCACGAACCTGTACTATTGTTTCGTTAGTTTTTTCTAACCCTTCATTTGTTTTGGCTATTTCTAATTTCCTTTCCTCATTATTTTGGTCCACCTTCTGGTTAATTGTCACATGAAGATTTTCAATTTTTTCATTAATTTGTTTTAAATTTTCCTCATGTATTTGTAAGATGTCTTCCTTCATTTGTTTTGAGGTTTCTTTAATTTCCTCATTTGTTTTCCTAAACTGTTCTCTTAAATTTTCCTTATTTTCCTCATTTGTTTTATCTAATTTTTCCTCCAGTCTCTTTGAGTTTTCATTAATACTACTCATTAACTCCATTAATTTTTCCCAATTTAGTCCTTCTCTGGCTCCTGCTTTATCTATTTGGTCCCCTTGGGCAACTTCTTTGATTACTTCCTTTTCCTTGTCCGCGATTATTTCAGTTTCCGTTATTTCGTCTGTCTGTTGTCCCATCTCACTGTCTGTTATTAGTTCTATTTCTTGTTCTTGTTCATCTATTTCCTTCTCCGTTTCTCCTACCCTAATCCTTGATCTACCTCTGGTATGCATGTTTACTCTCCCACAGTTGCCTGCTCTTGTTAAGTAATATTAATATGGTTACAGTTACTTAACTTAAGCCCTACACAAGTTGAGCGCCAATTTGTACTAGATCGGATACGTACGGTCTAAATTCCCACTGTTGTATTTGTTGATTGTGTTCTATTAATTTAATTGTATAAATTCTCGGAAATATTTGGAGTTGTGGAATATATGGATGTACTCAATTAATGTTAACTTAACTATTTAATAATTATCAGTGTTAGTGTGCCTAGAACTTAAATAACTTAAGATTTATTCTACAATTTCATCCAACCCTATTATGCCTTGAAGAGAGTTCTGTCTGATTTTATATTTTTTACGCTCCCTCTTTGGTGTCAGATAATTCCGCTATAAGCGCTGTAGTATCGGCTCAACGAAACTTGTAGGTTATTCGATGTTTATATTAACTATTTATTCTCTACTTATTCAGTTACTTTTGTTCCAGTTCACTAAACCATACTCCAAATAACAAGGTGTGACAAATATATAAAGGTTCTTTATTTGTTTATCAATTCACATTAACTAAGATATATTCCAATTAATATATGTTGGGACTATAGATTCAGGTATCGATTGTTGATTATTTGATCCTTTGTTTATATTTGGTTATATATTATATTTGATTTGTATTTTATTTATTTCAGGATGTGAAGGTTCTTGTAACTGTGGGGAAGACTAAAAATACATAATAAGAATGCAAGATTTACAAAAATTATGTGTTGTGTATTTAGTATGATTAATATAATATAATTTTACCAGTCTCTAACGAAGCAAATCACGTTGGCAGTTGATCGCTAAATTCGTTGTTCTGGTCAATTATGAAGCACAGTTTTCTTTCTTCAGTTTAATAAAAGTAATTCTTGTCCTGTCCACTTCGGAATACAGCTTCTGAATTGTTTTACGGCCCGATTGATGTTTCTTCTGCACCGCCAGGATCCAAATAGGTTCTTTCTTCGGTTGAAGCAGTTAGTGTTTTTCCGTTTATTTGGAAGGTTATAATTTCTGGTGTTGTGAATATTATGATTTGTGTTATTGTTAACTCTTTATATTTGATTAACTTTTCGTCAATTCCCTTCGGACATGGGACAGTCCAAGTTTCTTCTTGTAGAATTCAGTGATTTCTTCTCGATTATTATTTCATAATGTATCGTTATTTTATTAATCTGTGTTAGTGATAGATGTAAGTATTGTCATTGGAATTTTATCTTTTTTATAATCGTATCTCTTGATTTCGAATATTACGATTCAATATATTCTTCTTGGGTTTTTTAAATCATCACGTTCAGTTTTTTACAAAAGCAATTCTTGTTGTTTTATAAATCAACAACCTTCTTCTTAAATTTTTTTTTCCCTAGCAACCTATATTAATTTCCGCTTCCACATATTTGACTATATAGTGTTTCTTTCATATATTTTGTTGTCTATTCTTTGTCAATTTGCTGTCCTATCGGAATGTAATTTTACCGATAGCTGGTTTATTATTTTATACACATCTTCTATTGGTTTTTTGATATAATTCCGTTTTTTCCTTTTTTATTATATTTAATCCACCTTCGATATTATTTTTTACCAATCGATATTATGGCATTATGGTATTATTATAATTTGTATAAATTTTATTAAATATTATTATTAACTTAATGTTTTTTCTTCTTTCTAGCTCTTCATAGTGTATTTATTAATTATTATTAATTGATGTATCTAACCTTTAAGTTATAAGTGTTTATTTAGTATTTTTGGCTGTTAGGCCTTTTATTGTAAATTGATCTACCTGTGGTTATGTCTGTTAGGCATCTATAGTCCCTTTTATATAAATTCGTACATACAATCAAAACTTAATTATTAACATTTGTATAAACAATTATTTTTCTACATCTAATAACAAATTTATCTTGATCTCTTGATCACATACAATACAATTCGAACCTATGAACATTGGTTAACTGCCTCACCCTTCATTCTATGACAGTCATTGAATAACACTATTTGTTTCATTATTTTTCATGAACTCAACACATATTTGATATAACATCACATAAACTTTATCATAACATTTTTGTCATAATATAATACTTTTTTAACACAAAATTCTTATCTGTTATTACCATAAATTAAGTCATTGTTTCATTTTTCTGTTTTGATTTTTATTAAACATATATCATTAGCTATTATTTATTTTACAGGTTCGTTTATTCTATTCAACACTACCTTGCATTCTTATTTAATTTTGTCTATGACTATAATTGTCATAATTGGGTCTCTGTTCTATTATGGGATTAAGTATCAATTTATTTATCAATCTGTGAATCTTCTTTTATGTAGCATAAATGCTATCATTTTTGTTGCGCTACAATATATACGAAACAACGAACGCTCCAAGAAGAAGAAGAAGGGAGCCGTCTTTCGACTAGATTTGGAGTTAACCAGATTGTCCTTTAACAATTTTAATGGAAGTGACACTATTACAAGAATAAACATAATACCACTTCATTTCTAATTACAAACCATAAACACGATTAGTTCCTAAATATTAGGATTAACATTTTCATAAAAAAGATTTTTTTTTTTCAGAAATTTTTTTTGTGAAATAAAAATAATTTTTTTATTTCAAATTGTGACAACATTATTACAGTCTTAATAATAATATTTTGGTTTTATTACAAAATATATAATATATAACACATAATATATATATATATATATATATATATATATCATATTGTCTGAAGACCATAAAATGGTATGGCCATATAAGGTGTACAGATGCAGCACAGATGGTAAAGGAAAGTTTCTCAGGCAAGTTTGGCAAGAGATAGGAAGGTCGTCCTATACAAGATGGAGGGGCATCAGAAGTTTGAGATCCACTTTGTTGAAGACAGGATCTAGTGAGCTCAGATGCTTGCATGTGCCAAAGAATACATTGGTCTGCAATGTTATGTGTATTATATTGACACCGATTATGTTTACTGGTTCTGAAGGAAATAAGGTGTGTGTGTGTGTGTGTGCGCGCGCGTGTGCGCGCATGAGAGAGAGAGAGAGAGAGAGAGAGAGAGAATGACATTACATGATATTACATGAGACACCTGAATTGCTTATACAACAGAAATTATTCTAAAGAAAAACACAAAATATCTTTTAATGTAGGTCAATTATCTTAAACACATAAACATTAATCTTCCTAGAGAAACAGGAATACAGATTTAAATTCATTTTTTACTGTTTCAGATACAAAAGTGGTCAAAACCATTTGACTGAATTTATTGGTGTTGAACCGTCTAAAAAGAGAAAACGGAGAACATCATTTACCCCACAGGCACTGGAACTCCTCAATGCCCATTTTGAACGCAACACACACCCATCAGGTAAATTAGTTAGATTTCCTTTTAGACAGTCATAGATTCTTTTGGACATCTGTTCATTACTTAGTTTTACTGTTCATCTTATTCCTTCTACCTTCCTCCAAATGCTCTTTCCATTGTCCTCATTGTCCATGTGTCTGACCACTCCATGTAAAACACTTTGCCAGTCTTTCTTCAGGACCAAGTTCATTATGCTACACAAAATCTGTTTTATCAATTCAACAATTTCTTTGCTATGACTATTCTGCTCTTAATATCCTGTTCATGGGTCCAACTGCATAATTTGTAGAATTTAAAAATTACATAACAGTACTCAAAGTGCAAACAAGAGTAAAATGTAATAGTAGTTGTGAACTCATTTTTACCTTTTCACCCTGGATAGTAGAAGACCCAGTGCACCTGACAAAATGCATGCCACCAGATGACAAACAAAATGCCTGAACAGGCAACAGTTCCTTCCATACGATGAATTTGCACAATGGATTTGGTGCGGTTTCTTGCTTCTCCAGCCAAACCATACATATCTTACACTTTTATTCATCTTCTCTTTTCATAATGCATCATTCAACTGATAAACCATTATTTAATTATTTTTTAATAGAGGCTTTTTATAAAGGGAAATGGTGTTTCATTGACTCTATGTCAATGATATCTATTAGACTATGACACAGATGTTGATACCAATATCAAAAGGTTTTGAATGATATACAAAACTATCCACCGAAAGAACACTAAAGCATAATATTAGGAATCAAACAAAGCTGAAATGTTTAAAGATTACAGCCGAACCTATCCTAATGTCCTAATGTATGGATGTGAAAGTTGAGCATTGACACAAAGGCAAGGATGGTCAACAGAGGTATTAGAGGCCTTCTTGTTATGGAAACTTGGGAATTGTGGTCTACTGGCAGATGTTATTATAAGTGGAAATCTAGAGTCAAGAGTATTATGGATGACACAGCCATGAGTTGGAAGAAATGGAGACAGCTCACAGAGAGACTGTCCATGAGACAAATTCTAAAAACAATATTAGAATATAAGCCTACAGGGCTAAAGAAATTGAAAGACCTCAAAGAAGATGGAAAGATAGCCTTTGAGGTTAGAACGAGCAAACTGCCTAATCCCTACAAGAATAGAAGTAGAAGATCTAAGATCTATACGTGTTTACACTCTCTTTTATAAAGTTCATTTTGAAGCTTCGTCTGTTGAATGTATTCATAATTTGGCAAGTCTCACATATTTATCTTACAGTTACAAGAGAACAAGAAAACCAGTGCGTTTTGTGTTTAGCCTGTGCACACGCGCTCGCACACATATGTGATATACAAGGGTCGCATAAAATAAGTAGTCGAGATATGTGTAATTGCAATGAAATGTATTTATTAATGATGCTACGAACTTTTCTGACAATCTACTGTGCTTTTAATACAGTTCACAAAAAATAATTAATCTGTCTCTGTTGACCATCATAACACAAAATAAAATTTAATTTCTGAAATAAATTAGTATTTTAAAAAGTTCTTTTTGTCTTATTTAAACTACAAAGTCTTCAATTATGTAACTTGTAATGGAGTCTTTCTATTTAAATAAGTTTTTATAAGTGTGTGTAAGTTCACTTCCCTCTAATGTCGACTGCAGATCCTTCAGACGAAGAGTTGATCCTATCTGGATGAGTACATAGGTTAATTCACTCTGTCTGGCTTCAGGGTCACTTTTGGGCAAGTAGATATTTCTTGTTGGCACGGTTACATACAATTTCACACTGCATACTGATATTGTTACTGCTTAACTGGTGTGCTAGGCTTACACCTTTCCAGTAAGCTTGAAGTGTCTATGTACCCTACACCAAATATCTTGCACTCTCGTTAATAGCACACAATTATAATAATTACCGCACTAGCACAACAGGAATTTTCTAACTTGCATTCGTCACAACTGGCAGACCTATCATCGTGTACCAGAGCAGTCTTTACTCGTTATTGATTATGAAGAGAGACTGATCTGTGTCAGAGACTTATTTTTGAAATTGAATTTCTTGTAATCTGGTTGGTCCTTCACATGCTTTTCTTACAGATAATAAATAATGTTCTTGACCAAGAACATATCGTAGAGAATAATTTATGTTCCAAAAGCCTGAAATATTTCATAACAAATTTTATGGGCTATAAAACCTTTTTATTTAAAAAACACATCAGTTACTAATTTTTAAAATAACTACTGTGTTCAGGTAGGTCTTTTCATTATGAACATTCAGATATAAGTCCCATCTTAAAATTTCCCACCGAAAGTTATTTATATTATTGTGTAGTTTAAGAACATCCCATAAAATAATTACGTACTCTTGCACAAGCGCACTGCACACATGGCCTAGTATCCTTATGCGCCATTTTACTGAATTAAAGTGGTTATACAAGTCTAATAATACTTAAAACTAATATTTTTCCCAATTTCCTTATCAACTAATTTACAATGTTGAAACCTGCACTTTCTACTTATAGCATCTCTAAATGCAATCATATACTTTACTATCTATCTATATATAAATGATAAAAACAATCTTAACCAAATTTTAATCTTCTTTTTTCAGGGACCGAAATTACAACTCTTGCCCACCAACTGGGGTATGAACGAGAGGTGATTCGCATCTGGTTCTGCAACAAACGTCAGGCACTAAAGAATACCGTCCGAATGATGTCAAAGGGATGCCCCACTTAGCCACCAACAAACACCGCCACTCCTCCATTCCTGTGGGAGTTCGACTGATTGTCGTGATAGGCGGTGTTTCACAGTCAACCAACTGACTTCTTAGTGAAGTGAAATTTTTTTTCTCAGGAAATTGAACCGTACATATACATTCCGTGTGATATGCATAGTCTCTTGAGTGTCTGAATTTAGGCAGTGATATTATTAGTTTACAGTTTTTTTTTAATAGCTACAAATGCAAGTTTTGTGCCATCATTTTTTTTATAATGTAATAGTTGTTTTTGTAACTTTTTTACCATAAAATGGTCAGTTAATATAAGATTTTTTTAATAATTTTCAATTTAATAATCAGTTTTATTTATTTCTGTATAACTGCTTACAGAAATTTCATACAGTTATTTCATATACTTAACTCCATATATTTTATACTATTTTATAAATATATTTTGACAGTCTTGACAAAAATTTTAAAGACATCTTCTGAAATTATATACACTATATATACATGTAAGCCTTTGCATGCACACGTATGCGTGCGTGCACACACACACACATGGATAACAAAGTATGCAAACAATTTGTACTACAAAAATAATTTTTTCATATAAAAAATATTTTGATAAAATATATTCAATAGAAGAGAGTGAATCAGCAAGTAAGGTCTGAATTTGTTAATGAAACATTTTATATGCAAATAATATACATATAATATATTATTTTATATATTTATTTTATTGTCCTCATATATTTCCTTCAGTTGTAAGCTGTTTTGTGCATGATTGTGTTATGTGGGAATATAATCATCACTATTATGAAAACTTTTGCTGTAATATGGAAGAAGCTTCATTATCCCCTCTTCAAAGACATTTGCTACCAGTTTCTCAACCACTCTTCTAGTACACTTTTGACCATGAGATTCATAAAACTTTGTATTTTCAAATTTTAAAAAATATCACTTGAAGTTAGGCATGAGCTGTGCAAGGATGGCAAAAAAAAATCTTCAATTTTAAATTTCTATTATGTCGTGAGTAACAGTGCCAGTGTTTGATTTAGTGAGGTGAAGTAAGATGACATTATAAGACAAAAGGCTGTGTTAGGACCAGTGGCAGCTGATGGTTGAAAAATTTGGGGGTTGCTGTTGGGTTAGATGGTATTAAATTGTTTTATTATCTGAACAGAAAATGTCCAGGTCTCCTCCCCTCCAAAGAATACGTAAAGAAAACAAAATAATGCAAGTTTAGTGTCACCCACATAACCATGAATATTTATTGTATAAATCTTTTTTAAATTTACGATTAAATATTCTGTTACCTCATTTTATATCTTGATTAAATTTGAAAGATCTGGTGTAGCCTACCTACTCTCGTAATTTAATTTGTTTCCTCAATATGACGTAAACTGAACAGCGTTTTCATTAATTTTACAACAGAATTCATTGCGTCCTACCAGTTAAATGTAATAAATATCTTACACTATGACAGCTTAATCCTTTATATGTACTACTATTTACATTTAATGATGAATTGGACTGACACTAACAACGAAATTCACAAGAGATTCTACCGACACTAACTAACTCGAGTAGTGTAACAACATAAACTTACTAATTCCTACCTGGTGCACCACATGTTATTTACCAACAGACTGATGGCGCCACAATATACAAGCAGGGTTTGCTGTCCCTAATCACACCAAGCGAGCCCATATCGTTGCAATAGGAGCACCCAAGTCTAGCCAGCCACAGCACTACTCCAGTGTATTTCACCATATAAAAAGCGCATCACAGTTGGTGCACACTTGCCATGTACACCACGGCAAGAGTGTGTATGGTTTTTAGTATTGCTCTGTGCTTTTCAATCACCAAATGATTAATTACGATTATTTAGCATAAAAACACTATTAAGAGTTATTATTTTTTCATAATTCTATAATTTAAAATGCAATTGGGGATTTAATGGGGGTTGTGCAACCTAAGCATGGGCCGCCACTGGTTAGGACTTTTGTATCACCTGCCTCACATCACTAATTTTCACAGAATACATCTCGTAAATTATCATTATACCACGTTCTGTGAATTTTAAAAATCAGTTGCCATTAAAGCTTCAAAAAACAGTTGCCATGGGGATTTTGCCAGAAAATCCTTGTTTGAACATTTTTGGTTTTGACAGTGAGCTATGTTCCCATTGTCACAACTTCTGTTTTAACCTACGTCTTAGGCTTTCATGGCTGCCATCATAATTATTCAAATTAAGATCCGGGCTGTAAGGCCATGGTCTATTATAATTACCATGGTTAAGGATGTTGTTATAAGACATCTCGGCCTCACCATAATTTGACGTTTCAGCCTTTCCCACAGTACTGTGGTTTTATTGATGAACGTCTTGTCAGTTGTTTCAAAACCATTTCACTGAAGACATTTCACCTCCAGAAGTGAAGTCAAAACGTCTGGTAATAACATCCATCAGCAGGGTAATTATAGCAGACCATGGCCTTACAGCCCGATCTTAATTTGAATAATTAACTTCTGTTTTGTTTCTAAGTTTGCACCTGAGAGTTTGAGCTGGCACTTCTATGGAGATAATCCATTTCCATGGGATTCAATTGTCATATAATTTCCGTGTTCAACGTCCATACCTCACAGCCGTAAGACAGAACTGATTCAACAAAAGCTTTTCCTATATGAATCTTTGTGGCTCTCGAAATATGTTTGTCCCACCAAATAGAGTTCAAGCTTTCTAAAACTTTCCTGCTCTGTTCTATTTATTTCTTGATTTTGGTTTTTCCTAGGCCTTTCCATGTTATTAATGCCCCTAGATATTTAAATTCATCGACCTGTTCAATTGACGTACTGTCTTTAATCAATACTTCAAATCTGCCATCGGAATTAACGACTAGATATTCTGTCTCATTTACACTAACATTCAATCTCCACGTTTCATATGCCTTGTATTGTCGGGTGAGCATAAATTCCAGGTCATAAGAATCTTGTGCTATTACTGCTTGGGCATCAGCAAACTGGATATTAAATAAGCCGTCTTCTCTGATAGTGATACCCACTCTACCGCAGCTTCTTCTCCATTGTTGTAGCCCGACTTCTAAATATATATTGAATAATAATGGCGACAAACTACAGCCCTGCCTTAAGCCCTTGGTGGGATAGATCACCTCTGATAGTTTATTACCCACTCGCACATAAGCCTTGTTATCTTTATAAAGCTCCTTGATTATATTTACAATAGGGGATGTAACTTCCATGGCACGTAGCATCTGCCACAGCTTGACTCGGGGGACGGAGTCATAAGCTTTCTTCAACTCAACAAACGCTATGTGTGGATTTCTCCTGCATAGATTTTCATATAAAGAACCATTTTAACGTATAAAATGTGAGAGCATTATGTATGAAAGTATGATCACAGACAGGACAAACTTGCAACAAATTGTTGCAATTGTTGTTGTACATGAGTCATAGTTACCAGAGGAGATGAATAGACCTCATTGTGTGATATAAAGTACTGAAAAAGGCCAGCTCATTTCTTCCAGTCACAAACCCATCGTAATCACTTTATATACTCTCGTGCTATAAAGAATACTAATAGTGTCTTCATAAAGTAGATGAAATTGTTTTATTGTAATAGAGTTGTTATACAATATTTATTCAGTGAAAATAGGTACATTTAGTTCAAGTTATAGTGAAAAAAATTAGTGCAGATGTGATCTATAATTTGCTGGATACTCCCTTTGCAATAAAACCAGAGTGTGACATTATGGATATAACATTTTAAGACCTGACCTTCATTTTTTCTCCTGGCTTCTTCACAATATGAACCCATGAGCTGCCTGTCACTGGTGTCTTTACCGTGAATATTTGTATGGCTGTTGTTGAACATCTGACACCACCTGACACCCACCAAACACTTCAGTACTCTGACAATGAATGTTCGTTGCACTTACTTTATGTACAGTTGAAATACATATATACAGAGAGTACATTACGCTTGATGGGATTTTTCTATGAGATTTTCTACTCATTTTAATAAGCATACCATCTCTACATACAAAAAACACCAATTCCACAATAAACTAGAGTAACATACTGGGATCATGTGCAAACTCAATCAGATCATGTGCGTAATTATTTTTTCTCAATCAGACCTTACTTTCTGAATTACCCTCGTATTCATAAAACCTTTTTCTTACAGCAGTAGGCCTCACTTTGTAACAAACAGATATGCTCTGATTTGAAGACTTTTTAAAAATCACAATATAGGAGTTTTTAATAAGCGTATTGATTGGAATGGGGTTTAATGGTATTTACAGAATTTAAAATATTTCAATGAACATTTGACTGAATTTGTTATAATTTTTTGTCCATTTCCTCTATTAAAAATATGTGATAAGCAATAACAAATAAAAATCAAAATGCTTCTTTTTTCAACTAGCACAATTTTCTGTTAATTAATGTTATGGGTCAACTGTTTTTGCGTATGTTCAAAATATATATTCAGAAACATAAATACGAGTAACATTATTTCTATAGAAGTGTTTCAAATAATTCTTATTCCATTTTTGATGATTTCTCCTATTAGTATTCCTACTTGCTAATGTGTTCCATTTTTTTGAAGTTAGAGAAAACTCTTTGTTGTCAAATCAAAAAATTGCTTTCTTGAGGATGCTGCTAATCCCATATTTTTTGGATTGAATTAATAAGTAGTACTTGATATTCTTCTTAAGCTTCAACTGATTTTTGTTAAGATTTATTAAATAATTATGCCAGATAGCTTAGAAGACCATTTTGAATTGGCATCTGGCAGTGGCGTAGCCAAGAGTGTTAGGATCATTACAACCTTCCCCATTAGGTAGGTTGCTGAGAGGTTCTATAGATATAGACAGCTGTCATATAATCACTAACCTATGATTGCCAGATCTGCTAATATTACTGACACCACTCCATCTGCTTATCAACAATACCGCCACCATGAAAAAATCATGGTTTAAAACCTCGCATGCAAAAATCCTGATTACACTCAACCCTGGCAACCTGGCTAATAATAATCTAGAGATCTGTGTATGATTTCTGGGCCAGTACTCTGTCGAATCAAGTTACATTATCCAGTTTCACAGGTCATCTCAGGCTGGCCTGCAGCAACACTATGAGCTTATAATGGGCAACTAAGTATAGTTTTCTTCAGTAAAATTATTTTCCAGGCTGTTGGGCCATGGTCCTCTTTTCTAAATGTAGTGCCAGCTACTCTAGCTTCCTTGTATGATGGACAGCTCAAAGTTGGCAGCCTACATTGTCTGGGACTCCTTAACTAATTGAGTGGACAAAAGGTATTTCATGACTAATACCATCTCCTCTATAATGAGTAACATAGTCTCTGCCTGTCCACCTATTACCTCCTTCTAGTTTTCATTTCATTCTCATTGGTAAATATTATTACTTGAGAAGAGAGATGACTCCATTTACTCTATGGCACCCATAACGATGCATATGAAATTCAAGGGCTCTGTGTCCACAGAAACTTCCTCTTTAATTCACTTCAAGTTTAAAGCAATCTTACCTGTTGTTACAATTCCCATCTTTGCCTCAATCTATCTCAGCTTCTTGTTTCTTGTGCTTTGTATTGTCTCCTGCCTTTACTGATAGTCTGTTTACTTGCATTCCTGTAAATTATTATTCATTCCATTTTTGCCAAAATATTTTAGGCTCCTCCAGATTGAATAACTACTATATCATGGAAGTTCAACCACATACTTTGTCTCATTTTAGAAGTCTCACTTCACGTCACTTCTACCATTGTATTTAGAATCTCCATGAGTTGTATAAATCTGTTAACAACCTTGTTATCCAGCAACCAACCAGCTGTTGACCGGTGCCCTTCCTCCCTCCAGATACTACTCAGAAATCACATACTGCCTTTAAAGTATTGTAACGATTGTTAAACATATATCACATATATATAGTCATCTGTCACTGCTGTAAGTTTATAAGCATTAACATACTGTTTTGAATTGTTAATGGATTTCCAGCTATCAGGAGTGACAAGTGGCGTCTTCACCGCTTCAGGGATTAGGCAGTTTTTAACTTTCGTATGCCTTAATTCTTCTGGTTTCTTGGCCTATCAACACCTCCCTTTTCCTTTGCTTTATAATTATTAATAGCCTTGTTTCTTCCGTATGCTGTATATATTATTTCTAGTTAAGTTCACTTTGCTTTATTTGATCAATCTGGTTGTTTACATAAAGACTGCTGTTGTAATGAGAACAAAGTTGAATACAGATTGATATCTGCCAGAAAACTAAGAAATCATATAATCTATTTACAGATACACCATTATATCTGTTAGAAAACATTTTATTTATTTTTTTCATAAGTATATTGTATTGATGTTCCTTTTTAGTATTATTTTTGTATTGTTTTGTTTGTGAAGTGAGTGTAGAAAGCAAGAGATGAAATACAACTACTGGCAGAATAGTCCTGCCAAGACAAACAGAATGACCAATAGTGCACATATATATTATATAGTGGCAACTCCTCTTTTGGTGAAACTGTCAACGTATCAGTGATGTGAACAGTTACGTATGAATTATGTGTACATTGTGTTTAATTTTGTGATATAATATATACAGTTTATCTATTGAATAGTTATGTTAAGCGAGTGAATGAGTTGAATTAAAAAAAAAAAGTATACATATTATATATATATATTTCAAAGACCAAAACTCTGTAAATATGTTGTAGAAGAAAATTATCACTGGCTCTTCAGTCATAATATTTCTAAAACATGCTTGAAACAGAAGTCACAGTATAAATATAATTTTAAAAATACATATATGCATATAATATATATATATATATATATATATATATATATATATATAGATCTATAAAGTGTATCTGTTCCAAGCACGTTTTAGCTTATGTTCCGTGTAATGATTTGTGTTGAATTGTATAAAATAAAGTACTGTAATGATTGACAAGACACTGTACAGTAGATAGAGAAAAATATAACAAAATAAAAACAATTAAATTAATGTAATTTATTAAACAAGTGAATATAATAATCAGGTGTATAAGTTAATTTTTAAAAAGTGAAAATAAATTAATTATGTATTTACGTTTATATTCTACGTGAATTATAAAAATCGTTCAAGTTTTTTATGCCTTTTCTTACTTCTCGTACAATACTTTTCACTGACATCATGCTGCCATATTGCAATTGGAGAACAGCTTACATTCAAGTTGGTTGAGGTTTTTTTATGGTATGTTCCTCGTCTGTCTGTCTGTCTGTCTGTCTGTCTGTCTGTCTGTCTGTCTCTCTCTCTCTCTCTCTCTCTCTCTCTCTCTCTCTCTCTCTCTCTCTCTCTCTTTTACCCCACAACTAACACGGGCATGCACGCACACACATGCATTAGCATAATGAGCTAGTAGGAATAAACTGACCGTGATCTGTTATTCAGCTTCCGATATGCAGAGTGTCATGGGAGGAAAGGGTGCTATTTGTAGAGACAAATCTAGAGCTAAAAATAAATATAATATAGACATAGGTACAGAAAGTTTTCTTCTTGAGTTATAGTTGGGTAAAAATTTAGCTCACATTTCTGTTCCAAAGATAAAATAGTGCAATATGAAAATTTGTGTGATAGAAATTGCAAGACAAATTAGTGGTTCCATAGGTTTTTTACCTGGAATGTTTAAAAAGTAGGTCCCAGATGTCAATCTCTAGTAGTTTTAAGAAATCAGTGAAAATTATAAAAACTGTAGTCCAAAAAGATAATTTTTTTAGTTCAAGCATACAATAACTTTATTAAACTGTTAATAACTGATAAAAACTGACAAATTAAATTTGTAAAGAATTTAATTCTAAGACAATTTTTGTGAACAACATCAGTTGAAAAGTTCCAGAAATTCAACTTCAATGAAAAAAAAGTGGCAGTGAATGTTACTATAGTCTAAATCAGCCACTAAATGTCAGCTGTTTTATTTACAAAAGAGTTGACAATTATTGAACATTTTTATTTAAATTTTATATTTAGTAGACGAAAAAATAATTCTCTAATAATACTAGGCATCTTTCCCTTTTATGCAGTGCTCTCATACGAAATGGCCAATTAACTTTGATTAAGGGTTATTTATGAAACCATAAGATACACTGACTAATAACCTTTTGCTGAAAATTTGAATTCACAGTAGCTTTGGAATCCATCCTTTCCTCCACAAACAGTTTCATTTCCTTGTGGAACACTGTGTATAAAGTGTTCTGCTTCACGCTATAATAAAGAAAAACTTATAAGAGAAATTTAAAAAATTGTTAGCTTTCAAACACCAGACATTGCAAGTTTGGTCAGTTTTTCTTTTAGTAAAACCTGCACAGGTTTCGTGTTACTTATCAGGCTCTTGTAGAGCACTGATAAATTTAACAATGTTTTGTTCTATCTATTGGTAAAATTTAAGTGTTTTGGAATTATTAGGCAGGAATACATTTATAAGAAAACAAGAGTATATAAGTAATTATAAATGCAAGAATATAGTATACTACATCTAAATTGGTTCTGAATCATTATTGGCATTAGTGTCTTGATATCGGTAGCTTGTTTAATTGCAGACAGTCAACCCATCCATTGGGGGATTAGGAACTCTTGGGCCCCTGGGCCCCATTTCTCAGCGGCTCCCCTTCCCCACACATCCACCCGCTCCTCATAAATTATAAACTACAACCATTATAAAACAGGCCTCATTCAAGGAAATGGAGATATCTGTGATAAGATTTAAATCTTCTATGGGCTAATATCCACCCTAATCCTAAATAATCATTATTCGTTAATATTTGCTTTGAGGCATTTTTACAACTTAAAAACTTTTTTACAGCAATTTTTGGGACAGAAAAGATAACCGCTATTTTTTTAAGAATATTTATTTCCCAATAAAACAAAACACAACTCAATTTCATTCATATGTAAACGATCACATAGAAAATCAAAAACACATTGCAAAAGTTAATATAAATATAAACAAACAAAAATATTAAATTAGTAACCTTCTGAAGTTTTATATACTGACTGAACACAATCTATTTAATAAACAAACTACAAATCAACTTTGCGATCTTTCATTGCAGAAAAATCTTTTATAATGTCACTGAAATCAATTTCGTTGAGCAGTTCAGCATTTGCCACAAAACTTGTTAAACTTGACAGTCTTAAGTCAGCAGATGAATTACGCAGGTAGTTTTTAACTCTTTTTAGAATGCTAAAGGTCCGTTCACCAGATGCATTTGTGGTCATCATGCACAACAAAATTCTCAACGATGTTTCAACGTTAGGGAAAAGAGTTGTCAATTGCTTTTCTCGTATAAATCTTAAAAACTCAGTAGGAAGATGATGGTCCTTTACATTTAAGTCAAGAACCTCAACAAACGCCTTAAAGTGTACAAATTCTTCAATAAGTTCTGAAGAAAGGTCTGTAGGATATTTCTGAACTAAGAGAGAAGATTTTTCCTGAATTTTGTCATCTTTCAATGTAAGCAATTTATAAATTAATCCAAAAACTTTGTTCTGATTGAAGTAAATTCTTTATCTGTTTTCTAGTTCACTGAAAATTCTGTCCATTATAACATAAAATGTATTAATAATCATGTCTTGTCTGCCATCCACATCATCCAAGTCCATTTTGGAGGTATCTTCATCATTGTTGTCATCATCAGAAAATTGTTTTTTTCTTTCTTCTCCTCTTGAAATCTAAAACATAGTCAGCAGTCTCTGACTTACACAGTTTCATACCTTTCATCTCATAATAATTGAATCATTCTCGTAAGCCCTGCACATAATCTTTGAGAGATTTGTAAATATTGCAAATGACTCCTAAGTCAGTGTTAGTGCTTTGCAATGTTTTAATTGAAGCATTAAAGCGTTCAAGAACATCATTCCATAAAACAAGTAATATTGCTGTTTCTATCCTAGTAAATACTTCACATAATCCCTCAGCTGTAGCTCTGTTTTCTGGTTTTTCTTGGGGGTTTCCAGAGATGACTTGAAGTGCTTTATGAAACTCCCAATAATGAAGGAGTAAAGCCCTTGAAGCATGCCATTTAGCTGACCACCTGGTCGTATTTAGCCTTTTAGGCAACAGTTTTTTCTTGATTTTACTGTCTTTTATTATGTTTTCAAGTAAAGTCCACCTTGCAGTTGACGCGGTAAAAAACACATAGAGTTCTTGTATGAACATAAAAAGCTTAGTTGCTTGAAGGCAGCAGTTAGCTGCGTGGGTCCCTACCAGATTTAAGGACTGGGCCGAACAAGGAATGAATTCTGCCAGAGGATTGTGACTCTTAATTCGGGATTGAAGTCCTTCATATTGCCCTGACATATTCGATGCATTATCATATGACTGGCCTCTCATACTGTTTATCGAAATATTTAGTAATGAAAGTGTGTTCAAAATTAATTCTTCCATTTGAGCACCCGTGTGGTTTTCCATTCTGATAAATTTAATAAATCTTTCCGTTGGCCATCCAACATTTAAGATATAGTGAACAATCAAAGTCAATTGGTCATGATGAGAAATATCAGGTGTTGAATCTACAGTAATGGAATAGTATTTGCTTGATTTTAACTCCTCAACAATTGTTGAAACTATTTTATTGTACATTATTTCTATAAACTCATTACAGATAGTCTTTGAGAGATAACCTACCTTTCCTTGACCAGGATTGCCATAATTTTGAATGTGAACTTTTAAAAAATCATCGTATTCGGCTAGCAATTCTAGAATTCCTAGTAAATTGCCATTTGTCCGAGATCCAAAAACTTCATGCTTTTCTGAGCCTCGAAAGGCCAGTCCGTGAGCACCAAGAAATTTAATAACATGTAATACACGAATGAAAACTTTCTGCCAATAGTCTACTTCTTTTAAGTACTGTTGATGAAGAGCAGAGTCAATCTTACCGAGTAAATTGCCTCTAATGACATAGGTTTGTGTGTTAATTCTATGCTCAGAACTCCTCTCATGGTGTGACAATCTTGAAATATGTTTCCAGTCATTAAAGCCATGAATAAAAGAATTTCCAGTCTCGTCTGAATAGAAAAGTTTGCACGGAACACAATACAAAGATCCCTTTGAATTAGAAAACATCAACCATTCTCTTTTCTTCAACTGTCCATTTTGCAAATGAGTAAACAACATACTCTTGTTAGCATACCTTGTCTTATCAGGATAAATACGCCTAGATTTTGAAAACTCACAATCACAATCAGTTATTTTTGACAAGTGTTCTGGAAGATTTTTAATTATATGATCTTTAAGCTCATTCGTCAATGGTTCCCAAAAATTTGGGTCCATTAAATCAAACTTAACCATTTCTTTTTGCATGTTACAGTTAACTTTTGAATTATCTGAATCTACACATTGAATGTCGAGAACAGTATCTGCTACTTCCGGATCATTAACTTCACCACTTTCATATAAAACAGTATTTACACTATTAAAGTCAATATTTACTTTAATATTTACTTTAATTTATTTACAATACAACATGGGCATTGTTGCAGACGTACGTTAAAATCTGCTGCATTTACAAGTTCATTATTTACTTCACAATAATTTGGATTTTGTTTTTGATCAGAATCCGAATCTATTGTTAAATTAGTTGGGGCAGGATCTGTAAAATTATCAGAATCGGTAAAATTTGAACCAGTACTTTGTGAAACTATTGAAGCTTTAAAAAACTTGTCCAACTTAGCAGTTTTGTGTAATAATTTTGAGTGAGCGTCATCCTTAGCTTTTTTCAACTTTCGTTTATAAGCTCCACTTGAGTGTGCAAATTCTGACTCATTTTCAATGAAGACATGAAGATGTTGAGACAAAACAACACACACACACACACACACACACACACAGAGAAAACAAACCAGGCTAAACAATACAAATATCTGAATATAAATAAATGGCTTTCAAATGACTCCACTAAATAATAAAAACAGTTAACACAAAGTGTATCATCTACAGAGCTTTTACGACGTATTCAGACCTTTCCAACTTAAAATAACCTCAAAACTGGCAGGTGCATTGTTGTTTACTGTTCCGCCACCGGTCTACTGGCTGTGAGTTAGAAGGGGAAGAGGAGAGTGTGACTCGTCACCGCGACGACTGACGCGATGACGCGCCAGTGTCGACTATCGACTGACTGATATGACTGGCTGTCTACCCAGGGACACATACTGATCTAGTAACCTCTAGGACTATCAACCTGATATTAGTCACTGCCTTGCACTGTTAATTAATTATTATTGGTGGTAGTAAACTGCGTGTTTGACTTACAGTTTTTCTCATTAGAAAAAAAATTGGCCCTACGATCTCCCCTTAAGCCTGCGGCCCCTGGGCCTGGGCCCCGTCAGGCCCAATTGGTAATCCGCCACTGGACCCATCCACAGGTACTCAGATGTCTTCAATAAAGTTATTATTTTTGTGAATTCAAATGGTTTGTTTTATTGTTAAATTAAAAATATTTAAACAATAAACACCTTGTTAGATACATTGCACTACACACACATCTGTATTTTACCAAACTGTTTTGATATTAGTGTTACATAATTTTAAAACAGAAATTTACTGTTACACAGATTGCCAACTTCTTTCTTCTTCGAAGAGTTGTAACATTGATTGTACTTTCATGTTTTCTTTAAATTTGTTTTTCATCTTTTATTACTCAAGAAAAGTTATACAAAATAATTAAAGCAATAAAAGGCTATCAGGAATATTTTCAAAGATTCTATTGAAGAGAGTAGAAAAAACATTGGATAGCCATTTGGGTGAATATCAGGGTAGCTTTAGGAAGGGCAGATCCTGTCCAGAACAAATATTCACTCTGAAGTCAATAATCCGTCACAGGCTACTGAATTCAAAGGAGATCGTAGTAACATTTGTTGATTTCAAAAAGGCCTTTGATTCTGTTGATAGAGAAACTATAGATAAAATAATCCGAGAATTTGGTGTTAAATCTAAATTGGCAAATCTAATCCGTGAAACCCTTACGGACACAGTCTCAAAAGTAAAATTCATGGGAGAAATATCTCAACCATTCAAAATAAATACAAGTGTAAGACAGGGTGATGGTTTATTCCCAATCCTTTTTAACTGTGTCCTGGAGAAAGTAGTGAGAATTTGGAATGAAAAATTAAAGGAATGCAAAATATCACCAATCATGTAGGGAGAAGGAACTGAAATCATGTATTGAAATAAACTGTTTGGCATTCGCAGATGACTTTGCTATACTTTTCGAACATCTGACATCTGCAGTAACACAAGTTAATTTTTTAGAGGACATAGCCAGTAGAACAAGCTTAAGAATTTCTGCAGAAAAAACAAATTTCTCACAAACATTAAAAACGCGCCAAAATTCCTGGTAACAGATATTGGTCGAATAGAGAGGGTTCAAAAATTCAAGTATCTAGGAGAGATAATTCAAGAGAATGGCTTGGAAAAATCTCCTATAGAAGAAAGGATTCATAAGATGGAAATGGTTTATGGTATAACTAAAGATATTTACAATAAAAAGTGCGTATCTAAAAATGCGAAAATAAGGCATTACAGTACAGTAGTGAAGCCAGAATGGCTATATGCAAGTGAATGTCTAGCATTTAATTATAATTTAGACAAACTAGAAATATTGGAAAGACGAATTATTAGGAAAATATTAGGCCCACGAAAAACTTCAGAAGGTTGGAAATTAAGAAGTAATGATGAAATATATCACAGTATAGAAAATATAACAGAAACAATGAGAAAAAGGAGACTATTATTTTTTGGACATTTATATAGAATTGACAATAGGTTGACAAAGCAAATCTTCAAATATCTGTGGGGGAAGAAGTCAATATCAACTTCGATTAAAGAAGTCGAAAAGGATTTAGACAAAAATAATATACATGCAGAAGAAGCAATTGAAGGAGAAGTTTTTTGGGCAAAAGTGTTAAAAATGGAGGGAGTCCAGGGTAGGAGAGATAAAAACGCAAGTTCAAAGTGGATTGAAGACAGGAAGAAGAGACACAGTGAGAAGATGAAAGAATATTGGAAAAAAAGGAAAGAACAAAGAGTAAAGAATTGAAATTGGCATGTAGCGTACCAAACTTTTTTAAAGGATTGCAATCTGATTTTTTTACGTATTGGCCATCTAAGGACCTTAGATGGCCAATACGTAA
Organism: Magicicada septendecula; assembly: GCA_034769895.1. Taxonomy (NCBI): domain Eukaryota; kingdom Metazoa; phylum Arthropoda; class Insecta; order Hemiptera; family Cicadidae; genus Magicicada; species Magicicada septendecula. The sequence continues at coordinate 405,622,211 of CM068374.1, read as the reverse complement.
AAAAATCAGATTGCAATCCTATAAAAAAGGTTTGGTACGCTACATTTCTCTTGTAAAACTATAAAATTGCAAAACACACTGAAGTCATTTAAAATAAACATCTAACAATGTATCAACAAATTAAAATTATGTGAAATAATAGTGTAAAATAGTTCTTACAGTTACATTCTTACAGTTCTCAAAGTGTAAAAAATTAATTATAAGTATAATACTACTGTTCTGTAGTATTTTTGTACTGTTTGTAGTTCATTTTGAAACTACAAACAAAACAGAACACACACTATCAAAAAACATACACAAAGAACACAACACTGCGGCCTTTGATTTACCTGGTGTTTACAAACTAAACTGCTCAGACTGTAACAAATTCTGCATAGGCCAGACAGGACGTTGCTTCAACAGAGATATATTGAACAGGCAAAGGCACTACACTCCACCACCAAATCCACCTTTGCAAACCACCTCACTGAAGCAAACCACACATACACAAACATAAACTTCAACATGGATATTCTACACGTACACACAAAAGGCTGAAAACTAGACACTCTTGAACAACTAGAAATATACAAACACATAAAAACTACATCCTAAATGAACAAACACCATTCAAATCACACATACTACTCAATAATATCACACCACACACACACAACATCGATCTTTCAAACGACAGTGCTGTCACCAAGAACAAGATGGACAGCACTCCTAGTGGCAGCCTCTGACGAAGCTTGTAATAAGGCGAAATCTGGTTGAGGCTATAAGGTAAAAATTTTACATTTTTATCAATAAAAAACTTAAGTGTTCCGAGTGAGTAGTATTATACTTATAATTAGTTAATCAACGGACATGTCATGGACAACAAAATCCAAGCATATAAAAAATTGTTCTTTTAAGTAAGCTTGCTTTTGCTCATTGCAAATCTTGTCAGAGGCTGCTATTAGGAGTTGTTGTGTTTGAGGTAGAGTGCCATTGCTTGAATTGGTTATCTTCATGTGTGTGCTGTATAATGTGTTCACAGATTATGTGTGATTTAAACAGTGTCTTTTCATATAGAATGTTGTCTCCATATGTTTTTGTGTGTTTGAACGATTCTGGTTGTGCAAGCATTTCTAGTTGTCTACCCTTTGTGTGTCCATGTAGGATTTCAATGTTGTTGTTGATGTCTGTGTGTGTCTGATCTCTTTCAATGAGGTAGTTGGGAAAAGTGGATTCTGCGGTGCAGTGTAGTACAATGTCTTCATGTAATCCTTGTATCTCTATAATACATTTTAGGTTAGTTGTCTCCAAGTCGCTTATATTAATATATGTAGACGTATTTACCAGATATCCGTCGTGCGACTTCGTTTTTCTTGTCCTTTATGACGCGTTTCGGCAACGAATTTCCATCTTCAGAAAAGTGCGTATGTGAATTTCCGCTGTCGTAAAAGTGCACTTTTACTGTAATGATTTTAGTATTTTAATTTTTTAACGATCTCTAATGAGTGATCAAGTTTTCTGAAGATGGCAATTCGTTGCCGAAACGCGTCATAAAGGACAAGAAAAACGAAGTCGCACGACGGATATCTGGTAAATACGTCTACATATATAACTTGTACCTCTGTTTGAAGCTATAATACTATTGTATTTTTCATTTTGTATTTGCTGTTGTTTTTTCCAATTTGTACACTTAAAAAGTTAGGTTCTTTATTTTAAGTGTTACTCTGTTATACGCATTGTATTACATGTTTAATGTTATCTTACCACAGCTTTTATTTATTTTAGCAGTAAACTAAAAACCCAAAACAATTATTACCTAACCTCCCAAATGAAAAAAACACGTATTTTTGCTTTACATTAAGAAATAGGGCAATTTACAATTAGTACACTTCTTCTTTTCCACACCATAATATATCGATACAATCGCATATTAAAAACATCGAAATGTATTGCGGGTACTCATACAGTTCCAATCATTTACTTGAATTCGGTTCGATAATTTTATTCCTAAAAAAATTTAGGCCTACAAAAATATAGAAAAAAATCTACACACAGACAGACACCACACAGACACTTTTCGAAAAATGACTTTTTTTTCATGTTTTGATGGTAGTACAATCAGAATCTGCCATTATCTTGAACACGATTTTTTTCGCCATGACCATACTTCCATTTCCTTATGGAACATGGAAGTAAAATGACTTTTTTTCATGTTTTGATGGTAGTACAATCAGAATCTGCCGTTATCTCGAACACGATTTTTTTTCACCATGACCATACTTCCATTTCTTTATGGAACATAGAAGTAAAAATTATCCCCTCCCCTTCAACTATAATTTTCATTTATAGAAAATTACCCCCACCCCGTTCAACTAGTCTCTTCATTTATAGATATTTCATCTATGTTTCTACAGTGGGTTATTATGATCTTCTTCTCAGGATACTTTATTTATCAAAATTAAGTACTTTACTCTTGTTAACACATAAAACGTTACTGGTAAACTGCCCTTTCCCCGTAACCGATCTTCACCAAAATCAATAGTCCTTGAGTCCTCTACAACTCAGGCACATATGTAAAATATTATTTGATTCTGGATGAATTTACGGCAGTTATTGTTCGTCATGAAAAAAATCGGCATGGAGAACCATACATGACTTCCATGTTGTAATATTTATGTTTAAAATTATTTACTTGAATTCGGTTTGGTAATTTCTAAAAAAATATCGCCCACCCTCAAACTAATTTCACTATTTATATATATTTTTGTTATTATGGAGTAGTCGTTTAATATAATGTTATTTTCAGTCACTTTATCCATAAAAATTAGGTAGGCTTACTTTATTCTTATAAAGAAACCGATACGCAGATAATCATCCCTCCTACGAAGCGCTCCGAAGTCACTCATGGACCCTGAGCATCTTGTTGAGGGTTCATTCCCTAAAGACAAAAAGTCTGTCTATGAACCGTTCCTCTGTAAACACGTGAAGTTACACTGCCCAGCAGGCAACACAGGAAGCAAATCGCTATCCACGCTGGACACTTTTTCGGCTTGCACGCGTTGTGTTGGTGTGGGTTTCGGCACTTTTCATTTAAAACGTGTGCAAATGTAAGAAAATAAACATGAGTGAGGCCAGAAATAACGTGAATTGTGTGTGTGTGTGTGTGTGTGTGTGTGTGTGTGTGTGTGTGTGTGTGTGTGTGTGTGTGTGTGTGTGTGTGTGTGTGTGTGTGTGTGTGTGTGTGTGTGTGTGTGTGTGTGTGTGTGTGTGTGTGTGTGTGTGTGTGTGTGTGTGTGTGTGTGTGTGTGTGTGTGTGTGTGTGTGTGTGTGTGTGTGTGTGTGTGTGTTGCCTGCCTTTTACTTCCATGTTCCTTAAGGAAATGGAAGTATGGTGATGGCAAAAAAAATTGTGTTCGAGATTATTGCAGATTCTGATTGTACTACACTCAAAACATGAAAAAAAGTCATTTTTCGAAAAGTGTCTGTGTGCCTCTGTGTCTGTCTGTGTGTCTGTCTGTAGATTTTTTACTTCCATATTCCTTAAGGAATGGAAGTATGGTGATGGCAAAAAAAATCGTGTTCGAGATTATTGCAGATTCTGATTCTACTACACTCAAAACATAAAAAAAAGTCGTTTTCCGAAAAGTGTCTGTCTGTCTATGTGTCTATAGATTTTTTTTCTATGGCAAACGATAACTGCCGCAAATTTAAACAGAATCAAATAATTTTTTGCATGCAGTCCTGATTTGCAGAGTACTCGCGACCTATTGTTTTTGGTGAAGATCGGTTGAGGTAAAGGGGTAGTTTACCTGCAACGGTTTTTTTTTAGCAAGGGTAATTTTGTTTGTTTGGCAAGCGATAACAGCCGCAAATTCAAACAGAATCAAATAATGTTTCGCATACAGCCCTGAATTGTAGAGTTCTCAAGATCTGTTGATTTTGGTGAAGATCGGTTAAGGGAAAGGGGTAGTTTACCTGTAACGTTTTATGTTTTAACAAGGGTATTTCTTATGGCAAACGATAACAGCCGCAAATTCAAACAGAATCAAAAGCTTATTTGCATACAGCCCTAAATTGTAGAGTTCTCAAGATCTATTGTTTTTGGTGAAGATCGGTTGAGGGAAAGGGGTAGTTTACCTGCAACGTTTTTTTAACAAGAGTATTTTCTATGGCAAACGATAACAGCCGCAAATTCAAACAGAATCAAATAATGTTTTGCATACAGCCCTGATTTGTAGAGTACTCAAGACCTATCGTTTTTGGTGAAGATCGGTTAAGGGAAAGGGGTAGTTTACCTGTAACGTTTTATGTTTTAACAAGGGTATTTCCTATGGCAAACGATAACAGCCGCAAATTCAAACAGAATCAAATAATTTTACTACCATTTTCCTTAAGGAAATGGAAGTATGGTGATGGCAAAAAAAATCGTGTTCGAGATTATTGCAGATTCTGATTGTACTACACACAAAACATGAAAAAAGTCGTTTTTCGAAATGTGTGTGTGTGTGTGTGTGTGTGTGTGTGTGTGTGTGTGTGTGTGTGTGTGTGTGTGTGTGTGTGTGTGTGTGTGTGTGTGTGTGTGTGTGTGTGTGTGTGTGTGTGTGTGTGTGTGTGTGTGTGTGTGTGTGTGTGGATTTTTTTTCTATGGCAAACGATAACAGCCGCAAATTCAAATAGAATCAAATAATTTTTTGCATACAGCCCTGTTTTGTAGAGTACTCGCGACGTATTGTTTTTGGTGAAGATCGGTTGAGGGAAAGGGGTAGTTTACCTGCAACGGTTTTTTTTATCAAGGGTAATTTTGTTTGTTTGGCAAACGATAACAGCCGCAAATTCAAACAGAATCAAATAATGTTTCGCATACTGCCCTGAATTGTAGAGTTCTCAAGACTTTTTGTTTTTGGTGAAGATCGGTTAAGGGAAAGGGGTAGTTTACCTGCAACGTTTTATGTTTTAACAAGGGTATTTTCTATGGCAAACGATAAGAGCCGCAAATTCAAACAGAATCAAATACGTTTTTGCATACAGCCCTGTTTTGTTGAGTACCAAAGACCTATTGTTTTTGGTGAAGATCGGTTAAGGGAAAGGGGTAGTTTACCTGCAACGTTTTATGTTTTAACAAGGGTATTTTTTCTATGACGAACGATAACTGCCGTAAATTCAAAGAGAATCAACTAATGTTTTGCATACAGCCCTGAATTGTAGAGTTCTCAAGACCTATTGTTTTTGGTGAAGGTCGGTTAATGGAATAGGGTAGTTTACCAGCAACGTTTTATGTTTTATCAAGGGTGTTTTCTATGGCAAACGATAACAGCCGCAAATTCAAACAGAATCAAATAATTGTTTGCATACAGGCCTGAATTGTAGAGTACCCAAGACCTGTCTTTTTTGGTGAAGATCGATTAAGGGAAAGGGGTAGTTTACCTGCAACGGTTTTTTATCAAGGGTAATTTTTTTCTATAGTAAACGATAACAGCCGCAAATTCAAACAGAATCAAATTTTGTTTTGCATACAGCGCTGTATTGTAGAGTTCTCAATACCTATTGGTGTTGGTGAAGATCGGTTAAGGGAAAGGGGTAGTTTACCAGCAACATTTTATGTTTTAACAAGGGTAATTTTTTATATGACGAACGATAACTGCCGTAAATTCAAATAGAATCAACTAGGTTTTTGCATACCGTTTTGAACTAAAGAGAACTCAAGGTCTGTTGATTTTGTTGAAGTTCGGTTAAGGGAAAGGGGTAGTTTACCTGCAACATTTTATGTTGAAACAAGAGAAATGTTTCCATGACGAACGATAACTGCCGCACATTCAAACAGAATCAAATATTTTTTTGCATGCTTCCCTGAATTGTAGAGGACGGAAGGTCTGTTGATTTTGGAGAAGATCGGTTAAAAGAAAGGGTTAGTTTACCTGAAACATTTTATGATTTAACAAGAGTAAAGTACTTAATTTTTATAAATAAAGTATCCTGATAAGAAGCTCATAGTAATCCACTTTAGAAACGTAGATGAAATATCTATAAATGAAGAAGTTAGGTGACCGGGGTGGGGGTAATTTTCTATTATTAAAAATTATAGTTGAAGGTGGAGGGGAGAATTTTTTATATGTGTACTACGTTATCGGCACCAAAGAAGTAGTTTTTTGTTAAAATTGCTTCCCGGGCTCTTTAGCCGTAGTCCAATGTTTTCTGCAAAACCAGACTTTTCGGCAGTGCCATCGACTGCCATCATCGGTGAAAATCGAGTGCGAAAACGTGAAGTGGTATACGTTAGTGACCACAGTACTGTGGTTAATGCTGAAGCAATAAGTAGAAAGACGTAGTTTCTATGGAAATATTTCATTTCGAATATGATTTTAAATATAAATCTTAGAACATGGAAGTCATGTATGGTTCTCCATACCGATATTTTTGCATGTAGCCCTGATTTGTAGAGTACTCAAGACTTATTGATTTTGGTGAAGATCGGTTAAGGGAAAGGGGTAGTTTACCTGCAACGGTTTTTTTTAAACAAGTGTAATTTTTTTCTATGGCAAACGATAACAGTCGCAAATTCAAACAGAATCAACTACTCTTTTGCATACAGTCCTGAATTATAGAGTTCTCAAGATCTATTGGTTTTGGTGAAGATCGGTTAATGGAAAGGGGTAGTTTACCAGCAACGTTTTTTTATCGGGGGTAATTTTTACTTCTTTCTATGGCAAACGATAACAGCCGCAAATTCAAACAGAATCAAATAGTGTTTTGCATACAGCCTTGAATTGTAGAGTTCTCAAGTCCTATCGGTGTTGGTGAAGATCGGTTAAGGGAAAGGGGTAGTTTACCTGCAACATTTTATGTTTTAACAAGGATAATTTTTTATATGACGAACGATAACTGCCGCAAATTCAAACAGAATCGACTACGTTTTTGCATACCTTTTTGAATTAAAGAAAACTCAAGGTCTGTTGGTTTTGGTGAAGATCGGTTAAGGGGAAGGGGTTGTTTACCAGCAACGTTTTTTTATCGGGGTAATTTTTACTTCTTTCTATGGCAAACGATAACAGCCGCAAATTCAAACAGAATCAAATAGTGTTTTGCATACAGCCCTGAATTGTAGAGTTCTCAAGTCCTATTGGTGTTGGTGAAGATCGGTTAAGGGAGAGGGGTAGTTTACCTGCAACGTTTTATGTTTTAACAAGGGTAATTGTTTATATGACGAACGATAACTGTCGCACATTCAAACAGAATCAAATATTTTTTGCATGCATCCCTGAATTGTAGAGGACTGAAGGTCTATTGATTTTGGTGAAGATCGGTAAAGAGAAAGGGGTAGTTTACCTGCAACATTTTATGTTTTAACAAGAGTAAAGTACTTAATTTTGATAAATAATGTATCCTAATAAGAAGCTCATAATAATGCACTGTAGAAACGTAGATGAAATATCTATAAATGAAGAGGTTAAGAGAACGGGGTGGGGGTAATTTTCTATTAATGAAAATTATAGTTGATTGGGGATGGGAGAATTTTTTATGTGTACTACGTTATCGGCACCAAAGAAGTAGTTCTTTGTTAAAATTCCTTCCTGGGCTGTTTAGCCGTAGTCCAATGTTTTCTGCAAAACCAGACTTTTCGGCAGTCCATCGACTGCCATCATCAGTGAAAATCGAGTGCGAAAACGTCAGGTGGTATACATTAGTGACCACAGTACCGTGGTTAAGGCTGAAGCAATAAGTAGAAAGAAGTAGTTTCTATGGTAATATTTCATTTCGAATATGATTTTAAATATAAATCTTAGAACATGGAAGTCATGTATGGTTCTCCATACCGATTTTTTACTTCCACGTTCCATAAGGAAATGGAAGTAAGGTGATGGCAAAAAAAAATCGTGGTCGAGATTATTGCAGATTCTGATTGTACTACCCTCAAAACATGAAAAAAAGTAATTTTTCGAAAAGTGTGTGTGCGCGCGCGCGGGTCTCTCTCTCTCTCTCTCTCTCTCTCTCTCTCTCTCTCTCTCTCTGTGTGTGTGTGTGTGTGTGTGTGTGTGTGTGTGTGTGTGTGTGTGTGTGTGTGTGTGTGTGTGTGTGTGTGTGTGTGTGTGTGTGTGTGTGTGTGTGTGTGTGTGTGTGTGTGTGTGTGTGTGTGTGTGTGTGTGTGTGTGTGTGTGTGGATTTTTTTCTATGGCAAACGATAACAGCCGCAAATTCAAACAGAATCAAATAATGTTTCGCATACAGCTCTGAATTGTAGAGTTCTCTAGACCTATTGTTTTTGGTGAAGGTCGGTTAAGGGAAAGAGGTAGCTTACCAGCAACGTTTTTTGTTTTAACAAAGGTATTTTCTATGCCAAACGATAACAGCCGCAAATTCAAACAGAATTCAAATCAAATAATGTTTTGCATACAGCTCTGAATTGTAGAGTTCTCAAGACCTATTGTTTTCGTTGAATATCGGGTTAGGGAAAGGGGTAGTTTACCTGCAACATTTTATGTTTTAACATGGGTAATTTTTTCTATGACGAATGATAACTGCCGTACATTCTATCAGAATCAAATAATGTTTTGCATACCTTCCTGAACTATAGAGAACTCAATGTCTGTTGATTTTACTGAAGATCGGTTGAGGGAAAGGGGTAGTTTACCTGCAACATTTTATGTTTTAACAACGGTAATTTTTTCTATGACAAACCATAACTGCCGCACATTCAAACAGAATCAAATATTTTTTTGCATACGTTCCTCAATTGTAGAAGACTGAAGGCTTGTTGATTTGGTGAAGATCGGTTAAGGGAAAGGGGTAGTTTACCTGCCAGATTTTATGTTTTAACAAGAGTAATTGTTTCTATGATGAACGATAACTGCCACACATTTAAGCAATCAAATAATTTTGTGCATACGTTCCTCAATTGTAGATAACTCAAGGTCTGTTGATTTTGTTGAAGATCGGTTAAGGGAAAGGGGTAGTTTACCTGCAACATTTTATGTTGTAACAAGAGAATGTTTTTCATGAAGAACGATAACTCCTGTAAATTCAAACAGAATCAAATAATTTTTTACATATGTGCCTGAGTTGTAGAGGACTCATGGCCTATTGATTAAAATATTAACAACTAGGCACAATTCGTATTTTGATTATCTCTCTCAGCGTTTTTACTAAAAGCATGCTGATATATTTGGTTTCGTTCTGAGCGTACATATTAAAAATAATTTTATAATTAATTAGAACATGGGAGTCACGTATGGTTCTCCATACCGATATTATATGTGTACTACGTTATCAGCAACAAAGTAGTAGTTTGTTGTTACAATTCCTTCCCGGGCTGTTTGGCTGTAGTCCAATGTTTTCTGCAAAACCAGGCGTTTCGGCAGTGCCGTCGACTGCCATCATCAGTGAAAATCGAGTGCGATAACGTGTGGTGGTATACGTTAGTGACCACAGTACTGTGGTTAAGGCTGAAGCAATAAGTGGAAGGAAGTAGTTTCTATGGAAACATTTCATTTCGTAAATGATTTAAATATAAATCTTAGAACATGGAAGTCATGTATGGTTCTCTATACTGATATTTATTGCGGTAATCATAATAATAAAATGGAAACGTAAACATTACATAATTGAGATATGCTTGCCTGCCACGAACGATATATTTTCTCTCACACATGATTTAAATTAAAATGAAAAAATATTGAATTTTGTTAAAGTGAAATGAAATGGTTCCATAGAAACTACTTCTTTGTTGTCAATAACGTATTACACATACAGTATAAAACTTGTAAGATTTACTTCCTCCATCAACTAATATTTTAATTTATAAAAAAAATTAACCCCTCCCCCTTCAACTACCCTTTTCATTTATAGATATTTCATCTACCTTTCTACAGTGGATTATTATGACCTTCTTTTCAGGATACTTTATTTATCAAAATTAAGCACTTTACTCTTGTTAAAACGTAAAATGTTACAGGTAAACTACCTATTTCCCTTAACCGATCTTCACCAAAATCAATAGGCCTTGAGTCCTCTACAATTCAGGACTGTATGCAAAAAATGATTTGATTCTGTTTGAATTTGCGGCTGTTATCGTTTGCCATAGAAAAAAATTCAAAGACACACACACACACACACACACACACACACACACACACACACACACACACACACACACACACACTTTTCGAAAAATGACTTTTTTTCATGTTTTGATGGTAGTACAATCAAAATCTGCCATTATCTCGAACACGATTTTTTCGCCATGACCATACTTCCATTTCCTTATGGAACATGGAAGTAAAATTACTCTTGTTAAAACATAAAATGTTACAGGTAGACTACCCCTTTCCCTTAACCGATCTTCACCAAAAACAATAGGCCTTGAGTACTCTACAATTCAAAGCTGTATGCAAAAATTTATTTGACTGTTTGACTTTACGGCAGTTATCGTTTGTCATAGAAAAAATTACCCTTGTTAAAACATAAAATGTTGCTGGTAAACTACCCCTTTCTCTTAACCGATCTTCACCAAAATCAAAACACCTTGAGTACTCTACAATTTAGGGATGTATGCACAAAATTATTTGATTCTGTTTGACTTTACGGCAGTTATCGTTCGTCATAGAAAAAATTACCCTTGTTAAAACATAAAATGTTGCTGGTAAATTACCCCTTCCTCTTAGCCTATCTTTACCAAAATCAAAAGGCCTTGAGCCCTCTAAAATTGAGGGATGTATGCACAAAATTATTTGATTCTGTTTAAATGTGCAGCAGTTATCCTTCGTCATAGACAAAATTACCCTTGTTAAAACATAAAACGTTGCAGGTAAACTACCCCTTTCCATAAATGGATCTTCACCAAAAACAATAGGCCTTGAGTACTCTACAATTCAGAGCTGTGTGCAAAAAATTATTTGATTCTGTTTCAATTTGCGGTTCTTATCGTTTGCCATAGAAAAAATTCTACAGGGAGACAGACACACACACAGACACTTTTCGAAAAATGACTTTTCTTCATGTTTTGAGGGTAGTACAATCAGAATTAGCCGTTATCTCGAACACGATTTTTTTTTGCCATGACCATACTTCCATTTCCTTATGGAACATGGAAGTAAAACGTTAAATTTTTGTGCACAAGGCTAGATACAGTAGATTGGGTATTAATACAGTTTCAGTTAATTTGCTAAAATCCATTTTTGTTTTCCTTAATGCTACAAGCATTATAGTTAACTGGTAAATGTTAAGCCACTAATTTGTTAAAACCTGTTCTATGCACTTTTAAATGTGTCATAATCATTAGACTTCTATGTTTTAATTTGATATGATGCCAGAACAATCTTTTGTAATCTTATAGACTACAAGTTCACAGGTACTTTCCAGATGACTGTGCCTGCACTACTTTTTTTATGTTTTGAGTACACGATAGTATCAATACAGTATAATACAGTATAAATAGTATAATACAGTGAAGAAGAGATACATCAACGGAAAAAGAGAGATTATTTTATTCGAAAATGTAATGTGAAAATACATAATGTGTTATTTGGGAGGTTAGGTAAAAATCTTTTATAATGACTACTAACTTTACTGCACTATATTATGCCATTAAAGATATATTGTCAGAAAGGAACAATACTAAATAGGACAATCCAAATATGCACTGACACTGACAATATTGTGATAGTAGCCACATCAAAACAACGGCAAGTTGAGGTATACAAAGAGCTGAATCAAAAATTTCCTGGAATTGGACTGAGTGTAAGTATCAGCAAAACTAAATACATGCTGATTTCTGCATCAGACAGAGAAGAAATTTATATTCAGGTAATTTATGCATGGAGGGTAATTCATTTGATGCAGTTAGTAAGTTCATATACCTGGATTTTATGATAGATAATGAAGGATAAACACGACAATTTATGACAGGATACAAATAGGAAATAGAGCATATTATGCCAACAGCAGACTATTGAGAAGCAAACTCTAGTAACACTATGAAGATTTGAAAGAAAGATCGTAAGACGTGTTTATTGCCCACTTAAAGAAGATGATGATTGGAGAATAAGATATAACCAGGAGATAGATGAGCTACTGAATCACGAAGATATAGTAAGTTTCATAAAATCTCAACGAATACAATGGTTAGGTCCTCTAGAGCGGATGAATGATCAGTATATGCTAAAGAAAATTCTCAGGGCGCAGGTCTATAAAAGCAGAAAGAGGGGCCAACCTAGGATAAGATGGTTGGATGATGTGCTAGAAGATCTCACAAGAATTGGATGTGAGGGGCTACACTGAGATGGCAATAGACAGGAGACTTTAAAGAAGACTGGTGTTGGGAGCTTTGGTTTTTTAGTATATCAATTTAATGAAAACAAAACTCACGGTTGGCTAAATATAACATATAATAAGTAAATACAATGATTATAACAGATTGACGCTTGGTGACAATTTCAGCATGCACAAAAAATGCAACTAAAAACAAACTGAACTAAGCATTTGTATGACATTCAAGCATTTCTTCTTATGCTTAGCATTTTCTCTTCTTCTTTTACATTCATAAACATGCTGACCTTACAGTTGAAATGTTGTTCACAGTTGTATTTTATTACTATGGAATTATATTTTAACATAACCAAATAAACCTACATTGTAAACAAAAAGATTACATTTCTTATAAGCACGTTCTGACTAAAATACATGTTTATGACAGATCTTGCTTTTCATTTTAAACATATATTTTTTTTGTCACCAAAATTTATTTCTTGTCCCGTTTTCCTGGAGCCATAATACAATTTGCAATATTTTCATAATTTTGATGCATACCATGTACACTGTTATAATGGAATCCATAAAGATGATTGTGATTCTCCATTAATCACAAAATATTAGCAAAAATGTTTTTGTTTGCAAGGTTAGGCTTGTAAGGTTAATTTTAAATATAATCCTATAGTAATAAAGTACTCTGTTATGAACATTTTAAGAGTAGGTTCAGCATGTTTGTGAATTATGAAAAAGAAAATGCTTGAATGTCACAACAATGTTTAGTTCAATTGCTTTTAGTTGCATTTTTTAATGCGTTCTGAGATTGTCACCAAATGTCAATCTCTTATAGTCATTTTATTTACTTATTAATCATTAATTTTACCAACATGAGTTCTTTAAACAATAAATTAAACTGAAGCATTTTGCAATAATCATTTACAATTTGTACACTTCTTCTTCACCACGAGGTGTATCGATACTACTGTATGTTCAAAACATTGAAAATGTAGTGCAGGTACAGTTATTTGGAAAGCACCAGCTTTTATTAGTTACCTGTAAAACATCTGATTTTTAATTGTCTAAGTTTTTAGGTTATGTACATGGTGAAATACACTGTTGTGAATTTCATACTGATTTATTGGTTCCTCTTGTATTTTTCCCACATGCAAGGTTTTCTATCTCTACTTTTTTTGAAATGACAACTTTATATACACCACTATGGTGCTTGGCTCATTCCCATATATGCAGTTTGTTCCTAGGGCAGTTTACTGACCCAACGCATCACAAACCAGCCGAAACAAAAAAAAACAGTGTTGCCAGGTCAATCAAACCTCTTTCCCCACACAGCTATCCAAAATTTCCCCATTGCCATAAATATGTGTGCTTTAAGCAAAGCGTAATATTTTCAAGAATGTATGTGTCCATATTCTAAATATTTATATACTGTTACAAGAATAACAATAATATTAAAAATAATTCTTTTATTAATCTGTTTGGTTTATTGTTTGGTGTTTACTTAAAGGCTGCCACCAGAGCGCAGCACTATGGTAATTTCTTTCATCACAGTGTATGACGTTATATTATTCTTAACTTCAGATCCATCACCACAGAGCAGCACTAAACAAGATTTGGTGATTACACAATCAACTTATTAAAACAATCTTTTATTAAAAAAAAAAAAAAAAAAAAACTATATCTCTATGGGAAACAGAAAAGGCAGAAATGAAATTAGTATTTTCTGTACACTTCTAGTTTGGAATGCAGGCCAAGTTTAGAAACACCCAATCCTTCTTCAACTACTATCTCAGAAACGAAAAATTCACTTTAATATTATAATTAACTATAAATCAGAGGCGGCTGGTGGTTCCAAATTTTGGTGGTTGCAGTAGTTGGTTGAGTGGATGGGAGATCGGTTAAAAGACATTAAACTATCATAATCACAGTTACACAAAATTATTACTACAATTTTATAACCTCAAACAACGGGTAACGATTACCTTGAATCAACATAAACACTAAACCTGACATAATTTATAAATCAAGAAGGTTGTGCTGATTTCATGACACAGAGTTGCTCTACAGCGCTACTAGTGGAGCATTGCAGAACGTTTTGCAACCGCCTAGCTAACATTGGGGACATAGGGCAGTTGTGAAGAGTAGCGCACGTCCTTCCATATGTTTGTGTAGTAAGCTCTGCCACATACTCTTCAAGTTGCAAATGGCGTACAACCACCAATTTGCGCACCACATTTAAATTGTACGCGAACATTACCGCGTTGGATCTAATACACTCCCCATTGAAATTTATGAAACTTTTAGCTGCTTAATGTTTTAGTATATTATTTTGTAGTTTAGTTATTCTATAGTGGTGGTTGTGCAACGCTGCAAACATAGCATCAGCCGCCACTGGTATAAATATAACTACAAGGCCTATGTGAAAATAGATTTTAAATAAAACAGGTATTAAATTCATATTTTTTTAGGTGTAGGGTACAAGATTTACAAAAAATTATCGGATAGAATAATCTTTTTAGTGAACTTTTTAAAATGATTATGTACACTTGTACTGTAGTAAATTACGATACATACCAATATACATCAAAAATAAGAAAATAAAACAGTTTTAATTAGTGTGAGTATAGTATCAGGAAATGTAAATATTTTCTTGATCAATGACAGTGAAGAGAGCGATTCCTGAACTCAAATTACCTGATTAGATATACTGTTGAAATTGGAGACTATCATAACATCACTTATCAGTAGCATGTGTCACTTTTGAAAGTGGCTATATAAAAATCATTACATAATCATATCCATCTTAGTTATCACAATTTATGATTTTCTTCTCACCACAAAGAAGACTACAATAAGTAATGTAACATCTGCTAACATTAAAAACATTTTGACAAAAGTGAATGCTACTTGATCAGAAGTTTTGAAAAATATGCTTATTCATATACCATATATTTATATTTTTCTCTTCAAATTAATTTTCATCTGATTAACATCAAATTCAATGACGTGTCCTTTACTCTCTCTCTCTCTCCCTCTCCAAATGGCATGTTTGGCTTCTTCACTCTTTTTGTGTCTTTTTCGTAAACTTCAGATCCACACATATTCTTTGATTTGTTCTCAAAGTTAAAAAACTCCTCTTCTCTTCTCAATATATTCGAAAATGCTTCTAAAGTGTTTGTATCACAATAATACAACATGATGAAGATCAGTGGTTTCACTTTGAAGTTTTCTGCTCACTTCTTGAAACTTTAAAAGTACCACATTCAAAATCAAATCATTATTGTAATTTTCAAAGACTGTAGCTTTTCAGCCAAGACTTTTGCTTCATATTGAGCTTCCTTGGTGTGAATCTTACTTCTCCTAATTTCTAACAGTGCAGAAATAACTTCATTATATGATTTGTGCAATGCGTTGCTCGCATCAGCACATGCACTCCATCGTGTTTTAGAGAGGGCTTTTTTAAGTAAGGGACTCATTTTTAGAATATGATAGCAGAACTTCCCACCTCGTGTGAGTACCTTGTCTGTGAAAGCCACAAAACCTGCAAAAAAAACGGGTGTTTTGTGTTTCTCTGTAAACTACAGGCCAAAACTAGGTGCGGAAACGAAAAATTTTTAATTTTTATTTGCAAGTTGCGAAAAAATGCAAACTTACTTATAGCAATATACACTGAAACTCAATAACGCACCTTACATAGTGTATTCTATTATTCATATTAGATGCAGAATAATGTTACAATGAATAAATATTTACTCTCGTGGTCTTCATCCTGTTTGTAAATGCAAATATCAAATGAAAACTCGGTTGTGTAGAACATCGCATCAAATTTTCTCTTACTGAGGTAGGTAGTAAAAGTACTAAAAAAGTTACTGGTAAAAGTAGAAAAAAGAGCATTGGTAATAGTTCCTATTGACACCCTTGTCTGGAAAAGCCACGAAACCTGCAAAAACCGATGTTTTTGCAGTTTTTACGTAAACTACAGACCAAAAATAGGTGCGGAAGCGAATAATCCGCAAAAAAAGTTTGCAAAAAATTCGCAAAAATTTATTTTGGGGCCTAAATAACTTAAAAATGCGTTATTTCGTATTTTACATGAAACCTACGTATAAACAAAATTATACATCACTCTTTTTGAAACAGAACTCAATGCTGTAATGTCCAACGGGACCTCCGGTGCCGCTCGGCCCGTCGGCGGGCCTCACAGGGTCTATTCACGCGCCCCGCGCGCGTGAATAGACAATGCCTAGACCGCCCGTCTTCGGGGCTTCGCCCCTCAGACCGTATTACACAATTCTCAAGTCATTAATAACTCTACGACTCCAAGTGGTATATATATCTACAGTATATTCATACGTTACATATATCATTTGTCTAATATCTAATCTCTGCGCACTAGCAAATGAAGGCATACCTGTGCTTGAGTCAGTATTTTTACTGCCTCAGTAAGTAACAGAAAATTTGATGTGATGTTCTGCACAACCGAGTTTTCATGTGGTACTTTCATTTACAAACAGCATGAAGACTACGAGAGTAAATATTAATTAATTGTAACGTTATTCTGCATCTAATATGAATAATAGAATACAATATGTAAGGTACGTTATTGTATTTCAGTGTTGTATTGCTATAAGTAAGTTTGCATTTTTTTCGCAACTTGCAAATAAAAAGTTCAAGTTTTTCGTTTCCGCACCTAGGCTTGACCTGTAGTTTACGTAGAAACACAAAAAACCCGTTTTTTTTAGGTTTCGTGGCTTTTTCAAACAAGGGTGTCCATCGGAACTATTACCGAAGCAAATTACCATTTTTTTTTGCAACATTTTATCGCAGCCTACTAGACAGAGCATCACCACAAACTGCCTACACAAAAATCTGACGATCGCTAGAAACCATTACAATATGGTTTTACATTGTAAAACCATAGCCCTAAGTAGGGGACAAAGGACAGTTTGAGACCACTTGTCACGCGACAATCTAACCTAACTCCACCCATATCGTTTGAACCTACCCTCACCCCACCCATGTCCGTTAGTAGAGGGAAAGTGAGTGTTCGAAAACACTACCGGGTTCCAGTTCATGACGTCATAGAGGCAGTGGCAGCTGGTGTCCGAGCTGTCCATGTGACGTCACTGTTTTGTGTGTGTGTATATGTATGTGTGTGTATGTGTGACTGAAACACTACCGTGTTCCAGTTCATGACGTCATACAGAGGCTCAAGTCGCTGGCGTCCGCATGGCTAAAACCTGTTTCAAGACGTCACGGAGGCCGTGGTTTCTGCATGTTCAAAATTTGGTAGCCGAAAACAATGTGTAGCGGATGGGGGTACCCGGAATTCGGCGGTTGCCCGGACGCGCAGAGGCGTTGTCATCGGGTACCGTTACTCGAAATTTTGGGGGTATCGGGTACCGTTACCCGAAATGTTTAAATCAACGGATGGGGGTACCCGAAATTTGTGGGTACGCCCTAACCGGGTTCCAGTTCATGACAGAGGCCCTGGCAGCTGGTGTCCGAATGTTAAAACACTTCCGCGTTCTGGTTTATTTTGATGTAACAAAATAATCGTTCTCTCTCGAAATTTTTTTAATGTCAGAATTTTGGTACCCTAAATGATTAAAACAACGGATGGGGGTACCCGAAATTTGTGGGTACGCCCACATGACGCATGTATAAAACACTGGGTATGACGAAACAGGAGGCTATACAGATGGTTTCCGACAGGTGTTGGTTTCCACAAAATAAATTTTGACTCCTCGGGATTTGAACCTGGATCTGCGGTTCGCAAAACCATATATTGTATTATTATATATGAGTATATTGTGTTATAATAGAACAGATGCATCCATTTGAATATTGTTTAGAAAAAACATATTAAAATTATGCATTACTAAAATTGTGTAATTGTATAAATATATTTTACTCTGTGTACCTGCAAAATTGTAACAAACAGGTCTGGTTGAATCGCTGTGTGTTGATACAAACAGATTATACGCTCTCTCTCACTGTCTCTCTCTTTAGAGAGAGATGCATCTGAACCCTATAAACCGGTTTTCTTCGCATGCTGGCGCATACCACAATCCACTGTGTCTCTTTATCAATAAGTTGGCTGCATCTCAACTATAAAAACTTGTTATCTTCGCTGGCGTATACCTTATTCAAGTATGATAGGAATAACTGTTTTGTATAAAGGTATAATAATAAAATAACAAAGGTTACGGTTTATATATAAGTTTTAATAATATCGAAAGCTTTTACAATCAAATCATAAGCTATAATTTTCTTTCTCTCTCTACACAGACACGTTCTATATTCACAAGACAATTATAATTGTGCAAAACATACGCGCGCTCTCTATATACATAACTAAACAAAATAAACACTTTATCTCTCTCTCTCTCTATATATATATATATATTTACATAATTATACAAAATAATCTTTTTTTCTCTCGCTTTCTCTCTCTTTTGCAGCCTTGAAGGTGCTCTATCTCTCTCTCTCTCTCTCTCTCTCTCTCTCTCTCTCTCTCTCTCTCTCTCTCTCTCTCTCTCTACATATATTCTCTCTCTCTCTCTCTCTCTCTCTCTCTCTCTCTCTCTCTCTCTCTCTCTCTCTCTCTCTCTCTCTCTCTCTCTCTCTCTCTCTCTCTGTACACATATATATATACACACACACACACACACACACATAATTAACAAAATAATAATTACATTTACTACAACCAAAACAAGCCTTATATGTCTAACAATATAAAATAATAATAATAATTAATAACATACAATATTACAATGTTGATGTGTAATATGTTAATAATAACATACTAAATGTAGACACACATCAAATGATAATTACTATGGTGTTAACTACATGTGTAAAATGGTACACCAAAACCTTGAATTCAACTCTTTTTAGTATTTTAGATAATAACAAAGGTAACAACGCTTATAATTTTTTAAAACAATTGTTCTTCAGAGTGTAAATTCTCTCCACTCACAAGCACTCAGAATGTTACAGTGGTCACCATATGGTGGTGAACGACATACATCTCCCTCGCATTCGCACAAACACATAACATCGAAACAAGGTTTCTGTAACTATGAGAGAAATCTTTTAAAAAATTTAATTACACATAAAAATTTAATTAACACTTTAATGATTGTTTATCTTAAATTTTTATGTTATAAACCACATACGTTTTTTAATAATTAAAAACAGAATATAATTTCCTACAATTAATAATACTTGATCAAATACAAAAGAATGTAGACACATCAAATGATAGTTAGTGTGGTATTAAAAAAACATGTATTCTGAATTAAAGTCATTTTGATATCTTAGATAACAACAGACGCGACAACGGTTACGAAGCGGACATCCGCTAGAGTCATGCCTTGACCACTCATATTTTTTTACCAGCGAGGTATACGCTGTACCAGTAAAATTATACATCATATAGTACATCTGATTAACCAGCTTTGTTTTAGCAATTAGCAAATCTTTTATTTGAAGATATTCAATATTATGGTTGTTACAATAACTAATTGATGTTTTGAAGAGTTTGAAAAACTCATTACGAATAAATACTTTCATTTTGTAAATATTCTTTTCGTTTCGTATTGATATCCATCTACTCAGTGTCTTACGATTATTTCTAAAATTATAATCGAATTTAATCATGTCGCATTGACAATATAATCTATTATTACCATTTATTTCTCTGTTTAAAAGTTTTTCTACAATATTAGATTCAAGCAACACCTTGTTCTTTCTCTGAAAATGAACAGTTAACATTAAAAAACGACAAAAAAATAGAGAAGTCTACTTCATCATTTAAAAACATTTTACTATTAATGTTATTATTACTATTATTGTTATTATTATTATAAATCAATCCTGTTCTCGTTTATTTGGTCTGGAAAAAAAGAGAAAAAAATTAATACATAACCACTTCTGTATAAGTAATTATTAGTGGTACTGAAAAATCATACTCACATAATCAATATCCAACTGCACGCTCACTTTCTCGTTCGCCAGCGGAGTGTGTGAGGTTACGCATAGTGATAGGACACAAGGCTTCACAGCTTTCAATTGCTCCTCTGTAAATACGTCACACCATCTTTTAGGTAGGTATACATAGAACAGTTTACCCTCCGGCTGAGGACAGGCTCCGGTATCTTCCAAATCTACCACAACTGACTCCCCGAATTTCGTTTTCACAAATTTCATGTGAATTATATGATACTTTACTCCTAAAGAAAGACTTGACAAGTCTCTTTTTGGTAAACAATTTTCAACTGTCTTCGCGTTCGCAACGATTCCTTCCATGGCGAGTACTGATGACTGCACAGGGAAACACTGGCGTATTTATTCTGTTTCCCCCGACCACGTTCCTTCCTTCTAAAGCGTCATCTCCTTCGGTCACGACCGGACGACGACACCCTACCCCGCACCCCGCACCTCTACCGCAACGGTAACGGCTACAGTTTTCCTTCCTACCCCACCCCGCGTCGTCTCGGGCCACCATCAGCTTTCGGTCACGACCGGACGATGACATTCTACCCCGCACCCCCACACCGCACTCAGAGCCTCGCCACCACCCCGCACCTCGCCTACATATTTTGTTCAATTACTTTGTCTGTCGCTCCGCAACGACCGGGTTTACCCCCCCCCCCACCACGCAAAACACCAACCGCAATCGAGTCCGTCGGTCACGGTCTCCCCTACCCCGCACCCCAACCCCGCACCCAGAGCCTCACCACCCACCCTGCACCTCGCCAACATATTTTGTTCAATTACTTTGTCTGTCGCTCCGCAACGACCGGGTTTACCCCCCACCAACCGCAATCGAGTCCGTCAGCGACAACCTAGCTTCCTACCCCGCACCCCACCCCGCGTCGTCTCGGATCACCATCTGCTTTCGGTCACGACCGGTCGTACAACCCAGCCCCCCGTACCCCGCACCCTACATCCCGCGGGAGGCGACTCAACGAGCGCGCTTCGGCCAAGGTCGCCGGCATCCTGTACTCCGCACCTCGCCTACCTCTCGGTCACGGACACCGGCTGCAACCTATCTCCCTACCCCGCACCACCATCCCACACCTTTACCCCGCACCCCGCACCGCATCGGTCACGGACGTCGGCTTCCTACACCGCACTCCCCACCCCACCCCACCCACCGCAACGCGCGTCGTCGGTCACGACCGGACGACTACCTACCCCGCACCGCTGCTCCTCGCGAGGCCGATCGGTCAAGGGCGCGCGGCGACAGAGTCACCGGTTACCGGACTGTCTATATAGGGAACCGACGACGCGAAGCCGGCCTCACTCCTTTCACAATGACCGACAGCAGCAGCAGCAGCAGCAGCGGCAGCAGCAGCGAACACCGTGCTATCAACGGTAATGTAATTACTATAAAATTTATGATACTTGACAATACACTAAACACACAAACAGTATTA
Organism: Magicicada septendecula; assembly: GCA_034769895.1. Lineage (NCBI taxonomy): Eukaryota > Metazoa > Arthropoda > Insecta > Hemiptera > Cicadidae > Magicicada > Magicicada septendecula. The sequence continues at coordinate 405,600,531 of CM068374.1, read as the reverse complement.
TTAGATTACAAACACACGGTTGTTGACAAGATGTGTAGCGAAGCCGTAGCATTAAATAATTATATAAAATGGTATTTAGCAGTTCGTGTATCTTTTAAAAAATTAATAAACACCGAAAATATTTATTGTAATGCGGTATTCAGATCGCGTACAGAACTTAAGTCACAGTATGACGATATCGATGAACAGTATTCGATAGCTAGCGAGAAAATAATGGAATCCGTTGACAAATTCACGCGTGACGGAAGCGGGTGGGTCGAAAACGGTGTCGAGTCGGTGGAATTAAATATTACAAAATACAACCCTCTTGTGGGGTCGAGCTTTCTACCTACACCATCGAAATTATCAAACAGTAAGAAAGGAATTATCAATATAAAAAATGTAGACGATGAAAAGTGTTTCTTGTGGTCTGTGCTCGCTGGTATACACCCGATCGCGTGTAACCCGCATCGCGTTAGCCATTACCTTCCGTACGAAGAAGCAATAAACATGAAGGACATTCCTTATCCCGTCGCACTCAATAAGATAAAACGGTTCGAAAAATTAAACGAAAACATATCCGTTAACGTTTTTGGCTATGAAGGCGAGGTATATCCTTTACGTATCACTGAACATCGCGGTAGAAAGTACCACGTAAACCTACTGCTACTGTCCGACGCGAACACTACTCACTACTGCCTCATACGGAACCTTTCGCGTATGCTTTCGTCGTTGACAAAACGAAAGGGCACTTCGTTTTATTGCAACTACTGTCTACACAGATTTGCGGACAATAAAGATACTAACGCGGCGCGAAAACGAGTTGAAGAACACGAACGCAACTGTTCTCAGCACGGAGTACAGAAAGTAAAACTTCCTGACGAGGACGAAAAGTGGATGTATTTTAAAAACTTTTCACTTTGTCACCGCGTACCTTATACGGTATACGCTGACTTCGAATCGTTTATTGTTCCGACCACCGGTAAAAACGTGGCACATCATATACCAGCCAGTTTCTGCTATGTGATAGTTGACTGGATGGGAAACGCCGTCAAGGAACCTGTAATATACCGCGGTAAAGACGTAGTGGACACGTTCCTTCGTGTGCTTTTAGCCGACGTTCAACGACTCGATAGAAAGTTTAATAAACCGATCCAAATGACAGCGGCCGATGAACGGTCATTCCGAAACGCCACTCACTGTCATCTGTGCAAGCAGCCGTTAACGGACGACACGGTTCGAAATCATTGCCACATAACGGGTAACTATTTAGGCGCTGCTCACAATGCGTGTAATATAAATTACAAAATACCAACACACGTTCCGGTTTTTTTCCATAATTTAAGTGGCTATGACTCGCATCATTTGATGCAAGGTTTCGGAAAGTACAAGGAAGATGAAATAACGTGTATCGCTACTACAAGCGAACGTTACATCTCCGTTACACTCGGTCAGCTCCGGTTTCTCGATTCTCTGCGGTTCATGAACGCGTCACTTGAAAAACTCGTCTCCAACTTATCCGCGGATAAATTTAAAATCCTTAATCAATTTTACACGCGTAATGTTGATTTACTGTTACGTAAAGGTGTGTACCCTTACGAATACGTTACGGACGATTCAAAATTTGACGAGAGGCAGTTACCGGACCGCGTACATTTTTACAACGGGTTGACAGAGTCGGATATAGACGAAGAAGATTACGCGCACGCTCGAACGGTTTGGTCGGCTTTCGACATGCAAACGTTCGGTGATTATCATGACCTTTATTTAAAAACGGATGTACTACTGCTTGCTGATGTATTTGAAAACTTTCGAAACATGAGCCTGCAGTACTACGAACTCGATCCGTGTAACGTTTTTACCACCGCCGGTTTAGCGTGGAACGCGATGCTGAAAATGACAGGAGTCAGGTTAGAGTTACTCCGCGATATAGACGTACACCTGTACATCGAAAGAGGTATCCGTGGCGGCTTAGCAGCAATTTCTAATAGGTACGCCAAAGCCAACAACCCGTACATTCCCGATTATGACGCAAGCAAGCCGCACAACTATTTACTTTACCTCGATTGTACCAACCTGTACGGAACGGCTATGACACAGCCTTTACCACTGTCCGGTTTTCGATGGTTGGAACGTACAGTGATCGATACGTTGAACGTGCACGCGTTACGCGACGATGGTGACACCGGTTATATCCTGGAAGTCGATCTGGGGTATCCACATTACCTACACGACTTACACAGTGACTACCCTTTAGCACCTGAAAAGCGTACTATTACGGACAGTATGCTTTCACCGTACTGCTATCGCATGAAGCTGTTAAAAGACTTTGTGTGTAGTAACGGTAAGGTAGAGAAACTGATAACGTCCCTCGAGGACAAGACAAAATACATTGTTCATTACAGAACACAGAAACTCTACCTCGAACTAGGAATGGAGTTGAAAGCGATTCACCGTGTGTTAGCATTCACACAGTGCGTATGGTTGAAACCTTTCATCGATTTTAATACGGAGCGACGAAAGGAAGCCAGAAACACCTTTGAAAAAGACTTTTTTAAGTTAATGAATAACGCACCGTACGGAAAATCGTTGGAAAACGTACGAAAGCGAATCGATTTCAAGTTAGTTCCAAACGAGAAGAAACTTCACAAACTAACCGCTAACCCCAGGCTACAACATTTCTTCATCTATAACGAGGACCTGGTAGGTCTCACGATGAAAAAAACATTCATTACACTGAACCGACCTTTGTACGTTGGGTTCAGTGTATTGGATATTAGTAAGCTGATTATGTATCGGTTCCATTACGGATTCACGATGAATACGTACGGGTCACGTGCACGTCTATGTATGACGGACACTGACTCTCTGTTGTACGACATTCGCACCGACGATGTGTACAAAGACATGGAGGAGCATCTCGAACTCTTTGACACGTCGGAGTACCCTAAGGCACATCCGTGCTATAGTGAAACAAACAAGAAAAAGTTGGGTACTTTTAAAGACGAAACAAATGGAATACCGATACTTGAATTTGTCGGGTTGCGCGCAAAATGTTATTCATTCGTTACGGCAAACGATAAAGAGAAAAAGGTAGCGAAAGGTGTGCCACGTTCCGCGATAGCTACACAGTTGAAACATCAACTTTATAAACAATGTGTAAAGACCACTTCTCAAACTTATACTACGGCGCAGACTATCCAAAGCGAAAAACATAACATATACACAAGAAAGCTTACAAAATTATCGCTGTCACCATACGATGACAAACGATATGTCTTGGATGACGGTGAAACAACACTGGCGTACGGTCATTATAAACTCTGTCAACCCAGACGCGAGATAATTCAGCAAGCGAGAAAATCCGTTATAAATTATGCGTTCGATATACGTTGATATAAGACTCGCTTGCAGGAGCAACACACTGTCAGTAACGACGATGAAGTCGGTGAGGTTCAGTGAAAACGTAACGGTATATCTCGTACCAAAATTTTGCGATTCGCGTTTCGGGTGGCGATATGGAAAACGTACGCAAAACTATTGCAAAAGAATTGCACAGACCGGTGAGAAGGAACTTTCCCAGACGTGTGGTGGAGGTGAAGGGGTTACACGATCTCTACCAAGCGGATTTGGTGGAAATGATACCGCATGCCAAGTTGAACAAGGGGTACAAATATCTAATGACGGTAATAAACGCATTTAGCAAGTATGCATATGCGATTCCCTTAAAAACTAAATCGGGTGTTGAAGTAGCACATGCTCTCGAACCAATAATTGTAAAAAATAAAATGAAATACCTGCAAACGGATAAGGGGAAAGAGTACTTTAACACTACCGTACAAGCTTTACTAAAGAGATTCAACGTCAAACACTATTCAACGTATAGCGAGAAGAAAGCGTCCATCGTAGAGCGATTTAATCGTACGTTGAAAACGAACATGTACCGCGCGTTTAGCGAGTAAGGCCATTATCGGTGGTTGTCGCTTTTGCCTAAACTGGTGATGGAATACAACGACAGAGTGCATAGAACTATAGAGATGAAGCCGCGACAAGTCGACAAGAGCAACGAGCAAATTGTGTTGGAACGAATAAGAAAAAATACCGTACCGCGGAAAGTGAGCAAGAAACATAAGTTTAAAATAGGCGATCGAGTGCGTATCAGTAAATACAAAATCACATTCGCTAAAGGTTATACACCAAACTGGACGAACGAGATATATACAGTGCACAGAGTTCAGCCAACCGTACCGGTTACGTACTTGTTGAAAGATCATACGGGTGACGTTGTGGAAGGTGGGTTTTATGAACAAGAATTGAGTAAAACCAGCGTTGGTGATGTGTATCTCGTTGAGAAAATATTACAACGTAAAGGTGATCGCGTGCGAGTGCGCTGGCTCGGCTTTGACGGTAAACACGATTCGTGGATACATAAAAAAGATCTGATATAATAGCATTACCACAGTATTTAACCGAACGTAAACGAGTTAAGATGAAGATTGAACAACAATCGTTAAAGTTAAATGTTAAGAACGTAGACTCTGCTAAGTACAACGGTGAAGTTGCATATAATAAACACAGTCCACTGTTTCCAAACACAGTTCGATGTATCGTGTGCGGCGGGTCATGTAGCGGGAAGTCAAACGTTGCCTTTAACATGTTATTCGATTCAAACGGACTGCGATTTCAGAACCTGTACGTGTTCTCCAAATCGTTACTTCAACCAAAATATCGTATGTTGGAAGACGTTTTTAACGCTCTCGCTGACGAAGGAATGATGTACTTCACATACAGTGAAAACGATGAAGTACCACCTCCGCACGAAATTGTATCTAATTCAATCATGTTGTTCGATGATGTGGTATGTGAACGGCAGAATAACATACGAAAATATTTCGCTATGGGACGGCATAGCGGTGTGGACACTTTGTACCTTTGCCAAACGTATAGTCTGGTGCCAAAGCAACTGGTGCGTGATAATGCCAATTTCTTGGTTTTGTTCAGACAAGATGATCTCAATTTACGTCACGTTTACAACGATCACGTTAACACAGATATGAAATACGAAGAGTTCAAAGCGATGTGCGCCGAAGCGTGGAAGGATCGTTACGGATTCATAGTCATCAACAAGGACTCACCGATAAACGCAGGTAGATACAGAGTGGGTTTCGATCGTTTTATACATAAATAGAATAGTTTGTGCAAGAAAGTCATCAGTGTCAAGATGGATGACAAGCAATTGACACATGAAATCGATGCAATTAGCGATAACATAAGACAAAAGTATCGCGCGTTGAAACATGACATCAGAGAGAGCGATGAAGCGTTAACGAGAAAGTACAAACCTCTTTTGGAACCGTTAACCCAGATTTCGGAAAAGTTGAATGACTCCAGTGATAAAATAAAACAAAAAATAAAAGTTGAAGATGAAGATACGAAGGCAGCTGTTGAGACGAAAACACCATCACAACCTCGTTTCCTCAGAACGGAAGTGTTGGCACAAACGCCTGATGTCGAAACACCGAACGTAACTCTTGAAGAGTTTTTAACAACACCCGAAGGTCGACACGAAGCACAAGAATACGTTGAACAATCTGTCGAAGGTCCGCTCGCGAGGAAATACTTACTGCTCGCGTTGTCTGATGATCGAGATAAGAAGATGGATCATACGTACGGTGTTCGTAACGTTGAAGACAAATGGATGGTAGGCAATTCGGTGTTGGAGATCAATCAAGACGATAGCTTCTACATAGCTGGAAAACGATACAGAGGCACACCGGGCCTCTACGAACTTATGTTTATGAAAGAACCCGACAAGAGCGTCTACGATGAAAACGATTTAGCAGCGTACAAGTCTATACTGTCGGACACTAACGCTTATAAACGTTATTATTTACCCGGTGCTAAAGTAAATACAAACAAAGGTTTAAAGTACAGAGAGATAATCGCTCGATTGTTTCCACCACGCAGCGGACGTGGTATCGATTACGTACACTGGAACGATCCCAACGAACTGGTTGAACGGTTAAGACTGCTGGTAAGTTCAAAACGCGTCGGTCACACCGGACACGACAACGAAATCATCTCAGTAGTAGAGGAATTACGTGAAGCCAACATTATCGTATAAATTTTATGAACGTCGGTGTAACAACTCATTGACGTCAACACTGTCAACATGTGCGGGTTAGATTTGACACCTGACTTTGAAGTCGAAAACGAGAGACTGAAAACCTTTACATCATGGCCTGTGCATTTCATCAGTCCGACCGCTATGGTTGCCGCAGGCTTTCATTACACAAATGAAATTGACAGGGTTCGATGTTCATTTTGCGGTATAGAAATCTTTCGTTGGAAAGAGGGTGACGATCCGATTGTGTTACACACGCGATGGTCACCACAGTGTCGTTACTTAAAACGGTTAGCACATCATTTGTAGCGTGCAGTCGTACAATGGTTGTGGACAAGTTCGGGAGACATCAAAGCGCCGTGAGCGTGCGACGAGAAACAAAAAGACAATTACGCGATACTGTAGGATTTAAGATTACGAATGATGGCCATATAGATGTTGAAAACAAAAAGATCCGCAATCTGAACGAACCGGATGCAGCAAAGGATGCTGTATCCCTGAGTTATATGCAAACACATTGTCTGCTACTCGATGATGAACGTAAAAGCGTGGACGTTAAAGGGTGTAGATTGAAAAATGTTGATACTCCTGTAGACGTTAAAGACGTAGTCAACAAATATTACGTTGATGACAACTGTATACAACACTCGAGTCAAGAGAGAGGTGAGGTCATCGATGCACGAGATCGATGGGTAATCAACGTTCGAAGTCCGGAACAAGCGACCGATGCGGTCAACAAAAACTACGTAGACTCGAATGTCATTAAAAAAGTATCGAATAGCTATTTGTTTGGACAGAGCTGGTTGTCGGGAGTGAGTTCACCGATTTTTGCAGATGACGCGGTTAACGTAAAATACATGTTGCAGAACACCGTTAGCTTGGGCGAAGATGGTGTTTTCAAAGCAGCGGAAAAGAGAATAACAGACGTAGCGGATGGTTTTGCGGAGAGCGATGCTGTTAACTTACAACAATTAAATGACGTGAGACGATACGTAAAGAGCGAGATGTATAAAGTCGTTAAAACATTTCAGTATCAACTGGATTACTACTTATTGAAATTGTCTAAGCCACGTAGTTCAGAAGACGAGTGGACACTCGACACGAAGGAAATAAAAAGGTTAATAGATGAATACGATAAAAACACAGAAGAGAAAGACTGGAGATCGGTTTACGATGTACAACAACGTTAGGAGGAAAAAGGGGTGGGGCGTCGGAAACGTGCTTAAAAACGTTGTACCGTCCGTTGTTTCGTCAGTTATCAATCGAGCGGTGGACGCACTACCTGTCGAATTACATCTGCCGGGTTACAGATTCTGTGGACCGGGCACGAAACTCGAAGAAAGATTAGCGCGTGGTGATCGCGGAATCAACCAATTAGACGAAGCCTGTCGCGAACACGACATCGCTTACGCTCAATACAAAGACAACGAAAGTAGACGTATTGCAGATCGTAAACTCGCGGAAAAAGCGTGGGGACGGGTAAAGGCGTTGGATTCGGGTATCAGCGAACGAGCTTATGCGACAGCAGTTGCAGCGGCCATGAAAGCAAAATCAGCAATAGGAAGCGGCCGACGTCGTAAAAATAAAAAGAATGTGAGTAGTCGTGGTCGTGGTGCTGGTGGTGGGATGAAAAAGAGGAGGAAGAGAACTGTCCGAACCGTTAGGAAAAAGAAGAGAACTGCGTCCGGATTGTATCTACGTCCGTACCGAAAAAACTAATTCACATACCGCTCCGCCCGTTGTCGAAGATGAATTACGTGTATACGCAAAAAAGCTAAACATACCGTATTTTAGAGGTGTTTACATGCGTAACGCATTACCGGATACAGCGCCGTGGAAGAACGAAAGCGTCATCGTAAATTTGGACGACGAGAGCGGACCGGGAACCCACTGGGTATGTTACAAGAAGCGTGGAAATCGAGTACACTATTTTGACGGGTTCGGTAATTTACGTCCACCTCTCGAGCTGATGCAATATTTTGGTGATACAGCCGACGTTCGTTACAACTATGAACGGAAGCAACCTCCTCACACGGTCATCTGCGGTCATTTATGTTTAGACTTTTTATCGTCTTCTGATCAGTAAACTTCAGCATGTCGTCGCTAACGGTCACCGTGACGGGTACCGACGCTGCGAATCTCGTGTGTAACTTTTTCCCACCTCTCGAGTTATACGGTGAATGGTACGTTGGACTATTGGATTTTACATCGTATAATTCAATACCAAACGTTACTGAAGGAAAAAATAATGCATTTCCAGTAAAAATTTCCAAGGATCAGTGGTCCGTCATCAAGTTGCCTACCGGCACCTATGAAATCAGTGATATCGAAACGTATCTGCAGAAACAGTTAGGCGAGAGAACAATCAGTTTACGTCCAAACAACAACACATTAAAGTGTGAAATTTACTGTAAGCATGTCATCGACTTTTCGCATACACCGAATACCATTGCAAGTATGTTAGGATTCAAGGAGAATCAGCAGCTGGAAGCGTATAAAACACACGAGTCGAACGTACCCGTTGACATAATCAAAGTTAACACCGTTCACGTACGGAGTAATATCGTACAGGGTGCGTACAAGGACGGTCAGGAACAGCACACGTTGCATTCGTTTTATCCGACCGTGGCACCAGGTTTCAAAATAGTTGAAACACCGACAAACGTAATATACTTACCGGTAAACGTACAACGCGTTGACAACATCATATTGTCTCTCGTTGATCAGGACGGGGATTTAGTTGATTTTCGCGGTGAAGTTATCACGATACGACTGCATCTGAAAATATGGGATTGTATTTCGGACAAACGTCACCTGTAAAAAGGGAGTGTGTACGAAAGAAACATGGTAGTCGGTGTTCAACGTTGAAGCGATTGACATCAAGGAACAAGTGTTTCTTACTTTCACTTGGATTCAAATTATACGATTAAAATAATGTCGGGTGAAATTCTAGCTATCGAACGAGGAGCGGCTTTCGATAACAGAATCGTTGAGTTCGAATATCGTACGCACGCACCGTATGCTTCCACCCGATACGGTAACAACGATGAAATACGTATACCCATCCAACAACAGGATGTTTTCACTTTACCGGCGGAGAGTTTTCTGTACATCGAAGGAACATTGACCAAGGTTAACGCTACCGACACAGCGTTGAACGTGAAATTAATCAACAATGCAATGGCTTTCTTGTTTGAGGAGATCCGTTACGAAGTGTGCGGTGTGGAAGTGGATCGTACAAAAAACGTTGGAATTACGAGCACTGTGAAATTGTTACTATCGAGCAATGAGCATGAAAGAAAGCATCTAATCAATGCAGGATGGGTGACGACAACCGACGAGTCGTTGACAGTACACGAGAGTACCGGTGATTTTACGTTTTGTCTTCCGTTGAAAATGCTACTCGGTTTCAACGAAGACTATACACGCATCATGCTGAACGTTAAGCAAGAATTGATTCTGTTGCGTACCTCTACCGATCAGAACGCAATGGTGCTAAAAGAATCGGGTGCAACTGCAAACGGTAATCTCGTAATAAACAAAGTACACTGGAAGATGCCCTATGTGCGCGTGTCAAACAAGTACCGAATACCGCTATTGGAGCACATCGAGGAGGATCATGAACTAGTGATGCCGTTCCGCAGTTGGGAATTGCACGAGTATCCCGTTCTACCGACGACAAATCGACATTCGTGGACCTTGAAGACATCGTCACAGTTGGAAAAACCTCGGTATGTAATATTAATATTTCAGACGGATAGGAAGAACAATATAGCGAAAAACGCGTCGGAATTTGATCACTGCAATTTAACGAATGTCAAGCTTTTTCTGAACGATAAATACTATCCGTACGATAACCTGAACCAGGATATCGATAAAAAACGTTACGCCCTGTTCTACGACATGTATACACGTTTCCAAACATCATACTACGACCGTCGCAACAGAGCACCTCTTTTGACACCTAATGAATTTATAACGAAAGCACCGTTGTTTGTCATCGATTGTTCCAGACAAGAAGAACCAATCAAGTCGTCTGCCGTTGATGTGCGTTTAGAATTTGAATCCAGTAACAATTTTCCAGATAAAACCACCGCTTACGCTTTGATTATACACGATAGGATAGTACAGTACACAGCGTTGTCGAATACTGTTCATCGTTTGTCATAAAAAAACTTGTTCTCCCCTCTACTAGTTTATAAAGATAGGTATTAGCGATCTCTACATAACAACAACCTCAGTCCTTTTCAACGATGGAAGGTGACTGTGACAGCAGCAGCAGCAGCCATTGTGAGTATAACGTTTACTTGTCTCTTGCATATCCAATCAACTCGTACTCTAAGTTCGTTACCGTCGGACTGTATAAAGAACTCAACTATGAACCGGGTGTTTTGTTTACAAACGGAAAAAAGAAACGTATATTACTTGACTTTTCTGAGTGGAATTACTTGTTGATCTTTCGTGAACAGTTACTATCCAGTATGTTATTGTACGAAGAAGGTGAAAACCGTGAAAAGAAGAAGAGTGTGATGATCAGTCGTAACTTTGGGAAAACGTTTGTTCGGATTAAAGGTAGTAAGACCGAAAAATTTGTTTTCACAGAACCCGAGTGGATCCGTTTTGGTTGTTTATTAACAGTACTAAAGAAATATCTTGTTCGCTTGTTTTATGATCAAAATCACTTCAAGTCGTACATTAATCAGGTAGTAGCCAAGGGGTGCTATGTACCACCATCCTTCTTTTTCCCCTCGTTTTTTCGATTGGAAAGCAGTCGTCACGACCAACAGCTAACATTTGATCGTCTTTACGATGAACTGGTATTGGAAGGAAAAGTAGAGGGGGAATTTGAAAAAATTAACGTACTCGATGCGGACATGTGTCACTCGGAAAAATGAACTTGAATAGGACGGTTATTGCCGAGTTTGAAGCGTTTCGCGGTGACAAAAATGAATATGTAATCAAAGAGTTCGTTACAGTTGATATAACAACCGGACGTTTTGTTATCGTGTTGTTCGCTCCACCATACGAAAGTGCACGACTGCACCAGAAATTCCGAAAAATCAATGACTGGTTGGAAACACATTATCACAGGATACGATGGAACGATGGTAATGTACCGTACAAGAATATGGTACGCATCGTTGCAGACATTTTTTCAGATTATCCTGTTGTCTATACAAAAGGGTTTGAGAAGGCAAATTTCTTACGACAGTTGTATCATCATGGTGAGGTGATTGACTTAAACGATATTCAAGCACCTGTAGTTCCTAGATCCTTTGTACCCATCATACAATGTCCTGTTCCTCATCGTCAACCCGTTACCACTCCCCCCTTACACTGTGCATTACGCAAAGCTTTGTTTTATGCAGAATGGTTGCGGCAACGAAATAAAATATAGTCGGTTGTGAACATGTTTTCATCATGGTGTTAGTGTGAATGCTACGTGACAGAAATGTCCATAAACGTAGAATTAGGTACCGTAGTGTGTGCGTGAGTGTTAACCTTGACTACGTCACTGTCGCGGTAGAAATACTCATAAACGTAGTCCTGGTAGTTCGAGACGGGTCACTGGCACGGTAGATATACCTGTAAACTCGTCAAGAACCAGTATGGGTGTGAAAATTACTCATTACGGTACAGCAAATGTGAATACGCATCATGTATGAACAACATATTCACCTGATTAAAAAAATAAAAAAAATAAATAAAAAAGTAAATAAAAAAATATGTACTGCTTTTACACATTGGCTTAGCATTGCATAATGTATCTTTATTATTATCTACCACTGTACTAGTCAATAGTACAGCGATAGATAACGTGGAGTAGGCCTGCTTTACGAATCTGTAAAGTTGGGGAAACCACGTTAAAAAAAGCGTAGCAGGCTCTCATTCGCCTCCCTCAGGCTGCTAGGAAGAGGATGAGAGGTAAAAAAATAAAAGTATAACGAAATGTTTATTTATTTAATAATAAATAAACTTATATTGTGCTTTTATTATTTTACACATAGGACGACAGTAGATATCACTCGTCCACCTCATGGTTACAAGTAAGAGATGAGAAGTATAAGTACAGAAATAATTACAGTTAAGCGATAACGGCCCCTTGGTGTAGTGGATGCACGCCGGTTTGGTGTACCGGAGGTCCCGGGTTCCAATCCCGGAGGGGCCGTAATTTATTTTTATGTAAAAATTAATATCCAATGACATACCATTGTTACAGTTGAACACATGCGTCATGTGGTCATACATTCCGGTGTTAAAATTTCGGACACCAAAAATTTCGGGTAACCCCATCCGTTGATTTAAACATTTCGGGTACTAAATTTCAGACACCGAAAATTTCAGGTACCCCCATCCGTTGATTTAAACATTTCAGACATCACGCCCTCTACGTCGTCGTCATGTGGGCGTACCCACAAATTTCGGGTACCCCCATCCGTTGTTTTAATCATTTAGGGTACCAAAATTCTGACATTAAAAAAATTTCGAGAGAGAACGATTATTTTGTTACATCAAAATAAACCAGAACGCGGAAGTGTTTTAACATTCGGACACCAGCTGCCAGGGCCTCTGTCATGAACTGGAACCCGGTTAGGGCGTACCCACAAATTTCGGGTACCCCCATCCGTTGATTTAAACATTTCGGGTAACGGTACCCGATACCCCCAAAATTTCGAGTAACGGTACCCGATGACAACGCCTCTGCGCGTCCGGGCAACCGCCGAATTCCGGGTACCCCCATCCGCTACACATTGTTTTCGGCTACCAAATTTTGAACATGCAGAAACCACGGCCATCGTGACGTCTTGAAACAGGTTTTAGCCATGCGGACGCCAGCGACTTGAGCCTCTGTATGACGTCATGAACTGGAACACGGTAGTGTTTCAGTCACACATACACACACACACACACACAAAACAGTGACGTCACATGGACAGCTCGGACACCAGCTGCCAGTGCCTCTATGACGTCATGAACTGGAACCCGGTAGTGTTTTCGTTCGGAACCCGGAAGTGTTTTCGAACACTCACTTTCCCTCTACTTCCGTTGACCACACCCCACCCCACGCATGTCGGTTGAACCTAACCTCATCCATGTCGATTGGCTCTAACCCAACCCCACTCATGTGGGTTGAACGGAACGCAACCCCACTCACGTTGGGTTGAACGCAGCCCCACTCACGTTAGGTTGAACGCAACCCCACTCATATTGTGTTGAACGCAACCTCATCCATCTCGGTTGGCTCTAACCTAACCCCACCAACGTCAGTTCACCCCATGTCGGTTGATTGTGTGTAGTGAGGGAAATAAAAATTCCCACACAATTTTCCGACGCCATATGTAATTTTCCACACTTTCACTATCGCGCCAATCAAAATTTTAAATGTTGTGGCCATTGCCGTCATGATTTTATGTCTAGCTGCTCCGTCTTGTTTTGTTGAGGTTATAACGATCACAGGCATCTGGATATTAAACTCGACTGCAGCAGCCATCTTGATTCTGTTCCCACCTTGTGTGTGTGTGTGTGTGTGTGAAGTTAACATGATTGTACGTCATGGCTTAGACAAAATACAGACGTAAAGAAACAATTTGATTCGTGAAGAGAAGAAACTGTACCTAGATGTCTCTACACGAATGACTCTGTGTGTTTAACACTTTGAGTAAATGTTTATTAGTTCAGAAGTCGTATTTGGTAATGTTTCACAGTTGAGGCCATTCTACACACGTAGACTTAAATCCGCTATAATTTGGGCTTTACACTAGTCTATCTGAAAATTATTAACCAATCGTGATTATTACCGTAGCGTGTTTTCTTGTAGTACACCGTTCGAAGTCAGCCTTTAGTAACATCTTCGGAGACGATGAGGCGACAATTGATAGTTTCAGTATCCGATAAAAATGATACATACTAATTTCAGTATAATACACATGTGCATTTGATTTTCTGTTTCGTAAGCAGAGAGAGTGACTATTACCAAGTGTGATGGTAAATGAATTCTGAGCGTATGCATATGTGTACAGAACAGACACTCTACGTTTTGTACAGATGTATGAAATGCTAAGGATGTTTACATGTATGTTAAGAGAATGTAACAGATACTTTAGTGTCTGCCATCCAATCCAATGTAAAGTAATTTTGCATTGATTACCTCCTTCCTTAATGTTTATTATCGTGAGCGCACTACGAGCATTCAGAGTGTGAGACGTACATGTTCGTTTTAAGAATCTAACACTTACATTGTAAAATTAGGTATATTTCCATTAGCGAAAATAGTGTTAGAAAGTGAAGCTGACGTAGTAGCCCCTGGCGTTCCAATCAATGTCTGCTTTTGGCAAACACTCTTACCTGGTAAACATTTCGATAAAAATGGTTTTCAACAGTCTGGAAATGTGGTGTGATGAATAGGATAATAACCAGCATGTGATAGAGGATGAGTCAAGAAAAGAAAACATATCTTGTAACATTAATTGTATATATAATACAAAAAGCCACATATATTACATGAAACCATATATAACATATCTTGAACATTAGTTGTATATGTGTTCCAAAAGACTACATATAAACATATCATGAAAAATTAACTATACATATATTTGAAGAAACATTATCTTGAAAAATTAATTATATGTTACAAGAGACTACACACACACACACACACACACACACACACACACAAGTCCAGGAATATCCCGTTAGCACCGCATGTCTGTAACAGAAAACAACATATTTTAAAATTAGATACTGTCATTAAGACATACGCACACAATTATCCGTAATATAAGTAACGTTTTAAATCTGACTCAAGAATATCGCTAGCCATACGCCAACAACAAAATGGAATGCTATATATATATATATATAGCTCACTTATACAGAAATTGCAATCACACAAATGTTAATTACTCAGATAATCAGTTTTAATTTTGCAAACAAACTCATGAAAGCGGAATCAATTTGGATAGGTCTATAGACTCAATGTAGATGTGTATATGTTTTTACTTTGATATATGAAGAGCACTATGTATTCTTAATATGATCTAAGCCATATTGGTAACGTTCTATCTTACATATAATTTAAAGCACAGCCTATATGAATAAGAACTCACAATTAATTCATTCGAGAATATCAACTACAGTACTCTGTTCCTGTTTACCACGATAGATCAGATGCAAGGTGTATGGTACGATGTGTCGTAATTCTTCATCAGTAAAAACTCCAGCGTAACGCTTCGGAAGGTAAAGTCGGTACTTGAGTTTCTCGTTCGCATAGTCTTGTACAGTCGCTAGCACGCAGTTTCCATACTTAGTGTCCACGTTTTGTAGTGACTCAATAGGGTAGTTCACACCCTTGTCAAGTCAGTACACTTCTTATACTGGATAGCGCTGAAAGCAGCAAACTTTGTTACGAATCCACTCATTGTAAGTTTCAGTCTGTATGTGATGAACTATATAACGTGACTGCTCGTAAACTTGCTAATAACCCAGCTGTGTGTAGTAGTGGGGACGTTTGAAAGCTGTGCGGTAGACGTTACGTGACTAGAATTACTGCAACACTCCCGTAACCCCCAGGCGACGGATCAAATACTTTCTCTAATACAAATACTTTCTTTGACAAACACCCTGTAAACAAAACAAATATATATAATTACCTGTTTACACAATATAAGTTAGTAAATAAGTGAAAAATGTATACCACACTCATATATTATTCTTCTTCAAGGAGCGACTTGGCGGTAGTGATCAGACCTGTAAAAAAAGTACACTTTATCGTAATTACTATGCAGTAGAAACATTATACTTACATTGTCTCTATGTGGCTCCGTTTTCCTCTTTTACAGCCAGTACTAGCGGTGGTAGAGGTGGTGGTCCCAGAGAAACATTATTGCACTGTATGGCTACGTTTTTGCCTTTTACACTCTGTGCTAGCGGAGGTGGATGGTCCGGCACGCTTGCGTAGTCGGTAGTGCCCGTACTCGAGTGTTCTTATACCATCGTCGAGTACATACCTCTTATCGTCATAGGGAGACAGGGAAAGTTTTGTCACTCGTTGTGTGTACAGCCTATGACGATCGCTTCGTATGCACGAGGCGGAGGTGAAAAACGTGCGATAATGGAAGAGACACTCTTCATTCATCTGATGCCGTAACCGCTTCTTAATTGATGTCCTTGGTACACCTTTCGCCACATTTTTGTGTTTTTGGACAGCAGAACCGAATAGCATTTTGCCCTGAGCCCGACAAACACCCTCATCGGTTTTCCACAGGTTTCATCCTTAAACTTTCCCACTACCTTTTTGTTGGAGTCACTGTAACAAGGATGATCTGTAGGATAGTCCGATGTATCAAAAAGGTGGAGATCCTCCTTCATGACTTTGTATACGTCTTCTGTGTGAATGGTGTAAACTGTCAGTGTCCGTCATAAGCAGTCTGACTCGTTGGCTGTACTTGGCAACAGCATATCGATAATGAAAATCATACATTATCAATTTGCTAATTTCAAGAACGGTAAAGCCAACGTACAGCGGACGGGAAAGGAATATCGTCCTTTGTCTTAACGCCACTCCAACCAAGTCATCAGTGTAGCGGATCATACGCTTCAGCCGTGGAGTGGAAGCAAGTTTTTGCAGCCGTCGTTCATTTGAGACTAGTTGAAAGTCTATGCGCTTCCTAACGTTCTCCAGCGATTTACCATAGACAGCGTTGACCATCAGTTTGAAAAAATCTTTCGCGGCTGCTTTTCTCTTTTGCGTGTTGAAATCGATAAACGGTTTCATCCACGCTTTCTGTTTGAAACTCAACACTCTATGGATCGCTTTCAACTTTAGGCCGAGACTGAGGTACAACTTTACATTTCGATAATGGAGAACGTAATTTTGTTTGTCGTCCAAAGTCGTCAGCAACTTGGGAACGGACGACGAAGGCGTTTCTGATCCGCTAAACCCTCTCGTATAATATAGTTGTCTGTGCAGTTGATATAGTACGGGGATAACATGTCGGGAGTGACTTGGGTGCGGACAGGAGCCAGACGAGATCATGTAACTCGTCAGGGTAATGCAGGTCTACCTCAAGTATGTAGCCCACATCTGCGTCATCGCTCAAATTACATACGTCCAATGATTCGATCTCGTTACGATCGAGCCATCGGAAGTCGGCGTAAGGGAGCGGTTGCGACATGGCTGCACCGTAGAGGTTGTTACAGTCCGTGTATAAGATGAAGGAGGTTGGTCGTGAAGCATCGTGTTGATCTTCGATCAGCGGGTTGTTGGCCTTGGCATGACGGTTGGGAATCATACAAAGACCCCCGCGAACGGAGCTCTCGACGTAGAGATGCTGGTCTATATCCGTCAACAGCTCCAGTCTGACACCAGTCATCTTTAACATCGCGTTCCAGGCAAGACCGGGAAGCGAGTAAAGATGACAGGGATCGATCTGGTAGTACTGCATACTCATCTTGCGAAAAGATTCAAAGAGATCAGCGAGCAGCAGTACGTCTCTTTTCAGATACAGATCGTGGTACTCGCCCAGTGTACGGATGTCAAACGTCTGCCACACGTTTTGTGCGTGGGTATAATCCTCGTCCGTCACAGGCGTTTCACTCGACCTGTTGAAAAAGTGTTCGCGTGCGGGAAGTTCCGTTTCGTCAAACTTCTCGCTGCCTGTGATGTAATCGTAAGGATATATTCCCTTACGTAACAGAAGCTCGATATGTTCTTTGAAACTTTGCTTCATCAATGCGAATTCCGCATCGCTCGCGCGCAAGACGAAGCGCTCACTAGTGGTAGCGATACAAGTGAGATTATCATATTTTCCCAACCCTTGTACCAAGTGATGTGCGTCGTAACTCCGTAAGTTGTGGAAAAACTGGAATATGTTTAGGCGTCTTAAAGCTAAGGTTACAGACATTGTGGGCTTCACCCAAGTAGCGTCCAGTCAGATGGCAGTGGTTTCGTACTTTGTCGTCGTCAGTCAACGGTTTATCACATAGAGAACATGTGTTGGCATTCGTGAATGAAAGGGTGTCTGCATCGCTCATAGTCATGGGTACGCTAGTGCGGATGATACCAAAAAGTTCACGTTATTCAGCAACCAGTCTGGTGAGAAAGATGTCTATCACGTGCTCACCGCGATAGACGACCTGCGGTTTGAATATTTTACCCGCATGATCGACTATGAGGTACGAAAAACCTGACGGAACAT
This sequence comes from Magicicada septendecula, assembly GCA_034769895.1. Classification (NCBI taxonomy): domain Eukaryota; kingdom Metazoa; phylum Arthropoda; class Insecta; order Hemiptera; family Cicadidae; genus Magicicada; species Magicicada septendecula. The sequence goes on along the minus strand of CM068374.1, from coordinate 405,582,228 downwards.
GCAACGACTCCGTTGTAGTGGACGATGAAAGTAGGGGGAAAATGACAGTTCAAACCCACAAAGGAATGCCGCCTTTCTTAAAAAACATAAAAAACGATAAAAAACAAGATCAAAGAGATGCCGCCGTTCCCGCGGTCCAAGATTTTTTCCCACGCTCTCCCCACCACCCTGGACCCGCAGTATCCGCGAATTTTCGCGAATATAATTTTTTATATGCAGCCTTTCGCGAGCCTAAATCACTTTCACTTTCTAATTTCCGCGTATATAATTTTTTATATGCCGCCTTTCGCGAGCCTAGATCACTTTCACTTTCTACTGGACCACAGCATCCGCGACTTTTTCGCTGATCTGTGTCAAGATCCGCGACTTTTTCGCGTATCTGGACCACAGCATCCGCGAATATAATTTTTTATTTTTTTATATGCCGCCTTTCGCGAGCTTAGATCACTTTCACTTTCTATCACTTGATGCATTATAGTGTATATATTAAATATATGATCAGGGTTACCAACCTTGCATGAGTTCAAATTTGTTATAATGTATATTAAATCTATATGATCAGGTTTACCAACCTATGGTGGGGGGTTCCGACTTGATGCATTATAGTGTATATATTAAATATATGATTAGGGTTACCAACCTTGCATGAGTTCAAATTTGTTGTGTGTTATAATGTATATTAAATCTATATGATCAGGTTTACCAACCTATGTATGGGTTCAAACTTGATATGTGTGTGTATTATAGTGTATATTAAAATATATGATCAGGGTTACCAATCCTGCATTATTGTGTGTGTGTATAGAACAGATCTGCCAACATTTTTCTTCGGTAGGAAATTCAAACTATATTATAGTAAATTGTTGACGACGACTTCGATATCAACTCTCTCTCCCCTCCTCTCTCTTTGTCTCTAGACACAGTTGTCGATCACGATATAAACTCTCTCTCTCTCTTTATGTCATCAGTTTTACATAAGCGTCGTGCTACTTATGGATTATTGTAATTAGCGATACTAAAATGTAATCACCAGGAAATATATATTTATCACCTACCTCGTGGCGTCCTTTTTTTGACACATGACAGTCATTGACTACGATTTAGAAATTAATATACTGCCAAGTCTGTGTGTGTGTTGTAAAGTGTTACGCATAAAAAAATCTCCTTAAAATAAGGTATTTTCAAAAGTTTTGTGTACACACACATTGTATAATAATTTTCGTAATTGTAAGATACAACCTGCAAATTATTAAAATGTCTCTCTCACACATTTCTGATTACTATACAAATAATTGGATGCATATTCGAAGAGTTCCCTTATTCAAACGATTTGTATGTGTGTACACGAACTTAAATACAGACGATTGTAATTTTAAAAATTCATTTTTTGCATTAAATATATATCGTAAACAATGAAATAATACTATTTCGTCATTGTAAGATTTTAATAAAACAATTATCAGTTTAAATAATAATTTTCATGATTGTAAGATACAACCTACAAATTATTAAAATGTCTCTCTCACACACATTTCTGATTACTATACAAATAATTGCATGCATATTCGGAGTACGTTGACAGCGAAACAAGTCTATGCACGCACACACACACACACACACACACACACACACACACAACGATACTGAATTAGATATAGTTATTATTCGCTAAATTAAACCAGAGGTCATTAACCTTGTGTACGACGTCCTACATTCTAATTTCACACCTGCTAGTCATTAGCAGTGCTGACAGTAATTAGGATTATAAAGTATTTACTCTAAAAACGGACAACTCTACTTTCTAATTTGACACCTGTCAAGCATTAACACCGCTTACAGTAATTACTCTAAAAACGGACACACACACACACACACACACACACACACACACACGTGCTTTCCCCACTACAGAGTACACTATATATACGCTAAGTAAGTTAGCGGCAATTTCTTATTTGTCTACTTGTACATCCTGATACTGCACGTATTACGTGTTTCCAGTATACACATCTTCTTTTGAAAGACTGTTTGTACGTCTTCAGTGTAGACAACGCACATACTAGTTTGGCTGATACTGTACGTCTTACGTGTCTTCCAGTATACACATCTTCTTTTGGTAAGTGTATAGATTTTATTTAAACGTAAAAATTATCAAGTGCATTATTTATTGAATTTAATACATGTGTGTGTGTACGCGTGTGTGTATGATCAAATTACAATTTCTGAAAATATATTCTTACTGTATTTTTATAGTGGCAATTTCTCACCAACGTGTGCTGATACATCGTGAAATCTCTACATCTTTTTTTTAATAGTTGAAAGACTGTTTGTACGCCTTCAGTGTAGACAACGCACATACTAGTTTTTTGGTAAGTTGTACAGATTTTATTTAATTTTAATGTATGTGCAGATTTTTATTTAAACGTAAAAATTATTTGCATTATCAAGCGTGTTATTGAATTTAATACGTGTGTGTGTGTGTGTGTGTGTATGATCAAATTATTATGTCTGTTACAAATTTTCTGAAAAATTGCTTTAAACAAACGTTTTTAATGTAAAAAATTTAGAAAGTAGGTCACAGCGTATGATGACATTTATATCTCTCTCTAATTCTGTTGTGGACATACATAGCTGTAAGCAGTGACTATCTCCTTATGAATGCGGAATGTAGACTTTCCTAAAATTATTTACATTAAAACATTATCAAACGCATTATTGAATTTAATACATGTGTGTGTGCGCGTGTATGTGTATGATCAAATTATTATGGAGTGGGTTATACAAATAATAATAAAGTGTGTGTAATATATATATATACATTTATTAAAATACATACACACAGCTCCAAGATTATATTAAACAGTTTTACAATTAAAAATACATACACAGCTCCAAGATTATATTGTTACAAGTATGAAAATATATCTAAACTAATATTTACAATTTTAAAAAAAACACACAGTTCCAAGATTATATTGTTACAAGTATTAAAATATATCTAAACTAGTTTTACAATTAAAAATACATACACACACATAGCTCCAATATTATAATGTTACAAATATGATGAAAATATATATATATTTAAAACTAGTATTTACAAAATATGTATAAAATAAGACTTAAACACGTCTATGTACTGTGTTGGACAATGGTGTATATTCTACAAGCGAATCATGTAGTATCATACAGTAGGCGGTTGTCTGTCTAGGAAAATTCATTGACGATTCAAATTCTAAACGTACATCAACTGCTGAAGACTTAAGTGTATCGTCTTGCTTGCTACAATCGAAAACAACCAGCGGGGCTTTTGATTTGAATAATTCCCGGTGTCAGTACTGGGCTGCCGTCTAAACGGTGGTAATACGAACTTTGAAAACTGGTGTACATATTGTACAATAATCCAAACGGTCTTTCCCAATATCCAAGTTTAAATTATCGTAAGGATAATACTTGTCGTTTAGAAACAGTCTCGCATTGATCACGTTACAGTGATCAAATTCATCAGCGTGTGCTGTCAGTACATTTTTTCTTGCTGTCTGAAACGCTAACACAACAAAGCGTGGTTTTTCCAGCTGACTCGAGGTCTTGACAATCCAATTCTGCCTTTTAGTCTGTGGTAAGGCAGGATACTCGTGCAACTCCCAGGTCCTAAAAGGCATAGTTATCGGGTGGTCTTTCTCTATGAGTCGTAACAGTGGTAATCTGTACACATTAGCTACATGTACATAAGGCATTTTCCAGTAAACTTTATCTAGTTCAAGAACACAATTAGCAGTCGTTTGTCCGCTTACTAAAACCATAGCATTTATGTCGGTAGAAGCGCGTAGGAGTATAAGTTCTTGTTTCACGTTCAGCACGATGCGTGTATAGTCTTCTGCGAATCCCATTAGCATTTTCAGTGGTATACAAAAATTGAATTCGCCGTCATCATTCACTTTTAATATGTTCGTGGTCGGTGCCACCAAACCTGCGTTTTCCATTGCGTTACGTGCGTTGTTGTTGAGTGATAGAAAAGTTTTAATAGTTGACGTAACACCGACGTTTCTGGTATGGTCCACTACCACGCCGGCCAACTCGTAACGAATCTCTTCAAAGAGAAATGCTATAGCATTGTTCACCAGTTCCACATTCAGTGCAGTATCTGCAGCCGCACTAGGGTTTTTTTTAACCAACTTGCCTTCGATGTAGAGGAAACTTTCTGACGGCAGTGTAAAGACGTCCTGTTGTTGTATTGGCACACGTATTTCATCATTGTTTCCATATCTTGTTGTTGCGTACGGTGCGTGTGAGTGAAATGAAAAGTGTGTGATACTGTCTTCAAAGAACGGTTGCTGCTCCACTGATAATATTCCACTCGCCATGTTACTTGTTTACAACAACAAAACCCAGTGAAATCAGGAAACGGCGGTTAACTGATGTTAATCGTTTCAGTTTCGAACGAGTACTGATGCGTTTCCTAACTGATCTTTCTTCTTCTTTTATTACTGACGACGACTGTGGTAGCAGCGGTGGCGAAGAAACAAAGTGCAAGCCCATGTCTATAGTCGTTTTAGATGTAAACGCACAGTGATGACTTCTCCGCGAAAGTCTATTACGTCACCGTCCTGATCGTGTAAAGATAATGTTATGTTGTCCAAACGACTCACATTCACAGGTAGGTATATGACGTTTGTAGGCGATTCAATTATTTTGAATCCTGGTTCGACTGACGGATAGAACGAGTGCAGTGTGTGCTCGGTTTTACCGTTCTTGTATGATCCTTGCGCTATATTACACCTTATCAGTATACTGTTCACTTTTATAATGTTAACTGTGGCGTCAGACGTGTGAGTTTTATTCGCTTCAAGCAGACGCTTTCCCTTGAAACCCAACATATCACCGATACCGTACACTGTTTGTTGAAAGTCAATATCCAGTGCACAAGTCAGCTCACATTTCAGTGTATTGTTGTTAGGACGTAGACTAATCTTTGAGTCTCCTAACCGCTTTTTGAGGAAGGCTTCTATGTCACCGATTTCATAAGCACCTGTAGGTAAAGTTATCAAGTCCCACGTTGTTCCGTCTCGTAGTACTGGAAACACGTTGTTTTTTCCTTCAATCACGTTCGGTATACTGTTGTATGTAGTAAAGTCCAATAGACCTACATACCATTCGCCGTTTGTTAGTTCGAGAGGCGGGAAAAAGTCACATACAAGAGCAGCAGCATTCGTACCTGTTAAGGTGACCGACAGCGAAGACATCTTGTCGCTTACTGATCACTCGCGCGTTAAGAAGTCCAAACATAAATGCCCGCAGATGACTGTGTGTGGTGGCTGTTCACGTTCGTAATTGTAGTAAATGTCAGTGTCGGTTCCAAAATACTGTGTCAGCTCAAGAGGTGGCTGCATATTACCATACGCAGCATAGTAGTAAATTTGTTTGTTTCGCTTCTTGTAGCAAACCCAGTGCGTACCAGGTCCTTCTGCACTGTCTAGATTAACAACTGCACTCTCATTCTTCCATGCTCGTGTGTGTGGTAAAGTGTTACGCATAAAAACTCCTCTGAAATAAGGTATTTTCAAAAGTTTTGCGTACACATACAAATCACTGTCAGACAATGCACGCACTGGTATGCAAATTAGTTTTTTTGTCTGTAAGGACGTAGGTATAGACCTGACGCTATTTTTTTATTGTTACGTTTATGTCTTGGGACTGTTTTGCGTTTGCAGGTCGTTTTGCGTTTGTTCACGGATTGACGTTTAATTCCTGAACCCTTCTTCTTCTTGTTTTTTCTGCAACCACTACGCGAGCTCCCTCCACCCACTGCCGATTTCGCCTTCATAGCTGCCGCTACGGCCGCCGCGTACGCTCTTTCGCTGATGCCTGAATTCAAAGCTTTCACTCGATCCCACGCCTTGCCGGCTGGCACACGATCCGCTACGCGTCTTCGTTCGTTGTCCTTGTACTTAGCGTAAGCGATATCGTGTTCGCGACAGGCTTCGTCCAACTCGTTGATTCCGCGCTCGCCACGTGCCAATCTCTCTTTGAGTTTTGTTCCAGGTCCACAGAATCGGTAGCCCGGTAGGTGTACTTCTACTGGTAATGCGTCCACCGCTCGATTAATCAAAGTAGGTACTGACGAAACGATAGCGGGCACAGTGTTTTTAAGTATTTTTCCAATTACACCACGCCCCATTCTTCTTTTCTTACGAAGTACGTGCATTCTTGTAAACAGATCTCCAATCCTTGATTTCCGTTTCCGTATCGAGAACGTCTATTAAACGCCCCACCTCTTCAATATATTCAGACAGGACTGAACGCTGTGTCGTGCTGTCTTGATATTTATAGACAAACTTTATTAGATTGATTATATGAGCGTGAAATACCTGAGTGACCTTGTACAATTCGGTCTTTATATGTAATTTTAATTCATGCATTTGTCGTACAGTGACTGCGTCTTTGTCATTGACACCGTTCGCTATATTCGTAATTTTTCTTCCCGCAGCGTAGAAAGTATCGTTTTGCAAACTGATTGTGTGTGCATGTAAAAATTCCAAATTCACTGCGTCTTTGAAGTCAACAGGCGCTTGCACATGCGTTAGTCGACAGTCATTAACGATTACGTTACCTGCACGATCTTTTTTCAAACTCTTCTCGTCTACGTATCGTTTTGTGGCTGCATCTCTTGATTTAAGCGGATCGTTTAGCCTTATTATTCGATGATCTTTTGCGTCTACGGTAGCGTTGTCGTCGTTCTTGTACTGTAAGCATGTGTCCTTTACGTACTGTAAAGAAACAACATCGTGCAACTCTTCAGGATCACCCAAGTTGCATATCTTTTTGTTTTTCACATCAAAGTGACCGTCGTTAGTCACTCCTAAACCGATATCCTCACGCAGACTTCGATGATTTTCTTTTCGCACTCTTACAGCGCTGTCGTGTCTACCGAACTTGTCTACACTCATATTTATGAAGAAGAACTGATGGTTAAAGAACGGTGCGTCTGCTTTTATATGATAATGCCAGTTTCACGTAATTCTTCCAATATCGAAACGATTTCATTCCTATGACCAGTATGGCCGCTATTTTGAGACGCCATTAACAGTCTCAATCTATTAACCAACTCGTTAGGATCATCCCAATGCACGTAATCGATTGCAGTGTTCGGTTTCATCTCCATATAGCCACTCCCTGTACGTTTTCGTGCAAACAATTTAGATATTACTAGTCGGTACTTGACGCCACTGTTACTGTTTATTCGCGTATTGTGTTTATATTTTTGTTTGTGTCCGTTGGTTGCTAGTAGTATAGACTTATATTTCCTCATATCATCATTATTGTATTTTTTCGGTAGTTTCATAAACAAAAGTTCATACAGACCAGGTGTACCCTCGTAAATTTTTCCTTTGACATGAAAGTTGTCGTTATCATCGATTTTTACATTTGAATCACCTATCATAAATTTACCACCTTCGTATCGAACACCATACATGTGATCTATAATCCGTTTACAGTCCGCCGATTCACACAAACGCATATATTTGTTTGCTAATGAATCCTCGCTGAAATGTAAAGCGTTAGGGTTCCATGCGCTATTGTCACTGAAATGAGAAGCGTTATGACTCTGCGTGCCACTTTCGTTTTCTGTTATTACGTGTTGTGTAGGCTCTTCTTGTTTTATCTGCTCCTCCTCCTCCTCCTCCTCCATCATGTCACCACTTAACTTTCGTGAAATAACTTCTAACGGTACCAGAATCGGTCTGTAATTTTTTCTAAACGCCTCGTCGCTTTCTCTGATACCGTGTTGTAATGCATGATATTTTTTCCTTATGTTGTCGCTTATCGTGTCTATATCATACGCGAGTCGTTCCTCCTTATTCATTGCCATCGTGTGTTAGCAAGAGGACTGATTACATTACTACAGTGCAACCACTTTTATACTTCGTCGGAAACAATTATGAATCGATCAAAGCCGATTCTATATCTACCTTCATTTATTGACGAGTCTTTGTCTATGACTAGAAATCCATAACGATCCTTCCACGCTTCCTTGCAGACGTCTTTGAAAGCATCATATTTCATATCTATGTTAACGTGATCATTGTATGCATGTCGTAAATTTAGATCGTCTTGTTTGAACAATATCAACAAGTTAGCGTTGTCACGTACCAATTGTTTCGGTATCTGGCTATATGTCTGGCATAGATAGAATGTGTCCACACCGCTATGTCTCCCCATAGCAAAATACTTTCGAATATTGTTTTGTCTTTCACACGATACGTCATCGAATACGATAACAGAGTCGAGACCAGTGATTTCACTCGGTAGCGGGACTTCTTCGTTCTCGCTGTATGCATGATAACCTAAACCTTCATCAGCGAGTGATTTCATCACTGTTTCTAGCATTCTGTATTTTGGTTGAAATAATGATTTTGAAAACACGTATACGTTGCGGAAACGTAGTCCGTTGGCATCAAACAGTAGGTTGAATAGCACATTTGATTTCCCACAGGAACTTGGGCCTGTAACGATACAGCGAATACTGTTCGGTAATAGCGGGCCATGTTTACGCTTAGCACTACCTTCGTCACCAGCCAAAAAGTCCATATCCTTTATTGGTAATTTGTTTGCTTGCTGTACAATCTTCATCTTTGTGAATACCGAAAGCATACTGTTTTCATCACGTGCTGTCACCTTTTTTATATTAGATCTTTCTTATGTATCCACGCATCGTGTTTACCATCGAAACCGAGCCAACGAACACGCACTCTGTCACCTTTGCGTTGTAACACCTTTTCCACTAGGTATACGTCGCCGACTTTGGACTTACTAATCTCGTGCTCGTAAAAACCACCTTTCAACACTTTGTTTAGATGATCTTTTAGCAGATAAGTGACGGGGATAGTAGTGGATTGTACTTTATCCACAGTGAATATTTCGTTAGTCCAATTCGGCGTATAACCTTTGGCGAACGTCATTTTGTGCTTACTTATACGAACACGGTCACCGACTTTAAATTTGGGTGGTTTCGTTGGACTGATTTTAGGCGCTGTGTTCTTCCTTATTCGTTCCAACACTATATGTTCGTTGGCGTCATTCACTTCACTCGGTTTCATACCAATGGTTCTGTGTGTTGTATTGTTGTACGATTTCAGTAATGTAGGTAGTAGATCCAACCAGCGGTAGTGTCTGAAAGCTCGATACATGTGTGTCTTCAGTGTGCGATTAAAACGTTCCACTATGGAAGCTTTTTTCTCACTGTAGGTTGAGTAATGTTTCACATTATACTTTTTTAGTAACGCTTGTACTGTGCTGTTGTAATACTCCTTCCCGTTGTCTGTCTGTAAATATTTCATTCGATTAGCAGTTAGTATAGGCTCTAGTGCATGCTTTACTTCTTTTCCTGTCTTTGTTTTCAATGGTACAGCGTACGCGTACTTGCTAAACGCATTGATCACTGTCATCATGTACTTGTAAACCTTTGTTCACTCGAGCGTATGATATCATCTCCACAAGATCCGCCTGGTACAAGTCGTGTAGACCCTTCAATTCAACCGCGCGCCTAACGAAATTCCTTCTCGCTGCTCTGTGTAGCTCTAGAGCTATAGTCTTGCGTGCGTTGTTCATGGTTTAAGATACACTAACATAATACCAGCGTTAAAAATACTATATATATCTATAACAGTTTCTTTGTTTTTCAGTATTCATTCACACATTTGAATATCATCATGTCCGACCTTCAACAGAATCCAGAACATCAGCAGGAACAGGGACATCCTCAACAAGGTAACAATTTTTTAAAATACCAATTGTCTCTCTCTATAATTATGTAGCAAACCAAATTTGTTTGATATGAATTAACTCTGTCTAACCTGTACAAGATAGTCTCTTGACGTTGTTTAGAAATTGATATGACGGACAAAATTTTTTATGTTCTGACATAGGTTTGTCACCTTCTCCCCAATGTATTGTCTCTTGACATCGTTTAGAAATTGACATGACGGAGAAAATTTTTCATGTTCCACCATAGGTATGTCACCTTCTCTCCAATGAACTAATTCAATTCCGCAACAAAAGCATTTAACTCTATCGTCTATGAATGACATACTATGTCCACAAACATCATAATTTAGCGGATAGTAGTAAAACCCAGCAAACGCTAACTCGTCGGGACTGACAAACGTCACTTCCCAATACTTGAACGATTTTCTTCTTTCACTTTCAATGCTAAAATCATGAGTAGCTGCCATCTTCACAGTTTGCAATAAACTAACGTATTACTAACGTGTACTATCTATTTATTTACCATAAACATGAATGTGTGTTATTCATCATTCCTATTAGCTAATACATGTGTTTCTATTGTTTCAGATATGACACGATTTTATATTGTGCGAAACAGTAGTATTAGAGGATGTCTCACAACTTTTAATTACCTGCCTGTGTACACAGAAGAAGAAGATCAAGATATAGTACCGATAATGACCGAGGTGCGACCTTTATTGTGCAAGGATATTCTGGCAGAACAAGCACGTTTACGCAGTATCAAATGGCATATTGCGTGCAGGATACGTTTCACTAAAACTGCGTTAGATGGTGACAGCGGCGAAGAAAAAGAGGTAACCAAAGACGCCGTCTTCCACGGACGTTGTCGTACGTTGCTCACGGACGACAACGACGAGTTGAACTGTCTACTCGATGAATCCTATGATAAAATCATGAATAGCATATCCAATTTTACCCGTGACGGGAGCGGATGGTCGGTGGATGCTGTACTGAAGCTGGAACTAGTTGTTGGACGGTACCGACCTCTAGCAGCGTCCTCCTACCTTCCAACCCCGCGAAAACTTGCACTCACCAAGGCAGTAGTCAACATCAATAACTCCCAAGATGAAATGTGTTTTCTATGGTCCGTACTAGCTCACATACACCCTCAAGAACGTAATAAAGAACGTGTTTCAAAATACCTCTTATTCAAAAACACAATAAATATGTCCGGTATCGAGTACCCTGTTTCTATAAATTCACTTTCTAAATTTGAAACACAGAATCCCAATATTTCTATAAACGTTTTCGGCTATGATATAGACGACAATATCAGAAACGAATCAAAAAATGAGGTTTATCCGTTAAGAATTACCCCCAATAAGGACAGATTACATCATGTTAATCTTTTACTTCTGTCCGATACAAATAGCCGAAAACACTACTGTCTTATCAGTAGCATTAATAGATTGTTATCATCCCTTACAAAATGTAGCAATAAATCATTTTACTGCGACTACTGCCTGCATCGTTTCACCACAGAACATGGTCTGTCCGATCATCTCCCCTACTGCACACCTCACGGCGAGCAGAAAACCAAAATGCCTACAGAGGAGGAGAAGTTTGTCATTTAAAAATTACGCGCACTGTCTTAAAGTACCCTTTACCGTCTACGCCGACTTCGAGTCTCTCATCACTCCGCTTCAATCGTGTTCACCTGGTAACAACGTCCCGACGACAGTGCACGAGTTAGGCGAATTCTACTCAGTTGATAGCAACGGTGCCCGTCAGAAAATAACTTCTCCTCCTGTATCGTCCACATCATACGAAGCGATGCATATTCCGTCAGGTTTCTCCTATGCTATCGTGGATCATACACACAGACTCTGGAGAGAGGCTAAAGTTTATCGAGGTGAAAACGTTGTAGACACTTTCTTCTCGTGGTTGATGAAAGACGCTGAGGATATGATGAAGGTAGTACGACATAACGTGCAAATAATTATGTCCGATGATGACAATGTTGCGTTCACTAACGCCACCGTTTGTCATTTGTGTGAGCGCCCTTTGACAGACGATGACAAGGTACGCAATCATTGTCATCTTACGGGGAAATTCTTGGGAGCAGCCCACAATAGCTGTAATCTAAGCTACAAGATGCCTCGTCATATCCCCGTCTTCTTTCACAACCTTCGTGGCTACGACTGTCACCATTTAATGCAGGGTTTAGGAAAATATAAGGACCAACACGTATCCTGCATTGCAACATCCAGTGAGCGTTACGTGTCGTTCTCCCTGGGTCCCTTGCGTTTCGTAGACTCTTTTCAATTTCTTAATCGCTCTCTGGACACACTCGTTACCAATCTGTCCACGTCCGGGAGCCAATTTCCTTTGCTCAGAGAGGAAATGCTTAGACGGGGTTTCGACGAACAGACCAATCTGCTCGTACGCAAGGGAGTATACCCTTACGAGTACGTTGACAGCATTGATCGATTCAACGAAACAAGTCTACCCGCTCGTGAACACTTTGATAACCGGTTGTTGGAATCGGCTATTTCGGACGCAGATTACGAGCACGCACAAAACGTGTGGAGTGCATTCAATCTGCGTACGTTTGGCGATTACCACGATTTGTATTTGTTGACAGACGTAATGCTGCTGGCCGATGTCTTTGAAAGTTTCCGAGACATGGCCTTACGCGATTACTGCTTGGACCCGTGTCATTTTTACTCGCTTCCCGGACTCGCTTGGAACGCGATGCTAAAAATGACAGGGGTCGAATTAGAGCTGTTAACAGAGATAAATCTGCATCTGTTCCTTGAGTCTGGGATCCGCGGAGGCTGCGCGATGATATCCAACCGTCACGCAGTCGCTAACAATCCTCTGATTCCAGATCAGTACGATGTATCGAAACCGACCTCCTTCATTCTGTATACAGACTGTAATAATTTATACGGTGCAGCCATGTCGCAACCACTCCCTTACGCAGACTTCCGATGGCTCGATCGTAACGAAATCGAGTCCTTGGACGTACGTAATGTGAGTGATGATTCCGACATCGGGTACATCCTCGAAGTCGACCTACACTATCCCGATACCTTACACGACCTGCATTCCGACTACCCACTTGCACCTGTGCGCCAGCGCGTAACACCCGATATCCTTTCTCCCTTTTCCAAACGTTTACACGAGAGTATATACAGATCATCGTATAACGAATCAGGGTCATCCGTAGAGAAGTTGTTAACAACTTTGGAGGACAAACAAAATTACGTTCTCCATTATCGAAATTTGAAATTGTATTTAAGTCTTGGCTTAGAGCTGAAAGCGACTCATAGGGTGTTGTGTTTTAAGCAAAGCGCTTGGTTGAAACCGTTTATCGATTTCAACACCCGCAAGAGGCAAACAGCCGTCAACAGCTTTGAAAAAGACCTTTTCAAACTGATGAACAACGCCGTATACGGTAAGTCGCTGGAGAACGTACGGAAACATATAGACTTTGAACTAGTCTCGAATGAACGACGGCTTCAAAAACTAGTTTCCACACCTAGGCTAAAACGTATGATTCGTTATACGAACGATCTGGTGGGGCTCTCACTCCGTAAAAAATCCATTGTTCTTTCCCGTCCCGTGTATGTCGGCTTCACGGTGCTTGACGTTAGCAAAACGATAATGTACGACTTTCATTATCGTTATGCTGTCGCCAAGTACGGTTGCAACGTTAAATTATTAATGACAGATACAGACAGTCTGATGTATAGCATTCAAACATCAGACTTGTATGCAGACATGAAGAAGGACCTACACGTTTTTGACACATCGGATTACTCTACGTCTCATCCTTGTTATAGCCTTAAGAACAAAAAGGTTGTCGGCCTGTTCAAGGATGAAACGTGTGATCGTCCTATTAGAGAATTCGTGGGTCTCCGTGCGAAATGTTATTCGTTCCTTGTGGCCCACGAAGATCCCACCCAAGAGTGTCAAAAACGTGTATGTAAAGGTGTGCCTCGAGTTGCAATTAAGAGGAGTCTGCGACACGATATGTATCGCAAGTGTCTCACTGATCATTGTCAGTTTTCTACCAGTGCGCTTTGTTTACGTAGCGATCATCATACGCTGTACACGATGCGTGTAAATAAGCAAGCGTTGTCACCGTATGATGATAAGCGTTATATATTAGACAATGGTCATGATACACTTGCATACGGTCATTATCGGATACGACAACGCATCAACATGGAGAACGACGACACCTCCCCACCTACTAAAAAAATTCGTCTCCATGTATAGTAACCCTCCTCAACACTTGTTTCTTTCGTCAGTTGATGTCTCTCGGTGCTTCAGTCCAGACGTCTGTAAACGTAAGTTCACATATTAATATCGCAACGATATTTGTATGTTTAAACATAATATATATAGAGTTTGTAATGTGTGTGGTTTCTTTGTCTTACAGTATTATGGATAACACTGCGGTTATAATCGACTTCCAGTGCTTTTTCGACGACAACGGAAAATATATTGTGAAGGAACTGTCAATCATGGACGTTCTGCGATTTGCTGGTAGACATTGGATTTTGACACCGCCTCCTACATCCGTTACGAATCCCAAATACGTTAGGACAAACCACTGGTTAACGTCAAATTATCATAGACTTAGATGGAGCGAAGGAGAGACACCATACGACAATCTTGTTTCATTGTTAACATCACATACACGTATATATAAATATGTGTTTGTGAAGGGTTTTGAGAAAAAACGTTTTTTGCAATCAAAGATAATACACAATAATATCATCAATCTCGATGACTTTGGTTGTCCTAAAAACATACCGTATATAATTCATGGAACAGAATGTCTTAGACATTTCAATTCTTCTGACCGTTGTGCCAACTATAAGGTGCATGCTATTCGGGAATGGATGATTCATGATTTTTGCTTTAAACAAACATTTTTAATGTAACAAATTTAGAAAGTAGGTCACCGCGAATGATGACATTTATATCTCTCTCTCATTCTGTTGTGGACATGTACATACATGCATAGCTGTAAGCAGTGACTATTTTCTTATGAAAATGGACTTTCCTAATGACATTGTTATATTTTTGGTGTCTCTAATTTCGTCTGTGGGACATGTTCATGCATGCAAATGAAAGTGGGACACCGACGTTACCACCACCACTATCACATTCTACTGTCCTTTTGTGACGAATATTCTGTCATTGTTTGGTTCTCTCTGGTTTGATACAGACGTGTTCACTAGTGTCTTCTAATAATGTCGTTTCTTGTAAAGTTTAATGCTGTAAGTGCTATCGAGTACAAACGATGTTCAGAATTGACAGTGAATAAAAAATATCCCATCATGGTCTTAACAAATGTGGACACAAAATATGGGAACTCTGTGCTTGCTACGTTGGAGGATGGCGACCGTCACTATCGTGTCTATCTTCCCAAGAGGTATGCAGGTGTCTTCACGAATGAGGAGCTCAGACATATCAAACCTAAAGAACTACATTTAGTGTATCGAGGGACGAGAAATCAAACAACACAAGTAGAGATTGAGTCCTAACGTCGTAAGTAGCAATCGTGTTAACAAACAATTTATTGATGTGTGTGTGTGTGTGTGTGTGTGTGTGTGTGTGTGTGTGTGTGTGTGTGTGTGTGTGTGTGTGTGTGTGTGTGTGTGTGTGTGTGTGTAGTTTCAACTCACTGTACTTAACACTTTAATAATTGAATTTGTATGTACATGATAAATGTATCATTGATTCTATTTAGTTTCGTTGAATAATAATTGGTTCGATTAGAAATTATTTGAAAGTACATTACCTTTATGCGATAAATGTATCATTGATTCTAAGTAGTATTTACAAATTTCCAGTGAATAATATTTGGTTTGGTTTGATTAGAAATTATTTGAAAGTACATTAACTTATGAAAAATGACATATACTTGAAAAAGTTTATTTACTTAACACATTTGATTCTTTCCACTAACTGTAGTTTCAACTCACTGTACTTAACACTTTAATAATTGAATTTGTATGTACATGATAAATGTATCATTGATTCTATTTAGTTTCGTTGAATAATAATTGGTTCGATTAGAAATTATTTGAAAGTACATTACCTTTATGCAATAAATGTATCATTGATTCTAAGTAGTATTTACAAATTTCCAGTGAATAATATTTGGTTTGGTTTGATTAGAAATTATTTGAAAGTACATTAACTTATGAAAAATGACATATACTTGAAAAAGTTTACTTACTTAACACATTTGATTCTTTCCACTAACTGTGTATGTGTGTGCATGTGATAATTGAATATTATCGTATCAGTGATTCTAATATCGACTGTATTGTTATGTTACAGATAAACTTCCTTGTGAACTGTATCTACAGCCGTGAAATTATTATTTTAAAATCTTACAATGTCAAAAATTATTATTAATATTTATTTTATATAACAATGTTGGTTTGTGATATATGTATATTTAATCAATGTAAAATGTATTTTGAATAATTGTATTATAACGGTTTGTAAACTATATTTTAAGTTTGTGTACAGTGCTGTAAATATATATTTAATCATTTAAAACAATATTATTATTAATATTTTATATATAACAATGTTTGTGATATATATATATATATATATTTAATCAATGTAAAATGTATTTTTTGAATAATTGTATTATAGCGGTTTGTAAACTATATATTTTATGTTTGTGTACAGTGTTGTAAATATATATATTTAATTATTTAAAACAAATTATGGTTTATTTTAATTTATTTCGTTATAAAACTTCGAATATGCATCCAATTATTTGTATAGTAATCAGAAATGTGTGAGAGAGACATTTTAATAATTTGCAGGTTGTATCTTACAATTACGAAAATTATTATACAATGTGTGTGTACACAAAACTTTTGAAAATACCTTATTTCAAGGAGATTTCTTTATGCGTAACACTTTACAACACACACACAGACTTGGCAGTATATTAATTTCTAAATCGTAGTCAATGACTGTCATGTGTCAAAAAAAGGACGCCACGAGGTAGGTGATAAATATATATTTCCTGGTGATTACATTTTAGTATCGCTAATTACAATAATCCATAAGTAGCACGACGCTTATGTAAAACTGATGACATAAAGAGAGAGAGAGTTTATATCGTGATCGACAACTGTGTCTAGAGACAAAGAGAGAGGAGGGGAGAGAGAGTTGATATCGAAGTCGTCGTCAACAATTTACTATAATATAGTTTGAATTTCCCACCGAAGAAAAATGTTGGCAGATCTGTTCTATACACACACACACAATAATGCAGGATTGGTAACCCTGATCATATATTTTAATATACACTATAATACACACACATATCAAGTTTGAACCCATACATAGGTTGGTAAACCTGATCATATAGATTTAATATACATTATAACACACAACAAATTTGAACTCATGCAAGGTTGGTAACCCTAATCATATATTTAATATATACACTATAATGCATCAAGTCGGAACCCCCCACCATAGGTTGGTAAACCTGATCATATAGATTTAATATACATTATAACAAATTTGAACTCATGCAAGGTTGGTAACCCTGATCATATATTTAATATATACACTATAATGCATCAAGTGATAGAAAGTGAAAGTGATCTAAGCTCGCGAAAGGCGGCATATAAAAAAATAAAAAATTATATTCGCGGATGCTGTGGTCCAGATACGCGAAAAAGTCGCGGATCTTGACACAGATCAGCGAAAAAGTCGCGGATGCTGTGGTCCAGTAGAAAGTGAAAGTGATCTAGGCTCGCGAAAGGCGGCATATAAAAAATTATATACGCGGAAATTAGAAAGTGAAAGTGATTTAGGCTCGCGAAAGGCTGCATATAAAAAATTATATTCGCGAAAATTCGCGGATACTGCGGGTCCAGGGTGGTGGGGAGAGCGTGGGAAAAAATCTTGGACCGCGGGAACGGCGGCATCTCTTTGATCTTGTTTTTTATCGTTTTTTATGTTTTTTAAGAAAGGCGGCATTCCTTTGTGGGTTTGAACCCCTACTGATGAATGTGGAGCACCATCGCAGCGATGTGTGGGAACAATGAAAGAATCAAAGTCAGCGTAAATAGTGAAAGGGACCTTATTCATGAGTGTACAGTTTTTGAAGCACATCACTTTCTCCTCTGCGGACTCGGGCAAACGTTCTCTGTTCTCCAAACGGCGAACAATGGGTAATATGGGCATTTAGGAGTCGTTCTGCGCTGAATCTGTGAAGACAGTAATTGCAATAGAATCTAGCTCCATCATGTTTTGTGAGAGAAGAAAATAAGCGACTCACGTTTTTGATTAGACAGTAATGTTTTCGGTCGTTGCTGGTTAGAAGTAAGAGGTTAATATGATGCCGTCTATCTTTACAATTAGTTATTCTCAGTGGGTAAAATTCTTTCTCTTCGTAACCGAAAACATTTATGGAAATATCCGAATTGTCTCGCTCGAATTTCTGAATATCGCACAACTTTGTAGGGTATGTTATACTGGACGTATTTATGCTATGGAGGTAGGGTCTGTATTTGGAAATCCTATTAGCATGTGTGTGTTGTGGAAAGAGAGCGGCCAACACAGACCATACAAAGCACATCTGATCGTTTTTATTGACTACATTAATTATAGATAAGGTTCGAGACAATTCGGAGGGTGTAGAGATGAAACTTGACGCCGCCAGCGAGTGGTACCTCGTAGCAACGAGTTCCAAACTAATAACATTGTTAAGTATCCATCCACTACCCTCACGGGTGAATTGTGTTGTGGACTCTAGGATTTTGTCAAAAGACGCTTCTATACGTTCGTCCAACGACGACTCTTCTGCGAACAGTGTCGTATGACATCGTCCATGAAAATAACCAATAGTCGTCAGTGTCTGCGTTTACTATGTACTGGACAAATCTCACTTTACCCGCTATATGCCACTTCATAGAGCGCAGTCGTGTCAGTTCCGTTATGATGTCCGTACGTAACGAATGATGAACCTCATCGAAAACGGTTATGATATCAGTGACACTACCATCATCGACAATTGGCGTATAAACGTATGAGACCAACGCACCTCTCAATGAATGTTCACGCTGCATGCGTAACTGCTCCATTTTTTTAACTATAAACAAAATACAAAATCTCGTTATAAACACTGTGAATAGTAATCGCATATTTACTAAGACTTATTACAGAGTGATGTAACCTTTCAACCTGTTAAATGATATTTACTTACCTACTTGAAGATTGAATAAAGCTAATATTAACTTTCAACAAGGTACACTATATATGTATGCGCGCGCGCGCGCACACACACACACACGCGCGCGCACTTTGATCCGGTCCCTGTGAGTGTTAATGATAAAGTGAAAGTGATCAACGCACTGCCACTGCTTGTAGTATGTGTGTGAATTACTTCCTGTTTGCGTTAATATTTAAAATATAAGTATGTTACCAATGAGCCACATGATGAGTTGCGCATGAGGAGTGAAGTTATTGTGACACACATGAACGTTATGACTAGGAAGAAGACAATGAAGACCGACAGCAATGTACGCAGAATCATCGCCTCAGAGCTGCACAGACCGGTGAGGCGGAACTTTGTGAGACGTGCGGTAGATATGAAGGGGGTAAATGATCTGTAGCAAGCGGACCTAGTGGAAATGATCCCACATGCCAGGGTGAACAAAGGGTACAAATATCTGATGACAGTGATCAATGCATCCAGCAAGTTCGCGTATGCCGTGCCGTTGAAAACAAAGACTGGGACAGAAGTGGCACATGCTCTTACACCTATACTGAATACTAATCAAATAAAATTTCTACAGACTGCCAACGGTAAAGAATATTACAATAGTGCTGTACAAGCATTGCTGAAGAAGCGCGGAGTGAAACATTATTCCACATTCAGCGAGAAAAAAGCGTCTATAGTGGAACGTTTCAACCGTACACTGAAAACACGCATGTACCGTGCTTTAGTGAACAAGGTCATTACCGCTGGTTGGACGTATTGTCGGGACTGGTGAAGGCATACAACGACACTGTCGGAATGAAACCGCGTCAAGTGAACAAATCCAACGAACACATAGTCTTAGAGCGAACACGGAAGAACACGGCGAGAAAGAGGAACGTTGTTAATAAACAACCAAAATTCAAAGTTGGCGATCACGTTAGAATAAGCAAACACAAGATGGTATTCGCCAAAGGCTACACGCCCAACTGGACGAGTGAGATATTCAAAGTTGGCGATCACGTTAGAATAAGCAAACACAAGATGGTATTCGCCAAAGGCTACACGCCCAACTGGACGAGTGAGATATTCAAAGTTGGCGATCACGTTAGAATAAGCAAACACAAGATGGTATTCGCCAAAGGCTACACGCCCAACTGGACGAGTGAGATATTCAAAGTAGGCGATCACGTTAGAATAAGCAAACACAAGATGGTATTCGCCAAAGGCTACACGCCCAACTGGACGAATGAGATATTCAAAGTTGGCGATCACGTTAGAATAAGCAAACACAAGATGGTATTCGCCAAAGGCTACACACCCAACTGGACGAGTGAGATATTCAAAGTAGGCGATCACGTTAGAATAAGCAAACACAAGATGGTATTCGCCAAAGGCTACACACCCAACTGGACGAGTGAGATATTCAAAGTAGGCGATCACGTTAGAATAAGCAAACACAAGATGGTATTCGCCAAAGGCTACACACCCAACTGGACGAATGAGATATTCAAAGTGCATGCTGTGCGGCGCACAACCATTCCTGTCACATACACCTACTCACTGATCATACGGGTGAAGTGTTGAAAGGTGCCTTTTACGAGCACGAAATCACCAAGTCAGTAGTAGGCGATGTTTACCTTGTGGAAAAAGTGTTACAACGCAAAGGAGACCGTGTGAAGGTGAGATGGCTAGGGTTTGATGGCAAACGCGACTCTTGGATACAGAAGAAAAACCTGATATAACGCGTCGCGATGGCATTACGCATTAGTACGTTAACATGACAACATTGTCATGCCTGCATTAGGGTTGAAAGATATCATTTTACATACTCCATATAACAAGTATATCCTGAACACAACTGTAGAATATATAGATCATTTGCGCAACATCGTCTGTGTTTATGACAAGTGGCAACGGGTTAGGAATTATATGACCAGATTCAAACTCACTACTAGAGTATCTACTCCTGATGACTGCTTTGCTATAAAGAGTGCGTTTAGTCGGATCCCAATTGCAAGGCAGGACCGGATACCTGTGTATGCAGTTACATATCCGGTGAGTGTTACAACTTAATACAACTATTGAACTGAGTCTTGAAAGAAGAAGAAGCAGAGTATGAAAGTCGTACAACAGACGGATCTATTGAAGATAATTGATATGGACTTTACGAAACGTTACGGTGATGGCGAATGGGGAAATGCATCACATAAGTATGGACCGCTTCTCCCGAACACCATCCGTTCTGTCATCTGCGGAGCCTCTAGGTGCGGAAAAACATATGCCATGCTGAACCTGTTGTTTGACGTGAATGGATTGAGATTTGCAAACTTCTACGTGTTTTCCAAATCATTGTTTCAACCTAAGTACAGACTGTTGGAAACTGATGAGATCGCTCGCTGATGATGGGATAGACTATCGTGCATACAGTGAAAACGATGAAATACCACCGCCCGAAAATGTTGCTTCCGACTCTATCATGGTGTTTGATGACGCATCATGCGAACGACAACACAACATTCGCAAGTACTTCGCTATGGGTAGACACAGTGGCGTGGACGTGTTCGACTTGAGTCAGACGTGTAGCCAGGTCCCAAAACAGCTGGTACCTGACAACGCTAACCTCGTGGTGCTATTCAGGCAGGATGAGCTCAACTTAAAGCATGCGTACAATGATCATGTTAACACAGACATGAGATACGAGACTTTTAAAAACATCTGCACCGAAGCATGGCCAAGGACTCGCCAGTGGACAATGGTAGATATAGAGTCGGTTTTGATCGTTTCATAAAACTTCCGACAAAACATGATGATTGAAGAAAACTCGTCCTATAAACACGATTGTTTTGTGTGAAAATGGATCAGACGTTACAGTGCTGTTTGCGAAGATCGATGAAGAACAGAAGGGACTCGTGCATGATATCGATGTAATTACTAGTAATATAAGAAAAAAGTACCGTGCTTTAAAACATGGACTCCAGACGAATGAGGAATCGTTACTGAAGAATTGTAAACCGATTCTAGACCCGTTACGTAGTATTTCGCAATCATTGATTGGAAAAAAGTCCAAGACAGAGGATGTAAAGAAGAAGAAGATGACAGAAGAGGTGGATGAGGAGGAGGGCGCTGCTGGGCCGAGGTTTCTATCTACATCCGAGACAGTAAAAGTACAAGACTCACTGTCCACACCGGAAGGACGAGAAAGCACGCAGAGGCATATTCCCATCAGCTATGGCAATAATCCGTTAACACTGAAATACATGCACATGCTTGTATCCGATGAACTTGATCGTCTGATGGATTATACGTATGGTGTTCGACATCATGACGGTAAATGGATGATTGGTGATTCACAGTTGGAAATCGATGAAAAGCGTAATTTTCTTATCAAAGTTGTACGCTACGAAGGTACGCCCGGTCTGTACGAACTGATATTCATGAAGTCTCCTAATGAGGACGTCTACACCGAGGCAGATCTTTCGGTTTACAAAGCCGTATTGAATGCCACAAACGCGCACAAATGTCGTTACATACACAGTGCAAAGGTAAACTCAAACAAAGGACTAAAGTATAAAAAGATAATATCCCGATTGTTTTCAGCGAAACCTTTCGGACGCGGTCATGACGAGTCGCGGTACAATGACTTGATGTATACAACAGATAAAATCGATTATGTGCACTGGGACGATCCCAACGAGCTGGTGGAAAGATTGAAGTTGCTAATTGCTTCTCAACGTGCCGGTCATAACGGACACACAAACGAAATTGTCTCTATAGTGGAAGAACTACGTGGAGCCAAGATTATCATATAAATTCAACATGATCATGTTCGGGATAATCTCTGCATATACAAGACATGGTCTGTGGATACTGTTGTATATGGCAGTTGTAGTTGAGCTCATTAATTTACAGACTACTACTACCGACTACAGAATTATCAAATCACACCAAACTGTCCGATAGACAGGTTAGTTGGACGCTTTACGAGCCGACGTTCAGTAACAAAAATGCTGTGTGTGTTTGTGCAGTCATCATAAACACAGCTGCAATCACTGAGTAAGGATGAGTGTGGACAGATTCGTCAGACATGTGAGCACAGTGAAAGTGCGAAGAGAGACTAAACGTAGTTTTCGTGAGGTTGTGGGCATTGAATTGACCAAAGACAGACACACTGACATGGAGGACAAAAAGATTCGCAACTTGGGTGATCCTGTAGTAATGAACGATGCTGTTCCTATGCATTTTGTGCAGGACCACTGCTTGGTGTTACCCAAAGAAGAAGGAAACTCTGTGAGCATCAGAGGACATAGACTGAGCAACGTGGGTACACCTGTTGAGCTTACTGACGCAGTCAACAAACAGTATGCAGACTACACTTTTCCACGTTTTAAGAACACCAAGGAAGACCATCGCGTCATTGATGCGCAGGACAGCTAAATAATATCAGTTAAAGATCCTTACCGTACAAGAGATGTGGCCAACAAACGATATGTTGATAACGCGGTTATACCGTTACGAGCGAATAATAGCTATTATGTCAAAGATTGTCGGATATCGTTGTTAGCCGCACCGATAGTGCACAAAGACGCAGTGAACTTGGACTTTATGCTCAATAATACAGTTAGTTTACAAGGTACCTTTTTCAATGCGAGTGGAAGACTCATATCCAACCTGACGGATGGAGCCCTACCCATGGACGCTGTGAACGTGCGTCAAATAGAGGAAATTAAACGATATGTGAAGAGAGAGTTGTACAAGTTAGCTAAAGTCTTACAGATGCGTGTGGATAAACTGTTATCCTACATCTATAAATTGCATGTACACAAGGCTCGCGCTTCACTCGGTTCTGAAGAGGCAGAGTTAAAAGTCACCGACAACACAAGAGACAAGAGCGTTAATAGATGTTATCAATAAGGACGGAATAGAGAAAGATTGGAGGACAGTATGGAAAGAAGACGAGATAAGGAGGGGCGGGGTGTAATAGGAAAAATACTTAAAAGCGCTGCACCCGCTGTCATTACGTCAGTACGTACTGTGATCAATCGTGCAGTGGATGCGCTACCTGTCGAACTACATCTGCCTGGGTACAGGTTCTGCGGACCAGGAACAAAATTGGAGGAAACATTAGAGCGCGGTATCAACGAGTTGGACGAAGCCTGTCGTGAACACGACATCACATACGCAAAGTACAAGGACAACGAACGCAGACGCATAGCCAATTGTGTCCTTGCCGGCAAAGCGTGGTAACGTGTAAAAGCTTGGAATTCAGGCATCAGCGAACGAGCGCACGCAGCAGCTGTAGCAGCGGCAATGAAAGCGAAATCAGTGTTGGGTGGAAACGTTGGTTCCAGTCATAACCGTCAACCTCGTCAAGTACAGAAGAAGAAGGAGGCGACGAAGAAGAAGCGTCCTCGGAGGATGAAGACTGGATCTGGCAGTTGTCAAAGTGGCGGTGTTGTCAAACGAAAACGGAGAAGTACACACAAATCGGCTTCTGGTTTGTACTTGGGTCCGTATCGAAAAAACTAGTTCACATACCGTGCGTCCACTATCTGATCAAGATCTGTACAAGTACGCGAAACTATTGGCTATACCCTACTTCAGAGGAGTGTTCATGCGTGATGCTTTACCTCGTGGGCAGCCATGGAAGAACGAAAGCGCAATAGTGAATCTGGACGAGACGAGCGGTCTAGGCACGCATTGGGTATGCTATAAGAAGCGAGGAGAGAAAGTACACTACTTTGACGCCTACGGCAATCTACGACCACCAGCAGAATTGATACGATACTTTGGAACCACTGTGACAGACATTCATTACAATTATGAGCGTAAGCAGACGTCGAACACGGTCGTCTGCGGGCATTTATGTTTGGAGTTTTTATCATCACATGATCAGTAGACGACAAGATGTCTTCGCTAACGGTTACTGTTACCGGTACAGATTTTAGCGTTCTCGTGTGCGATTTTTTCCCACCTCTTGAACTAACAGAGGGTGATTGGTATGTGGGGCTATTGGACTTTACCACATACAATTCTATTCCAAATGTTGTTGAAGGTAAAAACAACGAGTTCCCCGTAGTAAGAGGAGGAGAAGTTCAAGTCATAAGATTGTCGACAGGGGAATATGAAATCGACAGGGGCAAATGAAGAGTATTTGAAAAAAGCCTTGCATGACAGACAGTTCAGTCTACGGCCTAATAACAACACAATGAAATGTGAACTTTATTCTACCGTTGCTGTTGATTTTGATCGTTCAAAGCATGATATAGGGCGCATGTTGGGATTTACCAAGCAACGGAAGCTGTACGCTTATAAAATGTATACATCGGACGCACCGGTTAACATTATCAAAGTGAACACAGTACTGATAAGGTGTAATATTATACAAGGTTCATATACGAACGGTCAGAACGTACACACGCTACACTGCTTCTATCCGACAGTCGAGCCTGGCTTCAAGATAGTCGAAACGCCCACAAACGTGATATACCTGCCACTGAACGTACAAAGTTTAGATAACATTAGCCTGTCTGTGGTTGACCAGGACGGTGATACAGTAGATTTTCGTGATGAAGTCATCACACTGTGCGTATACATCTTAAAAGGACATAATCATCGTGGGGTTGATTTTTGACACTACCCCTGCCGATAGGTTTGAGCCAAAGACAGTGATAAAAGCAGGACGTGCGTTTGAGTGCGCAGTCAGTAGACGCCAGATTTTGAAGCGATTAACACTAGCTAGCCGACGTTATCTGATTTCATTGGGATTCAAAGTGGGCGTGAACAAGTAGCGAGTCATGATGGGTATTTTATCTGTTGAACGAGATCCACTCTTCGAGGACAGTATTACGCATTTCGAATACCACACGCATGCACCGTACGCCTCTACACGTTATGGTAATAATGATGAGATACGTATACCTATCCAACAACAAGACATTTTTACTCTGCCGACAGAAAGTTTCCTCTACATCGAGGGCAAGTTGAGCAAGAAGTCAAACGTGTCGCCTGATACCGCTCTCAACGTGAAACTAATCAACAACGCGATGGGATTTCTTTTCGAAGAAATCCGTTACGAATTGGCCGGCGTAGAAGTGGATCGTACCAAGAACGTAGGCATCACATCAACCCTGAAAGCTCTGCTATCGATCAAAGAACGCAATATCACTTCGTTGCAGAACGCCGCCGGGTGGGTGGCACCAACAGCCAATGAAGTGACACTGACTAGTGACGGGGACTTCAACTTTTGTCTACCGCTAAAAATGCTCATGGGATTTGCAGAAGATTATACACGCATCGTATTAGGTTTGAAACAAGACCTCGTACTGTTGCGTACATCCACCAATCTCAATGCTATGGTATCAAAAAACACGGAGGCTAACGGTGTTCTTGAACTGACTAAAGTCAACTGGATGATGCCGTATGTGCACGTGGCCAACATGTATCGCTTACGGCTGTTAGACTTTGTACATAAAGACCGTCCGTTAACTATGTCGTTTCGCAGTTTGGAACTGCACGAATACCCGGCTTTGCCAGAAACCAGCAGACAGACTTGGACAGTGAAGACGTCATCACAACTGGAGAAGCCGCGGTTAGTGGTGTTAGCATTTCAGACAGCAAGAAAGAAAACCTGAAAAAACACACTGATGAATTCGATCATTGCAAGGTGACAAACGCAAAACTGTTTTTGAACAACTACTACCCGTACGACAACATGCACCTCGATATTGACAAAGGACTTTTCGCGTTATTATATGATATGTATGCACGCTTCCAAAACTCATACTATCATCGGTACGACAGCGTTTCACTTCTAACGCCTGACGAGTTCAAGACAAAGGCTCCGCTGATAGTCTTCGACTGTAGCAGACAAGATGATTCGCTCAAGTCTGCAGCTGTAGACGTTCGTTTAGAATTCGAATCGAGAAAATTTTCCAGTACAAACCACAGCCTACTGTATGATACTCCACGATTCACTTCTTGTTCGCAGACTCACGTGAAGAAGCGACGCAACTGTCACAGGAGGGCATAGCTGTTATGGAACGAGAATTATGTCATCAGATCGTGCCTCTTGACACTGTTCCATGAAAGGATTTCAACAGAGTTTCGAAGAAAAGAGTGCCGATATAGACTTAAAAAACATTAGCACAGTGTTGTTTACATGTAGTATATATTAAGAAGTGTGTGTGTGTTCTCTAATAGTGAACGGAGTGGCTTTGACGTTTATATTGTGTTAAGTAATTATTTGACCAAAGGGGAACTTTAGATTAAGGTATGTTTCTTCCTAATTATTGTATCACTTCCACTCACTAAAAGTAAATTGTTTTTATATATAGACATAATTTATATATGTAGCGTGTGTTAGAAGGTTGCTTTATTGTGGCAATTTATTTGTATGTGTTCACTATTAATAAATGTATCAAAACAAAGTATTACGTGTACATTCCCACTCCATTCTTTCACTTTCGTACGGACAGGTAAGGGTCAGTCTCTTGACAGCTTTCACCAGCAACGCACGCTAAGTCTTGTGATACTGAACAACTACCGGAGCGGATTGGAATAAACGTGCTGACTATACATTTAACCCACGTTCTGTACACCACTAGAAGATAACTATGTCACAAGGTGTAGCACTGATTGTTGATTTTCACTGTTTCTTGGACAATGACGGAAATAATATTATAAAAGAACTTTCCATCATGGACGTTACGGAATTCACTAGTCGACATTGCACCACCACCCTTAAACCACAACACGAATTCTAAACACAGGACAACAAATGAATGGCTATTGTCAGGTGAGTATTACAGACTTATCGAGTGAAAGGGAGTACTCACTTGTTTACTTAATATATATAAATATTTACCGTAATGCTGGCATCCGTGTTCCACTTTTGGATATTTAACAAGGGTGTTTGCCAAAAGCAGACATTGGTTGGAACGCCAGGGGCAACTACGTCAGCTCCACTTTCTAACACTATTTTCGCTAATGGAAATACAGTATACCCAATTTTACAATGTAAGTATTAGATTCTTAAAACGAACATGTACGTCTCACACTCTGAAGGCTCGTAGTGCGCTCACGATAATAAACATTAAGAAAGGAGGTAATCAATGCAAAATTAATTTACATTGGATTGGATGGCAGACACTAAAGTATCTGTTACATTCTCTTAACATACATGTAAACATCCTTAGCATTTCATACATCTGTACAAAACGTAGAGTGTCTGTTCTGTACACATATGCATACGCTCAGAATTCATTTACCATCACACTTGGTAATAGTCACTCTCTCTGCTTGCGAAACAGAAAATCAAATGCACATGTACCTATACGCTGTCCAGGTAGTGAAGGCGGCTAGAGGATTAGGAGACCCTCACTCACACACACACACACACATTGACAGGCCGCCTAACAATAGACAGGGACAGGCCTTTGACCTGCGCTGCTGTCTTTTTAGTTACAGTCTACTACAATAAATTACATTTTATTGTCGTGCTTAAACTTTTAATTTTGATTGTTCCATTGAATTCAGACTGTAATTTCATTTAAAATAAGTCCAAACACGAAGTTTTTATGGCGATATTCAAATGTTTTACATTTATTTGTTTATTTTGAACTATTGTTATTGTTAAACTTTAGAACACCATCTAAGCGACTATTATTAAAAACCAAGTTACTGATCATCTTATTTATTTTTCAATTATTTTTCTGTAACACTCTCTTTAATATGTAATATTTTTACAAATAGATTTTTGATTTTACAACTTGACCTCGAAATTACGAGAATCTTAAAATTCCTGGCGTCGGCCTTGGCCTTTTTTTTAAAACTGTTCCGATTCACCGATTGTGATACTCGATAAAGAGCAGATTGACAACCCACCTCTTTATTGTTATAATACTGAAAAAATTACTCAACATATTTAACGGATTTTAATATATAGATATAAAGATTATTTTCAAACCACATATTTTTATTTAAAATAAACAATATATGAAATAATAGTTGTTATACGTAATCGAAATAATTGTTTGTCTTTTACTAGCACGAACTTTTAAAAATGTTATTTATTATAAAAATATTATATACGCGTATTATTGTTTTACAGACACATAAAATGAAATGTGATATGTATCTATGTAAATATATTAAAAATTTACTGTCCATGTTATTAAACTTTAACTATAATTTGAGAGGACGAGGTAGCGCGTCAGGAATTAAATGTGTATTATTGTATCACGTAATTTGGAAAATAATTACCGGTATTACAGATTTCAGTAACATGCAAGAGAGACGTCCCTTCCTTACTTGGTTTACACTTGGTCGCTATAGTCATTTTTCCAGATAGAGAGGGTGATTCGCCCTCAAACCATCAAACAGTAGAGGTACCCTCGTACCCCGACCGGGGTACCCCGGGGGGGGCTCGTGTACCGGGTACCCCGAGTGAGTCACTGATTACCCGCTGATTAGTCGTTAAATAGCTTGCACGGGATAGTGAGGCCAGCCAGTCTTGTCAGAGAGCAGATCTGTCGCGTATATTGTGAGTGGATCAGTTCATTTGTGGTTAGTGTATAGTTGATTTGTGATTATGAGTTCTTGTAAAAAACGCCAAGTTTTACATACTCAATGCAGAACAATGATTGCTTCTGTTCTGTTCTATTTTGAGAAAGAGAAGAATAACGGAGGTCCTTTACTTGATACTAAGAAAGTAATGCAGAGAACAACAGATGCTTGTGGCATTTCGTTGAGAACAATACAACGTATCAACGCAGAGATTAAAAAAAGTTTGGAAAATCAAGAAGATCCCTGTGTAGTTGAAGATATTGATTTAATCACAGCTGAGGACGATCAACAAGATAACACCTTAAACAGCACCAAGAGGGAAAATATTATTATTCATACTCCTCGGAAGAAAAGTTTGAAGAGAAAGCGGCCAGTAACAGACATGGATGACTTCGACAAAAGGAGCTATTCGACGTCACATATTGAGCTACTATGCTCGAAAAGAAGCGCCTACCTCAGACAACTTTGTGTGTCACTTCAAGAAGCTGGACTGTATATGGGAGGAAAATCTTCACTGAGCTCGCTATTATCAGACATGGGATTTCAGTACAAGAAATTTAGCAGCAGAAAAATCCTCATGGAAAAGTCGTCAGTGGCCCTGTTAAAGTGTCGTTTCTTAAGAAAGATGCGTGAAGTAAATATTAAAAACACTATATTTTTGGACGAGACCTGGATAAATGAAAACACGAGAAAGGACACTGGTTGGACTGATGGCACTATCCAAGGAACTCTCGGCGGCCCTCTGGGTAAAGGCAAACGATTGATCATCTGTCATGCTGGTCGCTACGATGAATATACAAAAAGCCAGCGAGATCGGCCGCTGGCAGTTCTCAGTGTCATTTGACGGGCCGATTTAATCGGCCGCTAGCAGTTCCAACAATGAACCACAGGGCCATTTAACCGGCTTCTGGCATCCAAAGGGAGTGTCTCAGAAAAATAGTTGAAAAGTAAATTAAATGATCAGAATCTTAGTTTTTAATAATAACATTTTTTTAATAACAGTCGCGTAAATAATTCTCAGAAGTTTAGCAATCACAATATTTCAAAATAAACAATAAGAGTAAAACATTTGAAAATCGTCGTATAAACTTCGTGTTTGAACTTATTTTAAATGAAATCACAGTCTGAATTAAATGGAACGACCAAAACTATAAGATTAAGCAGAATAACAAAATTTAATTTATTATAGTAAACTGTATTTAAAAAGACAGCAGCGCAGATCAAGTGCCGGCCCCAGTCTATTGTTAGGCGGCCTGCCAGTGTGCGTGCGTGAGCCAAGGGTCTCCTAATCCTCTAGCCGCCTTCACTGCCTGGACAGCGTATAGGTACAGTTTCTTCTCTTCACGAATCAAATTGTTTCTTTACGTCTGTATTTTGTCTAAGCCATGACGTGCAATCATGTTAACTTCACACACACACACAAGGTGGGAACAGAATCAGAACAGAAACCAAACTGTCTAAAACTGTTCGTCTTATTCTTTTTACACTAATTACAATACAACACATACCGCCCTGGGCAAATATATGTATTGTTGCACTATATTAGTATGTTCACTCATTCTTGTCATTTATACTTTGGACGTTTAAAGAATGGCCCAACTTTCGATAACCCCCCGCCAAAGTCAACCCCCCACATTGCTTGCTGGATTACCTTTTGGTGGTTAGAGAAGGTAGATGATCTGAGTTGAGTAAAACTAAATAGGGAACCATTCTTAGCATAAAGCAAACACATTTTACTTTTTGTTAGTAATCTCACTGTCCAATAACCTGAAAACATCAGTTATTGGTATTGAGAGAAGTATTTGTTTATTTTCTACAACCAAAATCAACTTTTCTTGATTTCCTTATCACAGTTTCTTTTATAACTGTACTAATGTTGTTTTAATATTTATTGTCAATAGATTTGTTAGATTTTCTTGGATCATGGTGATCACAAATTATGTTTTATAATTATTAGCTTCGAAAATGATCTTTCATGCTTAGCAACAATGACAAGTAAAGTGAAGTCCTTGCGTATATCATTTGATAAATTTGGTAATACACTATGTTATATTTAAACAAATATTACTGCCACTTTGTGTGAAATTTTTAAACTTTGAATTTAAAAAAGTTATGTAACCAAGACCTAGATGTCGCTCCCAAGGCCTGTCTCCCATGGTGCATTGAACTTCTTGCACCCCACTTCCAAGACGCTGAAGACCGTCTTTATCAGATGTGTTGAAAACATGTATAACACTAATCTATTAACACTTCACACAATCTACACAGTTTTTCAGAATAATTTATAATGCTGATTAACAAGTTTCTTTGAGACATAATTAATATAATAACTATTATTTTCTTATGCATTACTGATTTTTCAATTTTTGTTTTCAATTATATAGTCTGATGTACATTTTACAGAACTTTAGTTTGTATCTTCAGTCATATAAGAAAGTTGAAGTACTGAGCTTTTGACTTAAGCTTTAGTGAAACATTCTGTCAGGGGCTATACCTTGTTAAACATAAACGTAGATTGAAAAAAGAAAGATTGGAGACCAGAGGGAGGATGGTGGGAGGGAGGGGGGAGAGAGAGAGAGAACGATTTTACCTCAGTAAAGATAATTTTCTGAAGTTTCTTCACATGGAATTACAGCAGTGATTTCAAATAATAGAAGACAATACAAATATTATAAATCAGATTTAATAACATTTTAAAATTACAAGCAATATAGGAATACACACGCGCGCGCGCGCGCGCATGAATACATTGTACACACTCTAAATATGTCTTACTCTATACATAAAACTCTTTAAGGCACTATAAAGTACTGCATTTCATACAAAGGCTCGGAGAGTCAGTGTCTGTTAGAAAACGAGGTAACAGGCCTCTTAAAAAATACCAATAGCACAATTAAAAAACGTATCTCATTCCACAGGACAAGGCTACGCTAACCCACTTCTACAGCGCATATCAGAAATTTCCTGTACGGTTGTCTCCATTCTGTCCCAGAATTCTTGTAATATACATAACGTTACAAAAGAAATATTACTATTAAACTTCTTAAGGAATAAGAACTAAATCTTTTTAAGCCATCTGTATAGTTAAATCTTAAAAATAATATCAACTCTATTTTGTTAATGGCCAAGCAAGAATATGCAACCCTAATAAAACTTGGATTCCTGTATTCAGAGTTCAGAGTTATTGGCTGCAATGCAAAGTGAGACTATCAAATAGGCTGTTGTATGAAATATTATCATAAATGCAAAATGTAACCTGAAAAGTTGTAAAAGTCGGAGAAACCTGGAAAAAGTTTCATGTACTGAGATGGTGCAGCTAACAATTAAAATGTTGCTCTTAAATTGTTGAGACAGTTAAAGATTAGCAAGTGTTGGGTGTTCCATGGTTTAAATCGCAAAACAATATTTAGTGTAGGTTACACAAAAATTAATATTTTACAAACCATTTGACTCACAAACATCATATGATATAGCAGTTTGTAAAGAAATAAACACTTTTGATAAATAAATGGCAGAATTGTACCTACCTTGCGATCTTTTCTCGCACTTACCTTATTCAAACACCATCAGAAATTCACAGGGCCGCCAATATATTATTTTAGGAAAATATATAAACCTTAATACTCTTTCCCTTAGAAAAACACTTGAATAATTTTGCTATCTGACCTCCCTTAATTCAGAAAACTCCCCGGGTCGTTAGACGAGTTGATTGCACAGGAAATAAGAAATGGTTACAGCGAAATAACTTATCTAACACATATTTATGTTCAAAACGAACCTTATTTATTATTCTCTCAACAAACCATTAACTTCTTTCCCCTTTTCAAAATAATACAGAACTACTCTACTTCAAATTATTCTTTAGGCATCTTTTGCTACAAACCAGTACTTCGGGTTTTTATTTCTCTTTATACTTCCACACGCTCTCTCATTCTCACAAACCCCCGTTTACTGAGCTCTTTTTATTGTTTCATTTAATATAAATATGACTTTTACTTCACTTCTGGCCAAATTAGATTTAACTACACATAGTACTTAGTGTATTCCGTATCCATAGCATTACAACATGTGTTGTTTTATACTTTCCGCTAAACCACTCACTCCGATCAAGTCGAACTGTTATATACTCGCCACTTCAATTCTCTTTATCATTTTAAAACACTGCTATTACATTTTTATAAACTCCTGAATAGGCCGATCTTAATATTTTCGACCTACCAGGAACACCCCCGAGGCTACGTTGCAATTTACGACTGTTCATTGTGAATGTATATTGCCGAACTGCTCTGTTTGAAGTGTGTTGATGAACTACTGCAGCGAAGCTGCCGATAGAGACGCTCTGCATCCTTTTTGTTCTGCCACGTGGCCACAAACTTGAGCTCTGATTGGCTGTTTTCATCGAATGTTCTAGAAGCCGGGCGATGGAAATTTTTTAATTTGCCATGTGGGGGATTCTAAGTACCACAAATGCGCACTTTTCTTATAACTCACATACTTCGTTCCAATCCATACCTGGCACTGTACTACAGGCTGTTCCCAAAAGTTACATACAAGGTGGTTAAAAAATGTTACCTATTCTGCCTTGTTACAATACCCCCCCCCCCCAATGAGAGGTTTTACGCCGAAGCATAAAAACTCTCTTTGCATAAACCTAAGAGGACCAGCTAGGATATGGCGCCACGACCCCCCTTACTTCCTTACTACAATCATGGGTTACTTACCCCCCTAATCCGGTGGCTGTGGTGGTACCTGCATGACTTTACTGGACTTCCTGCTCGGGATCCCAACACCATAAAGCCAGACAGGCACTAGACATCCCTGCACTGACACGCTGGCCAGCACAGGTACGCCTCCACAGTACCACTAGACTCTGAAACAATCAATTAAAAACATCAATAAATGGCCTTTCATTATTCCATATCCTGAACTGATTTGGTTCCCTCTTAGCCGTACTGGTTTGCCTCTAGCAAAGTAGTGGTTTTCTACTTAACTTTTAATATGCATCTAACATTGTTTTCATATATTTATCCGTAATATAACAGAATACATTTTATATCTTCATATCTTTAACATACATAACACACATTGGCAAGTCATATTAGAAACAACAAAAATTAAAATTTTTTTTTCAAATTCCAAAAATAACTTCAACTACCAATTCCAATTAAAAATTCCATTTAGATTTCAATTACCAATTCTAATTACAACTCTTACCTTTATATGATACAACATACGATTAATACACAATAGACAATTCTTCACTACTACAGATAATTATCACTATTACTAACACCATTACTTACCTTGTTATCTGTTACTTCGTTATTCTTATTCTCGTTTTAATTGATCTGTCTCTCTACCATTTTCTACCACCCCTACACTATCAGCATTATAATCATTATTCACTGTCTTATTCTCTAACACTGCCACTTCAACTATGTTACTTCCACTAACCCCTTCACTTACCTTCTTATCCATTACCTGATTTAATTTACTTTCTTGTTTACACTCTTCCGTTTGTTCTCTTACCTCTTTAGTTCGTTTTTTATGATCATTGATAGAGTCATCACTATGCCTTTTCCATTCAGCGAATCCTATATTTTGTTCTTTCATTTGTCTAATGTCATCATAGAATCTACACCAATCATCTCAGTCATTCTTTCCATAATCCTCCTGAACCTGTCCATGAATTCCGTAGTATTCCATGCCTCCCCTGATCCACCTATTTTGGTTTCTTGTACCTCAGCCATGTTAAAAAATTTATATATATATAATACCCTTTATATAAAAACCACCACACCCCTTCTATTACACTCTAATTATACATAACAAATCAAAATACCTCACACATAAACTTGTTATCCATATGTAAACGTAAACATATACTAATCTAGTACGTTACACTACCAAAACATAACCACACTTATATGCAACGTAATTATATACAACTATTCAAAATTTATGCCATTTACCAAAACCTACCCTCTGTGTTTCAAACAGGTCTATTTCATATAATTTTTATACAAAAATCCTGGTGGGGATCACCAATTGTAAACAAATAAACACTTTTGATAAATAAATGCCAGAATTTTACCTACCTTGCGATCTTTTCTCACACTTACCTTTTTCAAACACCATCAGAAATTCACAGGGCCGCCAATATATTATTTTAGGAAAATATATAAACCTTAATACTCTTTCCCTTAGAAAAACACTTGAATAATTTTGCTATCTGACCTCCCTTAATTCAGAAAACTCCCTGGGTCGTTAGACGAGTTGATTGCACAGGAAATAAGAAATGGTTACAGCGAAATAACTTATCTAACACATATTTATATTAAAACGAACCTTATTTATTATTCTCTCAACAAACCATTAACTTCTTTCCCCTTTTCAAAATAATACAGAACTACTCTACTTCAAATTATTCTTTAGGCATCTTTTGCTACAAACCAGTACTTCAGGTTTTTATTTCTCTTTATACTTCCACACGCTCTCTCATTCTCACAAACCCCCGTTTACTGAGCTCTTTTTATTGTTTCATTTAATATAAATATGACTTTTACTTCACTTCTGGCCAAATTAGATTTAACTATACATTGTACTTAGTGTATTCCGTATCCATAGCATTACAACATGTGTCGTTTTATACTTTCCGCTAAACCACTCACTCCGATCAAGTCGAACTGTTATATACTCACCACTTCAATTCTCTTTATCATTTTAAAACACTGCTATTACATTTTTATACACTCCTGGATAGGCCGATCTTAATATTTTCGACCTACCAGGAACACCCCCGAGGCTATGTTGAAATTTACAACTGTTCACTGTGAATGTATATTGCCGAACTGCTCTGTTTGAAGTGTGTTGATGAACTACTGCAGCCAAGCTGCCGATAGAGACGCTCTGCCACAAACTCGAGCTCTGATTGGCTGTTTTCATCGAATGTTCTAGAAGCCGGGCGATGGAAATTTTTTAATTTGCCATGTGGGTGATTCTAAGTACCACAAATGCGCACTTTTCTTATAACTCACATACTTCGTTCTAATCCGTACCTGGCACTACTACAGGCTGTTCCAAAAGTTACATACAAGGTGGTTAAAAAATGTTACCTATTCTCCCCCGTTACAAGTTATATAATTGAATTTAAACACACAAAATTTATTTGAAGATTCTAAATAATGTTAAAGATTATTAATTAACACTGAATGCAAATAATATTAAAAATTTCCACATAGTGAAACTCTTTTGTCTGATTATGACATAATTTGTTTTTATAAATTGTTGGAATATTGTCCACCAGAAAATTTTATTATAAGTCAAGTATTAACATTTATATATTGTTTAATGTATTTCATAAAAATACTAGTAAAATGAACATTCAAATCATAGAAAAAAAAAAATGTAGTCAGTACCACTATATTTGTCTATTTGGGGATGTATACAAGCATATGAATTGCCAACATCTACATTCAAAATAAGACAAAAAAATATCAGAGGAGGAGGACTTCTACTACTACCACTACCACCACCACCACTTCTGCTCGCTTCATATTTTTTTTAAGTTCTGCTATCAAATTTTCTGGAAACCTGTTATGAAGTGTATCAAAATTGTTTGAATTAATAAAGACACGATCCTTTTGGGACTCAAATCTGAATTTTGTCTGACAATCAATGTATCCAGAATTTCGTTAAAAACGAAATGGTCATCACTTCGCTGCAATTAGAAATGGTCATCACTTCTCTGACTTTTGTGTCTCCGTTCATAATCTTGATCTTCATATTCAGCATTACTTGTAGCTTCTGTCCACACAATATCAAAAGTCCACCATGTTGATGCCACTCCTGGTAGTTTCTTCTCCATAAAGTTTCTTAGAGCAGTGTGTTTGTAAATGCAAAAAAACTAGGTGTAGTCCTGATAGAAATGAAAACCCGTTTACATTCTCTGATTAAACATATAAACTTTATTTACTTTGACAAAACCAAATTCAGTCTGTGACTATAATAATTAATAAAAGTTGCTGATGGGTATTTACTTTTTACCAAGGTCTGAAGTCCAGATACATGACCAGCCATAACAGCTGCTCTATCAAACGTTTGGGCTACAAGTTTTTTTTTAACACTGTAAATTGTCTATAACATTGGTGATATGTTATCATTGTGCAGTTCGGTCTAAACTGACATCAATGAAGTGCAAGAATCTTTCCTGACAGTTTCCCTCATTATCAACAAATCGCATAACTGTTGACAACTGACTTTTATTGGTTACGTCTGTTGTCTCATTAAGTAATATTGCAACGAATGTTGCATTGGATATTTCTGATTTGAGTTTGTATGTAATTACACTTCAATTAAATCACTTTGTATTATCCATGAAGTTCCTCTAAAAACTGTTGCAGTTTTTAAATGGTTCGCTATTGTTAGATCATATGTTGATAAGAATTCCAAACGTTATGTACATATCTTTATTTGTTGAGTCACTACACTCACTGTGGCCCCTAAATAGACATACTTGCTTCCCTAGGAATGTTATTGCATCAATCAATCGCCTTAAAACAATTCTGTTTTCCTTTACTTTCTCGTTATGTAGACTGTCAGTAATCTTCTTCTGTAAACTGAAGGAATGATCAATTCGCTGAAAACCGAATGTTTGTAATGTATTAAATGATTGTATATGATTTCCTTTCTTTATGTTCAATTTTTAGTTCTGGAAGAGATGGCTGGGGCCTACCTGTTTTTACAGTTTGAAGCTTATCCTCATAGTTGAGAAAATGGTGTCTTTGTCAACAGTTCACTAACTACATCACTCATTTTGACTTGTTACTCAAACCACACACCACAAAATATCATTCCCAAAATTATAACTAATTTAAAACTGCCACTACTTTGCAAACTACAATAGGAACACATAACACACGGCCTACTGAGTCGCTGTTGCAGCCACAGATACTCGTAACACTTATTAAGGCTAAAGCTAGCGCTCTACTCAGCGAAGCCTTTGACTACTATACAGCGTTACTGTCCCCCACCACATCGCTCATTGTTGTCATAGGAACACCATATATCAGAGTGCAAAACATGGTGGGGAAAGTCTTCGCTCTGTTGCTGTGAAGCCTGAGTAAATAAGTTGTGGCACTTCAGGCACTGTACAGGAAGTTTCATGTTCCTAACAAAATGAACAATTTTATGAAAATTCTTATATAAACCACTGCTGTATTAGAATCTTCACTCATTCTTGTCATTTATACTTTTGGACCTTTAAAAAATGGTCCAACTTTCCATAAACCCTGCCAAGGTCAACCCCCTCCCCAAATTGCTTGCTGGATCACCTTTTGGTGGTGAGAGGAGGTAGATGATCCGAGCTGAGTGAAACTAAGCTTTCCTTGTACCATTCTTAGTATAAGGAAAACACATTTTTGTTACTAATCTCACTGTCCAATAACCTGAAAATATCAGTTATTGGTATTGAGAGAAGTATTTGTTTATTTTCTACAATCAAAATCAACTTTTCTTGATTTCCTTATCACAGTTTCTTTTACAGTATCTTTCATAACTATACTAATGTTGTTTTAATATTTACTGTTAATTGATTTGTTACATTTTCTTGGATCACAGCTGTAAAACACATTTTATAATTTTTAACTTCGAAAATGGCCTTTCATGCTTAGCAACAATGACAGGTACTGTGAAGTCCTTGCGTATATCATTTGATAAATTCGGTAATACACCAAGTTATATTTAAACAAATATTACTGCCACTTTTGTATGAAATTTTTAAACTTTGACCAAGACCTAGATGTCACTCCCAAGGCCCAAGGCCTGTCTCCCGCAGTGTATTGAACTTCTTATACCCCACTTCCAAGACGCTGAAGACAGTCTTTATCGGATGAGTTGAAAACATTTATAATACTAATTTACTATCACTTCACACAATCTACATCGTCTTTTTCAGTATAATTTATAATGGTGATTGACAAGTTCCTTTGAGACATAATATAACAACTATTGTAATTATTATTTTCTTATGCATGTTTATATTTACATAGTCTGGTGTATATTTTACAGAATTTTATTTTGTATCTTCAGTCATATAAGAAAGTTGAAGTACTGAGGTTTTGACTTATGCTTTAGTGAAACATTTTGTCATGACCTAGGCCTTGTTAAACGTACACGTAGAATGAAAAAAGGAAGATTGGGAAGCAGAGGGTAGGATGGTGGGAGGGAGGGAAAGATAGAGAGAGAGGGAGAGATCTTTAGCTGAATAAAGATAATTTTCTAGAGTTTCTTCACATGCAATTGAAGCAGTGATATCAAATAATAAAGAGGCAATAGAAATACTATAAATCAAATTTAATAACATTTTAAATTGATTTAAACATTTTAACATTACAAACCATATATGTGCACGCACGCACACACACACACACACGCATACATTGTACACACTCCAAACATGTCTTACTCAATACATAAAACTCTTTAAGGCATTTCATACAAAGGTATGGAGAATCAGTGTCTGTTAGAAAACGAGGTAACAGGCCTCTTGAAAAATACCAATAGCACAATTAAAAAAACGTATCTCATTCCACAGGACAAGGGTACGCTAACCCACTTCTACAGCAGATCAGAATTTTCCTGTACAGTTGTTCCCATTCTGTCCCAGAATTCTTGTAATATACATAACCTTACAAACAGAAATATTACTATTAAACTTCTTAAGGAATAAGAACTAAATCTTTTTAAGCCATCTGTCTAGTTAAATCTTAAAAATAATATCAACTCTATTTTGTTAATGGCCACATGACCCAAGCAAGAATATGTAACTCTAATAAAACTTGGATTCCTGTGTTCAGAGTTGGCTACAGAGCAAAGTGAGATTGCTTACAATCAAATAGGCTGTTGAATGAAATAGTACCATAAATGCAAAATGTAACCTGGAAAAGTACTAAAGGCCGTAGGAAACATGGAAAAAGTTTTCATGTACTGAGCTGGTGCAGCTAACAATTAGGATTTGGCTCTTAAATTGTTGAGACAGTTAAAGATTACCAAGTGTTGGTTTTCCATGGTATGAATCACAAAACAATATTTACTTTATTATACAGAAATTAATATTTTACAAACCATTTGACTCACAAATATCATAAATATGATATAGCAGTTATATATTTGAATTTAAACACACAAAATTTATTTGAAGATTCTAAATAATGTTACAGATGATTAACTAACACTGAATCCAAATAATATTTCTGCATAGTGAAACTCTTGTCTGATTATGACATACAAGACAAAAAAATATAAGAGGACTACTACTACCATCACTTCTCCTGCTCGCTCCATATGGTTTTTTAAGTTCTGCTATCAAATTTTCTGGAAACGTGTTATCAAGTGTATCAAAATTGTTTGAATTAATAAAGACACGAATTTAAGATCCTTTTGGGATTCAAATCTGAATTTTGTCTGACAATCAATGTATCCAGAATTTCATTAAAAATGCGCTGCAATTGGGATGGTCATCAGTTCTCTGTCTTTCATGTCTCGGTTCATAATCAAAATCTACTTTTCTTCATTTCCTTATCACAGTTTCTTTTACAGTATCTTTTATAACTGTACTAATGTTGTTTTAATATTTATTGTCAATTGATTTGTTAGATTTTCTTGGATCATAGTGATCACTAATTATGTTTTATAATTTTTACCTTCGACTCAGTTGGTGCAGCTAACAAATAGAATTTGACTCTTAAATTGTTGAGACAGTTAAAGATTAGCAAGTGTTGGGTGTTCAAGGGGTTGAATCGCAAAATAATATGTAGTTTATTATACAAAATTAATATTTAACAAACTATTTGAGTCACAAACACCATATGATATAGCAATTATATATTTGAATTTAAACACACAACATTTATTTGAAGATTCTAAATAATGTTACAGGTGATTAATTAACATTAATGAATGCAGATAATATTAAAACTTACCACATAGTCAAACTCTTTTGTCTGATTTTGACATAATTTGTTTTTATAAATTGTTGAAAATTGTATTAAGTCAAGTATTAACATTTCAATATTCTTTAATGTATTTCATAAAAATATTAGTAAAATTAAGAACATTCAAATAATAGGAAAAAAAGAAAGAAGTAGTCAGTACCACTATATTTGTTTATTTGGTGATATATACATGTATGTGAATTGCTAACATCTACATCCAAAATAAGACAAAAAAATATGTAAGAATGTGATCTCTGCTCAATTTACAAAATGTATTATTATATTGCAGAGGACTGCTGCTGCTTATCATGCACATTGTATGTGCTGTCTGTGTTTTACACTTACCTTAAACAACATTTATTTCTGCAGAGTATTTCTCCATCCAGTGAGCAATCCAGTTTTACATATTTCTGTAATAAGTTGTACTCCACTATCATCAAAGTCCTGATGTGTTTGGCTGACTCCACATCTACATCCCTGTACTTCAGTTCCAAACAACCTTAACAAACATCAGTTATAACATCACTTCTTGTTCAGGTCTCCATTTCCATTGACTCTTAGATGATAGTTGTGGTCGAAAATTTGCTGTTAGTTCAGAATAATTTCGTTGGAATTTGTGGTAATAATTACAGATTTCCAAGAATGATTGTAATTGCTTTCTATTTTATGGAGTAGGAAAATGTTGAATAGCACTTACTTTATCAGGTGATGGAGTAATGCCTGACTTAGATAAAATGAAACTTAAAAATTCCACTTCATCAGCGATTAACTTTGATTTGTCAAGTTTCAATGTGATATGGTTTTCAGATAATTTATGTAGTATGTGCTCAATTCGGTCACAATGTTCGTTTCAGTTGTTTCAGTAATGAATTGTAATGATTCTTGTCGCAGTATCTGGTCCATGCATTTTACAAATATAGCTACAGAGTTAACGAGTCCAAATGGAAGTCTTTTGAACTGGTAAGTTCTTCCGTCAAATATAAAAACCATGTATTTTCAACTGTCAGGATGTAATTCTATTTGCCAATATCCGCACACAGCGTGCCAAGAACTGATAAACTTAGTTTAATGTTATTTAATATTTCTTAAACTTCTCCAGATATTCGGTCATTGATAATCATTTTATTGATCTCTCTGACATCAAGGCAAAGGTGAACTTTTCCATCCTTCTTGAAAACTATGGGATTGTGTATGGAGAGTTACTA
The DNA here is from genome assembly GCA_034769895.1 of Magicicada septendecula. Lineage (NCBI taxonomy): Eukaryota > Metazoa > Arthropoda > Insecta > Hemiptera > Cicadidae > Magicicada > Magicicada septendecula. The sequence continues at coordinate 405,539,452 of CM068374.1, read as the reverse complement.
TATTCAATAATATTGTCTGCAATCATTTTATTAATTTCTCTTCTTACAGCATCTTTCAATAAATGAGCAATGGGATATGATTTTCTAAAAAATTCTACTGGTTCTCTAAATTTTAATTTACACTGATAGTTTCGTACTTTACCAGGCTTATTGGAGAAAATGTCTTTATATTCCTTATATATATCTATCAATTTTTTAGCTTGCTGTTCATTCACATTTAACCCCGTCTTCTCCTGTTGAAATTTATGGATTTCTTCTTCCTATTTTGCCATATATCTTTATTATTATCATTATATTCTATATTATCCTCTGGCGAACAATACCACACAATATATCATTGTATATATCCTCCCAAATATATAAGCTGGCTAGGATCTGAGGGGCACATTGGCTTCCAGTTAACTCAGCTATTCATACTAAATCATCTGAGATCAGAGACACCTTCTCTTTGCTCAGGTCAATAATTGCTGAATACTGCCATAGCATATTGCATCCAATAAGCAATTTACATGGTACACCATTTGCTACCAAAAATATCATTGGAATTGTTACACCATTACTCCTTATATCTAACAGTACTTGCTTTCTTACTGATTTGTCCTGGCGTCCACAGTAGCTCCAATTAATATTATATTATTGACAGGTAATGCAGGTATATTCTTCTTACACTCCTTTTGTATCCTGTTTAATTCCATGCTGTGTAATGTGTATCAAGGATATGTTTGCGCCGGTATCTATCGGAATTCTGATTTCTGTCAGAATCTCATTCACTTCAGCTCTAATATATTGTGACGATTTTTAAAAAAATAAAAAAGGAAATAAAAGAAATGTAAAATAATTTAAAATCTCACATTAAAACAAAACATAAACCCCTAAAGAAAATGATAAAGTAACACCGCAATAATACCCAAAATAAATAGTTTAAAACCAAAAAGAATTCGAGAATAAAATTGTGATAACACCCCTTAATAATTAACCCGGCTTTAACCTGCCGAAACCGGCATCAACACGCATAATTACCCGTGAATATGACTAATAATAGTATTAAATTGCAACGTGATAAAAAAACAACTATGTACAATAATAAAATAATAAGTAAGAGATACCATAATATAATTAAATATGTCAGAGAATAAACGAGTAAATATTAATCGGAATATGGAACTACTTTTATGCTGAATAGTAAATGACGCGAGATTACTACTCTCACCCCTTAACTAAAAACACACTTGAAATGGAGCGGTCGAGGTGTAAACAGCATACAGCCGTGATGCGGTATAGTAATTATATTTTCAAAAGTTAATAAACTCGCCAGTTGAGACGTAGCGGTACTAAGTACACATTTAAACGCCATGTGAACCGCGAATATAATCTACCAGTGCAATTACAGTAGATATGTAGTAAACGAGTGAGTGTGGATGAGAATTGCGCGTCTATGACATCTCTAGAAATCTAAACAATAAAGTGTATGAAATTAGAAATGTGGTAAAATCATAATGTGAAACTCAATAACTAAATCAACATGTGACGTGATTACAAGTGAATAAAACTTTTCTGCAAAAGATCCAAAACAACAAGCGATTACTACAACTTATTAAGAAAGAGAGAACCAGGAGTCACGATGACTAAAATGACACCCGAACTTCAACAACAACAGAAACCTGATCTTCAGAAAAACTACAAGACACCAGGACAACCGAGAGAATCGCCGATTCGCCGAGGAGGATACCCACAGGTGACACGGAACTTTGGCTTCCGTGGTTCAGAACTTGAAGTAGAATATTGTATGATAAACACTAAATAGATAAAAAATGAACGTAAAGTAAAACAAGAAAGACTGATTTAATTAAATTAAATGTAATTTCATGTTTAGCAATAACATGCGTTAATTTAAATAATTTTTTGTTAAATAAAGCAATATTTAAGATGACACAAGAATAAATATTATAAATGTAATATCATATGCTGAAACGAAGTACTCGGATCCGAGGGTATTAATAAAAGAAAAAATATGCTAACTCATTACTAAATTACTCTAATTCTCTTTGTACAAAAGGTACAAATGTTTTAACTTTAATATACTCATTGCTAAATTTATGTAATAAAGAGATGTCATGGTCCAAAAGGAGAGTGAATAAATCTACCAAACCCCTGTCAATATCCCTCAATTCACAGGATCCTCTTTAACATTTGTTTACTTTTCAGTTATTTATGATTTTGTAAAGATTATGGCAGCCTGTTTAATTGACCTGAGCCAATTAACCAGATTCCCGAAATGTAACGTATGTGTAACGTAAAAAATTGCGCCACTCTGATTTGTAAAAAAAAAGTTAATTGTTAACAGAGTGTCACATACAAAATTGCGCCACTCTGCTTAATAATATAAAAGGTTTGTAAGCATCGTGACGCCTACAAAATTGAGTCACTGATCCTTGTAAAAATAATAATAATTGTGTATTGTGTTGTTGTAATAATTATATTGTATATTGTTACAATTCTGTAACAATAGCTTTGTCAAACATAAATTTATTCACTCTGAAATAAAAAAAAATAAATGAGTAAAATTTTAATTAAGTTATAATAATATTAGTATCGTGACTGTGCCGTAATAAACAACTCATCGCTGGTAAATATTCCATTCTAAACCTGTCGGTATAAACCAGCCTGTTCATGTTAAATACATGTTGAGGAATGTAAACTCTCCCCTTTTGTATTCACGCTTCTCATGCAAAACCTCCCCTCGCTAACCAAACAGACAACCTTAGACACGATCTTTTCCTGTTCTGAATTGTCCTACCTATGTTACCACCCTATGCAACAAACGACTCCCCAAAACAGCTGACCCTTTGTGCTATTGTTAAAGCAATGAACTTTTCGTATATGAAATTTCTCTCTACTATACGATGGTATTAGCGTTTTGTTTTGACTAATTAAATATGACAGTACAGAAAATTGAATTGTTGTGAGATAAGTTTATTTTGATTAATTAATATAAGATTCTATATGTAATAAGAGATATATATATGTGTGTGTTTAAATAAATTCAAATTTTATAAGTGTTTGAAATAAAATAAATAATAAGTACTTTAAATAAAAAGGTTTAATAATAGCTTAAATAAAAATAACGTGTAATAAAAGTGTAAAGTTTAGTAATAAAATGAACAAAGAGAAAATAATAATAAAAGTATATTTGAATTGTAAACGCCCGGTCGTGGCCTGTTCAAAATAATTCCCCCAGCTTGACAGTAATAGAGACAAACCCGTTCGTACCGGAAATATTGTAGTAAGCCTTCCCCTATTGTTATAAATGGTAGCATCGCTAAACAATGAAAACCTCCCTAGTGTATAATACAATGCGTCCAGTGTTTGACCCCTCTTAGATTGTAAAAACGTTTGTCCCGTCCTGCATAGTTTGTAACAGCTGATCATTTAAAGAGAGAATAAGAATTATCTTCGTGAAATTCCGCTTCTCTCAGTAGTGTAAGAAATTAGGATTAGAAATAATCTAAAGTGGAGTATGGGATCCGCTTTAGGTTATATTAGAGGTAATTAAGAATTATATATGTAACGTAACATAGTCACAACGGCGCCGACTGAAAAGGGTAATGATAGTGCTGAAAGCTAACTGATGTAGTTAGAGTAAGCCGATGTCAGTCGGGCCACGATATTGTGAGTTACGGAAATTAGTATTAAGAATTAAAATCTAAGTTAGCGTTTTAAGAAACGAGACAAAGGGAATTTCACGAATGAGAACAAGACAAGAAATAAATGAATTTCAAGAGAGATAGAGAAAACAAATCGTGTACTAAATTAAACTTCACACAGTAACGGCAAGCATACTCCCAGTACATTGCTGACCTAATAACCCGTAAAATACTCACCCGGTGTCATTTTTAAGCGGAGGAGTATGTGACGATTTAAAAAAAATAAAAAAGGAAATAAAAGAAATGTAAAATAATTTAAAATCTCACATTAAAACAAAACATAAACCCCTAAAGAAAATGATAAAGTAACACCGCAATAATACCCAAAATAAATAGTTTAAAACCAAAAAGAATTCGAGAATAAAATTGCGATAACACCCCTTAATAATTAACCCGGCTTTAACCTGCCGAAACCGGCATCAACACGCATAATTACCCGTGAATATGACTAATAATAGTATTAAATTGCAACGTGATAAAAAAACATAACGATGTACAATAATAAAATAATAAGTAAGAGATACCATAATATAATTAAATATGTCAGAGAATAAACGAGTAAATATTAATCGGAATATGGAACTACTTTTATGCTGAATAGTAAATGACGCGAGATTACTACTCTCACCCCTTAACTAAAAACACACTTGAAATGGAGCGGTCGAGGCGTAAACAGCATACAGCCGTGATGCGGTATAGTAATTATGTTTTCAAAAGTTAATAAACTCGCCAGTTGAGACGTAGCGGTACTAAGTACACATTTAAACGCCATGTGAACCGCGAATATAATCTACCAGTGCAATTACAGTGGATATGTAGTAAACGAGTGAGTGTGGATGAGAATTGCGCGTCTATGACATCTCTAGAAATCTAAACAATAAAGTGTATGAAATTAGAAATGTGGTAAAATCATAATGTGAAACTCAATAACTAAATCAACATGTGACGTGATTACAAGTGAATAAAACTTTTGTGCAAAAGATCCAAAACAACAAGCGATTACTACAACTTATTAAGAAAGAGAGAACCAGGAGTCACGATGACTAAAATGACATCCGAACTTCAACAACAACAGAAACCTGATCTTCAGAAAAACTACAAGACACCAGGACAACCGAGAGAATCGCCGATTCGCCGAGGAGGATACCCACAGGTGACACGGAACTTTGGCTTCCGTGGTTCAGAACTTGAAGTAGAATATTGTATGATAAACACTAAATAGATAAAAAATGAACGTAAAGTAAAACAAGAAAGACTGATTTAATTAAATTAAATGTAATTTCATGTTTAGCAATAACATGCGTTAATTTAAATAAAGCAATATTTAAGATGACACAAGAATATATATTATAAATGTAATATCATATGCTGAAACGAAGTACTCGGATCCGAGGGTATTAATAAAAGAAAAAATATGCTAACTCATTACTAAATTACTCTAATTCTCTTTGTACAAAAGGTACAAATGTTTTAACTTTAATATACTCATTGCTAAATTTATGTAATAAAGAGATGTCATGGTCCAAAAGGAGAGTGAATAAATCTACCAAACCCCTGTCAATATCCCTCAATTCACGGGATCCTCTTTAACATTTGTTTACTTTTCAGTTATTTATGATTTTGTAAAGATTATGGCAGCCTGTTTAATTGACCTGAGCCAATTAACCAGGTTCCCGAAATATAACGTAGGTAAAACGTTATAATATATATATATATTATATATATATATATATATATATATAGTAACACTACAAAATGTTATATAACCAAGACACACACCAGAAGGGTACATTATTACACTAAATTTTTATATTTATCTGCTTGCAATTCGCATATTTTATTCTTCGTATTGTTTAAATTAGCAGCCATCCTTACTTTTCTTTTATAGAATTGCTAAACTGCTATAATTGTTTTTATTATTTAGACAAAGCTTTTCGTCATTACTGACATCTTCAGGTTGTTTAAGACCTGAAGATGTCAGTAATGACGAAAAGCTTTGTCTAAATAATAAAAACAATTATAGCAGTTTAGCAATTCTATAAAAGAAAAGTATTACACTAAAGTTATAGAAGTGAATCATTTGTAATGAATGTAGCAAAGAAGAGAAGGACCAGCAAAGAAGAAAGAAGAGGAAGGATCCTAAGAAGCAGTGATGAATACACTGCATGACACTAAAACAAACACAATGACTGACTTTAATGGACATGCAAAGTTCACAATAAGCTGTCAAGCGAACCAGGCCATGACATTAATGTGTAGAGTCATGTAAATAGAAACTAAATAACCAATGACTGAAATAAAGTAATATCAATAACAGCATTTTGGCTGAAATTAGAAGAACTATGACAAATAGATAACAAAGCCTATGACTATACTAGCTACAGCCACAAGGATATATAAAGACTAGCTTTACAAACCCAGATGTAACATTATTGGATAAAGATAATTATAAAAGGAAGTCTTATGTGTATAAGCAACTTCCTGATTAAACGAAATGTAATTAGTAATAATAATTAAGGAATAAACATGGTGCTATGAATGTATCTAGACCATACATAAACGAATTTATGTCAATAAGTTAATAGGGAAACAGGATTCCTAGTGAACATTAAATTTACTGAACAATAAATATAATTAAATGAGATGTGAAATACCACCACTCAATTATTATTGTATACCTTTAAATTGAGTAGGCCAAGTAAAATGTATTTAGAGAATAAGGAATTTTCATAATAACGTATTATCATAATTATATTAAGATTTAATATTGTTCAGCTATAAATAGCTTTTAATTGTAATCATGTATGTAATTTTATTCAAATAATAACGTTCCAAAATAGAACACAGTGTAAATAACAAAATGTAAAAAGATAGGAAATGGTCGCATTGTGCATTATTAGCAGACGACAATAAGAAACCATGTTTCAAAACACTATTTGTATGTATTGTCAGAGAAAGCGAGGTTAAAACCGGCATTAAGCCATATCAAATTAAAGAGCAGAGACTAAACTTTAATTTGATAATAATAACCTAGAGATCGGAATTATAATAAGTGCATAGTGAGTGTTAGCATCATTTTTTTATCAAAATTAAGAAATTGTCAGTGAATACGGACAACAACGACAGTTAGGCGAAAGATACGCTCCGGTGGCGGTTAAATAAAACAATACGTCATCGTAACGGTTCTCTGTACCAATCAAAAAAGAGTTTACTCGGCGACTTTTGTCCCTAACGGCGATGAAGACGAGGGGTATATAACCAGAGACGCTGAGAAATTCGTTAATTCGCTACCTTCATCTCGAGCCATCTAGTTGCCGCTCGACAGTGTCTTACATTTTAATGACTTAATACAATATAATAGTAGTAAATACTTCAAAATTTACCAAAATAATTAACAGTACAGCGATTCATCACACGAAAAGTGCGTCGACAAGTAATAGTGAAACTTTTAGACAGTGCGTGTATTCAGAACGAGAAAATTGAATTTAACCTGTAAGGTAAACAACCCAGTTTCATTAAGAAGAGGGTATATTTCTCATTCTAAGTGCGAATAAAGTGCAGTTAGATAGTGATCATTATAATCCGATCACTAAAGGGTTTAATTTTTAATCTATAAGATTAAAAAGAAGTAAGGTAGTACAGTGACCAATTTTATTGTTTATCTGTTTTCACTGATCATAATTAGCAACACTCTTGTACTGACGCAAAGACAACCAAACTTTTAATAGCAAACACTGTATCAATTTATTTAGAGGATTAAATAATCCAATGTAAGGATATTTGTGTTAGAGTTAAGTATTATAATATTTGTTAGGATATAAGCATACGAAACGATCGTTAACCTCAAATAATTGCGAGTTTTTTTTAAAAGAGGCCAAATATGATTTATCATCACAGTAATGTCTATCAAGGCAATTAATAACGTTCTATTTGTATTTTCAAGAACCTACCCGTGAGGTAACTTATAAAATAAAATAAAAATTTGTTAATAATTATAAGAGTTTTATAATGTCTTTAAATTGAGCTAGGCCAGATAGTAGATGGGTAACTTACCATCCAAATTGTATTACTGTAATAATTGTATTTTTCATTTGAGTTGATTTTAAAGGGTATAATAAACCCATAATGTTATACAGCATAAACTTTGGTTCCAATTATTTGATTTAGATAAGCAATACTCAGCATAGAGTACATTGAGATACCTTGGAGTAGAAAACTTACAGTACTATATCTAAATTATTTTAAATGCCCTAAGCATTTAAACAAGATATAAAGTGAACATACACGATTTTAAAATTTAGCAATTTGTTTTTTCATGGGAACCTTTCATGAAGTAAACCCATGTGGCGCCCACATTACATACAAGGAGTTGTAAAACCTTGTTACTAAAGTATAAGCTGGTCATAAGAGAATCTTGACAGTTTATTCTGGGTAAGTGAACGTCAGAACTTCAAGTACTACTACCAGGTACGTGAAAGTGTTTTTTAGGTTAATTTATTTGTCCAGACAACACTTGACGGTACTTACACTGACGACATTTAACCAAGAAGAGGAGTTCCACTTCAAGATCGACGCTACCGTTACATTCATTTACCGACCAGCAATTATTATTTTATCCATAAAAATTATCACACTATAATTACATAAATAATATTTACCAATTATCATAAAGCAAATTACTGCAGACGAAATAGAGACTTCATTAAACACATTTTTTGTAACCAGTAACTAAAAGATTTAAACACACGTATAAACGTTCAGTTACAAATTGGCGACCAACAGAGTGCGGCTTTAAAAATATTAAATTAATAAATTTTTAATATTAAATTAGCCCGGCAAATACAATAGAACAATCATGCCTCAACACACAGACACGATACTAGGTACAAGGCCAGCCAAGGAGAAGGTGCACAAGCAAACACCGAAGCAAATATGGAGGTACAGGAGACGCAACCAACAACCGAAATGGAAGTTGCAACCAATAATACCTTGGAAACCCAACTAGAGAGAACGCCTCCTGCAGAACCTGAGCAACCCAGACAACCTGAGAAGCCCACACAAACAGGGGATACAGACTTCCAGGAATGGATGAGGAAGGTAATGGAAGGTTTACATAAAAAATTAGACGACAACAGCAAAGCGTTGAAGGACGATTTAAAGAAGAATAACGAATCGATTAATATAAATATAGAGTCATTGAAGGAGGATAATCGTGACCTGAACAAGAAAATAGACAATACCAATAAATCCATGGACACGTTAAATAATAAAATAGACGACAACAGTAAAGCATTGAAGGAAGATTTAAATACAAAGTTAGACGATATTAGCCAGAAGATGGAGGAGAATAACGAGAAAATAAACGCCAAAATCGACAGAGAAATAACAGTAGTTAGACAGGAAATCACGGAAGTACACGAGAGGTGTGAACAACACAGCCAAGATTTACAACGTACTAGAGAAGAGGTCGATGGACGAATCAACAATATAGAAGAAATCAATGAAGCCCGAATCGAGTCTCTGAAGAAGATGAGCCAGGACGAAATAAAAAGAGTAAGAACGGACGTCGGAGAAAGATGTGAAGAAATAGACGCATCAGTGAACACCATAAGAACTCTGACTGTTACCAATAAAGAAAAAATCGAGGAACTACGTCAACGGGAGATCCTACAAATGCGCGAAGAAATCGAAATCATTCGTAACCGACCAGCACAGGGTCACTACCTACAACCCATGGATAACCGTGATGTTATCAACTTTAAAAATTACAAGAAGAACCAGATTGAATTTCTGGAACGAGTGGATGAAAACCTGACCAGAATCCGGGAAAGCAGATGGACAGTAATACGCAGTTTGATGGATGAATACTTCAAAGAAATCCACGATAATTGGTGGACTGCAACCCGCCACGAGGTCCAAAGTTATGAGGAGTTCAAGACACTGTTCAGGGCCAAATACTGGTCGGAGTCTACGGAGAACATAGTACGGGACGATATCTGTCACGGCAAATATGACGCCAGTCGAGGAACCACTCCAACTTCTTACTTCCTTGGTAAGGTATGTCTGGCACGAAACCTCGAACCAAGGATACCAGAGGAGTGCCTGGTCACCAAGCTCGCTTATCATTATGAGGAGGGAGTAGCCAGATAACGTCAATGGGGACAAATAAAAACGGTCCAAGCCATGGCAGCTCTGCCTGAGGATAGCGAACACGAGGGCTACTATAGAAGGAGCCGCAAGAGGAATGAGAACTTCGACGACAGAAGTGGTAACCCAAATAATAACAACACTAACTTCCGGAATTACCGAAGTAATTTTAATAATTATAATCATAATAATATGAACCAAAATAACGAGAATAGTTATTGCCCAAATAATCAGGGTAATAATAATAATTACGCTGGTAATAATAATAATAATAATACGAGACGGCCGCAAAATCATAACAACAACCCCAACCGACTCCAGAACCAGGGTGGAAACAACCAACCGCAGCAATACCGAAGGGCCAACTATGTCCAGGCCAACAATGAACAGGTGAGGAGGCGGTACTATCCAAGGCGCCGTAGTTTCAACGGACACGATGACGAGGAGTACCAGCGCGAAGACAGGAGAAATGCAAGAGGCGGACAACGGAGGAGTAGGAGTATCGAAGGCGACAACCGCAACAACGATTATCGGCCACAAGTTCATTTCATGCCAAACAACGACCAGAATCACCATGGAGGACGGCCCGATATGGAAGAGAGGAGTCAAGTAAACACACCAGACAGACGCGATGAAGAGAGTGAACTCTCTTTAAACGCATCGCGGCAGTGAGAAACCACACCTTATAATGCCATGTTTGAGAAACCTCCACCACGAGAAATTTGTGACATTATTCAGTTTCCACTGAATACCAATTCGACAGAATCCATTTCCATAACAAGATTGTTGAGAAAGTAGAACAAAGAAAAAGAAAGTATCAGCACAAGGTACTATCAAAAATCATACAGTACCATGTAGGTGACCAAATACTACTAAGAAATAGAGAATTACCCAGTACCATGGAGGGTATCACTAAGAAACTGCTAGTACTGTATACAGGCCCTTATACAATAACAAAGAACAATCAGAACAATACTTATGAAATTTCTGATCCAATAAGTAAGAAGGTCAAGGGTACATATAACCAAGCATCCTTGAAAAAATATTATGTATAATGAGACTTATCATGAGATGTATAATGTCATAACGTTTACAGTACCCAGATATGTAATACTATAGGCAGAAATCAAAAATGAATCCATGAAAATGTAATTGACCCATAATGAGCCCAATAGAATGGTGAAAGCGCAAAGACCCCCTAATATACTATTGAATGAACATATTATACTATTGAATGAACATATTATACTATTGAATGAACGTAACATACTATAATAGCAAACTTAATATACTATAATGCTTCATCCTTCAACATTAATTTCAACAAGTGAAATTAAACATCCAGAATAAATGGTAAACATCTATCACTTGAAGGAGCAGAGAAGCAAAACAACAAAGCGAGTAATACAGAAGAAGGCTATAACAAGGAATGAGAAAAGTAATTAAATGATAAAGAAAAATGTTTATCATATTGTATATAACAAGAATGTTTACCAAATGAATATTGTATATAACAAGAAGGTTTATTAAATGAGTATTGTAAACCCCTGATAATCAAAGAAGATAATGAACCAAGTGTTAAAAACCCAGTGTATAAACAGTGTTAAGAGTGAACTATGGTGAAACTAAAGAAGAATTTAAAGACCAACTGCATAATTATATAGTGATAAATTTAAGTGTGTAATTTAAAAACATTGAAATAACCAAAACAACGAACTAGTATCGAAGAATAGCAACAAGGCTGATAAATAATATAGCAAATATGTCAAGTTATAAATTAAATGATGACCTGTGAAGAGAAGTATGTTAGATAAAATGATAAAGCATGAACAGTGATAATAATGAAACCTCTAATACCTTGAATGTTATATTGAATATGATGTCTTATTGAAAAAATAAATGATATATTATATTTTATGTGTTGTGATAGTGCAACTGTTGTTATGTGCAACTTTTTATTGTCCCAGACAGAGATGAAGATTCCTCTGATTCTGAGGATGTATAGTTGAGGAACGGCGGAGAATGCAAGCCAAATAGAGCCCCTCTGACTCCGAACCCACTATAAATGTTAGGGAATTGAATTGTAATATGTCAAGGATTATAAATAAACCACTGTGAGGTAAATGAAAGAACAAAAGAGTTTGTCACTAGAATCAAAATGTGTATAATGTAAAGAAAAATGTGTTATTATAAAACAGGGAAATTGTTAATTTAAGAACTAAGATATGTTATAACTAAATGACTAAGAGTATAAAAAAAAAACTTGAACAATACTAGTAAGCTAAAAATAATACTAGCAAAGAACTCAGTCTAGTGCAACACACCAACAGACTATTGAACTTAAGGCGGATAGAAGCAGTAATATTATGATGAAACAAAATAAAGTGATAATTTCTTCAAACTATAAAACTTTTCTCAAATTATCAATTTTGAGAGGGGAGTATATGTAACACTACAAAATGTTACATAACCAAGACACACATCAGAAGGGTAAATTATTACACTAAAGTTATAGAAGTGAATCATTTGTAACGAATGTAGCAAAGAAGAAAGAAGAGGAAAGATCCCAAGAAGCAGTGATGAATACACTGCATGACACTACAACAAACACAATGACTGACTTTAATGGACATGCAAAGTTCACAATAAGCTGTCAAGCGAACCAGGCCATGACATTAATGTGTAGAGTCATGTAAATAGAAACTAAATAACCAATGACTGAAATAAAGTAATATCAATAACAGCATTTTGGCTGAAATTAGAAGAACTATGACAAATAGATAACAAAGCCTATGACTATACTAGCTATAGCCACAAGGATATATAAAGACTAGCTTTACAAACCCAGATGTAACATTACTGGATAAAGATAATTATAAAAGGAAGTCTTATGTGTATAAGCAACTTCCTGATTAAACGAAATGTAATTAGTAATAATAATTAAGGAATAAACATGGTGCTATGAATGTATCTAGACCATACATAAACGAATTTATGTCAATAAGTTAATAGGGAAACAGGACTCCTAGTGAACATTAAATTTACTGAACAATAAATATAATTAAAAGAGATGTGAAATACCACCACTCAATTATTATTGTATACCTTTAAATTGAGTAGGCCAAGTAAAATGTATTTAGAGAATAAGGAATTTTCATAATAACGTATTATCATAATTATATTAAGATTTAATATTGTTCAGCTATAATAGCTTTTAATTGTAATCATGTATGTAATTTTATTCAAATAATAACGTTCCAAAAGTGAACACAGTGTAAATAACAAAATGTAAAAAGATAGGAAATGGTCGCATTGTGCATTATTAGCAGACGACAATAAGAAACCATGTTTCAAAACACTATTTGTATGTATTGTCAGAGAAAGCGAGGTTAAAACCGGCATTAAGCCATATCAAATTAAAGAGCAGAGACTAAACTTTAATTTGATAATAATAACCTAGAGATCGGAATTATAATAAGTGCATAGTGAGTGTTAGCATCATTTTTTTATCAAAATTAAGAAATTGTCAGTGAATACGGACAACAACGACAGTTAGGCGAAAGATACGCTCCGGTGGCGGTTAAATAAAACAATACGTCATCGTAACGGTTCTCTGTACCAATCAAAAAAGAGTTTACTCGGCGACTTTTGTCCCTAACGGCGATGAAGACGAGGGGTATATAACCAGAGACGCTGAGAAATTCGTTAATTCGCTACCTTCATCTCGAGCCATCTAGTTGCCGCTCAACAGTGTCTTACATTTTAATGACTTAATACAATATAATAGTAGTAAATACTTCAAAATTTACCAAAATAATTAACTGTACAGCGATTCATCACACGAAAAGTGCGTCGACAAGTAATAGTGAAACTTTTAGACAGTGCGTGTATTCAGAACGAGAAAATTGAATTTAACCTGTAAGGTAAACAACCCAGTTTCATTAAGAAGAGGGTATATTTCTCGTTCTAAGTGCGAATAAAGTGCAGTTAGATAGTGATCATTATAATCCGATCACTAAAGGGTTTAATTTTTAATCTATAAGATTAAAAAGAAGCAAGGTAGTACAGTGACCAATTTTATTGTTTATCTGTTTTCACTGATCATAATTATCAACACTCTCGTACTGACGCAAAGACAACCAAACTTTTAATAGCAAACACTGTATCAATTTATTTAGAGGATTAAATAATCCAATGTAAGAATATTTATGTTAGAGTTAAGTATTATAATATTTGTTAGGATATAAGCATACGAAACGATCGTTAACCTCAAAAATAATTGCGAGTTTTTTTTAAGAGGCCAAATATGAATTATCATCACAGTAATGTCTATCAAGGCAATTAATAACGTTCTTTTTGTATTTTCAAGAACCTACCCGTGAGGTAACTTATAAAATAAAATTAAAATTTGTTAATAATTATAAGAGTTTCATATTGTTCTTAATTGAGCTAGGCCAGATAGTAGATGGGTAACTTACCATCCAAATTGTATTACTGTAACAATTGTATTTTTCATTTGAGTTGATTTTAAAGGGTATAATAAACCCGTAATGTTATACAGCATAAACTTTGGTTCCAATTATTTCATTTAGATAAGCAATACTCAGCATAGAGTACATTGAGATACCTTTGAGCAGAAATCTTACAGTACTATATCTGAATTATTTTAAATGCCCTAAGCATTTAAACAAGATATAAAGTGAACATATACAATTTTAAAATTTAGCAATTTGTTTTTTCATGGGAACCTTTCATGAAGTAAACCCATGTGGCGCCCACATTACATACAAGGAGTTGTAAAACCTTGTTACTAAAGTATAAGCTGGTCATAAGAGAATCTTGACAGTTTATTCTGGGTAAGTGAACGTCAGAACTTCAAGTACTACTACCAGGTACGTGAAAATGTTTTTTAGGTGAATTTATTTGTCCAGACAACACTTGACGGTACTTACACTGACGACATTTAACCAAGAAAAGGAGTTCCACTTCAAGATTGACGCTACCGTTACATTCATTTACCGACCAGCAATTATTATTTTATCCATAAAAATTATCACGCTATAATTACATAAATAATATTTACCAATTATCATAAAGCAAATTACTGCAGACGAAATAGACTTCATTAAACACATTTTTTGTAACCAGTAACTAAAAGATTTAAACACCCGTATAAACGTTCAGTTACAATATATATATATAAAACGCCAATTTGTAACGTGCCGTTTATCCGGTGTGTAAATTCTTTTAGTTACTGGTTACAAAAAATGTTTAATGAAGTCTCTATTTTGTATGCAGTAATTTGCTTTTATGATAATTGGTAAATATTATTTATGTAATTATAGTGTGATAATTTTTATGGATAAAATAATAATTGCTGGTCGGTAAATGAATGTAACGGTAGCGTCGATCTTGAAGTGGAACTCCTCTTCTTGGTTAAATGTCGTCAGTGTAAGTACCGTCAACTGTTGTCTGGACAAATAAATTAACATAAAAAAACACTACTAGCTTACTTACTACCTACTAGCCAATGCCCACCCTTGGCTGTTGGGCCATTAGGCGGCGCGCTGACCAGTAGAGACGTGAGAGCCTTGCCGTACTATCTTCGTCTTGGACTTGCGTGTCTGAGATCAAGGGTGGACATGCAATTAGGTGATCCGCATTCATGGAAGCGTATCCACAGAAAACACATTCAGGAGACGACAACATGCCAATGCGGTGCAGGTGGGAGGCCAGGTAGTCATGACCGGTTGTAGTTCTAAAAAGAGCAACACTAGTTGCTCAGGGTAGAGTTCTGTTGATGGGGCCGTCCGTAACCAATGTTGCCCATCTTTTTCCCACACAGGCTCTTAATTGTTTTTCTTTTAGCCATAGGCTTATTGAGGAGTTTATTCTTACTTTCGCAGATGCATATGAGCTGGGGGTCTCCGGCTGAGGTAGTGCTGCACCTATTTTGGCGAGGATGTCGGCTTTTTCATTTCCCATGATGTTGACATGGCTGGGTACCCATTGCAGTTCAATCTGCCAGCCTAATTGTACAAGGTTCTGCAGTTCTCGCCTACATAAAAAAACACTTTCACGTACCTGGTAGTAGTACTTGAAGTTCTGACGTTCACTTACCCAGAATAAACTGTCAAGAT
Organism: Magicicada septendecula; assembly: GCA_034769895.1. Lineage (NCBI taxonomy): Eukaryota > Metazoa > Arthropoda > Insecta > Hemiptera > Cicadidae > Magicicada > Magicicada septendecula. The sequence goes on along the minus strand of CM068374.1, from coordinate 405,523,461 downwards.
TCTCTTATAACCAGCTTATACTTTAGAAACAAGGTTATACTACTCCTTGTATGTAATGTGGGCGCCACATGGGTTTACTTCATGAAAGGTTCTCATGAAAAAACAAACTGCTAAATTTTAAAATTGTATGTGTTCACTTTATATCTTGTTTAAATGCTTAGGGCATTTAAAATAATTCAGATATAGTACTGTAAGATTTCTGCTCAAAGGTATCTCAATGTACTCTATGCTGAGTATTGCTTATCTAAATGAAATAATTGGAACCAAAGTTTATGCTGTATAACATTACGGGTTTATTATACCCTTTAAAATCAACTCAAATGAAAAACACAATTGTTACAGTAATACAATTTGGATGGTAAGTTACCCATCTACTATCTGGCCTAGCTCAATTAAGAACAATATGAAACTCTTATAATTATTAACAAATTTTAATTTTATTTTATAAGTTACCTCACGGGTAGGTTCTTGAAAATACAAAAAGAACGTTATTAATTGCCTTGATAGACATTACTGTGATGATAATTCATATTTGGCCTCTTAAAAAAAACTCGCAATTATTTTTGAGGTTAACGATCGTTTCGTATGCTTATATCCTAACAAATATTATAATACTTAACTCTAACATAAATATTCTTACATTGGATTATTTAATCCTCTAAATAAATTGATACAGTGTTTGCTATTAAAAGTTTGGTTGTCTTTGCGTCAGTACAAGAGTGTTGATAATTATGATCAGTGAAAACAGATAAACAATACAATTGGTCACTGTACTACCTTGCTTCTTTTTAATCTTATAGATTAAAAATTAAACCCTTTAGTGATCGGATTATAATGATCACTATCTAACTGCAATTTATTCGCACTTAGAACGAGAAATATACCCTCTTCTAAATGAAACTGGGTTGTTTACCTTACAGGTTAAATTCAATTTTCTCGTTCTGAATACACGCACTGTCTAAAAGTTTCACTATTACTTGTCGACGCACTTTTCGTGTGATGAATCGCTGTACTGTTAATTATTTTGGTAAATTTTGAAGTATTTACTACTATTATATTGTATTAAGTCATTAAAATGTAAGACACTGTCGAGCAGCAACTAGATGGCTCGAGATGAAGGTAGCGAATTAACGAATTTCTCAGCGTCTCTGGTTATATACCCCTCGTCTTCATCGCCGTTAGGGACAAAAGTCGCCGAGTAAACTCTTTTTTGATTGGTACAGAGAACCGTTACGATGACGTATTGTTTTATTTAACCGCCACCGGAGCGTATCTTTCGCCTAACTGTCGTTGTTGTCCGTATTCACTGACAATTTCTTAATTTTGATAAAAAAATGATGCTAACACTCACTATGCACTTATTATAATTCCGATCTCTAGGTTATTATTATCAAATTAAAGTTTAGTCTCTGCTCTTTAATTTGATATGGCTTAATGCCGGTTTTAACCTCACTTTCTCTGACAATACATACAAATAGTGTTTTGAAACATAGTTTCTTATTGTCGTCTGCTAATAATGCACAATGTGACCATTTCCTATCTTTTTACATTTTGTTATTTACACTGTGTTCTATTTTGGAACGTTATTATTTGAATAAAATTACATACATGATTACAATTAAAAGCTATTTATAGCTGAACAATATTAAATCTTAATATAATTATGATAATACGTTATTATGAAAATTCCTTATTCTCTAAATACATTTTACTTGGCCTACTCAATTTAAAGGTATACAATAATAATAGAGTGGTGGTATTTCACATCTCATTTAATTATATTTGTTGTTCAGTAAATTTAATGTTCACTAGGAGTCCTGTTTCCCTATTAACTTACTGACATAAATTCGTTTATGTATGGTCTAGATACATTTATAGCACCATGTTTATTCCTTAATTATTATTACTAATTACATTTCGTTTAATCAGGAAGTTGCTTATACACATAAGACTTCCTTTTATAATTATCTTTATCCAATAATGTTACATCTGGGTTTGTAAAGCTAGTCTTTATACATCCTTGTGGCTGCAGCTAGTACAGTCATAGGCTTTGTTATCTATTTGTCATAGTTCTTCTAATTTCAGCCAAAATGCTGTTATTCTTATTACTTTATTTCAGTCATTGGTTATTTAGTTTCTATTTACATGACTCTACACATTAATGTCATGGCCTGGTTCGCTTGACAGCTTATTGTGAACTTTGCATGTCCATTAGTTAAAGTCAGTCATTGTGTTTGTTGTAGTGTCATGCAGTGTATTCATCACTGCTTCTTGGGATCCTTCCTCTTCTTTCTTCTTTGCTGGTCCTTCTCTTCTTTGCTACATTCATTACAAATGATTCACTTCTATAACTTTAGTGTAATAATTTACCCTTCTGGTGTGTGTCTTGGTTATGTAACATTTTGTAGTGTTACAATATATATATACTATAATACTTATAACTAATTTACCTCAAGATATACTTTTTTCCTTTAGGAACATGTTTCGGGAGATCTTGTTCTCCCATCTTCAGCCTTCGCCATCTTGTTTCTGGTGAAGTATTTGTGTGTTGGCTTCTGGATGTTATTAAGGTAGTTTGTTGGTCTTTGGTCCTTCAAAGTTGCATTATTGTGTGTGGTTGTGGTATCTGTTTTTGTATTTTGTGTATTTTCGATGTTGAGTGCTTTGAATATTGTGTCATGTTTTGTATTGATTTGTATTTGTTCTGGTATTAATTTGTTTTGTGTTTTATGTTTGTAAATCTGTAAATTTTCCCAAATGTTCATTATGGTGCCTTTGTGTGGTATATGTTTTATTAGTGTTACATTGGTTATGTCTGGGAATTCATGTCCTGTGTTTATTGCATGTGTGGCTAAATTCGATTTATATATATTTGGTTTTTTGTATGCATTTAGGTGTTCAAAATAACGTTTTTCAGCTGTTTTTTTGTTTGTCCTATATAACATTTATTGCAATCTTGGCATTCAATTTTGTATATACCGTTGATTGTTGTATTATCTTTGTTGTGTGAGCTATTTAGATTTTGTAATTTATTTTTATTAGTTTTGTATGCTATTTTTATATCTGTGTTTTTAAATAGTTTTGTTAGTTTTGTCATTTTATTATTTATATATGTGAATGTGGCCCATTTTTTGTTGTTGTTATTATTTATGTGTTGTTCAGTTTGATTAATTCTTAATTGTTCAGTTTTTATTTTGTATTTGATTTTATTTTCTATTTTGATCATAGTATTTTTATTGTATCCATTTGCATAACCAATTTGGTATATTATATTTCTTTCTTTGTCAGTTTCTTGTTTGTTTAGGGGTATTTTGTACATTCTGTTAAATAACGAATAAAATGCTGCCATTTTATGTTGTGGTGGGTGGTCAGAATGGTTAGGTATAATGATGTTAGTGGAAGTTGGTTTTCTATATATTGCATATTGTATGTGTTTGTTGTATCTTGTGATGGTTATGTCTAAATAGTTGATTTTGTTATGTTTTTCTTTTTCTTCTGTGAATTGTATTTTGGGATGTATGTTATTGATTTGTTTCAGTATGTTCTCTGCATTTGTGTTTTTGTTATTTGATACATATAGTCCATCATCTACATATCTTATCCATATGCCATCTGGGTCATGTGTTTTTATGATATTTTGTATTTTGGTGTCTATGTGTTGTAGGAATATTTCTGCTATTATGCTTGATAATGGTGATCCCATTGCTAAACCTTCTTTCTGTTGATAAATTTTGCTATTAAATTCAAAGTAATTTTGTTTTAGTATTAGTTGGAGACTATTTTTTATTTCGGTTATATATTGTTTGTTTTCATTTTGTTCTATAAGTTTGTTTATTATTATGTCAATTGTTTCTTCTACTGGGATATTAGTGTACACGTTTGTTATGTCATATGATGTGAAAAATGTATTTTCATTTATATTTATTATTTTTAGTTTGTCTATTAATTCGTATGTATTTTTTATGTTATGATGGTTATTTGTTAGATGGTTATTTTTTAGTTTTTGTGCTATTATTCTTGCTATTTTGTATGTAGGAGCTTTTTTGAAATTGATTAATGGACGTATTGGGTTGTTTAATTTGTGTATTTTTATTAGGCTGTTCATTTTAGGTGGTTCTGGATTATTGTTTATATATATGTCTATGTTTTTATTGTTGAAAATGTTTTTATTTGTTTTTATTAGTTTTATTGTTTGTTTAAGATAGTTTTCTGTTGGGTTTTTATCTAGTTGTACGCATTTATTATTGTTGATGAAGTCTTCAGTTCTTTTGATGTAGTCTGTTTTATCAATGATTACTGTTCACAGAAGAAAAAGAAAAACATAACAAAATCAACTATTTAGACATAACCATCACAAGATACAACAAACACATACAATATGCAATATATAGAAAACCAACTTCCACTAACATCATTATACCTAACCATTCTGACCACCCACCACAACATAAAATGGCAGCATTTTATTCGTTATTTAACAGAATGTACAAAATACCCCTAAACAAACAAGAAACTGACAAAGAAAGAAATATAATATACCAAATTGGTTATGCAAATGGATACAATAAAAATACTATGATCAAAATAGAAAATAAAATCAAATACAAAATAAAAACTGAACAATTAAGAATTAATCAAACTGAACAACACATAAATAATAACAACAACAAAAAATGGGCCACATTCACATATATAAATAATAAAATGACAAAACTAACAAAACTATTTAAAAACACAGATATAAAAATAGCATACAAAACTAATAAAAATAAATTACAAAATCTAAATAGCTCACACAACAAAGATAATACAACAATCAACGGTATATACAAAATTGAATGCCAAGATTGCAATAAATGTTATATAGGACAAACAAAAAAACAGCTGAAAAACGTTATTTTGAACACCTAAATGCATACAAAAAACCAAATATATATAAATCCAATTTAGCCACACATGCAATAAACACAGGACATGAATTCCCAGACATAACCAATGTAACACTAATAAAACATATACCACACAAAGGCACCATAATGAACATTTGGGAAAATTTACAGATTTACAAACATAAAACACAAAACAAATTAATACCAGAACAAATACAAATCAATACAAAACATGACACAATATTCAAAGCACTCAACATCGAAAATACACAAAATACAAAAACAGATACCACAACCACACACAATAATGCAACTTTGAAGGACCAAAGACCAACAAACTACCTTAATAACATCCAGAAGCCAACACACAAATACTTCACCAGAAACAAGATGGCGAAGGCTGAAGATGGGAGAACAAGATCTCCCGAAACATGTTCCTAAAGGAAAAAAGTATATCTTGAGGTAAATTAGTTATAAGTATTATATACATCAAGAAACGGACTGTAGCAGAAAGTGATTGAAATATATATATATATATATATATATATATATATATATTCTCGTTATTATTTTCTGTACTTGCAAACTCTTCTTCTAATAGATTCTCTCGAATATTCTTTAAATAATTATTTCTGATTATTGTAATAGTCTTGTTTGGTGTGTCGTCAAGTAGTCCAAGTCGGTCCCCAGAAGTTTGGATCAGTGATGAGCCATTACTACTTTTCACTGCTGCCTCTTGTCATCGTTGGTTCTGTTAACATGGTTATGGCGACTATTATCATAATGTACATCTTGTCTTTCTTCTCTGTCTTCCTCTACCGTGTTATCATTATTTATACGTCTATTATCTCCTGTACTCCTGCTTCTTTTCGGTTATTACTATTGTTATTATTAAGAGGATTATTATTATTTCTGTCATTATTATCATTATTACATCTATCCCTCAGTGACTTGTCGTTACTTTGTCGACTCAGACGATAATAGTGTTCATGTTCATAGCTCTCAAGTAGAGCTGCCATTGATTGGATAGTCTTGACGAGTTTCCTGTGCAGTTTGGAAATCTGCATCTCTATCATGAACTTTTAACACAAGGCCAGTGGTCTGTTTTATCAAGACGAACATATTGAATATGAACACTTGTTGGTGGTCCTATTTTTTTCTTCTGAATTGCTTTTACAAGAGGAGCAGAAGCTGATGGACATCCTCTTGTTGCTGGTACAGAAACATTCAATTTGCATAGTGCGGTGGCAATATTTTGGCAAAATTCTGCAGGTACCAAAGGTTTCACTACTTTTGCTTTATAAAATCTGTGGTATAAGCGTGATGAGTTGACCAGTGTTAAATGTAGCTGATGGTAAAAAATTTGTCAATACCGTTTCTTACTTCTTATTTGAATCTTGTAGCGGCCAATCAAAGAATCCATTAAATCTACTCCTTCCATATGTTTACTTAATTAATACGTTTTGTTGGTAGTTATAATCACAAACAGAATTAACAGTGTTGCACACCACTATACAAAAATTATTCCAATTAGCGCTTTCAAGCTTCACAGCTCAACATCAGATCGGAAATTATTTTTGTATAGTGGTGTGCAAAACTGTTAATTCTGTTTGTGATTATAACCACTAACAAAACTTTATTAATTAAATGTATGTGAATATTGTTAAAAGAGCAGTAAGCTGACAAACAAAAATATTAAATTTTATGCTTTTATGCTTGTACCTCACTTATTGTATTGATAATAATTAACTGTATTAGTACCTTCACTCATCTTGTCATTTATACTTTGGACCTTTAAAGAATGGCCCAACTTTCCATAACCCCCCACCAAAGTCAACCCCCCACATTGCTTGCTGGATTATCTTTTGGTGGTTAGAGAAGGTAGATGATCTGAGTTGAGTAAAACTAAATAGGGAACCATTCTTAGCATAAAGCAAACACATTTTTGTTAGTAATCTCACTGTCCAATAACCTGAAAATATCAGTTATTGGTATTGAGAGAAGTATTTGTTTATTTTCTACAACCAAAATCAACTTTTCTTGATTTCCTTATCACAGTTTCTTTTATAACTGTACTAATGTTGTTTTAATATTTATTGTCAATAGATTTGGTAGATTTTCTTGGATCATAGTGATCACAAATTATGTTTTATAAGTTTTATCTTTGAAAATGACCTTTCATGCTTAGCAACAATGACAGGTAACGTGAAGTCCTTGCGTATATCATTTGATAAGTTTGGTAATACACTAAGTTATATTTAAACAAATATTACTGCCACTTTTGTGTGAAATTTTTAAACTTTGAATTAAAAAAAGTTATGTAACCAAGACCTAGATGTCGCTCACAAGGCTCTGTCTCCCGCGGTGCATTGAACTTCTTGCACCCCACTTCCAAGACGCTGAAAACAGTCTCTATCAAATGTGTTAAAAACATGTATAACACTAATCTACTAACACTTCACATAATCTACACAGTTTTTCAGAATAATTTATAATATTGATTAACAAGTTCCCTTGAGACATAATATAATAACTATTGTAATTATTATTTTCTTATGCATGTTTACAATTCGAGGTGTATATTTTACAGAATTTTATTTTGTATCTTCAGTCATATAAGAAAGCTGAAGTACTGAGCTTTTGACTTCAGCTTTTGTGAAACATTCTGTCAGGGGATAGACCTTGTTAAACATAAACATAGAATGAAAAAATAAAGATTAGAAAGCAGAGGGTAGGATGGTGGGAGGGGGGGGAGAGAGAGAGAGAGAGAGAACAATACAATACAAATATTATAAATCAAATTTAATAACTTTTTAAACTGATTTAAACATTTTAAAATTACAAACAATATAGGAATACATACATGCACACACGCATGCATACCTTGTACACACTCTAAATATGACTTACTCTATGCCTAAAACTCTTTAAGGCACTATAAAGTAGTGCATTTCATACAAAGGCATGGAGAGTCAGTGTCTGTTAGAAAACAAGGTAACAGGCCTCTTGACAAATGCCAATAGCACAATTAAAATAATGTATCAATTCCACAGGACAAGGGTACGCTAACCCACTTCTACAGCAGATCAGAATTTTCATGTACAGTTGTTCCCATTCTGTCCCACAGTTCTTGTAATATGCATAACCTTATAAACAGAAATATTACTATTAAACTTCTTAAGGGATAAGAACTAAATCTTTTTAAGCCATCTGTCTAGTTGAATCTTAAAAATAATATTAACTCGTTTTGTTAATGGCCACATGACCAAAGCAAGAATATGCAACTCTAATAAAACTTGGATTCCTGTATTCAGAGTTCAGAGCTTTTGGGAACAGAGCAAAGTGAGATTGCTTACTATCAAATAGGCTGTTGAATCAAGTATTACCATAAATGGAAAATGGAACCTGGAAAAGTAGTAAAAGTCAGAGAAACCTGGAAAACGGTTTCAGGTACTCAGTTGGTGCAGCTAGCAAGTGGAATTTTACCCTTAAATTGTTGAGACAGTTAAAGATTAGCAAGTGTTGGGTGTTCCAGGCGTTGAATCACAAAACAATATGTAGTTTATTATAAAAAAATGAATACATTAACGGTTATTCTAATATTAAAGTTTCATCTGAGGTATCATTCTAAGAGTTGCAATTTTCACAGGTACAATATAAACTACCGTCTGTACAAGACTCATGAGACCAGTTTTTGCAAGTTGTACATTGTATCCACTTTTCACTTGGCTTATTCTTAGTATACATTTCACAACACACAAGACAGAATGTATCCTCTTAATCTGATGAAGGTTCTATTAATCTTCTTCTGCACTGTCTTTATTTTTAGTTTTTGGTTGATCTTTTTTATTATTTAGTTTTTTTTACCACATATTCTTATCCTCCTCCAACTTGTTTTTCACAGGAGTGTCCGTTAAAATTGTAGACGAGCATTTTCTACATCCATTTTTACATTTTCTTGGCCCTGCTTTTGGTAATGGCCTTACTTCTTCCGGCGTTTTTCTGACGTAAGCCTAGTTGAAAGTCCCAGTAGATCTAATGGTTTCGGAGTTAACTGAATTGCAGCTACTCTGTAAATCGCATAATCACTAGCAGCTGTCGTGCCCAAGCGGTTAAGGTTAGACATACAGGCTGGGTGGTCCAATGGTGTCGGGATTGTTGAATAATTAAGACCAACAATTTCATTTACTAAGAACAATAGGATAATTTATTCAATTCTTTCAGTTACAATCTAGGGTCGTCTGACACATTACGTAATGATTCTTTAGACAGATAATTCTTTAGACACAAAAGACTCTAGTTATTTTACTGTACTGATTTAGACTTTACATTTTACTGATTACCTTAGACCATTTACAAAAGAGTCTCGTACTCACGGTAAACGTAGAGGTGAGAGGTGTAGCGACACATTGTGACACTTCTATGAACGTACTGCTGGCAAGCGAGGATCCCTCGGACGATCTGGCCTCTATTGAACGATTGAGATATCTATTCCCAGAATGAAGCTTAACATTCCAATTTATAGGGATGCTACCGCCACTGTTAACTCAGGTGTCCCGCCCGTCTCATCATTGTCTTATTGGTTGGGGTTTTTAATTAACGCCAAACAATAGCCTATCAGAGACGAGATGATGACGTGCGATACGTCAGGACAATTATAGTCTTATCTTGTCTGTCTCAGGAAGTGATGGATATTGTGGTAACTGAGTGGTTTTCTTTATCAAGCGTGAAATTACCATAAAGAGATAGAACTGTCAAAATATAGTAGACTTTGTGTTTCCTTGTATTAATGCACAGAGAGAGGACAAAGGGTATGATGTGATTAATATGAATAATAAAGAGGCAGGAGGCTAACGAGAGTAATTTGAATGAACAGTTAAAGGAATGGAGGGTGATTACAGAGATGTATGTACCAGACTGGGTCCTCAGGGGCCCTCAGGTTACCTGGGCACTACACAGCCATTTGTTTACATTGAGAACTGACTTAATTGTTTTCTTCCTCAGGGCCGGGTCTAGCCTGGCATAAATTCACTTTCATGAAAAATGTCTGCATTCAAAGGCACAATTCCCTGTAACACAAAAAGCAGACTGAATGTTTTTACCACATGCGGCTAAAGGAAATGCGTTTCTGAAAATTTCCGGTATGTTGTAAATGTTCCTGACCATCCGTGCATCAGCGGCCGATTTGATATACCTTTTTAAAGGATCAAACACCGACCCGTCGAGAGGCTGAAGCTTATGAGAACTGTGTGACCGAAATAACAGCATTGTAAAACCATTATTAATAACCGAGGGGCAGAAATCACGAATCATGGGAATTATGGCTGTTGAATCCTTACTACATTTCACATGTCTTACGAAATGCTTCATAAATAGTATAAAATCATTTCCTCGTTCATCCATCCTGACTGATTAGCTGCTCCCGAGCTGCCTAGAGGACCATCTCTTTAAAGTGTACCCTTGGAAGAAAAAAAAGAGGGTGGGATTTTGTTTCCAGTACCTGAAACTGGTATGGCTTGTGTTACTAAACTCCCTTTTTCTGCTTAAGTTATTTTTCCAACCTGCTTCCATCCTTTCCTCGCTACTACTGTATCTGGCTTTGGGACAGTAGTAACCTCCGTTTTATCCATATTCCAGGTGTCACATGATTGAAGTTTCATCCTAGTGAGAAAAATGTTTAACGCGATTCTTAAAATTATTATTAATCGATGGCACAATATACTCATTACAAATTATAAGGTTTCGGACATTAGCCATCCGAGTGAGTTAAAATTAAGAAACACGACGTTTCTACCTCTATAGAATCAGAGCTGGTCTTCAGGCGGTACCTATAATCAGAGGTACCTGTAAACAGAGCAATGGTAGCTTCGTTGTTTACGTTGCAACCACAGGAAGAATCCTTCTTTGCTGAAATCGTGAGTACTGTTTTGTTATTATTATTATTATTTAGCACTATATTTGTTTAACTAAGACCTGAAGTTTTGACGATATCTATTTGTTAGTGATATATTTATCTTTGTATTAATTTTAGTTCGCCTGAAGACAACCTGTGATTCTATAGAGGTCGAAACGTCATGTTTCTTAATTTTAACTCACGATGGCTGATGTCCGAAACCTTATAATTTGTAACAATTTTTAAGTTTATAAAAAAGTTATGAACATTTTTTTAAATTGAAGCTTGATTCCCTAGCTAAGCTTGTGGCTTCTCGTGGTCGTATTGAGAGATCACTATGTCGTTTTAGAAAGTATGTAAACCAGTCGGATCCTGCCTGGTCGTTCTCGGTCTATGTAGGTGGTACTGGGATATTTAACGCTTTCGAGAACAGAAAAGCAAACTTCTGAACCTCTTTAGGAAATAGACCAAAATAAACATCAGAAGTACGTAGGCTTTCACGGCCGGTGTCAATATGATTAGATAAAACTTCCGGGCTGAAAGGCCGTGGTCGATTGCTTGATGTATTGGAGCTATACGTTTCGGCCGCACCACCGGTGGCCATCTTCAGTAGCAAAATTGTGTTCGAATAGATGACACGCCGAACACGTCCCCAATGAACTGGGAACAAGCAACAGTGAGTTACGGCTACGATCGTAGCCATAACTACGTAGTCATCGTAGCCGTAACTCACTGTTGCTTGTTCCCAGTTCATTGGGGACGTGTTCGGCGTGTCATCTATTCGAACACAATTTTGCTACTGAAGATGGCCACCGGTGGTGCGGCTGAAACGTATAGCTCCAATACATCAAGCAATCGACCACGGCCTTTCAGCCCGGAAGTTTTATCTAATCATATAAACATCAGAAGCTTTTTTAAATGATCTCATAGATGTTTTTCTTTATTAATTGAAAATAACGATATGTTTTTAGTGTAACCTATAGAAAATAATGGCGTACTAGAGGCGCTTAAAAAGTCATCCTTAATCAAATGAGAACAATATCTGGTTAATGTCTTGAATGGTATATTGAAATCTTGTGAAACACTTCGAACTGGTCACTTTTCATTCTTCACTGTTTTCGCTGCTCTTAGTATCATATCTGAAGGAGTTTTCGATCGGTCAGTGACTCTCTCGTAAGTTCGAACCATTGTCTGAACATGAAAGAAATGGGGTTCATTGTTAGTGAATCACAACTGGAAATAATTTACACGTTTTTAATAAACTGTATACCGTGTTCACTTAAGTGTGATAAATAATGAGACCTAATAATGTCCCTCCATATTTTGTTTAAAACAGTATAAATTTATATTTTTATTGATTCAGTGAAACAATAAAAGGATGACAGCGAGTAGAGTTCATCATATCAAAATAATACTTGTTTTTGTACCATCAAACTACTTCAGCCAAGTAAACATATATTTAACCTCCACCTTCATAAATTTCAGCCTTAAGCACGAGTTTTCTGTATCATAAATCTTATCTATTATACTTCTTATTAAGTAATTTCATTTTAGCGCTCAAAATATATAACCACACTGATAACAATTTAAAAAATGTAAACGAAATTAACAAACCAGCAACTACCGTGTTTTTGGACACAACAAAAAAGTCTACTTTATAGAAGAGGCTTTGCACAATAATACTTGACACGTTTTACATTCTACGCTTAAAAGTGGAATTTTGACTTTAAATATTTTTTAGACGCTAACATTCTTTGCTGAATATTGGCGTATAGTGCATTCGGGAAATATAGTAACTGTGTAGTAAAACTTACCAAAAATCAGCCGGCTATCTGGCAAAAACGCAAAACTTTCTATGCCACATAGGCCTATACAATATTTATATTTAAATTACAAGAAAATTCACTCTAATTTATTTGTCTTTTTGTTCTTCGTTCTAGATAGAATCGTCAAAATTATATTTCGAACGCAGAACTTAACTAACCTTAAAAAAGTAAATAATTTTTTTGTTTAGTAATTTTGTATCAAAACAGTTTCGTAATTTATTTAAATAGGTATAAATATTCCACGAATTCATCACTTACATTATTAGTGTCACTGAATTGTGTTAATGATTTTAAACGAATGTTTAAAATGTTGTATTGTAACGAACATTTGTTAGACCTTAACCCATGAACAAGCCTGCGATAAAATGCTCGTTATGACCAATGCGTTCCTACTCGTTAAAAGCGAGTTTCATTATCACTACGAAGATACAAAACCAAAGTACTTTTGCTTGTTACATCCGAGTTCCACTGTATGAAGTTTGTTAAAGAAAAGGATAACTGATTATTCAACAAAAATACAAAGTAGGAAAAAACACTGTCGATTTACCAAAAAGGTATTTCCTCTATCATTTTTAAAATGATCTAATTTTTTAATATTTGCTTTGACATTAAAGCTTTACACAATAGTTACCTGGAAATTGTTTCCTTCTGGAATTACGTGAATTGAAATATCTCCGCCTCTTTCTCTTAAGTGTACAAGGGACTTGTCTTCCAACTCAGAGAACACAGGAGGCGGTGGAGCGCCTCTTTTTACAATGGCAACAAATGCAAGAAAATCCATTTTTCAAACACGTGTCACAAAAAAAATGGCAAAATCAAAATCTTCAATCACTACCTTCCAATGGTGACAACCTGGCGCTGGCGTTTTCCCTAGATTTCAAACGAAAAATTCCCTAGATTTCCCTAGGCACTATTACTGTCAATTAAAAAATGTTTATAAGAAACTTTCTGTGGCCAACACGTTATAAGGGTATATAATAGATATTGATGCAAAATAAAAAACTAAAAAATAATAAAACTAATAAACGTAAAAAGAAAATTCACTCACTACAAACATAATATTAGCACTAAACTTGTGAGATAATAGAATACTTGGATTTCGTTGTCCATGACGTGTCCGTTACTTAACTAAATATCACTATTACTTTAACGACTCGGAACACTAGGTTTTTTATAAGTAAAAGCAAAAAGTTTTACCTTACAGCCTTAACCGGTTTTCTCCTTTAAAAGGCTTCTTCAGAGTCTGCCGCAGGTAGCGCTATCCGTCTTGTTGTGGGTGAATTTTTTCAATTCAAAAAAGCAGGATACAGAATCGCTTACAAAACTACTAACAAAACAGAACACACACACAAAGCACAAAACAAATTCGATCTACCCGGTGTTTACAAGCTAAATTGCTCAAATTGCAGTAAATTCTACATAGGCCAGGCAGGACGTAGCTTCAGAGATACATTGAACACACAAAGGCACTCCACTCCACTACAGAATCCACCTTTGCAAACCACCTCATTGAAGCAAACCACACATATAAAAACATCGACAATAACATGAACATTCTACACGTACACACAAAAGGCCGAAAACTAGACACTCTAGTTTATTATTATTGCAAAATTGGAAATATACAAACACACAAAAACAAATAAAAACGACATTCTAAACGAACAGACACAATTCAAATCGCACGCATTATTCGAACATATCTCACCCACACACACAGCATCGATCTTCGAAATTCGATTTCGTCACCCACAACAAGACGGATAGCGCTACCTGCGGCAGCCTCTGAAGAAGCCTTTTAAAGGAGAAAACCGGTTAAGGCTGTAAGGTAAAACTTTTTGCTTTTACTTATAAAAAACCTAGTGTTCCAAGTCGTTAAAGTAATAGTGATATTTAGTATAATAGAATAATTCAGTTTTGCTCCTATCCGTATCTCTTAAGACGATTACTGGCTCCAGTATTTCCTTCCACGAACACGAAGCTTCGGTGTTGCTACCCATGAGTGTCCCAACATAGAGGGGAGGTTTGTCACAACAGCAGTGAAAACATATGCCAAGCAATAAAGTGAAACTGCTTTGAAAGACAAATATACAAGGCTATTCCATAGAATTCAAGTGTCCGAATACGTTTTGTTAACAAAGAAGTGGTTGGCACATTGGCTACGAGTGGGAGACAGGCGCTAGGCACACATTGTACATTCTTTCTTCTCCATCAGTTTAGTCAAATCGAATGACAATAAAAGATCATAAATGTACTATGATGTGATACGATATGGACATGCCAAGTTCCGTTCTGCACGTGAAATCTTCAGAACGCCACAGAAAATTGATAAATACGTGTATACAGATTTTAGTAGTACTAAGTAGCTCTTCAAAAACTGTTTGTACGAGATAACACTGAAAAATGATATTAAACTCAGTATAACAAAAGAGTAAAAAATAATTAAAATTACTTACCCCAAGCGTATCAGATCGTCATCAGTAAAATTTTCTTTCTTTACACGGTTGTCCATATTAAAATTTTATATACACTAATTTCATATCGATTTAGTCCTATACACTGTACTTTAAAAAGTTTCAATTTATTATATACACTACACAGATTCTATAAACACTTTACATCAAAGTTAGTCTGAATCACTGTCAGCTCTTACCTGTGATTTGAACTCATACATGTCCTGGTTGAACTTCCGTAGCACACTTTCCTCAATAGGAATGGTAAAGCAAGAACTTCCGTTAATTGTTTTCTTTGCATAAAGCAAACCAGCCAAGGTGGAGACATTAAGACGATTCCTTTGCTTTGTTTTTATCAAATTAATACATGAAAATATGCGCTCCACAGCTGCACTTGAATGAGGAAAGCACAACAGTTTCTTTACAAAGGTAGTTAGGGTGGGGAACATGGGTGAATTGTCTCCTTTCTTTAAAAAACTAATATTTCTCCAGAAATCCAGAATGTTGGTTACATCTGCGTACTTTTCAATGTCCATAGCTTGCAGGTGTCTCCATTCTCTATCAAGACACGTCATGTCGTTATGATTGATTAAGTTGGGGAAAGTCACAGCAAGTGAGACAATGCTGGCAATATCTTTTTTAATAACATTGGTAGGATTGAGAAATGACAGAGCCTTTAAATTTTCATTTTTATGCAGAGGGAATCGTTTGAACATTTGATGAGCTGCTTCTATTTAGAAATCTAGGCACCTGAGTTTGCATTCATTCTTTTGTGTCCCGTCGAGTTCAAGGTTGGGTGACAACATGGAAGCAATTACCTTTCCACCTAGGTATATGTTGTCTAGGGGAAGAAAGTTTTTAGGATCCCTATACTGGACTTGTGAAATGGGAGTATGCTGCAGATAGTCTTGTTTGATGTAGCATTATAAAACGTGCTTATACAATGCAGAAATTCTGTCGTAGAGCAAGTGAATTTTTATTCCTTCAGATTGCATTTCGCGATTTAGGTCTACAAATACTGGTAAAACAAATTCTAGATACAATCTTGTTAGAGGGTCTCTCAGTTTCACTAGTATAGTTCAGCTGCTAAAAGCTTGTCTTCCAAGACAGCGCATGTGAAAAACAAGATTAAAGCAGGAAGTTGTTCGAGGAGTCTGGATACCATGGTAGCAAAGACAACCATCTAGTTTGACTGGGGTGCAGAAGTTTATGGGATTTCAGATTGAGGAATTTCTGGAATTCATTGAATTTTCCTAATCTTTTAGGACTACTATGAAAATAATTGAAGACATCTCGGGCAAGATCTTCAACAAAGCGAGTAAGTTTTGAGCAAGCATATGATGCACAGAGATGAAAAGAATGGCACACACATTTTAGTACAAAAAGACCTGGAATGTCATTCATAAAACGAATAGCAACAGAATTATTACCACCCATCATTGTGTTTGCTCCATCAGCTGCCAATCCTATTAATCTTTCTTTGAACGGAATGTCATTTTCTGCAAAGAATTTGGTAATCAGCCCATACAGTGATTCAGCAGTAGCATTTTCGACTGGTATTAACGCAAGGAAGTGATCTTCCACAACAAAATTAACACCAACATACCTAACAACTAAAGATAAGTGCTTCTCACAATTCCTGTCTGTTTTCATCACACAACAAAGAGAAACTGTTATATTTCAGTTCATTAATTAATTGGTCCTTAGTTTCAGCACCAATGACATTTTTAACAATGGCTTTACATTTAGTCTTTGAGCAGGAAATACGCTTCGCAATTTCTGAATCGCTACAAACAGTGCCGGCTTTAGGCTTTTGCGTTTAGAGGGGCAAGATTTCCCTCGGCGCCCCTTGTGAGGGTAAAGTGTCGGGATATGTTTAATATTTTTTTAAAATACCTATTAATTATGTTTTGATAATAAAATATAATATATTTGTAAAAAAATACAAAATTAGTACAACTAAGAAAAATAAAATAATATTTTTATAAAATTATAATAAAGAGTATAACATTTTAATTATATAAATAAATCATTTACAATTAACTTTTCGCGCTTTTTTGTCGGCAAAATCTTTTATTAAATCAGCAAGATCTAACTCTTCAGCAATTTCATTCTCGATTGAGATAGTTCCTAAAGAAGTGAGTCTGTCTTGTAGCATCGTACTCCTTAAATATGTTTTTATAAGTTTGAGCTTGGAAAAGCTCCGTTCCCCACTGGCAACAGTTACAGGAATCGTCAATAAAATGCGCAGCGCAATCCGTACGTTTGGATATAATCCTTGAAGCAAATGTTTTTTAATGAAATTTAGCACAAGAAGAGGCATGATTTTTTTCCTTGTCTAATTTATCATTCAAAAAAGCTCTTACTACTAATCAGTTCATCGCATAACAAAATGCCATTGATATCGGCGGAGTTCTCAACTGTTAACTTATTTTGTAAGTCTGTGCACGATTTTAAAAGCTCCGTTCTGTTGGGTAATTTGTCCAAACAAAAGAGGAAATTTCATGATTTCGAATTCAATTGTTTAAATCTTTCTTTGATGGATAAAATAACAGTGGGTTAAAAAATTCAACTTCCAGTTTTTTTTCTGGGCTCTCAATTGGTTCATCCTGTGTGTTTTCATCAAAATGATGTTTTACACGTCTTACCCTATTAAGAGGTTTAAATATCGGTTTAAATTGAAATTGATCTGCAAGTTCTCTTGCTCCAATCATTGCTTGTTTAAAATCATCTGTCCTGTAATTTTCTAAAAATTTAATGCAATTCTCCAACATTTTGATACATTGTGCAAGGTCCATTTTTTTTGCCTGAAGTGATTTACTTACAACGTTGACTTGAAACAATACATCGTACCTAGCAATTAAAGATACCAAAAATCCAAAGTCTCCTAATTGTTCTGCCAAGGTGATTGCTTCGTGCGCTACGGCAGGATTTTTTTTCGTTTTCATTTAATGTTATCAAAGCATCATGCACACTGCTTATTTGATAACGTATTGCTTTCAAGCGTTCTATCTTTGCCTCCCAACGTGTATCACTCAATGTTTTGAGAGCGAAAATTTCTGCATGACTAGTTAAGACACTCCATCGATAAGTCGAAACAGAAAAAGAGTAATAGTCGTTGTATGATCCCGAAAAAGTTTACGGAATTTAATGACGACTTTGCAGCATCACATAGAACAAGGTTGAGTGAATGACTTCTGCAGGGAACATAGGAAGCTAAAGGATTTAGCTCTAAAATCCGTTTCTGTACGCCTACATTTTTGCCTTTCATGTTTGCGCCGTTGT
Organism: Magicicada septendecula; assembly: GCA_034769895.1. Lineage (NCBI taxonomy): Eukaryota > Metazoa > Arthropoda > Insecta > Hemiptera > Cicadidae > Magicicada > Magicicada septendecula. Next base: position 405,505,115 of record CM068374.1, on the reverse strand, counting down.
TATATCCTTGACCTCTGCAATCGCTAAGTTTGAGTCCAAATTTTATTAATGTATCGGTTATAATTTCAGAAAGGCCAAAACCCGTAGAATCGTCCACCGTAAAAAATTCTATAAAATGCTCCTTGATTTCGATGATATCGGTAGATATATCAACAAATCGAATTGTGAGAGAGAGTTGTTCCTTGTGGGAAATATCAGGAGTACAGTCAGCAATAATAGCAAAATAAATTGCTAGTGAAGCTCTCGCTAGAATGGTACTAGTTATTTTCGTTGCCACCAAGTCGATCAGTTCATTTTGAATTATTTTTCCGCAATAGTGATCGGAAATATCGCCATTAAGTGCGAGCGTCACATGATTAGGCATTACAGGGTCAAATTTAGCCAGCAATTGAACGAGTCCTGAAAACTTACCATTGTTTGGTTTGTATAATTTATCTGAGCTTCCTCTGAAAGCCATGTTATTGATTCCCAGGTACAAAGTAATGCTTATCAATCGCTCAAGTACGCTTTGCCATCGTGCGCTCTCTTTTTCAATTAATTTTTGCTCTTCTTTGTCTATTGTTTTTCCTGTTTGCATTCGTATTTTAGTCTCTATCCACTGCTGATAAGCATTTTTATGACCCGCACTATTTTCATGATATCGAAGAGTTTCAGATAGCTTCTTCCAATTATTAAATCCATTTTCTGCTAAATTTGAAGTTTTGTTTCTCTCAAAAAGTCGACAGCAAAAACAAAATACAGCATTTTTAGATGTTGAATAAATAAGCCAACATCGAGGAAAAACTTCACGATTTGGAAGTTTTCGGTTGTAATAAAAACTAGAAAAATGACGACCCTTTTCATCGATAGGGTATTTATCCAAAATGACTTGATTGGGACCCATTTTAAGAATATAATCAACAACTTTATTGCTACGATGAACTGGCCACAAGGCGCAATCCGAGAAGTTTAATGACTCGGATATTTCTTCTATACTTTTACAAGTACCTTCATCCGCCCGCCACATCTTGATTATTGGGCTTGTCATCATCAACGTTAAACTCATTTGCATCCGAAATCGGTTTAGGCGATTCAGATCTAACTTCATTATAAATTGGAATTGGTTCTGATGCAGCGACAGTATTATCAATGATATTGACCGTAGGAACTAAAGGCGCTTTGGTATTAGAGTCATTAGAGAGATTTGTATCTGTCGGTAACTTAAAATAATTATCAAGGCTTTTATGTTTTTTTTCGAATTTCTTCCTCTTTTTCTGCTTTTCTTTTTCTATACTCATATCCGGAAGGTTTAGGTTTTTTTCTTAGAATTCTCGCTCTCCATCGTTAAAATGAAATGTTAGCCTGCGTACAAAAAAAGGATAACAAATGTAGATAGGAAAAAATAATTTTGAATTTCATATAATTTAATAGTTTATAATAATCTGAAAACTACATTTAGTACTGGACATGTGACACTGGATAGAACAGACTACAAATACAAAAAATTTGATGGACGAAGATACCTTTCATCCAATCGTCTTTGAAATATATTCTTTTTCCGTACCTAGTTGTACCTAGTACCTAGAAATGCCCTTTCACTAAACTGCAAAGCCTTGCCAAAAAAACTTGGAATAATAATTAATAAAACTAATAAATATTCCAAACGCAGTTTGATGTGATGAAATCAGTTTAATGTTTATAAAGTACTAGCACTACCCGTCGCGGCTTCGCCCGCGAAATCATGAATAGCTAAATAGCGAAAGGATGAAAAACGTATACACAGGAGCATAGGGAATAACGAAAAATTGTTCGTCTGAAAATCTATTATTCCCTATGCTCCTGTGTATAAGTTTTCATGGGAGCTATCCAGTGAGTCGACTGTACACACGCTATAAGAACCGGACACGAATTCCCAAAAATAAACAACATGACACTGATCAAACCAAAATGAAAAACCATTCACCCCTTTTTTTACCCCATTAGGGGTGGAATTTAAAAAAAAATAGAAATTGCTTTTTAGATATTAATATGAAGAACATTCACTCCAAGAATCAAATTGATATCTTAATTCGTTGCCGAGAAATGCGCAAAAATGTAAAATGTCATAAAAAACAATTTACCCCGTTTTCACCCCTTTAGGGGTAGAATTTCTAAAAAAACAGAAATTGTTTTTTCCGGTATTTGTGTAAAGAGTATTTTAGAACAAAAATCAAGTCGATACACCATTTATTTTCTGAGAAAATTGTAAAAAACGTAAATGTCAATTTTACCCCGTTTCAACCCTTCAAATTGAAATTTCGTAAAATCCTTTCTTAGCACACCTCTACACACTAATAGGAACATATCCTATAAATTTCATGTATCTAACTTTAATAGTCTCCTCGGCTGGCCGTTGATGAGTGAATGAATCAGTCAGTCAGGACATTCTCCTTTATATATTAAGATTTGAAAAATTGAAAAAATCATTTCTTATTTACGTTTCATAAATTATAAATTTCTATAACTTATGGTAATTTTCAGGTAAATTAGAATAACTTTACGCCATCAGAAATAAATACAACATAAATGTATAATATTTTTTATCTTGATTTTCTCTCAATCACTAAATGCATGAAAGGTATCACGTCCAAACATCAAATCGTTCACTTAGCTTCTATATCACTCTTAATCCTTACCTGTAAAATGTTTGAAGTTTAAATGAATCAAGAGGTAAGCAAATCTGACGACTATTCAACGAGAGCACGTGATCTATATAAATATCAATCTGCAGGTATCGCTCACAAAAATTTTATGCAAAACTCTTAGGTTAGCCCAGAACATTCGCGTCGTCCGCAGCGCACGAGTGATAGGTGCAGTCTGCCAACTGCCAAATATACAATATACTTTGTATATTTGAGATAATGTTCTATAAATCATTTTTGCTGCAGATTTTTTGTAAAGTTTTATAAAAAAATAAATAACATAATCCTCAAATTACCCGAAAGCAATTAAAGAAAAGAATGAGGAAATAAATTATTACAATTAAATTATTTCAAAAATTTTTTATTAATTTGAGAAATTAGTTTTACAGTTAAGAGTGAATAAAAACAAAAATCGATCCAAATGGAAGAACACAAAACTTTCTTAGTATTAAATTCTGCTGATAAAAATAAACATAATTTTTAATTAGGTGCACTCAATAGCTACCGCAATACCCGAATTTCGCAGATATTTTTCTATAGCATTACTGCAACTTCTACCTACATTCTTATTCTTCTGAAGAATTTTATTACCTTAAAATTCCAAAACCAGTTGGCGCCCTAAAGCGTCCAGCGCCCTGGGGCGCCGCCCCAGCTTGCCCACCCCAAAAGCCGGCACTGGCTACAAACCAACTCGATAAGTTGCGATAAATGGTCTGAGACTGTAAAGGGTAGATTGTGTTCTACAACAAAAGCTGCCATTTTAATTTCAGCCTCTTTAACTTTTTTTTCAACCGTATTGTTACTAATTACCTTACCCATATCTAACAGTGTTCTCTGGGCCCGAACTGGATGCGCCACGGCTAACAAATGTTTCTGCGACTTCGAATGTTTAAGAATTTCCGATTTTCCTGCCGCACCATGTAGGCCTACATTACACGCTTTACAAAAATAGAAATAAGCACCCTTGTCACTAGCACTCAACCAACCACTGAATGAAGATTCCCTCTCCCATGCACTTGTATACTTTTGTTTATATGTACCAGCACTCACTTTTTGTTTTTTTGGAATAGAGCCAGATGAATATGGTTTACAATTATCACTATCTCCCATTGTTAAAAGACTAATTTAGACAAACACGCTACAGATCACACTACTTAAAGACAACGCAGATTCTATACGGTATCTCGAACAGAGCACAATTCCTAGAGAATGCGATTAAGCCTAATGCTACACAACTTGCTTCCTCTGCAGGTCTCCAGACAATGTGTTCCTAATATTACTAACTAACTCGTTGTAGGTAAAAGTTCTACTGCCGTATTCCGTTGTGTTTGTGCGGGTATGGGCCACTGCTTTGAGCATGTGGCTTGCTGATACGCAGAAAAGGGGATTAGGTTTATTTCTGTAGTCCTTGGAAACCTTAGAAAAAAAGCATTGTGTTGTGGCAGCGCTTTTACCTACCTCACTTGTTGGCTTTCACAACCATACCGTTATGGGTTACCATAACCGTTATTGCCCTGAAATACATTGTTTGTGGCAGGTACAGGACCCTACAGTGTGAATTGTGAAAGTTTCAAAAATACCGTCTACTTAATGACTATGAAATACTGCTACCTGCTACGTTCACATAGCATAGGAACGTTGACTACGTCATAGGAAAAAGTTTTTATAATCAGTGGCATTCAAACAAAATTTTTCTCTAGATTTTTGGATGATTTCCCTAGTAATTTTCAGAATTCTCTAAATCTAGGGAAATTTCCCTAGGGTTGTGAACTCTGCTACCTTCGTACGCAGAACCGACACCTACCTACCAGATGAGAACGCTTGTCAAACACAGAGTTCGCTGTCAAAGCGATTGGTTCACTGTTGCCAACCGAATAATGTGATTTATTCACGCCTGTTAGTGCGAACGCTACAACAAAAAATAATAACTAAATACAACTATTTCATTAACGACTCGGAACACAATGTTTTTTATGTTCTATGTTTTTTATGTTTCTTCCGCAGAAGCTTTTTAAAAGTGAAAACCGGTTCAGGTTGTAAGGTAAAACTTTATGTTTTTACTCATAAAAAACTTTGTGTTCCGAGTCGTTAATGAAATAGACCCATAGTTGTATTTAGTTAAATAACGGACACGTCATGGACAACGAAATCCAAGAAAAAAATAATAGTTTATAAACTATGTGTAACTAACATGTTAGTTAGTGTCTGGACTATGTCACAGCATTGCACAAACCGTATAGTTGATGTTAAACGGCTGATAATAGAAAAAAAGTTGGGTCTTTCACGATATCCTGCGGCCAAAGGAAACTTCCGCCTCCGCGTTTGTACTGCATTTCAGTATTATATTATATATTATAATATTAACTTGGGGAATATTCAGCGGCAAAATGTAACTTCCGGCGCCGTGCGTGTACTATATTTCGGTGTCCGATGTGTACATCCAACTGTTTTCTTCACAAGTAACTAATGCCAGCTTATGGAGGTTATGTACACGACAATGTAACTTAAATAAAATTTACTTTGTCAGTGTACATTAAAAGGGTGTATTTATTGGAAGTACAGAAATTAGTTTATATTTATCGCACATAATTACGGTACAGAGACGATTTTGGGAGGTTGTTGCTAAGCTTAACAATATAACTTAACCTTTTACATTTTTAAAATTAATTAGACTTAACAAACGTTTCCTTAGTTAGTGTACATTCAAAGGCTGTATTTATTGTATGGATAAAAGGCTGTATGTAACATTAACGGCTGTATTTATTCGAAGTAAGTAATGCCAGCTTATGGAGGTTATGTACGACAATGTAACTTAAATAAAATTTACTTTGTTCGTGTACATTAAAAGGGTGTATTTATTGGAAGTACAGAAATTAGTTTATCGCACATAATTACGGTACAGAGACGATTTTGGCAGGTTGTGGCTACGTTTAATTATTTAACTTAACCTTTTAGATTTTTAAAATTAATTAGACTTAACAGACATTTCCTTAGTTAGTGTACATTCAAAGGCTGTATATAACATTAAAGGCTGTCTTTATTCGAAGTACCGGAATTAAAACGTACTTCCAATTTAGAACCTAGTACAATCTAATGTATAACCAAACAAGTACATTAAAATCCTTTTTTCAACATAATGCAATAATAAGCAATGTGTAGTTTCTGTTAACATGCAAATGATTAAGTATTAATAATGGGTTACAGTGGAATTTAATGTTACTACGGTCTGAATTAATGCAAATAAAATTGGGAGAATCTCGTAAACATATTAAAGAATGCTTGTATATTACACACAAAATTATTACAGTACGGACCTTTGTTAATGAATAGAAACAAATTTGACTCTATACTTTAGTATGTACCAATAAAATTCACCTTTTTTCAAATACCAATATGTTGTTGTTTTTCATACCCTTAAAAAAAGGTCGTTAACAACATACATTATGAGAAAACGTGATTACAAATAACCAGCCATTAGTTACTAAGAAGAAAATAGATATAACATTTACAAACATCAAATCTTCAATTCTCTCCCTATTTGTTTTATAAAAACTGGAGTTTCTACTGCAGGTTTTAAGTCCACTAACTACTTAATTAAATATACATAATTGTTCCTGTATCTTGTTGGGTAACATTATATTAATACATCTGCTTCCTACTCATATGTGCAAACAATGTTTTTAATGTACAGTCCTAAAATCTTTATCAACACTTTATATCTTTAAATTTAGACAAAGTCTAATGAGCAACTTGGCCTAACCTGAATTTACATGACCTGGCTCAGAACAACTTTATTTTGGCAAATACAAAGATGAAGACTGGTTGCAATTTCTTCAGGGCTCACACCTGCTGCCAGGCCTAGTTCTATAACATGATAAGGAAGAAATAAATCAGCCCAAACCTGCAACCACTGTGGGAAGGCTTTTACACCATTACCAATAAGATTAATGATGTCATCTAAGAATAACTCATTAGCTTTATTTTTAACTTTCATTAGTTTTATCTTTTTTAACAATTTTTAATGCAGTTTACTGGAGTAAAATCTTCTTATTGATAATGTTCTTATCAGTTTCATTACATTATTCTTATCTCTTTTTATTACCGTATCTCAGACAATATTTATAGTATACAATTTAGTTAATGACTTAGTATTTTGTTCTTCATGTATCATGGTCATGAAATGGTTTAAGTTGGGGCCTATTTTATGTAAGGGGAAAACATAACGTTACAATATTGTAATTACTTTTATTTCTATAATTATTTATAAGTATTACTTTGTACAAACAAAACTGGCTTAGAAATGGGTCTACTTAGGAAATTATGGAATTCTGCTGAAATTTCGAATAGTTCTGGAGGGGAATTGATCCCCTGATAACCCCCCTCCGCAAGTTACTCCACTGATCCCACTCTACACAGTTCCAAGAAATCCTGTATTTAGTAGAGCTTCCCTTATGTGCCTGGTAAGTGAAGGAGAAGGGATCTATTTAACGTGCAAGTTGAAGAATATATTTAATTATTGCACTTAACTTGATATAAGTACTGATTACATTTCAGGATTATTATTTTCAGAAATAATGTATGTAAACCAGTTTTCCCCATATAAAGTTAATTAAAATTCTTTAATGCATAGCATTCCAGGCATTTACAGTAGTAGATTCGTTTTACTAAATTTGAATTTACACAAATAATTCTCTTTGATTAACCAGAGTTACACACACAAACTAAATGCTGAGTGTCCTCCTAGTGTATAAATTCAGCTAAAACAGTATTCCAAAAACTTACCTTGTTACTAGAATATGTGACATGATGAACTTTTCATCATGTGTTCAACTTTGTGTTGGGAGTTAAGCATTTTAATAATTTATATTTATGCAGGCGTATAGCAAAATCTGATCATCATGGAAAAGGAATAAGGCATTTTGTAATAGCAATTAACTGATTAGTTCCTGCTGTATTACCGAATCATATTACAAGACCAATTTTTGTTTAATTGAAAAGTTATATTTTAATTGTTTCTTTTGGTGCAATCTGTAAATTCCATGACACACGTCCATAAAGGTTTGAAAATATGCTTACTCCAGTTTGATAGGAATAAATTTTCAAAAAACTAATACAAATTTGTTATGTCTGATCACACCAGCTATCCTGTCTATTGGCAATGAGACTTTTATCCAAATTTATCATATAGTATTGTGCTAAGATGTTACACTACATTTGTATACTGTAATACAGTGTATTATTTGCAGACTGACAGGGTTATAAAAAATTCTGAAAGAATTGTTGCTTTTACAACACCATCCTTTATCAAGTGACTACTCAAATCTGCCAGTTTTTCACAGATCCCCTAGTGATGCTCCAAACTTTTCAAGGATTCTCCTGGCCTTAAAAAACTGGACTGGCCTCATTGATTGATATGACTAATGTTAAATTTACTTTGGGATACTTCCAAACATAATACAGTTTACAATAAACAAACAAAATATTATGCCTGTCTAATTTTTTCCAGAACTGTATACACATAATTTGATCTGGATAGAACATTTATTAAACAATAATACTATTTGATGCAAATAATTAAAATATCGGTATGGAGAACCATACATGACTACCATGTTCTAAGATTTATATTTGAAATCATTTTAGAAATGAAATATTTCTATAGAAACTACTTCTACCTTCAGCCTCAACCACAGAATTGTGATCACTAACATATACCACCTCATGTTCATAAAACAGTATTCCAAACACTTACCTTGTTACTATGGTGTCTTCAACAGGTACATTGGTGTATAAATTCGTTATGTCAAATGATGCTAATGTTGAGTTGTGTGGTATATGGATGTGTTCTAGTTTTTTGACAAGTTCTATGTTGTTTTTAACAGAAGTGTTGTTTGTTGGTTAGATTTATGTTGTTTGTTGGTTAGATTTATATGTTTTCTGATTAGTTTATCTAGGTGTCTGGCGATTTTGTGGGAGGGTGCTTGTGTGTTATTTATCAAAGGTCAAATGGGTATATTGGGTTTGTGTATTTTTGGTAATGCGTTTAGTTTTGGGGGGTTAGGTTTAATTTCTTTTTAGGTATTTTATGTTTTCTGTTTGGATTATGTATTTTGCATTATTTATGAATTTGTTTTTGGTATTTTATTGTGGGATCTTTGGTTATTTGAGTTATATTGTTTTCGGAGAAGAATTTCTCAGTTTTGTTGTTTATTTCTTAAATATTAGAATTACCTTGGTTCCTTCTTTGCAATTATGTTTATTTCTTGTTTGTTCATTATGACTGTTGTAATTTCTATAGGTACTTTTGGTGTGTTTGTTGTAATTTTGTGTTTTACATAATCTTTTGTGATTAAATCATTTGGTGTAAAGTGTTCCAGATTATAAAATACACCTAACAGTTTTAACATACAATATATATAGTAACACCTCTATACATAGTAAAAGGTATATCAATATACCTGTAATCACAGGTATGGGAAAGTAATGGCAAATCTTGCATAATCTTGTTATCAGTTATTGTTATTATTCGGCTAGTGCTATTAAATTCATATTGGCCCAAAGTGATCACAAAAGGAATTTATTATATTTGTTTACAGTCATCGGTGTTGATTCCAAGTGGATTTGAAATTTATATAAATTAATTTTCACTCACATGAATGAAGTTGCAACCGTAAAGAAATACAGAATATATTTTCTATGACAGCAGACAAGACAGGACACTTGTATTTTGCCTTTTATGTGTGTACATACATTCAGACATCATTTATTTGGATTGACTTCTGCAAGCTTGAAATCAAATACTAATAATGTTTTAGGAATATTAATTACTACACTTTCACATGTGAAACTTACTTTGTTTATTTTCCTCGTACGACATTTCAGTGTGGTGTTTGCCTTCATCAGCGGGGTATGATACAGAATGTCCGGAACTTGTAACGGTTTGTTTAGTTGGTAGGTTGTGTGGGGGAGTGTGGAGGTGGAAGGGGGTTATGTAAAATTATAATCCTCAAAGTATAATATTGAATTAATTGGGATGTTTTGTTAAATTGTTACGACGGTCTCACCGATCGTCACATAGTACAGTGGAAACCAAAATAAAACACACTTATGAATTTGCAAATTACATTTATTATATTTTTAATTGGTGTTGTTACATGCTTGTTCACTTCTTTTGTTACATTTTAAATCAGTGTTGTGTTGTGATTAGCTACGATGGTAGTGTTATTAGTACAGACGAGGATGCTGCAGTTTCTTTTCTTAAAGAAAAAGATTTGGTTCACAATCCTCGTCAATGTGGTAATGGACATGATATGATTTTAGCGCTTGGGCAGCAACAGCATTGGTGTTGTAATAAGAAGACTTGCCGTGAGTATAAGCGAGTTTGCAAGGACACATTTTTAGAGGGGTCCAGATTACCCCTGAGAACAATAATAAAATTTATTTATGACTGGTGTGAAGGCCGTAGTAGTGTGAAAAACAGTAAAAATCAACTGAAAATCGACAACAAAACACACACACATTGGACGGCTTACTTAAGACATATCTGTGCTGAAGACATCATGAGCAACCCACAGAAAATTGGAGGACCAAATTTAACAGTTGAAATTGACGAGAGTCTCTTTGCAAAGAGAAAAAATAATGTTGGCCGGGTGTATCCACAACAGTGGGTTTTCGGAGGATTCTGTCGAGAAACAAAGGAATGTTTCTTGTGTTGTATCGAAGATCGGTCAGCAGCTACCCTCCTACCTCTCATAGTGGCAAATATTGAACCAGGGTCCATTATAATGTCAGATGAGTGGCGTTCATACCGTCAAATTGTTAATTTGCCACAACAGTACACTCATTTGACTGTAAACCATAGTTATAACTTCGTGGATCCTCAAACGGGAGCACATACACAAGGCGTAGAAAGCATGTGGCGGTCCTGTAAACGCCGAAACGTGATTGAATGTGGTGTGAGAAGGGAACGCTTAGATACCTATTTAAGTGAGTTCATGTGGCGAACAAGAAATGCAAACCAGGATTTGTTCGAGTTCATGTGGAGGTCCGCAGAGGTCCAGAATATCTTTCCAGGTGATGCATCGACAATAATTGTGTAGTTACTGGAACAATCTGGGGATTCACAGACACTTAACTCGCTGTATTAATGTAGAAGTGTGTAGAGTCACCTCCTTACCACTCACGACTACCTGTAACAATATTGTAAATAATTATAAGCTGAACACTGTGGGAAAAAGTGCTAAGTGAAGGAAGAAAAAGTGTAATATAATGAATGATCAGTAATAACAGAAAAGACTGTTAAAATTAATGATTCACCCCAAATGTATGAAACAAATGAAACATAGACTATAAGTAAGATTAAGGGAGACATGATTTATATTATTCTGAATGTTCAGCAACATTGTATTAATTAGGATTTAAACCCAAGTCCCATATTTGTTTCAAGGGAAAAGACTACAATTAGAAGGTTCAATTTGTATAATTAATTGTATTAAGAGTTAGTTATGTTTAAATATGTTTTGTGTGTAATAATGTTAGTAATGTTGCTATTAAGAATATTATGCTATTATGGCTATTATGAATTGTCAAAGAAGAAAAAGGTTGTAAGAAAATAGACACACTGTTATGTATAAAATACCATAGATACCTAAATTAGGCTCAGACACACTAAATAGAATTAATCAGTCAACAAAATTTGGCAAACTAAGGAAAAAATTACTACTATGGAATGTAAACCAGTTTGTAATAAGTAATAATCCCATCAATCAATGTAATCCCAGCCATAAAGACACAACTCTAAAGTAGCATGTCTATAATTCCTGTTTTAAGGTAATATTAGTGTTGGAAGGTAATAGAAGCATTAATTTCAGACAATCAAACCACAATCACAAGCATTAATCAAATCACATAATCAAACTACTCCTTTCCCTTAACCGATCTTCACAAAGAACAATACGTCTTGAGTACTCTACACAGGCTGTACGCAGAAAATTATTTTATTTAGTTTGAATTTGCGGCTCTTATCGTTTGCCACAGAAAATACCCTTGTTAAAATGTTGCAGGTAAACTACCCCTTTCCGTTAACCGATCTTCACCAAAACCAATAGGTCTTGAGTACTATACAAATCAGGGCTGTATGTAAAAAAATATTTGATTCTAAATATAATTATTACACTACTATTGTGTTCCGAGTCATAGTGTAATAATTATATTTAGTTAATTAATGGACACGTCATGGACAACGAAATCCAAGTATTCGATTCTGTTTGAATTTTTGGCTGTTATCGTTTGCCATAGAAAAAAATCTACACACAAACACACACACACACACACACACTTTTCGAAAAATGACTTTTCATGTTTTGAGGGTAGTACAATCAGAATCTGCAAAAATCTCGAACACAATTTTTTTTTTTTGCCATCACCATACTTCCATTTCCTTAAGGACATGGAAGTAAAAGGTAAGGGGCTTAACAATATCTACCACTTTTTAGATAAAGAAGGAGTATGCACTACGGTTAATAGCTTATGCTACAAGATACATAAGTGTTTATTTTAAAAATTAGTACAGTAACATACAAGACAGGTTACATGAACAACCGCTGGAAGAAACGGAGAATAAACAGTTACAGTGAGGTCGAAAGACGTAGAATTGAGCACTACAGAGTCAATTAGGTTTGTAAAGAAACATCAAACCCAATGTACTATCATTACACACAACAATGTACTATCATTACCTAACCAACCACAACACTCATGTAGAGTAGATGTATTATTTAGGAAGTATCTGTGCCTCAACTAAGTACTAAGTCCAGTATACTGTAACAGGATCTACTGTTCCACACTGTAAATAAAGAAGACGGGCAATAATATATATTGTAACGTTTATCCCTTTTTCTTACCTTTAAATCTGTAGTATCTTGTCCTTGTAGTATTCTATATTGTAATAGATGTATTGGTATTGTTTTTGTATTCGTCAGTCTCACCTAACGTTATAGTTAAATTGTGTACCTTTAATTCAATTGTAAAGAAGACTGTTTGCATTAAATGTAATGTAATAATGTAACAATATGTATGTGTAGGCTGATTAGAATGGAATGGCTGTTTACTTACCACTTTACCTAGTATTTTGGTCACTTAACCAAAAATTTGTCCATTTTAAGTACAGACTCTAACCTATCAGATTGCAATGTAACTGGAATTTGTTGAAAACAAGATTAAACTATCACTCATATATTCAACCCCCCCCCCCCACAGAGAGTGGGAGGGGGAAGAGAGAGAGTTATATATCATTGTTGAATAATTAAGACATTTCTTTTAACAAAAATATACTTTTTAATTAAATTATTACAACTATTTATTTTTACTTTAATTATATTTATGTTTCTGAATAATTGAATACAATACAATAATTAAAATAAAAGTATATTGTTGTTAAAAAGTATTTTATTTTTTATTGAATAATAATAATAACATAAGAATATAAAATAAAGTAATTTGTAAATATATCGTTATACTTCTGACATGTAAAGTAGTATACATCAATAGTCTACTCTCATACAGTATACGAATTTGTTGGAAAATATCATCCACACTACTTGGCAAAGGTTCAACACTGATTTAAAAATGTTTTGTTTAATGCAAACACTGAAACACACTATACACAAGAAATAGAACTCATCATGAACATAACGTGATTATATTACTTCTTATGGTATAAGGATATGATATCGGTTTTTTATTTAATACCCACTTGTAAAGGAAAAAATACAGTTATTATTTTATAAATAACTTTGTTACAGCTGCTGTGAAGTTGTTTAGATTAAATAATGTAACCTAACCAACTTTTATGTATTTAATATTAAGTATAAGTATATTTAATCCTCAGAGAAAATGAACAATTAACACCAGTTTTTGAAAGAACCATGAAAGGAGAGAAGATGAGCTTGTGTACGAAATGCAAAGTGGAGTATCTTATGTAGAGATGAAAGCTCAACAGTTCAAACCAAATACATATGAATGGAGATGATTGGTAATATCTGGGACCTGTCACACAACAGAACACCATACAATGATGATAGTGTGTATCACTTATTTCATCACATCTCTTACCATGTAATGTGCCTGCTTTTAATAATATTTTCAAAGGATTTTAATACTTTGTTTTGACTGGTTTCACTGTGTAAATTACAAACCTGAATATAGTCCTGGAATACATACGGTAATCAATTTTTCCATTCACAGCCACGTTTCGCATTAAATCATGAATGCCTGCAAAGAAAAATAAATTACATCACCGGACACACCAAGTACTGACATATGAACATTAATCAATTATTTTGTTTAATCAGTCAACATTCTAAGAGACCAATATTAAAGGGTTTACAGATTATTGACGCATCCACCAAAACAAACACACACACACACAGGTTGTGGTATGTGTTACAATTGTGTCTTATTTTCAGCTAACCGTTCTTTTACAGGTGAAATCAGTACAATTGTACCTTGTGAGTATAAGGTTAGTTTAAGCTGTACCTATGATATTAAACATAATAATACACTGAACATGATTATTACACTTTATATGATATCAGCTTTTTGGCTTAATATCCACTTGTAAAAGAAAAAATACAAAATGATTATTATTTTATAATTAACTTTGTTACAGCTGTTGTGAAGTTATTTAGAATAATAATGTAACCTAACCTACTTTTAAGTACTGAATACTTTTAATGTGTCATGTACTGTGTTCAATAAGGAAACGAAATACTTTTACAGAGTACTTAAAATCCTTGAAAATGGTATTGGATTAAGCTTGAGCAATGAATAATTAAACTAAGCACATGATTTCAAAGTCAATATCATAATTAACTACATATTCTAAATAGAACATACCAAATTGATAATACTTACCAAAATCATGTAAAACAAGAATCATAAAGGGGCTTCATATTTTTTTATATCTTCAAGCATTTCCTCGAACAAATCCTGGTTTGCATTTCTTGTTCGCCACATAAACTCACTTAAATAGGAATCTAAGCGATCCCTTCTCGTACCACATTCAATCACGTTTCGGCGTTTACAGGACCGCCACATGCTTTCTATGCTTTGTGTATGCGCTCCAGTTTGAGAATCCACAAAGTTATAACTATGGTTTACAGTCAAATGAGTGTACTGTTGTGGCAAATTAACAATTTGACGGTATGAACGCCACTCATCTGACATTATAATGGACCCTGGTTCAATATTTGCCACTATGAGAGGTAGGAGAGTACCTGCTGATCGACCTTCGACAGGACACAAGAAACATTCCTTTGTTTCTCGACAGAATCCTCCGAAAACCCACTGTTGTGGATACACCCAGCCAACATTATTTTTTCTCTTGGCAAAGAGACTCTCGTCAATTTCAACTGTTAAATTTGGTCCTCCAATTTTCTTTGGGTTGCTCATGATGTCTTCAGCACAGATATGTCTTAAGTAAGCCGTCCAATGTGTGTGTGTTTTGTTGTCGATTTTCAGTTGATTTTTAATGTTTTTCACACTACTACGGCCCTTACACCAGTCATAAATAAATTTTATTATTGTTCTCAGGGGTAATTTGGACCCCTCTAAAAATGTGTCCTTGCGAACTGGCTTATACTCACGGCAAGTCTTCTTATTGCAACACCAATGCTGTTGCTGCCCAAGCGCTAAAATCATATCATGTCCATTACCACACTGACGAGGATTGTGAACCAAACCTTTTTCTCGAAGAAAAGAAAGTGCATCCTCTTCTGTACCAATAACACTTGACAGTTCATCGTAGCTAATCATAATTAATTAATAATTAATGTGAAACTCCCAACACAACACTGATTTAAAATGTAACAAATTCGGTGAACAAGCATGATAACTTTTTCAGTTACCGCCATCGTAACAACACAATTTTACCACGTGCTGTACAAATGGCATTTGGTCTTTGACTATTCTAAGCAAAATTCAAGACCTTTAGGAATAAACGAGTAAATTTTAAAACAAATTTACAGACTCTCTGTATTAAATTTAAAGTCTACTAAAATTAACGACACATGTTATTTCAAAAGGACAGTGAATAACTCTAAAGGATACTAAATCATTCTTACTACTGTTCAGGTGCAGTATGTACTCCAGAGGCAGATTTATGCATAGGCAAAGTAGGGAACTGGCGGCAAATTTTGTGAATACCCGAGAGATGTGGACACGGAGATTTGAGAAAACAAGCTATTTCCGGAGATTTGCGGACACTAGGCCTTTTGCTACCTGAGAGAGGGATGATAAAATTCCAAAAGTATTTCTATACCGGAGGTTTGCGGACAGGTCTTATCTGAGGTGCGCCCGCTTGTAAAATTTTATGACGGGGTCATAGTCCGAGATGCGCCCATTTTACTTCGAGTCCCCCACGTAGCTGTGACCCCCCCCTGCGTTTTATTATTTCTAGCCTAACGTATCTACCAACAATCGTTCGTGACAAACTTTGTTTTATGGTTTTATATAATAAATTCGCTTCGATTTTATATATAAAGTTTCTGGTCAGTTGCTCAATTCGAGTGTTTGGGTTTCGAGTGGTCAGGTAAGCGATTATTCTCTTATGCACACACGCACATCGACCATTTTCAGGTACACCGGGCGCAACTCGTCTCGGCCCTGCGGACACTACCCTTTCGGGTGTGATAGAATGTGGAACCATGTCAATGAACCCACCCACCAGTTTACCAGTACGAATCCACTCCAAGTATTTGTCACTTTGAGTTTGACATTCGTAGAGTGAAGACGAGTATGAAAGTTGTTACAACTACTAAGGGTAAACCTTGTGCCCATTACAACGGTTATGCGTATCGTAAATTTCGGGAGTCTAAAGAAGGTGTTGTTACGTGGATGTGTTTACGGGAGAAGTCCAATCGCTGTAAAGGAAAGATGCGGTCGAAGAAAGAAGATGTTTCCGAACTTTTGTGTGGACCACCTGATGACGCGTCCTTAGAAGTGAGGAAGCGTGTGGAGAAGGTGAAGAAGAGGGCACGTGAATAAAATACTCAGTTATCTGCGATATACACAGATGAAATTGGAGATCTTCATAATAGAGGTTATGATTTTGTCACAGTAATGCCCCATGCAGAAACATTGAAGAGAGCCATTCGGGATCATTGGTGTAAAACCCAAGGAAACCAGCATGAACCAAAGAATTGCGAAGATATTGTTCTTTCAGAAGACATTCTAAAAATGAGCGATGGCAGCAGTTTCCTTCTTAAAGATGACGCATTAAAAGAGAGAATTATCGTTTTTAGTGGCAGCAAAGGAAAGGAATGTCTAGGAAACTCTTCGCATTTTTTAATGGATGGTACATTCAAGAGCTGTTGTAAGGAATTTACACAAATCTACACAATCCATGCAGATTTGTTTGGCGTCCAACTGTGGTAAATGTAGACTTCGAGGCTTCTGCGATTGCGGCCCTTCGTCAAGTTTTCCCCACAGCTGAAATAAGTGGATGTTACTTCCACGTGAAAGTGTTTGTGGAGGAAGATCCAAGATGTAGGCCTAACAGAGGACTATTGCCAGAATGAAGAAATAAGGCTTCACGTCAGTATGTGTGCAGCGTTGACGTTTTTAAATTTATTCCTATCAAACTGGAGTAAGCATATTTTCAAACCTTTATGGACGTGTGTCATGGAATTTACAGATTGCACCAAAAGAAACAATTAAAATATAACTTTTCAATTAAACAAAAATTGGTCTTGTAATATGATTCGGTAATACAGCAGGAACTAATCAGTTAATTGCTATTACAAAATGCCTTATTCCTTTTCCATGATGATCAGATTTTGCTATACGCCTGCATAAATATAAATTATTAAAATGCTTAACTCCCAACACAAAGTTGAACACATGATGAAAAGTTCATGTCACATATTCTAGTAACAAGGTAAGTTTTTGGAATACTGTTTTAGCTGAATTTATACACTAGGAGGACACTCAGCATTTAGTTTGTGTGTGTAACTCTGGTTAATCAAAGAGAATTATTTGTGTAAATTCAAATTTAGTAAAACGAATCTACTACTGTAAATGCCTGGAATGCTATGCATTAAAGAATTTTAATTAACTTTATATGGGGAAAACTGGTTTACATACATTATTTCTGAAAATAATAATCCTGAAATGTAATCAGTACTTATATCAAGTTAAGTGCAATAATTAAATATATTCTTCAACTTGCACGTTAAATAGATCCCTTCTCCTTCACTTACCAGGCACATAAGGGAAGCTCTACTAAATACAGGATTTCTTGGAACTGTGTAGAGTGGGATCAGTGGAGTAACTTGCGGAGGGGGGTTATCAGGGGATCAATTCCCCTCCAGAACTATTCGAAATTTCAGCAGAATTCCATAATTTCCTAAGTAGACCCATTTCTGAGCCAGTTTTGTTTGTACAAAGTAATACTTATAAATAATTATAGAAATAAAAGTAATTACAATATTGTAACGTTATGTTTTCCCCTTACATAAAATAGGCCCCAACTTAAACCATTTCATGACCATGATACATGAAGAACAAAATACTAAGTCATTAACTAAATTGTATACTATAAATATTGTCTGAGATACGGTAATAAAAAGAGATAAGAATAATGTAATGAAACTGATAAGAACATTATCAATAAGAAGATTTTACTCCAGTAAACTGCATTAAAAATTGTTAAAAAAGATAAAACTATTGAAAGTTAAAAATAAAGCTAATGAGTTATTCTTAGATGACATCATTAATCTTATTGGTAATGGTGTAAAAGCCTTCCCACAGCGGTTGCAGGTTTGGGCTGATTTATTTCTTCCTTATCATGTTATAGAACTAGGCCTGGCAGCAGGTGTGAGCCCTGAAGAAATTGCAACCAGTCTTCATCTTTGTATTTGCCAAAATAAAGTTGTTCTGAGCCAGGTCATGTAAATTCAGGTTAGGCCAAGTAGCTCATAAGACTTTGTCTAAATTTTAAAGATATAAAGTGTTGATAAAGATTTTAGGACCGTACATTAAAAACATTGTTTGCACATATGAGTAGGAAGCAGATGTATTAATATAATGTTACCCAACAAGATACAGGAACAATTATGTATATTTAATTAAGTAGTTAGTGGACTTAAAACCTGCAGTAGAAACTCCAGTTTTTATAAAACAAATAGGGAGAGAATTGAAGATTTGATGTTTGTAAATGTTATATCTATTTTCTTCTTAGTAACTAATGGCTGGTTATTTGTAATCACGTTTTCTCATAATGTATGTTGTTAACGACCTTTTTTTAAGGGTATGAAAAACAACAACAGATATTGGTATTTGAAAAAAGGTGAATTTTATTGGTACATACTAAAGTATAGAGTCAAATTTGTTTCTATTCATTAACAAAGGTCCGTACTGTAATAATTTTGTGTGTAATATACAAGCATTCTTTAATATGTTTACGAGATTCTCCCAATTTTATTTGCATTAATTCAGACCGTAGTAACATTAAATTCCACTGTAACCCATTATTAATACTTAATCATTTGCATGTTAACAGAAACTACACATTGCTTATTATTGCATTATGTTGAAAAAAGGATTTTAATGTACTTGTTTGGTTATACATTAGATTGTACTAGGTTCTAAATTGGAAGTACGTTTTAATTCCGGTACTTCGAATAAAGACAGCCTTTAATGTTATATACAGCCTTTGAATGTACACTAACTAAGGAAATGTCTGTTAAGTCTAATTAATTTTAAAAATCTAAAAGGTTAAGTTAAATAATTAAACGTAGCCACAACCTGCCAAAATCGTCTCTGTACCGTAATTATGTGCGATAAACTAATTTCTGTACTTCCAATAAATACACCCTTTTAATGTACACGAACAAAGTAAATTTTATTTAAGTTACATTGTCGTACATAACCTCCATAAGCTGGCATTACTTACTTCGAATAAATACAGCCGTTAATGTTATATACAGCCTTTTATCCATACAATAAATACAGCCTTTGAATGTACACTAACTAAGGAAACGTTTGTTAAGTCTAATTAATTTTAAAAATGTAAAAGGTTAAGTTATATTGTTAAGCTTAGCAACAACCTCCCAAAATCGTCTCTGTACCGTAATTATGTGCGATAAATATAAACTAATTTCTGTACTTCCAATAAATACACCCTTTTAATGTACACGAACAAAGTAAATTTTATTTAAGTTACATTGTCGTACATAATCTCCATAAGCTAGCATTACTTACTTCGAATAAATACAGCCGTTAATGTTATATACAGCCTTTATCCATACAATAAATACAGCCTTTGAATGTACACTAACTAAGGAAACGTTTGTTAAGTCTAATTAATTTTAAAAATGTAAAAGGTTAAGTTATATTGTTAAGCTTAGCAACAACCTCCCAAAATCGTCTCTGTACCGTAATTATGTGCGATAAATATAAACTAATTTCTGTACTTCCAATAAATACACCCTTTTAATGTACACTGACAAAGTAAATTTTATTTAAATTACATTGTCGTACATAACCTCCATAAGCTGGCATTAGTTACTTGTGAAGAAAACAATTGGATGTACACATCGGACACCGAAATATAGTACAGGCGCGGCGCCGGAAGTTACATTTTGCCGCTGAATATTCCCCAAGACCCATCTGTTAATTTTTTTAAGCATTTACTGGATCTTGAGGTTTTTTATACGGCATTGTCAATTCCGTGTATACCACTTGTCTCGGTACCACGCGCATGCGTGCTATTTCTCTCTTGGTACCACGCGCATGCGCGCTGTTTTTCTCTCCCACTCTAGATAACTTACGAACAAACCATATCCCGGTCACAGAGTATGAATATATACAGAAGGGAAAGCCAATGTTAAAATTTAGACTGAAGTTTCTAGCGCTCGTGGTGACTGTGTTGTCAACTAAATGGAGCTAAATGATAATGCAGTACGGTCACGTGACTCCAGTATACTGTATTATCTCTGCTGCATAGGTGGGAAATCTAAAAAAAGAAATGCTGCTAGGCTTTATTTGAATTTACTCTTAAATGTTTACAGTTTCATCAGGCATATTTTCATGTCATTGTATGGTCAAACTTTGAACCTATGTGAACTTTGTATTGTAAAATGCTGCATTGCGGTGCGTGTAGTGACGTCACGTTTTTCCTGCTATCTGCTGCCGGTCTTGAGATAGGCTGACAGCAGTCAGAATTAAATCAGTTCCTTGCAAGACTCCGTACAGCAACACGCCATGTTCGCCAGCCGCGGCTACATAAAGTTTTTCAATATTTAATACTAATAGCATGATCACCATGCTACAATTTACTTAGACGATCTCGGCTTATACATATTGTCATGTACGCCAATATTTTATTTCTATCTTAATTCTCCGCCACTTATGCCGCGTTAAAAACTGCACGCGCCAGCAATTATGTCTCTTTAACTTTCAATAAACAATTATTTCCAGAAACATATACAGTCCACTTTATTATTTCATTTCTGACCAGCTAACTCCAACAAGCGTTCTAAGATCAACTCAAGAGTCTTCGAGAGCTTCTAAGACGCAACATTTTTGGTCCTCCGGGCCGGATATCACATTTTTGGCCCACCGCGACCGCATTTTTGGTCCTCACGGGACGGATTTCACATTTTGGTCCACTGCGACCGCATTAACATTTCATTTAATGGGCCCAAACGGCGTTTGGTTCAAACCCCAACATTTTCAACTTCAGATTGCTGGCAATTGCGTGCCTCAATTATTCTAAAAATTACTTCATAATCAACACTGCACGTTCTGCAGAGCAGCAACTCGGAGACAACAAGACACGGCAGGACAGCATCATTTATTCTACAACGACGAAGTTCCACAACTTTAAAATTATGGAGAGCTACAACTTCAAGCGTCACCTGACTGGTAGGGACAAGAGGGGCAACAACTTCTAACAGGATCGAACAGCGAGATCGAAGCCAGCTTCAGCACGCCGGGATTCAACATCCACGTGATTATAAACTTTCATTTTTTATAATTTTTTCTGTATAATTGATGGGTACAGCAAACTAAGTAATATTTTTTGAGCAGATTCAATAATATTTAATATAACATCATTAATGATTTTTACATAGACAAATATTATTGTCAAGTGGCCACAAACTTGTATTTTATCTAGATTTTCATATGTACATATGTACACAAATTTTCATTTACCCAGCTGTACAATAACGTATTAAGAAATTTAAGTGACGTGATAGGGCTGTAAGTGTATTATCATTTTGAATAATTCATGTTCTCAGTAGCTTTCATAACTATTTTTTAAGCAAATGAAATACCTATTATAGTAAGTCATATATTAAGGTGTACACAGATCACTGGCTCCTGCATCATATCAGATTTTAGCAAATTATTTAAAATTACAACAATTGTTCACCTGCTCTACGTTTAACTATCGTTTTCAAATCACATTTTACATTTCGGTCATGGCTGATGTGAAGGCATTAATTAAGAAACGGGGCACAATTAAGGCGTCGATATCCCGTGTGAATACTTTCCCTGACAATTTCGATCCGGATATAAGCGATCACCATGCACTAAAAATTAAACTCCGCCATTTGATGGAATTGTCAGCGAAGTATGACGAAATTCAGACTCAGATTGAGGCTGATGATTCCGATTTCGCATCAGTCAGTGACAGAGTTCAAACAGAGGATGATCTCTGTAATATAGAGTGCAAATTACATCATTTATTAGAGCAAGTAGAGGAGGTGAACAGGAAGTCATTGATCCAGGCTGAAGTCACACCAATTAACCCCCCCCTATACAGTTAGAGCCGATTAAACTGCCCTGCTTTTCAGGCAGCATTATTGATTGGCAACATTATTATACTTTGTTTGTGGAATTAGTACACGTCAGAACTGACCTGACGGACATTCAGAAGTTGCACTATTTGCACTCGTCATTAAGAGACGAGGCGTTAACTGTAATAAAATCTCTTCCAATCACCCATAAAAATTATGCGGTAGCTATTGATCTATTAAGAGCCAGGTACGACAGAAAATTAATTGTTTCAGCCTATCACATAGGGAATGTCCTGGGAGTGAAGTCCATTCAACAAGAGTCCAGGGTTAGCATTTCCAAATTCATTGACGAGATCACCGCGAATATAAATGCCTTAAATTCGTTAAACTTAACAGTAAATACATTTGAAATTATTTTCGTTCAGTACTTAACGCAAAAACTTGACAATCACACATGTCGGCTCTGGAAAGAAAGCTTGTCGGACGAACGATTTCCTAATTTCAGTAATTTTATCAAATTTTTAAATAACAGAAGACAGTTATTGCAAAATGTCGACGGCGCGACCAACTCAGTAAGCAAGATACACGTTAGCGATAAGACTCCCTATCGCAAAGCGATTAAACCGGTTAATATTACTAGGTCGACATTCCATTCTCATATCGGCAATAACATATGTCAGCTGTGTCCGTGGTAAACACCGCCTTGCTGAGTGTCCACAATTTGTAGCTGTCTCTCCCCTGGAACTAAAAAATATTCTAATTAAAAATAAACTCTGCTTAAATTGTATGCGTCCAGGCCATGATCTCGCACACTGTCCTTCCAAATTAGCCTGCAGAACGTGTGCTAAGCGCCACCACACAATGATCCATATATCAGGCAATAACGCTTCGTGCAGCAACAACCAATTTTCATTAAAACTACAAACGAACAAATCTATATTATTATCCACCGCTGTCTGCATGACAACTGACCATGCAGGTAGGACGCACCCGGTTAGGATTTTATTGGACTCAGGATCGCAAGCTAACTTTTGCACCATGAATTTCGCACGTCGCATGGGTCTAAAATTAATTAAATCTCAATTACCCATCACCGGTATAAATAATTCATTATCTCAAGCTGACTTCATTACCAGGGTAAGGTTGCATTCACGCTATAAGAATTTTAATTTAAACATACATTGCGCTGTGCTTCCCAGTATCACAAATAATCTCCCTGCGGAATCATTTGATATCTCATCCTTAAATTTACCCAAAGGCTGACCCGCAGCTGAACTTTTCTTCGCAAATCGACATATTGCTCGGTGCTCAGTATTACTTACAATTAATTTAACCTGTCAAATTTATCCGTAGCCCACATTTTCCCATAATACAGGAGACAAAATTGGGATTCATTCTCGCAGGTAACTTGCCATATAATGTCGACATGACAAAACCTGTCTCATCATTCATGGTATGTGAAGATAATAATGCCATTTCCTCGCAGCTAAAGGACTTTTGGAAGTAAGAGGACGTTGCTATTCGTGCTCCATCCGCTGAGGACTCGGAATGCGAAAATCATTTTGTATCTAATACTGTCCGTAATAATAATGGCATATTTGTGGTATCCCTACCACGCAGGTTACACAATTGTCATTTAGGCGATTCTCTCTCCGGCGCTATTCGCAGGTTTCAATCACTGGAACTCAAGTTCAAGCAGAACCCTGCCCTTCACAAAGACTATAGCGCATTCATGCATGATTATTTAACTCTTGGTCACATGTCTTTACTTGATGCGTACGATTTGTCGGTGGACAAGTCGGACACCTTTTACTTGCCGCACCATTCAGTTTTTAAAGGCTCTAGCATAACTACCAAATTGCGAGTTGTTTTCGACGGCTCTGCCAAAACGACAAATAATTTGTCCTTGAACGACACACTGATGGTTGGTCCCACGGTCCAGCAGGATCTGTTCTCTATTATGGCTCGATTTCGCACTCACCGATATGTCCTCATTTCGGACATTGAGAAGATGTATCGGCAAATTTTAGTTAATCCGAAGGATTCCAATTTGCAGCGCATTGTCTGGCGCGACGCCCCCCATAGGGAACTCCAACATTAACGCCTTGAGGACAGTCACATATGGGACTGCAAGCGCGTCATTTCTTGCTACAAGATGTCTGGCTCAAATAGTCCAGGAAAATAAAACTAAACATCCTATAGCTTGTGCAGCCATCGCGAACGATTTTTATGTGGACGATCTTATGACCGGTTCAGACAACCCGCACATCCTATCCAAAATGAAATCCGACATCACAGATTTATTAAGCCAATACGGTTTTACCTTGCACAAATGGTTCTCCAATGATCAGACCATTATAGCCTCGCACGCTCATTCTTCCCACGACTTTAGCAAAAATCAAACTGTGCGTACGTTGGGTATTCAATTGAACATTGGCGAAGATAGTTTCGTATATAGTGTCCAGAGACATGTCAATGTAGAGGTATTCAACAAGAGAAGGGTATTATCAGTCATCGCAGGAATTTACGACCCTTTGGGACTCATTGGCCCGGTTACATTCTGGTGTAAGCATTTTATGCAGCGATTGTGGTTAACGGGTACAAGTTGGGATGAACCCTTATCAGATTCATTATCTAATCAGTGGTTAGAACTTTATTCTCAGCTGATTTCAGACACTTACTTTAAAATTTCAAGGTCTGTAAAGAGTTTATACAATTCACAAATCATTTCATTCCAGCTCCATGGCTTTGCCGACGCGTCAGCTAAGGGTTACGCGTGTTGCATTTATGTACGTACGGTCTATTCAAACTACGCCATCTCATCAAACCTGTTATGTTCTAAATCTAGAGTCGCTCCCTTGAAGCAGATAACATTACCCAGACTTGAACTTTGCGTCTGTCTATTGTTTTGGCTCAGTTAGCTTCCAAGGTTATAGACGCCGTGAATTACAGATCCGACGAATTATATTTTTACTCGGACTCAATGATAGCCTTACACTGGATCCACCAGCAATCTTCCAGATGGAAGGTATTTGTCGCCAACCGTGTTGCGGAGATACAGCGTCTCACTACAAGGGGTACCTGGCATCATGTCTCGTCACTGGGCAACCCTGCCGACATTTTATCACGTGGTTGCCTCCCTCGGATTTTACACAGTCACCCACAATGGTGGCATGGTCCATCCTGGTTGTCCCATGAGTCATCATCATGGCCTATCTGCGCCTTCGATGCCCATTCACCCTGCACTCATCCCGACCTTGAGCAGGAACAACGGAAGCAGGTCCAAACCTCATTGATTGTCGCCTCATCCACATCTAGTTATTTTGAAAACTACTCATCGCTTTCAAAACTCCTTCGCGTGTTTTCGTATTGCCGTCGATTCATTCGGAACTCTAGGCTTCCCACAGCGGATAGGAACACTTCCTTTTTAACCTCCCATGAGTTACATGGTACACTTTTGGTTTTTATTCGCCAGTCCCAGAAGTCACACTTTGGCATCGAAATCAAGGAGCTTGAGTCGCAACGCTGCATCCCTAATAATAGTAAAATTCTTTCACTTAACCCCTTTCTGGACAAGACAGGAATATTACGCGTAGGAGGACGCCTTCAGCACTCCCAGCTTAACTACGAGAGCAAACACCAAATCATACTACACCTCAGCAAATTAATTATACAAAGCGAGCACCTTCGTTTATTACACGCTGGTGTACAATTGACTCAGTTCTCTCTACGACAGAAATATTGGATAATTAATGACAAATCATATATACGTTCAGTAATACATAAATGTATCACCTGTTTTAGATTCCGTGCTAGGGGCGCAAACCAATTATTAGGACAATTACCCCCTTCCCGGGTTACGCCTGCTAAGCCATTTTCCCAATCTGCAGTCGACTATGCCAGTCCGGTATTTGTACGTCATGGCGGGCAGCGTTCAAAATCAACGTCAAAGGCTTATATTGCTTTATTTATATGCATGACCACTAAGGCCATTCACCTGGAACTAGTCTCAGATCTGACTTCAGACGCCTTTATAGCAGCCTTAAAACGGTTTATAGCGCGTAGAGGTATCCCTGATCAGATATTCTCCGACAATGGAACAAATTTTCGTCGTGCAAGTAGCACACTTCACAAATTACACAAACTTTTGCAGTCTAAGGGTTTTGAGCAGTCCGTCCAGGATTTTACCAGTGCCCAAGGCATTAATTGGTCCTTTATTCCTCCCTCAGCACCGCATTTCGGCGGCCTGTGGGAAAGCGGAGTCAAGAGCGTCAAGTTTCATTTGCGGCGCGTGGTAGGCGGAACCATTCTTAGTTTCGAGGAGTATTACACTATCTTAACTCGGATAGAGGCCTGCCTTAACTCACGCCCTTTGTTCGCCATCTCAAATGACTCTAGTGACCCCGAACCTTTAACTCCAGCTCATTTCCTGGTTGGTTCTCCGCTCACTGCACTCCCGGAACCTGACTATTCCCAAGTCAATATTAGTCGTTTGGGCAGATGGCAGCTGCTCCAAAGATTCACCCAATCCATTTGGAACAGGTGGTCTAAAGATTATTTGCACCAGTTGCAACAGCGCAACAAATGGCGCATCACGTCAAAAAATTTGTCTCCCGGAC
The DNA here is from genome assembly GCA_034769895.1 of Magicicada septendecula. Lineage (NCBI taxonomy): Eukaryota > Metazoa > Arthropoda > Insecta > Hemiptera > Cicadidae > Magicicada > Magicicada septendecula. The sequence goes on along the minus strand of CM068374.1, from coordinate 405,478,034 downwards.
AACTCGTCCTTATTCTTGATAACAGTCCCCCCCCCCCCCACTGCAGTTGAAACGCGGGGTAGTCACGAACGTCTATTCGGGTCAGGATTCAATAGTGCACGTCGCGGATGTTCGCACCGCTAATGGTATCCTACGTCGACCCATTCATAAATTATGCCCACTTCCGGTGGCATTAGACTAGCCGCATGAGCATCATGCGACACGTATCAGTAATGTGAACTTTATCGCATTATCGTGCTTCACGCCCGGGACATTCCCGGGGCGATAACATGATTTACATTGTTATGATTACTACATTATTATTATGTATATTGCATTATTGTGTATCACTATCATGTTTTTGTGTATTTTTTGGGGATTATTATTATAATATTATGCAATCCATTATTATGTTTTCATTATTATATTATTCTATGGTTATGTATTTTTGACTTTGGGGATTATGATTCTAATATTATTGTATCAATTATTATGTTTTTCACTATTGTATTTACTCTTTGGTTATGTATTTTTGGATTTTTTGGGGATTGTTATTCCAATATCATGCATGTAAATTATTATGTCCTTGTCATTGTATTATTACCTGTTACATATTATTGAATTTTTTGGGATCTCCGATTATTATGTTTGCCTGATTATTGTATTATCATGTATCATTACCATGCTATCATGTATTATGGAATTTTATTATCATTGTTCTATTACTGTGTAACGTAAATCATTATGTATTATGTATCCTTACATGAAACTGGTATGTTAATCATATTGTTACTATTAATTTTTCTGGGTGTCATTGATCCATTGTTATACATGTCAATTGTTATGTCGTTGTTGTTGTATTGGCAGTTGTTATTTATTATTGAATTTGTTATCATATAATGTCAATTACCATGTACTATTCACAATTACTTAAGTTGCAAAATCGCCCCGATTTTGTGCGGGCAGTATGGTCAAACTTTGAACCTATGTGAACTTTGTATTGTAAAATTCTGCATTGCGGTGCGTGTAGTGATGTCACGTTTTTCTGCTGCCGGTCTTGAGATAGGCTGACAGCAGTCAGAATTAAATCAGTTCCTTGCAAGACTCCGTACAGGCAACACGCCATGTTCGCCAGCCGCGGCTACATAAAGTTTTTCAATATTTAATACTAATAGCATGATCACCATGCTACAATTTACTTAGACGATCTCGGCTTATACATATTGTCATGTACGCCAATATTTTATTTCTATCTTAATTCTCCGGCACTTATGCCGCGTTAAAAACTGCACGCGCCAGCAATTATGTCTCTTTAACTTTCAATAAACAATTATTTCCAGAAACATATACAGTCCACTTTATTATTTCATTTCTGACCAGCTAACTCCAACAAGCATTCTAAGATCAACTCAAGAGTCTTCGAGAGCTTCTAAGACGCAACATTGTAATTACAGAAAAATTAAAAAAAAATAATAATAATTACAATGTTTCAAGGTAGGCATGTAAAATGTCTATAAACTGAAAACATTTTAATCAAAATTTAGTAAGCAAATGGATAAAAAGTGAATTAAAAAATTAGAAAACTTTTACATTTACAAACCATTAATTGTACTAGTTACATCACAAAACATTCTGTGTATGTGTGTGGCAAACGCAGAATGTATATTGTTGTTGGATAAAGCTTTTAGGTGTTCAGAGTAACGAGATGAAAAAGATCTTCCCGTCTGGCCTATATAGGAACTATTGGAATTTTTACAATTTGATTTGTAAACACCTGTTTTGTTGTATTTGTCTATGTCTGTGTTTGTATCGTTGATGTGTTTTTTGACGGTATTGTTTGTTCTGTATGCTATTTTGTACTTGTGTTTCCTGAATGTGTTGGCGATTTTGTGTGTGTTGGAGTTATGGTATGTGAGTGTGATGCATTTAGTTTGTTGTGTGTTGTTGGTATTTAGTGTTTTGTTGTTTTTGTTTATGATGTGTTTGTGTAGTTTGCTTATTAAATTAGGGTTGTATCCGTTTTTTATTGCTATATATTTGATTGTGTTGAGTTCAATACACACAAAAAACCACAGCTACACCAACATAGATACTAATCTTGAGATATTACACTACTTACCCAAAAGTCGTTAACTTAACACAGCAGAACAATATGAAATATACAAACACTACAAAACACAACCAAACAACATACTTAACGACCAATTAAACTGTAAATCACACACACTTTTTGACACAATTATACATAAAACTAACAATAATTTGGATCCCCGCGCCAATCCCCCTCCTCCACACACCACCCCCACTAAACCTTCCAAATAAAAACCATTATGAGTTACTGGCCACTCTGTCTCAAACTGCTGACGAAGGCGCACACCACGCCGAAACGCGTACGGGAAGAAAAAACAAGTAAGTTTCACAAGTGAAAGTTCTATATTCTATATTATTTAGTACTGTGAAAAAAGAAAAAAGAAGATGAACAATCAAAACAACTATAATACCGCAGACAAAGCGTATTTCATCAACAAATACAGAAACGCCAAAAAACAAGTAACGAAAACTTCCTTACACATCGCCTTCAATAAAACATACCGAAAACACAACATCATACCAACACACGCACAAATTACAATAAAACAAAACACACATACTGCACTTCAAACCAAACGTAAAGCTGAAAAAAATACACCTAAACAACATAATCAATCATTATACCATAAAAAAGACACACTTAACAGACAGGCCTACAACTTACACATAAAACTTACACAAATATTACACCACATAGAACTTGAAAATGTAATACAACACATACAAGACAACATAGAAAAACTCAAATCGATATACAAGATCGACACAACAAAAAAATAACAGACCTCACAACACGCAGAATAGAAACAATTCCCGAACCGACACACAAATTCCACACACGCACAGTAAACACAACTGGCGTTAATTTCACAACCGATGAAATGGATTTATTAAACAAAGGACTAAAACATAATTTGAAAAACAATACAACCAACAACAACAACCACAATAGACATATACGCAACAAAATCATAGACACAGAAACAGCTGTACAAAAGACGCACATTAACGATCAAGACTCCATACGACACGAAATAAAACGAAAACGACAACGCACACATATACAACCAAAAAGACACAACAACGAAATAAAAACGCTTAATAATGTAAAACAAAAGTTACTTAAACACAACATAACAATATTAAAAGCTGATAAAGGGAACATAAATGTCATAATGGACAAACACGAACTAAACACTAAAGTTAAGAAATTCTTCAACGAAAATAATATAACGAAAATAAATAAAGACCCCACACTAAAATTTCAAAAACAAATTAACAAATTTATAAATAACACAAAACACATAGTCCAACCAGAAAGTACCAAACACCTTAAACAAATCAAACCTAACCCCCAAAAACTAAATGCTTTACCGAAAATACACAAACCTAACATTCCCATCAGACCATTAATAAACAACACACAAGCTCCCTCCCACAAAATCGCAAAACACTTAGACAAAATAATCAGAAAAAACATTAATCTCAGTAACAATACTTCTGTCAAAAACAACATAGAACTAGTCAAGAAAACCCAACACATCCACATCCCACACAATTCAACATTATCATCTTTTGACATAACTAATTTATACACCAATGTACCCATTAAAGAAACCATACAAACGCTAGAACATTTACTCAGACAAAACAACACGCCTGAAACACACATACATGAGATCATCACACTCACCAAAATAATTACAGAGCAAAATTACTTCACATACAACAACAAGATATACACACAAACAGACGGTCTCCCGATGGGATCCCCCATATCAGTAATACTGGCAGAAATATTCATACACAACATAGAACAGAACCACATAATAAACAACAACAAATACACTAACAAAATCATTTATTGGCACAGGTATGTGGATGATATATTACTTTTATTCAATGGCAATACAAGGCAGGTCGAAACTTCCACAAATACATAAACACAATACACCACAAACTAAAATTTACACTGGAAATAGAACAAAACAATAGTATAAATTTTCTGGACCTAACAATTAACAAAACAAACAATACACACACGTATAAAATATACAGAAAACCAACCACAACGGACATGGTATACACAACACATCAAACCATCCAACACAACATAAACATGCGGCCTTCAACCATATGCTCCATAGACTAACTAAAATACCAATAAGTAAACAGGACTATAACGATGAACTCAACACAATCAAATATATAGCAATAAAAAACGGATACAACCCTAATTTAATAAACAAACTACACAAACACATCATAAACAAAAACAACAAAACACTAAATACCAACAACACACAACAAACTAAATACATCACGCTCACATACCATAACTCTAACACACACAAACTCGCCAACACAGTCAGGAAACACAAGTACAAAATAGCATACAGAACAAACAGTACCGTCAAAAAGCACATCAATGATACAAACACGGACATACACAAATACAACAAAACAGGTGTTTACAAATTAAATTGTAATGATTGCAATAGTTTCTATATAGGCCAGACGGGAAGATCTTTTTCATCTCGTTACTCTGAACACCTAAAAGCTTTATCCAACAACAATATACATTCTGCGTTTGCCACACACATACACACAAAAAACCACAGCTACACCAACATAGATACTAATCTTGAGATGTTACACTACTTACCCAAAAGTCAAAAACTTAACACAGCAGAACAATATGAAATATACAAATACTACAAAACACAACCAAACAACATACTTAACGACCAATTAAACTATAAATCACACGCTCTTTTTGACACAATTATACATAAAACTAACAATAATTTGGATCCCCGCGCCAATCCCCCTCCTCCACACACCACCCCCACTAAACCTTTCAAATAAAAACCGTTAGGAGTTACTGGCGAGTCTGTCTCAAACTGCTGACGAAGGCGCACATCACGCCAAAACGCGTACGGGAAGAAAAAACAAGTAAGTTTCACAAGTGAAAGTTCTATATTCCATATTATTATTTTGAAATACAGAAATCATCAGACTAAGAAGTTTATTGGCAAAAGACCCGGAAAACCTGTAGATTAATGAACTGGATAGAAGCCCAATATGAATTTAAAACCTAAATTGTTCCTGAATAGTACATTTGTAAATTCTGCCAATCAATTAAATTGATATACTGACAAAGTTGTAACGTGACAGAATTGGGAAATTGTAATCTAAAGTTTTTCATGACCCAAGTATATTTGGTGAACGGACTATAGCTTCGAGACTGGTACAACTCGTTACAGGAATGTAAAGTTTACAACAAGGGGCGCATTCACACACAAGCGCGCACACCTCGGCCAACACTCTCACGCTAATGTCACGTTTGAATAAATTCTTTCTCGCTTGTTGCGCAGAAATAAGTTTGTTGTTATACAGCTGCGGCTACGGCCGGTTCAACGTGAAAGGCTCGCGAGCCGAAATCATTCAAAAGTATAAAGTGTGAGTTGACTACAGTTTACAGTGATCAAAAGATGTATCCCATTTTTTAATCGGCAGTGACCAAAATGTTAACAGTGCAACGGGAAAATAAAACCGCAACAGTGAAAACCACGAGTTGACGCACCAAGGGTTGAACTTATACGCATTTAACAGGAAAGTAAACATTTCAAAATATAATTAAATACTGGCGTTTTCAAATTGAGCTCAATAAAATAAAGAAGAAATGATGTAATCACGTAAAAGAGCGTGATTGAGTGAATGATAAAATATATGCCTAAAAAGAAGTGTTGTGTTTGCGTAATTTGATATACGTAGTAATAATTTGATATACGTAGTTTATTAATAATCAGTTTATGCTTTAAGGCGAAATAAGTGTGTTCATAATCTTTTCTGTTTTCAAGAGAATATAACTAATTTTACTCGAAACACGTGTTGTGTTAATCATATTTGCATATTGTTCTTTGTAAAATTGACTCCATCACAGGGATAAGTTTAATTACTCAATTACTGAGTAAGACTTCATATGACTTGAATAGCATTCTAATAAAATGTATTCATGATTTTTTTTATGTTCTCAAAGAAAAATAAATAATATTATATTTACTTGATTTGTGTATTGTTATTTGTATTTGCACACCGTCTCTGCCAAAGTACACTAAACGAATTCCTGGATTATACCTTAACACATAAAAACAATATTCAATTTAAATCACCAATAAATGAGTAATTCTTCATACGACGCCCGAAACAGGGACGAATTTAAATATTTTAATTAATGATTCACGTGTAATTCTTCAAAGTACTTCATTCAGAAGATTAACACACTGAACAACACTGATCCTTACAGAGCAGAGACCATCCTTACACCAAAGCAATACATTGTTATAATAAATTATTGGTCAATTATTTAATGATTTTTAATATACCTTTTTGTTTCAGCTAAACAATTGTTTTTATGTCTGCACCATGAGACTATACATATTTTATAGGAGTCTACAAATGTTTTTACATGTCTGATAATGAACTACACAACAGCCCAAATCAATTAAAATCTAGCTCATTTAATAGTACATACAACTTCTGCCGATCAAATTTGATGACTTTTGCTATCAAGTATTTTATCCAAAAACCTGAATACTGAGCAACACACGTGACTAAAAGTCATGAAATGTTCAGTATAATTGTCGACGATGTGATAATTATAAATACGGTTCATTCGTTTAGTAAATGGGATCTTGAGGCTTTTTGTACGGCACCGTCAATTCCATGTATACCAAGTGTTTTGATTTTCATGCGCACTGTCTTCCTACCCCCTTCCAACCAACATACAAAATTGACTAAGGTACTACAACTATTCATGCGGTACTATGACAATTCGTGGAGGTTATGTCTATGATTAAAAATCTGACTTAACCTTTTACTGTAGTATACATTAAAAATTAAAAGGCTGTATTTATTGTACGGGTAAAAGACTGTATGTATTGGAAGTACAGAAATTAAAACCTAGTTTCCATTTATCACACATGATTACGGTACAGACGATTTTTGGAGATTGTGTCTACATTTAACAATCTAACTTAACTTTTTAGATTTTTAAAATTAATTAGACTTAACTAAAATTCCCTTAGTTAGTGTACATTAAAAGTCTGTATTTATTGTATGGATAAAAGGCTATATAAAACACTAAAGGCTGTATTTATTGGAAATACCGGAATTAAAACCTTCGTAGGCAGTATAAATTTGCTGCCCTCCCCACAAATCTTTGTTAGGAGGTGCGTTTACGGGCTTAATTTAATTCTTCATATTTTCAATTAACCTAAAATTTTTCTTTATATAATATTTTTTTCTTATACATTTCTATAGAACAATTTACATAATGTACTAGCAACAGTGCAATAAGACATTAAATTACTGTAGCCATGTTTATTCCAAAACATTTTAACTGAACTTAAAACATAGCAATTTAATACAATTTTGTATGCAAGTTGGTACAAAGTTAAGAAGATAAAGAGAATTGTAATAATAGTCCTTGAAATAATTTTTAAACTTAACGTCGTGATTTTTTAAGATCATTTTGTTAACCTACTCTTCTTAATAATAAGTACCAATAATAAAAGAATTTCGTACTTACCATCCAATTTGCAACACTTCCGGTTGTTACACGTGGTATTATAACCATTATTTTCTCTCTCGGGTCCAGGGTTCTTTCTCAGCGAGATCAGAAACAGTGTGGGAGGGCAAAATAAAGACTTTAACAACATGTGTGGTGACTTGAAACTTTTGTTTTAATCTTTTGCATTATATAGTTAATCGTTACAAAATCACATGGAATCATACATAAAAGCAAGATGGCGGCCATGCATTTCCGCTTTACTAATAATTGGTCAATTTCAATGTTTCACTTCTCGTACTTATCTCTTAACAAAAACATTTTATTACTGCAGTATTATTAAATTTATATATTCCCATCAAATTATACTATTCTACATAAACCAATGCCTTTTTTATCAAAAGAAATGCCGGCATCTTCTCACACACACATTCTCTCAATATTTTCCCAATTGCTAATTACTGGTACATTTTACTGATAAAAATTTTGAGTTCAACGAATTAGGTATTATAATTATGAATTTTGACACTTCCCTGATGTTGCAGTTGCAGTTTTCCAATCATGCGTTCCCCATCTCAGCCCGGTGTTCGGCGAACTTTACAGTTTTCGTCTATCTTTTAGTGCACTGAATTTAACTTTACATTGTATTTGACTGATGACTTTACAAAGGTATTGACTACCTTTAGATTACATTTTAACTTGATTTAAAACACTCCTACTGGCAAAACTACGCCAGCTAAAACTTTAGCGTGTTAACGCCATGAAGGTATTCTGCAGACTGGGCCGACATTTTGTCGTAAAATCGACAGGTGGAGGGGATTAACTGTTATTAATCCTTTGTCTGACACAGATGACGGCATTGTTTTACGTCATTGTGATTACGTTTGTCGTATTGTATTATGACGTTTCAGCATTGTCGAACAGTGCAGTATGCAAATATGTGTTGTTTTGCACGTAGGCCATGACCTTGGAGTCGAGTTGTACTGACGAATTGCGTCGTGTGTCATACATGGGGGAAAGTGAACCTAACCACTTTTAAATATATATAGAAAATACAATAAAATTATTCTCCTGTAACAATGAATCCTAAGACCGACTTTTGTACTGTCACAATTTGATGATCTTTTGTCATTCTGGTATTTCATATATTACTTCCACTGCATTGCCTTTCAAAACACTTATTGCAAATGAATCTTTGTTATCATCAGAGTCATCACAATAAATAGAATGTTGTTCAGAATCTTGTTTAGATTTCTTTACTACTTTATGATCATAATACACTTTCATTCTTAGATTTGTTTTTTCAGTCCCTAGACATTTCTTCTTGATTATTTCCAAGCTTTTTTTCTTGATATTGTCTTCAGCTTCTTTAAGTTTTGCCAGGACTCTTCTGTTGTTTAAACTTCTCCTTATCTTTCTTGTTTCAAGTGAGGTATTTTTCTTTCCTTGGATTTCGTTGTCCATGACGTGTCTGTTACTTAACTAAATACAACTATTATATTAACGACTCGGAACACAAAGTTTTTTATATGTAAAAACATAAAGTTTTACCTTACAACCTGAACCGGTTTTCACCTTTAAAAGGCTTCTTCAGAGGTTGCCGCTGGTAGCGCTGTCCGTCCTGTTGTGGGCGACGGAATCGAATTTCGAAAGATCGATGTTGTGTGTGTGGGGTGAGATGTGTTCAAATAATGCGTGCGATTTGAATTGTGGAATTGTGTTTGTTCGTTTAGGATGTCGTTTTTATTTGTTTTCATGTGTTTGTATATTTCCAATTGTTCTAGAGTGTCTAGTTTTCGGCCTTTTGTGTGTACGTGTAGAATGTTCATGTTATTGTTGTTTTTGTATGTGTGGTTTGCTTCGATGAGGTGGTTTGCAAAGGTAGATTCTGTAGTGGAGTGGAGTGCCTTTGTGTGTTCAGTGTATCTCTGTTTGAAGCTACGTCCTGTCTGGCCTATGTAGAATTTGTTGCAATTTGAGTAATTTAGTTTGTAAACACCTGGTAGATCGAATTTGTTTTGTGTTTTGTGTGTGTGTTTTGATAATGTGTGTTCTGTTTTGTTAGTAGTTTTGTAAGCGATTCTGTATCCTGCTTTTTTGAATTTGTGGGCTATTTTTTCAGTTTGTTTGTTGATGAATGTTAGTGTTATGAATTTGTTGTTTTCTGTCTTTGCCTGTTGTTTGTTTTGTGTTTTGTGTAGGAGTTTACTGACAGAACAATAGTCATTCTGTCATTTATGACATTCGATTCTGATGTTAACTTCGCGACTATATCTGTCGCGGAGGAGACGTTCTTTGCTCGATGAAATCCAACACTAGACTCTCTGGCGTGGCGTCAGTTTTTGGGTAGATCGCGTCAGTCTTTGGGTTCATACACGCAAAAGTTAAAAATTCTAATTGGTCGAAATCTCACTCATTATCGTGGATGGCGTCTCTTTTCTGAGACCAAAATTACTAAAAATTCTTAAATTTAACATATTTTCCTTATGTTATGTACAGTTGTAAAGATATTATTACCAATGAACAGCTTTTTTTCTCCTGATAATTTTAAGATCTCACAAGATAAATTCTATACAGAAATTCCTAAATTAACAATTTTAATGTTTGGCCTATGCTAATAAATTATGTTTAAAATTTATCTTTTTGTTACATTACTAGTTTTCTTGGTTGTACATATAATTTTATGTTACTAGCAAGCATTTTAATACTAGTAATTACAATTATGAACCTTAACTTTTTTTAAAACCCTTGGCTTGTACATTAGGCCTAAGAATGTCTTGTGTACATTCTTTGTTTCTTAAAAGAAAATTGCTTAATTCTAATATAAGTTAACATATATTCTTTATTCATTATAGACCATATGATCTGTTACTGGACACAGTAGAGGGAAAGTGAGCGTATGAGAACACTTCCGGGTTCCAGTTGAAAACACTACCGGGTTCCAGTTCATGACGTCATAGAGGCACTGGCAGCTGGTGTCCGAGCTGTCCATGTGACGTCACTGTTTTGTGTGTGTGTGTGTGTGTGTGTGTGTGTGTGTGTGTGTGTGTGTGTGTGTGTGTGTGTGTGTGTGTGACTGAAACACTTCCGTGTTCCAGTTCATGACATCACACAGAGGCTCAAGTCGCTGGCGTCCGGATGGCTAAAACCTGTTTCAAGACGTCACGGAGGCCGTGGTTTCTGCATGTCCAAAATTTGGTAGCCGAAAACAATGTGTAGCGGATGGGGGTACCCGGAATTCGGCGGTTGCCCGGAGAGGCGATGTCATCGGGTACCGTTACTCGAAATTTTGGGGGCATCGGGTACCGTTACCCGAAATGTTTAAATCAACGGATGGGGGTACCCGAAATTTGCATGACAGAGGCCCTGGCAGCTGGTGTCCGAATGTTAAAACACTTCCGCGTTCTGGTTTATTTTGATGTAACAAAATAATCGTTCTCTCTCGAAATTTTTTTAATGTCAGAATTTTGGTACCCTAAATGATTAAAACAACGGATGGGGGTACCCGAAATTTGTGGGTACGCCCACATGACGACGACGTAGAGGGCGTGATGCTGAAATGTTTAAATCAACGGATGGGGGTACCCGAAATTTTCGGTGTCTGAAATTTAGTACCCGAAATGTTTAAATCAACGGATGGGGTTACCCGAAATTTTTGGTGTCCGAATTTTGACACCCGAAATGTTTAAATCAACGGATGGGGGGTACACCCTAAAACAAGTCCTGTATGTCTAAACTCTGGACGGGGTGGAGAAACCGTTACGCGAAATTGATCGGTTAAAATTTGGGACAATAGGTACCTGACGGGTTCCGAAATTTGGTGATTAATGACATCCCGACGCGGTTCCTCCGGTACTCAAAACCGGATATTGTATTATTATAATGTTTATATTGTGTTAATATAAAACAGATGCATCGATTTGAATACTGTTTAGAAAACATATATTCTTATCATGCGTTACTAAAATTGTTAACTGAATAAATATATTTACTCCTGTGACGATTCTCCTGTAAACCAGTCAAACAGCATCTAAGCTGGTACAAGCGGTGTGTGTGTGAAACACTACCACGTTCCGTTAATGTATTCAAAGAGGAACTGATAGCTGGCGTCCGTGTTTTATAAAGCTCTGTGTGTGTGTGTGTGTGTGTGTGTGTGTGTGTGTGTGTGTGTGTGTGTGTGTGTGTGTGTGTGTGTGTGTGTGTGTGTGTGTGTGTGTTGTGTGTGAGGTTGACGTAGAGCCGGCACAGGCAAGCTGTTGTACCTTGCAGCGCTCTTTCTCTACTATAAAAACCGGTTTCTTTGCTGTTACATTCCATGTGAGAGACGTACATCTCTACTGCTTTTGCGATTATTCAAGTATGATAGGAATAATTGTTTTGTATAAGGGGTATAATAATAAAAATAACATAAGTTATGGTTTATATGTATATATAATTTTTAATAATATCAAAAGCTTTTACAATCAAATCATAAGCTATAAGTTTTTTCTCTCTCTACACACACATGTTCTATATTCACAAGACAATTATAATTGAGCAAAACATACGCCCTCTCTCTATATACATAACTAAACAAAATAGACACTTTATCTATATATATATATATATATATATTTACATAATTATACAAAATAATTTTTTTTCTCTCTCGCTTTCTCTCTCTTTTGCAGCCTTGAAGGTTCTCTCTCTCTCTCTCTCTCTCTCTCTCTCTCTCTCTCTCTCTCTATATATATATATATATACACACATACACACACACACATATAATTAACAAAATAATAATTACATTTACTACAACCAAAACAAGCCTTATGTGTCTAACAATAATAATAATAATAATTAATAACATACAATATTACAATGTTGATGTGTAATATATTAATAATAACATACTGAATGTAGACACACATCAAATGATAATTAATATGGTGTTAACTACATGTGTAAAATGGTACACCAAAACCTTGAATTCAACTCTTTTTAGTATTTTAGATAATAAAAGTGGTAACAACGCTTATAAAGCGCACATCCAGTGGAATTATGCCTTAACCAATTACATTTTTTCGTCAAAATAATTTTTTAAAACAATTGTTCTTCAGAGTGTAAATTCTCTCCACTCACAAGCACTCAGAATGTTACAGTGGTCACCATATGGTGGTGAACGACATACATCTCCCTCGCATTCGCACAAACACATAACATCGAAACAAGGTTTCTGTAACTATGAGAGAAATCTTTTAAAAAATTTAATTACACATAAAAATTTAATTAACACTTTAATGATTGTTTATCTCAACTTTTTATGTTATAAACCACATACGTTTTTTAATAATTAAAAACAGAATATAATTTCCTACAATTAATAATACTTGATCAAATACAAAAGAATGTAGACACATCAAATGATAGTTAGTGTGGTATTAAAAAAACATGTATTCTGAATTAAAGTCATTTTGATATCTTAGATAACAACAGACGCGACAACGGTTACGAAGCGGACATCCGCTAGAGTCATGCCTTGACCACTCATATTTTTTTACTAGCGAGGTATACGCTGTACCAGTAAAATTATACATCATATAGTATATCTGATTAACCAGCTTTGTTTTAGCAATTAGCAAATCTTTTATTTGAAGATATTCAATATTATGGTTGTTACAATAACTAATTGATGTTTTGAAGAGTTTGAAAAACTCATTACGAATAAATACTTTCATTTTGTAAATATTCTTTTCGTTTCGTATTGATATCCATCTACTCAGTGTCTTACGATTATTTCTAAAATTATAATCGAATTTAATCATGTTGCATTGACAATATAATCTATTATTACCATTTATTTCTCTGTTTAAAAGTTTTTCTACAATATTAGATCCAAGCAACACCTTGTTCTTTCTCTGAAAATGAATAGTTAACATTAAAAAACGACAAAAAAAATAGAGAAGTCTACTTCATCATTTAAAAACATTTTACTATTAATGTTATTATTACTATTATTATTATAATAAATCAATCCTGTTCTCGTTTATTTGGTCTGGAAAAAAAGAGAAAAAATTAATACATAACCACTTCTGTATAAGTAATTATTAGTGGTACTGAAATATCATACTCACATAATCAATATCCAACTGCACGCTCACTTTCTCGTTCGCCAGCGGAGTGTGTGAGGTTACGCATAGTGATAGGACACAAGGCTTCACAGCTTTCAATTGCTCCTCTGTAAATACGTCACACCATCTTTTAGGTAGGTATACATAGAAAAGTTTATCCTCCGGCTGAGGACAGGCTCCGGTATCTTCCAAATCTACCACAACTGACTCCCCGAATTTCGTTTTCACAAATTTCATGTGAATTATATGATACTTTACTCCTAAAGAAAGACTTGACAAGTCTCTTTTTGGTAAAAAATTTTCAACTGTCTTCGCGTTCGCAACGATTCCTTCCATGGCGAGTACTGATGACTGTACAGGGAAACACTGGCGTATTTATTCTGTTTCCCCCGACCACGTTCCTTCCTTCTAAAGCGTCATCTCCTTCGGTCACGACCGGACGACGACACCCTACCCCGCACCTCCACCGCAACGGTAACGGCTATAATTTTGCTTCCTACCCCACCCCGCGTCGTCACGGGCCACCATCTGCTTTCGGTCACGACCGGACGATGACATTATACCCCGCACCCCCACACCGCACCCAGAGCCTCCCCACCACCCCGCACCTCGCCTACATATTTTGTTTAATTACTTTGTCTGTCGCTCCGCAACGACCGGGTTTACCCCCCCCCCCCCACCCCACCCCACTCGAGTCCGTCGGTCACGGTCACCCCGCACCCCACCCCGCGTCGTCTCGGGCCACCATCTGCTTTCGGTCACGACCGGTCGTACAACCCAGCCCCCCGTACCCCGCACCCTACATCCCGCGGGAAGCGACTCAACGAGCGCGCTTCGGTCAAGGTCGCCGGCATCCTGTACCCCGCACCTCGCCTACCTCTCGGTCACGGACACCGGCTGCAACCTAGCTCCCTACCCCGCACCGCCATCCCACACCTTTACCCCGCACCGCATCGGTCACGGACGTCGGCTTCCTACACCGCACTCCCCACCCCACCCAGCCCTCCGAAACGCGCGTCATCGGTCACGACCGGACGATGACATCCTAGCCCGCACCCCCACCCCGCACCTCCAGCACACACCGCATCGGTCACGACAACCCCGCACCCCACCCCGCGCAGCTGCTCCTCGCGAGCGGAGCGCGGCGACAGCGTTACCGGTCACCGGACTGTCTATATAGGCAACCGACTACGCGAAGCCGGCCTCACTCCTTTCACAATGACCGACAGCAGCAGCAGCAGCGGCGGCAGCAACAGCGAACACCGTGCTATCAATGGTAATGTAATTACTATAAAATTTATGATACTTGACAATACACTAAACACACAAACAGTATTATTAGATTACAAACACACGGTTATTGATAAGATTTGTAGCGAAGCCGTAGCATTAAATAATTATATAAAGTGGTATTTAGCAGTTCGTGTATCTTTTAAAAAATTAATAAACACCGAAAATATTTATTGTAATGCGGTATTCAGATCGCGTACAGAACTTAAGTCACAGTATGACGATATCGATGAACAGTATTCGATAGCTAGCGAGAAAATAATGGAATCCGTTGACAAATTCACGCGTGACGGATGCGGGTGGGTCAAAAAGGGGGGCGAGTCGGTGGAAATAAATATTACAAAATACAATCCTCTTGTGGGGTCGAGCTTTCTACCTACACCATCGAAATTGTCGCACAGTAGGAAAGGAATTATTAATGTGAAAAATTTAGAAGATGAAAAGTGTTTCTTGTGGTCTGTGCTCGCCGGTATACACCCGATCGCGTGTAACCCGCATCGCGTTAGCCATTACCTTCCGTACGAAGAAGAAATAAACATGAAGGACATACCTTATCCCGTCGCAGTCAATAAGATAAAACGTTTTGAAAAATTAAACGAAAACATATCCGTTAACGTTTTTGGCTACGAAGGCGAGGTATATCCTTTACGTATTACTGAACACCGCGGTCGAAAGTACCACGTAAACCTACTGCTACTGTCCGACGCGAACACTACTCACTACTGCCTCATACGGAACCTTTCGCGTATGCTTTCGTCGTTGTCAAAACGAAACGGCGCTTCGTTTTACTGCAACTACTGTCTACACCGATTTTCGGACAATAAAGATACTAACGCGGCGCGAAAACGAGTTGAAGAACACGAACGCAACTGTTCTCAGCATGCAGTACAGAAAGTAAAACTTCCTGACGAGAACGAAAAGTGGATGTATTTTAAAAACTTTTCACTTTGTCACCGCGTACCTTATACGGTATACGCTGACTTCGAATCGTTTATTGTTCCGACCACCGGTAAAAACGTGGCACATCATATACCAGCCAGTTTCTGCTATGTGATAGTTGACTGGATGGGAAACGCCGTCAAGGAACCTGTAATATACCGCGGTAAAGACGTGGTGGACACGTTCCTTCGTGTGCTTTTAGTCGACGTTCAACGACTCGATAGAAAGTTTAATAAACCGATCCAAATGACAGCGGCCGATGAACGGTCATTCCGAAACGCTACGCACTGTCATCTGTGCAAGAAGGCGTTAACGGATGACACGGTTCGAAACCATTGTCACATAACGGGAAACTATTTAGGCGCTGCTCACAATGCGTGTAATATAAATTACAAAATACCAACACACGTTCCGGTTTTTTTCCATAATTTAAGTGGCTATGACTCGCATCATTTGATGCAAGGTTTCGGAAAGTACAAGGAAGATGAAATAACGTGTATCGCTACTACAAGCGAACGTTACATCTCCGTTACACTCGGTCAGCTCCGGTTTCTCGATTCTCTGCGGTTCATGAACGCGTCACTTGAAAAACTCGTCTCCAACATATCCGCGGATAAATTTAAAATCCTTAATCAATTTTACACGCGTAATGTTAATTTACTGTTGCGTAAAGGCGTGTACCCTTACGAATACGTTACGGGCGATTCAAAATTTGACGAGAGGCAGTTACCGGACCGCGAACATTTTTACAACGGGTTGACAGAGTCGGATATAAACGAAGAAGATTACGCGCACGCTCGAGCGGTTTGGTCGGCTTTCGACATGCAATCGTTCGGTGATTATCATGACCTTTATTTAAAAACGGATGTACTACTGCTTGCAGATGTATTTGAAAACTTTCGAAACATGAGCCTGCAGTACTACGAACTCGATCCGTGTAACGTTTTTACCACCGCCGGTTTAGCGTGGAACGCGATGCTGAAAATGACAGGAGTTAGGTTAGAGTTACTCCGCGATATAGACGTACACCTGTACATCGAAAGAGGTATCCGTGGCGGCTTAGCAGCAATTTCTAATCGGTACTCCAAGGCCAACAACCCGTACATTCCCGATTATGACGCAAGCAAGCCGCATAACTATTTACTCTACCTCGATTGTACCAACCTGTACGGAACGGCTATGACACAGCCTTTACCACTGTCCGGTTTCGATGGTTGGAACGTACAGAGATCGATACGTTGAACGTGCACACGTTACGTGACGATGATGACACCGGTTATATCCTGGAAGTCGATCTGGGGTATCCACATTACCTACACGACTTACACAGTGACTACCCTTTAGCACCCGAAAAGTGTACTATTACGGACAGTATGCTTTCACCGTACTGCTATCGCATGAAGCTGTTAAAAGACTTTGTGTGTAGTAACGGTAAGGTAGAGAAACTGATAACGTCCCTCGAGGACAAGACAAAATACATTGTTCATTACAGAACATTGAAACTCTACCTCGAACTAGGAATGGAGTTGAAAGCGATTCACCGTGTGTTAGCATTCACACAGTGCCTATGGTTGAAACCTTTCATCGATTTTAATACGGAGCGACGAAAGGAAGCCAGAAACACCTTTGAAAAAGACTTTTTTAAGTTAATGAATAACGCACCGTACGGAAAATCGTTGGAAAACGTACGGAAGCGAATCGATTTCAAGTTAGTTCCAAACGAGAAGAAACTTCACAAACTAACCGCTAACCCCAGGCTACAACATTTTTTCATCTATAACGAGGACCTGGTAGGTCTCACGATGAAAAAAATATCCATTACACTGAACCGACCTTTGTACGTTGGGTTCAGTGTATTGGATATTAGTAAGCTGATTATGTATCGGTTCCATTACGGATTCACGATGAATACGTACGGGTCACGTGCACGTCTATGTATGACGGACACTGACTCTCTGTTGTACGACATTCGCACCGACGATGTGTACAAAGACATGGAGGAGCATCTCGAACTCTTTGACACGTCGGAGTACCCTAAGGCACATCCGTGCTATAGTGAAACAAACAAGAAAAAGTTGGGTACTTTTAAAGACGAAACAAATGGAATACCGATACTTGAATTTGTCGGGTTGCGCGCAAAATGTTATTCATTCGTTACGGCAAACGATAAAGAGAAAAAGGTAGCGAAAGGTGTGCCACGTTCCGCGATAGCTACACAGTTGAAACATCAACTTTATAAGCAATGTGTAAAGACCACTTCTCAAACTTATACTACGGCGCAGACTATCCAAAGCGAAAAACATAACATATACACAAGAAAATCTTACAAAATTATCGCTGTCACCATACGATGACAAACGATATGTCTTGGATGACGGTGAAACAACACTGGCGTACGGTCATTATAAACTCTGTCAACCCAGACGCGAGATAATTCAGCAAGCGAGAAAATCCGTTATAAATTATGCGTTCGATATACGTTGATATAAGACTCGCTTGCAGGAGCAACACACTGTCAGTAACGACGATGAAGTCGGTGAGGTTCAGTGAAAACGTAACGGTATATCTCGTACCAAAATTTTGCGATTCGCGTTTCGGGTGGCGATATGGAAAACGTACGCAAAACTATTGCAAAAGAATTGCACAGACCGGTGAGAAGGAACTTTCCCAGACGTGCGGTGGAGGTGAAGGGGTTACACGATCTCTACCAAGCGGATTTGGTGGAAATGATACCGCATGCCAAGTTGAACAAGGGGTACAAATATCTAATGACGGTAATAAACGCATTTAGCAAGTATGCATATGCGATTCCCTTAAAAACTAAATCGGGTGTTGAAGTAGCACATGCTTTCGAACCAATAATTGTAAAAAATAAAATGAAATACCTGCAAACAGATAAGGGGAAAGAGTACTTTAACACTACCGTACAAGCTTTACTAAAGAGATACAACGTCAAACACTATTCAACGTATAGCGAGAAGAAAGCGTCCATCGTAGAGCGATTTAATCGTACGTTGAAAACGAACATGTACCGCGCGTTCAGCGAGCAAGGCCATTATCGGTGGTTGTCGCTTTTGCCTAAATTGGTGATGGAATACAACGACAGAGTGCATAGAACTATAGAGATGAAGCCGCGACAAGTCGACAAGAGCAACGAGCAAATTGTGTTGGAACGAATAAGAAAAAATACCGTACCGCGGAAAGTGAGCAAGAAACATAAGTTTAAAATAGGCGATCGAGTGCGTATCAGTAAATACAAAATCACATTCGCTAAAGGTTATACACCAAACTGGACGAACGAGATATATACAGTGCACAGAGTTCAGCCAACCGTACCGGTTACGTACTTGTTGAAAGATCACACGGGTGACGTTGTAAAAGGTGGGTTTTATGAACAAGAATTGAGTAAAACCAGCGTTGGTGATGTGTATCTCGTTGAGAAAATATTACAACGTAAAGGTGATCGCGTGCGAGTGCGCTGGCTCGGCTTTGACGTAAACACGATTCGTGGATACATAAAAATGATCTGATATAATAACATTACCACAGTATTTAACCGAACGTAAATGAGTTAAGATGAAGATTGAACAACAATCGTTAAAGTTAAATGTTAAGAACGTAGACTCTGCTAAGTACAACGGTGAAGTTGCATATAATAAACACAGTCCACTGTTTCCAAACACAGTTCGATGTATCGTGTGCGGCGGATCATGTAGCGGGAAGTCAAACGTTGCCTTTAACATGTTATTCGATTCAAACGGACTGCGATTTCAGAACCTGTACGTGTTCTCCAAATCGTTATTTCAACCAAAATATCGTATGTTGGAAGACGTTTTTAATGCTCTCGCTGACGAAGGAATGACGTACTTCACATACAGTGAAAACGATAAAGTACCACCTCCGCACGAAATTGTACCTAATTCAATCATGTTGTTCGATGATGTGGTATGTGAACGGCAGAATAACATACGAAAATATTTCGCTATGGGACGGCATAGCGGTGTGGACACTTTGTACCTTTGCCAAACGTATAGTCTGGTGCCAAAGCAACTGGTGCGTGATAATGCCAATTTCTTGGTTTTGTTCAGACAAGATGATCTCAATTTACGTCACGTTTATAACGATCACGTTAACACAGATATGAAATACGAAGAGTTCAAAGCGATGTGCGCCGAAGCGTGGAAGGATCGTTACGGATTCATAGTCATCAACAAGGACTCACCGATAAACGCGGGTAGATACAGAGTGGGTTTCGATCGTTTTATACATAAATAGAATAGTTTGTGCGAGAAAGTCATCAGTGTCAAGATGGATGACAAGCAACTGACACATGAAATCGATGCAATTAGCGATAACATAAGACAAAAGTATCGCGCGTTGAAACATGACATCAGAGAGAGCGATGAAGCGTTAACGAGAAAGTACAAACCTCTTTTGGAACCGTTAACCCAGATTTCGGAAAAGTTGAATGACTCCAGTGATAAAATTAAAAAAAAAATAAAAGTTGAAGATGAAGATACGAAGGCAGCTGTTGAGACGAAAACACCATCACAACCTCGTTTCCTCAGAACGGAAGTGTTGGCACAAACGCCTGATGTCGAAACACCGAACGTAACTCTTGAAGAGTTTTTATCAACACCCGGAGGTCGACACGAAGCACAAGAATACGTTGAACAGTCTGTCGAAGGTCCGCTCGCGAGGAAATACTTACTGCTCGCGTTGTCTGATGATCGAGATAAGAAGATGGATCATACATACGGTGTTCGTAACGTTGAAGATAAATGGATGGTAGGCAATTCGGTGTTAGAGATCAATCAAGACGATAGCTTCTACATAGCTGGAAAACGATACAGAGGCACACCGGGCCTCTACGAACTTATGTTTATGAAAGAACCCGACAAGAGCGTCTACGATGAAAACGATTTAGCAGCGTACAGGTCTATATTGTCGGACACTAACGCTTATAAACGTTATTATTTACCCGGTGCTAAAGTAAATACAAACAAAGGTTTAAAGTACAGAGAGATAATCGCTCGATTGTTCCCACCACGCAGCGGACGTGGTATCGATTACGTAGATTGGAACGATCCCAACGAACTGGTTGAACGGTTGAGACTGCCGGGAAGGTCAAAACGCACCGGTCACACCGGACACGACAACGAAATCATCTCAGTAGTAGAGGAATTACGTGAAGCCAACATTATCGTATAAATTTTATGAACGTCGGTGTAACAACTCATTGTTGTCAACACTGTCGACATGTGCGGATTAGATTTGACACCTGACTTTGAAGTCGAAAACGAGAGACTGAAAACCTTTACATCATGGCCTGTGTATTTCATCAGTCCGACCGCTATGGTTGCCGCAGGCTTTCATTACACAAATGAAATTGACAGGGTTCGATGTTCATTTTGCGGTATAGAAATCTTTCGTTGGAAAGAGGGTGACGATCCGATTGTGTTACACACGCGATGGTCACCACAGTGTCGTTACTTAAAACGGTTAGCACATCATTTGTAGCGTGCAGTCGTACAATGGTTGTGGACAAGTTCGGTAGACATCAAAGCGCCGTGAGCGTGCGACGTGAAACAAAAAGACAATTACGCGATACTGTAGGATTTAAGATTACGAATGATGGGCATATAGATGTTGAAAACAAAAAGATCCGCAATCTGAACGAACCGGATGCAGGAAAGGATGCTGTATCCCTGACTTATATGCAAACACATTGTCTGCTACTCGATGATGAACGTAAAAGCGTGGACGTTAAAGGGTGTAGATTGAAAAATGTTGATACTCCTGTAGACGTTAAAGACGTAGTCAACAAATATTACGTTGATGACAACTGTATACAACACTCGAGTCAAGAGAGAGGTGAGGTCATCGATGCACGAGATCGATGGGTAATCAACGTTCGAAGTCCGGAACAAGCGACCGATGCGGTCAACAAAAACTACGTAGACTCGAACGTCATTAAAAAAGTATCGAACAGCTATTTGTTTGGGCAGAGCTGGTTGTCAGGAGTGAGTTCACCGATTTTTGCAGATGACGCGGTTAACGTAAAATACATGTTGCAGAACACCGTTAGCTTGGGCGAAGATGGTGTTTTCAAAGCAGCGGAAAAGAGAATATCAGACGTAGCGGATGGTTTTGCAGAGAGCGATGCTGTTAACTTACAACAATTAAATGACGTGAGACGATACGTAAAGAGCGAGATGTATAAGGTCGTTAAAACATTTCAGTATCAACTGGATTACTACTTATTGAAATTGTCTAAGCCACGTAGTTCAGAAGACGAGTGGACACTCGACACGAAGGAAATAAAAAGGTTAATAGATGAATACGATAAAAACACAGAAGAGAAAGGCTGGAGATCGGTTTACGATGAACAACAACGTTAAGAGGAAAAAGGGGTGGGGCGTCGGAAACGTGCTTAAAAACGTTGTACCGTCCGTTGTTTCGTCAGTTATCAATCGAGCGGTGGACGCACTACCTGTCGAATTACATCTGCCGGGTTACAGATTCTGTGGACCGGGCACGAAACTTGAAGAAAGATTAGCGCGTGGTGATCGCGGAATCAACCAATTAGACGAAGCCTGTCGCGAACACGACATCGCTTACGCTCAATACAAAGACAACGAAAGTAGACGTATTGCAGATCGTAAACTCGCGGAAAAAGCGTGGGAACGGGTAAAGGCGTTGGATTCGGGTATTAGCGAACGAGCTTATGCGACAGCAGTTGCAGCGACTATGAAAGCAAAATCAGCAATAGGAAGCGGTCGACGTCGTAAAAATAAAAAGAATGTGAGTAGTCGTGGTCGTGGTGCTGGTGGTGGGATGAAGAAGAGGAGGAAGAGAACTGTCCGAACCGCTAGGAAAAAGAAGAGAACTGCGTCCGGATTGTATCTACGTCCGTACCGAAAAAACTAATTCACATACCGCTCCGCCCGTTGTCCGAAGATGAATTACGTGTATACGCAAAAAAGCTAAACATACCGTATTTTAGAGGTGTTTACATGCGTAACGCATTACCGGATACAGCGCCGTGGAAGAACGAAAGCGTCATCGTAAATTTGGACGACGAGAGCGGACCGGGAACCCACTGGGTATGTTACAAGAAGCGTGGAAATCGAGTACACTATTTTGACGGGTTCGGTAATTTACGTCCACCTCTCGAGCTGATGCAATATTTTGGTGATACAACCGACGTTCGTTACAACTATGAACGGAAGCAACCTCCTAACACGGTCATCTGCGGTCATTTATGTTTAGACTTTTTATCGTCTTCTGATCAGTAAACTTCAGCATGTCGTCGTTAACGGTTACCGTGACGGGTACCGACGCTGCGAATCTCGTGTGTAACTTTTTCCCACCTCTCGAGTTATACGGTGAATGGTACGTTGGACTATTGGATTTTACATCGTATAATTCAATACCAAACGTTACTGAAGGAAAAAATAATGCATTTCCAGTAAAAATTTCCAAGGATCAGTGGTCCGTCATCAAGTTTCCTACCGGCACCTACGAAATCAGTGATATCGAAACGTATCTGCAGAAACAGTTAGGCGAGAGAACAATCAGTTTACGTCCAAACAACAACACATTAAAGTGTGAAATTTACTGTAAGCATGTCATCGACTTTTCGCATACACCGAATACCATTGCAAGTATGTTAGGATTCAAGGAGAATCAGCAGCTGGAAGCGTATATAACACACGAGTCGAACGTACCCGTCGACATAATCAAAGTTAACACCGTTCACGTACGGAGTAATATCGTACAGGGTGCGTACAAGGACTGCCAGGACCAGCACACGTTGCATTCGTTTTATCCGACCGTGGCACCAGGTTTCAAAATAGTTGAAACACCGACAAACGTAATATACTTACCGGTAAACGTACAACGCGTTGACAACATAATTTTGTCTCTCGTTGATCAGGACGGGGATTTAGTCGATTTTCGCGGTGAAGTTATCACGATACGACTGCATCTGAAAATATGGGATTGTATTTCGGACAAACGTCACCTGTAAAAAGGGAGTGTGTACGAAAGAAACATGGTAGTCGGTGTTCAACGTTGAAGCGATTGACATCAAGGAACAAGCGTTTCTTACTTTCACTTGGATTCAAATTATACGATTAAAATAATGTCGGGTGAAATTCTAGCTATCGAACGAGGAGCGGCTTTCGATAACAGAATCGTTGAGTTCGAATATCGTACGCACACACCGTATGCTTCCACCCGATACGGTAACAACGATGAAATACGTATACCCATCCAACAACAGGATGTTTTCACTTTACCGGCGGAGAGTTTTCTGTACATCGAAGGAACATTGACCAAGGTTAACGCTACCGACACAGCGTTGAACGTGAAATTAATCAACAATGCAATGGCTTTCTTGTTTGAGGAGATCCGTTACGAAGTGTGCGGTGTGGAAGTAGATCGTACGAAAAACGTTGGAATTACGAGCACTGTGAAATTGTTACTATCGAGCAATGAGCATGAAAGAAAGCATCTAATCAATGCAGGATGGGTGACGACAACCGATGAGTCGTTGACAGTACACGAGAGTACCGGTGATTTTACGTTTTGTCTTCCGTTAAAAATGCTACTCGGTTTCAACGAAGACTATACACGCATCATGCTGAACGTTAAGCAAGAATTGATTCTGTTGCGTACCTCTACCGATCAGAACGCAATGGTGCTAAAAGAATCAGGTGCAACTGCAAACGGTAATCTCGTAATAAACAAAGTACACTGGAAGATGCCCTATGTGCGCGTGTCAAACAAGTACCGAATACCGCTATTGGAGCATATCGAGGAGGATCATGAACTGGTGATGCCGTTCCGCAGTTGGGAATTGCACGAGTATCCCGTTCTACCGACGACAAATCGACATTCGTGGACCTTGAAGACATCGTCACAGTTGGAAAAACCACGGTATGTGATACTGATATTTCAGACGGACAGAAAGAACAATATAGCGAAAAACGCGTCGGAATTTGATCACTGCAATTTAACGAATGTCAAGCTATTTCTGAACGATAAATACTATCCGTACGATAACCTGAACCAGGATATCGAAAAAAAACGTTACGCACTGTTCTACGACATGTATACACGTTTTCAAACATCATACTACGACCGTCGCAACAGAACGCCTCTTTTGACACCTAATGAATTTATAACGAAAGCACCGTTGTTTGTCATCGATTGTTCCAGACAAGAAGAACCAATCAAGTCGTCTGCCGTTGATGTGCGTTTAGAATTTGAATCCAGTAACAATTTTCCAGATAAAACCACCGCTTACGCTTTGATTATTCACGATAGGATAGTACAGTACACAGCGTTGTCGAATACTGTTCATCGTTTGTCATAAAAAACTTGTTCTCCCCTCTACCAGTTTATAAAGATAGGTATTAGCGATCTCTAGCTTGTAACAAGATCAGTCCGTCTCAACGATGGAAGGTGACTGTGGTAGCGGCGGCAGCAGCAGCAGCAGGCATTGTGAGTGTAACGTTTACTTATCTCTTGCATATCCTATTAACTCTTACACTAAGTTCGTTACCGTCGGACTGTTTAACGAACTCAACTATGAACCGGGTGTTTTGTTTACAAACGGAAAAAAGAAACGTATATTACTTGACTTTTCTGAGTGGAATTACTTGTTGATCTTTCGTGAACAGCTACTATCCAGTATGTTATTGCACGAAGAAGGTGAAAACCGTGAAAGGAAGAAGAGTGTGATGATCAGTCGTAACTTTGGGAAAACGTTTGTTCGGATTAAAGGTAGTAAGACCGAAAAATTTGTTTTCACAGAACCCGAGTGGATCCGTTTTGGTTGTTTATTAACAGTACTAAAGAAATATCTTGTTCGCTTGTTTTATGATCAAGATCACTTCAAGTCGTACATTAATCAGGTAGTAGCCAAGGGGTGTTATGTACCACCATCCTTCTTTTTCCCCTCGTTTTTTCGATTGGAAAGCAGTCGTCATGACCAACAGCTAACATTTGATCGTCTTTACGATGAACTGGTATTGGAAGGAAAAGTAGAGGGGGAATTTGAAAAAATTAACGTATTCGATGCGAACAAGTGTCACTCGGAAAAATGAACTTGAATAGGACGGTTATTGCCGAGTTTGAAGCGTTTCGTGGTGACAAAAATGAATATGTAATCAAAGAGTTCGTTGCAGTTGATATAACAACCGGACGTTTTGTTATCGTGTTGTTCGCTCCACCGTACGAACGTGCACGACTGCACCTGAAATTTCAAAAAATCAATGACTGGTTGGAAACACATTATCACAGAATTCGGTGGAACGATGGTAATGTGCCGTACAACAATATGGTACGCATCGTTGCAGACTTTTTTTCAGACAGTTCTGTTGTCTATACAAAAGGGTTTGAGAAGGCAAATTTCTTACGACAGTTGTATCACCATGGTGAGGTGATTGACTTAAACGATATTCAAGCACCTGTAGTTCCTAGATCCTTTGTACCCATCATACAATGTCCTGTTCCTCATCGTCAACCCGTTACCACTCCCCCCTTACACTGTGCATTGCGCAAAGCTTTGTTTTATGCAGAATGGTTGCGGCAACGAAATAAAATATAGTCGGTTGTGAACATGTTTTCATCATGGTGTTAGTGTGAATGCTACGTGACAGAAATGTCCATAAACGTAGAATTAGGTACCGTAGTGTGTGCGTGAGTGTTAACCTTGACTACGTCACTGTCGCGGTAGACATACTCATAAACGTAGTCCTGGTAGTTCGAGACGGGTCACTGGCACGGTAGATATACCTGTAAACTCGTCAAGGACCAGCATGGGTGTGAAAATTACTCATTACGGTACAGCAAATGTGAATACGCATCATGTATGAACAACATATACACCCGATAAAAAAATAAAAAAATAAAAATAAAGTAAATAAATAAAAAATATATGTACTGCTTTTATACCTTGACTTAGCATTGCATAGTGTATCTTATCATTATCTACCATTGTATTAGTTAATAGTACAGCGATAGATAACGTGGAGTAGGCCTGCTTTACGAATCTGTAAAGTTGGGGAAACCACGTTAAAAAAAGCGTAGCGGTCTCTCATTCGCCTCTGGCCGCTAGGAAGAGGATGAGAGGTAAAAAATAAAAGTATAAAAAATGTTTATTTATTTTTAATAATAAATAAACTTATATTGTGCTTTTATGGTTTTACACATAGGACAACAGTAGATATCACTCGTCCACCTCATAGTTGCAAGTAAGAGACGAGAAGTATAAGTACAAAAATAATTACAGTTAAACGACAACGGCCCCTTGGTGTAGTGGATGCATGCCGGTTTGGAGTACCGGAGGTCCCGGGTTCAAATCCCGGAGGGGCCATAATTTATTTTTTGCGGAAACCAACTGTTTCGCCTCGCAGTCGAACACATGCGTCATGTCGGGTACCCCCATCCGTTGATTTAAACATTTCGGGTGTTAAATTTCGGACACCAAGAGATTTCAGGTACCCCCCCCCATCCGTTGATTTAAACATTTCGGGTGTCAAAATTCGGACACCAAAAATTTCGGGTAACCCCATCCGTTGATTTAAACATTTCGGGTACTAAATTTCAGACACCGAAAATTTCGGGTACCCCCATCCGTTGATTTAAACATTTCAGACATCACGCCCTCTACGTCGTCGTCATGTGGGCGTACCCACAAATTTCGGGTACCCCCATCCGTTGTTTTAATCATTTAGGTACCAAAATTCTGACATTAAAAAAATTTCGAGAGAGAACGATTATTTTGTTACATCAAAATAAACCAGAACGCGGAAGTGTTTTAACATTCGGACACCAGCTGCCAGGGCCTCTGTCATGCAAATTTCGGGTACCCCCATCCGTTGATTTAAACATTTCGGGTAACGGTAACCGATACCCCCAAAATTTCGAGTAACGGTACCCGATGACATCGCCTCTCCGGGCAACCGCCGAATTCCGGGTACCCCCATCCGCTACACATTGTTTTCGGCTACCAAATTTTGGACATGCAGAAACCGCGGCCTCCGTGACGTCTTGAAACAGGTTTTAGCCATCCGGACGCCAGCGACTTGAGCCTCTGTGTGATGTCATGAACTGGAACACGGAAGTGTTTCAGTCACACATACACACACATACACACACACACACACACACACAAAACAGTGACGTCACATGGACAGCTCGGACACCAGCTGCCAGTGCCTCTATGACGTCATGAACTGGAACCCGGTAGTGTTTTCAACTGGAACCCGGAAGTGTTCTCATACGCTCACTTTCCCTCTACTACATCATGATCTACTATAACATTTATACAACATAGTAATGTCCATGTCTACCTTCTACAGTAGATTCAGGTTTTTTGTCCAAGTTAACATCTTGTTAACTACATTATTATTAGTATATTACAAACATTTAAGATTACTTATACCTTAGTCTAATAACATATATTATTTCTTTTTATATTGGGCATTGTCTATTACAATTATTATACATAATATTGTCTCTTTCTATCTACCCAGTAGATGCAGGTTTTGTGTAACATTTATTTCTTACTAACTACATTATGATCTTGTCCATAACCAACAATAGTTATTTCTTATTGCATTGACTAGTAGTCAGTTTATCTGTCACCCTTTCTACTACTAAATTATTTACATCACATTCTTCTTTGCATCTTTAGCATTCTTTTAACATTTAATAGCAGTACTTCCTTCCTACCATACATTACAATATTGTTATACAAAAAATAAAACTTTTATCACCCATTTATAACATTATGATCTCTATTTGAATTGTCTAAGTGTCTATCAGTTACACTCAGATATAACTACTGAATCAGATATAACTACTGGTTTACAGTTTTTTATCTTACATTTTCTTTAGGTTATGTTGCCATACTTCCAGTTACTGGTTATCCAGCTAGGCTCTGCATTATAGGTTTTTACCTATTCTGTACATGATTTCTTATGCATTTTACTGGAATTATTGTTATTAAGTTCATTCTACAGCCATTCTTTTGTAACGGACGTGACACTTACACAACTTAAAAGTATTCAAAAATACACTTATTAAGATTGTTATCCATTTTAATTATTTAGAAAGGTTGTACTCACTTAAATGTAGAGTCACAAAAATTGTCATGCCAAATACTTAACTGTATTTGATTTTATTTTATATGAAAGAGGTGTAACGGACGTGACATGTAAAACACCCTGTAATGAACATAGGTTTGGGTTTTCAATAGTTTCTGTTAATTTTACAGACAAATTAACTGGTAAATATTTCTTGGATTTCGTTGTCCATGACGTGTCCGTTACTTAACTAAATATCACTATAATATTGACGACTCGGAACACTAAGTTTTTTATAAGTAAAAACGTAAAGTTTTACCTTACAGCCTAAACCGGCTTTCACCTATAGAAGGCTTCATCCTAATATTGAAGCCTTCTATAGGTGAAACCCGGTTTAGGCTGTAAGGTAAAACTTTACGTTTTTACTTATAAAAAACTTATAGTGTTCCGAGTCGTCAATATTATAGTGATATTTAGGTAAATATTTGTTATAGTAATTTTAATATATGCTCTTTTAAGACTATAAATTATGACCTGTTAAAATTATTGATTTCTTATTGAAAAATGTTTAACTTTGTAATGGACATGACAAAGGATTTGTAACAGACGTGACAAAAAAGTGCATCATTTATAATTACAGTTTTTATTGGAAAAAACACTTTAATATTATGTAATACAACCTTGTACTTAATAATAATATAGTTATACATAGTTGCAAAAGTTTAATACTACAATTATAGTGAATTAAAATTAATTAACATAAAATAAACAGGTCTAGGAAAGAGATTAGGCTACATTCTGCTAGTTATGGACTAATTCTGATTTAATAAGCAGGTTGAGCAAAAAAAAAAAAAACATTAAACTTTTGAAGACACTAAGTCTATAGATTATTTATGTTTTTCTCAGCACAGGTCTTAACTTATCACTTTTCTAAAACATTAATTCTGCTTGAAAATTGGTACAGAATTCTGTCTCCAACTTTCTTTATTTGTGGCTCAGGCAGTATTTTGATTATATCCTTAAAAAGGATAATTTTTTGACATTCATCACTGATTTTGAAAACTTTGCCTCTATTGTCATATGTTTTTAAGAAAGTTACATTAACATCACCATCTTTCACATTGCTTTGGCAAACGGCCACATAGCGACATTCATTTTTTTTATGACTAGTGAGTTTGACCAGCACATAAACTCCTGGAAAGATTTTATCATGAGAAAAAGAATCACTGTATTGTAAAATACTCAGATTAGTTTCATTGTCATACTCCATTTCATTGTCCAAGTCAATATTTCCAAAGCTTTCTTCACTGTCAGATTCGTCACTGTATACATCACTGTATCTTAAACGGTTTGGCAGTTTTTTACTACTTTTTTCACACTCATCAGGCTTAAAAATATACACTTTTGTCATCAGGTCACCACTAGTTTTACCAATGAGGATGTTTTTGTTGTCATATGCTTGGAAATCGTGCAGTTAATTGATACGTTATTTCTTTAAGAATCAGCCATCCAAGTGATTTTTGTAAGAATCCACTTCTGACTGAGGAACATAGAGAAGATATATGCCTTTGCATTTTTCATCCGCTAACTTGAAAAAATCATAGGGTGAATAAACATAGCTTGTTCTTCCTTGAACTTCTCTCCATACACTTCTCTTTATTGAGCCTTCGACACCATCAACAGCCTCCTTCCCATGGCCAGAGGCAACAAAATTCCAGTGCATCGAAACTCCAAAATCTGCTTCTGAAAAACACACACTAGACACTGTGTATCGACTTTTAAATTGCCCTGCGCAGTTATCGGAAAAAACAATGATGTGATCCACTGATGGAGCTATCTTTTTCATTTCACTTATTATTGCCTTCATAAAAACCCAAACAGAATTCTTGGAATGGTTCAGGTCATCACTTATAACACCAAAGCTGTACACTTTTTCAGAGTGCCATATACAGCAAGTAAATATTGCCACTTGAGAGTGGCTCCAATGAGCACTTTGAATCTCATCTTGCTGGATTAAAGAATAATTCTCTGCGAAGTCAACTTGCATTACCGCTTCGTTCTTTAAACTTTTCACATTTTCTTTGCAGGATTCAAAATAAGCAGATTGAACCCGTTTTATGTAAGTATGAGTTTTGAAGCCACGCAACTGTGAATTTGATGATATTATTAGCCTGTGCAGTGATGTGAAATTCTCAACTAGTTGTGGTCGGTTGTCTACATTCTTCCACTCCTTCCATTTAATTTTTTTCTTTAAATCCTCTGCTTCAGGCAAGAGGGTTCTGATATCATATGTACATTCATTACACACATTAAGCATGCACTTTTTATCGTCTGTGTCACAACTGTAACAAAATTAATAAAATCGTTGTGTTTACAAAATAAAAATTTTGGTAGTTTGTTACCAAAAATAAAAATTTTGGTTTTGAAATTTTTTGAAAATATTGTTTTTGTTTTTATTATTTAGTAATTAATTTTCGTGATGTGTTGGTGAAAAAATTTTAACTCTGTTATTACTGTTTTGTCAATTATATCACCTTTTGGTAATTAGAATTAAGTTCCGCGTTAACAGGATTGTCTACGGCACTGATCGATTAGCGGTTCTTCTTCTTCTGATAGGATTCTCCTTTCTCCTTGGTATCTGCCGCTTTTCGTGTAGTCCATTGGTAAAATCTTCTATTATGTTACGCTAATAATAATTTTTGAAATAAATGTAAGTCAAAATTATGAAATTCCAGTATTTATTTAACAATTTTTAAATAGATCGATATTAAATCGATATTTCAACAGTTGGTATCGACTCTTATCTCAGGTCATCGATTAATTTTTACATCTGTTTATTTTATAATAATTATTCGGTTCTTTGAACGGTTATTTTATATAGTCAGAGAAGGGTAATGTCAGGAAAGTATAACACTTACAAATAAAAAGCTTAATAATTAAAAATGACAAAGTTATTAATTAGTATATAATGTTTATTAAAGAAAAATGCGAACCATCGAAGTCTTGATAATTATGTTGGTAATTGCTCGCGTTGAATGCTGGGAGTCAAAGATGGCGGCTCATGGACTGCATGTGTTAAACGTATTCAGCTCGACGAAATTTTCTTCCAATAAATGGTGCCTTTTCAGTGTTTCCTCGTCTCCGCAATTGTAATTATCCTTTCTGGTGTTAGTAGTATGGTTCTGGTTTAGTGTCTTGTGATTCACAGCGATTAAATGTGTGTGATTATGTTTAATTTATGTTGTTCTATAAGGTCGAATCTTGCACTTCACTTCTTGTTATTAAGAATTATTTAGTTAATTTGTTTAATTTATTATATCACTCACTTACGGTTCCTTATTATTTAATTTAATAGTGGTATTATTAGTTCTCACTGATTTTACGTTTTAAGTTCAAAATTCTGTACTTTACTATTTTTTCTGTAGGCTAGGCTTACATACCAATCGCCATATTAGTTTGCGATATAGGTTAATAGTAGCACAAATCGCGTTTAAGTGGTCTCGACAAGGTCCAATAATTAACTAACTCATTTCCTTCATCTCCTGACAAAGTCTTAGGCAATTTAATATTTGCAATACATTGTTTTAAATTCTTTGGGCTTCCGCTACATTCGGAAATCTTACATTATACTACTGAATATATTTTTGTTATTATTTAATTTTATGAAATATTACATACATAATCTTTTTCTTTAGTTCATTCTGTTTGATTTGATACCAAATAAGATAGTTTTACAAAGTTTTTTTTATAAAAAATCCTATATTTCTTTCATTTTGAAAAAGTAGGCTTAATTTTCACTTCCTGTTCTTCCCCAAAATGTTGCCATTTTATATGTTATGTTTATGATTGTACTGAATCTAAGATTGACATAATATGTTTATCTTCCCTTAATTTCCCTTAATTTTGTTAATTGGTTATTCTTTTAAATATTATCCAATAATTTATGACTCCCTACCTTGAAATTTCAGTTATTACATTTGCATTTTTTCTCCTAATTCTTCCTATCTTTTTACAATATTCTTTTAAAGTATAATTTACATTATATTATTCTGTTACTGATTTACCTTACATAAATCTCATCAGTTTAATTAGTTTACTGGGCTTGATTTATCAATTATAAAGTAGTTTAGATTTACCATTTGGCCTAGATTTTAATTGGTTTTACATTCAAAGTTTTTTACTAATATAGCTTGTTTATACCCTTTCTGACCTTCTATTCTAACACAATGTTAATTAACAATTCCTTACTTTACTACAAGAACATTTAGTATTGAATTCTAACTAATAATACATAATAATTATTTGACATCAAAACATGGTAATTAATCTCAGACATTCTAGTCCTGATTATTTGTAGTAACTCATAATAAACATTTTATAATCACAGAATGGTATCCACCCTCAGACATTGCATCCTTGATTAAAATTATTAAACATAATAAACATTATAAAATTATAGAACATGACTCTCTATTTTCAACATTGATGTATAGAGTTCATTGGTTTATAGAAACATAACACATTTGTTTCTTCTTCTTTACACCTTTCTTACAATTACTGGGGTACAGTTTTTTCTGTTTTTTATTTTATTTCAGGGATGTATCCCTTGTCACTTTACTTACTAACTCCCTACTCTCTATTTATCATACTCATTTCAATGAATGTTCTTACATAAATAGTGGAACTTTACTAGAAACATTAGTTTTTGCCTTTCATCATACTACTTTATTAAATAGTATTCCTGAAGTTAAATTGAAACTTTAAAGTTGTTTAAAGGTACACTTTTATTAAGTTTAAGCATTCAATGCACCTTCTTGAAGTTTATTTACTATAATATAATAACTTACACTTGTCCCCTGTTAATTCTTGATACTATCACTAATCAGTTTTATAGTTTTATATTATCAAGATATTATTTAT
The DNA here is from genome assembly GCA_034769895.1 of Magicicada septendecula. NCBI lineage: Eukaryota > Metazoa > Arthropoda > Insecta > Hemiptera > Cicadidae > Magicicada > Magicicada septendecula. The sequence goes on along the minus strand of CM068374.1, from coordinate 405,444,033 downwards.
GAAGGACTGTTAAGATTTGTTTTTTTTTATTCTTTATAAAATAACTTTTATGGGTGCACTTCCACTTATAACTCTAAACACTTTTGTTTACATTCAATTTACGTTATTTCTGTTTTTGGGTGTTATACTTTCATATGTGACATTAAAATTCTTTTGGGGTTTTTTGCCTTTCCTTGCTGGGTTTCCATTGAGTATGTATTGTAATCTTCTCCTCCTACTATTTGGTATCTTCCACCTCATTCCCTTTTTATTATGTACGTTGGTTTGTTCTGGGTATCTTCCTTCTTCATTCTTCGTTTCTTCCTTTCATATTGTCATTATGTACATTGGTTTGTTCGGGGTATCTTCCTTACTTACTCCTATCCTACCTGGGTATTTCCTTATTTTATTTTAGGTTTTAATTTAGTTTTCATTACACATTTTTGTTGCATAGTTGCTTTTCCTGTATTTTTGCTTCTTTAGGTTATAATGGTATTTTAATTTTGATACTTATTGGTTTTCATTTGGATTTTTCTTTGATAGTTAATTTACTTGATTTTTATTTATGATCACATTGCATTCTTTATTTAGTGGATAATCTGTCATGCTACACAACATACTTCATTCAACACTTCCTTGTTAGTTTTTGGAAAACAGGCTGCTACCTTAGACAGTGTTTCAGTCATAAATGTAAAATTTGCATGCTTAATGCAAACACACACTGTGTGAGGCATATCACTAACCGGGAGCATATGTTTTGGACGTAAGCTATAAAACTTACTTTTTGAAATTTGGTCATGTGGATACAGCAGTTTATATTCTTCATAGTCCTCGTCAATACCCATTACCATGTGTCTCAGTTGGTATAAACTGTGTTTACCAGTGACAGGGTCTTTCACTGATTTTACGTCTCTTTTCCCAGGTGCTTGACGACTTATTTCATTGCACTGGAGAAACTCATTCACCCTTTTAAGACAGTCTGATTGAATCTTTCTTGGTCCAGTTTTCTTAGCATTAAAAATATCCTTTTTTAATTCTGAACTTAAGTTTTCTCTTACCAGTTTTCTAATTATTGCTACCTTCTTAGTAGGACTGTTAGGTAATGAGTTTTTTATTCTCTTTACTGCTTTGCCAAGTGTTATTGGACTTTTGTATGAACCAAGCTCACTTTGATCACCATTTTGAATCACCTTTTTTTCTCTATACAACTGCTGTCGTTCTTTATCTTTCTGCCTTTTTTCAGCTAACAGTTTCTATCTTTAGTCAATTCATTTTTTCCTTCTCTCTTACTTTCCTCTTCCTCAATTTATCTTTCTCCAAATAAGCCTTCCAGTGCTCTTGATTCTTTTTTCTCTCTTCTCTACATTTAGCCATTCTTGTCTTGTTAGGAGTGGGAGCCATAATCTGAAACAAAACAATACATTTAGGGCCAAATAACCTAAAAGTAACATTTAACATAAACATTTGTTGCAATGTTGAACATTTATATTATTGTAATGCCTTTGCTAATAAGTTTCTGTTAGAATTGTTAAAAGACATGTTGAAGTTGGTCAGCTCCAGCTGGTTTTGTTTACAAAAATCTAGGTAATTTTCAAATAAATTTTAAACCTAATAAAAGGTTGTTTTATGATCAAAACATGTTAAAAATAGGTACTATCACTTTTCATTAACAGTTTAATACCATTTTGAAGTATGTGGAAAGTTTTATTTCTTTGTAGCATAATGGAATCTGAAGCTCTGCTATTAGTTGTAGCCTATAATGGGCTTTGTCACATGGTGTTTATATTTGAGTGTTGTTAATTCAGCCTAATTAGTTATTTTATCCATGCATTTATTAAACAAATTATATAGGTAAGTTAGTTTTGAGTATATAATTGCATTTTAATTTATAGAAATATTTTTTAGATTAGGTAGGCCTACCTATTTTATGAGACATTTTAGTCCTATCTTGTATGGTCTGAAAACTGAATTAAATCTTATCTCCCAACAACAAATAAATTTTGAATTACATAAATAAAGAAAATTTAGTTGTACTGTTACAGAAATATGAAAATCAGGCCAGAAATATGGACCCTGCTCTAAAAGTAATTAAATAAGAGGAAAAGAAATATGAAAAACAAGCAAGAAATATAGTCTTTTTTTTGTCACGTCCGTTACACTAAAGTTTGTCACGTCCGTTACAGGATTTTCACAGGTAATGCTATTTTATAAAAAACAGAAAACACTAGAAATCAATAAACAATGCACATAACCCCACTTCTACCAAGAGTCACTTACATCACATTATTAGGGTTGGTGTGATATAAACTTATTCATGTTTTTTGTAACGGACGTGATATTTGTTCTTCCCCTTCTTAATAAACAAATAAACAGCTTAATACTTACATAAATCAATAACTCTTGAGTGTAAACAATACTCCAGACATCAACATTTCTTCATATAACTGAGAAGAACAGCTAACTGGATGATTTGATGATGATCAGCTGTTTACAAAGCAGCTGATTTTAACTAACAAATGATCACATCTCAGTGTTCAAACTTCATTGTAAGGAAATGTGATGAAAAATAAAATAAAATAAGAAATAAATGCTTGAAATAGTTATTCTAGATTATTTGCTGCTTAGCTATGCAGTTTATATGATATTTTAAACAGTTTTAAATTTTAGCTATGAGGTGTATGTTATAAAAGAATGGCTGTCATACATGTTTGATATTTTAGTTTCTTATTTTACTTTACAATGATTTTAAATTTACTTGTGAATACATCTATTTCATAACACAGGTTTATTACTTTAGTATAGTTTTGTACTTCAGTATTTTTATGACAATCTTTATGTTGAGTGAAACGTCACATTATAGTATGCATTTGTTAAATGGAATCTGCAAAGACTCTGGATTGCAGATATCTACAATTAAAACCAAGGTGATGGCTTTTTGTGGAACTGATCCTGTACGGGCAAAAATTGTTATAGATGGTACTGTCCTGGAACAAGTTAGCAGTTTTGAATACCTGGGCTACAGTGTGTCTTACAATGCAAGCAACGACATGGTGAACAATTTGCATAAGTTCAACCTTATGTGCAGGACCATCAGGCGAACCCTTAAGTCAGCAAGTAAAGGAACACGGCTAAAATTCTACAAGGTGATGGCTCTTCCCACACTTCTTTATGGGTCTGAGAATTGGACTTTAATGAAAGGCCAGCCCAGTCGCATCCAAGCGGGTGAAATGAGATTTCTCAGGCACATGGCAGGGTATACTCTCCAAGATCATACAAGATTGGATAGTCTTGATAAGTTTCCTGTGCAGTTTGGGAATCTGCATCCCTATCATGAACTTTCAACACAAGGCCAGTGGTCTGTTTTATCAAGCCAAACATATTGAATAGGAACTAATATTAATATAGATTATTGATAATCTAAATTAATTTAGTACTGTGAAAAAAGAAGATGAACTATCAAAACAACTATAAATAGGAACATTTGTTGGTGGTCCTATTTTTTTCTTCTGAATTTCTTTTACAAGAGGAGCAGAAGCTGATGGACATCCTCTTGTTGCTGATACCGAAACATTCCATTTGCATAGTACGGTAGCAATATTTTAGGAAAATTCTGCAGGTTCGAAAGGTTTCAGTACTTTTGCTTTAATACAATGATACTAATGAGAAAGGAAGAATACATAAAGAAAACGGAAGAATTTATAAGGGAAGGACCATACGAGGAAATAAAGTATGATTATACAAGTAAGTACCAGTCAAGGATAAAACAAATGATGAAACAGATAACATTTATAGAAGAAAATAAGAAAAAGTATTTATTGGAAAGTAATCCAACAGCACCAACTTTTAAAAGTCAGGTTAAGATACATAAAGAAGGAAAACCAATTAGACCGATTGTTTCTTTTATTAATGCACATATTTATAAATTATCAAAGGAAGTTAGCAGAGTACTGAAAGAGAAATATGAATTTGGGACAAAATACAACATAGAGAATAATGTAAAATTGATAGAAAAATTAGAAAATATTAGCATTAATGTAAATACAAAATTGATATCACTGGATGTTAAGGACATGTTTACTAATATCACAGTAAATAAAGTTATTAAGTTAATAAACGATAATAATATGGGAGAATACAGGTATAAAAAGCAGTTGATGAAAGTAATTAAAGAATGTGTAAATCAGAACTATTTTAGGTTTAATAACAAGTTTTATATACAGAAAAAAGGTTTACCTATGGGGTCTTCATTATCCCCTATTCTTGCTGAAATATACATGAATGATTTTGAAAAGCAATTAATAACTTCCACTAAGTATAAAGACAATATAAAATTATGGTCTAGATACGTTGATGATGTATTAGTAATTTGGGAAGGAAGCATAGAAGAAGTGCATGAGTTTATAAAGGAGGTAAATAATAAGGATAAAAACTTACAATTTAAGGAAGAGATAGGAGGTAAGCAAATAAATTACTTAGATTTAAACATAGAAATTAAAGATAATGAGAAACTACAGTTTGGGATATTTAGGAAAGAGTCGTATTCTGATATAATTATACCAAGAGAGTCTTACCACCCATACAGATATAAAATGGCGGCAATCAATTCCTTTTGTTACAGAGCTCAGAAGTGTTTAAAAGAGACCGAATCAAAAGATAGGGAGTTTGTTAACTTACAAATAACTGTAGTAATAATAAAGTAATAAAATCATTGTGAGGGCGTCGTTGGTTAATAAACCCCATAATACAATAATATAATACAATAATAATCAAGTCACTGTTCTGGGCGGTATCTGTTAACTTACCCATTTATTGATCTAAATAATTATTATTCCTGAATGGGGAATCATCATCATTTATGTAATTTGCATAAATTGTCTTGTCACCGGAATAACACGTGCTTAGCTCAGTTATATGCATTAGGCTTTGGGTCCAGAATATCGTTAAGCAGATAGAGGCAGTGGTTGCAGGGTATTGAATTAATGAGGTACACCACATTAGGCTAATGTATTTGATTTTATTCAGCTAATTGTGGTGTAATTTGTTACACTAATAGCCAACAATAATGGTTACAAATTCAAATGGCGGCGACTTCATTTTCGCCCTTGACCTCTGTTCAAGGTTACATGTATTTAGTTTCTTATTTTGCTTCAAATTAATTCTCTTTAATCGTTACTGCAATCATTTACTTCTTTTGGTTTTTATATTTTTAATAAATAACTTATTGTATCATAAACCAATGCCTCAAGCTATATTCAAGTTGGCCAACATAAACGCACACACTCTCACTTTCTCTCTCTCTCTCATACGGTAATTTCACACATGTTTATTTTTCTGGAATTGAGCTCATTCTTAGTTTTAGAAATTAGAAAATGATTTGTAAGGGCTTTCCTGAATAGTGATGTGGCGTAGACTCCTCAGTAACTGTCCATGGCGGTCGGCAGGTGTAACGCCGAACTTTCGTCGTTTAGTCCACTGAATCTATTTGAATTTCATTTTGAATTGCTCACTGACTCTATGTACTGTTACTGTTAAATTTTGATCACAACTATTGCATTTTACTAGATAATTATTACATTTTGGCAAGAATTTGCCCACTGCACTATGGCGAGCGTATAGGCTCGATGGCTGCTGTTGCTGAACTGGGCGGAAGCAGACACAATTATTATGCAAATTTGTTGCGTCTGACATCATTGTCTATTGTTCTTTTCGCTACCGCCTGGTTAATACGTAATGGTTCTTTACCTCGTCATTGTTTTGGTGACGATTTATTACAGTGGACCAATAGAAAGTCAGTATTGTCAGTTTTTAGCGCCTAACACTGCCATTATCGTTGTTTCACTTTGCTCGTACGCCTTTGACCTTGGATCGGCTCTCCACCGGTGAATTTACATATTATTGGGACTTGTACCAAAACTAACCTTGCCTGATTCAACTTTATGATTACAATAAAAATCACAATAAAAGTACCCCTATATCCCATTATTCCGATACAGATAATTTTGTACTGTTACAAAACCCCCTCAATGAAAGGTTTTGTGTCGAGACACAAAAACTTTCATTGACTCATTCATACTTTTCTAAAAGGATCAGTTCAGTTATGTTCCACAACCCCCTGTAGTGTTAATAAAAAGAAAAGATCAATCACTTACCCTTGGTTCCATAGTGTCGATCGTACGCGTCTGACCTTACTGGACTTCTCCTGAGAGATCCCTACACCATAAGGCCATGAGGCACTGCACGCTCCTGTTCTGACGCTCCGGCCAGCGCAGGACCGCGGTCACAACACCATAAAAACTCTGAAACATTCAATACAAATTTTAAAATAGTGGCCTTATTCATTTTCATATCCGCAACTGATATGTTTCCTCTTACATGCATTGGTTTGTGATCTGAGGCGTTGGTTTCATTTATTTATAAAATACCAAATAACACAATAAAATATAACAAGATTTAGGATAGATAAGCCTTCTACTTGACAACACTCCTACATATTTGTATCAATTGCTCTGACTTCCGTCAATATTAAATTGCCTCTTTCATCATAAAATTATACTCTTATACTAAACACAACATAACTTTTAACCTTCAAACAACAACTATTATTTTCATTCATTTATTTTAAATAACTTCATTATATTTATCTATCATGGCAGTACTTCAATACTATCTAAATTTCTTTGTTAATTTCTTTACTTTAATTTCACCCCTATTCCACAGAATCTTTTTTTTTTTTTTTTTTCTGAGACAGGTTACTATAACACAAAAAATTAATATTATTCTGGTCACTACCCTTCTAGTAGTCTCCTAGCCACACACTCTATCATCAACATAATAAAACATCATAAAACATTGTACATTACATATTAACATTGTTACATTTACCTTACATTAAACAATTTAAATTTACATGATTTGTACCAAACTTTATCACATTACTACTTCAACAATTCTCTATTAACTTTTATTCATTTAGATTCTATACAACAACAAAATTTCAAATATACCATTACCCTTCCAGTTACCTCACCTTTCTACTATGAATTTTCCCTTTTCTAACCCTTTCATCCTCACTAGTTTGGGTGACTCTCTGTTATTCATTTTTCTCTATATCTTATTTTGGCATTGTCAATCTAACCTTACTACCCCTCCTTTTTTCTACTAACAACCGCTTCTAACCATTAATACATTATGACACCAATATCTCTATAATAACCCCCTTCACAAATCCCATTTAAACCTCTGGCACCGCTCATTTTTGTACTAGTATGTGTGTATTCCCTCTAACCAACTCATTCCCTTATCGGTTCCTGACCCTTTCAGGTAACCCTTTCCGGCACACAACGATCCCTTCCTGTCTCAACATCTCTCGTTGGACTCCTACACCAATACCCTTATTACAAAATATCACCAACAACAACAAATATAATTACCATCCACATTACTCAACTCTACATATAATCGCTAACCACTGTGTCCCTAAAATATCTAACGTCTCTTTATATATCATCAACATCTCAGCACTTTATTTTCCCTAACTCCCATTAACTCTATTTACCTAACTCCAATGCCCTTATTTATCACTATCCCCAAACTCTTTTACAACATCTCACCTTAATATACCATTATAAAATTCATCACTTACCTACTAACAACAATACCTCTCACCATCCAAATATATAATCATCTACTAACCCTTTAGAATCTAAATTCCATAATATCCTTTCAAAATCATTATTAAACTTCTTTCACTTATTTAAAATTCTACAATACATGTTTACATAAAAATACACAAAATACACAACAGCAAAATACACAAATACATAGACATCAATACACAAAAATATACAATTCACATAATCATGAAATCATTTACCATAATCAGTCCTAATCAGTCCCTTTTTAAAAACACTGTCCACACAATTAAATGTTCATAACACAATAAACAATAAACAATTACCCCATATCGTCGAACAATAGTCTAACATATTTGTAACATAGGTCATTCTTATTTATATCAAATTTATTATTATTATTATAATAATCTCTTATTTCTATGTCATTCATTATCACTTCGGTTGGTTCATATACCTGTTCAATATTGGTCAATTTTGTCCTGTCACCTCCAGTATAATTCGTCACCACTAGGTACGTTATAAAGTCATTATTTCCATTATCATCTTCTCCTACTGCTATATCAGCTTCATTATAAGGTAAGTATTTCATATAGTTTGTTTTCTTCCATCCTACTCTCTCTATCAACTCTTTATAACCTCTATCTAACTTAAATACTTGCATCTCACCATCTACACACAACTCTTTCTCTAAATATCTCTCACTCCATTCAGAGGGTACTACTACATTAAAACCTCTCCTGATTTCTACAGGAACAATACAACAATTCAAAAAACAATTATCGGTAAACCATTTATCTACCCAATACACTCGTGAAGCCTTTTCTTCACCCCCGACTACAACATTACGGGAAAAATTTACCCCCTGCAACCCCTTTATCTGTAAATTCTCTCTATACTTTCTCTCTAACTCATCAACACTTTTTATCACTTCATTATCAAATTCTACTCCCATTATACTTTTATCACCACTCTCAATACTCACCCAATTATTTTCTAACACCATATTTTTAATTCTATTATCATAATTATCACCACTACTTGCCTTGTCTTTATTTTCATTCAATTTATTTGATTCTCTACTCTTATTTTCTAACTGTATTTTGTCTAACTTTGTACCTATTTCATTTAATCTTTTGTCCAAATTACAACTCTGTTTTTTAATTTCTTTTTTGATGTCATTGAACTGTTCATCAAATTGGTTTAATTTTTCGTTAAAATTGTCTAATTTAGTATCAAATTTGATGCTCTGCTCATTGAAAAGCAGTTTCATCATTCTTATTATGTCATTTTCCTCAACTCTTTTTGTTGGGGCTGGTGTTGAACAAATCCTATCACCCATCATTTCTGATTCTGTTCTACTCGTCTCATTACTGTTTGCCATTTCTTTTTATATTAACAATACTAACTTTATTTTTTGTTGTTGTGTTATACTCTACTCGTACCATACATAACCTATACAGGTAACCTCTATTTTTTCGTATGTTTCATTACCCGTTTAACCTCTGCTTGTCTGCTTATTTATATATTTTTATTTATATATAAAGTCCAAGTTCGGGCTGCCATCTGTTAATTTACAGATAAATTTAATAATAATAAAGTAATAAAATCATTGTGAGGGCGTCGTTGGTTAATAAACCCCATAATACAATAATATAATACAATAATAATCAAGTCACTGTTCTGGGCGGTATCTGTTAACTTACCCATTTATTGATCTAAATAATTATTATTCCTGAATGGGGAATCATCATCATTTATGTAATTTGCATAAATTGTCTTGTCACCGGAATAACACGTGCTTAGCTCAGTTATATGCATTAGGCTTTGGGTCCAGAATATCGTTAAGCAGATAGAGGCAGAGGTTGCAGGGTATTGAAATAATGAGGTACACCACATTAGGCTAATGTATTTGATTTTATTCAGCTAATTGTGGTGTAATTTGTTACACTAATAGCCAACAATAATGGTTACAAATTCAAATGGCGGCGACTTCATTTTCGCCCTTGACCTCTGTTCAAGGTTACATGTATTTAGTTTCTTATTTTGCTTCAAATTAATTCTCTTTAATCGTTACTGCAATCATTTACTTCTTTTGGTTTTTATATTTTTAATAAATAACTCTTATTGTATCATAAACCAATGCCTCAAGCTATATTCAAGTTGGCCAACATAAACGCACACACTCTCACTTTCTCTCTCTCTCTCATACGGTAATTTCACACATGTTTATTTTTCTGGAATTGAGCTCATTCTTAGTTTTAGAAATTAGAAAATGATTTGTAAGGGCGTTCCTGAATAGTGATGTGGCGTAGACTCCTCAGTAACTGTCCATGGCGGTCGGCAGGTGTAACGCCGAACTTTCGTCGTTTAGTCCACTGAATCTATTTGAATTTCATTTTGAATTGCTCACTGACTCTATGTACTGTTACTGTTAAATTTTGATCACAACTATTGCATTTTACTAGATAATTATTACATTTTGGCAAGAATTTGCCCACTGCACTATGGCGAGCGTATAGGCTCGATGGCTGCTGTTGCTGAACTGGGCGGAAGCAGACACAATTATTATGCAAATTTGTTGCGTCTGACATCATTGTCTATTGTTCTTTTCGCTACCGCCTGGTTAATACGTAATGGTTCTTTACCTCGTCATTGTTTTGGTGACGATTTATTACAGTGGACCAATAGAAAGTCAGTTTTTAGCGCCTAACACTGCCATTATCGTTGTTTCACTTTGCTCGTACGCCTTTGACCTTGGATCGGCTTTCCACCGGTGAATTTACATATTATTGGGACTTGTACCAAAACTAACCTTGCCTGATTCAACTTTATGATTACAATAAAAATCACAATAAAAGTACCCCTATATCCCATTATTCCGATACAGATAATTTTGTACTGTTACAAGTTAAAAACGATAAAGGGAATTGTAAGGAATAATAATTATAGCACCAACATAGTGGATAAATAAATTAAAAGATCATAAATGTGCTTACTAAGTTACTAAAAGGCTAGCCTATTTGAAGTCCTTTCTATACAACACTCATGGATTAGTGATTTTCTATTTTGTGGATAATTTCTTGCAACCATTAACTTGAATATAATGTGGTAGGATTTATGCAATTTATGTTAATATTCGATTCACTCACATTTTATGCCGTTACGAATATTAATTGATATATATAATCCTGCAGTTAATTTGATCTTGTTCAATCTATAACTTGTCATCTCATGTAAGAGTTGCATGCTTAATAAAGTATACGCTTGTTTGTTAATAGACTTTTTCATTTGCAAGTCCTGTCATTCACCTGGGGGGACATGTCTGTAATTGTAATTAGGCCTTGCACACTTTTGCTTCCTCTAGGTTCACCACCTAGTTCTAAATATTATGTCTCTCCCCTTTACAAAAAAAAACTTAATAAAAATAAAATAAAATAAAAATAAAAAATAAAAAATTCACAAAAAGACTTATAAAATAAAAGGGGGGTTTCAAATGGTAGAGCAGAGCGTGGTTATGATTCTAGGGATGTAGTGGATATTATTTCTGCTTTTTTTTTTTTTTTTTTTTTTTTTTTTTGGAAGTTTTAGAATCTGGAGACTTGCATTTATTTTCTTAAATGAAACTTGGTGTGGCTACAGGCATGTCAGCTGGTGTTGGGACTTGCAAATTATTTCAAATTATTTTTTTAATCTGAGTCCAAGTGTTGAAATAAAAGTTAATGGTAATGTAACGATTTAATAAAATGAATAATCAGAATAATAACATATTTTATAAAAATGAATAAGGGGTTGAGTAAGTTTAAGATAATTTAATATGTGTTAGTGTTTAAGTAATTATTTTGTGATGTTGAGTGTAAGGTAGGTTTTGGAAAGGGGTTTTAAGCATGTGATTGATGGTTTTCAAAATGAATGTGAGCTGATGGGTTTACTTGCTTATACTCTGGAGCTTAGACAGATTTTGAACGTGATGGGAGCCGTCAGTACTTGTTGATTTTGATTAGGACTTGTTATATGGAATAGACAACGTGTTTTATAGCACCCCCGTTAAGTAGTATTTGTTTATTGAGGGCGTTGCATTGCGGTATCGTGGATTCTGAATGCGGTTATGGTCCGACCAGATGTCATGGACTTGATAGTTATATATTTTCGATTATATTGAATTTTATGTGTACTTTGTGGATTGTATATAGTGAGTCAGTTTTGTTGTTTTGTGTCGTGTTCTCTTCTGGGCATTTTGCATGGCTGTTTCTCTGCCTTTATGACACCCATCTCATCGCATCGCTAGAGCACTCTGGGGCGGCTCAAAGGAAGAATAGTACTTGGGTTTTTTCCGGATTCTTTGATTATGTTTTGTAGGTTAAGTTTGTGTTAGGTGTTTTATTGGGATTTACGTTTTATTGTGTTGTGTTTGAGAATTGTGCAATTCTGGCGGCGGTATGTTACCAGGAATTGCCCCACCCCATTTCAGGCGTTCTCCAGAAACTTTCGGTGTTGGATGGAGTAGATGAGGACAGGTTGTTGGTCTTCTTGGACCTGGTCCTGCAGTTGGCAGATTTCCCGGGTGTGTCCGATGAGGAGGTCTTGTCCCTTATATACCCGTATTGCCTGGGTTCATTGGCCGGTCTGGTCACCAACACTCTGCGTCGGGGCTGCAGTGTTGACACCTTCCATGGGGAAGTGTTGGATTTCTTCATACCCCATCGACGACGTTTCCAGCTTAAGTTAGATTTATTCTATCGCCTACAGGCCAACGGAGAGGCATTGGGGGACTTCGTGCATGATGTAAGGAAAGCTGCCCGTATATTAAGGTTGGGGTTGCCCGAGACGGAAGTAATACAAGTAATACGAGAAGGTCTGAATCCCCAAGAGAGATCCCGGCTAGTTTTCGCAGATCCTCCACGTTGTTTTGCGGACCTGGACCGATGGTGTGCGCATGCCAGGAGAGTCCAGGAGAATGATGAGTCCCGGGAAAGAGCTGCTAAAGATGTCCAGTACTCCAGTGGTTCATTAGGAAGAGCTAAAAAGGACAAACATGGTGGTTCGTGGAGAACACAAGAAACTGTAAGAAAAACTGAATATTCCGGAAGTAATGGAGGCTACAAGGGGGTGGCAAGTGAGAAGACGGTAACAACAGCCACAGCGCAGAAAAGAAATAAGTATGAATTTAACAGGGGAAGAAGAAACTATGTTAGGGAACAAACATCGGCAAGTAGGGAGCCTGTAGTTAGGCGTTATTCTTATTTGGAGAAAAGTGAGACTTTAAAGGTTCCAGAGGAATTACCAGTGTCTAATAGAGTAGTGAATGAAGAAGGTGAAGCAGAAGAAGAAAAGCGGAATAACTTCTGTGGATCAATACAAGAGCATAAGAACACGTCAGTTAATACGGAATTAGAGGACTCAGAGAAGACGTCATGGTTGAATCCGGATGCCGCAGAATTTGTTCCGGTATTGTTCGTGAGAGATCCAGATCCTGTAATATCATCATCGTCTACGCAGGGATATGAGAAGTCACTTGATGGTGTAGCTTTACCATCGCCAGTAGAAATTAATTTAGTCATTGCACATGAACCTGGACAGTTGGATTCCAGGGTTGAAAATGTTGAGGATGTTGTAGTTGCTGAGAGTGGTGAAGGAGAGGAATCGAAGGAAGAGTCAGAAGAGCGGTCTGCGGATGCTGCACAGGGAAGTATAGTTATAGGTGTTAGTGAGACTCAAGAGTCTGAGTTTGCAGATGGACAAGGGGATGTACAGGCTGCAAGTGTTTCTGAGGTTGCGGATGGACAAGGGGATGTTCATGCCGCAAGTGTGGTAGAAGTAGACGAGGTAGAAGTTGAGGAGAGATTTGGTGGCAGCGTTGTGGAGTGTGTGAGTGAGAATGATTTAGTGTGTGAAGATGTGCAGACGCCTTCTGTAAGTAGTGTTGACGATTCCGAAGAGCGGAAAGAAGTTTCAGGTGGACCAGGTGAGCAACTAAAGGAGGATGAAGATGTGGAGTGTTCAGATGGTGGTAGTGGACATGATGTTGATGATGATGAAAATTTAGATTATGATGATGAACGTGTTGATGTCAATGAGATCGGAGAAGAGGTTAGTGAAGAAGTTTGTGAAGGAGCTGGTGAAGATGCGGTTGAAGATGGATCAGAGGAGCAACTGGAAGATGCTGAGGATGTGCAGTGTCGTGATGGTGATTTGGATTATGTGAACGAAGAAGGGGAAATTGTAGAAGAGAAGAAAGAAGTAGAAAAGGAAGAAAGAAAAGCAGAGGAGTTAGACGATGAGGATAATCCAAGGCGGAGTGAAAGTAGCGAGGTAAGTTGCCTTGATCCTGATTCAGAGGAAACCAGTCAGTACAGCTCAACGCGAGATAATTTCTCTGAGAGTGGTGTCCAAAAGGAACGAGTACCTGAAGTCCGCCATAGAAAGGTGAGAAGAAGCGGTTAACGGGTAGCGGGTAGATGTTCCTCACAGTCCCAGTGGTGTTCATCTATTTCAGGGTTGCGCCCCTGCCCACGCGAGCCTTGGTTTCTTCCATTCATTCTTATTTCCGGAGGGAGCCATGTCCTTACCCTTACTCCTAGCTATTGACCCTTTAATGATCCTTGCCCCGTTTCATCTTCCCGATTTTCCTACACCTCCCCTTAGTAAAAAAAAAAAATCTATCAATAAGAAAGCTAGAGAACCTTGCCGAAAGTGATTAGATTGTAGTCCTGGAGATTGTCAGTTTCCCCTGTTCTGGAAGGTTATCATGGAGAAAGTTAGAAGAGTTGGAGAGTGCCCGTAGATTGTCGAGGTCGTCAGTTTCCCCTGTTCTAAAAGTAAGATGGCGAAGTTATGTGCTGTTGTTTCCTTGTTCATAGTGGTTGTTTGTTGATCATTGTAGGGTCGGTCCATGCCGCATTCCCCGGTTGATTTCCCTGGTGTGTCAGTTTTGGATTAAGTGTGGTTTGTTTAGACGGTGGAAAAGTAAATACCCCCCCTGCTAGTTAAGCTGCTTTTGAAAAAGTAAGAGATAGGATTGATGTTCGCGTGCCCTCTGCGCGGTCTTCTCTGCCTTGTGAATCGGGTCCGCCCACCCTAGTGTGGGGAGGTGGGCCAGTCATGGGTCAAGGATTGATGATGCCTTGTTTGCTGAACATGGCTGGTCGGTCCACGAGGTGGACGGTTCTCGAAGGGTACTCGCATATCAAGGTTAGTAGCACCTTGTTGGCCTTCGGGCGTGAATATGTGAGTACCAAGGAGAGTTAGATGGTGGTCACCGGAGTGGGTGACGTGTTGGGGCGGTCCCGAGAGTTTGGCATGGAGGAGAGGGCTCGCGTGGGGGATGGTCGCAGTGTGGTAGAGATTTTCAGTCCTGGGAAGGGGGGGAATAGTGTTAATGGTCCTGGGTCTCAGTTGTTGAGTTTTGGAGGCCTTGGTGGTCAGTTCTCAGAACCGGATTCGGTGATTCTTCTCTTTCTCCTGTTCTGTTCTGTTCCTTATATCTGCATGCGGACCAGGGCCCGGCGAGCATGCAGGACGCACACTTACATCTTCTCTTTCAGACACACATTGACAGACTTACACCCCTTCCTTCTGCCTCTTTCGTTTTCCTGAGTAACTGAACTCACCAAGTGCGATTTAGAATCTGTCTCGACACAAAACCTTTCATTGAGGGGGTTTTGTGACAGTACAGAAATACCTGTTACCATAATAATGGGATTCAGGAATATTTTATTGTAAATTTTATTCTGATCATGAATATTAGCAAGGGCTAGGTTAGTTTTATCCAGTCCCAGTAAATACGCAGCTTCAACAAGAGGGGAGCCGAGTCAAGGTCATCGTGGTACGAGCAGAGTTTAACATGTGTAATGGCGGCATAAGTGAAACGAATTAATAATACGAACTTTTCATTGGTCCACAAAGCCAGATCGTCATAAATAAACAATGACGGCATGAAAACAAATACGTATTAACCAGGGCGGTGGCTATAAAACAATGAACAATGACGTCAGACGCAGGACCACTTGCATAACAATTGCGTCTAACTCGCCCCCAGTCGTCTATAACAATTCAGCGAGCACACATGCTCGACCAGTGCAGTGGGCAACTTTTGCCATAAAAATGCAGTAATTGTTTTAAAAAATGCAGTAATCATTTAAAAAATGTAATCATTAACAGTAATGTAGAATCAGTGGACAACCAATATGAGAATTCAGTAAATTCAGTGCACTAAAGAGACAGAAAGAGGTTCGGCCGAACACCTGCCAGCCAACATGGGAGTCTTCTGAGGAATCTACACCGCATCAATTTCAGGAAAGCCCTTCTTACATTTCTTTTCTAAATTTAAAAATACAAAAAATGAGCTCTAACCAGAATAATTAACAAATGTGTTCAATATTACAGTGTGATTGGGTTGAGTGAGAGAGTGAAAGTGATCGTTGGCCAACCTTAAATAAATTATATTTGAGGCGTTGGTTTGTGTTTAACTATAAAGTAATTGTTCAAGTCAAGGAAATAAATAATAATTTGAAAGTAACTGCAGTACAGAATTTAAAAAGAATTATTTTGAAGAAAACAAAAAAGCACATGCACATAGAAGTAAACGCATGGTGAAAGCGGAAATAATGTAGCCGCCATTTTGAAATTTAATAGTAGTTGATGACTCCCATTGTTTATAGCCTATAAATACAATCAACTGAATAAAAGCTAATTTATTAACATCATGTTGTGTGAATGGTTATGTCAATACCTCGAAAACCTCTGTCTTTTTCGCTTAACGCACCCTGGGACCCTAAAAGCCTAATGTACTTAACAAAAACTGAGCACGTGTTTCACCGGATGTGTAGTTTAAATTATGCAAATCACATAATACATAATTATCCATTATATGTTTATCAAGTATTTGTTGAGAAAAGGGGGGAAAAGTCACAGATGACGCCCAGATCTAGGGACTTAGTTAGAAAAGTCACAATTTTAGTGTAATAATCACAATGTTAATTATATAATCAGTAGGATTTTTATCTGAACTTTAAATGTAACACCGAAGCAAGGACAGGAGACGTAAAAAGTAAAAAGTATAAAAGTTCCGAAACAAAATCTCGGGTGCACCCAACCAAAAATGTGAAATATTATACAAAATCGGAACAAAATTGTAAAATAACAGTTAATTAACCGTTACTATGTAAATTATTATCTCAGAAAAGTGCGTGCGTCCACGAAATAGCAGGAATGTGCGCAATAAGATGGACTCACCTGTAACCAGATAAGTACTACAACGAAACATCAGATAACTTTTTCAATCAGGAAAATAAATTTAAACCATTCAAAATTCTATTAAAAGAAATGTTTATTTAAAATGAGCTCAATTTGGGGAATGTAGAACATGTACAGTATGAGAGAGGGCGTGATTGCGTGAATGGAAAAATCTATATTTAAGAAGTGCTGGGTTGTGTGCTTATATATATATTGTTAAAAGACGATATTCGTCTGATTTAGAATTATTATTCTCAGGGTTATTAATTTAATATGGGGTCTCGTAGTTCGTTTATTATTATTTTTCAAAAGCTCGCTCTTTATTATTAATTTGTCGGTTAGGGATTTATTCCACCCAATTCAACCTATTGTTGAATCCGGTAGTGAATAAATCGGTTACTTACACTGTTTATCGTCGTTTTAATTATCAGTTTATTTGGTTAAAAAAATGTTTTTTAATTCACTTCCTCGAGTTGATTCGCTTGAAGTTCCGTTGGCTCTTCGAATATCAGCTGTGGCGAGTTGATCAGTAATGTCCTGCCTATACACTAACATAAACATACATAAAAATGATATTTACTATAATTTATAATGTGTAGCAATATATATAGGACGGTGCGGTTGGTAAAAATCATTCCATTTGAATGTCCGCTCTTGAAGTCTGGTACCAACCGTCTCGGTTTTCTCACTAAGCTGTATCTACTGTTTACAATAAAAGCCAACTCTTTTAAAGGTTCATATGACAATAATGGTTTATTCAACTCTAGAACAATAAAATTTGGTACAATAATATAATATACTTTCCTTTTGGTTAACAATTAAATTATAACATGGACTCTAAAACATTTAAAAAACTCAGGTTGGTATGACTGCATTTGGCTAGTCGAATAATTCTTGTTAGTAAACAAATAGGTTATAATATTTTATTAAACTTGTAGTGTTAGTAGTGGTAGTAGTAGTAGTAGTAGGTTCTTTGAGTCTGCAAAATACACATATCTAATAAAAATGCTACTGTTACAATAAGTAGACAAAACATAAACTCATTGATTATTAATTTGAAATAATATAAAATATGAACAACTGTTCATGGTTAATCATTGAAGTTATTACAGGTTCATGTAACCTTGTTGGTTTATAATTTATTAATCATTTTTCATTGATGCATTAATTAGTTAGCAAGGGATAATAATTATTTGAACTCAGTGTCATGGTTTAGAATCATCTCCTAGACTGGATGTACATAACACAGGTACTTGTAATTCATTTGATATATTTAGGTTACCCTCTTGTGTAATTCTTAGTTAATTATTAAAATAAAATATAGAACATTCTTATCTTCCTAATGATTAGGGTACAGGTTCCCTTCTTTGGTTATACAATGTCTTTGCTTATACTACTAATACATTAGAATCATATAAATAGTTAAAATTGTCGTTAATGAAAGCGTTCAATTTTGTCATTGTTTATCTATATTTCTAAGTTCCCTTCCTTTTGGAATTGGGCAATTAATCGATTAACTGATGTTAATTTGATTCGCTATTAGCGTTCTTTTACTTGTATATTACTTGACAAGCATAGTATAATAGTTATGGGTATTTGATACTTGCGTAACTGGTCGTTCGTAGGGTTTACACTTTTTCGTAATATTTTCAATTAATTAAAATTCTTTAATTAATTAATTAAACTTTTATAACAGCACTACACTCACTCCTATGCGCATATACTCCGAATTATTTCACTTGAAAATATACTGCACTATTTGCTTCAATAGTCATAACCTCCACTCAGGGTTTGAGGTTAGCGTATGTGTTTACAGCTGTTCGCTGTCAAACGCACGTTTTTCTGGATGAACGGCGTGCATGTAGGTACTCTCGTTGCTGGCGAAAGACTGTCTCCGCTTCCTCTGTCGGAATGATGCATTTCGTATTTTTTATAGGATCTGATTGGTCAATATTTTTTAATTCGTCTAATCTCGGCGGGCTTCGTTAAAATAGACGCTTAAAGCCGCGTCAGTCTCTGGTTTCGAGATTATGAATCTGTGGTCTACATACCCACGCGCAAGGGCTAAGCATCACACAATTATTTTTATAAGTCAAATATCTTACTTATAATTGCACTGATGTCATTTTAATTACCCTTATCGTTTCTAATTTTTAATGACAATTATTTTGAATCCCCTCATATATTTCGGATTCGGGGTTGCTGAAATCGCACTCGGTATAAACACTTAGTGTCCATTAAGCTATTAATTATTTTTAATACATTGTTTTCATTCCATATTTGATGGTAATAACGTATTCTTATCTTACTATCCACTTTTCCCTTAAAACTATGCCTTAATATTAACACTATGTCTGTTTTCATAGGTTCAATCCTAAGTCTATGGCTATACATATTGTTTGTTACTTATATTATAATAATATTAACATTTAAGTAAATTCTAATAGGGCCTATTTACACTTTATTGGTTTTAGTCACTATTGATAGCGTTCCTTTTCCCTATATTATAGGTTTATTGCCTTAATTATAGTTTGTCAAGTATGTTTGCCATACTTCATGGAGTTACCTTCTTGTATGCTTGGTACTCTTTACATATTATTTTTTATCATTATTTAAATGACACTTATAATGGTTTCAATGACATTGTTATCAATGTGCTGCAGTTCATTCTGCATTTATACTGGGTTATCACCTTGGTTTAGTTGTTATCAAAATTGCTTGCAGCTAGTTGTTACTATAGTTTTGTTGTCATTATTGTTATTTTTATTATTTAGATAGTTATCTTTGTTGAATTTATTCATTTGAACAGTATTCTGTCCCACTTAAGGTTGTTAGTTGAGTTACTACTTTTGTATAATAAGTTTACAACATAATTTGGTTGCATCATGCATCTTTGTTATTACAAGCATATAGTTATATTGGATTACATTAATATAGCTTTTATATACATTTATTATATCATCTATTGTATACAAAACGTTCCTTATATCATCTAGTTACTTCCCAGCTTAATACATTTTGGATTGACATTATTTTGGCTTTGTTTTTCTCTGGTTTAATGAAAACTGGTTGTCCAGATTAGGTTATGTTGCATACTGGGTAAACGGTAGTGTGTTGCTGCTGGATTTGTATTTCTGCATTAATCTGGTTAATTGGCTTTCCTTCAATGTTGGTACATTGGTTGTTGGTTATTATTATTGTACTTTTTGTTTACTCTTTTATTGTCTTAATTATTGTAAATTAGTGGGTTTTTACTAACATCAATCCCACTGTACAATTGGTCATTTATATTTTGGAACCTAGTCTTCTTTTTATGTCTACACATCATTTAGCTAAAATAAACTTATCCTATTCTTATTCAGTTTCTTGGTGATTCTTTATTTACAATACTTAGTCCTTATTGATTACAGTTTATTTTACATGGACAAGGAATGTATTCATCAAATGAGTTGTGGTCAGTGTTGGCTTTACCATACAGCTTAGGGATTTATATCATGTAATTAATTAACATTTCTCCTTTTTTCCTTGTACAATTATTCCTTCCTAGGTTTATGTTAGTTTGTTATATTTCAATTTCTTTCCCTTTTTTTTGTGTGTATATATACCACGCTATGAGCGCCTGTGAGGACATAGAAATTTTGCGAGACCTAGCGGCCAAGGGCACCCCCATATTTGTATGTAATATATAACATTTTCTTAGCTTTTTTTATTGCGCACTAAATTTCAACTTTCTTGAATATATATATAATGATTTTGTAACAATTAAATTTAGTTATCTATATTCTTTAATTTACTTGGTACAGGCCTATGTGTACATATATTGAATTACTATGTGATCGATGACGTAATAGGAAGCGAGGTCCAATTTTATTGTTTAGCAGTATCATTTCAAATTAAGAACAACACAGTTCCTTTTCTATCATTTCGACATTCAAAGACGTATTGAGCCGCTCATCAATGACATCACAACACATTAACCATACAGAATTCAGAATTTTAACTTTCTTAAAATGTGTAACTAAATTCTACAGCTTACCTGGATGACCGGCTCACTTGTTCAAAACCAGGAGGAGGCCTCCTAGTGGAAGAAAGGCCTCGTGCTGGGGAACCATTAGGCA
This sequence comes from Magicicada septendecula, assembly GCA_034769895.1. Lineage (NCBI taxonomy): Eukaryota > Metazoa > Arthropoda > Insecta > Hemiptera > Cicadidae > Magicicada > Magicicada septendecula. Next base: position 405,423,071 of record CM068374.1, on the reverse strand, counting down.
ATTGAATTAATAAGGTGACCTCAATTTCCAAACTCAACAAACAACAAATTTATTGGTTCTCTAAATCCTTTTAAAAGCCTTACAATTTTATGTACAATGCGTGTACTTCATATTACCCAGAATATAGAAGTATTTTATTTAAAATAACAATGATCATGCAACAAAACCTCGACGGTAAATTTTAAAACCTTTACAAAAATATAATTTCGATATTTTGGCAATAAATTATTATTAACATTAATAAATAAAAAAAAAAAAATCTAGACTTTTTCAAAATTTAATACATCTAATAACAATAAGTTTTTTTTACAGGACACCTCTGGTTGTACTATTTTAATGTGCTTTATTTTTTTATTTTATTTTTATTTTTTTTTATTTACACAAACAACATGCACCATCTGAAATCTCAATCAAAAAACTAAGAATGATAACAATATAATTAGTAAAGACATAATATTAAATATAATGTGGTGGTTATGTTCTTTAGTATGAAATTTACAATGTGTGTGCACAATAGTGATAATAACATTGGGTTAACATGGTACGAGCATTCTTTCTTTTTTTTTACAATGTAAAAAACTAAGAATGATAACAATATAATTAGTAAAGACATAATATTAAATATAATTTGGTAGTTATGTTCTTTAGTATGAAATTTACAATGTGTGTGCACAATAGTGATAATAACATTGGGTTAACATGGTACGAGCATTTTTTTTTCTGTATGTGCTCAATTTTTACTAAACTTTGTATAGCTCAATGGTTTTCTGATTTCATAATGTATACCATTATTAAAAAAATATCAGATAACCAGGTCTCTCAAAATGTAGAATGTTTTACACATACATATTTGTGTATACGAATGACTAGATCCATAACACTATTTATATACTCCTCACTCAACAATTAATTAATATAGTCATTCAACATATTTTAAACTGAGCAAACATTATTAAGTTCCATTAGATTTATAAATATATATATATATATACAAAAAAATTTTAACATTGATTTTAAATTCACACAGAATTAAAATAAATCCTAAATCCCAAAACGTGTAGGGATATAACATAGTTGAACCAATGTGATGGACAGTTCACTACCTGTCATGACAAGGAGTTGCACTCAATACATATGACTTCATAATTTTCTTTTAACTTACATGCATTTCACAATTTTCACACAAGACAGTTACATGGATAACACTGATAAATACTGAGAGACTTTCTCAGAGAAAATAAAGGAACTAGGCATGCTTCACTCTAGTAACGCTGGGAAGTGCCTTTACACTGCAAAGTTTAGGCAGATACCAATTCACCAGTTGTAGCTTAACACATTTCGTTTTTCATGTCTTTTCTTTATTTTTTATTTTAAAATAGCTTTTGCATATAAGGTACTACTATCACTTACTAACAGCATAAGAAGCTGTCCTCACAATTAAAAGAAATATCAGATGCCAGTCCAGTTCAACTGAATTTTGAAAGAAAAAAAAATATAGTTCAGAAATGAATTTGCTATCATTAAAATAACCTGGGTATTCCGGATATTAAGTAATGTAAAGAAGCATCAAGAATTAAGGCAAAAGTCTCTTTTTTGTTGTTGTGTTAAGATAACTAGCCAGGACATCACTTGACGAGTGAATCAAGTGGTGCCAAATGCACACCTAGGAATTAAGTTAATTTTTTTTTGCAAAGTTCACTTACACAGCACACCAGAAACATTGTTACGAGACATACCTGTCGATATTGGCAGTAGCACATTAGCTACCTATAAGTTCCTTCATTTTCTTACATTCCATCTTGGCCTGACAATCGGGTCACGGTTCAACGGGCCGAGACACCCCAGGGCACACCTCGGTACTCATCCAGCCATAATAAAAAAAATACACGCCCGGTATTAAAGGAAACAATTAAAACTTTCTTCAGAAGCCGGACAAGATACGTCTCGCTGCACTGAAGGCACAAGCCAGAGAGACAGATCCACACGAGTCCAAGCCGCACAACCAACAACGCCCCCACACAGCGGAACCGTGAAACTCAAGTCACGCCGCGTCCCTACTAGATAGTGTCGCGAGTATCCATATAGCACGCAACTAGGACCAACACGGCAATATAATATAAATAATTCTTATTGCCGTAACGAAATTCCTTAGTTACGGCACAGTATGTCATTATGTATTCTTATTTTGAAATGTAGGTCTACATTCCAGAATACTTTTAAAGCATCTAATCCGTGATGAGTGCCTTCTGCTCGATGAGTGCCTTGGTACAATGAACATCGCTAGAACTTACGTTATTACTGGAATATTTGTTACTTTGTAGAATTTTAAATGCATTTCCTGCTTAAACGTTTTATGTATTACTGCACATATGCTTTAAAATTTCTGATAAAATTACACCACTTAAACAAGAAGCACTACGATTTTTTGTGTCTATAGCATTTATTAATTCTTCCAACTTTACGCCATGTAAACACGGTAGGTATATTTTTTCTTTGTTAAACCTACCTTCATGAACATTATCCCAGCAGTGAGTCTGAGTCTTTTCCCATTCATTGTTTTACATATGCATGTACTTAATTGCTACTCTCTCCCTCACTCCTTGATAATTGTCTTCATTACACTGTGGATAACTGACTGACGACCATGAATGTCATTTTCCAAGTTACAAAACACCTCTTCTTTGCCTGATTGTGTTCCTGACTAACAATTTTATTTGCAGCAGTTTTGGGTTTGCCACATATGTTTGATACATCTGCTGCCTGTCATAACTGTTTTAGCGTGGGATTTATATTTCGAAAGTAATGAGTGACAGTTTACTTGTAAGTTATTGTGAGATACCTGCTTGATCGCCGGTAGGGAGGCCCCCCGGGGTTATATGGTTGCCGACTACTGCCAATGTAGGTAGATAACTGTAGTAGTAGATATTCTTTTATGGACAAAAGGAACCTTCCTATCCTGTACTGCTTTCGAGCGTGTGGGGACATCATCGCTGAACATTGGGAAACATATATGCCACTGCTCAGAAGATGACTTGAGGTGATTTGAGATCCTAATAACTCGCGTGAAAGGGAGGCAGAATAGGCGAGTCCGTGGTAAGTAACTATGTGTATCTCTCACGTCAGGTTCATGAAGTCTGTTTCACGAAGATGGAAACCTATTATGCGGAAACAGTGTACTCTAGACTTGCCACGATTGTGTTCCTCTCGTTGACGGACTGGTATCTAGGGAGTTGATGGAGTTACCTCCAGGTAATCCTAGAAGCTGCAGGGGTGATAATACAGGATTAGATAACCTCGGAATGATACTGTCGGGTCCGTTCGCCTCACTGCAACTACATACACTTCTTCGTCTATATATTCTTAAACTGTAGGTTATTGTGCGTCCGGTTAAAAAAGAAACAGTGCTCCGTTTGAAAGGACAGGCAAGAAGGTCAAATTCTTTGGAAGTATCTTTGGTCATTGGCAATCTAATACATGTAGACTAACAAAAATAGAGTGGGCATAAAGTGAATGGAAGAAGTAAAACGGTACAGAAGAAATACAGCGATACTCTCTAGATTGTCTTTCCAGAACTCGTGTCACCCCGGTCTATAGTAATCACTGACTGTTCGAGAGGGATCAGGAAGTTTATAAATGGAAACTTCAGCCACTTTCTTGCACATCAAATGTATAATAATGGTAAGCCAGAAAATCATAGGAGTCCAAACACAAAACTTTGAATGCCTGGGATCATAGTCAAAGAGAGAATCCGGAAAAGAATACCTATAAAGATCGGGGAATACTTCAAAGGATCGGTGTCACAACATTCAAGACCTACGTAAATAAAGATGAATTGTGAATATTTCACGAATCCAGCAAGGAATTACTTTTTGATATAATGAAGCCAATTAAAAAGAGTTATTTCTCCTATTTATCCATAACGATTACATAATAATTAAACATATAAAAGTATTAAAAAGTTAAAATAAAAATTAAATAAGAGACGTGAGATGACAGTCATATGTTCGTATAGACTACACATTCATACTTGTCTAATCTGTTGGTGGCAATGTAACAGTTCAACAAACACTTAAAGAGGCGCGCTTTGGGTGCAGTCGCAGAAGGACCTGCCGTGCTAACTTAATGAAAATAAAAGGAAATTAATAGTGAGGTAGTGAGGTTTAATTAAAGGTAGTAGTGTGGTTTGTCCCTATTAGTGAGGTAGATAGGGAAAATTGACAGTGAAAGAGTGAGTGAGAGAGAAGGAGAAAGAGTGAGAGGGGGTGAAGAGAGAGAGGGGGAGAGAGAATTACGAGTTTTTAATTATTATCATTCATACCGAATATCATTTGTAAGAATATAGTTATTCAGTTATTGGTATATAGTAGTACCGAAGCAACATGTTTCAAGTTGACTCTCATCCGTTGGAAATGTATGCACCATTATGATTAAAATCATAAAAATTTCTACAAGTACCAATAATATAAATAACAACCTGCAGAAGCAGAAGAGTTTATATCCACGAAAAAAAGTGAGTTTGGAATAGATGAATACATATAACAAATAAAAAAGAATAATATATTGAAAACCTAGTCGACGAAAAATTACTTACCAGATTCTAGATGAAAACAACAATGAAGATGAGATCAAACAACTGGTGAAGAGAAGAGAGCAAATTTTGTATCAATAAATTCTGTTCAACAGTACTTAAACAAAACATTGTGGGCAAACGTTTAATTAAGTTATAAATAATTTACAAAGGGAATATCATGTAAGCGGCATATATATTTACGTCTTGTTGCAATGTGACGGCTCTTGCAAAGTTCCAAAAGGTATTTTAAGCCACAGAACAATAAACGAATAAACTTAATGTTACACGATATATTCCATATTGTTAGGTTAACATGCAAACTGAAAATACACATGGAAACCAACATGACCTTAAAACAATACTCGCTTTTTATGAAAACCACGTAAGAAACCCAACTCGAAGTAAGGCGGGCTGCTATATATAAGTTATATCCCTTTTTTAAGTTTTCCGTCCAGTGAAGTTTTCGAGATTTTACCGTATAATATAAACTAATATTGGCTGCCTAACGAATAACAAATCTTGTTTTCATTTGTTAATACTTTTTTCTTTTGTTTTAATTTAGCATTCAGAAATAACCGTATTTTACACTTTACATTGTCTGTTGCTATTTTGTTAATAAACGTTTATAGTCTTTATATTAAATGTTATTCTGTTACAGGCTACGCATTGTATAGACTGTACACATGAAACGCTATATATTTCCTAACTATGGCTTTTATTTCTTTAAATGGTAAACTAAAAAACCAAATAATATTATTATCTAACTTATGAATGAAAATTTATGTAATTGCACTGTAAATTAAGAAATATAATAATTTATAGTTAGTGCATTTCTTCTTCACGTCATGGTATATAGATACTATCCCATATTGAAAACAGCGAAAATGAAGTGTTGGTACGAATATTGGGAAAGTACCCAAAAATGTATACAACATTGTTGCAAGTGTTACTGTTCGGCCGTAGTCAATTGCTTATATTCTCGTGTCTAAACGTTTAGGCGCAAGAACATAAACAATCAACCACGGCCTAGCAGCCCAGATTACAATATTTTTAACAATGTCGATCCCGGACGTAACAGCCTTTGTAACCAATTTAAGTAACAGGTGCAGTGTGTTGTAATGTTACATTAATTATATTGTTCGATATTTCGGATCGAACCGGTCATTCTTTTCATTTTCCGAGGTTGGCACTATGGCTTTTGTAGAGTTCGTACAGGCACGTGAACTTTTAGCTCTGTCGTACGCCAGCCATCTCAGTGTCAACGTCCACGAGTCGGGCCCTTCTCGGCAGGTAGAAATCCATGCATTTCACCCATCTTTTTCCCAACCAGTCTATCCTGCCTTGAGTGTCAGGATCACCCAGTCGTGAGATACGGTAAGTCATTTTTATATTATTTATGTCTGATTAGCAATTCTGCATGCTGCTGCTTTCGAGCTCACCAGAGGCTATTAAATTATCATGTAAGGAAGCCGTCTTACTTTCAATTTTTTAAACTATTATCTCACATCTATTTACTACCAGAGGGTTCATGAGGTTGCTAGCTTTTCAATTAAATATTTTGCCGTCACGACTGGGAGCACGTGCTTCGTAATTTTGTGCATGATGCTGCTGGTGGGTTGAGTTTCAGTAATTGGGTTGTAAGTCAGTTTTGGCTGCGTGATTTTTATTTTAATTACCAACGTGCCGTGCCGTTTCGTTTTTTGTGCCTGCTCGTGGGTGTTTTGCATGCGGTTAACTTTTTAAATTTCATGAATGTTTGTCATTTGCATGCTATCGCACGGAAGCACGTTGGTATAATACGTAGGCATGTGAACTACGAGTTTGCGTTTCAATGCTGTGGCTTAGTGTCAGCAGTGAACGTCGTGTGTGCATCGCCAGGTGGGCAGATTTTGTGTAAAAATTTTGCACCTTGTTTTTTGGGGTAGTCGTTTAATTACTGGGTCAAGTCTGGTAAAGTTTGTTTCCGTCCTGTTACGGTTTGCGTCCCACGTGAAATTGTGCGATACGTGTTTGTGACTGTCAGGCGTAAAGGGAACGGTTTTAGGTTATCCGGATTTCGGATTAGCCTGCCTTTGTATTTAATTTAATTTTTTGGCATGACTATTACCTTTAGGTGCGATTTATATTTTGCATATGCGATATCCTGTCCATACACGACGCGTTGACCATCAATTTTGGCATTTAAGGTGTCCCAGTTATTTGTGTTTAGTTCGGTAACTGGTGAATTGTTGTACATTGTACTTTGCTGTGTTGTGTGTATTTATTCTATTTGGTATTATACATGTTTGTTTTGGGGTGCACTTTTGTGTACCATTATTTTGCACCGTATGTGCTGTAATCTTGTGTAACTTGTGTTTTTGTTGTCGTGCTTTTGCGCTGTGTAATTCAATTTGTTGCGTGTTTAATTTATTGTGTTTGGTATTATTTGCCTGTTGGATTGTGTAAGTTGTATTTTGCCTTGCACTAATTTACTTTTGTATTTGTCTTGCTGGGTATTGTTTATGAAAAGTAGTTGTGTCAGACGCCTAGTTATCTCGAGCACTGTTAGGCCTAGTCGAGTCGTGATTATTGTTCAGTTTCTAATTCTCTTATTAAGGGTGGTTGTCGGTTGCGCGATATTTTTTAATTCAATATGCCTGCTAAATTGTCGTTGGCAGCTTTTGACCGGACCACTTCGGTGGGAATACTTGCGTTGCAGCATTTGATAAATAAGTTGGAAGGGTTGCCGCAATTGAGAGCCGTGGATCAACATGAAGCCGGTATTTTGGCGTCCAGGTTGTCCGAAGAATATCAGGACCTTCTAGGTAAGGTCGATCCTTACCTATCGGCCGAGTCATTGCCCCAGGGATTGGACGAGGACAACATTTTTGCGGTGGTAGCTCAAATTAAGGATATTTATGTCCGGGGTAGCATTTTAGCGTCCAAACTAACAAAACCAGAGATACCGGTTGGTTCCGGTCGATGTTCATCGGCAAGTGGCGGGCACCCAGGTGTGCTTGTTCATGAGTTGCCGAAGCTTTCGTTACCTTGTTTGATGGCCAGGCCAAATGTTGGTCCGAGTTTTGGTCAAAGTTCACCACATTGGTGGACGAAAGTCCTGCCCTCACTCCGAAGCAAAAATTGTTATATTTACTGACTCATCTTAAGGGTGAGGCTTATGAGAAGGTTGCCGCGCTTCCCATAGTTGATGATAGTTATTCACTTGCACTGTCAACTCTTAAAAGTCGTTATCACAATCCTCGTTTGGCCGCTCGGGTTTATTGTACCAATCTGCTTCAGTTACCAGCCGCTTCTATGCGATCAGCTGCGTCTATTAGAAAGTTGGTGGACAGCTTCAATGGTAATTTTTCAGCGTTGTCAGTTCTAAACATTGCTGATATATATCAAGCAATATATGCGTCTTTTGTATTGTGTAGGCTGGATCTATCATTGCGTGAACGTTTTGAGGCGTCTGTTACGGACAAAGAGAATCTCCCTGCCCTAACAGAAATTATGACTTTTTTAACCGCTATGGCGGAACAGAAAGAACAGGCATCTTTGGAATCGGCTTTACCTGCTCTTCCCAGCACTAGCCACCAGAAAACCCAGAAGGTTTCTTTTTCTAAGGCTACTCCTCTTGCTGTGTCTACGTTATCTGCGGAGGTTACGCAACGGGATTCATCTGGTTCACGTTGCCTTCATTGCGATTCCCGGACCCATTTGCTTCTCAAGTATCCGGCGTGGCTGAGTAAGGACCCTAGGGCTCGATTTCAGAGTCTTAAAAATAAAAAATGTTGTCTTTCGTGCCTCCAACATAAACATTCGGGACTCACCTAGGTTCCAGGTGTTGCCTGAAGTTAAGCAGGCTACAAAAGATCTTTTGTTAGCTGACCCTACCTTCGATGTAGCAGCCCCAATTGATGCGTTGTTTGGAGCCGATATTGTAGCGGCTATTCTTATGGGAGAGACTATTCCTTTGGGTGCAGGTTTGCCTGTTGCAGTTAGGACACGTTTTGGGTTTGTGATTATGGGTAGAGCCCCAATTTCACTTAATTGTGCATTGACTTGTGCTAGCGGTCTCACTGGCCTTCCTTTGGATCTGGTATCTGCACATCAGCTTCACTGTCATTTCCACCACTTTTATCCTTCTGTCACAACGTTATCTACGGATATACCAAACCTACTTGAGCAAGTTCATCGTTTTTGGGAGGTCGAAGAGCCTCCAGCTGTACCCCACCAATTATCTGAAGAGGATCACTTTGCTGAAAGGTTTTACATAGAGTCAACAAGTCGGTTGCCGTCGGGTCGTTACCAGGTGCGCTTGCCGTTCTTCAAAAACTCTTCTCACATTTTGGGAAATTCCCTTAAGGGAGCCATGTCTCGGTTTTTTGCGTTAGAAAGGAAATTTGCTGCGAACAGTCAGTTTAAGAGCCAATATGTACAATTTATAACGGATTATGTCGCTCAGGGGCATATGTCATTGGTGTCTGACCCCAATTTTCCAAAATATTTCATCCCTCATCATGGTATCTTTAAAGTTAGAGGTGATACTTCAAAAATCAGGGTGGTGTTTGACGCCAGTATGAAGACGTCCTCTGGGATTTCCTTAAATGATGTGTTATGTGTCGGCCCTAAGTTGCAGACCTTACTGTCCGACGTTTTGACTTTGTTTCGGCGGTTTAGCCATGTTTTTACGTACGACATCAAACAGATGTACCGCCAAATTGCTATGCATCCTGATGACTCGGCGTACCTGTGTATTTTATGGCGTGAGGAGGTTACCGCCCCACTAAGGTTTTTCGCTTTGCGTACCGTTACTTACGGGCTGGCTTGCGCCCCTTTTCAGGCGTTGCGAACCTTGCAGCGGCTGGCTCAGGATGAGGCAGTTAATTTTCCTGCGGGAGCGGCGGTACTTAGCCGTAATATTTTTGTGGATGATATTGCTGCTGGCGCTGATTCAAAATCAGAGCTTTGCAAACTACAACGGGAATTAATTCTGTTGTTGTCTTCAGGAGGGTTCAATTTGAAAAAATGGTGCACTAATCAACCCGACTGCCTACCTGAATCAGCCGCTCCAAGTGATTCCGTCGTTGCTAAGGATAAGGATATTCTGGCTTTAAGTTGGGACCATTTTACCGATTGCTTCTCATTTCCTCCTTTGGCCTGTTGCAGCAATGCTCAGGTTCAATTTACCAAACGTGTCGTGTTATCTCAGATGGCACAATTATTTGACCCATGTGGTTGGCTTTCGCCAGTGATTTTCAGGGCCAAGGCTTTTTTCCAAAAACTCTGGGCTGAGGGCTTGGACTGGGATGCTCCTCTAAGTAATGACTTAAACGACTACTGGAGTCAATTCCTGTCCTCTTTGAATCATCTTCCGGTAATTACTATTTCCCGGCCATTCTTCCCTAAAGGTGGGCATATTGAAAGGGTAATATTGCATGGTTTCTGTGATGCTTCCCAGTTAGGTTACGCGGCCGTCCTCTATCTGTCCATTTATACTGACTCTGGTCCTCCGGTGGTTTCGTTGGTGTCGTCTAAAACTAAAGTGGCACCTCTTAAAACTTTATCAATCCCACGTTTGGAGTTGTTGGGAGCTTATCTTTTAGCCAAACTTGTTCGTCATTATGTTGGTTTATTCTCATCATGTATTCAATTCAGTCAAGTTTTCTTATGGACGGACTCGACGATTGTCTTGGATTGGCTGAATATGCCTACTTTTAAATTGAAGACATTTAGTGCAAATCGGGTGGCTGCCATTACCGAGTGGACCGATACTAAATCTTGGCGTCATGTTCATGGTGTTTCTAACCCCGCTGATTTAGCCTCTAGAGGCACGTCACTCTCCAGCCTCCGGTCGTCGACATTGTGGTGGTCAGGGCCAGATTGGTTAAAGCTTAATGCTCTGTGCTGGCCCCCTATTAATTATCGCCCGAATCACGACGTGCAAGATGTTGCCTTGGAAACCAAGGTCTCTTCGTTTCTCACTCAGGAGCCTCGGGTGGAATTGTTTGAGCACTTGTCCTCGTGGCCCTTAGTGGTGGGGGTTACCTCAGTCATCTTAAGGTGGGCTATGCCTTCGCGGATTGACGCTTCCACAGCCATGGATTGGAAGAAGTTGGCTGTTAAGTATATTTTACGCTACATTCAGCGCAGCGTGTTTGGACAGGAGCTCGCGGCTCTTCGTTTAGGTAAGCGGCTCCCGGTCCGCATTCATCGCCTGGTTCCGTTTATAGATGATTTTGGTCTCATTCGAGTACGCGGTCGCTTGACCAACTCTGCGGTTACTAGAAATCGTTTTCCGATTTTACTGCCCAAACATCACCACCTAGTAGGGTTGCTAATTCATCACACCCATGTGTGGTTAGGTCATGCTGGGCCCTTGCAAGTTCAATTTCAGCTTGCCCAAAATTATTGGATTTTGTCCGCCCGTCAGGCAATAAGAACCATAATTTGGAATTGTCTTCCTTGTTTCAGGGCGCGTCCTCGCCCCACCAACCCGTTAATGGGGGATCTGCCAGTTCCTAGGGTTAATCCGGCACCTCCATTTTATTCTTCCGGCATGGATTATGCTGGCCCCTTTTTGGTACGGGCCTACGCTGTTCGGAAGGCACCTATAGTCAAAGCGTATCTCTGCATTTTCATCTGCTTAGCCACTAAAGCAGTTCACTTTGAAGTGACTATGGATCTTTCAACGCCCCAGTTTATTGATGTGTTGAGGCGGTTTGTTAGTCGCCGTGGGGCTCCGAAAACACTGTATTCGGATTGTGGTAGGAATTTTGTGGGGTCGCGCTCCGAACTGAAACGGGAGCTCAAAAATGTTCTTTCCAATCCTGACCAGTCAGCTCAGATAACAGCTTTTGCTGTTGACAATAACATTGAATTTAAATTTATCACTCCGTCTGCCCCTCATCAGGGTGGCTTGTGGGAACGGGCTGTCCAGTCGGCCAAGTTTCACATGAAACGTATGATTGGGACCAGGTCGCTGACCATAGCAGAATTTTCGTCGTTATGCATTCGCATTGAGGGAATCTTAAATTCCCGTCCTTTGACTGCCCTATCCTCAGATCCTAGTGATTACCAGGCTCTAACGCCTGGTCATTTTTTGGTTGGCCGCCCCATTACCGCGCCCCCGGAAGCTGAAGTCTCATTAAATGAAGGGACCGTCCGTCATTACAAACAAATTGCCGCTCTGCTCCAAGCCTTTTGGAAAAGGTGGCGTTTGGAATACTTGACGGCACTTCATGCCCGATCGAAGTGGTCGTCTAAGTCAAGAAATTTAATGGTTGGGACCTGGGACCTGGTGGTTATGGAGAAACACAAGTTCAGCTGTGTTTCCGGGGAGCGACGGGGTTGTTCGTCGCGCTTCAGTTAAAACCTCCACAGGTTCTTTTGAACGACCGGCTATTAAATTATACCGGTTGCCCATATCTTCTTGATTGGGTTTATCTTGTTTTTTCGGGTGAGCAGAATTAATTTCAATGATTGTTGTGGACTTACTGGACACTTTACTGGGATTTCCCAGGTGATTCCTTCCAGTTGTTGTCCGCAGTGAATTTTACATTGTGGAATCTTTCTGGCATGGCGTTGTGCCAGTTCATTGGGAGTTATGGATGCTCAACAACAAAAAAATAAGTAAAAAAAAAAAAGGAAAAAAGGGGGGGAATAAAGGGAACAACAACAACAAAATAAATAAAAAAGGAAAAAAAAATGTAAAAAACTAGGGAACTAACTAAGTTGATTTGCTGAGTTTTACATTGTGTTTGGCTGGGCCATTGTTTATTGTATGTTATTGGATTTTGTCTGCTCTACCCGAACCTTTCGGATTGCTCGCCCGGTCGATGCGCCCGCGGCGGAGTTATTCGGCATGGTTTTCTGATTCATTGCATGTTTTGCATGTTTTCTGTATGTTTGTGTTTTCTTGTGTTTGCGTGTGACCCCCTCCTAGGTGGGAGGGTAATTTTCAGAGAATGTTCCTGTTCACCCAAAGCCAAATTTTTGTACTGCATTTTTGGCCATGTCTTTTGGTGTAGTTGGTGGTTGACCCATTGCGGTCAACGGGGGCCGGTGTTCGATATTTCGGATCGAACCGGTCATTCTTTTCATTTTCCGAGGTTGGCACTATGGCTTTTGTAGAGTTCGTACAGGCACGTGAACTTTTAGCTCTGTCGTACGCCAGCCATCTCAGTGTCAACGTCCACGAGTCGGGCCCTTCTCGGCAGGTAGAAATCCATGCATTTCACCCATCCTTTTCCCAACCAGTCTATCCTGCCTTGAGTGTCAGGATCACCCAGTCGTGAGATACGGTAAGTCATTTTTATATTATTTATGTCTGATTAGCAATTCTGCATGCTGCTGCTTTCGAGCTCACCAGAGGCTATTAAATTATCATGTAAGGAAGCCGTCTTACTTTCAATTTTTTAAACTATTATCTCACATATATTTTTGCTTTTCGCAAATCACAGTGAGCAGTAAACTATTTTTTTGAAATAATACGTTAAGGCTTATATATTAAGAATTAATTTTTTTTGTATAGTTTCCGTAACCTGCTTGTAAAATAATTAGGTATCCAAAATATACTTCTGTAGCCTTCTACATTCTTGCATATCTGCTGTCACATTCATGTCTCCCAGGCATAGTAGACAGTAGGTTAGAATATTATACCTTTTTTGCGTTGTCTGAGGCTTGTCTCAGTGGATAAGATTCAGGCTGATCTGGGGCAAGCCCCCTTCCGCCGAATGGAAGAGTTAGAGGAGTCGCACGCCAGCGCAGCGCGGACCGGTGGCGAAGAAGGTGGAGGCATTCAGGATGGAGTGTGTGGGGTGCAATGTAGCAGGCCTCCTCGTGGTGCACCCTGGGTAACGCTAAATCTGCTACGGCGAATCGCCGCGAACTCAAGCCTCTATAATGACAGCGATCGCTACAAGAAACGGCCCTTGTAAGGGCGGCGACAATCACCTCCGCATCCTATTCTGGAATGCGAGTGGCTTGAGCAATTCAAAACATGCAGAGTTGAAAGTTAATGCTTTTAGACACGACGCAGACATTATTAGAATTGTCGAAGCTGGCGCTTCCACAGACGCCACATGTTTTTACGAAATAACTGACTACTCGTTATACGTCATTAAAAGATCAAGGCAAGTCGCATCCGGTATTATTGCCTATGTACGTAATTTGTATGCAAGTAAGAGCACTATAATACATGAGATGGATAACCAAGACAAACTGGAAGCTATCTCCATAGACATTTGGAAGAATGGCGTTCACTTTACAGTTATTGGCCTTTACAATCCGCCAAATAATGTGCCAAACCTGGACTTAATCATGAATATGAGCCAGCACCACAACACCATTGTCGTTGGTGACTTCAATGCCCACTCTACACGCTGGGGGTACTCTTCTTCAAATGCAACCGGTAAATGTGTTGAAGACATGCTCGACCAGTCCAGTCTCATCCGAATTCCTTCCGACCCAACGTTTTTATCGTACGCCGGGCACACTAGTACCCCTGACCTTGCACTGGCGCACGCAAACCTATCTTCTAGAGTAATGCTATCCTTGAAAGACCCCCTGGAGGGATGTGGACACCGCCTTATGTATGCAAAGATTCTTGGTAAAAACCGCCAGCCAGGACCACCTAAGCTTACCCGGTGGAACTTCAAGAAAGCAAATTGGGCTAAGTACTCCTTGTTGTCGGACGCTTATTTACCCGCAGACCTGGTAAATGCAAATCCCGATGCCTCAACTGAACTATTCGTAAAAGGACTGCTACGAGCAGCCAATGAAAGCATTCCCAAAGGCCAGGTAAACAAGTACTCTCCCTTCTGGAACTGCTCTCTGGACGGACTCAAGAGGGACAGGAACAAGCTGAGACTTCAAGCTGAACGCTCCCACAGCATAGCAGACTGTACTTTTTTGAGAAAATCACAATCTAAACTGAAGCGAGCTGTCACCACTGCAAAACGACAAGCTTATAGATCGTTCGTGGCCAAATTGGACTTTAGAAAAGACAGCCCAAAAGCGCATAAGTTTATATCACGACTGAACAACGATGCATCTACACGACACTGGGAGCCTATAACGGCTAATGGCAGGCTCTTAACTGGCCCAAGTGATGTTGCTTCAGCCTTAAGTAAACATTACGCAGCGATCAGTCGTCTCTCTGTAAAAGCAGAAGAGAGAAAAGCGATTACACAAGATGAAGCTCCTTCCTGCCAGACTGAGGAAGAATATCTTCTGTTTAGTAAAGATTTTACACCTGATGAACTTACGCTTGCAATCGCGACGCTGAAAAAAGGTAAATCCGCTGGACCTGACGAAGTTTTTCCAGACCTCATTAAGAACCTAGGCCCTCTAGCCTTAAACACCTTCCTGAAACTTATCAATTTGACATGGAACACCAGAGTTCCCCACCAGTGGAGAAAAGCAGTAGTAATGTCGCTTCTGAAACGAGGGAAACCGGCAAGCAATCTCAGTAGCTATCGTCCAATTTCACTGACGAGCGTATGTTGTAAGGCTGCGGAGAAAATGGTTGAACGTAGACTCCGTGAGTTCGTCGAAAAGAAGGGCGCCATCAGCGACTGTCAAGCGGGATTCCGAAAACATAGATCCACAATGGACCAAGTTGTGAAGTTCACACAAGCCGTCAAGGACGGTTTCCACAGAAAGCAATCCACATTGGCTGTTCTGGTGGATTACAAAGCCGCATACGACAAAGTATGGCGCCGTATGCTTATATCCAAGCTAAAGAGACTTGGCGTGAACGGGAACATGCTTAAATGGATATGCAGCTTCCTTTCGCAACGCTATATCCGGTGCAAATTTCAAAACTCTACTTCCCCTTACATGATGCTGCGCCAAGGTCTCCCTCAAGGAGCCGTCCTAAGCTGTTTGCTCTTCAACATCATGATTGACGACCTGATGTTAGCTATCCGAAAGATCCCAGGAGTATCTTGCTTATTCTTTGCTGACGATGTCCTAATCCGGGCCACCGGAAGTAACATCCTCGCCCTCGAAGAAGCTTTGAACAAGGCACTTGCTAAATTGGAAGAATGGGCGGATCTGAACAAAATGGAAGTAAGCGCTGATAAGACAGTTGCACAGCTATTCACAATGTCTACCAGGACCCACCCAGTCAACCTAGTGTACAAAAATCTATCCCTAAAGCAAGTATCCTTATCCAAATACCTCCGAATCAACCTTGACACCAAACTATCCTGGGGTGCTCACATTACGGAGGTAGCCGAGAAAAGTCAAAAGCGCATCAACCTCTTGAAGAGACTATCTGCAACCAAGTGGGGAGCTACGCAGGACGTGTTATCCACAGCATACAAAACATATGTCCGTCCCGTCTTGGAGTATGGAGGCGAGGTAACCTCCCTAGCAAGCAAAGCAAGCCTAGCTAAATACGACGTCGTGCAAAACAATGCCCTTAGACTGATTACCGGAGGAGCCAAATCGACTCCAATCCCAGCTATGCTCCTGCAAACTGGCATCGAGTCCCTCTACAGTCGGAGAGAAAAATCTACATTGAAATTCTGGGAAAGGGCCAAGAGAGTGGATAAAAATTACTGGAGTGGGTACAACCATGCTTCCCAACGACTCAAAACTCAAACTTCACCCTTGACGTTGTAACGGTACATAACCCGGTCCCAATAAAGTAACTAATGAGAATAAAAGTCAGAAATGGGTAGAACTAAAGCTCGCTCAAAATTTAATTATATCACTCCACATAATAAACAATTCGAGTGGTATATAGTGCGAAGTGAGTTCTAGTGTACCCATTGAGGTGAAAAACCAAAGTGAAATTAATGTATTACTAAACTGTGCTGTATGTTTTGGATAGGATAAAACTATGGAAGTAGTATGTAATAATACTAATTGATTTTTGTGATTTTATTTATTTATTGTAATTTATATTGTATGAACCACAATTTGTTATACCCAAGTTAATATTATATTGTTTCAAATAATTATGTTAGATTGTAAGAAAACCCAGGGTTAATTTTAAAAGACATAAAAATTTTAACTACCAAAGATAATATAAAATTAAAATAATCCTAGGAAGGAAAGGACAACAGGAAGTAGTACCGGGTATGAACACTATTCGAGATTAAATAAATAATATATAAATTTATTTAATGATAATAAAATGATAAAATATTTATATACAAGGTCATAAAAAAAATTAACCAAAACATATTATGTGAATTAAATTAGTAAATAAACCGGAATGGAAGGGAATTATTTTTCCATAAATAAAAATATAAATTTATAATAATCACAAACTGCCTACATAATAAAAATACCATGTGTTACTAAGAGTGATGGAAAATAACAAGTATTGTTAATAAGATATAAAAATTTTGAACTGAACGAGAGTTGTTGAAGAACCGATGCGACAAAAATTATACAAAAATAACCTTTTTTGGACGTTGGAGGAGGCGAAATTCACGCAAGAGTAATAAGCAAAGTGAATACTAACTAATTATACCTGAGGAATCCTAATTAAATGGTGTTATACATTAAAAACCAGTGGATGAAACCATTCTGAGGATCCAATATAATTCGGCCTACGTCTAATAGACAATCAGACAAATACTCGAAAATGAAAAGGAAATAATAACGCAAGACGTACCTCATCACAGAATAAAACTTCAATCCAGTAAGGACAACACGGAGCGAGGTAATATAAACATTTTTCGTAATAAATACAGAAGAAACCTCGTTTTTTAATAGTGAAATAGAACAAAAAAAAAATATTAATTGTATCATATGTTTATTTCAAAAGTAAACAAATACATGCTGCTCTCTTACGGCAGTTCCGGAAACTACGTAATATCTGAAAATTAAACCAAATTATTTATTAATTTCTTATATTTGTAAAGCGTAGCATTTAGCCATTTCTGACAATCTCATAACACAAAGAATTCACCCTGAACCCTGGGGAATTAATAAGAATTATGTAATAACTGATGTATTTTATTATAGCGTAATATTGGTTAAATAACAACATATATGTTTTGTTCTTTAGACAGATCTATGTTTACTCGGTAAAGGCGAGAGGATGTTTTCTTTTTAAAAAGAATAATTGTGATACCTATACTTTGGTGGCTGGAGACAAAAGTCAATAATCAATAAAGCAATATTATTGAAAATTAATATTGAATTATAACGTGTTATAATTTATTGTAGTGGGTAGCTAATGAAAATTTCAGCACAACATACAGAAAAAATCGTCACAACAGAGGGGCAAATTTGATACTTACTCTCTCTTCTGCATAAGGCTGAACAAATTACCTCCTCGACCCCAAATCACACACTCTCGATTTCTTTTAGATCGAGTAAAACAAGATAAACGAAATCCTTTATTTATACCGTTTAAAAGAATCAGTTAGTATAATTCAAAAGTGACGCATACTGCGTGAGGCATATAATAACACTTTCGCAAGTGCACACCTCACATTAAGCGGTACGTTACAGATTTGGCGTACAACTGTGGGGCAGAATTAACGAAGCTGGTAATTGCAATACACTCGTAAGTGGTGAACGCCTCGTGATTAAGCGGTACATTACAGATTGGCGCTCAACGTAAAAGGGCGGTAATTAGAAAAGAATTTTGATATTTAATAAAAAATATATATCAAAAAATCTAATTATCGTTGGCAGTTATGAGAAAACAAGAAATGCCTAATACCCGAGGAAAATCGAAGAAGAGGGCAGAAGAAAAGGAGATTGAAGAAGGTGGACAGGAACAAGAAATAGAGTTAGTCACGGACAGTGAAATGGACCAACAGACTGGTGATAGAGAAGAAACCGAAGTAGTTATGGATACGGAAAAGGAAATAGTGGAAGAGGATGCCCAAGGGGATCAACCAGATAAATCCAACCAAAAAGAAGATATAAGCATACAGGAGATGTTAAGAATGATAATGGAAGGGAATAACAAGATCCAGGAAGATAATAAGCGAACCAATGACAAAATAGATGAAAATTTTAGAAAACAGGAGGAAAGCAATAAACAAACCAATGATAAAATAGACGAAAAATTTAGAAAACAGGAGGAAAGCAATAAACAAACCAATGATAAAATAGACGAAACATTTAGGAAACAGGAGGAACAAAATAAGGAGAATTTTAAGAAACAGGAGGAACAAAATAGACAGACCAATGAGAAAATAGAAACCATTCATGGAAATATCAAACAAACCATGAATGAACAATACAATGAACTGAAAGAAACTGTTAAAGGACAAAGAGAAGAGATGAATGCAAAATTTGAAGAGAATAATAAGAATTTAAAACAATTTGAGTGTAAAATGGAGAATTTCAATAAGGAGATATGGGAAACTTTCGGAGAGAAGTTTGAAAATGTTAATACGCGTATCCAAAAAGCAGATACATACCAAGAGGAGACAAATAAACAAATGGACCATAGTTCCAATAATTTGGATGAAACATTGGACAGCACTTCAGAAGGTGTTAAAGTAAATCCGGATACAGAAGAGAGTAGGAAGGAAATAGAAATTACAGAATACCAAGGTGTAATGCCATCTGAAAATAAAAATAGCCACAACAAAAAGGATATTCAAACCGTGGAAAAGAAGACCAAGGAAATAATAAAAACAAGTAGAAAGAAAATAATAAATACCAAGGAAGAATGGGAGATGATTACAGGTGGATTAATTAATGCATTCAACCTTCCAATTAATGAACAGAGGGAATTAATTAAGTTTAGACCTCAATTAAATGTGTCGATGATTGAAGTGCATCAGAAGATATTAGTCAGATTATCAAGATGGAAGACAACATGCAAAAATTGGGCAAATAATTCAGAGGTAAAAGGGAATGAAATGAGATTAAATATGAGCAACTATGTTATGTTAGAGGAGGTACAATACTGGTTAGTTAAAAAGGAACGAATTATGACGGAAGACCGGTACTTAAGTGAAAGTTTTATAGCAGCAAAGTGGGAGAGCCGGATGGTAAGAAGATTATCAAGAAGAGAATTAATTACGAACACCCCAGCAATCCGAGAGCATGGAGTACCTGAAATAATGGACCACGGTTAAACAGACTCCAAACAAACCAGAAAAAAGGGACGGATTTTATGGATACAGGACCAAGCAACCCATTGTAAATAAAAAACCCCAAAATTCTAAAAGACGTAAGGACAACTTACTCAACTTATTTCGAACAACATAATTTAAAGTGAAGAGAATAAAAACCCCAAAATTCAAAAAGTGTGTAAGTACAACTTACTTAAGATATTTTGCAACCATTAGAATTAATAAAAAGTGTGTAAGTACAACTTACTTAAGATATTTTGCAACCATTAGAATTAATAAAAAGCATGTAAGGACACTCAAGTTATTTTGAAACCATATAATTTAACAAACAACAAACCACCAAGAAAAAGAGAACAGATGATTAAATAATATTTATAAATAACTGATTTAAACTGAAATAATAGGAAAAGTAATATTTTTAATGGTAACAAACAGAAAAAGAATTATATGTTGAATGGTAATATGCTCCGATAAGAAGAATAAAGAATAATTTAATGACTCCAATGAAATTGAAGGAGGATGATAATTAATACAATAATTAGAATTTCTCGGAATTGAAGATTAGATAAGAAGAAATAATACGGAGAAATATGTCACAAGAAGTAAAGTCAAAAGAATTTTAACATAAGGCCTATCAATGATGTTATATGCTATTAGTTAATGGAAAAGAAGAAGGAATCAAGGAGAAGAAGAAATATATAAATAAATACAAACAGCTACAGTATGAAGAATCCCAAAAGTGTTTGGTACTAGTCGCTAATTGACTACTACTTATAATTTTTTTATTTTTATGTATTGACCGTAGAAATGTTCCGGCAATAATTTTTAGGAGCAGGGATGATGTTCCCCTGGTCTCAGAAGGTGTAAGGATGGACAGAGGTGTATGGACCCAGAGTGGCCACCCGACTGGAACCACCGCACAAGATAGGGAAAAATGTTAGGGAAATTGAATATTTAAGGGATAATAATTATAAGATAGCTGAAAAGAGTGATATTAGATTCCAGATGTATAAATGAAGAAAATAGAAGGAAGATAGCAGACAGAAGCTTAATTGATAAAGCGAGTATATAAAAGTAAATAGAAATGAGTGTTGAAACAATTTTAATATGATTAGTGTGACCAGTCCTTATCAAATAAAATGTGGAAGTACCACTAACCCCGAGAAATAATTGATGAATTTGCCTCCAAGAGAGAGAGAGTTAAGTAAGAAAACGACAATTACCACAAGTCTGGATTACCAGAGTTTATAATCAGTCAGCAATGAAACATTATTATGAAAACAAAGTCAAGACCATTAGGAGATTTGAACCAATTAACAATTTATTTCTATCAACGAGTTGAACTAAAATAAATTTGTTCTAGTGGGGGGGCTTTATGTAACGGTACATAACCCGGTCCCAATAAAGTAACTAATGAGAATAAAAGTCAGAAATGGGTAGAACTAAAGCTCGCTCAAAATTTAATTATATCACTCCACATAATAAACAATTCGAGTGGTATATAGTGCGAAGTGAGTTCTAGTGTACCCATTGAGGTGAAAAACCAAAGTGAAATTAATGTATTACTAAACTGTGCTGTATGTTTTGGATAGGATAAAACTATGGAAGTAGTATGTAATAATACTAATTGATTTTTGTGATTTTATTTATTTATTGTAATTTATATTGTATGAACCACAATTTGTTATACCCAAGTTAATATTATATTGTTTCAAATAATTATGTTAGATTGTAAGAAAACCCAGGGTTAATTTTAAAAGACATAAAAATTTTAACTACCAAAGATAATATAAAATTAAAATAATCCTAGGAAGGAAAGGACAACAGGAAGTAGTACCGGGTATGAACACTATTCGAGATTAAATAAATAATATATAAATTTATTTAATGATAATAAAATGATAAAATATTTATATACAAGGTCATAAAAAAAATTAACCAAAACATATTATGTGAATTAAATTAGTAAATAAACCGGAATGGAAGGGAATTATTTTTCCATAAATAAAAATATAAATTTATAATAATCACAAACTGCCTACATAATAAAAATACCATGTGTTACTAAGAGTGATGGAAAATAACAAGTATTGTTAATAAGATATAAAAATTTTGAACTGAACGAGAGTTGTTGAAGAACCGATGCGACAAAAATTATACAAAAATAACCTTTTTTGGACGTTGGAGGAGGCGAAATTCACGCAAGAGTAATAAGCAAAGTGAATACTAACTAATTATACCTGAGGAATCCTAATTAAATGGTGTTATACATTAAAAACCAGTGGATGAAACCATTCTGAGGATCCAATATAATTCGGCCTACGTCTAATAGACAATCAGACAAATACTCGAAAATGAAAAGGAAATAATAACGCAAGACGTACCTCATCACAGAATAAAACTTCAATCCAGTAAGGACAACACGGAGCGAGGTAATATAAACATTTTTCGTAATAAATACAGAAGAAACCTCGTTTTTTAATAGTGAAATAGAACAAAAAAAAAATATTAATTGTATCATATGTTTATTTCAAAAGTAAACAAATACATGCTGCTCTCTTACGGCAGTTCCGGAAACTACGTAATATCTGAAAATTAAAC
The DNA here is from genome assembly GCA_034769895.1 of Magicicada septendecula. Taxonomy (NCBI): domain Eukaryota; kingdom Metazoa; phylum Arthropoda; class Insecta; order Hemiptera; family Cicadidae; genus Magicicada; species Magicicada septendecula. The sequence goes on along the minus strand of CM068374.1, from coordinate 405,400,853 downwards.
CAAATTATTTATTAATTTCTTATATTTGTAAAGCGTAGCATTTAGCCATTTCTGACAATCTCATAACACAAAGAATTCACCCTGAACCCTGGGGAATTAATAAGAATTATGTAATAACTGATGTATTTTATTATAGCGTAATATTGGTTAAATAACAACATATATGTTTTGTTCTTTAGACAGATCTATGTTTACTCGGTAAAGGCGAGAGGATGTTTTCTTTTTAAAAAGAATAATTGTGATACCTATACTTTGGTGGCTGGAGACAAAAGTCAATAATCAATAAAGCAATATTATTGAAAATTAATATTGAATTATAACGTGTTATAATTTATTGTAGTGGGTAGCTAATGAAAATTTCAGCACAACATACAGAAAAAATCGTCACAACAGAGGGGCAAATTTGATACTTACTCTCTCTTCTGCATAAGGCTGAACAAATTACCTCCTCGACCCCAAATCACACACTCTCGATTTCTTTTAGATCGAGTAAAACAAGATAAACGAAATCCTTTATTTATACCGTTTAAAAGAATCAGTTAGTATAATTCAAAAGTGACGCATACTGCGTGAGGCATATAATAACACTTTCGCAAGTGCACACCTCACATTAAGCGGTACGTTACAGATTTGGCGTACAACTGTGGGGCAGAATTAACGAAGCTGGTAATTGCAATACACTCGTAAGTGGTGAACGCCTCGTGATTAAGCGGTACGTTACAGATTGGCGCTCAACGTAAAAGGGCGGTAATTAGAAAAGAATTTTGATATTTAATAAAAAATATATATCAAAAAATCTAATTATCGTTGGCAGTTATGAGAAAACAAGAAATGCCTAATACCCGAGGAAAATCGAAGAAGAGGGCAGAAGAAAAGGAGATTGAAGAAGGTGGACAGGAACAAGAAATAGAGTTAGTCACGGACAGTGAAATGGACCAACAGACTGGTGATAGAGAAGAAACCGAAGTAGTTATGGATACGGAAAAGGAAATAGTGGAAGAGGATGCCCAAGGGGATCAACCAGATAAATCCAACCAAAAAGAAGATATAAGCATACAGGAGATGTTAAGAATGATAATGGAAGGGAATAACAAGATCCAGGAAGATAATAAGCGAACCAATGACAAAATAGATGAAAATTTTAGAAAACAGGAGGAAAGCAATAAACAAACCAATGATAAAATAGACGAAAAATTTAGAAAACAGGAGGAAAGCAATAAACAAACCAATGATAAAATAGACGAAACATTTAGGAAACAGGAGGAACAAAATAAGGAGAATTTTAAGAAACAGGAGGAACAAAATAGACAGACCAATGAGAAAATAGAAACCATTCATGGAAATATCAAACAAACCATGAATGAACAATACAATGAACTGAAAGAAACTGTTAAAGGACAAAGAGAAGAGATGAATGCAAAATTTGAAGAGAATAATAAGAATTTAAAACAATTTGAGTGTAAAATGGAGAATTTCAATAAGGAGATATGGGAAACTTTCGGAGAGAAGTTTGAAAATGTTAATACGCGTATCCAAAAAGCAGATACATACCAAGAGGAGACAAATAAACAAATGGACCATAGTTCCAATAATTTGGATGAAACATTGGACAGCACTTCAGAAGGTGTTAAAGTAAATCCGGATACAGAAGAGAGTAGGAAGGAAATAGAAATTACAGAATACCAAGGTGTAATGCCATCTGAAAATAAAAATAGCCACAACAAAAAGGATATTCAAACCGTGGAAAAGAAGACCAAGGAAATAATAAAAACAAGTAGAAAGAAAATAATAAATACCAAGGAAGAATGGGAGATGATTACAGGTGGATTAATTAATGCATTCAACCTTCCAATTAATGAACAGAGGGAATTAATTAAGTTTAGACCTCAATTAAATGTGTCGATGATTGAAGTGCATCAGAAGATATTAGTCAGATTATCAAGATGGAAGACAACATGCAAAAATTGGGCAAATAATTCAGAGGTAAAAGGGAATGAAATGAGATTAAATATGAGCAACTATGTTATGTTAGAGGAGGTACAATACTGGTTAGTTAAAAAGGAACGAATTATGACGGAAGACCGGTACTTAAGTGAAAGTTTTATAGCAGCAAAGTGGGAGAGCCGGATGGTAAGAAGATTATCAAGAAGAGAATTAATTACGAACACCCCAGCAATCCGAGAGCATGGAGTACCTGAAATAATGGACCACGGTTAAACAGACTCCAAACAAACCAGAAAAAAGGGACGGATTTTATGGATACAGGACCAAGCAACCCATTGTAAATAAAAAACCCCAAAATTCTAAAAGACGTAAGGACAACTTACTCAACTTATTTCGAACAACATAATTTAAAGTGAAGAGAATAAAAACCCCAAAATTCAAAAAGTGTGTAAGTACAACTTACTTAAGATATTTTGCAACCATTAGAATTAATAAAAAGTGCGTAAGTACAACTTACTTAAGATATTTTGCAACCATTAGAATTAATAAAAAGCATGTAAGGACACTCAAGTTATTTTGAAACCATATAATTTAACAAACAACAAACCACCAAGAAAAAGAGAACAGATGATTAAATAATATTTATAAATAACTGATTTAAACTGAAATAATAGGAAAAGTAATATTTTTAATGGTAACAAACAGAAAAAGAATTATATGTTGAATGGTAATATGCTCCGATAAGAAGAATAAAGAATAATTTAATGACTCCAATGAAATTGAAGGAGGATGATAATTAATACAATAATTAGAATTTCTCGGAATTGAAGATTAGATAAGAAGAAATAATACGGAGAAATATGTCACAAGAAGTAAAGTCAAAAGAATTTTAACATAAGGCCTATCAATGATGTTATATGCTATTAGTTAATGGAAAAGAAGAAGGAATCAAGGAGAAGAAGAAATATATAAATAAATACAAACAGCTACAGTATGAAGAATCCCAAAAGTGTTTGGTACTAGTCGCTAATTGACTACTACTTATAATTTTTTTATTTTTATGTATTGACCGTAGAAATGTTCCGGCAATAATTTTTATGAGCAGGGATGATGTTCCCCTGGTCTCAGAAGGTGTAAGGATGGACAGAGGTGTATGGACCCAGAGTGGCCACCCGACTGGAACCACCGCACAAGATAGGGAAAAATGTTAGGGAAATTGAATATTTAAGGGATAATAATTATAAGATAGCTGAAAAGAGTGATATTAGATTCCAGATGTATAAATGAAGAAAATAGAAGGAAGATAGCAGACAGAAGCTTAATTGATAAAGCGAGTATATAAAAGTAAATAGAAATGAGTGTTGAAACAATTTTAATATGATTAGTGTGACCAGTCCTTATCAAATAAAATGTGGAAGTACCACTAACCCCGAGAAATAATTGATGAATTTGCCTCCAAAGAGAGAGAGAGAGTTAAGTAAGAAAACGACAATTACCACAAGTCTGGATTACCAGAGTTTATAATCAGTCAGCAATGAAACATTATTATGAAAACAAAGTCAAGACCATTAGGAGATTTGAACCAATAAACAATTTATTTCTATCAACGAGTTGAACTAAAATAAATTTGTTCTAGTGGGGGGGCTTTATGTAACGGTACATAACCCGGTCCCAATAAAGTAACTAATGAGAATAAAAGTCAGAAATGGGTAGAACTAAAGCTCGCTCAAAATTTAATTATATCACTCCACATAATAAACAATTCGAGTGGTATATAGTGCGAAGTGAGTTCTAGTGTACCCATTGAGGTGAAAAACCAAAGTGAAATTAATGTATTACTAAACTGTGCTGTATGTTTTGGATAGGATAAAACTATGGAAGTAGTATGTAATAATACTAATTGATTTTTGTGATTTTATTTATTTATTGTAATTTATATTGTATGAACCACAATTTGTTATACCCAAGTTAATATTATATTGTTTCAAATAATTATGTTAGATTGTAAGAAAACCCAGGGTTAATTTTAAAAGACATAAAAATTTTAACTACCAAAGATAATATAAAATTAAAATAATCCTAGGAAGGAAAGGACAACAGGAAGTAGTACCGGGTATGAACACTATTCGAGATTAAATAAATAATATATAAATTTATTTAATGATAATAAAATGATAAAATATTTATATACAAGGTCATAAAAAAAATTAACCAAAACATATTATGTGAATTAAATTAGTAAATAAACCGGAATGGAAGGGAATTATTTTTCCATAAATAAAAATATAAATTTATAATAATCACAAACTGCCTACATAATAAAAATACCATGTGTTACTAAGAGTGATGGAAAATAACAAGTATTGTTAATAAGATATAAAAATTTTGAACTGAACGAGAGTTGTTGAAGAACCGATGCGACAAAAATTATACAAAAATAACCTTTTTTGGACGTTGGAGGAGGCGAAATTCACGCAAGAGTAATAAGCAAAGTGAATACTAACTAATTATACCTGAGGAATCCTAATTAAATGGTGTTATACATTAAAAACCAGTGGATGAAACCATTCTGAGGATCCAATATAATTCGGCCTACGTCTAATAGACAATCAGACAAATACTCGAAAATGAAAAGGAAATAATAACGCAAGACGTACCTCATCACAGAATAAAACTTCAATCCAGTAAGGACAACACGGAGCGAGGTAATATAAACATTTTTCGTAATAAATACAGAAGAAACCTCGTTTTTTAATAGTGAAATAGAACAAAAAAAAAATATTAATTGTATCATATGTTTATTTCAAAAGTAAACAAATACATGCTGCTCTCTTACGGCAGTTCCGGAAACTACGTAATATCTGAAAATTAAACCAAATTATTTATTAATTTCTTATATTTGTAAAGCGTAGCATTTAGCCATTTCTGACAATCTCATAACACAAAGAATTCACCCTGAACCCTGGGGAATTAATAAGAATTATGTAATAACTGATGTATTTTATTATAGCGTAATATTGGTTAAATAACAACATATATGTTTTGTTCTTTAGACAGATCTATGTTTACTCGGTAAAGGCGAGAGGATGTTTTCTTTTTAAAAAGAATAATTGTGATACCTATACTTTGGTGGCTGGAGACAAAAGTCAATAATCAATAAAGCAATATTATTGAAAATTAATATTGAATTATAACGTGTTATAATTTATTGTAGTGGGTAGCTAATGAAAATTTCAGCACAACATACAGAAAAAATCGTCACAACAGAGGGGCAAATTTGATACTTACTCTCTCTTCTGCATAAGGCTGAACAAATTACCTCCTCGACCCCAAATCACACACTCTCGATTTCTTTTAGATCGAGTAAAACAAGATAAACGAAATCCTTTATTTATACCGTTTAAAAGAATCAGTTAGTATAATTCAAAAGTGACGCATACTGCGTGAGGCATATAATAACACTTTCGCAAGTGCACACCTCACATTAAGCGGTACGTTACAGATTTGGCGTACAACTGTGGGGCAGAATTAACGAAGCTGGTAATTGCAATACACTCGTAAGTGGTGAACGCCTCGTGATTAAGCGGTACGTTACAACGTATGCTGAGTCCCTAATTACCAAATATAATCTGGCAATGGACAACCCAGCTCCTCTAAGACACTTCACCTCTATAGTGCCTGCACTACCTTCCAAGCGGCTTGATCTCATAAGCCTAACTACAAACAAAGCCGAAGCCACCCCTCTCGAACTCAAAGCTTGCGCTCTCGAAACCATTAACTTAAGATATCCGTCGACCGAGTGGATTCACATCTATACCGATGGCTCATATCTTTCTGACATAAAAGGGGCCGGCGCAGGATGGTTCTGCAGCATGTTTGAAGACTCAATGGCTGTAGGGAAAAATGCTAGCAACTACGACGGGGAGGTCTGCGCGGTGCTTGAAGCCTCCAACCAATTGAGCACACATAACCTAACTCCTTCCAATGCAGTCTTCCTCATTGACTCACAGGCCGCAATATCAGCTCTGAGTAGCAACGCTTCAACTGACTGCCTCCGTACCATCCAGTGCCGCGAGAAACTGGCCGAACTCATCAAGAATGGCTGGGTTGTAGCTCTTCAGTGGGTTCCAAGCCATGTTGGAATACCAGGCAATGAAAGGGCGGACATCCTGGCAAAACGCGGCGCAGAGACTGACCAGCCTGAGATACCTTTCACACTCAATAGAGCAAACAACCTCATAACCCACACCATCAACAACGCCACGCTCAAAACTCTGAAGGACCTTAGCATTGGCAAAAAGTGGGAAAGCCTTGCCACAGCGGGAGCGATTCCAAAGCATCTTGAGAGAGCTGAGGCAGTAGCACGATTTCGTCTTGCTACTGGACATGACTACCTCCAAGCGCATCTCTACCGTATCGGTCTTGCTGCTGATGAAACATGCCCTCTCTGTGGTCTTGGCAGGATGGACGGCGACCACCTGCAGACGTGCCAATCGCTGACTTACCCGAACGATGACACAATCAATCGCTACTGGGAGGCTCGACGTCGAATGGTGGAAGCACCAAAGACGGGCGTTGGATAAGTAAGTAAGTAAGGATGGAGTGTTGTGTATGGATGTGTATTTGTGTGTACGTAGTGTGCAAAGCCAAATGGGTGATGGAAGAGACAGATGGAAGAGCCATAATAAAAGTATAAGTCAAAGGACAGCCAAGACGAGGTCGAGTAAGTCAGGATGCCAAAGCTGGAGGGAGGCGTCAAGGTAAGGCGGGGAGGCACAAAGAAGAGTGATAAAGACCGGGTAGATAGGAAAATGTAATATGTTAAGTGATCAAGAAGGAAGCCAGGTATAATAAGTATGACGAAGAGACTTAATTATTTCTATTTCTCTGTTGGCGGGGGTTTCTGGAAGGAGGTCCATCGGCAATGGTGAGGAGACAGTTTATGACAAAGGAAGGTCTGCGGGAGTTACAGGTAGTATTAATATTATACAATACCTCCTTCCCATTTAAGTTGAGGAATTCCGATCAGCCTTCTGTTGCGTTACTTCTCTCTTGAGCCCTTGATCTAATTCGTTGCCTGATCTTTATTGCAGCTGTAATATCTCCTTCGATTTATAATTCGTAACGTTAAATATTCTTCCTCACCCTGGAATTTTCCATTCTCTTTTACTAATTTCTTTTCACTTCATAAGACTTTTCTATACAAAAGCAAGTATATAAAAAAGTTATAAGGACGGGGATTAGCAACCAACCGGCATTGTTTAAAAACATTAATCTACAAGTTTCTTTTCTATAGTTCATCATACACACCCTTGCGAGATAAAAGAACTACACAGTAGTTTCTTTCACAATTTTTCGCATTATTTTGAGACACTCGACTGATGATTTACGGTCAGGCCTTGCAAAGAGATAAATACTTAATATTAATGGGGTCTCTTACATTTTATATTATATCTGTTTTCTATCCTACTGATAGAATTAGAAAAACAGTAGCTATCTCTCTTTTTCTTTTAAAAGCACAATACATAATATTAATTTACCAAGTAGCAATTTTCTTCTTCATTTAAAATTTCTATCAAATCTACTGTATATTAGACAAAACAGAAGGAGAGCATATGTGCTTACAAGGTAGTGTAAACATCCTGTAATGCTGTCAAATCAAAATACAAAGGAAGGGGAAGTGAATACTGTAATGAGTAGTCCCTACAATCATATTTATGCAGGTGTAGGTGATGATAAAGAAACACCTAAAAAAAAAAATATATATATATATATATATATATATGATTAGAAGTATGTACAAGTATGTACTATCACATTTACAACACATAGATTCGAAATATGAATTTGGCGTGTTCGCACCTCTAGCTGTTGCCTGTAAAGAGAATAATCCCTAAACACCAGTTTTTGTTTTATTTAGGAGAAAAAAAACTGTTTTACACTAAAAACATTAAAATTCTTCATTGTCTCTAAAATTGCACATAATTCATCTAATTCGAGGCCTAGCTTAGGAGCTAACTAGTAGATAGCAAGAGATGGTAACGAAAAGAAAGTGTCAGGGGAAGTTGAAACGAGGTTGACAGGCTGACATGCAGACAAAGGGAGACAGTGAGAATCTTTATTTAAAACTGAAATAAACACTACGAGAGAAAAGCAATGTGTGTGTGTGTGTGTGTTTAGGCTATATAGTTTTACAAACACTGCATATGTTTATGATACGAATTGCTATTTTAATTCCATAGATTGCGTCAGATATTAGGCAACATTTATTTACGTAACGTGCTTGAGTTTACGTTTTTGCGTATACGAGCAAGCTATTTGTAACACCTGTTTACTTCGTAAGAAAATGATCTTACCCAAATTTTATTTTTCCGTGTAATCTGCTCAGCTAGCTAATTCGTTTTCGAACAATGAGTAAAGAAATAACTAAATTTTTAAAACTATGAAGCTTACCGTTTTTATGTCGTATAAAGGAAGTTCAGTCTACGTCTGGTGAGAGATAAGTAATTTGCCAATCGTGAAGAAGAAGAAGAAGAAGAAGAAGAAGAAGAAGAAGAAGAAGAAGAAGAAGAAGAAGAAGAAGAAGAAGAAGAAGAAGAAGAAGAATAAGAAGAAGAAGAAGAGTTTGTTTTACTTTTTTAATACGTATACTTTTAACATCATCTTAAGCAAATTTAAATATTCTTTGAGTTCCACTTTAATTCATTTTATTATTTTTAAATAATAGTACGTATATTTTATTATCGTAGTAACATAAACGTTTCTCCACACACTGTACACTATTGCATCCATTTCTGAGTAGATGTAGTGTTTAAATGTTTGGGTGAGTTGTTTTTCAACAGGTTTGAAAAATGAGACAAATAATCTGGAGACAACCAATGTTCTGGGTGTAGTTTACTGAACCTACATCCACTTTTCGTGTTCTAATAAAACAGGTCCACACTTTTATATCCCCAATAGTTAGTAACACACACTATCCCCGGAGTGCTTGTCTATTTTGGGAGAGAAAGCGTAGCGTTGAAACAACTCGCATTCAGGTAGGTCGATTTCTTAGGTAGCCTATTTCTTACGTAAACAGAGACGTGTATTAAAGCTTGTAAAGTGCTTTATTTGGTAGTGATATTAGATAGGTCAAATATGTAGTATTAGGTCAAATATTTCCTCTAAATATCTAAAATGTTTGTTGAGTAGTCTACATTCCAGTGTAACCTTTTAGCCACACGAAATCCATTGTTTATAAAAATTTAATTTAATCAGTTAACTATTAACAAACACTTTTTGTCACCATTTTAGAACTGATGTATCCAGATTGAATCAGACTAAAACTGCATGCATCTTAGTTCTGTATAATAAAAAATAAAGCTAAGTAAGTTGTACAATTGAGTATAGTCTATAGAACCATTTTGGTGTAATAAGTTTCATACAAAGGTGGACGGTTTATAAATCAATTTACAATTTTTGTACTACTTAAAAATTTGTACTAATTTCTGTTTTAAATTTTGTTTTCCATAAGGCGTTTCAAAATATCAAACTTGCAAATCCCGAATGTCTGAACGTCTCACAGATGATTGGCTTAACAACATCGATTTTTACATAAAATGTAATACTAGAATACTGAGTAACTATACCTGCCTCAAAGCATAAAAGAATAATAAATTCAACGGTTTACATTAATTTTATATCTCAATAATTCCTACAACTGAAGGATTTAAAAAAAATTGAAACCATCTTGTAAGATGTGAAGTACAAAATATATAGTACTTACTCATACTTACCTGGGACACAACCACACGACGCTAAGTGACCTTGGCTTTACTCTTTAGATTCAATTAATTTAAAATTATATCTTAATTTGATCCGTCAGGCGATCTTGTAGATAATATTCCACTACATGTTTCGGGAATTAAATTCCCATCATCAGGTAAAACTTCTTCTTCCTAATATATAGGAGTTGTCCTAAAGATTTACTCTTTAGGGTTTTCAATTTTTCTTTGTCTACCGTTATATAGACCTATATATAGACTACATATATAGGGCTATCTCTTAGTACCGGCAACGTCTAGACACCTACTCCATTGAAGTTCTGATTTTTCATTACGCGTTTTTGTCTGTTGTGTTACCCTCAAATGTTATCTTTATCTCTTACTTTCTCTCTCATATGTCCTGACTTACTTTTTATTATATTTATGAGACACCTGCCTCATTTTTGTAGGGCGATAGTCACTATAAGATTATATCCTCAATTTCCCATTCTCTTTAGTTTCTTTTCTATTTATAAAAAAAGTTTTTTTATATAAAAAAATGTTTATATAATAATACAATTTTTTTTAAACCTGTAAACGGGAGAAGACAGCAGACAAACAATACTGTCTGAAAAAGAACAAGAAATTCCTTTCTTTGCTGTAAAATACGTAATTTTCAAGTATTCATATCAACTAAAAAAGAGTTATTTATTAAAACTAATCAAATTGAAAACACATTAAGAATGAAAGTTATAATTAATTAAAGCAACATTTAATGTTTTCTAGTATATCATTTTAAATTTTGGTTTAAATACTCATTATATTCTTTTCTTGAAAAACTCAAAGTAGTTAGCTCAAAGTGTCCGGACAGTATGGTCGAGGCATAATATCTTACCCGTTACCAAACGATTTGACTGCATTACAGTGTTTGTCATCGATTAGCCCGTAACAATCACGGGCACTGATGCATTTTATGTATTTGGCAATATAATTCCAATATTAAATAATATCTCTCACAGGACCTTCAGAAACTACTTGATTTCATACCCCCTATCTATCATAGCTTCTATAAGGATATTAAAATAGCTGATCCAATCAGTAAGAAACCCAAGAATGATAAGAAGAAATCTGCAAGTGATGAAAAAGAAAATGGTGAAGTTAAAGTAGAAGAATGTGATAATGTCTTATTTACGGATGATGAATCATAGTTAAACACGTTTTAGTCATTTAAAGTCTATTTTTTGTAAATAAATACAATGATTTTGTATTAAAATATACCTTTTTGTAAGCTAATTCCATTATTTTTTTTCTTTTTAACCTTATTGTTTGGAGGTAAAGGGGGGTAAGTGCTGTACCTTACCAGAAAATCCCTGAGAACAAGGGTACCGTTGGTTAAAATGAATACAAATTTTGTAAAAAAACAAAAAAGGTTCATATAACATGAACCTAAAACCATTTACTCTGGATTTATCATAGACTTCAAACTTTGACATTCATTTTCCCAAAATTAGAAAAATGTCACTTACCCCCCTTGGCTTCTCGATGCCTCAATTATTTCTTTCAGTTTGTTATCAAAGAAATAATTGAAAAACATAAGAGGTGTGATAAAATTTTGTATTTTGTCTAGCAACTTTGTTTAAGCAGCAAAAGTAAGGCTGCAAGTTCTGTCTGGTACACTACTCTTTTCCCAGTGTAGACCTTTAAGACCTGTCTAACCTCCTTTTTTTCACTAATTATTTTACTTAATTTAAGAGAGGATAATTTACCTAATTTAGCTGTCAGTTTTCTTTGGTTGAACATGGTTGAGACCTAGCCGAGAAGATGATGTCTTAGAGTCTGGAGGTATGACTGAACATTCATCATGTGTATTACACTTATCATCACTTGTGTTGTCATTTTCATTTATTGTTTCTGAACTGTCAATATAAAATATAGGTAACTGTAAAATTGTCAGAACTGATACTTATATCTTTACAATTTTCAACAGTACTTGCGTTTGTTCCTTCAATTTCAGTACAATTATTATTCTCAATTGTTTGTGTAAAAGTAGTAAAGTCACTTTCTTCAGCATTAGACTCAAACAAATTAGATTTAAAATTACAACTTCTAATTACAATTGCACCATATAACTTCTGTGCACATGATATCATATCAATTTGTCAAGTTAGATACAATAGTTAGATTTAGTTGTGAAGTAAAAGTATTCATGACTTATTTATTACTTCATGATTTGTTAACAGTTATCATAATAATTTCCCTTCTTTTGCAAAGAGTGTATCAGATTTAGTTGAATGTGAAAGTATTGATTTATGTTGAAAATTGTCATAATTGCCAAATATTAGGTTAATTATTTTACATTATTATTCATAATAATAATTGTTGATACTATACCTTAGGTGTAATGATTGATGTTAATTAAGGTTAAAAAGGATTATTTCAGTTGGAGTTAATTTTGAATTTTGAGGATCTATTTTCTGGTATATGTTAGTATTTAGAGTAGTCTGAATAAGGTTTGAGGCTGAACTAAGTATATAAGAAGGGCCTTAAACTACTCACTTGTCACTGATCACAGTAGGCTACATGGTAAGCAGGTAATTCTAGTGCTGTGAATTTAATGAACATTGTAAACTTCAAAATAATGGGAATAAAGATATTATTATTACTTAACTTATAATATTGAGATAATATTATATGTCCCATAATATATAATTTTAGTGTGGTGTGGTGTTTTTTGTGTTTTAACTAGTTGACGACCCCCTTTTGGGTGAATTTGATGTTTTTATAGTATTGAAACCTGATGATGAGAATTTATTCTCGAAACGCGTCATTTTAAGAAAAAACCAAATAAGTCACAAGACGGAAGTTAATACAGGTAATTGGCTAATATTAATTCTAAATAGTTAGTAACGTGACTTGGAGACAATTAAAACAAAATGAACAAAATGAATATTATTTCATGTTCCATAAAAACTAGTAGAAAATGAAATGTGATTGCACCGAAAACAAACAATTTTTGGTATTATATATATACAAACTTTCACTAGTGAACACTTACTTTTGGTTTTATGTCCCAAACGTTTCGACGTGGTGTCCGTCTTCATCAGTGGGATTTGAAATACAGAGTGTCAGTACAAAGTAACCGTTATGGGTTGTAGGTGTGTATGGTGGGGGTTGCTGGTGGGAGGGAATTGGCGCTGGGATTCAAAGTGTGTGTTTGAACAAGTGTATCAAAAAGTATATGTGATCTATAGTGTAATTGGTCATTTAATATGTTGTTTGGTTGTAGTGTGTGATGTCTGTATATTTCATATTGTTCTGCTGTGTTTAGTTTTCTACTTTTAGGTAAGTAGTGTAGTATTTCCATGTTGTGTTCTATGTTTGTGTAACCGTTTTTCATTTTGTAAATGTGTGGCGAATGTGGAGTGTACGTAGTTTGTGGTGAGGGCTTTTAAATGTTCAGAGTATCTTGAGGAAAAAGATCTTCCCATCTGGCCGATGTAGAACTGGTTACAATCACTACAGTTTAATTTATAAACACCTGTTTTGCTGTATGTGTCTGTGTCTTTGTTAGTATTATTTATGTGTTTTCTGATGGTGTTGTTAGTTCTGTAGGCTACTTTATAATTGTGTTTCCTGAATGTGTTAGCAATTTTGTGTGTGTTGGAATTGTACTATGTGAGTGTGATGTATTTACTGGGTTGTGCTGTGTATGCCTATGGCACAGATATGTTGATGACATTTTACTCCCTTACAATGGCAACAAAAGACAAATTGAAAATTTCCACAAATACATTAACACTATACACCAAAAATTAAAATTCACACTAGATTTAGAACAAAACAATAGCATAAACTTCCTGGACCTTACAATTACCAAAACAAACAACACACACACATACAAAATATATAGAAAACCCACCACAACAGACATGGTCATACTTCACTTCAATCCCCAAAACACACATGACTACCAAGAAGAACTCAACACAATCAAATATATAGCAGTCAAAAATGTATACAATCCCGATTTAATAAACAAACTACACAAACGCATCCTAAACACAAAAAGTAAAACACATAAAACCAACATAACACCTACAACCCATAACGGTTACTTTGTACTGACACTCTGTATTTCAAATCCCACTGAGGAAGACGGACACCACGTCGAAACACTTGTGACATAAAACCAAAAGTAAGTGTTCACTAGTGAAAGTTTGTAGCCTATATATATAATATTTAAAAAAGTGAATGAAGAGGATGTATCAAAAAGACAATTTTTTGGTGTAAAACAACCAGTTAACTCATTCTCTATAATTTTACTAAAATTAATGTTATATGCACTACGTATCGGTTCCGACTCAAAATCAAAAGTTAGTGCAAGTAAGGTTAATGGGAAAGTAAATAAAATTTGAAATCTGCACTTGTAGTTCTCATTTGTGTTATAGTACGGTACTTAGCATAATAAGCTTCGAGTTTACGCAATAGTAACAGCTCTTCCCCGCCCCTCGACCAACTGCGTTGTCGCACGTTACACCTTGGTTATGCGAAGGCAATTGTGTGGAGGGCGGGGAATGAAGCGACATAGCAATGGCAATACCGCAGTCGCCTTGAAGCTTATTTTGATACGTCTCACATAATAGGCGGTGGTTATCTTTCAGCTAAGCTTCATGCGCTTTGATGTTATCTCACGTGCATGAGGAGGCAAGTCATTCTTGGCCTATAACCTTAGATAAACAGAAAGGGAATGATGTCAATTTTTGTTCTTTAATTATCTACAAAAGCTTTATGAAAAAAAGGGGTAGGTTCCATGGATTGAACAAGTGATCTAGTTCATTGTGCTAGTTCGCTCATATAAACGATCTAGCTATCATAATTTCGGTGAACTAGCTCCTGTGTCAAGGACATAGAATTTTATAAATATTATATAATACTACTACTAATAATAATTATTATTATTACATGATAATGACATTATCGTTAACATTAATGAATAAACAACTTTTTCATAATTCAAATGAGTGTCATAAATTCAGTCAGTGACTTACTTCGTGCTCCTCGAAGTCTATATAGTTATTCGGTGACGCTAAAGTTTCACAAATGTAGAGTCCACAATCAACAAATGAATCTGTTCCCTTCAAGTACATTTTTCCATTTCAAATAGTTTATCTTGAATAATCATTAGAGTCGTTATTTCATATAATATTTTTATACTTGCTACGTGCTGTGGTGTAAATAAAGGTGGCACTGGCGCTTGCTTTTTTTGTAATGGTGGACGCATCGTTCGTGAAAGGCGTTTTGTAGCGTAAGCGGCGGAACTGTATTGTAATTCAGGTTGTTCTACAAGTACGATTTTGTTGTAAGTACAGAGTCTATTAATTGAACACATTTGTTTGTAAAAGTATTGAAATAATTACGATATTTGCAGTTAAAAGTAACAGCTTGCCAACACACGAACCATATTTCCATGATGATGCAGATTTTTGTAGGAAAATTTTAGGTTTACTAGAACAGTATGGCGCTCGAAGTATTGCTCTAATGCTGTGTCGTTACTCACTAAACACAATGCGTATGCAGGTAGTATTGTAAATATAGTGATTCATTAGTCGGATAATAAACGTTTTCTGCTTTCCGGCGTCGACTTCGATAGCATTTCCGTTTTGGTTATTAGTTTTATTGGTATACGTTTTATTGTTTCTGTATCGTGGGATTTACTTGTCCTTTTATGCTAGTATTTTTTTTTTAATATCTGGGTTTAATGTAAACAGGATTCCAATAGAAAATCAAACAACAGTATGTTACGCTTAGGTTGCCAACCTTTTTTTTTGAGGAAAATAACGTAACTTGGCTGTTGGAAAAGGAAAAGGTAATTATTCGAGATCCGGACTATGCTCAAATTGCGGTGAAATATTTCTTTTCCTATTCTTCTATACTATATAAGCACGAAAAAAATTATTGGTAATTCTGATATTTCCGCGTCACTGCTGATATTGCTGTGAAATATTTTTTGTTCTATTCTTCTATGTTATATAAACATGAGAAAAATAATTTTAAACGGCGGTCGAACCTATTTACGGAGGAAAAAAATAAAATAAATACTCCCATAAGACGCATGCAATTGAGAATGAGCGCCATATTGACTGAGAAATGACAGGTCCAGCTATTGTAGACGCGTGACGTCACCGTGTGTACATCACACAACACAAAAGCGGTTTTAAAGCTTTGCGTTGAGCCCACCGCGAGTTTATTATTAGTAACCTCACCCACGTCCACAAAAAATATTGCGATAATGGCTTCACTGATATCACTGTATACTATACCACCTATTTTTCGAATTGTTTCACTATAGTTTTGGATCACGAACATCACAATTCACAATACCACCACTAACCTTTTACTTTTCAACATATTCACGCAGAGGAAGTACATCTGTTATGACGCGATGTAAAACTATCGATGTTTATCATCGTGAAGAGTACATCGATGTTAAAAAAAATATCGTTATTAAAACATCGCTGCTTTTTACATGTTTGTAATATTACAAATAATTGGGGATGAATAATAAATAAAAATAATTGGTAAATAAGTAAAAATAATTAAAGAGAAGAATAATATACCCCTATATTTTATTCACTTACCTTATCAGAAGATTCTGAAAGTGAAAACCTCAACACTTAGGTAAAGGCGAGGTGACGTTAAAATAATTTAACTCATATTCATATTATTATTTATTATTATAATGATTATAAAGTGTTTGATTATATAGTGAACAAACATACATAAAACTACCTACTTTAACAAAAACAGAAAACTCTTTAAATCAATGTCAGGTTTGTTTACTCCTAGTGAAAGTTTAAGTTAGTTTGGTAAATTCTCAACAACAAAAAATGGTATACCAAAAAAAATTTACCGTCTCCACTCTGTCCTAAGGTAGTGGTCGGCAGTGAAAACTGCTATCACAACTTCCTTAGCTGAAGAGGCGAACTGAAGCCGAAACAGAGACAATCAAAAATAACCAGAGCGTAATGCTCAAAGTACAAGTTTGTGTTTGTCAAGCAATCTTTGTCAAACGGTAGTCCTTCAAAGCATTTAGTGAGAATAATTACCAAATTGTAATTTTGATACAAAACTCCTCAGTGCCAAACTTCGCTTGTACTTTGTCTTTCGACTTTGACTCGCGTACTTTGTTCAACTTTTTTAAACTAGTATTCCCAAAGAGAGATAGACCTATAAATTCTCTTACTTTCTTTTAAACAGTAAAAGCTGAAAATCACAGTGTAAAGTAACATTGTTAATACTTTTCTAAAACTTTGTGGTAGTTATCGATAGTATGAAAATCGCAACTGAGCCGAAACAGAGACAAGCAAAATTAACCAGAGCGTAATGCTCAAAGTACAAGTTTGTGTTTGTCAAGCAGTCTTTGTCAAACGGTAGTCCTTCAAAGCATTTAGTGAGAATTATTACCAAATTGTAATTTTGATACAAAACTCCTCAGTGCCAAACTTCGCTTGTACTTTGTCTTTCGACTTTGACTCGCGTACTTTGTTCAACTTTTTTAAACTAGTATTCCCAAAGAGAGATAGACCTATAAATTCTCTTACTTTCTTTTAAACAGTAAAAGCTGAAAATCACAGTGTAAAGTAACATTGTTAATACTTTTCTAAAACTTTGTGGTAGTTATCGATAGAATGAAAATCGCAACTGAGCCGAAACAGAGACAAGCAAAATTAGCCAGAGCGTAATGCTCAAAGTACAAGTTTGTGTTCTTCAAGCAGTCTTTGTCAAACGGTAGTCCTTCAAAGCATTTAGTGAGAATTACCAAATTGTAATTTTGATACAAAACTCCTCAGTGCCAAACCTCGCTTGTACTTTGTCTTTCGACTTTGACTCGCGTACTTTGTTCAACATTAAATTAGTATTCCCAAAGAGAGATAGACCTATAAACTCTCTTATTTTCTTTTAAACAGTAAAAGCTGAAAATCACAGTGTAAAGTAACATTGTTAATACTTTTATAAAACTAATTTACTAAAACTTTGTGGTAGTTATCGATAGTATGAAAATCGCAACTGAACTATCGATAGTAAACATTTTGAAAAACCCCGCGGCGACGTCACAACGATTAACCAATTGCATGGGTCTGATGCAAAAAACCCGGGAAGTTAATTAAAACCGCTTTACAAAGCTGATGTTGATTGGTAGATATAAAAAAAAGCGCGTTTATACACCGTTAATTTTAAAATTTTGCATATTGTCAATTCTCATTGGTTGGTAATGTGTGTGGGTGTCAAGAATCGGCGGCAAAAACAGTACTGTCTTCTCAGTTCCGTGTTGTAAGTCAACTCGTAAGCCGCTACGGTAATCGTGTATTTAATTATTTTGTGAATTCAGTGTTTTCGTTTGTGTTATTGTGTGGTGTTATTATTAATTATTATTTCTGTTGTTTAGGGTTATTATTATATTATACAACCATATTACCATTATTTATTTAACTACCACATTATTTAACATTTTACACTGAAATGGCCTGCCATGATATTCTGTGCGGTGGGACGTCAGACGAATGGATTCGAATGACTGAGTCTGAGATTATTGACTTTTTAATTTCCCATGAGGTTATTAAAGGGTCAATAAATTGTCCTTCGTGTGGGTCCCTATTAGCACTGAATAGACAGACATTATCTTTTCGGTGTCACAATTTGCGAGAAGTGGTAGCTAAAAAGAAGAAGAGGAGATGTACAACACGTAGGTCCGCACGAGAAGGTAGTTTCCTTGAAAAGACCCACCATCCTCTCACAACCTACTTTTACCTGGTCTGCCACATCCTTCATACCCCTCCGCCTCGTCACCAGCTTCTCATGTGGAACTATGGTGTGAGCGACCATTTCGTCGTCGATTGGTACAGTTTTTGTCGAGAAGTTTTTATTTTCGACGCCCAGCGCACTTCAGCTAAGCTGGGGGGCCCTGGAAAGACTGTAGAAGTCGACGAAGCCAAATTTGGCCGTCGGAAATATAATCGTGCCAGGTTCATTGAAGGACAGTGGGTGTTCGGGGGAGTGGAACACGGTTCTGGCAAGTGTTTTTTGATACCGGTTGAGCGCCGGGATTCCGCTACTCTCCTCAAAATAATTGAGGAGTGGATTAAGGTAAGAGTTTCATCTTTTCATAATTATGGTGGTAAATGCATGCATTTCATGTGAGCGCGTGCGTGTGTGTGTGTGTGTGTGAGTGTGAGTGCATATTTGTAGTCAATGCTGATATTGCGGTGAAATATTTTTTGTTCTATTCTTCTATGTTATATAAACACGGGAAAAATAATTTTAAACGGTGGTCGAACCTATTTACGAAAAAATAAATAAATTAATTACTCCCATAAGACGCCAAAGAACGCCATATTAACTGTGACAAATTACATTAAGAGATTTTTTAACTTTTAATTTTATTTAGTAGTAGAAAAACACGTGTTATTTGGCGCGTAAACTTATGAATTGCAGCGATTGGTAATCCACGTAATGACGTCATAATTCGTTATTCGCTGTGCATTAGTGAGCCGTCGCTCCACTGCGGTGATCCCACTAACTACTCAGTTAATATGGCACTCATTCACTTTACATGGGCGCTTATGGGAGTATTTATTTTATATTTTTTCTTCGTAAATAGATTCGACCGCCGTTTAAAATTATTTTTCTCGTGTTTATATAACATAGAAGAATAGAACAAAAAATATTTCACAGCAATATCAGCAGTGACGCGGAAATATCAGAATTACCAAATTATTTTTAACGGTGGTCGAACCTATTTACGGAGAAAAAAAATTAAATAATTACTCCCATAAGCGCGCATGTAAAGTGAATGACCGCCATGTTATCTAAGAAACGGCGCACAGTTACACAGCGAATGAGTTATGACGTCATTGCGGAGAGTACTCAGCGCTGTACTTCCTAAGTTTACGCGGCAAATAACGTAGCGTTTTTTGGCGCCTTATGGGAGAAATTATTTAATTTTTTTTCTTCGTAAATAGGTTCGACCACCGTTTAAAATTATTTTTCTCGTGTTTATATAGTATAGAAGAATAGAAAAAGAAATATTTCACGGCAATTTGAATATTTCACACACACACACACACACACACATGTAATCCATCCAATTATGAAAAGATGAAAATCTTACCTTAATGTAGCAGGCCATTGTGTATTAAAATGTTACACAATTACACAAACTAAAGGACTGAAAATCACATTACGCGGAGGGTAAATATTTACCTGTGCTACACCATACGCCATATTAACTGAGTAGTTAGTGGGATCACCACTACATTTTGCCTTAACGTAATTCAATTGCCTACAACGCAAAGCATTACATTTCAGACTCGTGGGTGGCCGACTCATCAGTTTCCTACAGTATCCACCGCTGAGAGTGATTTTGGGTAGCCGGCTCACCGCACATGCTTTAGTCTACGGCGCCTTCGGCGCCTCCGAGGTTACTAATAATAAACTCGCGGTGGGCTCAACGCAAAGCTTTAAACCGCCGTTTGGGCTGAACGCAATTTTGAACATGTAAGAATCATGTACATTTTTTTTCTTCGTAAATAGCTTCGTAATTCACTTCAAGATTGTATGGTGGAGCACAGGTAAATATTAACCACGCGGAGTACCCAGCGCTGTACTTCATAAATTTATAAAGTAATCGGCTCAATATTACAAACGTTATTAATAGTAAATAACCCTAAACAACAGAAATAATTAAACCATAATTAATAACACCGCATAATTACACAAACACAAACTGAAGCACTGAAAATCACAAAATACATTCCCACACACACGACTTCACGGCAGCTTTTTCTCTAAAATCTAAACGGCCAAACCACTCTTTTCCTCTTAACCAATTACAAATCAGAGATTACAAAATTTTGAACTCAGCCAATCAAAAGTCAGCATTACGTCGGCGTTTGGCATTTTTGGCGTTTGGGAATCCA
This sequence comes from Magicicada septendecula, assembly GCA_034769895.1. NCBI lineage: Eukaryota > Metazoa > Arthropoda > Insecta > Hemiptera > Cicadidae > Magicicada > Magicicada septendecula. The sequence goes on along the minus strand of CM068374.1, from coordinate 405,380,191 downwards.
AGTCCAATTTTTGCGGTTCGCCTTAATGTTTGCAAGAATTATCTGGAACAATGAACTATATCCCGCGGCCCTTCAGGCATCGGCTCAACTCGCTTTTCATCCAACTCGCTTGTAAATGTTTGGAAAATGGTTCGCCTTCATTTTTGCAAGAATTATATTCATCCCAAAGGCCAATTTGCAGCGACAGCTGATGTACAAGCGGTGACGTCACGCGTCGTCCTGTACCGGTGTACATATTCACAGTCTGAAAATGGCGTTCACCGGCTATTGCATGCGTTCTTATGCGAGTAATTATTTAATTTTTTTTCTCCGTAAATAGGTTCGACCACCGTTTAAAATAATTTTTTTCGTGCTTATATAGTATAGAAGAATAGGAAAAGAAATATTTCACCGCAATTTGAGCATAGTCCGGATCAACAATAATTACCAATAAAAAAAAAAGTATTATTTAAATTTAAGTTTTTATTGCCTTAAATATATATTTTTTTTGTGCTTTTAGCACAAGCTAACAATTTTTGGTTATCTTTGAGAGTTTGATAGCTAGTATTACAATCTAAATCTAGATTTAAATAAATAAATAAATAAATAACTCATTTTTTATTAAATTTATGGACGCTCTGTTTCTCTCTTCTCGCCACTTTACATTCATCACCGAGAAAACTCGGTCAAAGCTGAGGTTGCGGGAACAGAGAGCAGATAAGAAATAATTCCATAATTTTTTTTTATATTTGGTAAGGTATCACACGCATTCTTAAGTATATATTGCCACTTTTCAGCAGTATTTTTTTCTGAAAATTCTTTGTCATTATTTGGTGATTGTCTTTGGATTTCTTTAAGTCTTATTGACTCGGAATATAAATCATCCATTTTAATATTTAATCTTTTTTACAACAACGTATAAATATGATCTAGAAAGGAAACCGATATGGACTGCCATCTGCCGTTTTGTTCAATAATAAATAATCATTGTTAATCGTGTGTGTTCCGTTCTGTTTTATCTTAGGCATCGATAAATCGTTCGGAAATTACGTATGAGAGTGTTTCGTTTCGTGCATTACAGTAAAGACTCGAAATAAACTATTTTCGCATACTTTATTTTTATGCAAAAGTATAAAGTATATTCACCAAAAATAAAGTAGGATACTTTATTATAAAGTATGGTTGGCAACCCTAGTTACGCTCTACTTAATCCTAACCCACTTACACGATTTACATGTAAAAAAATTTAATACTTGTTGCTTCCAGGACTTTGCTCATCCAGACTCTTAAACTCGGTGACTTTATTCTGGGATATTGTTAAGACTAATTACACTGTTTAGAGATCTTTTTCCCCGTTTTACAACAATTTACACTTTCTACATCAGTATGCTGTTCTCTTTGTTAAAATTAATTTTCTAACTGCTAGTTGATTTTCTATATACTTCAGTTTCTGTTTAATATAGCTGACCATATAATTTCTTACAACTTATTGTCGGTTGGCAGACAAAACCTGCTTAGTTTTTGAGCTTGAAATTTTCAGGAGGGCTAAAAATATATTTAGTTCCTTAGCAGGTCTCGCACTAAGCAATTATTATATCACAGTGAATTTGTTTCGTATTGAAATATGGGTAATATGCAATTCAGTTTTTGCATTCTGAAGGCTATTTTTATAAAAAATAAATGTCGGAAATATAAAATAACTAAGTAATTTTGAAAAATTACTAAACCTTTAGTACATGTGGGCGGTTGCATAAGTAACACCTGCTGAGATGTGTGTGATGGCTGTAATTAGATTACGTTTGTTTTATAACACAAATAGATTATGGCTTCACCTATTGGATGCTACTCATGATCGTCCCCTAACAAACATTTTTCTTGCCATGACCAATGAATTTTAGCATTTATTACTTTTAATAACAAAACAAATACACATTCCAATTTATTTGCACAAGCTGCACTTACACTAACCCTCACAAATGCCTGACCGAGGTAACAAAAAAAAAACTACTTTAACATCCATTTTTAATCACTTTAAGATATCACGCAATTTAAATTAACCGTATTTAACTAAAACGGTTACACAAGACAGAAATACACCTTCATGTCACACTAAGCCTACTGGCCAGCAACACATGATCTAAGTGATGTCGGAAAATTTTCTATGCATACGAATATGTATGTTTCAATAATAGATATTATGAAACAACACTGATTTTATAACTGGTGTTGATTTTGTCAATTACAATTGAAATGGCTAGAACCAAAGGGATATAAGTGACAAAATCTTACTGTTGAAAAAATTACTTGAAAATTAAGATGAAGTTGAAAATTCCCAGTAGTAGTTAGAAAGAATGGTTTTACAACCATAGTTTGTTAGAACACGTATTTAAAAAATATTGTTTGATTATCTCTATAAGTTTTCATTAAATATATTTTTAAATAAGAGGTTACCTACATTTGTATCCCTTTTCCACTGAAACTGTCACTTGTACCCCTTTTCCTCTGAATAAATGTTCTTGTGGTGTAAGTGTACGGTACTATATCAGTAAACTTTATGCGAATGAAATATTAAAAAAAAGGTTAGTTCTATTATGCTTCAATTTATTCAGATTCCCATACAGTATCTAATTCATTGTCATTGTTTAACTGCAACTTTTCAGCTACCTCTCTTCTTTGTACTCTTAATTCTCTGTAAAGCTGATTATGAATGGGGGCAAAATCCGAAATAAGTTTAATTGTTCAAGGTTTTTTGTTAATTGCCCAAAGCTTTGAGACCAAGTGTTCCATTTGGTCACCCTATTTTCGTATTTTTCGTTTTCTCATATCTAAGGTGCAAAAATTTAATTCCCCATTGAGGGATTCCTTGAAAAACAGAGCATAAGGGTCTTTCTTCAGGTGAAGCCATTGGAAATTTTGAATGCCTTTAATCTTATCTTTGGTACACTCATTCACAGGTTCTACTAAAACAAAATCCTCTGATTGCATCCTTACAACTTTGAATTTGCGGCTGCCACGTGCCACAGCATTGGTCCAGTCATCATGAATCATAACATATTGTTTCTGTTTTGCCTTTTCAATGAGACCAGAATCCTGGTCACACTCCATATACGAGTACCCGACTATGAGAAATTTATGGTCTATAGTGTGAATGTTAGGATTCTGAACTATGTACATCCAGAACTTTATGATATTTTTATATTGTCCGTCTGCATTATCGATAAAAACAATAAGATGCCTGACAGAAGATGGAAGTTGCTGTACGTTGCTGCTGTTGCTTGCTTGTTAACAAGCAAGAGCCAATTTCCTGGAATCCCCCTGAGGCTTCTCCTTCATGTCACACAAACATCGAAGCCTGGTCATTGCCAAGGTTATGAATACCTAGGTTATACGTCCATATAACTGTATTAAGTAGTGTATTTTACTACTAGCTAAAACGGGTGGGAAATGTGTTTGCTAGATAAAAGCACATTGCTTTACTTGTCAAAGAGTTATCTTTTGCAAACTGTTTAGTGTCACTTCTTGCTGATCTAACTTTTTCAGCATGACGAAGGTGAAGCTGTCTTACTAGATTCAACTACCTGTGTATCTTCAATTGTTTTTTTTTGTTTTCAAAAAACAAAACAAGTATTGCAAGGATCTTTAAGGGTTTACTTAAACATTAAATTGAATTTCGCATTAAAAATATGTCTATAGAAACTCAGTGACTTTCAGGAAATGCCTATAGTCAATTTGGCCCTCCTTACAAAATTCTAAGTAAAGAGTATACAACTTGTGTGGACATTCAAATTGCCAGAGAGATATTTAGTATGTGGGGTTTTCACTTTCATATAATGACTTGAGTATTTGGGAAATGATGCAATATGTTGTTTGACTGTGTTAACAGCACCTTCAGGAACAGTGTCACAGTATGTGTTAACAGCACCTTCAGGAACAGTGTCACAGTATTGTTTCCTATGTGTCTCTGTTTTTCCTGAATTTTAAAACATTGTCGTATCTTTCTTGACTTAGTCTTATCTAGAGTTTTGATTAAAAATAATTTGGATACTCTCTTGTTTTTTTTAGCTTTAAAATGACACTGACCTGTTTATGAGAAACTGCATTTTTTGACACTCTTTTTGGTTGTCATTTTACCATACAGCTATTTATGAATGCTGTTTGTAGGTTCCATAATTCGAGACTACAAAAGTCTTTCAAAGTCTCTGACCTGTCTTCTTCAATAAAACATTTACAATCGTATCTATAATTGTGCCATGGTTATATTGAAAGGTAAACACCACGGCCAGTTTAATTGTATTTTCTGTGCGTTCGGTGCGTTATCACTGCATGTTATGATGCCCGCTTTGATATCGAGATCCAGTCGTTCGCGGCGACCTTGAGTGGTTACGTCATTTGGCTGGCAGTGGCGTCCGCTTGTCAACGACATTTAGTCAGCAATGTTTGAGTTTTTATAAGTTAGCGCAGCGTCCTCATCGGCGTCTTTTCTCTTTCAACTTTGGTGCGGCTTGGATTGTGACAGCGTAATAAGTGTGATTCCACTATGACGAGATAATTCTATAAAGAGCTTCAGGTGAGCCAGTATTGAGGGTTTATATGTAATATTAATTTAATTGGGGTTTGTGTGTGTGAAATATAACGATAGTTTGTGTGTGTGGCTCAGGCGGTCCATGTTTGTGCCAGTAAATATACAAGCACGTGGTAAAATTATTTTACAGTAAAGGTTAAAGAAATAATGTTAGAGACAGAATAAACTTAAAATAAAAGAATTAAATAAACTATGAATTTATAATTGTGGTTCCATGAAGTCTGGTTATTAATTGAAATAGTTATAAATGTAGTAGCAGAGACCACGTGGTCGTCAGTCAATCCTAATGTGAAGTTAAACATACAAGGTAACCCATAAAAAATTGTTTAAGCCTAAAGTGTAATGATTTCTGTGTGACAAGGTGAAATTTAAAATTCAAATTAAAAGCCCGAAGGGTGATTTTGACCGGAGTTAATGACCGGCATTTGCGGTATTGAAATTGTAGTGACGTGTGTGATCTGAGTGCTTTGACGAAGGAATGTTGGGGTGGTATTTATATATTTCTGAATCGAATATACAAGTAAAATTTTCCACAGGTTTCCCCGCTTTAGTCGGGACGAAAGGGGTCCACGTGATGGGCATTCTACATCTTCGCCCATCCACAGAGCCTGCGTAAGAAGCCCCCCCCCGCCATCCGACATCGCTCTTCACACACCACAGAAAATGCAAGAACATACTTAGTGCATCCGAAAGATCAGGTGGGAACTTTCGTTTATTTTATAAACTTCACACACGAAGTGCTCCGCAGGTTATCGGGTAACACACACGCTGAAACCTATTTCTTAGAAATTAGACTCATGTTTCAGAGTTAACATTACTGAACATGTTTCGTGAAGACATGCTAAAGTGTGGACACTGATGACTGAGTTATGAATAACTTATAAGTATTTGTGTTTTGAATTTGCGTAGAGTCAAGGGTTACCTTTGTATTATCTAAATATTTAATTCTATTACTGCAAAAGAGAAAACCGAATTTTGAAATTTTTTTTACAAAATCCAGACCTAAAGAAAATGTAATACTCAGAGAGTACTTGCATCTGCCTGTCATATGACTTGTGATCCTGCACATTCCAATTCTTCTCTTTTTCTAAATTTAAAGGTCCTGTGGTTTAGGTTTTTTTTTTGGTTCAGTTTAACTATTCAATTTATCATAGTACTATAATATTCCTATATTTAATTAACTTAACAAAAAAGAAGCCACATATTCATATTTATTTAACAACTAATTACAACATATTTTAATATTTAAGTAACATACTTAAATCTCGATTTACTGTGATCACTTGTTTCAATTTAATGCGATTAATCCTAGTGATGGGGAACAGGTAGATGAAAGTACTGCTGCACACTTATGGAATTAGTTTTCTTTGAATTTATTAGTATTGTGTGTAAAAGCAGCCATGTGCCCTGAAGGATTAGGCGACCCTCGCACCTCCGTGCGCGCTCACACACACACACACACACACAAGCGCGCGCGCTGCGCGCAGCCCGGCCCACTAAACACTGAGCGGCAGGTAGGCCGGGCTGCACGTGTGTGTGTGTGGGGGGGGCGGAGGGGGGTCGCCTAATCCTTCAGGGCGCATGGCTGCTTGGACACACAATAATTATTAATCTGCTTATTATTGTGTTATCTAATGATCATGGATTGTTTGCTCCAGACACTTATAATTATCATATGTTAATAAATGGTTCCTGCATTACTAATGCAATACAAACAATTTATTTTAAATAAAGTACAAGATTATGATAAAAATAATGAATTCAGTAGTTGGCATGCCATTATTCAATTGTTGGAAATGCTTTGATATATTCTTGTTGTTATTAAACCACCATGTGACTTTAAAAGAGAGATCTGAGTGGATGTTAAGAATTAAGAAAAACTCAATCAAGATGATTGTAAAACCAATTGTTTCAAAAAAAAGAAAACAGGCTAAATAAAATCTTGTTATTGTAGATCAAGTGTTTTCTTGCAAGACCTGTCACTAGGGGCTCAGCACAATTTATTTCCATCTAGGCCACGTGCCTAGTCTTAAATATTAAGTGACGCCTTCCCCCCCCAAAAAAAAAAAAAAAATTTTTTTTGAGGTAGGAAAAGGGTGTAAAAAAAATTATTCTGGGATTAAAGGGGGCGTTTCATAATTATGTAAATAAGGTTGCACTGACTTTTCCTTTTTTATAACACCTTTAGAATCCTGTATACTCTTTTCTTTTCCGGAGTCACGGAGAATTTTAGCTTTCTTTTATTTCATTTTTTCTTGCCTCAACCAGTCACTTGTCACTTTGTTTTTAGGTTATGTTAAGAAACATTTTACACAGCTTTAATGTAGTCCTATTCTTAAGCTCACCTGAACTCTCAGCTTCTTTAGGATCCTTGTGGGTATTAAAAACATTATTCTTTTCCATTATTAATCACGAGGAGTGACAGACAACAAAAATACATGAATCATAGCAGTAGCTGGTTACTAATTAATAATCTGAAATTTAGATCAGCTGTTAAAAAAATTAATGTAAGTATTTAAACCAAAGAGCTGTAAGTGCACTTGCACTTGCACTTGTCCACTGTGTGGCAGCACTACTCGAGAAAATCGCTTGTTTTCTTATTTTTGTTGGGCTGGAGCAGTTGGTAAGTTCACTTATATCAGTCATAACCATAAAACGTCTTTAGTAGTGCTGCTAAACAGCTGTTGAATCTGAGTACAAAGAGTATAAGAATATTTCATACTTTGTAACAACGAAGTCACTTTTGAAAGGGTACATGTCCATTGACTAGTGTCTTTTCAATACTGAAGTATGTATCATTATTCCTTCAAACATAGAAAATTTCTATTTACAGGTTGGACTAGGACTAGTGCCCTTTCTTTACAAGAGTGATAGGTTATAATATTGTATTGAACAATGGTATGCAATAAATCAATTTTTGATTATTTTGGACATGTGTACATTCTACAGTGACTGATTTAATTATTATCTTAACATTAATTTTATGATAATATTATGTGTTTAAAATTAAAATATATATGAAATAGAGAAGTAATATTATAGAAACGAGAAGAAAAAATGGACTATGCATAATAGAAAAAGCATGGAAATACTCCTTATATTCTGCGTTCGAATATTTTTTTTTAGGAAAAAAATGTTTGAACTCTGAATTGAAAAATGTTTTAATTATTTAACTTGTAACAGTAGAAAAGTGCAATAAATTTATAGTACACAAACAATAGTAAGACTTTAACAACCAGGGCAACTTCTCTTTATATTACTCCATTTAACATATTTATATATACACTAAGAACTCGTTTATCCAAATCTGATGGGACTGCGACTGTCTCGGATAAATGAAATTTTGGAAAAACCGAAACTTCTATTTAAATAATAATACGTATGTAAGTACAGTAACTTTATTTAATAATAATAATAATAATAATAATAATAATGTAAAAGTTACACTGAATAGTGTATAATAAACTATAAAAAACGGCACCGCATTTTTGTATTGTAAATTATAGTTTCTACAGTAACTCCTGTACTGTCCTTGTACAGTAACTACAGACAGTCCTGTTGCTTGTTCGTACAATAATCAATCATAGTTTTTTGCCTAAGCTTTGAAGCTCGTTTGCTGGCTTGCCCTATCTCGAAGTTGTTTCATTGTTAGAAGTTCTGCAGGGGAAGTTTTGTCTTGTCACTCCAAATACGACAGTAGCCCTTTAGACATTGATGATACCTCTGTATGGTTACAATATATGAACATAATACTTTATGTTCGAAAATCCGAACAAATCGATAATTCGGAGTAGGCCTACCCCTTATCCCAACTAGTTCTGATTATTGACTTTCTACTTTATATCACGTGGAATCGCTTGTCTGCGCTATTAAATACAGATTATAGTGGCAGGGAAATCCTTTTGTGTATTTTTAAAATTTACTAAAAATTGTTTAGGATAAACCGGATTTTCGGATAAACGAGTTTTTAGTATACTCCAATTTTTTATATGGTGGAATGAAGTTGGATATCCACAGTGTTAGTATTATGGTTGACTGCATAGCGTCCATATATCCTTGTTTGAATAACTTTTTATACAACTTCTGAGAATCAAATACAGTTATCATACTGAAGTAACATTTTCCTTGACTATTCGCATCAGTATTTCTTCACATAATTTATTTCTGTATAAATTCTCTGAAAATCGATTCCTGTGGAAGAACTCTTTCCCTATCAGCTTATATCAGCTAAAGCTTTTATACTTATAAGCTTTCATTAGTTTCTGTATTTTGTCACCTGCTTCTGTAGTATTGGCATTAGGCCTACACTAAATTCTCCAAGCATACAAGCCTCTCTCATCCAATTGTAACGAACACATGAATGCTGAAGTATATTTAGATAGTTCCTATTACAACACTGCATTCAGGTAAGTTTGTCTGACCTCAATATACAAATCATATTCAAGCAGATGCTCTTTGTGTGTTTAACTCATAAGTCAAAAGCGGCATACTTTGAGGAGGAACCATTTCACAGGTAGGCTTATTATTTTGGCAGCTGGCGTATCTTATGCCACTCATTTGTTCAAACTCTTACTGTCTTAATCACAGTATACCATAGAAAGCTTCTCTGCTATTTAGTTCCGATTTTCATATTCAAATACACCACTTGCAAATGAGTATTATATCTAATAATTTCAATATTTGTCAAATGCTGTGTTTTACAATCCTTGTAAAGGAAGTTGGTTTTCACTTCATTTTGTTGTTTTATTTTGTAATGTTGTATACTCGTGCATGCATTTTGGATTTCCAGTCTTCACACTATTTATCAAACTAGCAAAGTGATTTGTCTGTTTTAACTTGACCATTTGGACCATTTGACATTTGTCTGTGGGTATCATGATAATTTTTAGATGGTTTAACTAATTTGTGTAAAATTTGGCATCTTTACCCTGGGTCAACCCATTTCATATCATACAATTGAAATAATATTTGTTGCTCAACATTTTTAATTTTTGTAAAAATTTTACCAGGAGTTCCTTGTACCCTTGTGAATGCCAGACTATCATTTAAAAAAAAATTTTGGAGATTCTTTTTTTTTGGCGGCCATTTTTGTTTGTGCAAATTGCTTGTTTTTCACAAAAAACGTGTTTTGCGGAATATCTTGTAACTCTTATAAAGATATCAAAACAAATAAAAAACCAAAGCGTTCAGCATGAAATGGACTACAATATTTGTTTAAACTATTTTCTCATAAGTATAGAGGAAGTTAGTCAAATAAAATTAAAAAAATAAAATTAGTCAACGAGTAAAATGCAATTTTCGAGGGCAATATTTTTCATGAAAGAAAAGAGACTCATCTTGATTATTTTTTTTCTGTCAAAGTTATCATATAACTTTCGTTATGTTTGATATTTCTACTGTATTTCATACACAGGTCCTGAAGATGACAATAAATATTGTCGAAACGTCGACGCAAAATTACTAAAAGTTGTATTATTGACCGATCCTCACTAACTATCCACTAAAACATTCACTGATTGACGGTCACTAAAAAAAATTTAAGGATTTGATTATCTTATAACACTACTTGGAACTTAAGTTTCATCCATGAGACTTATGTCCTTTTTTTTCTAGAGCCCTTACAAGATGGCGAATAGTCCGTTTTTAGCCATTTTCATTGCCACATATCTTAAAAGGGACTGAGTGAAAAATTTGAAAATTTTACAACAAACACTTCTTTCTAGCACAAACATGCTGTATAAATTTCATCACCGAGACTCATCTGGTTTAGGAGTTGCAGAGCATCAAGGTTGGGTGAAAATGTGCTGAGTACTTTCGCAGATGATATTGGTCATAATGACTTAAAAACTAACAAAAGTCTCTATTTATGGTTACTTACTATTAAATATAATTTAATGTTGATTCTATATAACTAAAATAATTAGTATATTAGTGTTAAACAAGGCCTAAACAAACAATTTGGATCAATGCTAGCAGTTACTGACTTGTAGCAACAAGTGACTTATGCTTCATACATTCCCTTCACACAGAACCTGTGTCACAAGTGGGATCACTCAGTTTATAGTTGGTGTTGGTTGAATGACAAGTGTTGTGATTTTATTATTTATGTTTTCTTTGTTATAATTACACTACTTAGATATTTACGAGGGTCATTCGGAAAGTAAGGTCCGAATCCCCGTAGCTAATCGAATGACGCGCGAACATTGAAACGCGGATGCGCACCGACTCCCGGCATGCCTTGCGCATCAAACGACGCCATTTGCATTGGTATTGTTGCAGTGTGCTGTTTACAGTGTCAGTTCAAAATGTTTAAAACAATTGATCAGCCCGCCGACTGTGAAATACGTTCAGTGATTCGGTTTTTGACAGCAAGGAATGTTTCACCAGCGGAAATTCATCGACAGATAAGTGAAGTGTACGGCCCCAATGCAATGAGTGACAGCAAAGTGCGTAAGTGGGTGAGAGCTTTCAAGGACGGACGGGAAAATGTCCATGATGAACCGCGATCAGGCCGACCATCAGTGATCACAGAAGATTTGGTCAATGCCATGGACGAAAAAATTCGCGAAGACCGGCGATTCACAATTTCAACTTTAGCATTGGAATATCCGAATGTGGGTAGAACAACTTTGCACAAAATTGTCTCTGAAAATTTGCAATTTCGCAAATTGTGCTCACGTTGGGTTCCCAGGCTGCTTACTGAGGAACACCAAATGAAAAGAATGGCTTGTGCTCTTGATTTTTTGGACCGATATAAGGAAGGTGATCAACTTTTAGACGGCACATTGTCAATGGAATGGCATCACACGACATCACCAGTCAAAGTCAAGGCCAAGCAGACAATCTCAACACGCAAGGTTATGGCAACCGTGTTTTGGGATAGACATGGAGTCTTGTTAGTCGAGTTTATGCAGCAAGGGACAACAATAAATGCAGCCGCTTACTGCGCTACCCTGACTAAACTTCGACGTGCAATACAGAATAAGCGACGTGGCCTTCTGACGTCTGGAGTTTTGTTGCTGCATGACAATGCCAGACCCCATTCTGCCATTAAAACCCAAAATCTGATCAGATCTTTTGGATGGGAACAGATTGACCACCCACCGTACAGTCCAGACTTGGCGCCGAGCGATTTTCATTTGTGTTCCGCTACCTAAAGGAGTTTCTCGGCGGCAAGCGCTTCGCCACAGATGACGAGGTGAAAGAAGCAGTTAAAGACTGGTTATCCTCACAGGCGGCAGACTTCTATGACTTCAGCATACAAAAGCTTGTAGAACGTTATGACAAATGTTTAAACAAAAATGGAAACTATGTAGAAAAATAGAGAAAGATGTAAGGAATTATATAAAAAAAGTGTTTTGAAAAAATCTGTGATGGTTTATTTTTATAAGAAATCTGACCTTACTTTCTGAATAACCTTCGTATATACAGCAGTTTCATTCATTAGTTTAATATGAATTGTTTTGTGGGTGAAGTGACACATGAATAGTAGTGCCATAAACAAGATTACAAGCCAGTGCCTGAAGAGGTAATTAGTTTAAGTGATTTGCCAGAAGAAGATCAAAACTTCTTATTAAAATTAAGAGTTTCAGCAGAAATAAAAAATATCTGTCATTACCATAAATTTAAATATTTGGAAAAATTCAACCATATATTTGGAAAGAAATGTTGTGATCCCTTAAAACTACATAAAAAAAAACAGTAAAAAATGGCTTGCGCAAAATACAAAAAAATAAATAAAATAAAAATTCATAAAAGAAATTAAAAAAAAATTTAAAATATGACCATTATAAACTGTGAAAGTACTCAGCACATTTTCACCCAACTTTAATGCTCTGCAACTCCTAAACTAGTTGAGTCTCAGTGATGAAATTTATACAGCATGTTTGTATTGGAAAGAAGTGTTTGTTGTAAAATTTTCAAATGTTTTCACTCAGTCCCTTGTAAGATATGTGGCAATGAAAATGGCTAAAAACGGACTATCTGCCATCTTTGAAGGGGTCTAGAAAAAAAAGGACAAGTCTCATGGATGAAACTGAAATTCCAAGTAGTGTTATAAGATAACTTTGACAGAAAAAAATAATCAAGGTGAGTCTCTTTTCTTTCATATTGGCCTCAAAAATTGCATTTTAATCGTTGACTAACTTCCTTTATACTTACGAGAAAATAGTTTAAACAAATATTGTAGTCCGTTTCATGCTGAACATTTTGGTTTTTTATTTGTTTTGATATCTTTATAAATAAGAGTTTCAAGATATTCCGCAAAACATGTTTTTTGTGAAAAACGAGCAATTTGCACAAACAAAAATGGCCACCAAAAAAAAAGAATCTCCAAACAATTTTTTTTTAATGATAGTTTGGAATTCATTAAGGTAACAAGGAACTCCTGGTAACAGTTTTACAAAAATTGAAAATGTTGAGCAACAATGCCTGTATGATTTGATATGGATTGTTTTTTAGATTGACCCCCACCCCACCCTAAAAATGAGTTGGCGGTAGAAAAAATGTGAGTCCAAATTTTAAAAAATTGTGAACGTCCGTGTGGGGTTACAAATTAAAGGAGATTTTAACTAAAATACGAAATTAGTCTATTTATAAAAATTTCAAAATTTTGGGACGCCAGGAGGGGGTCAAAAAGAGGGCGTAAAATTGTGATAAAATGGGATAATTTTATATGGCATATCAAACAAAGATTTTATCTAAAGTCTGAACGTAGTGTTAATTTTTTTTAAATTTCAAAATTTTTGAACGCAAGGGCCTAAAAGCGGGACAAAGTTTGATACAATTCCCTGTGGGATGTCAAATTACAAAGAATTTTAACCAAATATGAATGTGATGTACAGTTTTGGGAATTCTAATTTTTTGACCCAGGCCGAAAAGGTTTTAAAAATTACAAGTCCAGCCAGGTGTTAGCCTAAAGGGAATTTTAACACAAATCCGATTATTTGAAAATTTTAGCATTTATTATTGTACGATTGCCCTACAGTTGTTACTTTACTAAACAAAAAATAGGGCAATTGGTACTTTTTTTTAATTTTCACGATAATTAATAATTATTGAATATCAAAATATATCCAGTAATAAATGTACTTCATTGAAAATAGTGAGGGAGGAGCATACTACTTTAATAGTGAGTAAAAAATCATTCGAATTCCAATTAAATTATCTTTAAATCAAACTTTCAGTGGTACGTGAACATTATCAGAAGGGTTACATCAACTATTACCATCGTTAGAATATACCACACGTTTTGACCACTAAAAAATCTGGTTGTCTTCAGGTGTAAGTTTAACTAATATATTAAATACAAACTTAAGCCCACCAGAGATTTGTTCACTAAGCGTGTGAACTGTCAAAAGAATAAACCACCACCACCTTCAAAGTTTAAACAAAACTGTAGAAAAATTATATAAAATAAAGAGCTGCTACTTACCCTGTAAGTCCACTGGACTTACACAGGACACAAAACGTGTTTTGTTGTTCATTGTGTGAACTTGCTTACAGGCTAACTAGCAGTTCTTTATTTTATACAGTTTCTCTGTAGTTGTGTTTAATCCCGGGGTAGGCTTAAGTTTGTATTTCATATATTACGTTAACTTTCTCCTGAAGGACGACCCCAATTTATGCAGTGGTCAAAATGTCTGGTAAATTCTAACGATACTAATAGTCCAACCTAACCCTTCTCACTGATAATAACAAATCAAAGATTTACTCGATGACCAGTGTACAGACGAATATTTGTTGATGAATGTTCGTGTATGAATGTTCGCCGAAGCTTCTATCCACACATGCGGTATTCGTATTAAAATATTCGGCTAAATATACTCGGAAAACATTCACCATTCGCCAACTAGACATGGCCGACTTAAAAGTTGCTGCTGCAGCATATGTTTTTATGGGTTACTGTGATTCTGTAATGCAGAAAAAGAAATCTAGAAGAAGGAATGGTGGATGGTATCTTTAAATCAAAGTAGAAAATATCGGTATGGAGAACCATACATGACTTCCATATTCTAAGATTTATATTTAAAATCATTTTCACCCAAACAGCCAGGCTGTGTCTTACCTGCCTTTTTATTGCTGTATTAAATGAAAAATATTATATTACATTAAAATGAAAAAATTATAATTTTATTGCCTGGCAACAAAATTATTTTATTTTTAACAATTACCATTGTTTCAAAAAGTTTAAATAAATTTTCAAGTACTTTACTCTTGTGAAAACGTAAAAGGTTTGCGGGTAAACTACCCCTTCCCCTTAACCGATCTTCACCAAAATCGAAAGTCATTGAGACCTCTACAATTCAGGGACGTATGCAAAAAATTATTTGATTCTGTTTGAATTTGCGGCTGTTATCGTTTGCCATAGAAAATACGCTTGATAAAAAAACGTTGCAGGTAAACTACCCCTTCCCCTTAACCGATCTTCACCAAAAACAATAGGTCTTGAGTACTCTACAAATCAGGGCTGTATGCAAAACATTATTTGATTCTGTTTGAATTTGCGGCTGTTATCGTTTGCCATAGAAAATACCCTTGTTAAAAAAACGTTGCAGGTAAACTACCCCTTTCCCTTAACCGATCTTCACCAAAAACAATAGGTCTTGGGTACTCTACAAATCAGGGCTGTATGCAAAACATTGTTTGATTCTGTTTACATTTGCGGCTTTTATCGTTTGCCATAGGAAATACCCTTGTTAAAACATAAAACGTTGCAGGTAAACTACCCCTTTCCCTTAACCGATCTGTACCAAAATCGACAGATCTTGAGAACTCTACAATTTAGGGCTGTATGCGAAACATTATTTGATTCTGTTTGAATTGGCGGCCGTTATCGTTTGCCAAACAAACAAAGTTACCCTTGATTAAAAAAAACCGTTGCAGGTAAACTACCCCTTCCCCTTAACCGATCTTCACCAAAATCGAAAGTCATTGAGACCTCTACAATTCAGGGACGTATGCAAACAATTATTTGATTCTGTTTGAATTTGCGGCTGTTATCGTTTGCCATAGAAAATACGCTTGATAAAAAAACGTTGCAGGTAAACTACCCCTTCCCCTTAACCGATCTTCACCAAAAACAACAGGTCTTGAGTACTCTACAAATCAGGGCTGTATGCAAAACATTATTTGATTCTGTTTGAATTTGCGGCTGTTATCGTTTGCCATAGAAAATACCCTTGTTAAAAAAACGTTGCAGGTAAACTACCCCTTTCCCTCAACCGAACTTCACCAAAAACAATAGGTCTTGAGAACTCTACAATTTAGGGCTGTATGCAAATAATCTTTTGATTCTGTTTGAATTTGCGGCTGTTATCGTTTGCCATAGGAAATACCCTTGTTAAAACATAAAACGTTACAGGTAAACTACCCCTTTCCCTTAACCGATCTTCACAAAAATCAACAGATCTTGAGAACTCTACAATTCAGGGCTGTATGCGAAACATTATTTGATTCTGTTTGAATTTGCGGCTGTTATCGTTTGCCAAACAAAATTACGCTTGCTAAAAAAAAACCATTGCAGGTAAACTACCCCTTTCCCTCAACCGATCTTCACCAAAAACAATAGGTCGCGAGTACTCTGCAAATCAGGGCTGCATGCAAAAAATTATTTGATTCTGTTTGAATTTGCGGCAGTTATCGTTTGCCATAGAAAAAAATCTACAGACAGACAGACACACACACAGACACTTTTCGGAAAACGACTTTTTTTCATGTTTTGAGTGTAGTAGAATCAGAATCTGCAATAATCTCGAACACGATTTTTTTTGCCATCACCATACTTCCATTCCTTAAGGAATATGGAAGTAAAAGGCTTATGATTTAAGAAATAAATTCAAAATTGTTATTTTAAATATAGTAAATAGAAACGATCCTACTTTGGACTACTTGGTCTTTCAAGTTTGTCGGATTATATATATCCCGGTATGATGATTGGATTTCGCAGAATTGAAAACTACGTAGTACGTAGAACTGTTCTGCAAAAAAATATTGTTTTCCGGAAGTGAGTCCTGTGGAGAACAAAATCGAGCGAACAGTTGTTTTGACCGATTTTAACGATATATTTTTTCGTTTTTTACTTCCATGTTCCTTAAGGAAATGGAAGTATGGTGATGGCAAAAAAAATCTTGTTCGAGATTATTGCAGATTCTGATTGTACTACACTCAAAACATGAAAAAAGTCGTTTTTTGAAAAGTGTGTGTGTGTGTGTCTTGTCTGTCTGTAGATTTTTTTTCTATGGCAAACGATAACAGCCGCAAATTCAAACAATCAAATAATGTTTTGCATACTGCCCTGAATTGTAGAGTTCTCAAGACCTTTTGTTTTTGGTGAAGATCGGTTAAGGGAAAGGGGTAGTTTACCTGCAACGTTTTATGTTTTAAAAGGGTATTTTCTATGGCAAACGATAAGAGCCGCAAATTCAAACAGAATCAAATAAGTTTTTGCATACAGCCCTGATTTCTTGAGTACTAAAGACCTATTGTTTTTGGTGAAGATCGTTTAAGGGAAACGGGTAGTTTACCTGCCACGTTTTTTGTTTTATCAAGGGTATTTTGTATGGCAAACGATAACAGACGCAAATTCAAACAAAATCATAATATTTTGCATACAGCCCTGAATTGTAGAGTTCTCAAGACCTGTTGGTTTTGGTGAAGATCGGTTAAGGGAAAGGGGTAGTTTACCTGCAACGGTTTTTTACCAAGGGTAATTTTTTTCTATGGTAAACGATAACAGCCGCAAATTCAAACAGAATCAAATGATGTTTTGCATACAGCCCTGTATTGTAGAGTTCTCAATACCTATTGGTGTTGGTGAAGATCGGTTAAGGGAAAGGGGTAGTTTACCTGCAACGTTTTATGTTTTAAAAGGGTATTTTCTATGGCAAATGATAAGAGACGCAAATTCAAACAGAATCAAATACGTTTTTGCATACAGCTCTGTTTTGTTAAGTACTAAAGACCTATTGTTTTTGGTGAAGATCGGTTAAGGGAAAGGGGTAGTTTACCTGACACGTTTTTTGTTTTATCAAGGGTATTTTGTATGGCAAACGATAACAGCCGCAAATTCAAACAGAATCATATAATATTTTGCATACAGCCCTGAAATGTAGAGTTCTCAAGACCTGTTGGTTTTGGTGAAGATCGGTTAAGGGAATAGGGTTGTTTACCAGCAACATTTTATGTTTTATCAAGGGTAATTTTTTTTGACGAACGATAACTGCCGTACATTAAAACAGAATCAACTACTCTTCTGCATACCTTTTTGAATTATACAGAACTCAAGGTCTGTTGATTTTGTTGAAGATCGGTTAAGGGAAAGGGGTAGTTTACCTGCAACTTTTTATGTTTTAACAAGGGTATTTTTTCTATGACGAACGATAACTGCCGTAAATTCAAAGAGAATCAACTAATGTTTTGCATACAGCCCTGAATTGTAGAGTTCTCAAGACCTATTGTTTTTGGTGAAGATCGGTTAATGGAATAGGGTAGTTTACGAGCAACGTTTTATGTTTTATCAAGGGTGTTTTCTATGGCAAACGACAACAGCCGCAAATTCAAACAGAATCAAATAATTGTTTGCATACAGGCCTGAATTGTAGAGTACCCAAGACCTGTCGTTTTTGGTGAAGATGGGTTAAGGGAAAGGGGTAGTTTACCTGCAACGGTTTTTTATCAAGGATAATTTTTTTCTATAGTAAACGATAACAGCCGCAAATTCAAACAGAATCAAATGATGTTTTGCATACAGCCCTGTATTGTAGAGTTCTCAATACCTATTGGTGTTGGTGAAGATCGTTTAAGGGAAAGGGGTAGTTTACCAGCAACATTTTATGTTTTAACAAGGATAATTTTTTATATGACGAACGATAACTGCCGTAAATTCAAACAGAATCAACTAGGTTTTTGCATACCTTTTTGAACTAAAGAGAACTCAAGGTCTGTTGATTTTGTTGAAGATCGGTTAAGGGAAGGGGTAGTTTATCAGCAACGTTTTATGTTTTAAAAAGGGTAATTTTTTTTATGACGCACGATAACTGCCGAAAATTCAATGAGAATCAAATAATTTTTTGCACCCTTTCGTGAGTTGCAGAGAGCTCAAGGTCTATTGATTTTGGTGAAGATCGGTTAAGGGAAAGGGGTAGTTTACCTGCAACATTTTATGTTGTAACAAGAGAAATGTTTCCATGACGAACGATAACTGCCGCACATTCAAACAGAAACAAATATTTTTTTGCATGCTTCCCTGAATTGTAGAGGACGGAAGGTCTGTTGATTTTGGAGAAGATCGGTTAAGAGAAAGGGGTAGTTTACCTGAAACATTTTATGATTTAACAAGAGTAAAGTACTTAATTTTTATAAATAAAGTATCCTGATAAGAAGCTCATAGTAATCCACTGTAGAAACGTAGATGAAATATCTATAAATGAAGAAGTTAGGTGAACGGGGTGGGGGTAATTTTCTATTATTAAAAATTATAGTTGAAGGTGGAGGGGAGAATTTTTATATGTGTACTACATTATCGGCAAAAAAGAAGTAGTTTTTTGTTAAAATTGCTTCCCGGGCTCTTTAGCCGTAGTCCAGTGTTTTCTGCAAAACCAGACTTTTCGGCAGTGCCATTGACTGCCATCATCGGTGAAAATCAAGTGCGAAAACGTGAGGTGGTATACGTTAGTGACCACAGTACTGTGGTTAATGCTGAAGCAATAAGTAGAAAGACGTAGTTTCTATGGAAATATTTCATTTCGAATATGATTTTAAATATAAATCATGGCAGTCATGTATGGTTCTCCATACCGATATTTATCAATGTCTGCTTTGAATTAGATTTTACAGTGAAAATTACTCCTAAGAGTAAAATGACTATTACATCAAGTAAATAATTACTAATTAATTTCTTCATTGATAGAAAAATAAGAACTTTATACTTACCTACATTACAATTTTTTTTAGCATTATTAATTTCTTTTAAGCAAAAATAATTAGTCTTAAGATAGCGTAAAAGCTGAAAGTACTTTACTCTATACAAAATCAGTAAAATAAAACAATATACACAAAGTGCAGTTTAGTTATAATTAGACTGTTTTTTGAAATATATTTTTCAGGTATGGCGGAACTGATATGCTTTCAGACTTTGTAAAAGAACCATCGAGAGAGTTTGACAACTTTTGTAAGATGTCCTCGTCAGATTTTGAACTTCTACTTCAGAAAATTGGGGCAGATATATCGAAAAATGATACAAAATGGAGAAAAGCAATTCCAGCCAAAGTCCGCTTAGCTGTAACACTTAGATTCATAGCAAGTGGGGATAGCTACCAAAGTTTACACTATCAGTTCAAAATATCTCCCCAGATCATTTCTCAAATCGTTCCAGAGGTGTGCAATGCATTGATTGAGGCACTAAAACATTATGTCAAGGTAAAAAATGTTTATTTATGTTCATATTAAATACATAGTTGTAGTATGTTCATAGTTGAAGATAACCAAAAATATCACGAATAAAATTACAAGAAAACTAAAAATTCAGTTTACAAAATCTGTAAAGTTTTTAAAACAATCTGTTACATTTTTGAAATGTGAATCTTCCACAACAGCTCCTGCAGTTGTCGGACATTGTTGGATAACATTTTCTCCTGTGGGCTGAAGTTGTGGAATGGGTTGCGGCATAGCAAACGACTGAGAAAAATGTGGTGATGAAGATGATGTTGAGTTATAACTGGAAGCGGGCGATTGTGATGAAATCTGCATCATTTGTTTTCGTTTCCGTAATAGCATAGTGTCAGTCTCCACCATAATTTCTTCCCGTAGGCTCTCATCAAACTTGCATAATTTTTTGGCTAAAAGTTCCCCGTAAATATCACATTTGTCTTTCTGAACATCTTTATTAGCAGCACCCTTCAAAATATGAAAAGCTTCTTGCATGCGTCTCTCAGGTTCAGTCATGCTTTTTTTTCATTTTTTTCGTTGCTCAAATCTTAATTTTTCTTCAATTATTATCGATCTTTGTGACGGAGTTATGGATTTGTTCTTGAGTATCAGTGCAATAGTTGCTACTCCCAGGTGTGCACAGACATCTGAGTGAGAGTGCAATGGTAACTACTGCCAGGTGTGCAATGCAATCTGAGTGTGAGTGCATCAGTTGCAACTGCCAGGTATGCGATCTAATATTATATCATGACTGCAACAGTTGGTACTGCGAGGTGCGCACAGATATCAGAATGTGATTGAATCTGTTGCTGCTGCCAGATTTTCAAAGTAACATCTGATTGTTACTGAAACAGTTTCTACTCCCAGGTGTGCACAGACATCTTTGTGTGTGTGCAACGGGTACTAGTGCCAGGTGTACAAAGTAATCGTGAGTTTGAGTGCAACAGTTACTACTGCCAGGTGTGCAAAGTAATCTGAGCGTGGAGTGCAATATTTGCTACTCCCAGGTGTACACAGACATCTGAGTGAGGGTGCAACGGTTACTACTGCCAGGTGTGGAAAGTAATCTGAGGGCCAGTACTGTGTACCCAGAAATCTTAGTGTCAGTGGAACGGATACTACTGCTGGATGTGCAAAGTAATATGAGGGTTAGCGGGAGTTTTCCTACTCCCAGGTGTGCACAAATTCTGACTGAGTGCAACAGTTACTACTCCCAGGTGTACACAGACGTGTGAGTGCAACTGTTACTTCTGTCAGGTGTGCAAAGGAATCTGAGTGTCAGTACAATAGTTGCTACTCTCAGTTGTACACATACATCTGAGTTAGAGTGGAACAGTTGCTACTTCCAGGTGTACACAGACATCTGAGTGAGAGTGCAACTGTTACTACTGCTTGGTGTGCAAAGTAATCTGAGTGCGATGACAATAGTTGCTACTCCCAGGTGTACACAGACATCTGAGTGTCAGTGCAATAGTTTCTACTCCCAGGTGTTCACAGACATCTGAGTGAGAGTGCAACGGTTACTACTGCCAGGTGTGCAAAGTAATCTGAGTGCCAGAGCAATAGTTGCTACTCCCAGTTGTACACATACATCTGAGTTAGAGTGCAACAGTTGCTATTTCCAGGCGTACACAGACATCTGAGTGAGAGAGCAACTGTTACTATTGTCAGGCGTGCAAAGTAATCTGAGTGCGAGTGCAACAGTTGCTACTCCCAGGTGTGCAAAATAATCTGAGTCTCAGAGAAATAGTTGCTACTCCCAGGTGAACACGTACATATGAGTGAGAGTGCAATGATTACTATCAGATGTGCAAAGTAGTCTGAGTGAGAGTGCAACAGTTGCTACTGCCAGGTGTGCGATCTAACATTATAGCGTGACTGCAACGGTTGGTACTGTGGGGTGCGCACAGATATATGAATGTGATTGCATATTTTGCTGCCGCCAGGTTTTGAAAGTAACATCTTACTGTTAGTGAAATAGTTGCTACTCCCAGGTGTCCACAGACATCTGAGTGTGTGTGCAATGGGTACTAGTATCAGGTGTACAAAGTAATTTGCGTGTGACTGCAACGGTTACTACTGCCAGGTGTGCAAAGTAATCTTAGTGTCAGTGCAATGGTTGCTACTCACAGGTGTACACAGACATCTGAGTGTGATTGCAACGGTTAGTAGTGCCAGATATGCAAAGTAATCTGAGTATGAGTGCAATAGTTGCTACTCCCAGGTGTGCATCGGCATCTGAGTGAGAGTCCAATGGTTACTACTGCCAGGTGTGCAAAGCAATCTGAGTGAGAGTGCAACAGTTGCAACTGCCAGGTGTGCGATCTTACATTATACCATGACTGCAACGGTTGGTACTGCGGGGTGCGCACAGATATCAATATGATTGAATCTGTTGCTGCTGCCAGGTTTTCAAAGTAACATCAGACTGTCACTGAAATAGTTGCTACTCCCAGGTGTGCACAGACATCTTTGTGTGTGTGTGTGTTGTGCACGCGCGCGCAACGAGTACTAGTGCCAGGTGTACAAAGTAATCGTGAGTTTGAGTGCAACGATTACTACTGCGAGGTGTGCAAAGTAATCTGAGCATGGAGTGCAATAGTTTCTACTCCCAGGTGTACACAGACATCTGAGTGAGGGTGCAACGGTTACTACTGCCAGGTGTGCAAATTAATCTGAGGGTCAGTACTATGTACTCAGAAATCTTAGTGTCAGTGAAACGGATTCTACTGCTGGATGTGCAAAGTAATCTGAGTGCGAGGGCAATAGTTGCTACTCCCAGGTGTACACAGACCTGTGAGTGTCAGTGCAATAGGTGCTACAACCAGGTGTTCATAGACATCTGAGTGAGAGTGCAATGGTTACTACTGCCAGGTGTGCAAAGTAATCTGAGTGTCAGTGGAACGGTTGCTACTTACAGGTGTATACAGACATCTGAGTGAGAGTGCAACGGTTACTACTGCCAAGTGTGCAAAGTAATCTGAGTCTCAGAGCAATAGTTGCTACTCCCAGGTGAACACGACATCTGAGTGGGAGTGCAACGGTTACTACTGTCAGGTGTGCAAAGTAATCCGAGTGAGTGCAACAGTTGCTACTGCCAGGTGTGCCATCTACCATTATAGCGTGATTGGAACGGTTGGTACTGTGCGGTACGCACAGATCTGAATGTGATTGCATGTGTTGCTGCCGCCAGGTTTTGAAAGTAACATCTTACTGTTAGTGAAATAGTTGCTACTCCCAGGTGTCCACACACATCTGAGTGTGTGTGTGTGTGCAACGGGTACTAGTGTCAGGTGTACAAAGGAATCTGCGTGTGACTGCAACAGTTGCTACTGCCAGGTGTGCAAAGTAATCTGAGTGTCAGTGAAATATTTCCTACTCCCAGGTGTACACATACATCTGAGTGAGAGTGCATCAGTTGCTACTTTCAGGTGTGCAAAGTAATCTGAGTGTCAGTGCAATAGTTGCTACCCCCAGGTGTACACATACATCTGAGTGAGAGTGCTTCAGTTGCTACTCACAGGTGTACACAGACATCTGAGTGTGATTGCAACGGTTAGTAGTGCTAGATATGCACAGTAATATTGAGTATCAGTGCAATAGTTGCTACTCCCAGGTGTGCACAGACATCTGAGTGAGAGTGCAATGGTTACTACTGCCAGGTGTGCAATGCAATCTGAGTGTGAGTGCATCAGTTGCAACTGCCAGGTATGCGATCTAATATTATATCATGACTGCAACAGTTGGTACTGCGAGGTGCGCACAGATATCAGAATGTGATTGAATCTGTTGCTGCTGCCAGATTTTCAAAGTAACATCTGATTGTTACTGAAACAGTTTCTACTCCCAGGTGTGCACAGACATCTTTGTGTGTGTGCAACGGGTACTAGTGCCAGGTGTACAAAGTAATCGTGAGTTTGAGTGCAACAGTTACTACTGCCAGGTGTGCAAAGTAATCTGAGCGTGGAGTGCAATATTTGCTACTACCAGGTGTACACAGACATCTGAGTGAGGGTGCAACGGTTACTACTGCCAGGTGTGGAAAGTAATCTGAGGGTCAGTACTGTGTACCCAGAAATCTTAGTGTCAGTGGAACGGATACTACTGCTGGATGTGCAAAGTAATATGAGGGTTAGCGGGAGTTTTCCTACTCCCAGGTGTGCACAAATTCTGACTGTGAGTGCAACAGTTACTACTCCCAGGTGTACACAGACGTGTGAGTGCAACTGTTACTTCTGTCAGGTGTGCAAAGGAATCTGAGTGTCAGTACAATAGTTGCTACTCCCAGTTGTACACATACATCTGAGTTAGAGTGGAACAGTTGCTACTTCCAAGTGTACACAGACATCTGAGTGAGAGTGCAACTGTTACTACTGCTTGGTGTGCAAAGTAATCTGAGTGCGATGACAATAGTTGCTACTCCCAGGTGTACACAGACATCTGAGTGCGAGTGCAATGGTTGCTACTCCCAGGTGTGCAGACATTGAGTGCGAGTGCAACGGTTACTACTGCCAGGTGTGCAAAGTAATCTGAGTGCGAGTGCAATGGTTGCTACTCCCAGGTGTACCCAGACATCTGAGTGAGAGTGCAACGGTTACTACTGCCAGGTGTGCAAAGTAATATGGGAGTGTAATAATTGCTACTCCCAGGTGTGCAGAACATCTGAGTGTGAGAACAACTGTTATTACTCCTAGGTGTGCACAACATTTGAGTGTGAGTGCAATGGTTACTGCTCCCAGGTGTACACACATCTGAGTGAGTGCAAATGGTACTACTGCCAAGTGTGCAAAGTAATTACGCATGGAATGTAAAATAGTTGCTACTCCAAGGTGTACACAGACATCTGAGTGTCAGTGCAATAGTTGCTACTCCCAGGTGTTACAGACATCTGAGTGAGAGAGCAACTGTTACTACTGCCAGGTTTGCAAAGTAATCGGAGTGTCAGTGCAATAGTTGCTACTCTCAGGTGCACACAGACATCGAGTGTGTTTGCAACGGTTAGTACTGCCAGATGTGCAAAGTAATCGGAGTGTCAGTGCAATAGTTGCTACTCCCAGGTGTACACAGACATCTGAGTGAGAGTGCAACGGTTACTACTGCCAGGTGTGCAAAGTAATATGGGAGTGTAATAATTGCTACTCCCAGGTGTGCAGAACATCTGAGTGTGAGTGCAACGGTTAATGCTCCCAGGTGTACACAGACATCTGAGTGTGAGTGCAAAGGATACTTCTGCCAGGTGTGCAAAGTAATCTACCCATGGAGTGCAATAGTTGCTACTCCCAGGTGTGCAACGTAACATGAGTGTCAGTGCAATAGTTGCTACTCCCAGGTGTGCAGACATCTGAGTGCGAGTGCAACGGTTACTACTGCCAGGTGTGCAAAGTAATCTGAGTGCGAGTGCAATGGTTGCTACTCCCAGGTGTACACAGACATCTGAGTGTGAGAACAACTGTTACTACCCCTAGGTGTGCACAACATTTGAGTGTGAGTGCAACGGTTACTGCTCCCAGGTGTACACACAGCTGAGTGAGTGCAAATGGTACTACTGCCAAGTGTGCAAAGTAATTATGCATGGAATGCAAAATAGTTGCTACTCCAAGGTGTACACAGACATCTGAGTGTCAGTGCAATAGATCTACTCCCAGGTGTACACAGACTACTGAGTGTCAGTGCAATAGTTGCTACTCCCAGGTGTTACAGACATCTGAGTGAGAGAGCAACTGTTACTACTGCCAGGTTTGCAAAGTAATCGGAGTGTCAGTGCAGTAGTTGCTACTCTCAGGTGCACACAGACATCGAGTGTGATTGCAACGGTTAGTACTGCCAGATGAGCAAACTAATCGGAGTGTCAGTGGAATAGTTGCTACTCAGTTGCTACTCCCAGGTGTACACAGACATCTGAGTGAGAGTGCAACAGTTGCTACTGCCAGGTGTAAGATCTAACATATAGCGTGACTGCAACGGTTGGTACTGCGGGGTGCGCACAGATAACTGAATGTGATTGCATCTGTTGCTACTGCCAGGTTTTCAAAGTAACATCTGACTGTTAGTGAAATAGTTGCTACTCCCAGGTGTCCACAGACATCTGAGTGTGTGTGTGTGTGTGTGCAACGGGTACTAGTGTCAGGTGTACAAAGGAATCTGCGTGTGACTGCAACGGTTGCTACTGCCAGGTGTGCAAAGTAATCTGAGTCTCAGTGCAATATTTCCTACTCCCAGGTGTACACATACATCTGAGTGAGAGTGCATCAGTTGCTACTTTCAGGTGTGCAAAGTAATCTGAGTGTCAGTGCAATAGTTGCTACTCCCAGGTGTACACATACATCTGAGTGAGAGTGCTTCAGTTGCTACTCACAGGTGTACACAGACATCTGAGTGTGATTGCAACGGTTAGTAGTTTTAGATATGCACAGTAATCTTGAGTATCAGTGCAATAGTTGCTACTCCCAGGTGTGCACAGACATCTGAGTGAGAGTGCAATGGTAACTACTGCCAGGTGTGCAATGCAATCTGAGTGTGAGTGCATCAGTTGCAACTGCCAGGTATGCGATCTAATATTATATCATGACTGCAACAGTTGGTACTGCGAGGTGCGCACAGATATCAGAATGTGATTGAATCTGTTGCTGCTGCCAGATTTTCAAAGTAACATCTGATTGTTACTGAAACAGTTTCTACTCCCAGGTGTGCACAGACATCTTTGTGTGTGTGCAACGGGTACTAGTGCCAGGTGTACAAAGTAATCGTGAGTTTGAGTGCAACAGTTACTACTGCCAGGTGTGCAAAGTAATCTGAGCGTGGAGTGCAATATTTGCTACTCCCAGGTGTACACAGACATCTGAGTGAGGGTGCAACGGTTACTACTGCCAGGTGTGCAAAGTAATCTGTGGGTCAGTACTGTGTACCCAGAAATCTTAGTGTCAGTGGAACGGATACTACTGCAGGATGTGCAAAGTAATGAGGGTTAGCGGGAGTTTTCCTACTCCCAGGTGTGCACAAATTCTGACTGTGAGTGCAACAGTTACTACTCCCAGGTGTACATAGACGTGTGAGTGCAACTGTTACTTCTGTCAGGTGTGCAAAGGAATCTGAGTGCCAGTGCAATAGTTGCTACTCCCAGTTGTACACATACATCTGAGTTAGAGTGCAACAGTTGCTATTTCCAGGCGTACACAGACATCTGAGTTAGAGTGGAACAGTTGCTACTTCCAGGTGTACACAGACATCTGAGTGAGAGTGCAACTGTTACTACTGCTTGGTGTGCAAAGTAATCTGAGTGCGATGACAATAGTTGCTACTCCCAGGTGTACACAGACATCTGAGTGTCAGTGCAATAGTTTCTACTCCCAGGTGTTCACAGACATCTGAGTGAGGTGCAACGGTTACTACTGCCAGGTGTGCAAAGTAATCTGAGTGCCTGTGCAATAGTTGCTTCTCCCAGTTGTACACATACATCTGAGTTAGAGTGCAACAGTTGCTATTTCCAGGCGTACACAGACATCTGAGTGAGAGAGCAACTGTTACTATTGCCAGGCGTGCAAAGTAATCTGAGTGCGAGTGCAACAGTTGCTACTCCCAGGTGAACACGTACATCTGAGTGAGAGTGCAACGATTACTATCAGATGTGCAAAGTAGTCTGAGTGAGAGTGCAACAGTTGCTACTGCCAGGTGTGCGATCTTACATTATACCATGACTGCAACGGTTGGTACTGCGGGGTGCGCACAGATATCAATATGATTGAATCTGTTGCTACTGCCAGGTTTTCAAAGTAACATCTGACTGTCACTGAAATAGTTGCTACTCCCAGGTGTGCACAGACATCTTTGTGTGTGTGTGTGTTGTGCACGCGCGCGCAACGAGTACTAGTGCCAGGTGTACAAAGTAATCGTGAGTTTGAGTGCAACGATTACTACTGCGAGGTGTGCAAAGTAATCTGAGCGTGGAGTGCAATAGTTTCTACTCCCAGGTGTACAAGACATCTGAGTGAGGGTGCAACGGTTACTACTGCCAGGTGTGCAAATTAATCTGAGGGTCAGTACTATGTACTCAAAAATCTTAGTGTCAGTGCAACGGATTCTACTGCTGGATGTGCAAAGTAATCTGAGTGCGAGGGCAATAGTTGCTACTCCCAGGTGTACACAGACCTGAGAGTGTCAGTGCAATAGGTGCTACAACCAGGTGTTCATAGACATCTGAGTGAGAGTGCAATGGTTACTACTGCCAGGTGTGCAAAGTAATCTGAGTGTCAGTGGAACGGTTGCTACTTACAG
Organism: Magicicada septendecula; assembly: GCA_034769895.1. Lineage (NCBI taxonomy): Eukaryota > Metazoa > Arthropoda > Insecta > Hemiptera > Cicadidae > Magicicada > Magicicada septendecula. The sequence continues at coordinate 405,351,933 of CM068374.1, read as the reverse complement.
GTGTATACAGACATCTGAGTGAGAGTGCAACGGTTACTACTGCCAAGTGTGCAAAGTAATCTGAGTCTCAGAGCAATAGTTGCTACTCCCAGGTGAACACGACAACTGAGTGAGAGTGCAACGGTTACTACTGTCAGGTGTGCAAAGTAATCCGAGTGAGTGCAACAGTTGCTACTGCCAGGTGTGCCATCTAACATTATAGCGTGATTGCAACGGTTGGTACTGTGCGGTACGCACAGATCTGAATGTGATTGCATGTGTTGCTGCCGCCAGGTTTTGAAAGTAACATCTTACTGTTAGTGAAATAGTTGCTACTCCCAGGTGTCCACAGACATCTGAGTGTGTGTGTGTGCAACGGGTACTAGTGTCAGGTGTACAAAGGAATCTGCGTGTGACTGCAACGGTTGCTACTGCCAGGTGTGCAAAGTAATCTGAGTGTCAGTGCAATATTTCCTACTCACAGGTGTACACATACATCTGAGTGAGAGTGCATCAGTTGCTACTTTCAGGTGTGCAAAGTAATCTGAGTGTCAGTGCAATAGTTGCTACCCCCAGGTGTACACATACATCTGAGTGAGAGTGCTTCAGTTGCTACTCACAGGTGTACACAGACATCTGAGTGTGATTGCAACGGTTAGTAGTGCCAGATATGCACAGTAATCTTGAGTATCAGTGCAATAGTTGCTACTCCCAGGTGTGCACAGACATCTGAGTGAGAGTGCAATGGTAACTACTGGCAGGTGTGCAATGCAATCTGAGTGTGAGTGCATCAGTTGCAACTGCCAGGTATGCGATCTAATATTATATCATGACTGCAACAGTTGGTACTGCGAGGTGCGCACAGATATCAGAATGTGATTGAATCTGTTGCTGCTGCCAGATTTTCAAAGTAACATCTGATTGTTACTGAAACAGTTTCTACTCCCAGGTGTGCACAGACATCTTTGTGTGTGTGCAACGGGTACTAGTGCCAGGTGTTCAAAGTAATCGTGAGTTTGAGTGCAACAGTTACTACTGCCAGGTGTGCAAAGTAATCTGAGCGTGGAGTGCAATATTTGCTACTCCCAGGTGTACACAGACATCTGAGTGAGGGTGCAACGGTTACTACTGCCAGGTGTGGAAAGTAATCTGAGGGTCAGTACTGTGTACCCAGAAATCTTAGTGTCAGTGGAACGGATACTACTGCTGGATGTGCAAAGTAATATGAGGGTTAGCGGGAGTTTTCCTACTCCCAGGTGTGCACAAATTCTGACTGTGAGTGCAACAGTTACTACTCCCAGGTGTACACAGACGTGTGAGTGCAACTGTTACTTCTGTCAGGTGTGCAAAGGAATCTGAGTGTCAGTACAATAGTTGCTACTCCCAGTTGTACACATACATCTGAGTTAGAGTGGAACAGTTGCTACTTCCAGGTGTACACAGACATCTGAGTGAGAGTGCAACTGTTACTACTGCTTGGTGTGCAAAGTAATCTGAGTGCGATGACAATAGTTGCTACTCCCAGGTGTACACAGACATCTGAGTGTCAGTGCAATAGTTTCTACTCCCAGGTGGCACAGACATCTGAGTGAGAGTGCAACGGTTACTACTGCCAGGTGTGCAAAGTAATCTGAGTGCCAGTGCAATAGTTGCTACTCCCAGTTGTACACATACATCTGAGTTAGAGTGCAACAGTTGCTATTTCCAGGCGTACACAGACATCTGAGTGAGAGTGCAACTGTTACTATTGCCAGGCGTGCAAAGTAATCTGAGTGCGAGTGCAACAGTTGCTACTCCCAGGTGTGCAAAATAATCTGAGTCTCAGAGAAATAGTTGCTACTGCCAGGTGTGCATTATGTAACATTATAGCGTGACTGCAACGGTTGGTACTGTGGGGTGCGCACAGATATCTGAATGTGATTGCATATTTTTCTGCCGCCAGGTTTTGAAAGTAACATCTTACTGTTAGTGAAATAGTTGCTACTCCCAGGTGTCCACAGACATCTGATTGTGTGTGCAACGGGTACTAGTATCAGGTGTACAAAGTAATTTGCGTGTGACTGCAACGGTTACTACTGCCAGGTGTGCAAAGTAATCTTAGTGTCAGTGCAATGGTTGCTACTCACAGGTGTACACAACATCTGAGTGTGATTGCAACGGTTAGTAGTGCCAGATATGCAAAGTAATCTGAGTATGAGTGCAATAGTTGCTACTCCCAGGTGTGCATCGGCATCTGAGTGAGAGTCCAATGGTTACTTCTGCCAGGTGTGCAAAGCAATCTGAGTGAGAGTGCGACAGTTGCAACTGCCAGGTGTGCGATCTTACATTATACCATGACTGCAACGGTTGGTACTGCGGGGTGCGCACAGATATCAATATGATTGAATCTGTTGCTGCTGCCATGTTTTCAAAGTAACATCTGACTGTTACTGAAATAGTTGCTACTCCCAGGTGTGCACAGACATCTTTGTGTGTGTGCGTGTGCGTGCGCGCGCGCAACGAGTACTAGTGCCAGGTGTACAAAGTAATCGTGAGTTTGAGTGCAACGATTACTACTGCGAGGTGTGCAAAGTAATCTGAGCGTTTAGTGCAATAGTTTCTACTCCCAGGTGTACACAGATTTTGAAAGTAACATCTTACTGTTAGTGAAATAGTTGCTACTCCCAGGTGTCCACAGACATCTGAGTGTGTGTGTGTGTGCAACGGGCAGTATTGCCAGGTGTACAAAGTAATCTGAGTGTGAGTGCAACGGTTACTACTGCCAGGTGTGCAAAGTAATCTGAGTGAGAGTGCAACGGTTACTACTGTCAGGTGTGCAAAGTAATCCGAGTGAGTGCAACAGTTGCTACTGCCAGGTGTGCCATCTAACATTATAGCGTGATTGCAACGGTTGGTACTGTGCGGTACGCACAGATCTGAATGTGATTGCATGTGTTGCTGCCGCCAGGTTTTGAAAGTAACATCTTACTGTTAGTGATATAGTTGCTACTCCCAGGTATACAAAGTAATCTGAGTGTCAGTGCAATAGTTGCTATTCTCAGGAGTACACAGACATCTGAGTGAGAGCGCAACGATTACTACTGCCAGGTGTGCAAAGTAATCTTGAGTGTCAGTGCAATAGTTGCTACTCCCAGTTGTTCACATACATCTGAGCTAGAGTGCAACAGTTGCTACTTCCAGGTGTACACAGGCATCTGAGTGAGAGTGCAACTGTTACTACTGCCATGTGTTCAAAGTAATCTGAGTGCGAGTGTAATAGTGGCTACTCCCTGGTGTACAGAGACTTCTGAGTGTCTGTGCAATAGTTGCTACTCCCAGGTGTTCACAGACATCTGAGTGAGTGCAACGGTTACTACTGCCAGGTGTGCAAGGTAATCTGAGTGTCAGTGCAATAGTTGCTACTCCCAGTTGTACACATACATCTGAGCTAGAGTGCAACAGTTGCTACTTCCAGGTGTTCACAGACATCTGAGTGAGTGCCACGGTTACTCCTGCCAGGTGTGCAAAGTAATCTCAATGTCAGTGCCAAGGTGGCTACTTCCAGGTGTATACAGACATCTGAGTGAGAGTGCAACGGTTACTACTGCCAGGTGTGCAAAGTAATCTTGAGTGTCAGCAATAGTTGCTACTCTCTGGTTGTTAGGAAGATTAATGTTTTAAAATGTATTTGCCAGGATGCTGAAAATAATGAGCGTGGACTGTATTTAATACATTTATTAATGTTTCATTACAATTTAATTGGAATAGTAAGGTTGGCTACGTCTGACAATCCTTTGAAATTTGAAACCCACGTCGGGTAAAATGTTACATGATGAATTGAGGCGCGAGTACGCGGCACTCCAAGCTACAGTAATGAGTACTGTAGGGCCTAAGGCCTACATAAATTTGTCTCGACGACAATAAAAATGAAAAAATGACAGAACGAGACAGCAAACGCGATTACGTCCGCTGCTCGCCGACGTACGTTGCACTGTTTTAGCCTGATCGCGATAAGCGTAATGCAGAGCGTACATATTAGCCAACCTTTAAAGATGAAAATTACCACACTACTGTCCATAGCTGCCCGCAAAAAATCAAAAGATTTTTTAATACATTTTAATAATTTATTATACGAAAACACAATGCGTGTTCTTAATAATAGATGTCAACCTCAATAAATTGTATTGAACCTTGAGATTGAAATGTTAGATAACAGTTATAACATTAAACTGTTCAGAGATAAAACCTGAATAATGATAACAGTTGAGCAGGCCACAGTTGGCTTACAAACTGATTTATACATGAGTATAAATGCAAGAATTAGCAATGTATTGGTAATATATATTGTAAGTATACAATATAAGACAATATAAAACATGAATAATACATAATTTGACAATGTTTGATGATGAATAATCGGTGACTCATCACATGATGGGCCCGATACAAATTGCAAATATCTTATGCAAGTCATGATGGATAGCTTAAACCAGTCAAGGGCAGTTGACCTATACATAATATTATTGAGTGTAAAATGAATAGACAAAAATTATTACAAAATTATACATGTAAAAACATAGATTTAGCATAACTCTGTAATATAATAATTAAATGGTGCATGCTATACCCGACAGTTGCAGGAATGCACAATAAATTGACATGTGAAAACAGATTATACATTGTTGAATGATTGCAAGTACATAAGTGTAATGACATGTATGTCATAATTGAAAGCATGAATAATGATTGTGCAAAACGTGATCGCAAAATACAAATACAAAATATAAAAAAATGTGCGTGGCGCATGATTATAGACAGTAGATGCGGGTAAAACAATGTTTTACATAGATACAAAGTTATACATAATAAATACAATAGAAATCGGTTTGGATAATTACAAATACATGAATACAAGGCACAATAGCATAAGTGACAAGTACAGCAAATGTGTTTATACAAAATGTAATGCATGTGTTGAACAATTGCGAGTAACAAATTCATAGAGTAATAAAATGGCACACATATTAACAAACAATGTGCAAGAAAGATGCATACATGGTTTGTGTAGCTGCAAACCATGTGAATGACGACTATGCTCGCACTCGATTATAAGGCGAGTTATGTGAGCCGATGGATGTAAGACAATAGGATGCTTATTTTCATAGGGTAGTTGCGACTGCTGTAAGCGTCCGCCGACACGTATGACGCCAAACTCATCAAGAAACGGGTCCAGAGAAGACAACTTACTCCTGATAGAGACAGAAGACCCATTACGAAGGCAATTAAGCTCAGCAGCGAAGTGGATGGACTGGGATTGTTTTATGAACAAATTAAGAGTAGAATGAATTTCGGCGGGGGTAAGAACACCCGAGATTTTCTCAGCCCTAGAGGGTCTAGTATTTTTGATGAATCTAAAATCTACGCTAGCAATAAGCGTATATGCGAGTCAGGCGGTGCAATGAAGAAAAGTCCTTTGAAAGATCAATAGATAGGGTAGAAATTAGAGAGAGTTTGGGGGTTTGTTTCTCCTCCGCAGAGCATTCAGGAGACGACAGATTAGAAGGTAAGAAAGGTGAAAAAAGATTGGCCTCGGAAGATTGAGACAGGCAAGCGGGACCATGCCACCAAAGCGAACAATCGCGCAAAACGTCGGGGTGACATCCCATAGAAATAATGTCAGCAGGATTATGTTGCGAATTGATATGATGCCATGTGTAGGCTTCAGTGAGACGCTGAATCTCGGGAACACGATTAGCGATGTAGGTCTTCCACCTAGAAGACTGGGCATGAATCCAGTAAAGGGACACCATGGAGTCAGAGTACAGGTGAACGCTATTGATAAAGGAATGAAGAGCAGGGGTGACCTTGAATAAAAGTCGCGATAACAACAAGCAAGCACAGAGTTCAATGCGGGGTAATGACACCTGTCGTAGTGGAGCCACGCGAGATTTAGAGCACAAAAGGTGACAAGAGGCCGATGAATCTTGATAAATGACTCTAACGTAAACACTAACACCCATAGCCCTTTTCAGAAGCATCCACAAACCCATGTAATTCAACTATCTTTGCCTTGGACTTGCTGCGAATAGAGCGTGGGACAATAATTTTACCAATTAGACATAACTTATCGTATAATGAACGCCAATGCAAATATAATTGCCCAGAAATTGGCTCATCCCAACCAAGATTGCACAGCCACAGTTGCTGCATAAACTGTTTATAAAGAAACAATTGGACCGACGAGTCCGAGTGGGTCATAGATACCCGCGATAATCGACAGGATTTTCCTCTTAGAGATGCTTGACTCAACTGGAAATGACTTGATGTCAAACAAAAATGAATTTGTAGAGTTATTCCAAAGAATGCCCAACGTACGCACATTGCCTTGTTTGTTTAATGGGAGTGATAAATTATTAATCTGCGACCACATTTGGTTCATTTGATGCCCATTTATGCAGAGTAAGGCCATATTGACTCAACAACGTAGCCAAGTCAGATTTCAACTTGGTCAGATTAGAAATGGTGTCTGCACCGGTTAACAAATCATCGACATAGAAATCATTAATTATAGCTGAAGCAGCGTCAGGAAAAGAAGCTTCATGATCCTTACCAATCTGAATAAGACAAGGAGTGGCCAAAAACGAGCCACTAGCAGTACCGTATTTTACAGTTCGCAGTACAAAATGTTTAAACTGTTCACGGGAAGAATTACGCCACAGAATACGTTGATAATGACAATCCTTATCAGACACTAGAATTTGTCGATACATCTTCTCGATGTCGGCGATCAACATAGTTGTGTATGCGAAATCGCAAGAGAATAGAAAAAAGATCTTGTTGGACATTTGGGCCTACCAACAAAATATCATTGAGAGAAAGACCATTGGTAGTTTTGGCCGAGCCATCAAAAACGACGCGAAGTTTTGTCGTGGAACTAGAATGTTTAAAAACAGCATGGTGAGGCAAATAGTAGGTATTTGAAACCCTGGAATTGACAGAACAATCGTCGACCAGCGCCATGTGGCCAAGATCCGTATATCCTTGAATAAAGTTTGCGTATTCACGCGCAAGCTCAGAATCGCGCATGAACCGGCGTTCTAAACTTAAGAATCTCGCTTCAGCGGTAGCATAGGACTCAGCCAACTGGGGATTGTCAGACTCGAATGGTAAAGAGACAACGAACCTACCCTCATCATTGCGATGAGTTTACTTAACAAAATGTTCCTCACAAACTGAATCGTTACTAATGGGTGCATTACCAGGGATGGTTTCGGTCTCCCAAAATTTATCAAGAGACGCTAAAATTTGACTGTCGTTCCTTGCCAAGAACGAAACAGCAGGACCCTTAGAACGGCAATGTTTGTGCAGATTGCCTGCTAGAATGTAGCCTAACTTTGTTTCTTGTATAATAGAAAAGTTAGGACCACGTACATTTTTGTTATCTAAAATCAAATCTAAATAAAATTGCGCTCCTAAAAGTATATCTATGTCAGCTGATATGTTGAAATGTGGGTCAGCGAGGAAAATGTTAAATGAGAGTAATGATCCAGCATGTGTGGACAAGAAGTTAAGGAAGTGGGCCCAAGTGGGCTAAATGTATGCTTCTTGAGTTAAAAATTCTGTCGACTGGTCTTCCATGTTAGTTGAAAATGATATGTAATAAATGCATTGATTCTGCAGGAAGAAAATGATAAGAAGTGGACTGTATTTGAATAAATTTTAATGTCTGACTTAGTTACATTACAGCTGTATTAATTTGAAATGAAGTTGGCTAATACTGCGTTTTGCGAAGTATTATAAATTTTGAATTGAAATGAAGTTATGGCGCTAGTTGGCCATAAGTACGAATGTAAGGCCTAAAGCCTACATTGAATGTCGACAATAAATGACAGCGAAAGATTCGGCGACCCGAGCGCCGAGAGAGCTAGCTACGCACTGTGCAAAGTACAAACACGCAAATATTGAGGCGAGGTATAAAGCAGATTAGCCAACCTAGAAAACGAAATCATCGCGCTACCGTACATAAGCTGCCCGTCAAAATCAAACTGATTTTTTAACATTTTTTTTAATAAATTATGATACATTTACAATTTAATTTAAAGAGTACAGTTCTTACTAACGATAGTTAGCTTCAAGGCTGAGTTGAACCTTGAGTTAAGAGATTAGATAACGGCAATCCGTCACTAGTTTAGAGATAAGCATGCATAAGATAAGCCTATAGATAGGCGGTTGTAGGCCAAGGTTGGCGAACAGCTGTTTCATATACGAATAAGTCTGGTTGACCAGTATTACTGACACAAGTGTGTGTAGTATGTAACATTATAAAACATGAAAGAAAAATACATAATTACAATGTTTAATGCATGATCGGAAGCTCATCACATGATGGACCGATCGCTGGTAACCCTATGCATGTCATAGATGGCTGCTAAAATTAATTGAGGCCCGTGGACCTGTACAGAGAGTTCATTACATGAACAAAATTGTTGTTGAACATGTTGCAGTTACATGTTCTATTGTATATTCAGCAGGGCGGCATGTATTGACCTAGTCATGCTATTCCTGAAGTTTCAGGACCTTACAATATAATAATGTATGAACAAGCTAGATGCTGAATGCAAGCCCAGATATGACATGTATGTCATAATTTTAAGTAAAAGAATTGTGCATGCTTACTTGCAAAATGAATAAAATATAAAATACAATATGAAATAAACCTAGACGTGGCAGTTACATACGGCAGACGCTAACAATAGTTTTTACATAGACACAATCTATGTGAATACAAAAACAATAATTTGAATAATTACAAGATAAATAATTGCAATGTCAAATAACAATACAATAGTGAAATTACAGAAACAATTTAACAATTTAAAGATATTCACAGAATAGTACATATTTATCAGCAACAATATAAAGAAATGAATGCATGATTGCTTAACGGCAAGACATGCGAATATTATGTAATAACATTTTATAAATAAGACCACCAAAAAACATGCAATATACCCCATAACATCAATGAAAATGTGTAAGACATAGTATGCCACACAAATTAACATACAATACAAACATTAAGATACCACCAAAACTGTGATAATTAGAAGCGTGCAATGACGCAAAATTGACAAGAAAATATTGTGATAATTCATCACGATTATGTTGACCAAATGGTCGTAATAAGTAATAAGCCAATGGCTGAATAAAGTAGCATTGTGCTAAGTAATCATAATGTCAAATCTCGTCTCGCGCTGGCAACAGACATAATTTATGTATTGGTCTCCGCAAAACACCCGTAGGCGTGCGAATGTCTACGACACGAACCAAGTTATCTGGGCCGGGAAATGTGGCGATGATTACGCCAAATTTCCAGGCTAATGGAGGCAAATTATCCTCAATAAGCAAAACTAAGTCACCAATGGAAACGTTATTTTTGGCAAACTTCCACTTGTGACGCTGTTGCAGCTGGTGCAAATAATCGCGAGACCACGCCTTCCAGATGCCCTGGACAAACCTCTGGAGGAGTTGCCAGGACGAGAAACAGGAACGTGAGAAAGGTCTGGGTCCGGAATCGCAGTTAAGGGCGCGCAAATTAAAAAATGGCCAGGTGTAAGTGGCACCGGGTCGTTAACATCCGAAGAGATAGCAAATAAAGGTCGAGAGTTCAGACATGCCTCTATCTGAGACAAAACGGTCGTGAACTCTTCGAAGTTTAGTATAGATTTGCCTACTACGCGGCGCAGATGAAATTTCAAACTCTTTATGCCGCTCTCCCAAAGACCACCGAAATGAGGTGAGGAGGGCGGAATAAATGACCATGATATCCCCTGAGAGGATGTGAATGACTTAATCGAGGAGATGGCATCCTTATTGTGCCAAAGTCGTAAATATCATGTAAGATGGTGCGGGCCTTCCTGAAGTTCGTGCCGTTGTCGGAGTACAGTTGACTGGGTATACCCCGACGTGCCATGAAGCAACGTAAAGCGGCTATAAATGCGCTGGCCGTAAGGTCGGACACCAATTCCAAGTGAATAGCCCTAGTCGCTAAGCAAACAAACAAAGATACGTATGCCTTAGTAAGAGTTCTAGACTTCTGCCCGCCATGACGAATCATGAAGGGACCACCATAATCAACCGCGCAAAATAGAAACGGTCTTGAAGGAGTGACTCTAGGGAATGGCAAAATACCAAGTCTCTGAACCTGCTGTGTGGCACTAAACCTGATACACTTGAGACACTTGCGAATAATGGAACGGATGACTAGCCGGGCATTAACAATCCACCAACGCTGACGCAGTGAATGATGCACGAGTTGAGCACCAGCGTGAAGTAAACGAATGTGTTCACGTTCGATGATAAGGCGTGTAATATGCGCCGATGGGGGTAATACAATAGGATGTTTTGAATCGTAGGGTAATTGGGAATGCTGCAATCGTCCGCCCACGCGTATCACTCCAGAGTCGTCAAGAAACGGGTCGAGAGAAGCCAACTTGCTCCTAATGGAAACAGAAGATCCGTTCCGAAGACAACTAATTTCGGTTGGGAAGTGGATCGACTGAGATTGTTTTATGAAGAAGTTGAGAGACTGATGAATTTCTACAGGGGTCAGATCGCCCGAAAGCTTGTCCGCAGATGAGTGCCTAATATTTCTGATGAAACGAAAACAGTAAGCGTATACACGCGTCAGCCGGTGCAACGAGGAAAAGTCCAACGATAAGTCAACAGCCAGGGTAGACATTAGCGACAGGTTATGTGTAGTTTTCTCTTCCGCGGTGACTTCAAAAGACGACGGAGTGGCCGGTACGAAGGATGGGAAGGGATTAGACTCTGACGATTTAGACAGACAGCCAGGACCGTGCCACCAAAGCGAGCAATCGCGCAAAACGTCAGGGAAACACCCCCTAGATATAATATCAGCAGGATTGCGTCGCGAATCAATGTGATGCCAGGTATAAGTTTGCGTACGACGCTGAATTTCAGCAACCCGATTAGCGACGTATGTTTTCCAACGCGTAGACTGCGCATGAATCCAGTAAAGAGCCACCATAGAATCAGAATACAAATGTACATTATCAATAAATGAATAAAGAGCAGGAATAACCTTAGATACGAGTCGCGATAATAACAAGCAAGCGCAGAGCTCGATGCGAGGTAATGACACCTGGCGTAGGGGAGCCACGCGAGATTTGGAACACAAGAGGCGACAGGAGGCAGTAGAATCTTGATAAATGACTCTGATATATATACAACTGCCAAACCCTCTCTCTGAGGCATCCGAAAAACCATGCAACTGAACTGTAGCCGCCTCGCGCTTGCAACGAATGGATCGCGGGACTACTATTTTACCAATCAGAACCAATTTGTTACACAAAGAATGCCAATCCGAAAGTGACTGACCGGAAATCGGTTCATCCCAACCAAGCTTACAAAGCCAGAGTCGCTGCATGAAATGCTTATACAAAAAGACAACTGGACCGATTAAACCAAGAGGATAATATATTCCAGCAATAATTGAGAGAATCTTTCTCTTGGATATGCTAGAATCAACCGGAGATAGTTTGATGTCAAACAAAAATGAATCGGCAGTGTTGTTCCAAAGAATGCCTAGGGTACGCACATTGTCCTGTTTATTAGGGGTCGTGAAAAGTTGTGATGATTTGCGACCGTTGTGGGTTCATTTGATGCCCATTTGTGCAACGTGAAACCATATTGACCAAGTAACGCACCTAGATCGGATTTCAGCTTGGTTAGATTAGGGATAGTGTCCGAACCGGTAAGTAGATCGTCGACATAAAAATCGTTGGTTATGGCTAAAGCCGCTTGGGGAAAGGAAGTCTGATTGTCTGTAGCAATTTGTAGAAGGCACCGAGTGGCCAAAAAAGAGGCGCTAGCCGTGCCGTAGGTTACTGTTCGCAGCGCGAAATGTTTAAGTGGTTCGAGGGGAGAGTCACGCCACAAAATGCGTTGATAGTGACAATCTCCTTCAGCTACGCGAATCTGACGATACATCTTTTCGATGTCGGCAATAAGAACATACTTATGTATGCGGAAACGCAAAAGAATGGGAAAAAGGTCTTGTTGAACATTGGGGCCTACTAATAATATGTCATTTAACGAAAGGCCATTAGTAGTCTTGGACGAACCATCAAAAACAACGCGCAGTTTTGTGGTCAAGCTAGACTGTTTAAACACAGCATGGTGAGGCAAGTAATAAATATTTGACGCTCCTAAATTGATAGCGCCATGATCGATGAGTGTCATGTGCCCAAGATCCATGTATTCCCTGATAAAGTCCGCGTAATCGCGAGCGAGCTTGGCATCGCGCCTAAATCGACGCTCTAAGCTTAAAAATCTTGATTCGGCACTTGTGTAAGATTCCCCCAAGTGGGGATTATCAGACTTGAATGGGAGCGACACTATAAATCTACCCTCGTCATTGCGCTGAGTAGAGCGCACAAAATGCTCTTCGCAAGCCGACTCGCTATCAGGGGTATCGTCAGGGATTGTTTCTGCCTCCCAAAATCTCTCGAGAGATTGCAGAATTTGACTGTCATTGTTCCTTGCCAGGAACGAAACAGCAGGACCCTCGGTGTGGCAGTGCTTGGGCAGATTGCCAGCCAAAATGTAACCCTGTTTTGTTTCCTGAATGATAGGGAAATTGGGTCCGCGTGTGTATTTATTGGCTAATATCAAATCCAGATAAAATTGTGCCCCTAATAGTATGTCGATTGGTGAAGATATATTAAAACCTGGATCGGCCAGAAAAATTTTGTTTGGAATGTGGAACTGGTTGATATCAAACGAGGTTGAAGGCAGATTGTGAGTTAAAGTAGATAAGACGGCACATTTCGCCTCGAAACTATGTCTCTGATAGCGAGAAATAATACGTATAGAAGCCATATCAGTTGCGCAACACGCTGTGTTGTTTATTCCTGTGATTGGAATATTAGATTTGGTTAATTTAAGGTGTAATCTTTTTGCAAATGATTTCGTACAGAAATTGATCTGTGAACCGGCGTCTGGAAGCGCTCTAGCTCTATGCCTGTTGCCAGCCTGATCAACGACAGATACAACCGCTGTAGATAAAAGAACATTGTTTTTGCACTGTAATTTAAGTGAGCAATAATTGCTGCTGGCAGCTGTTGATTTCGGCACGTAATTTGCGTGCAGCAATGTGTGGTGTCCTTTTGAACAAATTTTACAGACCTGTTTACTCTTACAGTTAGCTATCAGATGACCTGCTCTAAGGCAGTTGATACAACATTTATGATTTGCAACCAATTGCCCCCGCTCAGCGGCGCTTAATATACGAAAATTATTACATATGTAAAGCGGGTGGTCAGATTTACAACACACGCATGAATAATGATTTGCCGCTGCGTGATAGCTCTTAAAGGTATTGCTGCCAGCAGTATTTCTTGAGCTACACTTCTCAAATTTATTGTTAGGTTTTACATTAAGTTTGTTGAATTGCTGTCCGGGTTCAATAGGCATTGTATTTTCTAACAGCTGTCTGCGTAAGTTTAAAAAATGCGTAAAGTCTTGAAAGCTAGGCAAGTTGTCAGGGTCTATTGACTCCTTCCAAAGTTTTAAAGTAATAGGGTCAAGTTTGGTGGAGAGCAACTGTATGGTGATAAATTCAAATGAATTCACTGACATCTTCATTGCTGCCAGTGAATTAACGGAAGACGTTATTGTATTCGTAAACTCCGCGAAACTTTGAACCGAGTCCTTTATTGTGGACTTAACCTGAAGTAGGTTTTGTACATAGTATTTAGCTAATATAAATGGGTTGTTATACCTGTCGGACAGCAAGTTCAACGCTATTGCATAATTTTCCTTACAAATAGGTAATGATTTAATTAAATCTAATGGTTCACACTTCACAGAGGAATGCAAATAATGCAGTTTTTGCACTGGTGTTAAATCAGATCTTGAATGCACTAAATCAATGAAAATGGAATAAAAATGTTGCCACTCAAGTATGTTGCCTGAGAAGCAGGGCAAACTTATCGGTTTTAATTGCATGGGCGTCGATAATACGGGAGGCACAGTCTGAGTATTAAAAGTGTCAAGTAGTTGTAAAATGTTTGCCTCAGTTGAGCATATCATTTCTTCAACCTCAACTCGGTCTGCCTGAGCAACGGCTCGTGTCTTTACTGATAAGCTCTATCTCAGACTGTACCTCGTCGTACTTCGAGGCCAAGCTTTTGAGACTTTCCAGTCTTACAGTTAGAAAATGTTTTGTACTTTGATTTATGTAAAATGAATTTACCGCGGATTGTATCCGCACTATCGCGGATTTTAATCCGCCCCTCTTTCTGGTCAGCTTTTTGAGGCCTTCTTCAGACATTTTACGCACCTTTTTACTGTTGCTGGCGATACCTTGCTGTTGATGTCCTGCAGCGTCGGCTCCTTGGTGAAGATGGTAAACAGCTGGCAGAGATGACCACTTTGAGTAAGCACTGTAGCTGGCAGGCACTTGCTAATATGTTGTCTGAAGATGACGAGCAAAATGACGATGCAAATCACGCCACGGTCGTATTAGCTGACGTGCTAATTCGCCCGTGATGGCCAGAAATATTAGTAGAAAATGTTAAATGGAAAATCCAGGTCCGGAGTGACCAAAAAATGGTTAGTATCCGGTCCGCGTGGACCAAAAAATGTTAAATGAGAGTAATGATCCAGCATGTGTGGACAAGAAGTTAAGGAAGTGGGCCCAAGTGGGCTAAATGTATCCTTCTTGAGTTAAAAATTCTGTCGGCTGGTCTTCCATGTTAGTTGAAAATGATATGTAATAAATGCATTGATTCTGCAGGAAGAAAATGATAAGAAGTGGACTGTATTTGAATAAATTTTTATGTCTGACTTAGTTACATTACAGCTGTATTAATTTGAAATGAAGTTGGCTAATACTGCGTTTTGCGAAGTATTATAAATTTTGAATTGAAATGAAGTTATGGCGCTAGTTGGCCATATGGCCATAAGTACGAATGTAAGGCCTAAAGCCTACATTGAATGTCGACAATAAATGAATCGCTTATTTTTGAAGGGCCTCTTGTCACAAAATCCAAATTTACGGTAAACAAAGAAAAACTGTTTATTTCTTAAACATCTTTAAAAAAATTAAATTTAAATTTTTACTACGATTTTAGATATCCTCAGAACTCTCAATTTTTTTTTTGAAATTTTGTCTTAACATTTGAACCTTTTTTTCATTTTTTGAAAGTCGCTGACATGAGGCATTTCATAAACAAAGGTGAAAAAAATTATAATACAGTTGATTTTCTCAAAGTAAATTGTTAGTTTAAGTTAAAAAAGAACATGTTTTATTTACACTATTTTTTATTGAAACAAACTATATTTAAAATACATATACATATGTATATATATACATTTTTTTATCAGTCAAAATAGCAATACAATTTTTTTTGTCTCTAATTCTTTAGTTTTCCGTTTTGGAAGTAAAACAAATCAGACTGTTACCGTAACAAAAGTAAATATTTTAAATCAATATGCCTTGGTTTATTATTTGAAAAATAAAAAATATAATAATATGTAACTACAAAGATAAAAGTAAACTTCTTGTGGTTCTTACATTTTCTGTCAGTCCTTCTTTTTAGTCGGCCACTGTAATAACTCATTGTAAAACCAGCTATGTTCACTTGGTACGTAATGCAACACCTTTTTCAAGTCATTAATCTTTTCTTCGCGGATTGGCCTTTTTTCTTCGATGCTCTTTGCGTTGATAAACTGACCAAATCTGATTTGCAGGAAATAAGCTGGAACGTTTTCCTCTGGATTCCATCAATGAAGTCAGATGCTGAGACTTCTCCTTTTCTTGACTTTTCAAGGATAAATTCATGGTATACTGATACAGTAAGAAACTCCCTTTTTCCTTTCTTTTCTTTCTTACTTTCTTCAGAAGCTGTAGTTTTTTTTGTAAAATTGGGGCCACCACTTTTGGAAATCCAAAATATCTTCTGTTTGAACAAGATCAACCATAAATTTCCCTCGTTTTGTTGAGGACAAAATCATAGATGCATGATTTACTTCTTTTACAGTGTAGTACCTGTCTTGTTTCCTCAATTTACTTTTAACTAGGGACCAAAATCCGTGTCACAGGGTAAATAAGAATGGCTTCTCATTGGTAGCCTGTAGACTACTTTTTTAAATCTACCACTGTCAGTAAGAGCCATTAAGAATCTTATCATAGCATGATTCTTGTTCTGCCGGCACAGTTGTCACTGTACAGGTAGAGTTCATCAACAGTAGAGGGAACATTGTCATTGATGTATCTCAATAAAAAGGTGCATACTTCATTACTCCCCTTTTGTGCAACCCCCTCGTGATACAAATAGAAAGTTGCAGTCTCGTTCTTGGCATTATGTATGCCAAAAGGAAGAACGGACAGTTGTCTGAGATAGTACATCTCTTGAACAGGGATTGTTGGCAGCGAGATGTTTTGCATGTAGTCAAAACATAAAAGAGTGCATTTTCATGGGTGGTACAGTACACTTTAGTATTACAAACTGTTATAAAATTTATTACTCCTACTTTTATGGACAAGCTGTGCAGCTGCTACTCTTTTTGCAGTATCATTGAGCTGTGGGTTTTTAAGTCTTACACTGAGCTGCTCACACTCACAGCACGTATCTATTTGAGGCCTACCAAAACGATAATTGAAATGTTCCTTGTACATTTTATAATAATAACTGTATTTACAATCAGAATCAGTTACACTGTATTTTTCTTTGAACAAAGAATGCATCATTTTAATGTCAAGCTTTGCGTCTAAGTACTTGATTTCCTTGGAAGCATAGTGACTAGTCTTCACAGGAAATGAATTAATATGATCCTTAATCATGTCTGTAAAGTCCTTTGGAAAAGTCTTGCGATTGTTTTGCTGTCCCCTGAGATCTCTAGGGCTCTTACCCATCAATAATAGCTCTTTTAGCCTTCTCACTCTTTTTTCATCAATACCATGCAGACTTAAAAACGCTTTTTTACATACCTTAATTCTTGATTTTCCAACCATTACAAAAAAATTAAACGAACTTGCATGATCCACAGAGTGACTGGGCCTGGGTTGCATTTCAGCTTCTCCATTATCTTCTGTAGGCCTAAGCCTAGAGCGTTTGGTCTTCACAGGAAGTGCTTCTATTAAGGACTGAAAAAACTGATCTTGTTCGTCTTTGCTGTTAAAATCTCCACTTTTGTGTAGGATTTCAATTTGGTCATTTTCAGTTATTTTATTGAAACATTTCAGTCTGCACCTAAAAAAAAAACAAAAAAAAAAACTAAAATTAGCCTACGATATGAAAGCAGAGAATATTATTTTAAGTTACTAGTTTTGGAACAGCAACAAAACGCAAGACTTTTCCTTTTAAGAATCAGACCAAATACGAATCTATTTCAAAGATAGAGACCCTAGATATAAGTGATGTCATAAAAGCCTAATTATTAAACTCTTTATTACACCTTCAGACAGTAGACTCCTGTCAAACATCGACTATTTAAGTAGAGCATTAATCTACTTACGTGCAAGGCATTCCTGTTTTCCGGGCTTCCACAATGTTTCCTTTATAGTTAACATACTCATATCCATGAATTCTTCCTTTCTTTATTCGATTGACTTTGTAGCTCATAGGCCTACGAACACCTTTCTTACGCTTTTTACATACTTCTAAATCACCTTCATTAGCACTTTCACCCTCACTATCTGACATTGTTCACTTCACTAAGACAACAGAACACTTTTAAAAAAATATTTCACATAAAACTAAAATGAAACTTGCTTTGCACAATCACAATGTAAATGTAAACATAACCTCAGTGCTGAGAATGCTCAGAAAACTGACCGAAAACAAATGTGACCAACACAACAGAACTAAACTAACAAAAAACAGCTGGTTCACAGTGCAGCCACAACACTTTTAGTTATGAAAAGCCTCTTGTCCGAGACAAGAGGCCTTTCTTAAATAAACGCATATTTCATATGGTCTAATGACAGTATTGGAGCAATGGGACAAGAGACCTTTCATATACAAACAATGTATGGAAGCATTAAGATTCCATTTTCACACAAAAGTGGATTTATTAAAAAATGTGACAAGAGGCCTTTCATAAATAAGCGATTCAAATGACAGCGAAAGATTCGGCGACCCGAGCGCCGAGAGAGCTAGCTACGCACTGTGCAAAGTACAAACACGCAAATATTGAGGCGAGGTATAAAGCAGATTAGCCAACCTAGAAAACGAAATCATCGCGCTACCGTACAGGGATATTAAAATGATTTATGTCGAAAGATTGTGCTGGCAGTTTATGAGTCAATGCAGATAAGACTGCACACGTGGCGTCAAAGCTGAACCCTTGATAACGAGAAATAATACGAACAGATGCCAAATTAGTGGCACAACATGCCGTATTATTAATACCTGTAATCGGTATATTAGATTTAGTCAAGTTAAGTTGCAATTTTTTAGCAAATGATTCCGTACAAAAGTTCACTTGTGACCCGGCATCTAATAAAATTCTTGCAAGATGTCTGTTACCAGCCCGGTCGATGACGAACACGAGTGCTGTCGACAAAAGAACATTGTTTGCAGATTGGAGCTTAAATGAACAATAATTGCTACTGCTGGCAGAACCTTGTTTTGACACATTATTTATAAGTAGATGAAAAATGATCTGGTCTTAAACAATTAGTACAGCATTTATGCTTTAATATAAATTGCCCTCGTTCAACATTGTTTTTGTTCTGTCCTGCTGCACCGTCAGAAAAAACATGAAGATTTACATTTACATCAAGGACACTATCAATGAAATCAACCAAAAAAGAGCATACTTCATTCGGGCCTTTCTTTGCCAATCCCTCGTGATATACATAGAATTTGGCTTTATTGCTTTTGCTATCGTGAATGTTAAAAACATGCACCGTTAACTGCCGCATATAGAATACTTCTTGGATGGGTATTTCTGGAAGTTGAAGGTTTTGCATGAAGTCCATACATATCCCTGCTACTTTGCTATCTGCTAAACATTTCTCCCTGATTCTTTCAATAGTTTTAAAAAACTTTTTTCGCTTTCCTTTTATGAACAAGGAGTTCAGCAGCATAAACTCTTTTGGCTGCCTCATTCAGTGATGGGCTTTTGAGTTTGACTGAGAGCTCACATTTGCAGCACGAATCGATTAGAGGCTTACCAAAAGTCAAATCAAAATGTTCCTGAAAAATTGTTAGATAGAATTTATAGTCAACACTTAGATCAGGATGTTTTTCTTTAAAAAGACTCCACATGATTTTTACATTAAGGTTTGAGTTTAAGTATTTGTAGGACCTACAGGTGTAGTGGGCTTCTTTCTGAGGAAAACAGGCTATATGGTCGTCAATGGCCTTTATGAAGTGCCCGGGTTTACCGTTCCCAACGAGGTTTTTTCCCCGTAAATCTTTTGGTGACTTGCCTTGTGACAGTAGTGTGCACAGTCTTTTAACTCGTTCGGATGATATGCCATGGACAGACAGAAATGCAAGCTTACATACCTCTACTTTTCCACTAGCTGTAGACACAGAATACTTAAAAGAATGTGATTTATGTTTACTCTTTTTTGTTTCATCATTTTCAGGTTTACGCCGTTCTCTTTGAATCGGTTTGCATTCAATCAAAGATTGAAGGTAAGCATCTTGTTCGTTTTTTGTATTGAAGTCAATGAATTTTGTATATATTTCCGTTGCTTTATCCTCTGTAATTTCTCCGGAATACATTTCAATCTGCACCTAAAAAAGAATATAATTTTGCAATTATTCAAATGAAAAGAGACCTTTAAAACAGTAAGTTAAGTAAAGTGAAAGACGAGTATACTAGTCTTAACAATAGGTTTAGGTTAAGCAAAATAACCTACATATCCCTAAAGAATATTATATAAAAACTTTGAACAGAAGGCCCTGTGTATAAACAATTTTGACTTAGGCCTAGACAAGTGGACTAAGGTTATGTTTCTAGGTTAAGTTACCTGCAATTGAATCCATGTTCTTTTGGTTTCACCAAATTTCCTTTCCAATTTATGTATTCTTCACTCGTAACTTCTTTATTCTTTCGCACTTATATTCAACTTGCTTTAGTCCCTTTTTACGTTTTAAATTTACAGAATTATCAGCATCACTTTCACTACAACTCATTTTTGCACAGAATACTATAATGACAACAATAAACTCAACAGCTTTTTAAGATATTATGAAAAAATAGAGCAGAGCACTAGTGCTGCCTCCTGCTACAAACTAAAAGTCATTTGAGAAACAACACATCTGGAGATGTGTTGTTTCTCAAATGAATTCTCAATTCTAACATCTAGTTGCCATGTGCCTTTATACAGGAGATGTGGTGTTTTATGCAGATATGATGTGTCTTACCCTAACAAGTCAATTTGCATGGAAAACTCAGTTTACAAAAAAAATGGAGATGAGGTGTTTCTCAAATGACTGATTCAATTATAGAAATGCGAAAAGATGTATCGCAGAGACTAAAAAAGTGATCTTATTATCATTTAAAAGTTGGCCTACATTCGAACCCAATTTTAAAAAACTGGTTAACGCTGGATTTTATTATACCGGTGTTGGTAATAAATTATCATGTATAGAGTGCAGAGTTATTTTAAACGGTTGGAAATGTTTTGCTGATCCTTGGACTGTTCCTGAGAAAATATCACCACACTGTTTTTTGGTAAAGATTCACAAAGGAGGACCACACTGCAAAAAGGATGAGGGTCACTAAAACCAAGTTTTCGGCTAGAGCAAATTTAAGGTTTGGACCACTGGTATAAAATCATACAATGTTTTTTAAAAATGCTATACCCACCTAGTTTTCCTCCTAAATGTTGTATTGTCAATCCGTACTTCAAATCACTTACTTTTACAAAATACACACTTTTGTCTTCAAAAAAGATGAATGTCATGACCCTCATCCTTTTTACGCAGTAAGTTAACAGGGTTTGCCTCAATATTATTACTGTAGCTATTTATTAAAATGCTATTTAAGACATAAAACACGACAGAAAGTCACAACAAAAATCAAAATAGTACAGAAAAGTTGTACTTTTGGTCCATCAGGAGTACTCCGTCATTTAGTACGGTATTTTTTTAGCTTTAGGTTTAGATTTTGCTGTAGTTTTAGCTTGAGGTTTAACTTTAGCTTTTTTTGGTGCCTGAGGTAGGTTATCATAATAACTTTGTGCAGCTGGACCACAAAACTTTTTTAAATGTTGAAGGTCTTAAATTTTTCTTCAGAAATTGGTTTAGGAGCTGAAAAAAAAACATCTTTGTTAGAACAAAAAATAATACACAGCCCTAAAAAATTAATAGTAAATACAACGTACGATAAAATGTATTTTGTGAATGTACGTACCTTTGCGAAGTGGGTTTGGCAAGAAAAATAATTCATTTCTGCTGCAGTCTGCATGGTTGATTGAAAACTGGTACAGATAATGTTTGAGGCCTGATTGGAGTACAATTCCAGTGGCCGTTAAAGGAGGATCTGTGCTCCAATAATCTGTGTTCAGATTTAAATACAATTTCCCGTACCGGTCTTGTAGCAATTGGATTTTTCTTCATATATAGTGTGGCTCAAGAAATGAGTTCCAATCCCTGAAGAAAGTGTAATCAATATCGACTGCCTGAAATGATGAAATGGTGACTCGTGCATTTTGTACCATATTAATCCAATCTTCTGGCACTTCACAAGGTGATTTTTGATTAATGATAGTCATGTTTCTGTCACAGTCCATATAAGAGTGCCCACGGTTTGGAAACGTGATTTTGATAGATTCTAGACGTTTCACAATGCTAACTACGTAGTGGCAAAATTTAATCACTTGAGAGTCCAAAATATAAAAAATAAAGTAATTTAACATTGATGTTACCTCATCAGCCCCTTTTGAGCCCATTTCTTATGAGTAGCAATAAAAAACTGATTCTCCAGTTGACAAAACATGAATGTTGAACATGTAGAAGCTTAGCTGACGGCGATAATAAACATCGTTGGTTGCTATATTCTATAGACTCAAATTTTTTTGATAATCCATCGTTATTGTTTCTTTATCCGTTCTGTTAGATGATTCTGCTCTTGCAATTTTTTCCTGTCGTAAAAGGTTTGAACATTTTTTTTATGCTCTTGATTTTCTAATCCTAGTTTCCTTAATTGGTCTAATAACTTAATTTTACTTTCTCCTTCAAGCGTTGGTTCTTGCAGTTTGGCATTTATAAGTTTGACCTCAGCTTGATACTGATCGCAAGTACTACACGTATCGCTGCGGGGATATCCAAACCCTAAATTAAATTTTGTTACAAATATTTTGCGATAGTACTCGTAAGAAACACGAGGATAGTTATCAGCCAAATACAGCTCATACATTTTTGTTACGTTTAATGATTCAGGGAGGTATATTTTTCTTGTTTTGTTTAAGCTATAATGACTTTGACGCCCCTTGAAAGAACTAATGTGATTAATTACACTAGCTTCAACCTCAGGAGATGACCGGCCATGTTTATGATCGTAAATGCCCCTTTTATCTACTGGGGCCTTCCCCTGTAATTTTTAAGGACTTTTGAATATTTTGAACCCTTTTAGCTGACACACCATGAAGGGATAGAAAGGCTTTATAACAAACTGGGATCTCCTTAACTAGGTCATTTTCAGTGATTCTAACTTTGTATGTAAAAACATTTTCATGGAATTTGGCATCGTCTTCATTTTTCCTAGGTCTACGATTTTTAACATGGTGTACGTTGATCATGCCTGCTAGATACAAAGATTGCTCATTGACAGATGACATCTCATTAAAATCACTAATAATTTTCTTAGCATTATCCTTAGGTATTACTTGAAACCATTTTAAACGTTTACACTCACAGTCAGGCCCCGTTTCGTGTGTACATATCCTTATTTTTTTCATAACATCACTTGATCCTCCATGAGATTTTCTTTTCCTTGTACCTTCATTAACCGACTTATTAACTGATTCACAATCACTATTTTCGCTATTTAAGCCACTGACACCCTCACCACTATCCATTTTCACAAGTTTATTCGGACAATTAGGCAAAACAAACAAGAACAGGCACTAGCCAGCACAAAGCATCAAACTGGAACGTAAACAAACCCGCAAGACTGAGCGCGCTGCCAACCTGCTGGATTGACTGTCATCCTTGTTGCGTTGGTTGAACTCATGTTCATCCTTCTTGTAAAGTATAGCATTATTTTGAAGCCCGTTATCAGCTGAACCATGATCCGTTTTGCGTAAAACGACCCCACTGCAGCTTCTAACGGTCCTTGGCTATCCATTACTAACATAAACTCATTTCGAAAAAAAAAAATGACCCTCATCCTTTTTGCAGTGTGGTCTTAAGGTGAAGATTGTTTGTAATTAATTATGAAAAAATAATAAAAAATCGTATTGATGTATTTGTGTTTATTTTTTTTATTCATTTTCTTATCGTAGTTACACTAAAATTTTTACAGGAGAGGGATTGACGTTTGCAATGATGTCATCACTATGTTGCCACTTCGTAACCACGTGTTTCTGTTGAATGTCACGCAAGCGTAACTTTCGTTACTGCATTCACTCAAAACATACTTCTCGCAGACAAAACAAATCCAGTACACGCAGACTAAATATGTATTCCCCTACTTAAAAACTAATCTTCGATTTCGTTGTCCATGACGTCCGTTAATTAACTAAATATAATTATTACACTACGACTCGGAACACAAAACTTTTTATAGGTAAAAACGAAAAAGTTTTACTTTACAACCTGAACCTGATATGCTTAATTCACGAAATTTGTCACACATGTAAATTGGGTGACTGGACTTGCAGCATGGGCATAAATAATTATTTGAAGTTGAGTGATAACTCTTAAATGCAGTGCTGCCAGCAGAGTTTCGTAATTTATGTTTTTCTGACTTATTATTAAACCTTAAAGTCGGCTTGTTGAGCTGCTGTCCAGCATCTATCGGTAATGTATTTTCTAATAATTGTCTACGTGCGTTTAAAAACTGTGTAAAGCTTTGAGAGTTAGGAAGATTATCGGGATCTATAGACTCCTTCCATAATTTAAACGTGGAGTGGTCAAGTTTTGCTGACAATAGTTGTACAGTAATGAGTTCAAATGAATCCACTGACAGTTCCATAGCTGCCAGCGAATTAACTGAAGACGTTATTGTATTTATGAATTCTGCCAAGCTTTGGACAGAGTCTTTTGATTGTCGACTTTACTTCTAGCAAATTTTGAATATAATATTTCGCTAATATGAATTTGTTATCATCTCTAGCGGACAGCAAACTCAACGCTATGGAATAGTTCTCATTACAAATAGGTAAGGCCTTAATTAGATCTAATGTCTCATTTTTGAGAGATGAATACAGATAATGTAGTTTTTTCACTGAAGTTAGATCAAATCTGGCATGTACGAAGTCCAGAAATATTGAATAAAAGTGCTGCCATTCTAAAATGTTGCCTGTGAAGCAGGGTAAACTTATAGGTTGTAATTGCACATTGCTAGTTAATACTTGAGATCCAGTCTGAACGTTGAAATTTTCTATTAATTGCAAGATGTTAGCTTCGGTTGAATATAAAAGTTCATCAACCTCAATTCTGTCTTCTTGAGCAGCGTTTATGTCCTTAGAAATTAGTTCAATTTCAGACTGTACCTCATATTTTGTTGCTAACTCTTTAGACTTTCCAATCTAACCGTTAAAAAATGTTTAGTGTTACTGTTTTCATCAAAATTAATTATAGCAGAATTGATTCGCACTATGGCAGACTTTAAGCCGCCTCTCTTTCTGACCAACACTTTGAGGCCTTCTTCCGCCATTCTACGCACCTGTTAGTGATGTCGTTGACGTCGTACCTTGTGTGAGATGTCCTGGAGCGTCGAGGCCGTGGAATAGATGGCAGATACACACGGACTGGATAGATAACTGCTCAATCTGGTGTGTAGACGTTAACACATGGATGGTCTTGTGGTGTTGTTGTCACGAGACTCAATGGCGACGAAAGAAATGCTGACTAACTCCCGACACGGTCGGATCAACGAACATGCTGAATTGCCCGTGATGGCCAGAAATTGAGGTGGAAAAAATGATGAAAACCGCTCTGGTATAAGTTGAAGAAAAGTAAAATGATGAATCCAGGCACAGAGCGACCAAAAAAAAATGTTAGGAAGATGAATGTTTTAAAATGTAATTGCCAGGATGCTGAAAATAATGATGAGCGTGGACTGTATTTAATACATTTATTAATGTTTCATTACAATTTAATTGGAATAGTAAGGTTGGCTACGTCTGACAATCCTTTGAAATTTGAAACCCACGTCGGGTAAAATGTTACATGATGAATTGAGGCGCGAGTACGCGGCACTCCAAGCTACAGTAATGAGTACTGTAGGGCCTAAGGCCTACATAAATTTGTCTCGACGACAAGAAAAATGAAAAAATGACAGAACGAGACAGCAAACGCGATTACGTCCGCTGCTCGCCGACGTACGTTGCACTGTGTTTTAGCCTGATCGCGATAAGCGTAATGCAGAGCGTACAGATTAGCCAACCTTTAAATATGAAAATTACCACACTACTGTCCACCGGTGAACACGTACATCTGAGTGAGAGTGCAACGATTACTACTATCAGGTGTGCAAAGTAACCTGAGTGAGAGTGCAACAGTTGCAACTGCCAGGTGTGCGATCTAACATTATACCACGACTGCAACGGTTGGTACTGCGGGGTGCGCACAGATATCAGAATGTGATTGAATCTGTTGCTGCTGCCAGGTTTTCAAAGTAACATCGGACTGTTACTGAAATAGTTGCTACTCCCAGGTGTGCACAGACATCTTTTTTTGGGTGTGCAACGGGTACTAGTGCCAGGTGTACAAAGTAATCGTGAGTTTGAGTGCAACGATTACTACTGCGAGGTGTGCAAAGTAATCTGAGCGTGGAGTGCAATAGTTGCTACTCCCAGGTGTACACAGACATCTGAGTGAGGGTGCAACGGTTACTACTGCCAGGTGTGCAAATTAATCTGAGGGTCAGTACTATGTACTCAGAAATCTTAGTGTCAGTGCTGTAACCCCTCTTTAAGTGTGACTTGTAAAAAAAATTTTTTTTTTTTTTTCTAAAGAGGGGCCACAAGATAATTAAAACTAGGCCAAAGCCTAGAGAAGCCAAAAATGCGCTGGACCCAGTGAGACGGGACTTGCAATTAAAACTCACAAAACTAACAATCAATAAAATCTCTTTTTATTATTATATCTCCTTTAAAATTGTTACCTACAAAATCAATAAATATAACATTTAGATTCTCTGCTAAAAAAAAATATTATTTGAAATTAATAAATATAAAATCCATATTCTCCCTTTTAAAAATGTCATTTGAAATTAATAAATATAAAATCCATATTCTCCCTTTTAAAAATGTCATTTGAAATTAATAAATATAAAATCTATATTCTCCCTTTTAAAAATGTCATTAGAAATTAATAAATATAAAATCTATATTTTCCCTTTTAAAATGTTATTTGAAAATAAATTTATATAAAATCTATGTTTTATATTCTTTTAGAAATGGTATGTGAAAATAAATTTATATAAAATCTATGTTTTATATTCTCCTTTTAGAAATGGTATGTGAAAATAAATTTATATAAAATCTATGTTTTATATTCTCCTTTTAGAAATGGTATGTGAAAATAAATTTGTATAAAATCTGTTTTATATTCTCCTTTTAGAAATGGTATGTTTTATATTCTCCTTTTAGCCCTATATCTAAACCCCCAAAAATGCACAAGAATATACAATACATATACACGTTCCACAACACAGGACAATTATAACATCTATCATTAAATCTTGCCACACCCTTTTCCACCCCATGAGGTACATAATTAACAATTTATAAATATCCATATTAGGTTTTAATACCTAATATGTGTATAACAGATTATGTTTGTAACACCAGTGGCCCCAGGACATACTAAATTCAAGAGTTGGCATAGTGCCTGATACTATTATAAAGTGCTGCCACATTGAGCACGTAGACTTGGAGTAATTATAATTAGAATACAGTGAACACCCCATTAAATTAATTAAAAGAATTTAAATATTGATAAATTTTGTTAAGTCTTGAAAACAGTAACGTGTCATAAAGCCTTATAACCTTTTTAAAATTAATTTGGCCCAAAGGCCGACATGTTCCTAGGCAAGATAGTGCATAACTCAACCTGTCCCAAGAGCATGTTCAAGTCTGCATGGAAATGCACCTATACAGGATTAAACTGGTGACCCGACTTAACTACCAACCCAAACTTCTAGGGAAACTTCTATCCCTATATGATCCAAACTGAATTTAAAAATGAGAAATTAAAGCATAAAATGAAAACTAAATTTAACCAGTGAAATTACATGTTGATTGAATGAATTAGTAGCACTAAGGTAACCCTTATACTGAAAATAAGAAGGAAATTTACACGCCTGAATGGTAAGCAGCCACAGATACATGTCAACCTCTGGGGCTCACAATTTATACAAACAGAGTTACAAAATGTACAAAAGATTCCCCTCCAAGTCCACGCACTATTCTGTCCCGTTAACCGGGGACCCAATTAAAATGTTTAAAGCTTAAAGTCATTGGTGTAGAGTGACTATGTCCACTGGTTCTAGTGGGTTACATCACTGTGTAAAAATAATATGGATTGGTGTCACCTTATATATTGCATTGTGTGAAGCGGTGGTCTCCTGGTCTACATGATAGGGTGTTTGTGGCTCGTCCTCGCTATCCTTCTCCGGCAGATGAAGTTGAGAGAGAGAGAGTAGATTTTCATTGTTCAGGAATGGAGCTGTTCCTCGGCTTGCAGCGAGGGACCCTAGTCATACAACATATTATCAGCGATAAGTTCTCAAAACTAATTCCCCCAGAAACCTCACACGCACCAAAATCCATATATAATATTAACGCAGCTTTAGGGCTACTTAAAATGATAGTTTGACACACTTTGCACATGGCCCTATCTTGAAAACATTTAGTTTTGTTAAATTTCATATTATAAACTTTACCCCTGTGGGTTAACATAATTCAATTACGGTTATATAAATATTCAGTTTGTTATAAAATTAATAAAATTTAGTCTTATTTGCCACGTGGTGTGAGAGGTTACCTGATTACAATCATTTCTGTACTTATTAAACAAATACCTTTTTGCATTTACATTCTCAATTCTGGTGCCTTAGTTAAGACTTCTGAAATTAATATAGTATTACTATAATTACCAATAAAAGTTACATTTAAATTACTCAAAATTACGCATTTCACAACTCACCACGTGGCGTGAGGTTAACTGATTTTACTCAGTGTGGGCTTATTAAACAATTTTTTCTTTCGTATTACTTTGTATATAATCATATTGCCGTAACTTACCGCAGATCTGTATTTGTTTAGCCTGCCATAGGTAGAAGATGGTGCAACGAAAAGCTCCTTTCTGTCGGAGAAGAAATGCAGGCGAGGCGAACGTTTGGGCGACCAGCGAGAGACAGAATTTTAGAACGCAATTCCGGCTATTGTTTGCTCGCCATCAGTATCGAGCACCAGAGCGCAGCACCAATCAAGCGAAGCTTGATTACCACTGCTGTAGATTGTATGCGTATCTCTACCGCTAAATACAGTACAGTATTTTTCGTCAGCTTTGGCGTTAAATGCCGAATACGCGCCGATATTTCTTAGACTCGGCACACCCCCACCCCAAAGCAACCATCATAAATTAAATGCAAAACGACGGTATCTTCATCTGATAGTTGGTTAATCATTAAACATGTAATTCGATCATTCATAATTACAACTGCGGCTCTCTGTTTACCCGTACCAGCAGTAAACGTTCTACAATTCCTTGGTATCCCGACAACGTTATTTAAAATAACATATGGTTCTTGAATAAACAAAACGTCCACCCTTTGTTGTCGTATTATATCAACAATGTTATCTGTTGCCTGTCTGGAATGCTGTAAATTGATCTGCATGCATCGCATTAGGTTGTTCTTATCTAGATGTGTTGACCTTGCATTAGCAGTCCGTAGAAATGGCATTAATAATCAATGTTCTGTTTATAGTTCCTTATCAGTTGTTTCAAACAAAAACAACTCTTATCGAAGGACGAATGACGCTCATTAACCCTATTATCCTTTATACGCTTATTGTACACAAGGGGCATGTAAGATCCCCTCTGCACTCCTGAGCTTTATGATTATACCCACTACATTTAAAACATCGTTTAGCAACCAGATAATCATCCACGTTGCATAATTGCCACCCGATTTTTAACCTATTAAAAGCTTTTGTCGTGTTTGGGAACTAACTTCAACTACAAGATTCCTTATCTGTCGTTTGTTTTTAAAAATAAGCTTAGGTCTCAAGTATTCTTCATGTAGATTTAATTCAAAGTTTTGCATTATAATAACATCCCGAGCATTTTCTATGGAAATATCATCCGGTATATTGTACACAATCATTTCGGGATTACGGAGTTTAGGGACCGATGCTTCCAAAATACTTCCACATGCCTCATTAATACCGTTGGTAATAATGTCAATATCATTTTTACTACCAGATTCTATAACAACTCTACCATCCCTAAACGACCTTACAGCCCCTATTCCGACTTTCATTTGTATTGGATTAATTTTTGATTTTAAAACAGCTTTAACTGGTTCAGCCGATTCGTTAAATTTAGATTTAACGACAACTTTAAATTTCTTATTTGAACCCTTCTCACTACTACGCGCAACGTCAGAGTAAAGCTTTGGAGTTTGACCAACAGGTGGCGCAGGCTGTACACGCACCGACAATTCCTTCATAAAAGTTACTCTTTCCGTTTCCATTTTCGTAACCTCACATTCCAACACGTTAATTGTCTTCCCTTTCTCTTCCAAAACATTCATAACATCTGCAAAAACTCTTCTAAGCGTACTCACCGACTCCAAGATGACTTTCCTTAAATCATTCCGTAAATTACCACTCTTCTCCGTCACACTCACTAAGTTTCCAATAGCACAAGCAAACACAGGATTCACATAGTCCGCCACTTTTTCACTGTCACTACTACTGCCAGGTGTGGAATGTAATCTGAGTGTCAGTGCAATAGTTGCTACTCCCAGTTGTACACATACATCTGAGCTAGAGTGCAACAGTTGCTATTTCCAGGTGTACACAGACATATGAGTGAGTGCAACGGTTACTACTGTCAGGTGTCCAAAGTAATCTCAATGTCAGTGCAACGGTTTCTACTTCCAGGTGTATACAGACATCTGAGTGAGAGTGCAACAGTTACTACTGCCAGGTGTGCAAAGTAATCTGAGTGTCAGTAATAGTTGCTACTCCCTGGTGAACACGTACATCTGAGTGAGAGTGCAACGGTTACTACTATCAGGTGTGCAAAGTAATCTGAGTGAGAGTGCAACAGTTGCTACTGCCAGGTGTGCGATCTACCATTATAGCGTAACTGCAACGGTTGGTACTGCGTGGTGCGCACAGATATCTGAATGTGATTGCGTGTCTTGCTGCCGCCAGTTTTTGAAAGTAACATCTTACTGTTAGTGAAATTGTTGCAACTCCCAGGTGTGTACAGACAGTGTGTGTGCAACGGGTACTAGTGCCAGGTGTACAAAGTAATTGAGTGTCAGTGCAATAGTTGCTATTCCCTGGTGAACACGTACATCTGAGTGAGAGTGCAACGGTTACTACTATCAGGTGTGCAAAGTAATCTGAGTGAGAGTGTAACAGTTGCTACTGCCAGGTGTGCGATCTACCATTATAGCGTAACTGCAACGGTTGGTACTGCGTGGTGCGCACAGATATATGAATGTGAATGCATTTGTTGCTGCCGCCAGTTTTTGAAAGTAACATCTTACTGTTAGTGAAATTGTTGCTACTCCCAGGTGTGCACTGACAGTGAGAGTGCAACGGTTACTACTGCCAGGTGTGCAAAGTAATCTGAGTGAGAGTGCAACAGTTGCTACTGCCAGGTGTGCGATCTAACATTATAGCGTGACTGCAACGGTAGGTACTGTGCGGTGCTCACATATATCTGAATGTGATTGCATGTGTTGCTGCCGCCAGGTTTTGAAAGTAACATCTTACTGTTAGTGAAATAGTTGCTACTCCCAGGTATACAAAGTAATCTGAGTGTCAGTGCAATAGTTGCTATTCCCAGGAGTACACAGACATCTGAGTGTGAGTGCAACGGTTACTACTGCCAGGTGTGCAAAGTAATCTGAGTGTCAGTGCAATAGTTGCTATTTCCAGGTGAACACAGACATCTGAGTGAGAGTGCGACGGTTACTACTGCCAAGTGTGCAAAGTAATCTGAGTATCAGAGCAATAGTTGCTATTCCCAGGTGAACACGTACATCTGAGTGAGAGTGCAACGGTTACTACTGCCAGGTGTGCAAAGTAATCTGAGTGTCAGTGCAATAGTTTCTATTTCCAGGTGAACACAGACATCTGAGTGAGAGTGCGACGGTTACTACTGCCAAGTGTGCAAAGTAATCTGAGTATCAGAGCAATAGTTGCTATTCCCAGGTGAACACGTACATCTGAGTGAGAGTGCAACGGTTACTACTGTCAGGTGTGCAAAGTAATCTGAGAGAGTGCAACAGTTGCTACTGCCAGGTGTGCGATCTAACATTATAGCGTGACTGCAATGGTTGGTACTGTGCGGTGCGCACAGATCTGAATGTTATTGCATGTGTTGCTGCCGACAGGTTTTGAAAGTAACATCTTACTGTTAGTGAAATAGTTGCTACTCCCAGGTGTGCACAGACATCTGAGTGAGAGTGTAACTGTTACTACTGCCAGGCGTGCAAAGAAATCTTGAGTGAGAGTGCAACAGTTCCTACAGCCAGGCGTGCAAAGTAATCTGAGTGCGAGTGGAATAGTTGCTGCTCCCAGGTGTACACATACACCTGAGGGTCAGTGCAACGGTTACTGCTGCCGGGTGTGGAAAGTAATGAGTGTTAGCGGGATAGTTGCTACTCCCAGGTGTGCACAACATCTGAGTGAGAGTGCAGCGGTTACTACTATCAGGTGTGCAAAGTAATCTGAGTGAGAGTGCAACGGTTACTACTTCCAGGTGTACACAGACATCGGAGTGTGAGTGCAACAGTTAATACTCCAGGTGTACAAAGTAATCTGAGTGCGAGTGCAGTAGTTGCTACTCCCAGGTGTACACAGACATCTGAGAGAGCGTGCAACGGTTACTACTGCGAGGTGTGCAAAGAAACCTGAGTGAGGGTGCAACGGTTACTACTGCCAGGTGTGGAAAGTAATCTGAGTGTGAGTGCTACGGCTGGTACTGCGAAGTGTGCACAGATATCTGAATGTCATTGCATCGGTTGCTACTGCCAGGTTTCCAAAGTAACCACTGAGTATCAAGTGCAATGGTTGCTAATGCCAGGTGTGCAACCTAATATTTTAAGTGTTGTTGCAACATGTTTCTACCGGCAGGTGAGCAGAGACATCTGAGAATGAGTGAAACATATTGCTAGTGACAAGTAGTCCTATATGAACGTGGGACATACAGAAGTCCTATAGCAGCTGCACCATACGTCTCTAACAGAAAACAACATGAAATTCGATAGTCACACACACACACACAATTATCTGTAATATTAGTGACATTTTAAATATGACTAGAATATCGCTAGCCAAACGCCTGCAAAGTAATGGAATGCTATATATTACGCACTTATACAGTCACAGCAATCACTCTGATGTTATTTACTTATATAAACTGTTTAAATTTTGCAAACAAAATTATTTTGGCCGCACTCATCTAGTCAGAATAAAATTATATATGTAGTTACAATGTGGATGCATTTACTTTGATATATTGTAAGAAACGTTAATCTGTGTCCGTATTTTTCTTATCTTCGTTGAAATTATTTAATTGGAAATAAATTAATTATTTGTTGAATTATTCTTATTTAG
The DNA here is from genome assembly GCA_034769895.1 of Magicicada septendecula. NCBI lineage: Eukaryota > Metazoa > Arthropoda > Insecta > Hemiptera > Cicadidae > Magicicada > Magicicada septendecula. The sequence continues at coordinate 405,318,950 of CM068374.1, read as the reverse complement.
TTTTATTTTATTTTATTTAGTTTAGTTTGGGTAATAAAACAAGGATTATCAGTCAAAAACAGGCCGTCGCTGAGTTTACGGTTTTCAAAATGTCGCCAAAAATAATTGTTCTTAATAATTAAAAATAGATTGTGTGGGTTCTTCACAATCGATTGGTGACTCGACTCAGTTTTATAGGTTACCTGGTCTCTTCTATTAATTGCTTGATGTTCGTTACTCTAGCCGTATTCCTCTTCTTGCTTATCGCCTGCAAATCCTTTTATCTTAATTTACTTTTAAGAAATAAAATACTTTGTAAATTAACAAATCAATTTATTTGATGATTTTTTGAACTCAGGGTAAGTTCAACAGTTCGTGAATCGAACGGAATAGTAGCCGTATCGACTCACTCTCCAAACTCGACTCGAAAAATACAATGTTAAAAATGAAATACAATATTATTTTTTGTCAGGTCGTGGATACTTTGAGCTGCTAAGAAAGATCAGAAAATGCCTACAGATAAAATACAATACATCACAATTAATTAATTAACACTCTTAATAAATAATAAAAATTAAATAGTATTAATCTAAAATATTACAATTCTGTGTTTTGTTCCAAGTGTCACTTGAAATGGCGACGATTGTTTTTAACAAAATGGCCGTCGGCCAGCGTCTATGCGTACCGAAATCTGCTTTACCTATTTTCTTGAAATTAAATAGTGTTTTAATGATTTTAGGTCCACAGTGTTATTAAATAAAGGTTTGTTGAAGTTCACAAGTGTCTGTATTAAAAGTGTTGTTGGTGAAACTCGTGTTATGTAAAGGTGTGATTGTTTGATTATTAGGTTATTCCAATCTCACCAGATCGCTGATACAAACTTCATATTGGGAACTTATTAGTTGGAGTAAATCGTCATCTTGTTATTCGGTCTTCAATAATTTCTGTTGATATGTTTCGCCTGTGTAATTCTTTAATGTTTTTTCTTAATTTGGTATCGTCATTTCTTTATTTTTACTTTCGGTCATTAATTATTCATCAAAATGTAATTCTCGGTTACATGAGTGCATCTGTACAGCTTGAGTTTTAACAATAGACTAAACTAATTCTTCCGTTAAAAAACGGCTATGGCCCGGCTTTTGTGGGCCCTGATTGGTTCATTTTCCCCTTACCCCGGTCACATGGTTTTAATTATTTGACATACAGTCTTCTCTCTCTATAACGATATCCAAGGGACTGGGCATTTTCATCGTTATAAAGAGAGATCGTTATATAGAGAGGAACCAAAATTTGAAGAAATAGGTTCAAATTTATTTTCGCTGCGCCATACGTGTGAGCGGTAACGCACTGCCCGTGCGCTATACTTTCAGCATTGGCATATATACACGTGCGGAGCATTCAGCCGTTCACAGAATTCACTCAGAAGTATTTGCAATGGCCGCAACAACAATTCTACGTATTCCTTATCGCAACACAATGATTACAAAGCCTCGAGCACATTCGCAACTTTCAATTATCGCACTGTTTACAAAACACTAGATACCTGAATGGACAGTCTGTGTTAACTGCTGACGGAAAGTAACGATAAACCACTGACCTTGTACGCACACTGCTTGTTCCGACAATCAGAGAAATAGGCGTATAAACGCGTTCTGAGCGCTTAACCAATCTAAAAACGATGTGCAGTTTAAAACACGTCTGGAGCACCACACAGGCATGAAACTTTTGCGTGTATACATGTCCAGAGCACCGAAAAGGTTAAAAAAAAGTACACCATACTGTATCAAATTCACACAACAAATATATATTATTAAGTTAATATTTTTCCCCTATTACAGTATTTTTCTACTCTTTAGAAAGATTTACATTAATGGAAGAAGTCTTGTCATCCTAGTTTGCTTCCTTTTCCCCTTCCAAAGCACTGACCTTACTTTGTCCTGAAGCCGCACAGCATCTTCTGTTGCCGTCATGTCATCTTCTTGGTGTATGAAAAATCCATGCAGGATTTTAGCTGCCTCCAAGGCCTGCTGAGTGGTTGGGGCTGGTTCCGGCTCTGGTTCAAGTTCCGTGTCACTGTCTCCGCCTTCTTCCACACGAACTGCATTTAGAATGTCCTCGTCTGAAACTCCTGCTGTTGTAGCCACAGTGTCATCGACATCATCGAAGTCCTGCAGCTCTTCCGGTCCATAGGTGATAGGCAGTTCAAAATGTCTGGCCCAAACAGCTAAAGGCAGGTCATCTTCATCTTCAGTCGATCCTTCGTCTTCCAGCCATCCTGCGTGTTTGAAGGAGTGTTTTATCGATTTGGTTGTCACCTCTTCCCAGGATTTGCTGATCATGTGTATAGCATCGAGAATGTTTATTTTAAGGTTTCCATTGCACTCGACCAGTTCCATTAAAAGCCTCCTTCTGTAGTGACTTTTCAAACTTTTGATCACACTCTGATCCATTGGTTGAAGGACACTTGTTGTGTTGGCAGGTAAGAAGCAAAGCTCTATGTTTTGAAGATCAGAGATTACAGGGTGTGCAGGGCAATTGTCGACTAGAAGTAGGATCTTCTTTCCCTTGAGCTCAGCATCCCATTTTCGGATCTCTTCTTCAAAAAGCTGAGAAGTCATCCAAGCACACTTGTTTGCTTTGTAATTGACAGGCAGGTGTTTGATGTTTTTAAAACAACGAGGATTTTTGGACTTGCCGATCACTAGCAATTTCCTCTTCACTGAGCCTGTCATGTTAGCTGCCACCAAAACCGTAATTCGTTCTTTCGCTAACTTTCCACCAATACACTTTTCTGATTTAAATTTCAATGTTCTGTTTGGCGTCATCTTGTAAAACAATCCAGTTTCGTCAGCATTAAAGATGTCTTCCGCTGAATATCGTGTCTTCAGCTCAGGCCACACTTTCTCCAGCCAGCCGTCTGTGATGTTTCTGTTAACATCACGGGCCTCTCCGCTGATCTGCCCGTAGTTGATGTTGTGACGCAGCTTCCACTTGTTCAGCCAACCCTAAGATGCTTTAAAGTCAGCAATGCCAAGCTCCGATGCAAAAAATTCTGCTTTTGTTTTGACTAGAGGCCCAGAGAGTGGGATATGGTTTGTACGCTGCTGTTGAAACCACTGCAGCATGGCCCTATCCAAATCTTTATGCTGAGGTTTCCGCAACTTCTTCCTGCTGCCTCCCTCCATTTCCGCATCAAGCCACTTCTTCCTATCTTTCCAGATGGTAGCCACAGTTGACTGGGAGAGGCCCGTTCGCCGAACAACATCCGTTTGTTTCTCGCCTTTCTCTATTGCCCGAATCAACGATAACTTTTCTTCCACGGTGAACACTTTACGCTTTTTAGAAAACATGTTGACCGTTCACGCACCGAGAAACAACTGAGACTGTACAGTAGCGGTCAACAGCTCGCTGCCTTGGTTTGACAAGGTTGTAACTGACATTTTTGGCTAAATTGAGTTAACGTCAGCACTGAACTCCCCGTAACCTGGTCTATTCTGGAATATGAATGAATGCGATCTGTTAGCAAACGATTGAACTACGAGTGTGCCATAGTTCTAACTGCAGAATGTTTCTGAAGGTCGTTATTTTGACAAGGTTCTAACTGTACATCACCCTAATTGTTTCAAGCTAATCAGCTGTGTTGTCAGTAGTGTTTTGGCGGTCTGATTAATAATTTAGAGTTAACCTAGTAAAGCTATTTCGTAGTTGTAATTATTGTTATTAATAAGTAATTTAACAGCTCTAGTATAATGAGTTCAACTTGTAGTCGCTATCAGATTTATTTGGTGAAGATTCAAATGATGAATATATTCCTCCCACGTCTGAAGATAGCAGTGATGAAGTAGATTTATGCAATGAAAAGTGAGTATAATATGTTATAAATATATAACATATTTACATGTTAATGCTACTTTATTTATGCTTATTTTAATTATATCTAACCTATCCTAACCAAAAAGTCGGATCACATGACATTAGTGGTAAATTAAAACGGAATATAGGGCCTAAATATGTTTCTTATTAATTGAGATCTGAAATTCAAAATATTTCTAAAATTATTAGCTAACCAAAATAGCAAAGTACCAAAATAAATACTGCATTTTTACAATGAGGTTGTTTTATTTCAGGCAAAGAAAAAGCAAACAAAAATCTTTTGTTCTAACTTCTGCCAGGAAAAGATTGAAATATGATGAAACACAGCCAACGACATCCTTACAAAACCATGCAGAAGACCTTGTGCCACCAGACAGCGTAAACCCCTCTGAAAATGGGCAGGACTTAGTTCAAGGAAATGGATCAGATACAGAAAGGTAACCAAATAACTGTCTTAAGTAAATAGGTATCATAAACATCAATCAATATAAATATTTGAGGAAGGTTTTATTTAGAGCTAAAATATTGGTACTTTATTTAATAGGATCTTTAGGCTATGTCAACAGTAATGTTAGTGTCTAGTGCAAACAAGAAAGTATAATATTTTTCTGTGGTTTTCCTGAATGTAATAGGGATTTAGGCCACCTGTTTTCTTGGCAGGTTAATGAAATAAGATTATTGAACTTATTATATAATTATAAAGATAATTTATTAAAAATAAATTACACTTTCTTTCTCAACATAAAAACTGCGCCTGAGAATACTGCAAAAATACATAACATTTTGCAATTAAAATTTTTTTTTTTAAGTCTCTTATTGTTCTAATTCTGCAGCAAGAAATATGATTTTCAAAATTAATTTTTTTAGTTTAAAATTTGTTCAAAACATCATTCAAAATTGATTGATTGTACCTCTCGAACCAATAAACAAGCTATCACTTCAATTCTGTTTATTCCATACTTTTCTATTGTGAGAATTCTATGTTCTTGTTTTTATACATAGAAATACAGTTTGAACCGTTAATTGAGTGTGACAGCTCAAGTACTAAACAAATAAAACAAAATTTATTGCTCGGACCAACTCCTCTGCTCTTATGTACCTTGTGTGTATTTATATCCTGGTTTCTTAAACTTTGTTCTTTTTTTGTAGGGTTAACAATGAGGCTTCACCAAAAAAAGTAAGGAAATCGTGGCCAAACCACACAAATGGAAGTGCAATTTATTAAAAAGGGCACACCAAAGTGTAAGGCCTATATAAGCAAAAGAGGTAAGGAGGTACCACAAAAAACTATAAAAAACTTAAAAAATTGTGATGTTAAATGTAAATACAAATGCGGAGACAAAATTTCATATCAAGAACGATCTGAAATTCACAATTCTTATTATTCATTACCTACATCAACTGAAAAAAGACACTTTCTTATAAACACTACCTGTCGAATGTTGACAGCTAGGCCCAAAAGAAAACGTGATGAAACTGACGAAAGAGAAGATGAAGAAAGTGATGGACGTTCAGAAAATGAACAAAACAACCAAAATGGGAACACATCGAGAAGAAAATTTACTTTCAAATATTACTTCTTTGTTAAGGGAGAAAAATTGCCAGTTTGCAAGTCTTTATTTAGGTACACTTTCAATCTCACAAAAACCCATTTATACCGCACATACGACAAAAAATGTGGAAACTAATACACCTATCCCTGACAAAAGAGATTCTAATAAGAACAGTAGAAGGTTGCCTGAAGGTGATTCAGATGTAGCTAGACAACATATCAAGTCCTTTCCAGTTATGGAATCGCACTACTGCAGATCTCAATACTTGGGATCTCATCTGAGTTGTGGCAAAATGTATGACCTTTACATCGATAAGTGTTAGGCTGAACAGTTAAACCCCGTGAAGAAGTCAAAGTATTATAGGATTTTTGTCACAGAATTCAATTTGGGTTTCCACTCACCAAAAAGTGACCGGTGCGACCTTTGTGAGAAGCACAAAATTGCACAACAAACAGAAACACTAACTGAAAACATAAAAACAGATTTTGAAAGACATCAAACTCTCAAAACTCATATGAGGGAAACAAGAAAAGAAGAAAAAAATCTTCCAGTTTTACTGTTTGACTTAGAAAACGTAATTTTAACTCCACATGCAAACATTAGCTCCTTATTCTATTACAGGAAACTAAACATTTACAATTTGACAGCATATTATACTCCAACTAAACAAGTTTATTTAACCTATCGGTCTGGTAAGAATATTGAAACAAATTAGCCCAAGAAATCCCTACCGAGTAATACAGATGCGTCCTGATGATTTTAAAGATTTTCAAACAACTTCTAAGCTGTTTAACTACAAGAAAATACCATTCACACAAGTAGCACGCTTAGCTTTTAGCAGACCAGTGCATGTTGTAATGTATAAGACATCCCACGACAAATACGAGCCTGAGAATTGCGCAAACATAAAATTTAATGAAACTCCTACAAGACAAAAAAGAAAGAAAACCACCACCAAGCCAAAATCTCCACAGCTTTGGATGTCTTAAAGATCAAGCCAAAAGTGCAAAAACATGCCAAAGACATATCTGATCTTAAAAAGAAAGACATTAAGGCTGCCTTCCCGTACATGTCCATTCAAGACAGGGAATATTATTCCGCTATTTTAAATTTACACTGAGTAAAATTTGCCATGACCTCAATTAATTTTAGTTATGTTTATTGCGTTTTGTTTATGTGTTTTTAATGAAATTAAGACAGTGTTTATTTTCCTTCTGTAGTCAGTTAGAACCTTTTTCCTGTGTTAAAAAATGAAAAATAAAGTTGTTTACTTTGACAAAGTTCTATGTGCAGTTACAACCTTGTTTGTCTCCCAAACACCACAACTGTGTAGAACACGGTTCTAACTGCAATTTGACCGATGTTGCGCTGAGTATTCTAAATCTTATTTTGAGAAAATAACCCACCAAATATAATGTTTAGTTAGTTAATAATACACATACAAATTAGTATTTGAAATTAAAAATAAATAACCACAAAAAAACAATTTTCTCACCCACCATCTCAGATTTTAACGATTCTACCTATAACGATAACCCCTCTATAACGATGAAATTAATGAGGGTTGTTTGGTTTGCCATAACATTAATGTTTATATTCTTTCTCTATACCGATATTGCTCACTCTTTATAACGATGGTATTTCAGTCTTTCAAGGCGTTTCTGTTCAAGGTCGTTGCCCACTGTGTATTGTTTCTAAAGCACGCGCGCACCGTACCCGAGTAGCAAGGTCGTCGCCCGGCGTGTTTTGTTTCCCGCTTGAGGAATGTCAAGCGCAAAACTCCTCTATTATTGTCCGTGCGTCTTTTGTTTACTTTCACACTGATGTGTTGACAGCTCGCTTCCTTGGTTTGACAAGGTTGTAACTACACCAACAGTAGTTTCGAGAAAAATGAGTTTAAAAATTTGAATACTCAGGTCATTCCATGTCAATTCAACCAGGCTATCTCACCCACCATTTTAGGTTTTAATGAAACTTAGCTTGTTTGTTCTACCTATAGAGGTAAGGAACCACACCAAATTTGAACACTATATCTTACTTCGTTATGTTATGGCTATTCAAAGTTTTGAGGTTTTTCACATTTTGCTGTTTGGATCTCGCGAGACAAGAAGAGTCAGTAAATATAAAATAATTTGTAACTTGTTTATTTTACATCCAATCGTTGTGAAATTGTCAAGTTTTACTCTTTAAACTACAGGGATTCCAGAGAAAAATACAAAATCCTTCTAAGGTTAACCATTTTAGCAGAAAAAAATCTTTTTTTTGCATCTCTAAGATACAAATCGGCTGCGGCTCTGAAAAAGGCGTGCACGCGATGGCCGTCATATAGCGGGTACCGGCGCTTGAACATGTATTCCGCCAGGTATCCAACGAAATGTTCTCTCCGGCCGAATCGTGGGATACCATGGCGGACTTCTCTCCATGCCCTCTCCACGGTGTTAGTATGAGCGCCGGTTGCGGGGTCCACGAAGTTTTGCTGGTGATTCACACTTTGGTGAATGAACCCCGCTTCTTCCAGGCAATCATATGCTTTCCAGCAATCGCTTATGATAGTTGTGCCTGGAAGAATCCACTTCTCAATGATATTGAGCAGAGTAGTGGAATCCCGGCGCTCCACCGGTACCAGAAAACACTTTCCAGAACCGCGTTCCACTCCCCCGAACACCCACTGCCCTTTAATAAGCCTGCCCCGATTATACTTGCGACGCCCAAATTTGGCCTCGTCGACTTCTACAGTCTTTCCAGGGCCCCCCAGTTTGGCTGAGGAGCGCTGGGCGTCGAAAATAAAAACCTCCCGACAAAAACTGTACCAGTCGACGATGAAGTGGGAGGTCACACCACAGTTCCACATGAGAAAGCGTTGGCGAGGCGGTTTGGTATGTAGGAAATGGCAGACCAGGTTGAAGTAGGTTGAGATAGGATGGCGGGTATTCGACAGGAAACTCCCTTCTCGTGCGGACCACTTGATGTTACACCTCCTTTTTTTTTTTTTTGGGAACTTCTCGCAAATTTTGTCATCGAAAAAGTAATCTCTCTCTATTCAATTCGAGTAAGGAGCCACACGTAGGACAATTTATTGACCCTTTAATAACCTCGTGGGCTATTAAAAAGTCAATAATCTGAGAATCACTCATGCGGACGCATTCGTCTGGCTTCTTCTCGCAAGGAATAGCTGAGCAGGCCATTGTGTGAATAAAAATGTTAGGTATTACCTAAAATTTATAATGTTACAGCTATAGTAAACAACAGAAATAATTAAACCATAATTAATAACACCACACAAACACAAACTAAAGCACTGAATAATAATAATAATCACAAAAACATTCACGCACCAGACTACCTAACGCGGCGACAGTACACTATGCAATATGCAACTAATGGTGAAATTCGCGCGTTTATTCTCACCGGTGAAACCGCTGTTTTGTCTTAACCAATTACAAAGGCGAGATTACAAAATTTTGAACCCAGCCGTTGATTTTTTTCTAAGTACCAATGATAAGTCAGCATTACATCAGCCTCTGGTAATTTTTGGCGTTTGGCAAAATTGTCCGGATTTCAGCAATTGACTCAACTCGCTTTTCATACAGTCCAATTTTTGCGGTTCGCCTTAATTTTTGCAAGAATTATCTGGAACAATGAACTATATCCCGCGGCCCTTTGGGGCCGCCTCTCCGAACCTAACCGGCAGGCATCGGCTCAACTCGCTTGTAAATGTTTGGAAAATGGTTCGCCTTAATTTTTGCAAGAATTATCTGGAACAATGAACTATATCCCTCGCTTTTCATCCAACTCGCTTGTAAATGTTTGGAAAATGGTTCGCCTTAATTTTTGCAAGAATTATCTGGAACAATGAACTATATCCCGCGGCCCTCCGGGCCGCCTCTCCGAACCTAACCGGCAGGCATCGGCTCAACTCGCTTTTCATCCAACTCGCTTGTAAATGTTTGGAAAATGGTTCGCCTTCATTTTTGCAAGAATTATATACATCCCAAAGGCCAATTTGCAGCGACAGCTGATGTACAAGCGGTGACGTCACGCGCCGTCCTGTACCGGTGTACACATTCACAGTCTGAAAATGGCGTTCACCGGCTATTGCATGCGTTCTTATGTGAGTAATTATTTAATTTTTTTTCTCCGTAAATAGGTTCGACCACCGTTTAAAATAATTTTTTTTCGTGCTTATATAGTATAGAAGAATAGGAAAAGAAATATTTCACCGCAATTTGAGCATAGTCCGGATCGAGCATAATTACCACTTATTTATTATCTGAACCAACTCTCATGTCTTAACTCTTTGACTATATTTTGCATTACGTATTTTCACTTAACCTTTAAATTACGCTTGTATCTTATTTGTAGGTATGGAATTTCATTAATTTATTAAATTCGTTCCAGTTCGCGGCGCCATTGTGCTATTATTAATTAACCACATAATAAAATACAAAACGGAACTGATTAAACTTCCACTTACCGTCAATCGGTATTCTCGGGTCCAGGGTTGCGTCATACGAACGTTAGGATACAGGCGTAATTTTTAAGGTTGTGTGAATGATTTACACAATACATTTTTTATGAAGAGAATTCATGATCTTTTAATGTTTTAAAGGTTTAATAAGTTTTAACAAATTTTACTCATGCTTTCGCATATTAAACAACATTGAAATGGTTTCTCCTTCTCGTTATACTTTACAGTTATGCAATTTCTATTCTATCCTAGTCTACTAGCTTACCTTATTTTAAGACATACTTAAACACAGACAGAGCCCAGCCTGCAATTTTTTACACTCACACATACATGAAATTTAATTTTAAAAACCCCAAATCATTTTAAAAATTTGTCGTACCCTTCACCGCCGGCAACGTTGTTTCCGCGCGCACTCGTTATTACTTTTCTGGATTTTGTTGTTGTTGTCCGAAAGTTATAGAATTATGTTCTCCACTTTTTAACTCGACCGCGGTCACATAATTTTTTCTCTTATTTCACTTTTTACTGGTAAAATATGAAGTTTTGTAAAGAGCCTAACTTGGCTCGGTCCGGCGCCGGAGCTATCAGTTAACAAACTGGGAGGGAAAACGTAGCAAGTGAAGAAGCTAACGTGATCTCATACTTTTGGTGGAAATCACTGCCTTGGATTTCGTTGCAGGAGTTTCGTCCCATGCAATTCATGTAGTTGATGGGCTGACGACAGTATACGATCTCAGTGAGGCACTGGCTAACGTCACGAGATGGGCGGTGACTTAGCGTGCATTTCCTTCAGCACGGATTGTAGGCCTCGCAAAACTTCGTCCCTGCGCCATTTTCGATAGCGTCGGTTGATCTGCTTACGTCCCCGCCCGCGCGTATTGTTGAGTAATGCGTACAGGCGCATGGTCACATTCAAACAAAGTTCTTGGAAATTTGAGGTGGCTACATACCTCAACTGATTTCGCAACGTGATATTGCGTTGCTGCTTCGTTCCAACACGGTTCTATTCACCACGTGTTCTGGTCTTTGTTGGAATAAAATTTACACAATATTTTTTATAAAACCCCAAAACTGATAAATAAAAATGCCCATAAATTTGGACCGTTACAACTAGCATCAAACCATGTCTTGCGCGTCTGCTGTTCAATTTACTACGCGCACGTGGTAACGCACAAACAGCGGAACAACAAGTACGAGTTGACAACGCTGTGCTGTATAGTTTCGGCCAATCAGACCGCTCTAAACACCACTTCCCCCCTCACTTGCAGACAAACGTCAATCACTCTCCTGTAAAAATTGTAGTATAGAACCGTCAACATATATAATGTGTGTAAGAGAGAATATCTAACGAATTGCACAAATTTAGTGGAGTAAAGATAGCTTAAAAATATGCATTATTTCGGAATAATTACGAATGGCATAGTTTTTCCTAAAACCTTCTGAAATCACTTTGAAATGTCCTACAGAAAAAAGTTATAAACTTATATTTGTACGCTAATTGTTTGTTAATTGTTTAAACAATAAAAAACGGTGTTTTAAGGCAAATTTGAAATAACTCAATGAATTTCAAAGTAATTTTGCTCAAATTGATAATATAGGGGTTTTTTAGATCGCTGAACAAGAATATGATGTCGAAAAATAAAAATTCAAAATGGCTAATCCAATATGGCCGACTTTTCTTAAACAATTTATCAAAAAATGACGAATTTCAAAGCAATTTGACTAAAATTGATATTATAGGGGTTGTTTGAGGTCGCTGAACAAAAATAAAATGTTAAAAAATGGAATTTCCAAATGGTTGATCTAATATGGCCGACTTTTCTTAAACAAATTATCAAAAAATGACAATTTTCAAAGCAATTTGACTAAAATTGATATTATAAGGGTTTTTGAGGTCGCTGAATAAGAATAAAATGTTAAAAAATGGAATTTCAAAAAGGCTGATCCAATATGGCCGATTTTCAGGAAATAATCTAAATTTCGCTCATATTAATCGTAAGGGGGTTTTTGATGACACCGACAAAGAATATGATATTAAAAAATAAAAATTCAAAATGGCTGACATAATATGGCCGTCTATTTGTAAAAAAAATACTACGCTGTAAGCAAAACACAACTCGCTGAATTTTAAAGAAATTTGGCTTTGGATATTTAGGGGATTGCGAAGGTATCTGGAAAATAATATATTGCATTTGGGTCAATATTATATATTATATTTAAGTTGTCAAAAAAAGAATCAATAAAGTTGTCGGAAGATTTTGTCACTGTTTCTAGAGATGTACGATCAACAGAGACCCATTGTTTGTAAGTTATCTGGTCAATATCATTAGTATCCAACAATTCTTGTAAATACTTTTTAAGTGTTTCTGGTCCTGGACAGAATTGACATTCACCAAAGTGGCAAGCAGGTAATGATGGGTTACACACAACTCTTGCAATGCAGTCTTTGTAGGTTTTTATTGGACTATCATCATTCATTGTCAGCTGAGGAATGTTACAGCCAGTCAGCATAAGTTTGAAGTTTTGGTGAGTAGTACACACACAACACTATGTGTACCACTACTTCCAGCTAAAATACAATTTTTGGGACGTAGCTCCGCAAACTTTGAAATCCCAATGTGGAGCCCTGGATAGTTGTCTTTGAAGTGTGCATAAATTTCTTTCAAATTACTTAAAACTAATCGTTTTTGCACTTGAATTTTATCTCCATCAACTCTTATGAACACAAAATCTTTTTTCCCAGGCATATTGGCCTGCTTATCTCATCAGAACAATAAAAGTTTTTTACAAAATCAGCAGTAGTTTGATTAAGAGTCTTGCCAGGTTTTGGATTGGGAGAAGACAAAATACCCTTGGCCTTCACCAAATCTTTTACTTTTCTAGCCATGTAGGTTGTTATGTTAAATTCCTCTTGAAGCTTCTTAACACTCCAGCTTTTAGGTAAAATGGTGAGAATTTCCATCTGTTTAGTTCGAGATGTGCAAGTACTAAATTTCTCTTTCAGCTGAACGATCATCTCTGATTCTGAATGATCATCTAACTCTTCTTCACCAGAAGGCAGCAACAATACTTTTCTTTGGATTGCTGAAGTTACTTTTATTAGTTTTTTCTTAGGATACTTTGCCTCACATAGTCGTTTTTTCTTAATTGGCAATTCACCAACAGACTGCAAAGAAGCATTCAAAGTTTCTAGGGCTGCACTTGCAGCAATGTCTTGTTCATCACTACAACTTAACATCTTTTCACTTTTTTGTTTGACCTCAGAACACACTAGATCGTCATCGTTTTCTGTGCTAGACGTATTAGAAAGTTCTACTTGTGAAATTGTTTTCCGGCACTTGTCACATACTTTCTGACTTAATGTTAGGAAAGGTTTTCTTTCCATCATCCATTGGGAAACAGGACGCAAGTTTTTCTTATGGTTATTGTGACCCTTTTCATTAAAAGGATTACAGCACAAAGCTGAAATTTTAGGCATTTTATGTCATTCTCAAATGAACAGTCTAATTTTTATAAAACGTTTTCAAAGTTCAATGCATCAGCTTTCTGTATTTAGGAATACACAACATTACTTCTCCATTTTTTCACATCCTGGAGTAAAATTTAAGGTTATGTTAATAGTTTGCAAATATTAGTTGGTTGTAGGCATATAAACTTATACACTGTTGTAAGAATTGTACAAAAGTACCTTTAAGCTAATTTCAAAACACAACATTTCAGAATTAATCACATTATTTCACTTTATAGGCTATGTCACACCAAAAGAAAATGTACAGGTCACTTTCAACAACAGTTGACAACAGCTGACTGAATATTATCCAATGACAAAATACTAAACAGATGGGAGATAGTCACACCAACCAACCACTTTGTATATAGTCTTTAAAATGAGATTTTTTTGCTTATACACGGAAAACGTACGCACACGGTTTTCCGTGTATTATAAGATATATATTTTAGATATGTAGGTCGATTTATTAATTTTGAGCTATTAATTTAGCTAGTGCTAAGCTTTAAAACACAGTTATTTGTATGAAAAGTACAATTTTGTAGGCCAAGTAATAAATCCAACTATGATTCTGTAAAATTGTCATGGGTAGCAAAATAAAAATACAGTAATAATAATTCACCAATCTGAATGACGTTTTAGAGAATCGTGATAAACATAAAATTACTTTTGATAGTGATCCGATGCTCATCCCAAGTTGAAACTTTCAGAATATGTAGAGGAAAACAGTATCTTTCACATATATTTTTTTGAGAATTTTAAAAATACAGTTTTTCAAAATTCAGTAAATTCAATAATGATGTGTTTATAAAAAATATGTATATATATTTTCAACTAATTATGTTTTATATCATATGAAAACCCTTTAAAAGAGCTTTCAAATGAACTCAATGTTATTGTTCTAGCTTAATTAGAACACAAGTTGTGAACAAATCAATATTGTTGCGCAAGTCAATTAATTGATTTGTGTTACTATTTATGAATACTACATGCATACTTAATTTCAAATAAATCTAAGAGGGTCAGGTTGTAGCACTTGTTGATTTGACACGGAATATCTCATTTACATAAAACTGATTTATTAAATACGGCTAAATCTTTGCATAATAAAAATATAAATATGAAAAAACAATTTTTAAATTTCAATCTCTTGACTTGATGGAAGCTCTGACTGGTCAATTTCTCGCACTTCTTCAAAAAAAGCTTGGCAGTTGAGACAATCAGTTCCGGAACAAGTAGAGCATGCTATGGTACAAAATAATCCAGCTTTCCTGCAACCGCACATATTAGCACAACCACTTTTGTATCCACAAAATATCATTTTCAGAAGTTCACTTGGGGCTGGATCTTGAGTCATGAAAATTGGAATCATACCCGTATCCTCTCGTTTCCAACCCCAGTCTTCCGCTTGCAATTTATTGTCAAGCCAAGTCTGCACTTGATAATACACTCTTTTGAAATAAAGGTTAGCTGCATCTTCGGATGGTGGGAGTACAGCTAAATTTATTTTTTTTAGCTTTGTTGGTTCTTTAATAAAACATTTATAACGAAACTCGTTTAAAGTATTTATTCGTGTCGTAGCACCATAATGCTAATAAACACGTAACTCCGGCATCAAATATAGCATCGGTGTCTTGATTTGGTGTTAGAAAAACATCAATGGCTTCTTGTAAATATTTCTTTGTCTCGCACATTTTAGCAAACTTCACTTTGCTTTTTCCAAAAAAGCATGACGTAGTATCAGATCCTGTAAAAGCATGAATAAACAGAATTCGTTCTTTACAAGATGGAAGTTCTGTCAAATAACTTTTCGACGAGTATACTTTTCGCTCTGTACTAGCTTTACCCAGTTTGAGAAAATGAATCTGTCTATCTGCTGGACATAAAGCTGATAAAATGACGAGATGTCCTCCGCAACAATGATAACGTTTTCATGAGGTTGCTGAATAGCTGTTTGCACAATGAGCACGTCTGCATCATCTTCAGCTTTGTGGACAATAATATTGTTTTCTTCTATTTTTTTTTTTCAATTCAAGAATGAATCGTTCTTTATTACTTATGTTTGAAAGAAATTTATCTTTTGCAGTAGTAAGAGTCATGTCTGGTGTGAAAAAATCTCAGTTGATTGGTGTTTCAGTGCTCTTCTATTTCTCTCACTAGTTTTAATACTATTTGTTGAGTAGCCATCGAAAACGACAATAATATCATTAGCAAAATTGCTATTTAAATATTCAACATACTATCTAAAATAGTACTGAATTTTTCATTAGTTTTCCAAGGTACACGATGCAGCAACATGCCTCCATCAACAACATAAACAATGTTATTTGAATTATCAAATGAATTTTCAGAATCAGAGAAAACCTTGTATAATGTTGATTTTTGAGTCTTTCTTAATCCTCCTTCATCAAACAGTGACAAAGGAAATGGAGATAGTTCGTACTTCATATATTCTTCCAACTCTTCTTGTGGATTTTTTCATAACAGATATTCTTTGAAACAGTAATAAAGGGTCTATAGGCACTATTGTATCATCAATTTTGATCTTGCTATTAACTGCTAATAAAGACAAGCATTTATCTTTCCTTCTCAATTTCAAGTCTTTGAAATTTTCGTTGTTAAGAATCTACCCCAATTTCAAAAGCTTCATGACAGTTTATTTGACTGTTGCCAGAAACACCAGTTGCTATAGACATAATAACTTCAGTATTTGTGGTAAAAGGGTTGTAATCTGTGAGCCACTCAACAAGTTTTGCAACGTCTTCGTCATCTCGTTTTATTCGAGCATCGCTGGCGTCATCGTGTTGTTGACTTTTATTGAACGATATATTACATAAACTTTCTGAACCATCAAGAATATTTTAGTACCACTTACTCCTTTTATCCAGTTATAAACGACACTCTCTGTGACTCCGCGCTTAAAAGGACCTCCTTCGACGCTCGTAGATCTCATCAATGTTTGTTCAATTGTTTGATCAGTATGAATACCACAGAAAAATTTATCTGAGCGCCTTGCCGTAAAAAACCCATCATTGGTAAATTGCTGATATTCCGTGGGATCCTTTTTTTCCAAATCTCTCATGTCTTGTAAATAAAGTTGAGCGGATTTTGCATAAGGTAAATGTCCAGCAGCATGAAAATATGGTAACATTAACTCAACGCAATCTAAATGCTCATTCCATTTTCCCATCCTCTCAGCTGCAATAAAATCTTTAAATATTGACACCATTTTTATATAATTTTCCTGTTTTACTGCAACTAGATATTTCTTGCATTTTTTTTTCAACAATTGATATTAATTGTTGTATCTTAACGCTATGCGTGATATTATCGATATCAACATCTTCACTAGATAAATTACATAAGGTTGTATGCAAATCTAGATCTTCGTTCATTAAATAGTGAAATTCTGAATTTGTTGTTTTAAGTTCTTTAAAAATAAGTTTAATCAATGCGAGCTGAAGAAGAAGACTATGCGCACGGACTGCTCTTGCGTAAGCATGACCAGTAAAAATCATGTCTACTGTTTTTTCAGCATAAATAGTACTGAGAGCCTCTTTTATGCCACTACCTCCCATAATGTATCCGATACATCCAAAGTACGACATAAGCATATGAAATCCTCCTAGTCTTGGTACAATGAAAGACTTGTCTGATAAAGGGGTGCAAGCTATGATATCACGAGCCTTGATGTACAACGGCTGATCAAATGTCACAAAGCAAGTGAGCATACCACTTTTCTCAGTTTGTTTTACTGATTGTAATAATGACGTATAAATTGTATCATAATCGCTGGGAGCTGCATTAATAAAAGATAAAAAAATAATTTTTGATTTTTGATACATTTTATCACTCGTTAAAATTTCCATAAAACCATTCCACCCAGGAAATTTATGGGATACTTTATATTTTTCAAGCATCCATAATAGGTTCAAGTGAGTCAAATGCGATGTCTGGTACTCTAATTTATCTGGAATATTTACCTTTAATTTACTCAAACCTTCTCCCTTGTTATAATTATACAATTGTAACGGAATATTTGCTATATCTGCAATTTCAGCTTCTGAAGGAATTTTTTTAATTCTTTCAATCGGTTTTTGAGGTTGTAAACCTGATTCTGGTGTCACAATCTGTATTGAACCCATGAAGTGAAAACTTCCTTTGCCATCAAGAGTGTTTACATTGAAGTCGGCGTTATCACATACTAATTGAACAAAAGTTTGCTGATTGATTAAATTTTCATTTTGCAAAGTAGCTGAAGCTTCGTACAATCTAGCTTCGTTATATGTGGCGGAAAACCCTAGACTACTACATATATCTATTACTCGTTTTGAGCCGAATTTTCTATGCAATGTAACACCAACTCCAATTTGAAGCGAAGGAAGGTATGATCTGGGTCTCATCACTGCATGGCCAATGGAAGAGCACTTTACTCGTGCGGTCTTTTATCTCCCTTTTTATTTTTGAGTATGATTTTTTTCAATAAATATAAAAGTTTAGGCGAAACATTTTTATCGATGTCATCGAACATTCTGTCACTAGCTTGATACATTTCAGTTTCACAAGTAATTGTTTGAATGTCTGACAGAAGTATTTCAGCAGCGGCATCCAAAAGTCTATAGTCTTCATCATTTTTGTCCGCTTTCCTATGCTCATACCATGAATCAGAAAGAATATCATACTGGCATTTTTTCAAACATACAACAGTTGAATATGTTGAGCTACTAGAAATGATGATGCGATCTTGATAATGGTTTTGTAGGTGAGTTTTTTTGATGGTCTTATCATCAGGTACATAATCTGTCAAACAGTTTTTCAATTCATTCAGAGTGAACTGACATTCTTCATTGTTATCGATATAATCAATAACAAATGGACCGCAAATTTAACGTTTTTATCTAGAGGTCTACCTACTTCATGGCTAAGAGGCTTTGAACTCCTAACTATATTAAGAAAACAATCATTATGATAGACAGCCTTATGAGCCACTAAACTTGAAGCTGGACAGATTCTTGTATAGATGTTCCTATGAATGAGATCTTTTATATGGTTTATAATTGTTGTTTTTGTTGAATCACAAGTAATAGAACGAATAACTCTATGTAATTCTTTGCGCTGTTTTGACTGAGCGATTACATTTGCTTCTTCTTGACAAATGAAACTGAGTTTCCCATTCAAAAAAAGGCGCCGAAAGTCTCAATCATTTTTTTTTTCGGACTGATAATACTTGTAGAAGGGTTCACTTTAGTGCCGAGAGCTACATTAACGAATTTTTCTTGTATATATTTTTGTCTACAAGAAGTATGTACCGTAATGGATTCAGCTGCTTTCAACATAGCATCGAAACCAACTTTTCTTAATAATGAAAATTTGTGTAAAGTCAATAAGCCCTTCGTTTTAACTTCAACGGTAGAACCTTTTTCTAATTCATTGTTGCAAATAAAACAAATTTCGGATACGTCAACCTGCTCCATTTTTTTGTTTCTTTGGAAGAATCTATTTCTACATGGTTAAAAATCTGTAAAAATTGAAAAAAAAAGTATATATTATTACTTCTAAATAATCATATCATGCTACTGCTTTCTCAAATATTTTTTGGAAAAGCGGTTAAGTGGAGGTCCGAACCAAAAAATTTTCAAACAGTTCCTATTCAGTTAGTTTTATACCGATTAAGCTGAAAATTGGTTTACACACTCTTTATAACATTTAGAAGGGCGTGACGTCGAGTTTGTCCCAAAATTTTCCAAAAAATGTTCCTACAAGAGGGAAAATTTTGGAAAAATTTTAAGCTGAAAATTCATTTACACACTCCTTATATCATTCTATACATCGTACCGCAGCCTATTTTCCAAAATTTCCAAAAAATTTCCGACAAGACGGAAAATTTTTTGAAAATTTTGGGAAAAACTCAACGTCACGCCCTTCTAAATGTTATAAGGAATATTTAAATAAATTTTTAGCTTAATCGATAAAAAACTAACCGAGGAAAACGTTTTTAAGTTCCTTCGGACCTCCGGTTAGATATTTATTTTTCTATTTTCAAGCATGAAATTAACTTATTTTAAATTTTCGAGTAGTGCAAATTTTATACACTTCGAGGTTTAGCGTGAAAATATAGAAAACGAAAATAAATACCTCAAATGAAAACTGAATATTATTAGTAATATTAATCGATAATATCACGTCAAAATATTCTATTTAGTCGAAAGTATAACCTCAAATCTCGACATAATATATGAAATACACACTTTTTTCAGTAATAATCACAACTCACTCAAAGATATAAATTCGTGCATTTATAAATAATAACTTTTGTGCAATTGTTTCAAAAGAACTCTTTTTAAATTGAAAATAATACAAGGAACAACAAACACGTGGTTGATGTGCTTGGCTTCATAAGACAAACTGTGAAAAAGTAAACGACCTACTTTCAAAATTCTCCCTTCCCTCTATTAGACACGTATACGTAGTAGCATGGCCCAGGTGAGCGCTATACTCACCGAGCAGGTGTTCTCTTATGTTCTATCTCTCTCTAACATTCAAATATAATATTTTCGACTCACAACTATAAACTACATCAATAAGTAAACTTATATTCATGTTTTCAGCAGGAAAATACATTTTAAAAATTAATATTACGTTGATTTATTTAAAAAAACGTTATTTTTTCGTATTTTATACAATTTACACTTATATTAACAAATAAAAAAATTATTTTTCGCTGGATATACTTTTTTAAGGTCGTAGTATAAAAATATGTTGGTTAGGTAAGCTAAATATTATTTTTATAAACGTTATTAAAGTTTATTTAACAACAAATTTCACGGATTTCAGAGCAAAAAAAAAAATTTTTTGTTATTTGTAAAATTTTATTATTAATTCAATTTTTTAGATAAAACAAATCAGACCATTTTAAAGTACAGATTTCAAGCTTCAAAAAAATGCTCCTGTAAAGTTTTAAAATCACATTTAAAAAATTTTTTTTATATCACTTACCTTTTTAAATGTCATTTCAAGAGTAAACTGTGAAAGTTTCAAGTGTTTATCTTAAAAATTAAAAAAAAATGCCAGATCTTTAATTAATTTTGTAGAAAATTCTACTATGACGTAACTTTATATACGTATTATTCCTATACATTTTTTTTTCACGTTTGAAAACATGATATCTTGTTAGTTGCAAGATTCTTCCTTCATATAAATTTTTGTGAGCTCAATTTGATCAATTAGATCAAAAGTTATAACAAATTTAGTGTAGCGCGCTCCTCGAGCGCTGCACTTGCGTGTCGCCGCCTCACATTTTCGTGCGTTAGAAAAAAAATTCTGCAGCTTACAGTTTTCATTTTAGAGATAAACTTTATATACATTTTTTATGTAAACTTGTCCATTCTTTCGAATGGCACAATTAGTTTTAAAAAAAAAATTAAACTTTTTGTGATATTCTATAAACAATAGAATTTTACAACTAATTTGTTAAATAAATAATCGAGCGTACAGTCTACGGTCGGTAACTTTTTATATGTTGTTCCTAACATCCTCACAAATGTACAGCAAAAAGTTATGGCCATTCGTAATTTTTCCGAAGTAAAAATCTAATTTTACTCCACTAGTTAGAAAAAACTTTTTAACTCGTAGTGTTGAGCTCAAAGGTCTTGATGATTTATATCAAGCTGATCTTGTAGAAATGATTCCATATGCAAAGTCGAATAGAGGTTATAAGTATTTATTAACAATTATAAATTGTTTCAGTAAATATTGTAGCATGACGGATAATCCACTAAGTAATAATTCCATTTTGATCATAAATAAATTTAAATTACATTAACTCAAAAGAAAATTCAAAGGAAAATAATTAAATATCAAAGGAAAATAATTAAATATCAAAGAAAAATACAACCATAAAGGAAAAAGTAAAATTAAATCATAAAAATGCACCAAAAAGTATAAAGAAAATTAAATCCGAAGAAACTAAATACAGTAAAATCAGGATAATACCCAGGTAGGATAGGAGCAGGTAATAAAGAAGATACCCCGAACCAACCAACAGACAAACTAAAATCAAATTACCTTGGAAAACCCAAGAAGGAAGAAGTGAAGAAAAGAAGATATAGGATGGGAGGACTACGAGGAATACCCATGATAAACCTATTACTAACAATAACAAACCCCGAACCAAATTTTAATGTCACCCAAAGAAAGTATAACACCCCAAAACCTCACAGAAATGTAAAATAATTATAAACAAAAGTGTTTAGTAGTGTGAATAGAAGTGCACCAACTAAAGTTATTATATAATAAAATAAACAAATCTTCACAGTCCATTATGACTAAAGGTTTGGTCTTAGAATATTGTAAAACTCAAATATAAATCAGACCCAACAGTGTAAGTGAACCAGTGCAAGTGATTTAGATATAATAAACTTCAAGTAAAGGTGTAACTGTTACTTTAACTATGTACTATTAAATAACTTTAATATTTTATATAAATACAGAGATGACATGTCATGAAATATTATTATGAAAATATTTATAATGTTTCATAGAAGAGGCCACTTTTTATCAAAAAACTCTTTGAAATGTAAATGATAAAGAGAGCAGGTGGGGAATAATTACTGTGACAGGGGATTAAAATATAATACATAATATAAACATAAAAGACTGCATTCAATTTAAGTTTAACAAAAAATAAAAATTAAATGGACAATTATGTTTGTATTTAAAGCCTATGAACTCCACATTTCAAGGTGGTATATAGAATAAGGATTATTATTAAGATAAGAATGTTTTTATTAATATAACAGTGTTCATACAGCCTAAAATGTCTATGTATGTATACTATCATAGTTTATAAAATGTTTGTTATGTATTTTTAAAAATAGTCAAAACTAAAATGTCTAACTTCAAAGACTAGTAATTAAGTTTCAATATTGTTTTTGTATTATGAGCATGAATACAATGCTACATGTACCAATAGTTATATAAGAAGATTTTATTTAATATTGTGTTGACTTTAGAAAGTCAGAAGGGGTATAGAAATAACATTATTCGAAAAACAGTATATGTAAAACTATAAAATCTAGGCCAAATAGGAAATTCCGAATAACATTATAATTAAGTAAGGAAGTTAAATAAACCAAGTAAACTAATGAGATTTATATAAGGTGAACCAATCACCAACTACTATAACTGAAAATATACTTTAAAAGAATAATATAAAAAGATGTATAAAATTATTAAAAAATTTGCAAAATGTAATACCTAATAATTTCAGAGGAGGAATAGTAAATTCATGAATTATAACTAAAAGAATGATCAATTGATAAATTTGTAAGAAATTAAGAAAGGATAAAGATTTATATCAATCGGAAATTTATTATAATCATATTTATATCACATAAGATGGCTAAAATTTTGGACAAGAACGGGAAGCAGATATTGAGCCTATATTTCCAAAATGACAGAAATATAGCAATTTTGACAAAAAACTTTATAAAGATGGACTATTGTATGTCAGATTAAGCAGAAAGAGTTAGAGAAACCAATTATGTAATTACTAGTTCACGAAAGTAATCAATAACCAAAATATATTCTGAATATAATGTACTTTAAATCACATGCATAGGAAGTGAATAATAATTGAAACAATACTTTTCTAATATTAACTTGGCAAGATATTTCAGGAGACAAAGGAAGTAAAACAGTTCTTATTTAACATTGAGAGTGAACAGTTGAATTAAGCTCGCGCTAACAACACGGATAGCGAATACGTTAATGGCGTATAACGGTTGAGCCTATCTTACATTAAAACAGTCGAGAGTTACGGAAAAATTGGACTTAAACCTAACTTCAGTGAATATCACAACCACAAACGGTGAAAACAATTAAACTGAACGGAATACCAGTGAAATGAAACTATAAAACAAGAAATATAACTTAACCAAACGAACATCACATTTTTCGACATACACGCAACAGAAGTGAACATACCTAATACAAAACATTTAATCAGTGATCACGGAACACTTAACCAGGACACCTCTCACAACACAATAGACATTATCCAATATTGCAGAACCAAGGAAGCAGTTGAGAAGGCAGCTTTATTAGCAGAAAATTCAGCGTCATCATTCCAGTTTTACTGCAAATACGAAGTGTCGGCCATTTTGAAAAATCCCATCATGCAACACCACCTCCACTGATTGAATTCGGCGTTCGCTGTTGGTAAAACGATTCAACTTTATAAACATTATATATCATTAGTTCATTTTGTAATTATTAATTATTAAGATATATTTGTGAATGTTATACTTTCTATAATTGCCCCTTCTCTGACTATTATAATTATAACCGTTCAAAGAACCAGTCGAAAATATTTCTATATAATAACCTGTATTAACAATCGATTACCCCTGTTCAAGAGTCGAGTGTTCTATATGTGATAATCGATTTTGAATCGATATTATTAAAATTGTCAATAAAATATATTAATTCTACGCTTTGATTTAATTTTTATATTAGAAATTTTATAAATAAAGAGTTGATTCACAACAGGATCTAAGAAAAAGGCGACATTACTCAAGTGGGAGTAATATACTTGAGAAAGAAGAAAGATAACCTATCGATTAGTGAAATGAGACAATCCTATTAACTATAAATTTATTTACAGTGAAAAAGAAGCGAATTTATTAACATAATTAACACAGATTAAAACAAAATTTTCACACGACACTATTACAAGGATCATTATTTAAATTATTGAACATTAAAACGAAACATAAAAATTTTTTTTTTTGAAATTTTTAACAAATTAAAATTTTTTTTTTGTACAGAAGAAAAATAATTATTTGTAACTACCCGTCTAGTTACAATATGCATTCGCTGTTCCAATAAAAACAAAATCGTCTGAAAACGTTGTGCGAGTAGGGGAGACCGGGGCACGTTGGCCCAGTTTTTTTGTTTTATTTTTAGAAAAAAAAGTTTTGTTTTTTTACCGTGGTAATAATTTTTAGCATTTTCCAGTATCTTTTATTACAAATAAAAAATTCTATGTTTGTTAAATTTGCACAACTGAAGGCTCTATTAATATAATTTATGGGCTTTGTCATGTGGGCCTACCTAGCACTTTACCTTTTTGTTGTTGTTTTAAGAGCTAAATAAAAGTCAATTTGCTGAACAAACTCTTATATATAATTTTTAAAACAACAACTTTTTACATAGAAGAAAATAAGATTATGTTTGGCTTAATGCATAAAGTTTTAATCACTGTCTTCCATTACTAAAGGGTCACTGCAATGAATGCATTCAAAAAACACCCCTTTTATTTCTCCTTTGACACACTGCACATGTGCCCAACGTTTGCAACTGGTGCACTGGATCCATTCCGCCCCAGGCGTACTTTTATTGAACGCCTTCAAGCAACTTAAGCATAAATTATCCTCATCTTCGTCATCCTCATCGTCGTCTTCTACTTTTGTGCTTTTTTAGTAGTCCTTTTTCGGCGCTTCTGACCACTACCACCAGGCTGTTCCGGATGGTCACAAAACAAATTCTACGCAACAGATAGCTTTTCTTTGTTATTTTTTTTCTCTTTCTTGATGATTTTTTTCTTCTCATTTTTCTTTTGTAGGCGTATTCCTTTTTCAGTTTTGATCTTATTTCTTTCTTTTGCTGTATCTTTGTTCAAGCTGTAATGCTTCTTTTACAGGAGTGTGTCAGTATGGCAGATGTTCTTTTCCTTTTATTTGAATTCTTTCCTTTCCTGGGTTCTGCCTTCTGAAATGGTCTTACTTCCTCTGGTGATGGGAAGGTTTGCTGTAGGCCTATTTCCGAAGAAGTAGAAGGGGTTGCTGGGATGACAACTGATGAAATCTGGTTGGTATTTTCTTCTGAAAGAATACTTGAATGGTTTGGCATATTTGAAGGATCTGGTCTATCAGTCAAATAGGAAGGCATGAAATCAGCGTCGGTAAAAATATGTTTATTAAAAGGACATATTCCAGTAACCTGGAAACCTGCTGTTATGTTTACTGGGTTGACTGCGTGTGGGAGGGCAGTTTTCACGATACCAGGTATAACGTAAATTGTCATTGGACGTCTGTTTGTTGTCGCCCAACTGTCACAGGCAGAATTCACGTACTTCTTAAAAGGGCTGTAAACACTTCGGTCCAAGGGTTGCAGCTTATGGCTGCAATGTGCCGGAAAAGATAACAGTGTTATTCCATTTTCTTTGCAATAGTCTAAAACATCTGATGACAAATGGGAACTATGGTTATCTATTAACACAAGGCACTGGTTTTCTTTAGAGCTATGGACGTGTCCAACAAAATGTTTTATATATTTCAAAAACCCATTTTCCGTCATCCATCCTGATGGGTGAGCATCGCCAGAACATCCAGCAGGGCCATCTCGAACGAAATGTTCTTTGTAGTTAACCCTAGGAAAAACAAAGAAAGGGGGTACACTGTTCCCGATTGCACTCACTGCCAATGCCATTGTAACTAAGGAACCACGTTCTGCTGAGGTCACACGTCCTATTTGTCGGAAACCTCGACGTGCGACAATTCTGTCGGGTTTCTGGACCGTCATAACACCTGTCTCATCAATATTCCAAATATCTTTTGCTGTGACCTTTAGTCTAGATAAGACATTGTTCAGGTTGTCAAAAAATAAACCTGTATTGTGTTTATGAAAACTGGTGCAACGGGCTAAGCTTGTGGCTTGAGGGGTACGAATGGACAATTTTGGGTGCCTTTTTAAAAACCCTGTAAACCAATCTGGGCCAGCCATTTCAAATTCAGTCCACGAGTTAGGAATGGTCCTGTTACATGCAACAGCGTACGTGTAAGCAAATCGCCGGACTTCTTTGGGTGACAGACCAAAATAGATGTCGCTTGCCTTCATCAGGTAGTTTTCCAACAAGTTTTCTTGCTCCGCCTCAAACACCTGGACAGAATAAACGGTTCGAATTAGTTACACGCGTAAAACTAAATTTCATTAAGCCTACATTTTGTTTTTAATTTAGTTTTATATCCAGCTACTTTACATTTTAAACCATATAAAAACTTACTGTCAATTATTTGAAGGCTTAAAGCGTAATAAATAATAATATAAATAACTGAAAGTATTTAAGAACAGTGTTATTTTTTTATTTAGGCCTACCTGAAACCGTTTTGCGTAGCCAAATGTGTGGAAGTCTCCGGGAGATCTAGTAGGCCTAAGCGAAGGGCTTACAGTTGCCATCGAAGTTCCAACTGCTGGGAGGCCTACTTCCATGGGCTCTGCGGGGACTGTTGCTACTTCTTTGGACAGTTCGGTAACTGAAGACTCTTCGGTGACTAAAGGCACTTCGGTAACTGAAGGCACTTCGGTAACTGAAGACTCTTCGGTAACTGTAGGCCTATGCACTTCCACTGACAGTGTGGTAACTAAAACACTTAGATTTTCTGTAGGCATTCCTATAGGAACTTTGGTAACTTCTGCCACTATTGTAGGCACTTCGGTAACTACAGACTCTTCAGCAAGTGTAGGCGTACCTTCAAATTTATCACAGTATCTTCCTAATGTTTTTCTAGGCATTCCGAATTCTTCACTTACACTCCTCACGGACCTTTTATACTGCTTCACTTCAGTAACAGCCAACATCATAGTTTCTTCTGAAACAAGCCCTCTTTCAGTTTTTCTTTTATAGTTGCGAACAATGGTAATTGAAAAAAAAATAAATACATGTAGAAAAAAAAATAAATACATGTAGACAAAGATATAAGTTAGTTGTCGTTTTCTATTTAAACATCAATCCTGATATTTGCAATTTAAATATAAATTAAATGTGTTTCAAAACGCACTAGCATTAAAGAGTGCTATTATCAAAATAACTAATTTTGTAACAAAAAGCACCGGGGTACGATGCTTGTGGGCCGACCTGCCCCATCGCCATGTTTGAAATAGTTTTACAGTTTTAGAAAAACCTACACAACATTCAGTTCAGTTGTTACACTAAAAGTATCCTTACTTATTGAGCTTTCAATACACTACTTACCTATTTCCTTGATCAGTGTTCGCAGAGGAATATAACAATTTAATCCAACTCAAGAAAAATTACTAGAATTACAACAAAATCGAATAACTGGTACCACTCCTGACAGATCACAGTAAACGAACTGGCAATCGCGTAGGAGGGGGCGACAGGTCAGGCAACGTTCAGTATGATTCGCGGAGCATTCTGATGGCTGCTAGGGGAACTAAAGCCGTTGGGCCAACGTGCCCCGGTCTCCCCTACTACATATTCATATTTAGGTGCCATAAACTCTTCTTTTTATATAACATGATATATCTTGGTGATGTTAAGTGTTCAAAGTCTTTATCTTTTAAAACAAATCAAGTCACTTAAGTTCAAAAGTAGCCTAGGATATAAAATATTTTTTCCATTTAAAAATTAATGCTCGTCTACAATGACCTTTTAAAGTTGTTCCAGGCTTTGTTTATTTCTTTCCGTGAATCAGAATCAATCTTGTATGATCTACCCAATTGAGAAGTTACCTCTGGAGGTTTTATTAAACAAAGTAGATGAGCTGGTGGTACAGGCCATTTGTCTTCTTTTTGAGCCCAAAAAAAAGTTTCAGCTGGACCATAGGGATGCATAAATAGGACATCATAATCACCTTCTTCCTCATTTATACACTGAACCTTTCCAATCCACCAGTTGCTTTCATAAACACAGGCCACGAAAGAGTGGAGATTTGGTTCTACAGCTGGTGCTGTTTTACGAAAAATGTTTTGTCTTAAACAGATATCAGAGTCTGAGCTCACTCTTTTTGCTGTGATTTCTTCAGATGTTGCAGGTTGAAAATAGTGAATACTTCTGGTTCCTGTTATGCTTTGCCCAGATTCAAACCAAATACCTAGAGTTTTTCTATTGTTTTTAATACCTTGTTCACTCAAAAATAAAAATTTTATTTTTGAAAAATATTACAATAGTCGTACATTTGTCTAGCATTTACGATCTGTTCAGTTTCTCTTGTACTTTGGAGATTTCTCTTAGTAACAGTTTTTTTAACTGTGCCCCTGATTCCATCACACACAGGTTTTCCATGGCTTGTTGCATGAAAGGACCAACTTCCTTTTAGGATAAAATCTTTTTCATGGCAACACATTCATCATTGTTTTAAAATTTTTATTCTGGGCACTGCAGCCGTCGGTAATGTACTCGACTTTGTCTACTGATGGTAAGGTCAACTTAATGAAATTATTAGTTTTCTCTTGAACGGAGTAGACAAATGGTACATCATGTTTAAGGTCATCAGAAATGAAACACAATGATGTTTCAATTATGGTACCATCTCCGTTCTTAGAATATATTACCACTGGATGTACAGAGCAACTTGAATGGCTCCAGTGGTATGACTGAACTTGACGTTTTGCAAAACAAAAGTATAATTTTCAGCAAAGTCCATTAAGATTAAAACTTCATTAAATCCTAGATTTTCTTTTCTCTGCTTTATGTACAAATTTTGAGATTTTGTAATAAAGGAATGAGGGATTAGAGCTTCAATTTTTCGCACAGTAAAAATCAATAAATTCTTGGCGAGGAAGAAGCATAGTTTGTAACTTCATTCGGCCATCACTTATCCACTGGGAAAATTTTATTTCTTCTTCATCATCAAAGTCTTCTAAAACCTCTTCCAAATAAAGTTTGAGTGGCTCAGGTGTTTTAGGACATTGATCACAACGCCGTTGTTGATCACAACATAGAACGTTTGTTGTGTTTGTACTCATCCTGAGTGCAGACTTGGTCCAGTTGTTGTCACCTTTGCTCCACAAACTCCGAAAATAAATTGCAAATGTTCGAATACTTTTACGCTCGTGTCACTTGTCGCCTTCGTTATATATTTTATTACTGTTTTGTCACCTTTGAATTATTAATTGTGTCGGCTGACGTAACTTGCTCGCGAGTACTTGTTGACCGCGCGGTCTGAAAAATGTTAGTCGACTGCTAAGTACTCGCACACTGGTTACTGGAATAGAAAGTCCACTTTTACTTGTTCACACACTGGTTACTGAAACCGCGCGCTCATTTACTGACCCGCGCGGCTCTGTGTCTCTTTGTTGAATGGGCCTCCGGATGAAACCGGCTTGTGGCAATTACGTATTTTTCCGTAATTCACACACAGCACAAGTTGTAGGTGTCTGCGTAATCCGTCTAGACAGGCTGACTCCCGATACAAACACAGACGGGTGTTTCGCAATCATTGTATGCATCTTTGTTAAAGCAGGGGTTCCCCAAAGGTTGTACATTATTTGAATTGAATCTGATTTGAATTATTATTTAATAAAATTATTTTTATCACCCCAATATGTACCGTTACACCTTCCATTTCATTTCACCTTCCACAGCTACAGAAGTTGGTGAAAGAGACAATACTTCAAGCAATAGTTTCTGCTAAACAGTTGGCAAAAAGTAAGTGTAGTTGTTCAAAATTACTTTGCCCACTGTGATTTTTCCGTTAGTCAGCAAGCAAATCTTCTGCTGCTAGAGGCAATAGTTACAGATGAAAACACACGGTGCTTATTACAATTAAAAATCAAGAATTTATCCAGACTGATGAAAATATAGAATGTTTTAATGAAAACAACAAATACAATGATACCACATTAGAAAGGATTGTGGTAGGCCTGAAGACAGTGGATGAAAATGACGACAATAAAGATGAACCAGAAATTCAGCAGGTACCAATGCAGGATGCAAAAAAGTTCGTAGCTGGACTTCAGATATATTTTATGTAAGAAAGTAATGACAACAGCCCTATACAAGAGCTGAAAATCTGTTCAGACTTTGTAGAGTTTCAGTCACTAAAAAGGAAAAACCAACACGAACTGGATGAATTTTTGCAAAACAATAATAATAGGTACGTGACTTATTTTATCAAATATAGGCAACTTCATGCTATTTCAATATGCTGTAATTATAGTATTATTATATATTTATTACTGTATTTCCTAAGACATAGATCGTCTAATCTTTTAATTGTGGTGTTCACATAGATAAGAGTTGTTTGGTTTTCTGTTATTAATAAATTTTGGTTTATACAGCTTATTTGCTTACTGTTTAGGCGCGCGGGCGCACGCGCGTACACACACACACACCATGCCAATCCACACACTGGGACAGGACACCCAGTAGAGGAACAGAGGACAAGTGTGATAGAATGGTTCATAGAACCTTAGTATACCACACTTCTCAAAGACACAAAGCTTACTGTGTCAAGTAAGAGGACAGCAAGTTTTATATACTACGCCTCTTAACAAGTCACGTCACAACACAAATTAATATGGCAGGTCGAACATGTGCAATCAGAAAATTCCATTCCTTAAGCCGCGTCTCCACCAACCGATCATGTTCGCCGAACGTTGTTGGCGAACACAAATATCGGACAAACAATCAACATTTAGTTCACCAAACATGTTCGTAGAACTTTTTCAATAGCTCGCAGACAAACAAATCAATGTTCGCTGCTAGAGACATTGTGGTTTAGTTGAGTGAACTTGTACAGTGATGAGTGCATCTACGAGCGTCGTCGTCGTTGTTTAGCGTGCATAGCAGCTGCTTATGTGATCATGTCCTCTCGTCGACCTCCTCGATGGTGGCAGAGACAACTGTTTAGGGGAAGAGATGAGTGCAGTGACCAATTTCGTGCAGACCTGACAGCGAGTAGCTTGTTCACAAATTTTACAAGGGTGTGTAATGAAGATTTTGAAATACTTATATCGCTTATTGGACCAACTATTTCAAAACAAGATACCAATTATCGCAATGCTATAAGTGTAAATGATTGTTTGGCTGTGACTTTAAGATTTTTGGCAACGGGTGATTCCTATACATCTTTGATGTATCTTTTTAAGATTTCAAAACAAAGCATTTCTAAAATAGTACCGAAGGTGTGTGAAGCACCTGTCAATGCTTTAGCTGAATATGTGAAAACACCTAGCAATAGTCAAGAATGGGCGTTGGTTTCCACTGGTTTTAAAAATAAATGGCAATTTGACCAGTGTCTGGGAGCCCTAGACGGCAAGCATGTAGTTGTACACTGCCCTGTTGATAGTGGAACTGAATATTTCAATTACAAAGGGCATTACAGTATCGTTTTGATGGTTCTAGTGGATTCAAACTATTCATTTTTGTACGTAAATGTTGGCTGTCAAGGCCGGGTTTCAGACGGGGGTGTATTTAAAACTGTGACTTGTGGAATACCACCTTGAAAACCAGTGGCAATTTACCTGCTGATAAACCATTACCTGGGCGGGTGTTTGCAGTACCACATGTCATTGTTGCAGACGATGCTTTTGCACTCCACAAACACATAATAAAACCTTACACTGGACATCAACAAAAAGGTATCAAGAAAAGAGTGTTTAACTACCGTGTTTCAAGAGCTAGGCGATGTTGGGAAAATGCTTTTGGAATTATGAGCTCAGTGTTTAGAGTATTAAGAAAGCCCATGCTTCTTGAACCTGAAAAAGCAACGATTATTACCTGTGCATGTGTGTACTTACACAACTTTTTACGTGCTAACAAATCTGCTAACTACTACGCTCCTCCTGGGTCAGTGGACTATGTGTTGCCTGATGGAACTATTGTCCCAGGGGATTGGCGCAATGGAGAATCTGAAAGAGGCGGAACTTTCTATCCCTTACCTCGTATTGGTAGAAGAGCTAGTGAACACGCCAAAGCTATCAGGGATGAGTATGCTTCATATTTTATTTCGGTTGAAGGAAGTGTACCATGGCAGCATGACTATGACTGAAAAACTTGTCTCAAAACAAAACCTTTTGATGTAACTGTTGTTTTACATTTCAGTTGTTGGTTAACTGTCAATTTGTTAACTAGGTAAGATTACTGTGTTTCAACATCAATAAAATTATTAGTAGATAAATATCAAAATGCATTTTATTTTTAATCCAACTTTTCTTGACTTTAAATTTATGTATCAATTAATAAGTGGTAACTACTATGTAGGGAAAATAAAGTATTGCACAATAGTAGAAACATTACCTTTTATTCGTTAATCCATAAACAAAAAAATAGAAACAGCAAAACAAATTCATTTACTTGATTGATGGCCGAAAAATTTTTAGATCAGACGTAGAAAAGTTAAAGGGTTCTCTTCCAAGTTACCTCCCACGTTCTCTTCCACGTTCCAAGAAGCACAACTTTCCTCTTCTCCAGACATGGGTTCCCCTGATGAAGAACGCACAGGAGTTGAATATCTAGTAGAACTGGTCCCTTTTTTTCTGGTATTCCTCCAGTTCAGCTTAAAAAATAGCGTCAATTTTGTTTTTCAAAATGCAGATAGCAACAGGATTCGTTAGCTTTCTGATTCTGGCAGCAACAGCTTCCCCATATACGGAGAATTCGTCTCTATGGTTGTCAGGGCTGTTCATTCCCTCATAACATTCTTTCATTATTTTATAAGCTTCGTCTTGTTTATCTTTTCGACTTTTCTTGTTAGGGGGTAGCTTAAAGCTTTTGTTACAAGATGAAGACGGCCGATCATTGATTGGTGCGTCGTCTTCTCGAGCCTCGGTTGCTTGTGATACTTCTTCCTCCATGTTGTCTTCTTCAGTAACCTGGAAAGTGTCAGAGCTTGAGGTGGTGTGGTTTGGTGTATACTTATCATCCAAGAACCGAAGGTACTTGAGTCCCCACCACGGTTTTTTTCTGTCACTTGTGGCCATTCCAGACTTAGTCACATTCTTCTTCTCCCTTCGATATTGGGCTAGAACACTAACTTTTTCTTAACATCAAGTACACTGCAACCCATATCTGAAGCAATTTCCATAATTGCATCATTGCGTTTGTATTTATTTTTATAAAGTTTTTCACTGGGATTCCACAGTAGAGGATGTAGTTCGTATGCTTGAATCAAACTAATTGTTTTTTCTACTGACCACAATTGTTTATTGATGCTCTCGCTCTCTGCTGAATCACTCATTTTACTGTCCATTCAACAAAACTGAAACCGAATCCTCACTTAATTAAAAAACTACACACACTCCGCTAGAAACGCCACACAAACAAAGAAAACTGCTACAAGTTGCACGGACAGAGACGTGAGTTCGATTGAAATGTTCGGTCTGTGAGCGAACTTTGACAGCCAACAACAGGGTCCCGCCATCATCCCCACCACAACGCTCATAATGTTCGGAAGGCGTCCACACCAAACAGTGTTCGGCGGACATCACGCATTTCCAGCGAACATGTTCGGTTGGTGGAGACGCGGCTTTACTGACTGTTGAAACTTTTTTCGTCACTACAGAAGTCGAGGATGTCAGTATAGAGGTTGGCAAATTCAATGCATCTCACAACTGGACTACATGAGCCTGTATGTCCACCAATAAACTTGGACTTTACACAAAGTGTGTACGAGGGGCCTTCAAATCAATGGTCATGGGCAACCCACTAAGTCCAAGAACAACTCAATGAAAAAAGAGCAGGCTGTACGAATTCTTCTACTCAAGAGTGAATGAAGACCAAGACCACACCATGACCCAATAAGTTGAATCTGTTGGTCTAGTCCAAAATGGTTCTCTGAGCTCCCTCAATGGAGTCAGCTGTGCAGTCGCTATTCTTGTTCTATATGACTGAAGCATATTCTCGATGGCTTCGGACATAGATTTATAAAGAGTCACCCAGGAAACTGTAGTCCTGAAATGTCTCCCAATCCGTTTAATAAGGCCTAAGTTTATGTGGGCTTTGGAGACAACACATTCAACATGCTGAGGGAAGAGAAGTTTTGTATCCATAAGAACACACAGATCAGATACTAAATCCTATCTTTATACATCCACACTGTCTATCTTACAAACACAGTAAGACAGTTTGGTCCTACAGGTGTACGTGGCTATTACAGTTTTCTTATGATTTAGTGGTATGCCATTTTTATGTGGCCACACTACAGCATTATCTATACGTTGTTGCAGTGTAAGATGATCATCCTTGCCACTGATGGGAAGTGAGGCCTTGATAGGATCTGCAAACATTTGGACATCACAATTTAGGACAGATGTTATGTCATTAATAAACATAAAAAAGAGAGGTCCAAAACTGGAGCCCTGTGGAACTCCAAAAGTGGCTATAAGACTCAGATCTATTTCCATCAAATCTTACTCGAAAGCACTATGATCCGATCCACTGAATTAGTTGGTGACTAATGCCAAAACTCATTAATTTATTCAGAAAAGTAATGGTGTGGCAGTTTATCAAAAGGCTTCATAAAGTCCAAACAGCAATGTTCATCTGGCAACAACTCTCATCAATGTTCATATGGACCAGTGACAGCCAGTTGGTAGTCATGGATTCCCCATTTATAAAGCCATGTTGATGGGAAGACAACAGATGGCATACTCCATCATATACGTAGATACATGTACTTGAACTTTTCAAAGATCTTGGGAATAACGCCAATGATAGAAATTGGTCTAAAATTATATACAGTATTATGTTAACGCCTTTGTTTCAAATAGGCGTAGCAGCAGCAAATTTCCACAGTCGTGGATATTCTCTAAATGTTAAACTCCAATTAAAAGTCAAGCCAAGAATGGGAGCAACAGTCTCAGCCAGACCTTTAATAACTGATGGGATCAAATAAATGCCAATCTCTGTCTTTGCATGCGATAGCACATCACTAGTAAATATGCTGTGACTACTGACAACATTTAATTCATGATAATTGAAATAAGAATGTCCATATTGACGTCATTCTGCTTAGGCTTCTGATAGACCGAGGCAAAGTATTCCCTAAATTTGTTTCAAAGAACCCAAGGATCAGATATCACAGCACAATCAACCTCTGTAGAAGGTATGTGTTTTGAGTGCATCTTGTATCTATTGATGTCTTTCCAGAAGTTTCTAGGCTTGGACCACATATCATCCTCAATTTCTGGGCTTTGTTGTTACAACGTTCGATCTCTTTTCTCATTTATCTTCTCAGTTAGGAGAACCAAGATTAGCTTCTTCTCTACCAGACTTCTTATACCGTCTATGAGCACTCTCTCTTTTTTAATAGGGATACCAGTTTACCATAGAACCACTTTGGGTACTTTGTTGGTTTGTTGCTTCTGACTGGGATGTTACTTCCCATAGACTCAATAACTACTACGTTAAAAATTCTGCTGCGAGAATTAGACCGGGCGCACGTTAACGCGCAGGCGACGTAGGCAGGGCAGCTCAGTTTCTGTGACTCCATCTTTTGAAGGGGAGTCACGCGAATTGAGACGCAGAGCAGGGCAGGACAGCACTGCGCCACACGTGGCCAATCCAACACTTATGGATCTGACACAGAAAACGTGTGATACTAGGTTGAATCATGCTATGAACTTCTTCAAACTCAGCTCGATTCAGACGGAAATAGTTCACAAATCGTTCATTAGAGAATTCTCTTGTTAGTGCGAATTCCCCGTGAGTTCCTCTTTCTTTCATGTACTCACTTTTTCAGAGTTTTACCTTCCTTGACTTCTGATAGATTAACAATAATACAGTATTTCTAACTCGGCATCCGAATCTGACTCAGAGCTCAAATCAAGGTATTCCGCCAACATGTTTTTGGTTACACGCACAAACTTTTGGTTACAACACGGCTCCTGCCTTCGTCAAACTGCCGCACAAAACTGCTACCCAATATACGTGGACAACTGTGCCACACAGTTTTTTTTTCGTGCTGTCCTGCCCTGCCGGTACTGCGCCACGCAGCTCAATGTGCGCCTTAGGCAAGGCGCAAATTGAGACACGTATAGCACGTGTGAGGTGGCCTGACACGAGGGACACGACACGTGCGTGCCACACGTGCTGCGTGGGGATCCGCAAATTGAGGCGCAGTTGAAATCAAGACACCCCACGTATCGGTTGTGCGGTGATCTAAATATTTTAAGGTGCAGTTTGTGGGATCTCGCAACCAATCCAATATTTGAAAATGTCGGATGCAAGAACCAAACATTTATTATTGTTAAACTTGAATTCTGAATCAGAATCCGATGATGCTGAAGAAGATATTTTGTTCTCTTTCTTATTAAAAAAAAAAAAAAAAAAATTACCAAATAAGTACATTTTATCAGAGAGAAATAGGCGTGGACAGTTTAAAATTACTACTATGATGAGTGATGCTGATTTTACCAATTACTTCCGCATGAATCGCAACCAGTTTTTTGATGTTCATGGGATGATTCAACAAGACATTGACTCAAATGGATGTAATGCTCAAAAGCCGATATCAACAGAGGAAAAACTTGCAGTTTTCTTGAGGTAAGTAATAAATATTTCTAAATTCAGGTTAAAGCTATTTATTTTATTTTTTTTTACAATCTGTTATGAGAATCAAATGTCTGTACATAGTTAGCCAAAGCGGAAATATCAGGTTGATCTTGGAGGTCTCCACCATGTGGTTGTTGGGGTAATGGGATGTGTGTCTGATCTTGCTGGTCTCGATCTTGTAGTTGTTGGGATATTTGGAAGTGTGTCTGATGGGAATCAGACCAAGCATGAGTGCTGGGAGAGCTTGCAACCGAGTAATTATACGAAGTTAACGATGACGAACTTTGTAGGTTCATAACGTCCTCTTCTGCTTTTGACACAGCCTGAAAAAGTTGGCCCCTCACCCTATGCTGGTATTGGGGGGGCAAATTTTTTGTTAGCTGGTACATTGAAAGGAAAAAATTGTATAGAGGGTCGTCTGAAGGATTATCCCTAGATTCCAATTTTCTCCTTTCTTCCTCCCGTTGTTTAGATCTCTCCTCTCGCTTCTGCAGAGACCTCTTCAGCAAACAATGCACATCGTCCTGCTTTCTGATTTTTTGTTTTTTGGTGTTGGCTACTGAAGTTTGCTCTAATGTACCCGTCGTTTTTGTGCTGGATTCTTCAACTTTGTCTTCTTCAACATCTGCATTGTTGGATTGTTCATGATTCGAGGAACAATGCTCCCCTTCTACATTTTCGGAGTCCAAAATTTCATTGCTTAGGGGTAGTGCCGATGAATGTTGTGAATCGTCATCGCTGTCGTTAACGTTTCCTTCACGGGGTCCAGCAGACATAAAACTTTCCAAAAACGTCATTTGCTTCTGAAACCGCCAAGGTCTAATGTTTTCAGGAGCAGCACCACTTTTAAGAGATTTCATTTGTCGCCGTCGTGCGTCTCGATAAGAATTTCTCAACTTGAGCCACATCGTTTTCGCTGCTTCACCTGAAACAAATACTTATTATGGATCCACATCTATTACATTACATACATCAACTATGACATATATGCAAACAAATTAATTTTAATAGATATTGTAAATACCTTTTTTGCAAACAAATTAATTTTAATAGATATTGTAAATACCTTTTTTTTTTTCTTTCTTTGGCTTATGGTTTACCAGCACTTTTTAAAAATGCTTTACACAAATTAAAAAGTGCTGGTAAACCATAAATGTAATTTTTATGTACGAATAGAAACCATTTGTGACAATAAAAATAAAAAGTACTAGTATTTAAAACTATAATGAATGTATTTTAACTTACCTTCTAAATTTAGATCTGTCGCAATATCCTGCCAAATCCGGGTTTTCAACTTTGTTTTCATGTAGTTGGCATGTTTTGTGTCGTAAAGCTCCGGGTTTTTTCTTACCGCCTCTATTATCTTCTCTTCTGACATCTTTCGATGATAAAACGACGACGATGATCTGAACGAAGGACAAAACAGACAACGGCGATGATAAAACGACGACGATGATCTGAACGAAGGATAAAACAGACAACGGCGATTCACACAAGTGGCACGTGGGATGCGAAAAACTGTGTCTCAACCACAACGTCACATGGGTGGGTGGTCACAACGTCACACGTCTAGTCACGTCACTGGTCAATTTGCGCTGATACAATGGTTTCAACAGGATACAAAAACACGTGCTGTGCTGTGTCACCTCACACGTGCTATACGTGTCTCAATTTGCGCCTTGCCTTAATGTGCTATCAAAACAATCTGCGTCTTCTGACAGCTAAGAAGCACGTGGGGCTCGGCACAGCTGCGGAAGGCACATGGTCCGCTAGGCCGAGCCCGCTCCCTCGCTCGCGCAGCGTCACGAAGAATCGTCACGCGCGTTCGTTTGGCAAACGATAACAGCCGCAAATTCATACAGAATCAAATAATTTTTTGCATACAGCCCTGATTTGTAGAGTACTCGAGACCTTTTGTTTTTGGTGAAGATCGGTTAAGGGAAAGGGGTAGTTTACCTGTAACGATTTTTTTTAAATCAAGGGTATCGAATAAGTACACCAGCGTAACCATTTTTTCATCCAGCGGGGAACTTTTTTTCCAAAGCGATGACCTATACTTTTTTTTTGCTTAACCGTTTTCTGAAAGTCAAAATAAAATTTTAAGATCACAATCCGATAAAGTGTTAAGGAAAAGTTTTGAGATATCAAGGATGTAAGCAGAGCGTAGCGGAGCATTAACCAGTAAACACGCATTAATCTGAACTGTGTTGTCTACATAACTGTGTTGCAGACACACACGTTGCAGTTTGTGCAACGACTAAACGCTTTGTTTAGTCTAATCGCAAACTTACTATCAACGTATTTGGAAGGAACGTTTCTTGGAAGTAAAGTTGTCACCGATTTCTGAATCGTAATTCTGCGTATTTGTGAACAGTTCATACTTCATATTTAATAATTTTCAACTTAATATTTAAAAATTAATATCAACTTTTGTTCATTAAATTTATTAGTTCTCTATATAGCTTAAAAGCTTCGCTTTGGTCGGTCACTCCCGAGTGCCACACACCCTTGTTTTAGGAAAATTTGAAATTAACTTTAATAAATGTTTAACAAATTGCTAAAACTCAAAACTAAATAAAATTCAGATGTTGTGAACGTTAAACGTAAGGAATTATATTGTTTGCTCTATAATAAATACATCACGCTGACTGAAAGTTACGCACATTCATGGTGTCAAGGGAACCACCCCCAGTGACGAATCACTTTCTTCACCCTGAGAGCTGGAGCTGGAACCGGAACCGAGGGAGATGATAATTTCTTCCACACGATCATCCAAGATGCCTTCCGTTTCCCACTGCTTCTGTACGAGTTCTTTCGTGTTTAACCGCGGATGCCCAGTTTTCTGCAGTAACACAGTCGATTACCTCTCTGGTTAGCCTTTCTATTTCGGTGATGGTGAATCTCTTGTTGTTCCTTGCCACGTAACCCTTTGCTTGTGGCCAAATTAATTCAATGGGATTAAAATGGGCGTGTAAGGAGGTAGCCGTATCACCTGATGTCCATTGCTTTTTGTGAGTTCATCGATGACATATACTGGCTTCGGTTTGTAAGTGGTCACCAGTTCCATTAACCCTGATTTTGTAGCACCAGGTGCAATGGTGATGTCTTTTATCTGAGGCAATATATTTCTTTGTACCCAAGCCAGCATGTCAGCTTTTCTGCACTGCATGGTTGGAGCCCTATCTCTTATTAGTGAATGGTATGGAGCATTATCCATAACAATGGTAGATTTGGGAGGGATGTTCTTAAGGAGCGAATTTTTAAACCACTCCGTGAAACAAACAGCATTCATTTCCTCGTGGTAGTCCCCTGTTTTTCGCGATCGAAACATGAGTAAACAATTTGCCACGAAGCCTCGGGAAGTTCCAGCATGTAGGACAATGACCCTACCTCCCTTTCCTAACGGGGCTTTCATTGTGCCTTGGGGTGTTCTGTCTGACCACCCTTTGGGTAAGGTATGACCAGCGTTAACAAAAGTCTCATCCAGCCACACAATGCTCTCGTAATCTAC
The DNA here is from genome assembly GCA_034769895.1 of Magicicada septendecula. Lineage (NCBI taxonomy): Eukaryota > Metazoa > Arthropoda > Insecta > Hemiptera > Cicadidae > Magicicada > Magicicada septendecula. Next base: position 405,278,762 of record CM068374.1, on the reverse strand, counting down.
ATTCTTGACACTTCTCAAATAGCGGCATCGCCAAGCAACAATATCAGGTCTCTCCAGAAGGACGGTCCGGTTTGAATATTTTTCAAACTGAAATCCCAAATCAAGAAGAGAAAGTCGAAGGGATGATTCACTACCATTAAACAACTGGTTTTCTCTAAGACTGCTGTGTAGCTTTCTTACAGTAGGATGCTCCTTTCTCTCGTAGTAAGAATACACATGACGCCTAATTGCACCTTGCTGGAAACTGTCCATATTGGTCACTCGTTTGGCATAGTTCCGGGTGTTCCAACCCTGCATGTGATGGCCCAGCTACGTTCTCAATCTCAATCTCACCCTCCTCTTCCTCTTGTTCGAGGTTCCTCCTCTCTCTTCTCTTTTTCTTTCCCTATTCTAATTACTGTCGCCTTAGATATTTTTAAAGCTGCTGCAGTTCTTTCTACAACTTTATTGACGTCTATTAGAGGACTTCCATTTTCCCTTTCAGCCTCGAAATATTCGCGTAACGCACACACCATATCGCGAGCCTGACCACGAAGAACAAAGCCATGTCTTCCTTTTATGCTTGCCTTCTTTCCAGGCGAATTAATTCTTGGTCGCCCACGCTTACGTTTATCAGCACCTTGCACTGGTTGCGACATAATTGAAAAAATAATATGATCTGTGTAAAACAAAATACGCTATACCACACTACACTAAAAATGTTGCTGATAACGGAGCACTTATTAAAACACAAAAACTAATGCAATTAAAATCAATACTCTCAAAGAAAAGCCGTCACTGTTAGCGAAGTATGTATACATACATCAACGTAGCTGGAAACCCACAGAGGGGAAATTTCCCCTCCGCTGACTGACTTCCCACTATTACGTGAGTACGCGTGTACTAGTTGGTACAGTCACTACTGCAAGCAGTGTTCGGAACGCTTTGTTTGTGTCAGTGTTTGTTTAAATTTCAATAATTTAAGAGCTGTTTTAAATATAAAAATTGCACACTCGTGCGCTCATAGCCCCCAGGTGGTAGCAAATATGCCTTATATTTTTATTTCTTAAGAAAAATATCCACTGTCCCTTTAAAAATAGAACCAAGCAACGAAATGCAAATACTACTGGTAATTATGTGCTACTGTTATTTCTAAATTTTGTAATGCAAATTATTTTCTATTTAATGTTTTTGGATCTAAAGAACAACATTTATAATCATTAACGTACTACAAATTAAACACAGAACACTAACAAAGCATACCGAAAATTATTGTAAATTATTGTAAAATTATTGTAGGCCTATAAATATGCCGACATTATCAAATTAATCCATTCATCACCTCACCCCACTTGCTCCTATTTATGCAGTAAAATAGATCATTGGAACTACGTACTATAGAAGTGGGCCCTACACAACACAACAAAAATGAAAAATGGAATTATGTTTATACAAATTACCTTTAATGATTCCAAGGGTCATCTTCAGAGCTCCTTTTCGTTTCATGTCAGTAGACGATCAGTAATATGCAGTCCTATGGTCACAAATAATTGCTAACTGTTCAAATAGAAAATAATAAAATTTTTACTGTGCAAGTCATATAGTAATATGACTTTTTATAGTAATGGACTTTTTTGTACCAAAAAAATTTTCAACTAAGTTAACAGCTATGACAGCAGGTAAACCACACTTCACATTAAGTCTTCAATTCCTGATAGAGTTTCTTCACTGTCCGTGTCCATTTGACTACATCCGCTGGCGTCATCCTCATCTGTGTCACTGGTTTCCCCTCCAAGTTGAATGATGAAATTTTCAACAGCGTTTTCTATTTGTGGTTGAGATGTAACGTAGTCTTCTTCAACCTTTTTTACATGGTCACATTTTTTTTGCCAGGATTCTCTGGTGATTTCCCCGAATTTTTGTACTGTTAGCTGCTTCACGTCTTCAATTGTAAACGTTGTGTTGTTGGTTGCTACCCAGTTCTTCACCTCGGCCCAAATAAGTTCTATTGGGTTGAGCTCCGGATGGTATGGAGGTAAGCGCAATACAGTGTGGCCGTGTTGTTGAAGGAGCGAATCGATTACATATTCTTTGATCCTTGGTTTATGTAACGAAATCAACTGCAGTAACTGTACCTTCAGCATCGAATCATCGAAAGGTATTCGGTTACTTCGAAGCCACTCTTGCATTTTACTTTTAGTTGAAGCGGAGGTTGGACACTTTTTTGACTGCACATTATGGTATGGTGCATTGTCAATGACAAGTACACTTTTCTGGCAGATTTGGTATTAATTTTTCTGTCAACCACTTTTGGTAGTTTCCAAAGTTCATTGAACTGTGATAGTCTCCTGAACACAGACTTGATTTCCACATGGTGAAGCAGTTTTCAATAAAACCCATCTCTCCTCCCGCATGAATTATTATAAGTCTTGCTCCTTTAGTGAGGGGTATAGCGACACCATCATTGTTATTGTCTGCCCACGATTTCTGGCTCACATGTGACGATTGAATATAAGTCTCATCCATGTAAACTACTGGTCGCCCTTCTTCTCTGTATTTCCTAATGTTTTTTAAATATTCGTGTCTGTGGAAGGCTATGTGTTGTTGTTCAATAAGTACATGTCTGTTGTTTCTCGTCTTTTTCCATTTAAAACCCAACTGTTTGATTACTGTCCTTAAACTTGTCTTCCCTCCATTAAACCCTATATCTTTCACTAATTTTGAATGTAATTTTGGTAGTGTAGGTAGACATTTTTCGACGAGGTAAAAGCCGTTGATCATTCGGCGTATAACAGATTTATCAAAATCGTCCAAATCTGTCACAGGCTTTTCTCTCTTCCTTTTCTTATTTGGCGTTTCAAATAATGGTTGCCCTTCGCTTCTCTGCCTCTTCGCTTCCTGGTTTATTCTCGCTAGTCATCCGACTTACACCAACTGAAGCCGACACTCTTTCTCTTAACTTTTTTACAGTCTATTAAAAACCCTCCATGATCTGCTTCCTTCTTCATAAACTCCATCACATTGTATATAACTTCGCGAGTTTGGCTTTTAAGCACCTTTCCCGACAACTTACTCATTGTTAAGCAATCACTAATAACAAAAATTAAAGATATAAAATGTATCGCGACGAAAAACAATACAAACAAATTAGTTTTAAATAACGTCACAGAAAGGTAAACCTAATCACTAAGATAGCTATTAAAATACAAAACCACAGCACAGATTGCAAAACACAAAACACAACAGCAACTCAGTAACTTTTGGAATGCTTGCAGACTGTACGTGTAAACAACACCAAACTTAGTCAGACTGTATGGTGGGAGACGCTCATTCATTGCGCATGCGCTAACCAGGCAACTTCCTAAATTGATGTGTGTATACTTGCACTGGCAACACTGTGGTCAGTGTGGGGACTGTTGACTGAGGAGAAAGGGGGAGGGAAAGCGCGCGCCGGCCGGTGATTGGCTCACCTCGGAGGCACGTCCGAGTTACCATAGCAACTAGCGCTTGTAAACACGCAAGGAGAACTGTCAGAAGACGCAGATTGTTTTAATAGCACTGTAGCTAAATGTCGTTGCTTAGAACAATGTTGCATCAGTGAAACTGAGCCAGCTGGAGATGAAGATTCTGTTAGTTTCTAGCAGGATAAACATACAAAGTGCTGTTGTATTTCCTTCTTATCCAGTCCGGGCTGTTGATTTTAATTTATAAGGATAGATGGAATCACTTCGATCAATCCTTCACAGGGCCTACTATGACCTCTAGCTGTCCATGGTTTGACAATACCAAATCTAGTGCACTAGTCCCCACTGTGCTATTGTTCAAACGAACAAGGTTCATGTAGTTCAAAAATGTTTTGACAGAACTAATCCTGACGCTATCACAGAAGTGACATTTTAGATAAAAAGACTTGTCACCCCAGTCGTAGCCAGCAGCATTGAAGTCATCAACAATCAAAATATTACATTTTGTTATATTGGTCCTTTCCACCAGGGACTCCAGATAGGCATCGAATAAACATGGATGAACTGGGGGTGTAAAGTCACAGCAGGAAATCAGTTGCTGGCTGATAGTGGTTATTATCAGTGGTTTCGATACTACTATGTGAAACGTATAATAAGCTTCGAGGCCACTGCGGTATTGCCATGTCACTTCACTCACGCGCTACACTCACGCTCACGGGCGCGTTACACTACGAAGACAAACAAACAACGTCAGCGCATTCTTGTACAATAGACAGCACACACACACACACACGTCACGCTAATACATCCGTGAGATATACGAACAAAGAGAGAAATAAATCATCTTCTTTCCTCTGTTTTTCTTTCTTTCGTTATATAATTTTTGTGTTTTCAATTGTGTAAGTAATTATTTTATTTATTTATTATTAATATGACAGTTCTCTTTACATTTTATTTGTTTTTAAAACAGTCTTTTACATTATGTTATTTAATAAAACACTTCATTTTTAAACAAGTTTGTTAAAGAAAAGTTATACACATTATAATACAAAATATACACAAAAATTTACGCATTGCAATTATTTTTAAATTCTTTCAATCAGAACTGGACTCGCTAGCGTCTGAACTTTCTCCCGTCACTGCAATCACCATACGTTCTACAGCCAAATCTCTAGGACATTCTTTCTAGTAGTCGTCCTTTTCAAGCTCTTCGGAATATCGGACGCATTTTCTTCAGTCTTCACCAGTTACTTTAGCTATCGCTTCATCCATCAGTCTTGAAAGGTCGACAATTTTAAAAGTATTATTTCGATCGGCCACATATCCTTTCACCTGTGCCCACACCAACTCAATCGGGTTGTAATGTGCATGATAAGGTGGAAGGCGTACAACCTCATTACCCATTTCGTAAGCTACTTTATCAATTTCATATATTTTCAGCGCTTTATTTTTACCCCTCGTATCTTATATGGGAAATTCAATTTTATGATTTCTCAGCGTACTTGAATTTCCATTTGTCTCCAGTTTGATTTAGGAGCTTTCTCAGCAAGTGTGGAATGATAACTCGTGTTATCCATTACTATGACCGAACTTTCTTCCAGAAGTTGACGAACCACTCTTTAAAAAGTTCCAAATTCATTTCGTTGTGACAATCTGTATTTAATGAAGATTTCCATGCATGGAAAATTAATTTGCATTCCTTCACGAAGCCTGTTTCAGCTGACCCCGCATGAAGTACAATTGAATCATTTATTTTGGAAACTGCACAAGTCCAAAAAAGCAAATTTTACAGGAGACACAAAAATAAAATATGTTATTTCAAGACTAATAAATTAGAGATTTTCTCATACCTGGCATTCCCATGATAATCCTCTTCCTTTGTCATAGTTTCGATTGTCTTAAGTATATTGATAACATTAAAATTTATTAAAACATTGTTTGGACTTATGTACTTTTCAAAAAAAAAGTAATTCAAACACATTAATTTTTACTTTTATGTAGCCCACACTTGTATTTCAATGATTTTGTTTCACATATTATAAACATTTACAGGTATGATTACAGTATTATAAACATATACAGATAATGACATAATGAAAACAAAGAATAACTAAAAATTGTTTTAAGAAAGTTTTGATTACGATAATACTGTGCACAGAACTCTAGTCGGATTCCTCTTCTGAAATAGACAAGTTTGTTGGCCAATTGAGGATTTCTTGATAGAAAAGTGTATAGTTTTCAGGAATATACTTCATCAACTTTTCAATATCTTTAATCTGTTTGTCATTTATTGGACATTTTCCGTGTGCCTCAATCGCAGGTAATTCTGGAATGGTGGTTGCATTCGTTAATAGTCTAAAGTGATGAGTGAGAAATGAGTCAGTAGTAGGCATGGCTAGAACGACTCCTTTATTCTGGCTGTCATATACAAACAAAAAATGTAGACACATTAAATAAAACGTTTTGCGAACGAGGAACACTTCGCGCAGAAGGTTCAATCGACACAACATTCTTCTTGTAATATTTTGGCCACCAACTTTTGAAATCGGCTGAAAAGTTAGTTTACAAGAGCTCTACTGTAAAATTTCCCAACTGACTCGACTCTGCTATCAGCCTCGCATACTCATCAGGAGTGTAAACTCTGTCACAGCGTTTGATTTTTCTTTTGATAACAGAGAAATCTCTGTCACAAGCTAGAAAACTATGGCCCCTAATCGGAACGTAGTGTCATTTTTCATCAAACTTTCCGGCAGATGTCAAATTTGATAAAAACCTTACCACTGTGTTGTTTCGATTTTGCCCCGGGCAACCGTCTGAAAAAATATGTACTTCTTTGACACTGTTGGGAACTTCAGCTGATAAGTAGCGATGAATTAAACTGCATACTTCGTTTGGACTTTTCTTAGCAGTGCCTTCGTGATAAACATAGAAATGCGATTTCCCAGTCTTGAAATTCTTAATTCCAAAAACATTTACCCATAATTGTCGATAATAGAACACTTCCTGCACCGGTATGTTTGGCAAAGGAAGGTTTTGCACGTAGTCAACAGAAATTCCTAAAATGTGGTCATTTTCCTTAGCCTTTACTTCGATTTCTTTTATTTTTGCATAAAATTTCTTACTTTTTCTTATATGTATCATCTTCTCTGCTGCAGCAACTCTTTTGGCATTATCGTTTAGTTGCAGATTTTTTATTTTTTTGCTCAATTCTTCGCATTTCCCACAGACATCAACCTGATGCCTTCCGAAACTAAGATTGAAGTGTTCTTTGAATACTTTATAGTAAAAATTGTATTTCACATTCAATTCAGGATACTTTGTCACAAACAATGAGTGCATTACCCTTACAGTTAGGTTAGCATTCAAGTATATAAATTTCTTTCCAGAATAATGGGATATTTTTACTTCAAAAGTATTTATGTGATTTATAACCACATTATAAATACTAGAGGGCAAAGTACGCCGACTGGTAGGAGCTCTACCTCTTTTGTCTGAAGGAGTTTCACTTTTACTGAGAAGGACACCTAAACGTCGAACTCTTCCAGCACTTACACCGTGCAGACTAACAAATGCCTTTGTACAGACTTTCTTTCGTTTATTAGCAGTCTTGACAAAATAAGTAAAAGACATATCTCGACGTTTTGGATCATCTTTTCGAGGCCTTGTAGGTAAATGTCTTGTTCATTTTTGTTTTTCATTTTGTTAATATTTTCTATGATCTCTGATTTTTCATTATCATTATATTTACTGAAAGATTTTAAAGGACAATTACAGTCATCTCCTGTAGTTCGTTTTGGAATAGGTTTTCCAGCATAGTTTGTGTAGTCATAACCTTTAACTTTGGCCATCTTTATAACACGTTGCTTGTAAGCTTCTGCATTTCTCTGTCCCTCTTTTCTTGAATTTGAGTTGTAAGTATCTTCATCACTTGAAGCCATTTTAATAAAATAAAACAACTATTACGTAAACAAACAATAATATTATTAGAAATTATTTCGCTCACAAAGCACAACAATACGGCATAAGTTCACCTCTACTGGCGAATCCACGAACTAAAAGTTCATTTGGTTTGACAACTGCACTAGTCCTGGACTCGTGCTGTTTTCAAATGAAACACTAAATCATATGTTGTGATACCTAAGCAACTGTTGATAGGAGATGTGTAGTTTTCAAACATAGCATGCAAATAGCATAGAGGAGACCATAAATTAAGAAATTAAAAAAATACAGAAACATGAACATATGCTGTTTTCAAAATAAACGATTCAATTAATCTGCAACCTTTTCCGACTGGCACTTTTAAACCACCCCTTTCCTCTGGGTCGTGCCAAATCGTTCATTTGCTGTGATTTTGGTTCACCCATGTCTCGTCCAAATAAGATATGGGCCTTCTTAAGTTTAAGAAGTTTACTGTTTACTGTCATTCCGAATTTGATGCATTTTTCTCAGAAAAATAGCGCGAGCACAAGCAATATCTACTCTTTCCATTACAAATGTTTGGCCGTCATTAAACTTTTTATATTTAAATCCAATCTGTTTCAAAATTGGCTGCACTGATTTCTTGGAACCCTAAAATTTATTTGTTCAGCCAACTGCTGTTGAATTTTTCCCGATGTTGGGTATTCTCCACGTTCATAAAAACTAAAAACACAGGTTTTTGCACTACATCTGTGTAGAAGTTGTCCAAATTTGTTATTGTTGGCTTCTTTATAAAATGCTTCCGCGGCGTACCAAACTTAGGTTCATTTCCTTCACACTTATCCACATCTCGCTTTACGCCTAGAACTGTCAATCAACTTACTCCATAAGCTTTGGCAGTCAACTCTTGAACCATTTTAAAATTCAAATTTTCAACTTTCTTTGGATCGTCCGCGAGACTGTAAAAAGTTGTAAACATTGCCAATGATGTGTTTTCCTTGCTCCCCTAAGCCCTTTTTACCAGATCTTTTTATAGTAAAAACTTTAAACTACGTAATAGCGTAATCCTAGAACTACTGAATGTAATATGTATGTGGGTAATGTTGAGAAGACGGAGATGGTTAACCTGTAGCAAGTGGAATGACTTGTCAATGGAATGTGAAGTGTTTGCAACAGACCTCCCCTCCCTGCCTTTGCCTACGCATAACCAAGTGTAACGTGCGACACGGAGCAGGGCTGGGGGTGGGGAAGAGCTGTTACTATTGCGTAACCTCGAAGCTTATTATTGTAAATCCCATACTATAACAATTGTACTATAATTGTAAACATAAAATTATAATAATATACCTTATAAAACGGGCACAATTATATTACAGTATATTGTAAAAATATATCTTATATTAATGATTTATTACAAGATTGAGAAATTTATATTTTTTGTAGTCTATAGTTTTTATACAATTTAGTAGGTTTTAGTTTATTGTGTACCAATTATAATTGCTTTCACTTTAACCTACTGGATTTCATGATAAGTTGCGTATGTCTTTATTCTGAGTACAACAGGGAAGACGAGGTAACGGTCGTCTCATCAAAAGATAACAATCCCCTTTTTGAATTGCTTTACCAGCTTCTGAATACCATTTCAAAGTAATTACACCCACCTGGATGCAATTTGTTCTGGAATTCTAATTTTTCTTCAGTCAACTTGAAACCCCCCTTTATTTTTCTAAGTTTTTTTGTAATTTTTTTTGAATTTTTATTTTATTTTTATTAAGTTTTTTTTTTTGTAAAGGGGAGAGACATCATATTTAGAACTAGGTGGAAAACCTAGAGGAAGCAAAAGTGTGCAAGGCCCAATTACAATTACAGACATGTCCCCCCAGGTGAATGACAGGACTTGCAAATGAAAAAGTCTTTTAACCAACAAGCGTATGCTTTATTAAGCCTGCAAAATGTTACATGAAGTGACAAGTTCTCGATTGTATAAGCACACAATTAATGGCAGGATTATATATATATATATATATATATATATATATATATGTATATCAATTAATATTCATAATGTCAAAAAATGTAAGTGAATTTGATATTAACATAATTGCAAAATTCCTGCCTGATTATGTATGAGTCAATGGTCACCATAATCTCATTCATAAAAGCAATTCACTAATCCATAAGTGTTGTATAGTTTCAAATAGGCTAGCCTTTTTGTCTTAGTAAGCACATTTATGGTTTTTTTTCTTTTTAAATTCATTACATATTCCCCCAGCAAAATATAGTAAAATTGCACACACAAACACATACACAACATGAATGACACAACACCCCTCATATCAGTACTAAATTCCTCATAAACCCATTCCAACTACCGTAAATGACGGCACCATAATATGTATATATATATATATGTACAAATATAAATGACAGGGTAATCTGATAATCACAGCTCCTAAGCATAGATTTGCCTTGGTAATTAACACCAGAGAATGTAAGTGACCGCCCCAAGACTCAACCTACTAAACGACCCTGACCTTAATCATAAAAGCGCTAAGTATATGTGAGAAAGAAAATAGTTTCTCAACTAAAGCATCAGACAGCCCCCGTTACGTGATTAAAACTCAGCCATGACCGGATGACATGATAGCACAAGATAATTAACTCCCTAATGGTCTTAATTAGATGAAAAGTTAGATCTTACAGCAAACTGCGGATATGTGTGTATGTGTGTAATTTCTTACACATTATAAACAGTTATAAGATATTTCATTAGGTCTACTGCTGTAATGTTCACACATGCAATAACATAATTGAACATGAGAGTTTGTGCTAGAGTATAACGGTCAAAACTTCACGAGTGAGCTTCTGGCAGCTTCTGTGCATTCACCATGTTGTGGAGAGAGAAATAGATAATTAGCATGTTCCCACCTGGATTGTCCGGTGTACTTAGTCAATATTGGCGCTGATCAGTAATATAACGGTCGTATCGCAAGTCCTGGGGGCAGCGTAGCGTTGGAAGAGTGTCCGAACAGTTGTTCTCGACTGACGGCAATCGTGGCTAGAAGATCGTCTCTGCCAGTAGGGTGGACAGTTGTTCGTCACACCCGACACCCATCTCGCCTTTGTTCGAGCACCTGTGACATGTAATAGGTTGTAGAGGGTGTCATAAGAAAAATACGCCACATAGGCCGTCCACATTAAATTCCTACACCAACTTTAAACATCAACAGCGCACACACACATCGCCACTAATTCATATTAATCGGTATTAAGCTCTCCAGCTGTGACTTATTTCGCTCATCTACCAATTATTTTTTAAGTATGTCGTTGAAATATTCAAATTAATTAATTACGTATTTCATAATTATTTATAACACCAAACACAGCTGAGTGCAAGATGCATTAGTATTTTCTTTATTGAAGTCAATTTGACCCCCAACATTTACATTCATATTAATTTAATTTTGTAATTGTGTTAACGCCCACATTGAAAACTGCACTACACGCACACACACAAGTATAGTCTATAATAGAAGCTGAAACACAAAATATATTTGGGGTTAGAATATTTTTAGAACCCGCTAACTTGTACATACCTGGAGCTATACTTTATTTAGCCAACCATAGCGATAGCCGAGGAAGTCCCGAACAGAAGGTTGCCGCCAGTCGAGAGCAGATGACCAGGTTGGAGGATAGAACAGAAATGAGACCGATTCAATGTTGCAGTCTACCCAAGTAAACTCTCGCAGCAGGAATGTACAGAAACAGCTGGACGCGCCAACTGAATTGCGTAGTTGCACTACATCTGTGTGCATAAACGGACGACAACAAACTACGGTGGCCGTGCGTGACGTCACCGCCGCTCGTTTTAAAAATACTTATAATACGCTGCCGAACACAGTACGGCACACCCTCACCCCAAAAGGGCAACATGGTTGACCCAAAACAAACAAGTCCTCAAGCACGACGGCTGCGGGAAAACCAGGAAAATCTCAGATTCTAAATCGCTCTTGGTGAGTTCAGTGACACAGGAAAACGAAAAGCCGAAGGAAGAGGTGTGAGTCAGTGAATGTGTGTCTGAAAGAGAAGATGTAAGTGTGAGTCCTGCATGCTCGCCGGGCCCTGGTCCGCATGCAGATATAAGAGACAGAAAAGAACAGGAGAAAGAGAAGAATCGCCGACCAGCTCTGAGTACCGACCACCAAGGCCTCCCAAATCTAATTACTGAGACCCAGGACCATTAACACTATTCCTCCCTTCCCAGGACTGAAAATCTCTACCACACTGCGACCATCCCCCACGTGAGTCCTCTCCTCCATGCCAAACTCTCGGGACCGCCCCAACACGTCACCATCTCCGGTGACCACCACCTAACTCTCCTGGCACTCACATATTCACGCCCGAAGGCTAACAAGGTGTTACAAACCTTGATATGCGAGTACCCTTCGAGAACCGTCCACCGTCGTGGACCGACCAGCCATGTGAAGCAAACAAGGCATCCTCCATCCTTGACACATGACTGGCCCACCTCCCCACACTAGGGTGGGCGGACCCGATTCACAAGGCAGAGAAGACCGTGCAGAGGGCACGCGAACATCAATCCTATTTCTTAACTTTTCAAAGCAGCTTAACTAGCAAGAGGGGACGGGTATTTACTTTTCCACCGTCTAAACAAACCACACTTAATCCAAAACTGACACACCAGAGAAATCAAACGAATGAATGCGGCATGGACCCGACCCTACAATGATCGACATCCAGATTCAACCTCTATGAACCAGGAAACAACAGCACATAACTTCTCCATCTTATTTTTAGAACAGGCGAAACTGATAATCTACAGGACCAGGTCCGAGAAGACCAACAACCTGTCCTCATCTACTCCATCCAATACTGAAAGTTTCTGGAAAATCCCTGAAATGGGGTGGGACAATTCCCGGTAACATACAGAAGAGTTGCACAATTCTCAAACACAACACAATAACTTAAATCCCCATAAAACACATAACACAAACTTACCCTACAAAACATAATGACAACGAATCCGAAAAAAACTCAAGTACTCTTCTTCCTTTGAGCCGCTCCACAGTGCTCTAGCGATGCGACGAGATGGGAGTCATAAAAAGCAGAGAAACAGCCATGTAAAATTTCCAGAAGAGAACACGACACAAAACCACAAAACTGACTCACTAAACACAATCCCCAAAGTACACATAAAATTCAATGTAACCGAAATTATAAAACCATCACATCCATGACATTTGGTCGGACCATGACCGCATTCAAAATACATGATACCACCACGCAACGCCCTCAATAAACAAGTACTATATAACGGGAATGCTATAAAACACGTTGTCTAATCCATGAGACAAATCACAATCAAAATCGACAAGTACTGACGGCCCTCATCACGTCCAGAATCTGTCCAAGCTCCAGAGTATGCACAAGTGAAGTCAATCAGCACACATTCATTAAAAAAAATCAATCACATTCTTATAACCCCTTTTCAAAATTCATCTTACACTCAACATCACAAAATAATCACTTAAACACTAACACATATTAAATTATTTTAAACTTCATCAACCCCTTATTCATTTTATAAAATGTGCTATTTTTCTGGTTATTCTTTCTATTGATTCGTTACACTACCATTAAGTTTTCTTGCAACACTTGGATTCCAATTAAAAATAATTTGAGATAACTTGCAAGTCCTAACACCAGCTGACATGTCTGTAGCCACACCAAGTTTCATAAATGCAAGTCCCCAGATTCTAAAATTTCTCAAGTTCAAAAGAAAAAAAAAATAAGGCAGAAATAATACCTACTACCTACCTAGAATCATAACCACGCTCTGATCTAACATTTGAAACCCCCCTTTATTTTTCTAATTTTTTTTTGTAATTTTTTTTGAATTTTTATTGTATTTAATTTTATTTTTATTCAGTTTTTTTTTTGTAAAGGGGAGAGACATATTTAGAACTAGGTGGAAAACCTAGAGGAAGCAAAAGTGTGCAAGGCCCAATTACAATTACAGACATGTCCCCCCAGGTGAATGACAGGACTTGCAAATGAAAAAGTCTTTTAACCAACAAGCGTATGCTTTATTAAGCCTGCAAAATGTTACATAAAATGACAAGTTCTCGATTGTATAAGCACACAATTAATGGCAGGATTATATATATATATATATATATATATCAATTAATATTCATAATGTCAAAAAATGTAAGTGAATTTGATATTAACATAATTGCAAAATTCCTGCCTGATTATGTATGAGTCAATGGTCACCATAATCTCATTCATAAAAGCAATTCACTAATCCATAAGTGTTGTATAGTTTCAAATAGGCTAGCCTTTTTGTCTTAGTAAGCACATTTATGGTTTTTTTCTTTTTAAATTCATTACATATTCCCCCAGCAAAATATAGTAAAATTACACACACAAACACATACACAACATGAATGACACAACACCCCTCATATCAGTACTAAATTCCTCATAAACCCATTCCAACTACCGTAAATGAATGCACCATAATACGTATATACATATATATATATATATATGTACAAATATAAATGACAGGGTAATCTGATAATCACAGCTCCTAAGCATAGATTTGCCTTGGTAATTAACACCAGAGAATGTAAGTGACCGCCCCAAGACTCAACCTACTAAACGACCCTGACCTTAATCATAAAAGCGCTAAGTATATGTGAGAAAGAAAATAGTTTCTCAACTAAAGCATCAGACAGCCCCCGTTACGTGATTAAAACTCAGCCATGACCGGATGACATGATAGCACAAGATAATTAACTCCCTAATGGTCTTAATTAGATGAAAAGTTAGATCTTACAGCAAACTGCGGATATGTGTGTATGTGTGTAATTTCTTACACATTATAAACAGTTATAAGATATTTCATTAGGTCTACTGCTGTAATGTTCACACATGCAATAACATAATTGAACATGAGAGTTTGTGCTAGAGTATAACGGTCAAAACTTCACGAGTGAGCTTCTGGCAGCTTCTGTGCATTCACCATGTTGTGGAGAGAGAAATAGATAATTAGAATGTTCCCACCTGGATTGTCCGGTGTACTTAGTCAATATTGGCGCTGATCAGTAATATAACGGTCGTATCGCAAGTCCTGGGGGCAGCGTAGCGTTGGAAGAGTGTCCGAACAGTTGTTCTCGACTGACGGCAATCGTGGCTAGAAGATCGTCTCTGCCAGTAGGGTGGACAGTTGTTCGTCACACCCGACACCCATCTCGCCTTTGTTCGAGCACCTGTGACATGTAATAGGTTGTAGAGGGTGTCATAAGAAAAATACGCCACATAGGCCGTCCACATTAAATTCCAACACCAACTTTAAACATCAACAGCGCACACACACATCGCCACTAATTCATATTAATCGGTATTAAGCTCCCCAGCTGTGACTTATTTCGCTCATCTACCAATTATTTTTTAAGTATGTCGTTGAAATATTCAAATTAATTAATTACGTATTTCATAATTATTTATAACACCAAACACAGCTGAGTGCAAGATGCATTAGTATTTTCTTTATTGAAGTCAATTTGACCCCCAACATTTACATTCATATTAATTTAATTTTGTAATTGTGTTAACGCCCACATTGAAAACTGCACTACACGCACACACACAAGTATAGTCTATAATAGAAGCTGAAACACAAAATATATTTGGGGTTAGAATATTTTTAGAACCCGCTAACTTGTACATACCTGGAGCTATACTTTATTTAGCCAACCATAGCGATAGCCGAGGAAGTCCCGAACAGAAGGTTGCCGCCAGTCGAGAGCAGATGACCAGGTTGGAGGATAGAACAGAAATGAGACCGATTCAATGTTTCAGTCTACCCAAGTAAACTCTCGCAGCAGGAATGTACAGAAACAGCTGGACGCGCCAACTGAATTGCGTAGTTGCACTACATCTGTGTGCATAAACGGACGACAACAAACTACGGTGG
Organism: Magicicada septendecula; assembly: GCA_034769895.1. Lineage (NCBI taxonomy): Eukaryota > Metazoa > Arthropoda > Insecta > Hemiptera > Cicadidae > Magicicada > Magicicada septendecula. The sequence continues at coordinate 405,263,396 of CM068374.1, read as the reverse complement.
CCGTGCGTGACGTCACCGCCGCTCGTTTTAAAAATACTTATAATACGCTGCCGAACACAGTACGGCACAAACTGAATTGACACACTGAAACCAGCCTGCTGTAGATTTTTTGTCTCTTTAGTTTCTGATTCTGTCGAAATTAAAATCACATCCTCCTCTCCATAACATGTAACATCCTCTCTGTAACATTATAATAATAATTTCATGAATAACACCAAGATTAATCATACATTTATATTTATTCAACTAACACAAAAAATAAGGTTTACTTGAAACATACTTTGATACGTAGAACTACTTTGAATGTTTTTTTAATAACACTTGTTATTACTACACGTTGTTGAAGTTATTCGGCACCCCTGCCGAATGCAACAACCGTGAATACTGATTTAAGTAAAACAAGTTTAAATTGTGGCGCGGTAGATGACTAATCTTACTTCGGTCGGCGTTTCCCTGACGTCACGCCCCCCTTTCTTTTTCTAACAAAGGTTTTCGCTCGACAAGTTGATTTCAGTCGACCATTATCAATGTTGGTACGCAAGGTACATGATTACGCCGGAATATGAGGGCTATAGTTCGAAATGGCAGGTTGTATCAGACTCGCGTGAGCTTTTTCTTCACTTGATTCGGAGTCTTTAAACACGGTACAAATGAACGTTCGACACATAGGAGGCACGACTTAAGTGCGCAATCGGGGCCGGACTTCAAGGGTGCGGGCACGCTAAGTGCGTAGCTGAGAGAGAGAGACCTCAAACTTCGTGGCATGGAACTTGCCCAAGACACAGGTCGAAAGTAGACGGGTAGGGTCGCTCACCTTAAAAAAAGCGCTGTATGGCCGCAGCAACTTTCCTCTACCGCACACGAATGACGGTGTATGGCCGCACCGTCCGCTTATGCGAGGTGAGTCGAAAAAAGGGGGGGTATATACCATTACCACACTTCCGGGTACATGGTTACTCCGTGGCGAGAGGGGTTACGCCAGACTACCCTGCCAATTTTAAATTGACTACACTGGCGGTTCACTCATCGCGAGCTTCGGTTAAGCGTCGGCCGTGTTGCCGCGCGTGTATAGATTTGTAATGTTTCGTGTGTATAATTGAAAATCACTTCATTTGTAAAAAGGATAGTTGAAAATAAATACTTAAGCAATGAAAAATGTACATGTATATTATAAAAAAATAAATACAATAACACACACACACACACAACAAATATATGCATTACACACAAAAAAAAATTGAAACAAATATATATATACAATAAAAAGATACATATCAAATACAATAATATATACATTGCAAAAAAAAAAATTGAAACAAATATACAGGGTGATTCACGAAGAAACGGAAATACTTCGGGAGATGAATCGACATCGAAAAATAAGAAAAAAAGTTCATATAAACATAGGTCCGGAAATGCTTCGTTAGCGAGTTACAGCTAGCGAAATATTTCGCCTGGAATTCAATTCCCTAGGTGAAATGAGGTCGTCCTGAATTTTTTAGGACGTTAAGTAAGGGGCGAAAGTAATAGTTTCTTAAGGTATTTGACCTGAAAAATCGAATAAAACAGGTCCCAGAACCATATATGCAATAGTTTTTGAGAAATCTGCTGTAGAACGGAAATAAATTTAGGTGAAACCCCGTTTTTTATGTTTGACGTACAATAACATTGTTAAATGGGTAATAAACACCTAATTCTTTTGAACTAAATTTGTAGAAATTTTAATTCTGAGAAAATTGATGTAAATAAAGTCAACTACAAAACAAAAATAAGTTGCAAAAAATAAACTTTATTAACATCAAAATATCCGAAACTTGGCTGGAAAAATGCGTTAATTTTTATACTAAAAGAATAATACTTGTAATGTCCAAGAATATCTTCAAATAAAACAATAAAATAAAGTAAATAAATAATAAGATCTTATTTTTATAACAACTGTTCAAAATGTCCTCCGTCACTAATAACACAGTACTCTGCTCGTTTTAAAATTCCTTGTGTGGCTCTTCTCAACGTATCCGGATTATTTTTTAGAATGTCAAATGCATTGAAAATTCTTGCCTTCAATTCTTCTTTTGTATTTACTTTTTGAGCGTATACTGACGATTTCATGTGGCCCCACACATAATAGTCCATTGTCGTCAGATCAGGTGATCTATGAGGCCAATTAATTGGACCTGGTCGCCCAATCCAGTTGTTCCTAAATGTTGCATTCAAATAATTTCTAACTTCACGACAAAATGTACAGGAGCCCCATCTAGCTGAAAAATCATTTCATGTCTTGTCACTAGTGGAATGTCTTCTAAAAGTTCTGGTAGTTTATTTTCCAAAAAAAATAAATACTCGTTTCCCGTAAGGCGACCTTCAAAAATAAATGGTCCAATCATATGCTTATCAATAATACCACACCAAACGTTTACAGAAAACCGATGCTGAAAACTGCATTCTACAGTCACTTGTGGATTTTCAGAACTCCAGTGATGACTATTTCGCAAATTATTAATTCCATCTCTTTTAAATGTTGCCTCATCAGTAAATAAAATAGAACTTACTTTATGACGGTTCTCTTGAAGCCAGTGACAAAAATTTATACGCAGTGCAAAGTCGCCAGGCAGCAAATTGTGAACCTTCTGAAAGTGGTACGGGTAGAGATTTTCTTTGTTAAGTATTCGCCATACTGAACACTGTGGCAAACCAATGCGATTTGAAACTCGTCTAGTACTTATCCCCGGGCTACGTTGAGCGTGCTGTATTACATCCTCCTCGTGAGCGATACGACGTTCTTGTCTTTCAACTGAATAAGAACATGAAGGAAAAGAACCTGTTAAACGTAAACATTGAAAATCTGAAGCAAATGTTTTCGGATTTGGAATCCTTCTATTAGGAAATCTTTCTTCATATTCCTTCTTTGCTGCCAGCGAGTTTCCATTGCAGTATCCATAAATAAAACTGAAATTGAAATCATTTGAAAACTGAAATGGCATTTTGATAGCGCGGAACACAAATACTTCAATTGTATATACAATAAACAACAAATATATACATTGCAAAAAAAAAATGGAAATAAATATATATACAATAAACAACAAATATATACATTGCAAAAAAAGTGGAAACAAATATATATACATTAATAAGATACATAACAAATATATACAGTAAAAATTGTAGAGGATTGTTGTGCACAGCCATCTGTAACAGAAAAAATAGAAACAATATTAGTGATGCATAGTTAATACAAGTAGGATGGATTAGAATAACGTTTATGAGCACTGTAACATACCTCAAATATGCATACGCGCATAGAACGTCCGTGTCGGCTTGCCGAATGCATATAGTCGACAATGCGGACATCTAGGCGGGGCCCCCTCCAACGCCACCGTCTGAAACCAATTCAAGATGCATCTGTAGTGATAGGCGTGTCCACACTTCAAACCGAGGAGCCTCTGCCCATCGCTGTAATCGTCCGTACATATAGTACACGAGGTATGGGGCGGGGTATGGGGTATGGGTCCCTGGACGGGACAGAGTTCTCGGTGCCAACACTACGTCGGTAGGTTCCTTCGCATAAGGAGCCTCACCGTGCATCCGTGGTTCGATTGTTTCCAGTATGTCAAAGAAGACCGGTGCGTCTTCTGGAGGGGGTCTCAAGCGAGGATCCCTTTGTAGCTGCTGCGGCAGAAGGTGCATCTGTTGTGGTTGCGGCTGAGGCTGTGGTTGTTGCGGTTGAGGCTGAGGCTGTGGTTGTTGCGGTTGAGGCTGTGGTTGAGGCTGAGGATGCTGCGGTGGTGTAAGTGGCAGCGGTGTTCTAGATCGTGACGGTTGAGGCTGAGGCTGTGGTTGTGGCTGTGGCTGAGGTTGCGGTTGAGGCTGAGGATGCTGCGGTGGTGTAAGTGGCAGCGGTGTTCTAGATCGTGACGGTTGAGGCACCGACTGTGGCTGCGGCTGAATGTCACTGTGGACAAAAAAAAAGACAAAAATCATGTACAGTCGTCTCATCAAAAGATAACAATCCCCTTTTTGAATTGCATTACCAGCTTCTGAATACCATTCCAAAGTAATTACACCCACCTGGATGCAATTTGTTCTGGAATTCTAATTTTTCTTCAGTCAACTGAATTGACACACTGAAACCAGCCTGCTGTAGATTTTTTGTCTCTTTAGTTTCTGATTCTGTCGAAATTAAAATCACATCCTCCTCTCCATATATCCTGTAACATTATAATAATAATTTCATGAATAACACCAAGATTAATCATACATTTATATTTATTCAACTAACACAAAAAATAAGGTTTACTTGAAACATACTTTGATACGTAGAACTACTTTGAATGTTTTTTTAATAACACTTGTTATTACTACACGTTGTTGCAGTTATTGGGCACCCCTGCCGAATGCAACAACCGTGAATACTGATTTAAGTAAAACAAGTTTTAATTGTGGCGCGGTAGATGACTAATCGTACTTCGGTCGGCGTTTCCCTGACGTCACGCCCCCCTTTCCTTTTCTAACAAAGCTTTTCGCTCGACAAGTTGGTTTCAGTCGACCATCAAACCGCACTGTGAGCAGAGCCCGCCCGTTCGGCACTTTGGCATTTACCAAGGTAATTACGATTTCTTGGCTATCATAAATCAATGCTGGTGACGAATTTTATTCGTCTGTCTCGTTTGTGAAAGTAAAAAACACGTATTTTCTGTAAAAGACTGTAACTCATAACCAACCATGATGTATCTTGTTTGTAACAGTTAGCCTCGAGTAAAACTAATTTTCAGTCAGTCAGTTTAAAAAGAAAAAGAAGTTGTGTAATGTTTAACGTTAATTACTTGTTATTGATTTGAGCTGTAGTTTTGTAATTGTTATAACTATAATTTTGTAAATTTGTGATTAAGTATTATGTGAGTTGATGTGCACGTGCAGTGGCTGTTAGTTTATACTAAAAAAAAACTAGAAGTTTCAGCGCAAAGCTTGGTTCAACGAAATTGGTTTATTTTCCATGGCCAACCAGAGTGGAGAATGATGAGCTGGCTTCTCATTGGTCCGCGTTATACACCTCAAGCGGCCAAAAAGTTGTACATAGAAACAGCGTAGCCTTCTCTCACTGTTGCTTGTTCCCAGTTCATTGGGAGACTTGTTCGGCATACCACCTATTTCTCGGAACATTTTTGCTACTGAAGATGGCCACCGGTGGTGTGGCCTAAACGTCTAGCTGCAGAACATCAAGCATTCGACCACGGCCTTTCAGCCCGGAAGTTTTAAATAATTATATTCATTGTTTTGATAAACATTAATTGCATTGTTTTAGAATATTTTTAATATAAGAAATGTTAATATTAAAAAGATACCATTAAAATTTATTTAATTATTAAAAAATACCATTCAAAAAAACTATTTTAATAAAATAATTTAAAAATACTTTTTGTTCTATATTTGATTTGCTTAGGCACTATAAAAAATATATAGCAACACTACCAAAAATAACCATATGAGTAATAATATAAGCATGCAAACAAATAAGCATTTAATCATGATTATTCGGATAGTATATTTATTATTTATATAAAATTATACATTTATTATTCATGTATATTATATATTTATTTTCTATATTACTTATTATAAGGATAGATTTTTATTATTTAATATATGTTTATAAAGCCTCCGTGGGTCCGATACTGTAAATAAATGCAGTAACTATAGTAACTGCGCAATATTAGTTGCGCCCCGTAGACCGACCGGACCTTATTTTCATTTTGATTTGGTTCCACATTTTTAACATTAGTGAAGACAGGGGAGGTTTGACCATGTTTTTACATTATTATTTTTCTCATTGGGAAAGAGGTTAGGTATCAAACTACCATAGCATTTTGAAGCTTATTTTTCACATTAGAAACCTTGTACTTTACCTTAATCGTTTTAATTAAACTGAAAGAACTATTTCCTTACAAATATTACATGAAACTTACATGAAAAGAGATAAAAATCTTCAAACAGCAGTGAAATCCAAACAACAGCTCTGGAAACTTCCATACACAGACACAGCATAGATTCCCTCTAAAAGTAGCCAATGAAGAAGAAGAAGCAAGTCTAACCAGCTGTAGAGCGGGAAATTTAAAAGTGGGTCAATGCTCCCCTGCCTCCCCCTACGCTTCATCTCCGTTATATAGGCTCCATGAGCGAGGGTTTACTGTAAATAATTCTTAACAGCGTAGGTTCAAAAGAGAATGAAAGATTATTTATGGAGTTTAAAATAGTACACCAAATAACTGAAACAGTCCAATTTTTCATACAAGAATTTTTTAAAAGCAATAAATATTTACGGAATTTTTTTTAAAACACCGCTAATTACCTATTACTGTTAATATTGCGATTTTTATACAATAACTTATCATAAAATTACAACAGTTGCTGCTCCCAGGTGTACACAGACATCTGAGAGAGCGTGCAACGGTTACTACTGCCAGGTGTGCAAAGTAAACTGACTGAGAATGCAACGGTTACTACTGCCAGGTGTGCAAAGTAAACTGACTGAGAGTGCAACGGTTACTACTGCCAGGTGTGGAAAGTAATCTGAGTGTGAGTACAACAGTTACTACTGTCTAGTGTTCAAAGTAACATCTGAGTGTGAGTGCTACGGCTGGTACTGCGAAGTGTGCACCGATATCTGAATGTCATTGCGTCGGTTGCTACTGCCAGGTTTCCAGAGTAACCACTGAGTATCAAGTGCAATGGTTGCTAATGCCAGGTGTGCAACCTAATATTTTAAGTGTTGTTGCAACATGTTTCTACCGGCAGGTGAGCAGAGACATCTGAGAATGAGTGAAACATATTGCTAGTGACAAGTAGTCCTATATGAACGTGGGACATACAGAAGTCCTATAGCAGCTGCACCATACGTCTCTAACAGAAAACAACATGAAATTCGATAGTCTCACACACACACACACAATTATCTGTAATATTAGTGACATTTTAAATATGACTCTAGAATATCGATAGCCAAAAGCCTGCAATGTAATGGAATCCTATATATTACGCACTTATACAGTCACAGCAATCACTGTGATGTTATTTACTTATATAAACTGTTTAAATTTTGCAAACAAAATTATCATGGCCGCACTCATCTAGTCAGAATAAAATTAGATATGTAGTCACAATGTGGATGCATTTACTTTGATATATTGTAAGAAACGTTAATCTGTGTCCGTATTTTTCTTATCTTCGTTGAAATTATTTAATTGGAAATAAATTATTTGTTGAAGTATCCTTATTTAGTTTTATTTTATTTAGTTTAGTTTGGTTAATAAAACAAGGATTATCAGGCCGTCGCTTAGTTTACGGTTTTGAAAATGTCGCCAAAAATAATTGTTCTTAATAATTAAAAATAGATTGTGTGGGTTCTTCACAATCGATTGGTGACTCGACTCAGTTTTATAGGTTACCTGGTCTCTTCTATTAATTGCTTGATGTTCGTTACTCTAGCCGTATTCCTCTTCTTGCTTATCGCCTGCAAATCCTTTTATCTTAATTTACTTTTAAGAAATAAAATACTGTGTAAATTAACAAATCAATTTATTTGATGATTTTTTAAACTCAGGGTAAGTTCAACAATTCGTGAATCGAACGGAATAATAGTAGCCGTATCGACTCGCTCACCAAGCTCGACTCGAAAAAATACAATGTTAAAAATGAAATACAATATTATTTTTTATATCAGGTCGTGGATATTTTGAGCTGCTAAGAAAGATCAGAAAATGCCTACAGATAAAATACAATACATCACAATTAATTAATTAACACTCTTAATAAATAATAAAAATTAAATAGTATTAATCTAAAATATTACAATTCTGTGTTTTGTTCAAAGTGTCACTCGAAATGGCGACGATTGTTTTTAACAAAATGGCCGTCGGCCAGCGTCTATGCGTACCGAAATCTGCTTTACCTATTTTCTTGAAATTAAATAGTGTTTTAATGGTTTTAGGTCCACAATGTTATTAAATAAATGTTTGTTGAAGTTCACAAGTGTCTGGATTAACAGTGTTGTTGGTGAAACTCGTGTTATGTAAAGGTGTGATTGTTTTATTATTAGGTTATTCCAATCTCACCAGATCGCTGATACAAACTTCATATTGGGAACTTATTACTTGGAGTAAATCGTCATCTTGTTATTCGGTCTTCAATTATTTCTGTTGATATGTTTCGCCTGTGTAATTCTTTAATGTTTTTTCTTAATTTGGTATCGTCATTTCTTTATTTTTACTTTCGGTCATTATTTTTTCATCAAAATTTAATTCTCGGTTACATGAGTGCATCTGTACAGCTTGAGTTTTAACAATAGACTAAACTAATTCTTCCGTTAAAAAACGGCTATGGCCCGGCTTTTGTGGGCCCTGATTGGTTCATTTTCCCCTGACCCCGGTCACGTGGTTTTAATTATTTGACATATGTAAATTTTAAATCTGTCACCTCAAATTACTCTTTATTTATTTTTAGATTAAGTTAAATTTGAGTTATACAATGTTGTTGTTTGGAAAAATAGAACTATTTTGATACCGAATGTGGCCCATTTCGTCCCAGTATCACTTAGTTTAACACATTTACAAATTTAAGTTTCTAGGCTTTTACATATTTTTTCTTATCCTGTTTTATTGCCTTCTTTGCTATTTAAATATGTCCTAATATGGTTGTATTTATTAATAACAATAATGTCTGATACTTGAACCTTATATATAACATTACAATTTTAAATACCTATTCTTCAATTTCTTATTATAACAATGATATTGACAGCATATCAGTTCAATGGCTTATCTTATGTGTTAATATTACTTTCCCTATTCATCTGATCATTACAATTATGAGTTTTTATATATAATTTTGTTAATACCTTCCCTGTTTCATTAAGGTCAGGCTTCTATTTGATTTTATCTGGTTTGGTTAAGACTATTTTGGACATTTTACTGTTTAAGCTCAGCTCCTCTCTTTTGGCCTATAGGTTTAGCATTTTGCCATTCCTTTACAATGATTTGTTACATAATATGAGGTTTTACCATGTACCTGATTTTGATATTTCTAAACAGCTCTTATAACTACTGCTCTTGAAAAATTAGTAAATCTTTTAACAAACAAATCTAACATAAGAAACTTATGGGTATGCAAAACCCCTTAAACACATAATTATAAAACAATATCCTGTGGGTATACAAAATCCTTCCAACAGTTAATTCTAACACAACAAAATCCTGTGGGTATACAAAACCCTTTAAATAACTAATTCTAACATAATATATCATGGGTATACAAAAACCCTCTAAATAATTAACTATAACATGATACATCCTGTGGGTATACAAAACCCTTTAAATACCTAATTATAACATAATAAAGTCTGTGGGTATACAAACTCATTTAAATAATTAATTGTAAAATGATACATTCTGGGTATATAGAATCCTTTAAGTACATCCTACTTTTATTTTACTGGTTCTTAATGTATGTTATTCCATACATAAGACCATTAACTCACTTTCTCCCTCCCCACTGGTTTATAACATGATCTTTGATCATCACTATCTCCTACCTTGCACACTAATCACTGCACTTCCTTACAATTTTCTTAAACTAATGCAGATTTTTCTTACTTTCATTTATATCATTGTATTGCATTTTCTACAACTCTACCTCCTTTCTCATCTTATCTCTTTTAATTAGTATTATTGTTATTAATTTATGTAGTACTTTTTATTTACGTTTTACTTGGTCATTAACATGTTTTTAGTTTACTTTCTTTTGTTATTTATCTTTTTAGTTCTTTATTCCTTCGTGTTGTCTTGTCATTAATGTGGTCCTCACTGTCTAGTTGCTTGTTGCATGTCTCTATTCCAGTTAGTTGTTTCATCGTTGGGTTTGTTTATACCTCTCACTTACCATATCTATTGGGTTTATCACGTTATTAAGTTCTATTCTGCTAATTTTCATTATAATTACAATATCACCATATTACCTTGCTTTAACATTTATTTTGCTTCATCCCTTGTTTTGTTTTAGCTTGGAACCAGAGTACACTCCTTAATACTCCCTTATTAGTAAGTTTCCTTTCATTTATTATTTATTCTAGTACTTAGTCATTTATGAGTTCTTTATCTGAATAGTTCTTCTATGCATGGTGGTGATATGTATCGCCACAATATAAAGCGTACCTTGTATTCTTACGGTGAAGTGAAACCATATTGTTAACTTTACACCCCATGCATAATTTAAATTTCAGTATATGAATGAGAACTCGCTATTAATTCATCCGAGAATATCAATTGTAGTAGACTGTTCTCGTCTTCCACAATAGATCAGACGGAGAGTCTATGGTGTAATGTGTTGTAATTCTTTGTCAGTAAAAACTCCAGCGTAAGGCCAGGTTCACATGGCAACAATTCGATACGATATTTTCACGTATATGGTTTTTTCGAATACGAGATAGCATTTCACACGGCGACAGTTCAATACGATTTTTTAGCATACAGATCGATTTCTGTCACTACAAGAGAGCCAGTTAGCTCAGTTGCCATCATGGATCCACGCATTCCACTCTTGTATTGGTATTCTAGAGTGCGCAAGCAACGTTCCAGGAGGTTCTGGGTTCATCCTCTACTGAAGACTGGCCCACACGGAGAAAAAAGATTTGAAAAGTTTTTCTTCAACCTGAGGAATGACGAACAAAAATTTTTTAATTATTTTCGCATGTCAATAGCTAGCTTTGATGATTTAGTAACAACACTGGAAGATTCGACCTTGCCGCGTCAGGATACAAATATGAGGTTATGCATCAGCACTAAAATTAAAGTCGCCATTTGTTTAAGGTATGTATTTTTTTATTTATACATTATTTATTACTTACATAAACAAATTTGAAAATTAAAATGTAGTGTAATCAATATTGCCATCATCTGAATAGATGTTTGATAATAATGGATCTTGGGAAGTTATGGACGCTGGACTTGTATTTGGAAGATAGGGTAGGGGTAGGCTGTACTTGAATACCAGATGTATGATCTCCAGAATCTCCATAGTTCCTAGTATAATTGCTTGTATAGTACGGGGACAATCTTGAGATCCTGGTGCCATCTGTCGTTGTGTAGTACTGCTGTTTTTTATTCCCTTTTTCAGGTTAAGAACTCCTAGTTGAAACTGTATTACTTGATCGTCATCGAATTTGTCTAGTGTCGGAATCAAACCGTTAAATATGAAATGTGTCTGTTGATTGTTACAGCTTGAGATGGTAAAGAATCCATAAATTTTATAATTTTTTTTGCGTCCACAGGAGATAACTTCGAAGTCGATGGTCTTTTAGGTAGGGCTTTATTGAGTTGTAATGGTTGTTTATTTAACGAGTCACTACAATGCATGGAACTCGCGTCTTCATCAGCACAATCTTCTTCAATAGTTTCTGCCGTAGTTTCCGACTCGCTTATACTACTGACTGTGACAGTGAAAATACTACTTCCCTAATTGCCTGGGTTACATTACAGAAGGAAGTGTAAGTTGCTATTTCAAGCTGAACATTACACAGTTGAGGGACTGTGCAATTACTACTTCCCTCATTGCCTGAGGAACATTACATAAGGAAGTGTAAGTTCCTACTTCTAGATGACCATAACACAGCTGGGAAACAGTGCATTTACTAGTTCCCATGTTACTTGGATATATTTCAGAAGGAAGAGTAGGGGATGCCGGGGTAATAAGAAACAGAAGGGGTAATAAGAGACAAAAAAAAAATTATAGCACTTGCATTGATTTCGTGAGGAATTTAAAAAAAATATATGTTATTGTACTAAATAAATGAAACTTACTGATTTTTTTAACACATTTTTCCAGTTACTTTTTCATGCCAAAATCGATGGCCGGGCGGGTGGTACACAGAAACAAAGCGCACCTCCAGTCCGGCAGCATCCAGCGCCACAGCACATGCTTCGATGAGGGTAGTTGCAGGGGCAGGAAGTTCTCCATGAGAGTGCCGCCTGTGGACTAAGATCGCCACTCCGCCAGATGCGTGGCGGCGATCGGGACCATTCCTGTCTTTCCTGTAGCATGCATAGGCTGGCAGGGAGAATCGACGATTAGGGACAAGATGTGTTTCAGAGAGGAGTACGACATCTGCGTCGTACTCTACAAGGAAAGCTGCCAGTTCGGCCCGACGCATCATTTATAGATCCTTAATTTAGGCTTGTTCATATTACAATGTACAATAATATATTGCTTGTTACATATACTTATACAATTTACTTTTTAGTGGCAAAGTGTTTTCACCTGACTTTCTGTGAGCGGTCCACTGGTCTAATTATTTTAATATTTAATATCTTCGTCCATATTAAACTGTTCCGTTTTCGGGTGACCCGCGTTTTCTTTGGATTACCTTTATCTTAACGCCATTGCTATGTATCACCGTTTTAAAATCAGGATCGGGTTTTGACCCAGATTTAACTGTTTCTTTTGCTGCATTTTTACTGTTGTTTTGGATGTCCTTTTCATTGGTTTCTACGGGTTTCCTACACATTAACTGTCCCAAACGGCGGAAATAATTTGACATTATCAAGCTTCTAATTTTAAATAACTCACCGAATTTTAAAAACGACTCGCTCTTGACGATAATTTTGAAATGACAAAAAATTTCATATCGTCGCGACGCACCGGAACACCATCTGCATTACACACGACGAACGGAAACTGTCTAGCCATGGTTAGATGTAGGGACAATCAGGGCGATCAGCGATGTTAGGATCGCCAAGAGTATAGTCGGGACATCCCGAGCAGCAAGAATTTGCGGGACAATGCCGCTGACCCAGGCCATCAGCTGAGCCTCAGTGACCAATGGTGAACCACCGGCTACAGGGGCCTGACTAGCCGGCGCTGGGGCCGCGGAAGGTGCAGATGCCGCCTCCAGGGGAGGTTGGGCAATTGGAGTTGGCTGCTCGGGGGCTGGCGAGATTTCCATGGAAGTCGCAGGGGACTGGGCAACAGAAGCAGGCTCCTGGCCGGGTAGATGCTGGGCAGCCGGAGGGGCGTTGGTAGCTTCCGGGTATAGATGTTTTGCCACTAGTGGTTGTCTAGTTTTGCGCTTAGAGCTCCGTTTCTTAGGTGGCTGGGTCTGTGAGGGGGTTACTGCGGGCGTTGCCGCTTGAGGAGATGGCACTCCGGCAGGTGCTAAGGTTCTGGGGGCCACAGGGGGCGCCGTAGCGACCGCTGTAGCGTAAGTTATGGTTCCTCCAGCGGCAGGTGCCGCAGGAAGAGCCGTAGATGCCGAGACGGGTGGTTGGACTGCCGCCCGCTTCGAGGGTCTAGGAGCAGGGCGAGGAGGTTCAACCTGACGGATTTGCTCCCGCTGCTGTTTCTTTAGGGCCTTCTTAAAGTGGTTACAACCCCTAAAGTTAACCGGGTGACTGCCTCCGCAGTTGCAGCACGTCGCGGGTTGAGGCTTCACAACGGGACAATTCTCGTTATGGGCCTCTCCACAGCGTACACAACGCAGCGGCATCTTACAAAAGGCCGATGAGTGGCCGAATCGCTGACATTGGAAGCACTGGGAAGGCCCAGGCTTTCTATTGAATGCCCTAACCTGTACCCGGAGGCACAGAATGGTCTCCAGTTGATATACGTCAGCGAAGGAACCAACCTTCTGGAGTCTTATGTAAAACGAATTGATTTTCCTCTTACGATCACCGGATAGGAGAGGGACGACGGAGGTAGGGAAGAAACCCTTCTCCGCCAGATCCTCCCAGATCCACAAGATCGGTGTGTCATGGGGAATCCCGGACACCACAATCTTGAGTTCCCTCTCCTCAGGGAGGGGGAAGGTATGAAATGCGCGACCGGAGTCGGCCAGGAATTTCTGGCAAGCCCGAAAGTCCTGGATCGACTTCGGCAGCAGTCGAATTGACGAACCTTGGCTTTTGGCCTCGATTCGCCCAGACGGCACAACTTGTTTAAGCTCCCGAAGGAGGGTATGCCAGTCGCTGCACTGTGGCACGACGATTGGCGGTATCTTTGGTTGTTTAGGTGTTGGTTCTGGTACAGTGATTTCAGGGGAAGGTGATATGCGGCCTGCCGACTCTACAGCCAAGGCTCGTTTCGCCGGGACAGTCCGTTTTAGGGACGTCGGCATGCTTCCACCGCTACCTCGCCGTTTCCGGCTAGGCACGGGCTGGAAGCCCTCCTCTGTCTCCATCTCAGATTACCTTTTTATTTCTAATTGATTTTAACAAACTATCTTTTGTATGTAAAGGTATGTTTCCTAAAACTGTATCTTGCGCGATGGAATTAAAAGGTTTCTCTTTAGATTTTCTAATTTTTTCTTGGTTATATTTCTGCACCATTTCATTTTCGGGATACAGTCTAATTGCATTTTCAGGAACCTCTTCGGGTTGAACTATTCTCGTTTTCAATAAATTAAAGTCTTTTTCGTTCATAACATTAGCTGCTATGTTATTTAGTGTTACTATAAATTCTGTGTTTCCTTTCTGTCTCATGATTTCATTTAATTCATAAAATGAAAACTCTGACCAAAGTGGATTTTTATCATTAAAAATGCTCAATTCATTTACTACCTTCGGTGCTTTCCAAATGGGAGAATCCATTACAGGTGATAACTGATGTAAATCACCTACAATAAGAAGGGAAACACCGCCAAAGGTCTCATTTTCCCCATTATTTGTGACGTAAACGAGTATCAATTCTTGAAAGTGTTCGTGATCCCACCATAGAACCCTCATCAATAATCAATAACTTTAAATCTATCAGATTCACTCTAAGTGTACTTGCTGTGTCAGAACTTAATTCAGGCATGAGGCCACCAAACTGTGTTACTGGCAAGCTAAATGCATGAATGAATGGTTACGCCGTTGATGAGAAAAGCTGCTTTACCTGTCGGAGCTGTTAGAAGAACTTTAATTGAATTTGTTTTTACACCTTTTTGTTCATCAAAATATTTAGTAATTAACTGGTATAGCACGTTAATAACCGTGCTTTTACCAACACCAGCAGCTCCAGAGAGAAACAGTCTTACAGGTTTGAAGTTTCCACTTTTCATATTTTTAAAAACGTGCATTACAATTTCTTTCTGGCCTCTATTGAGTCTTCTCATATTGAAAAACAAATTTTCTATTTTTTCTCTGGAAGGAACAATAATTTTAAATTTACCATTATCACTACTATTTCCTGCTTTGCTCCCATCTTGGACTCCAACATTTATTTTAATTTCCTCTGGAAGTTCATTATCTAACAAGTTTTTATAATCTCTTTCTTCCTGTTTAAGTCTATGATTGTGTGCAATTTCAACTGCAAGCTCCATTTCATCTTCATTAATCATATTATATTTCCCTCTGTTTTTATTGATAATGTCTACGTGTTGTTCATATATAAATTTACTGTCAATATTTTGAACTTCCTCCTTCTCATTTCTCCATGGTAAAAAGAGGAGTACTTGCTCTCGATAAAAATTGTATTCGTCTTGATCTAGCCGGTACCTTCTGTAACGTAGAATTTTTCTCTTGTAACAGTCTACGCATTCTTCTGATTCAAAGTCCTCATTATTTTTTCTTTGTTTTTTGCACGTCTGTTTGATTTATATTCTGTTGAAAAATCAGCAAGACAAATAGTCTCTAAATTATTACACCTATTTGCAAATCTTGAGAATATGTTTGGTAAAGATATGTCGGTTGATTCCGGATCCATATTTTGTAACTCTTGTTTCGATTTTAACATGTTTAGCCTTTCTTCACTCGGGCTAGTGTTAAGAAATATACAGGCTCGACTACTTTTTGAAAGAGGTAATTCCAGAACATGATAAGCAGCTTCCTGAGCAGACATTAGGTTGCTATTTAGAAACACATTTGCAACTTTAATTAACCTTTCTCTTGTATTCATTTTTTCATTTTTCACATCAGAAGCCGCTTCCCTTAACAACCTAGATAAACCTGCTTCTACTTTGCTTATATAATTAATAATATATGATGCACAACTGTAAGGATCCAACACAAATTGCAAATCCATATTTGAAGAAAACAGCGACAAAATTGTTGAATTGTGACAATTAATAGCTACCGACAATGAATTTCTCTCCAAAAAAATTGTATCCCTATCAATTCCATATCTAACTGCATTAATATAATCATCTTCAGACATATTTAATTTCAAAAGAATATTGCCAAATGACACATCATTATCTTTCATAAAAAAACTATACATAAGCTTATTTACCTTTACAGAATTTTTTTTAACCTGCTCTGTCTTCTCTTCTTCTTCTAACGGCTTTAAAATAATAGTTTTCGGCATCACAGGTAAAGGATATCCAAACCTACGTACTTTAAAATTTTTCTGTAAATAGAAACTGTAAACCATATAATGGCAGGAAGTACCATATTTAAAGCGTACATCTAAATATACTGTAAATATGACTTTTTGAGTTACAAAATACTCTAAGGTATATCATATTTGGTATTAAATAATGCAGAA
The DNA here is from genome assembly GCA_034769895.1 of Magicicada septendecula. NCBI lineage: Eukaryota > Metazoa > Arthropoda > Insecta > Hemiptera > Cicadidae > Magicicada > Magicicada septendecula. The sequence continues at coordinate 405,246,893 of CM068374.1, read as the reverse complement.
TTAACTAAGGAAAGTGATTATGTAATTAGTATTTAATAAAATTAAATAATAGTAAAAATGTAATTAATCATATAATGTAAAAGTCAACTATTTAGGCTGAAATGCCATCTGGTTAAAACGAAGTAGATTTAATATTAAATCGGCCAGGACCTATTGTATGGAAAAGAAAGAGAGTTAGTTGATTGTTACATGTTGAGATGGACACTTCAAAACGAGCTCACGCAAATTAATTCATTAAAAAAGAGAGAAGACAATTTTTGGATATAACTAAGCCTATAAAAAATAACCCAGAGAAATTGAAAAATATGATTAATCAAAACTGAGTTAACCTGGAATCAACCAAATGAATCTATTTATGAAGATTGGAAGTCATCATCCAGATAATAGAACCATATAAACCTGAATTCAAAATTTTATCGACACTAAATTGGACATTGTAAAACTACAACTAGTGTTGTTCCACAACTAGTGGAACAAGAACACTTTAGAACACTGATTGCCGTGCAGAACAACTGACCACCAATCCCGAATAATTAAAGTGTGATGAAGAGGAATTAATCACTACTGCTAGGAAGAGGAACACACCAATAATCCACATTTATTTGAAGAAATTCCGTTGTGAAGGTTTCGCCTACATTGGCAGCACGTGGGTGGCCATTTTGGAATACTCCCGGCATCCTCTGCGGTGATGCCAGAACATCATCCTGAGTTTGGTTCGAGAAATCTAATTTACTAACATTTATATCTTAAATAATATTTCTATTTTTTATAATTAAGAAGGTTTTCTGTAAGTGTTGTACTTTTCAGCTTTGCCCTTTCTCTGACTATTATAATAACAGCTAAAAGAACCTGTAATTTAACATTAATAATATATATACTGAAATCAATCGCCCTGAGATATGAGTTTATGAACTATCGATTAGCCGATCGATTCAAAATCGATTAATCTCAATAACATCAATAAATTAGTTGAATATTATAATTTTCGTGTTTTATTTATTAACAAACAGATAAAAGAATTTCAGATATTATTTGACACCTGGACTCCAAGAAAAGAAGAGAATAACATCATTGAAGGAGTACACTCATTAAATTAAGGAAGACCATCAATCGATTATTACATTTTATCATCTAGTTAACACGGAAAAACAATTCTCGTTATTCTAAAGCAATAAATAAATTAAATTCATAATTAAAGGAATAAAATATAAGGTTTATTCATAAATAAACACATAAGAAACAATTAATAATTAAATAAATAAATAAATTATGTATATTTTTTGTATAAATATATATTTTTAACAAATAATAATTTTGTATGAAATCAGGAACTGGTGACGCTTGAACTTCTTAGTCTGAAACAAAATGGTAAGCATAAATGTAGTTATGTCTTTATTTTTAAAAGATAATAAAACAGCTGAATATACCCTATAAACTGTACAAAATCATTGTTAAAACAAGAATGCTACATATGAGCAGTCTCGCAGAACCTTTTAGATTGAGCAAGTATTAATAAAATAATTCGAGGATAGAATGTATGAATTGGTTTAATTTTCTTCTTCTAATCTTCTTTCTTAGTGTTTATTAAATAGATCAGTTTTTTGTACATAATCTACATAAACTTTTAGATAAAGGCAGTAAGTGTAATTTATTCTTCTTCTGTCTTTGACAATTTCATTGCTGTTTCATTAATAATTTGAGGATAGAATATATGAATTGGTTTAATTCTCTTCTTGTAATCTTCTTTCTTTTTGTTTATTAAATCGTTCAGTTTTACGTACATAACTTTCATAAACCTTTAGATAAAGGCTGTAAGTTTAATTTATTATTCTTCTGTTGTAACGGTCCAAATTGGTGGGTATTTTTATTTGATTTCATTTCGGGGATTTATAAAAAATATTGTGTAAGTTTTATTCCATTGTGACAGACCACGTGTATGGAACAGTTTAGAACAAAGGCAAGACGTAATAGCATTGTGCAATCAGTTGAGGTATGTAGCCACCTCATATTACTAAGAACTTTGTTTGAATGTGACAGCGCGCACGCACGCGCGACAGGTATACGCTCGGGGTGACGCTACCGTCCAAAAAACCAAGATGTCAGGAAACCAATGTTATGCAGTTTCATTTACCATGAGGCCGGATATGAAAACTTAAGATCCGCCCATCTCGTGACGTTAGCCGGTGCCTCACGGAGATCGTATACTGTCGTCACCCCAACAACTACATGGATTGCATGGGACGAAAGCTACGACGAACAAATACAAGGCTTTGGTTTCCTCAACAACGACGAAATCGAGGTAGCGGCGAACGCCTTACCGTTCTGCGCAGTTTTGGCCTAGCTATCGTACCTGCAGGTACAAAGCCCAGTGGGCTCTTCAAAATTTTGTTATAATTATCCGAAAAAAGTGAGTTTCGGTAAAAAATGAACACGTAGTAGTGAAGCGAAAACTAATCAACCAGAGACACCATCAAATACTTATTTCGCACATACTAACAAGTATAAAAAAAAATGAAACGGAGTGCTCTAGCTATAAACGCGTGCCGGCAGGGATGGGTATTCTTCTGTAAATGTTAAGGGCTTTATAATTTTCTGTGTGTCTGTGAGAGTGTAAATTGCAGGCTGGGCTGTTTGTGTTTTGTGTTTATGTGTGATGTAATCCAGGTAAGCCGTAGTATATAAGTCAATACTGTAAAATTACGTATTACCAGGAAGCTGTATTCCAGTTAAAAAGTACACTAAAATAATATAGCTTTTGTAAACATACAAGAAATGAATAAGGAATAATTTGAAACAGAACATAGTAAAGGAATAATAAAGATTAAGTAAATTCTCTTCATACAAAATGTGTATTAATGCTTATTTCGTAACCTCACACTGTTTCTGACCTCGCTTATAAAAGAGTAGATGATTAGATAAACCGGTATGTGAGTGTCTATCTGAATAGAAGAGTAGGTGGATAGATATCCTAAGTAAAGCTATAGACTAAAATTTGGATAGATGGGTGGGTGGATAGTTTGTGTAGGTGGGTGAGAAGACAGATAAGTTGATGAGTAGGTAGTTTGGATTAGACTGTACTACAAAATAAAGTGGATAATCTGACTGAAAATTGTACATACCTTTAAGCTCCTTTCAGCAGATGACTTCATAGCTTTTATAGTCAGTAGTAACTGTTCCATCTGTTTTTTTGCATATTGACACTGTTCAACAGTTTCTAGGTTTTGTTGAATCTCTTGAAACTGTTCAAACAGTTTCTTTTTTTTACTATTTATAGATATGCTTTTTTCAGTGTTTTTACTGTTAGGCCTACTTGCCTCATTTATAACTGCTTCTTCTAACATAGTATCGCCGTCCTTTGGCAATCTATTATAAGCATATGTTCTTCGTTCTCCCTTTCCTCAGGAATCATATTGGTTACTTTTCAAAAAAAAAGTAATTCAAACACATTAATTTTTACTTTTATGTAGCCCACACTTGTATTTCAATGATTTTGTTTCACATATTATAAACATTTACAGGTATGATTACAGTATTATAAACATATACAGATAATGACATAATGAAAACAAAGAATAACTAAAAATTGTTTTAAGAAAGTTTTGATTACGATAATACTGTGCACAGAACTCTAGTCGGATTCCTCTTCTGAAATAGACAAGTTTGTTGGCCAATTGAGGATTTCTTGATAGAAAAGTGTATAGTTTTCAGGAATATACTTCATCAACTTTTCAATATCTTTAATCTTTTTGTCATTTATTGGACATTTTCCGTGTGCCTCAATCGCAGGTAATTCTGGAATGGTGGTTGCATTCGTTAATAGTCTAAAGTGATGAGTGAGAAATGAGTCTGTAGTAGGCATGGCTAGAACGACTCCTTTATTCTGGCTGTCATATACAAACAAAAAATGTAGACACATTAAATAAAACGTTTTGCGAACGAGGAACACTTCGCGCAGAAGGTTCAATCGACACAACATTCTTCTTGTAATATTTTGGCCACCAACTTTTTAAATCGGCTGAAAAGTTAGTTTACAAGAGCTCTACTGTAAAATTTCCCAACTGACTCGACTCTGCTATCAGCCTCGCATACTCATCAGGAGTGTAAACTCTGTCACAAGCTAGAAAACTATGGCCCCTAATCGGAACGTAGTGTCATTTTTCATCAAACTTTCCGGCAGATGTCAAATTTGATAAAAACCTTACCACTGTGTTGTTTCGATTTTGCCCCGGGCAACCGTCTGAAAAAATATGTACTTCTTTGACACTGTTGGGAACTTCAGCTGATAAGTAGCGATGAATTAAACTGCATACTTCGTTTGGACTTTTCTTAGCAGTGCCTTCGTGATAAACATAGAAATGCGATTTCCCAGTCTTGAAATTCTTAATTCCAAAAACATTTACCCATAATTGTCGATAATAGAACACTTCCTGCACCGGTATGTTTGGCTGTAAGTTTAATTAGATAAAGACTGTAAGTTTAATTTATTATTCTTCTGTCTGTGACAATTTCGTTGTGATTTCATTAATAATTCGAGGATAGAATGTATGAATTGGTTTAAATTTCTTCTTGTAATCTTATTGCTTATTGTTTATTAAATCGCTCAGTTTTACGTACATAACTTTCATAAACGTTTAGATAAAGGCTGTAAGTTTAATTTATTATTCTTCTGCCTTTGACAATTTCATTGCTGTTTCATTAATAATTCGAGGATAGAATGTATGAATTGGTTTAACATTCTTCTTGTATAGTATTATCAAATAGCGAGCGCGGCTGGGCGAGGGTCAGGCTCATTCCAAACACGCAGTCCGCACACACACAATGTCACTGTCTTTATGATTCTCACCTATGAATCATCTTGCAGTCAATAATTTTGTACCAAACGTAGCTGATATTTTGGGCTCCTGTATAATATGCTGTAAATAACATTCATGCAAGAATAACCAATATATAAATAATAAATAAAATAATTATAATAAATAAGCTTACCTTTAGTTGCCGTTGTTCGTAAACTAACATTCTGTCAATATTGTATTACAGAACACTTGATGTAATCCAGTTTTCTGTCTCGGCTAATTTTCATTACATCTTCTACTGACATATTATTGATTGTTACATAAACTTTAATCAAATATTGCCTGATCTTGCTGTACTATCTAAAATTCTGTAACTAACATTCAGCAATAAAACCAAAATAAACAAGTTTATTTCAGAGTCAATAAACTTTTAGATAAAGGCTGTAAGTTTAATTTATTCTTCTTCTCTCTTGACAATTTCATTACTGTTTCATTAATAATTCGAGGATAGAATGTATGTATTGGTTTAACTTTCTTCGTGTAATCTTTTTTCTTATTGTTTATTAAATCGTTCAGTTTTTGTACATAACTTCCATGAACTTTTAGATAACGGCTGAAAGTTTAATTTAATTATTCTTCTGTCTTTGATAATTTTACTGCTGTTTCATTAATAATTCGAGGATAGAATGTATGAATTCGTTTAAGTTTCTTTTTCTAATCTTCTTTCTTAGTGTTAATTAAATAGACCAGTTTTTTGTAAATAGTCTACATAAACTTATAGATAAAGACTAAGTTTAATTTATTATTCTTCTGTCTGTGACAATTTCGTTGTGATTTCATTAATAATTCGAGGATAGAATATATGAATTGGTTTAAATTTCTTCTTGTAATCTTTCTTGCTTGTTGTTTATTAAATCGCTCAGTTTTACGTACATAACTTTCATAAACCTTTAGATAAAGGCTGTAAGTTTAATTTATTATTCTTCTGTCGTTGACAATTTCATTGCTGTTTCATTAATAATTCGAGGATAGAATGTATGAATTCGTTTAACTTTCTTATTGTAATCTTCTTTCTTAGTGTTTATTAAATAGATCAGTTTTTTGTACATAATCTACATAAACGTTTAGATAAAGGCAGTAAGTGTAGTTAATTCTCTTCTGTCTTTGACAATTTCATTGCTGTTTCATTAATAATTTGAGGATAAAATGTATGAATTGGTCTGTCTTTGACAATTTCATTGCTGTTTCATTAATAATTTGAGGATAAAATGTATGAATTGGTTAAGTCTTTCCTCGTAATTTTCTTTCTTTTTGTTTATTAAATCGTTCAGTAATTAAATTTTTTTATTTTTTTATTAAATTCAGTTTATTATATTACTGCTCTATAACGGAGTAGCTTTAACAGAAAGATGTAATAATTTTCTTGAAAATTTCCAGCCTGAAGTTATCAGGTTGAAACAGTTTGTCATTAAAGTTACCATCAGCAGCAAACTGTTTTGCAAACCAGCAAACGAATACTCCATAGTTATAACTGTTTGTCTTATTGCTTCTTTTGATACATATAACATTTCTTCAGATGGCTGGTCTAATTTTTGTAAAATTTTATCCGTGAAATACTTTACTCTGCTCAATAATGTACTTGATATATGGCTCTGTTGCGGGTCTAAAATGTAATATATATTCAAATCTAAGCAAATGCAAACGACTATCCAATGAGAGTTATTGACGTTTATTGGGATGGCATAATGGGATTTGTTCATCACTCTTAAATTCTGCGTTATGTACTGTTCTCTTGTTTCCTCATCAAAATTACTCATTATATATTGTGATAATATAGAATCTCCGTATGAAAATTGTTCATATTCCTGGGATAAACTGAAAAAAAATCCATCGATAATGTTGTCCGTTAGCCAGCCATCAACGGCGCCTATGGATTGTCTCTTTAAAGCGTCAATGTCAGCTGCAGATAATGTTGGCTTGAGAGATAGCAAATTATGTTTGTAAATTTTAATAGCTCTACCTAGCTGATAATACACAACACCATGATTTGGAAAAAGTTTCTCTATTTCTTGCGCCATATCTTCAATTGATGTAATTTCTGATGTACACTTAAATTTATTCACCTGTAATTCCTGTAATGATAGTTGTAATGAGTGTTGTTCTTCCACATCTATGATTTTACTTCTGTTTTGTATTCTTTCAGATTCCTTATTTATAACTGGCAAAGTTCCAACACAATCCTCTACTTCTATAAAAACGGGTTTATGATCTGAGAAATAACTCTCATATACTCCTGCTAAATACTTGTTGGTATCTGTACATATTATGTCAATTTGTGTCTTCACATCTGTGGTGTATATTTCATTTATCAGCGCAGTTTTCAGATGCCTATGTTCAAGTTTACCTTTGAAATTTGCTGAATCTTCCAAATTAGCTATGTTAATGTTGAAGTCTCCCATTAAAATTTTTGTGTAGTTTCCAGTTAAGTTAGCAATCATACCATCTACAACGTCAAAAAATGTACTAATGCTTGCACCCGGTGATTTGTATCCCGTTATTAAGTAAATATTTTTCAACTTAACAGTTATCATTTCAACGTCTCCTTTGTACCTACCGTCAACTGTTATCTTCTTTTCGGTTACAATTTTTCTCTCCAATAATTTAAAATCAATGTTCTCTTTTGCTAGGCACATGAGACCTCTCTGTCCTGTTGTTGGATTTTCATCTGATGAGTACTTAATCTGATAAGTTGGGATCACAATCCGCTCTGAGCCCTTCGTTCTAGTTTCTGAAAGAATTAAAACATGTGCTCTTGAGTACCAGTCGTCTGTCTTGATATCTTCAAGGTATAGTGTCAAAGATCTCACATTATGGTACACAATGACTCCAACTGTGTCCTTCAAATCGTTATAGCAAAGAGTTGCAACATTTTCTTTTCTTAGTCGCTGTATTTCTTCACAGTCACTTACACTTCCACTGTGGAAATACTTCATGTTCATTTCTCATAAGATATATAAGTTTTTCAAAGAAGTTACCCTGCTCATGGCGACATATAACAGTTGTCTTGTCACTCTCTTTATCCTTCGAAAATCTAAACAAACTGCTTCATAAGTTTGTCCCTGACTCTTATGTATTGTAAGAGCTTCTGCAGGCACAACAGGAAATTGTTTCCTCATTATTTGATGACAATTTTTATGCGTTGTTATAATTGCTGTACTCTTTGCAGTTGGTATTAGTTCTTCATTTATTCCACTTGCAGCTGCATATTCTTTAAATTTCTGTCTTGCTTTTAGACCTACATTTCTTCCCTCTGGAAACTCCAACCATATCAAAATAATATTTTCTTCTCCCATTGTCAAGTATCGTAAAATTCCACATGCGCCGTTCACCAGTCCATCTCCAACATCCACATTAAATGTGATCATGTACTTGATACCTACCTTAAAAGTAATTTCATTCGATAGGCCCTGCATTTCTGTTACCTTTTTATTTCTAATTGATTTTAACAAACTATCTTTTGTATGTAAAGGTATGTTTCCTAAAACTGTATCTTGCGCGATGGAATTAAAAGGTTTCTCTTTAGATTTTCTAATTTTTTCTTGGTTATATTTCTGCACCATTTCATTTTCGGGATACAGTCTAATTGCATTTTCAGGAACCTCTTCGGGTTGAACTATTCTCGTTTTCAATAAATTAAAGTCTTTTTCGTTCATAACATTAGCTGCTATGTTATTTAGTGTTACTATAAATTCTGTGTCTCCTTTCTGTCTCATGATTTCATTTAATTCATAAAATGAAAACTCTGACCAAAGTGGATTTTTATCATTAAAAATGCTCAATTCATTTACCTTCGGTGCTTTCCAAATGGGAGAATCCATTACAGGTGATAACTGATGTAAATCACCTACAATAAGAAGGGAAACACCGCCAAAGGTCTCATTTTCCCCATTATTTGTGACGTAAACGAGTATCAATTCTTGAAAGTGTTCGTGATCCCACCATAGAACCCTCATCAATAATCAATAACTTTAAATCTATCAGATTCACTCTAAGTGTATTTGCTGTGTCAGAACTTAATTCAGGCATGAGGCCACCAAACTGTGTTACTGGCAAGCTAAATGCATGAATGAATGGTTACGCCGTTGATGAGAAAAGCTGCTTTACCTGTCGGAGCTGTTAGAAGAACTTTAATTGAATTTGTTTTTACACCTTTTTGTTCATCAAAATATTTAGTAATTAACTGGTATAGCACGTTAATAACCGTGCTTTTACCAACACCAGCAGCTCCAGAGAGAAACAGTCTTACAGGTTTGAAGTTTCCACTTTTCATATTTTTAAAAACGTGCATTACAATTTCTTTCTGGCCTCTATTGAGTCTTCTCATATTGAAAAACAAATTTTCTATTTTTTCTCTGGAAGGAACAATAATTTTAAATTTACCATTATCACTACTATTTCCTGCTTTGCTCCCATCTTGGACTCCAACATTTATTTTAAATTCCTCTGGAAGTTCATTATCTAACAAGTTTTTATAATCTCTTTCTTCCTGTTTAAGTCTATGATTGTGTGCAATTTCAACTGCAAGCTCCATTTCATCTTCATTAATCATATTATATTTCCCTCTGTTTTTATTGATAATGTCTACGTGTTGTTCATATATAAATTTACTGTCAATATTTTGAACTTCCTCCTTCTCATTTCTCCATGGTAAAAAGAGGAGTACTTGCTCTCGATAAAAATTGTATTCGTCTTGATCTAGCCTGTACCTTCTGTAACGTAGAATTTTTCTCTTGTAACAGTCTACGCATTCTTCTGATTCAAAGTCCTCATTATTTTTTCTTTGTTTTTTGCACGTCTGTTTGATTTATATTCTGTTGAAAAATCAGCAAGACAAATAGTCTCTAAATTATTACACCTATTTGCAAATCTTGAGAATATGTTTGGTAAAGATATGTCGGTTGATTCCGGATCCATATTTTGTAACTCTTGTTTCGATTTTAACATGTTTAGCCTTTCTTCACTCGGGCTAGTGTTAAGAAATATACAGGCTCGACTACTTTTTGAAAGAGGTAATTCCAGAACATGATAAGCAGCTTCCTGAGCAGACATTAGGTTGCTATTTAGAAACACATTTGCAACTTTACTTAACCTTTCTCTTGTATTCATTTTTCACATCAGAAGCCGCTTCCCTTAACAACCTAGATAAACCTGCTTCTACTTTGCTTATATAATTAATAATATATGATGCACAACTGTAAGGATCCAACACAAATTGCAAATCCATATTTGAAGAAAACAGCGACAAAATTGTTGAATTGTGACAATTAATAGCTACCGACAATGAATTTCTCTCCAAAAAAATTGTATCCCTATCAATTCCATATCTAACTGCATTAATATAATCATCTTCAGACATATTTAATTTCAAAAGAATATTGCCAAATGACACATCATTATCTTTCAAAAAAAAACTATACATAAGCTTATTTACCTTTACAGAATTTTTTTTAACCTGCTCTGTCTTCTCTTCTTCTTCTAACGGCTTTAAAATAATAGTTTTCGGCATCACAGGTAAAGGATATCCAAACCTACGTACTTTTAAATTTTTCTGTAAATAGAAACTGTAAACCATATAATGGCAGGAAGTACCATATTTAAAGCGTACATCTAAATATACTGTAAATATGACTTTTTGAGTTACAAAATACTCTAAGGTATGTCATATTTGGTATTAAATAATGCAGAATTAACTAAGGAAAGTGATTATGTAATTAGTATTTAATAAAATTAAATAATAGTAAAAATGTAATTAATCATATAATGTAAAAGTCAACTATTTAGGCTGAAATGCCATCTGGTTAAAACGAAGTAGATTTAATATTAAATCGGCCAGGACCTATTGTATGGAAAAGAAAGAGAGTTAGTTGATTGTTACATGTTGAGATGGACACTTCAAAACGAGCTCACGCAAATTAATTCATTAAAAAAGAGAGAAGACAATTTTTGGATATAACTAAACCTATAAAAAATAACCCAGAGAAATTGAAAAATATGATTAAGCAAAACTGAGTTAACCTGGAATCAACCAAATGAATCTATTTATGAAGATTGGAAGTCATCATCCAGATAATAGAACCATATAAACCTAAATTCAAAATTTTATCGACACTAAATTGGACATTGTAAAACTACAACTAGTGTTGTTCCACAACTAGTGGAACAAGAACACTTTTGAACACTGATTGCCGTGCAGAACAACTGACCACCAATCCCGAATAATTATAGTGTGATGAAGAGGAATTAATCACTACTGCTAGGAAGAGGAACACACCAATAATCCACATTTATTTGAAGAAATTCCGTTGTGAAGGTTTCGCCTACATTGGCAGCACGTGGGTGGCCATTTTGGAATACTCCCGGCATCCTCTGCGGTGATGGCAGAACATCATCCTGAGTTTGGTTCGAGAAATCTAATTTACTAACATTTATATCTTAAATAATATTTCTATTTTTTATAATTAAGAAGGTTTTTCTGTAAGTGTTGTACTTTTCAGCTTTGCCCTTTCTCTGACTATTATAATAACAGCTAAAAGAACCTGTAATTTAACATTAATAATTTATATACTGAAATCAATCGCCCTGAGATATGAGTTTATGAACTATCGATTAGCCGATCGATTCAAAATCGATTAATCTCAATAACATCAATAAATTAGTTGAATATTATAATTTTCGTGTTTTATTTATTAACAAACATAGATAAAAGAATTTCAGATATTATTTGACACCTGGACTCCAAGAAAAGAAGAGAATAACATCATTGAAGGAGTACACTCATTAAATTAAGGAAGACCATCAATCGATTATTACATTTTATCATCTAGTTAACACGGAAAAACAATTCTCGTTATTCTAAAGCAATAAATAAATTAAATTCATAATTAAAGGAATAAAATATAAGGTTTATTCATAAATAAACACATAAGAAACAATTAATAATTAAATAAATAAATAAATTATGTATATTTTTTGTATAAATATATATTTTTAACAAATAATAATTTTGTATGAAATCAGGAACTGGTGACGCTTGAACTTCTTAGTCTGAAACAAAATGGTAAGCATAAATGCAGTTGTCTTTATTTTTAAAAGATAATAAAACAGCTGAATATACCCTATAAACTGTACAAAATCGTTGTTAAAACAAGAATGCTACATGTGAGCAGTCTCGCAGAACCTTTTAGATTGAGCAAGTATTAATAAAATAATTCGAGGATAGAATGTATGAATTGGTTTAATTTTCTTCTTCTAATCTTCTTTCTTAGTGTTTATTAAATAGATCAGTTTTTTGTACATAATCTACATAAACTTTTAGATAAAGGCAGTAAGTGTAATTTATTCTTCTTCTGTCTTTGACAATTTCATTGCTGTTTCATTAATAATTTGAGGATAGAATGTATGAATTGGTTTAATTCTCTTCTTGTAATATTCTTTCTTTTTGTTTATTAAATCGTTCAGTTTTACGTACATAACTTTCATAAACCTTTAGATAAAGGCTGTAAGTTTAATTTATTATTCTTCTGTTGTAACGGTCCAAATTGGTGGGTATTTTTATTTGATTTCATTTCGGGGATTTATAAAAAATATTGTGTAAGTTTTATTCCATTGTGACAGACCACGTGTATGGAACAGTTTAGAACAAAGGCAAGACGTAATAGCATTGTGCAATCAGTTGAGGTATGTAGCCACCTCATATTACTAAGAACTTTGTTTGAATGTGACAGCGCGCACGCACGCGCGACAGGTATACGCTCGGGGTGACGCTACCGCCAAAAAACCAAGATGTCAGGAAACCAATGTTATGCAGTTTCATTTACCATGAGGCCGGATATGAAAACTTAAGATCCGCCCATCTCGTGACGTTAGCCGGTGCCTCACGGAGATCGTATACTGTCGTCACCCCAACAACTACATGGATTGCATGGGACGAAAGCTACGACGAACAAATACAAGGCTTTGGTTTCCTCAACAACGACGAAATCGAGGTAGCGGCGAACGCCTTACCGTTCTGCGCAGTTTTGGCCTAGCTATCGTACCTGCAGGTACAAAGCCCAGTGGGCTCTTCAAAATTTTGTTATAATTATCCGAAAAAAGTGAGTTTCGGTAAAAAATGAACACGTAGTAGTGAAGCGAAAACTAATCAACCAGAGACACCATCAAATACTTATTTCGCACATACTAACAAGTATAAAAAAAAATGAAACGGAGTGCTCTAGCTATAAACGCGTGCCGGCAGGGATGGGTATTCTTCTGTAAATGTTAAGGGCTTTATAATTTTCTGTGTGTCTGTGAGAGTGTAAATTGCAGGCTGGGCTGTTTGTGTTTATGTGTGATGTAATCCAGGTAAGCCGTAGTATATAAGTCAATACTGTAAAATTACGTATTACCAGGAAGCTGTATTCCAGTTAAAAAGTACACTAAAATAATATAGCTTTTGTAAACATACAAGAAATGAATAAGGAATAATTTGAAACAGAACATAGTAAAGGAATAATAAAGATTAAGTAAATTCTCTTCATACAAAATGTGTATTAATGCTTATTTCGTAACCTCACACTGTTTCTGACCTCGCTTATAAAAGAGTAGATGATTAGATAAACCGGTATGTGAGTGTCTATCTGAATAGAAGAGTAGGTGGATAGATATCCTAAGTAAAGCTATAGACTAAAATTTGGATAGATGGGTGGGTGGATAGTTTGTGTAGGTGGGTGAGAAGACAGATAAGTTGATGAGTAGGTAGTTTGGATTAGACTGTACTACAAAATAAAGTGAATAATCTGACTGAAAATTATACATACCTTTAAGCTCCTTTCAGCAGATGACTTCATAGCTTTTATAGTCAGTAGTAACTGTTCCATCTGTTTTTTTGCATATTGACACTGTTCAACAGTTTCTAGGTTTTGTTGAATCTCTTGAAACTGTTCAGTTTCTTTTTTTCACTATTTATAGATATGTTTTTTCAGTGTTTTTACTGTTAGGCCTACTTGCCTCATTTATAACTGCTTCTTCTAACATAGTATCGCCGTCCTTTGGCAGATCTATTATAAGCATATGTTCTTCGTTCTCCCTTTCCTCAGGAATCATATTGGTTACTTTTCAAAAAAAAAGTAATTCAAACACATTAATTTTTACTTTTATGTAGCCCACACTTGTATTTCAATGATTTTGTTTCACATATTATAAACATTTACAGGTATGATTACAGTATTATAAACATATACAGATAATGACATAATGAAAACAAAGAATAACTAAAAATTGTTTTAAGAAAGTTTTGATTACGATAATACTGTGCACAGAACTCTAGTCGGATTCCTCTTCTGAAATAGACAAGTTTGTTGGCCAATTGAGGATTTCTTGATAGAAAAGTGTATAGTTTTCAGGAATATACTTCATCAACTTTTCAATATCTTTAATCTTTTTGTCATTTATTGGACATTTTCCGTGTGCCTCAATCGCAGGTAATTCTGGAATGGTGGTTGCATTCGTTAATAGTCTAAAGTGATGAGTGAGAAATGAGTCTGTAGTAGGCATGGCTAGAACGACTCCTTTATTCTGGCTCTCATATACAAACAAAAAATGTAGACACATTAAATAAAACGTTTTGCGAACGAGGAACACTTCGCGCAGAAGGTTCAATCGACACAACATTCTTCTTGTAATATTTTGGCCACCAACTTTTGAAATCGGCTGAAAAGTTAGTTTACAAGAGCTCTACTGCAAAATTTCCCAACTGACTCGACTCTGCTATCAGCCTCGCATACTCATCAGGAGTGTAAACTCTGTCACAAGCTAGAAAACTATGGCCCCTAATCGGAACGTAGTGTCATTTTTCATCAAACTTTCCGGCAGATGTCAAATTTGATAAAAACCTTACCACTGTGTTGTTTCGATTTTGCCCCGGGCAACCGTCTGAAAAAATATGCACTTCTTTGACACTGTTGGGAACTTCAGCTGATAAGTAGCGATGAATTAAACTGCATACTTCGTTTGGACTTTTCTTAGCAGTGCCTTCGTGATAAACATAGAAATGCGATTTCCCAGTCTTGAAATTCTTAATTCCAAAAACATTTACCCATAATTGTCGATAATAGAACACTTCCTGCACCGGTATGTTTGGCTGTAAGTTTAAATAGATAAAGACTGTAAGTTTAATTTATTATTCTTCTGTCTGTGACAATTTCGTTGTGATTTCATTAATAATTCGAGGATAGAATGTATGAATTGGTTTAAATTTCTTCTTGTAATCTTATTGCTTATTGTTTATTAAATCGCTCAGTTTTACGTACATAACTTTCATAAACGTTTAGATAAAGGCTGTAAGTTTAATTTATTATTCTTCTGCCTTTGACAATTTCATTGCTGTTTCATTAATAATTCGAGGATAGAATGTATGAATTGGTTTAAATTTCTTCTTGTAATCTTATTGCTTATTGTTTATTAAATCGCTCAGTTTTACGTACATAACTTTCATAAACGTTTAGATAAAGGCTGTAAGTTTAATTTATTATTCTTCTGCCTTTGACAATTTCATTGCTGTTTCATTAATAATTCGAGGATAGAATGTATGAATTGGTTTAACATTCTTCTTGTATAGTATTATCAAATAGCGAGCGCGGCTGGGCGAGGGTCAGGCTCATTCCAAACACGCAGTCCGCACACGCACAATGTCACTGTCTTTATGATTCTCACCTATGAATCATCTTGCAGTCAATAATTTTGTACCAAACGTAGCTGATATTTTGGGCTCCTGTATAATATGCTGTAAATAACATTCATGCAAGAATAACCAATATATAAATAATAAATAAAATAATTATAATAAATAAGCTTACCTTTAGTTGCCGTTGTTCGTAAACTAACATTCTGTCAATATTGTATTACAGAACACTTGATGTAATCCAGTTTTCTGTCTCGGCTAATTTTCATTACATCTTCTACTGACATATTATTGATTGTTACATAAACTTTAATCAAATATTGCCTGATCTTGCTGTACTATCTAAAATTCTGTAACTAACATTCATGCAATAAAACCAAAATAAACAAGTTTATTTCAGAGTCAATAAACTTTTAGATAAAGGCTGTAAGTTTAATTTATTCTTCTTCTCTCTTGACAATTTCATTACTGTTTCATTAATAATTCGAGGATAGAATGTATGTATTGGTTTAACTTTCTTCTTGTAATCTTTTTTCTTATTGTTTATTAAATCGTTCAGTTTTTGTACATAACTTCCATGAACTTTTAGATAACGGCTGAAAGTTTAATTTAATTATTCTTCTGTCTTTGATAATTTTACTGCTGTTTCATTAATAATTCGAGGATAGAATGTATGAATTCGTTTAAGTTTCTTTTTCTAATCTTCTTTCTTAGTGTTAATTAAATAGACCAGTTTTTTGTAAATAGTCTACATAAACTTATAGATAAAGACTAAGTTTAATTTATTATTCTTCTGTCTGTGACAATTTCGTTGTGATTTCATTAATAATTCGAGGATAGAATATATGAATTGGTTTAAATTTCTTCTTGTAATCTTTCTTGCTTGTTGTTTATTAAATCGCTCAGTTTTACGTACATAACTTTCATAAACCTTTAGATAAAGGCTGTAAGTTTAATTTATTATTCTTCTGTCGTTGACAATTTCATTGCTGTTTCATTAATAATTCGAGGATAGAATGTATGAATTCGTTTAACTTTCTTATTGTAATCTTCTTTCTTAGTGTTTATTAAATAGATCAGTTTTTTGTACATAATCTACATAAACGTTTAGATAAAGGCAGTAAGTGTAGTTAATTCTCTTCTGTCTTTGACAATTTCATTGCTGTTTCATTAATAATTTGAGGATAAAATGTATGAATTGGTCTGTCTTTGACAATTTCATTGCTGTTTCATTAATAATTTGAGGATAAAATGTATGAATTGGTTGAGTCTTTCCTCGTAATTTTCTTTCTTTTTGTTTATTAAATCGTTCAGTAATTAAATTTTTTTATTTTTTTATTAAATTCAGTTTATTATATTACTGCTCTATAACGGAGTAGCTTTAACAGAAAGATGTAATAATTTTCTTGAAAATTTCCAGCCTGAAGTTATCAGGTTGAAACAGTTTGTCATTAAAGTTACCATCAGCAGCAAACTGTTTTGCAAACCAGCAAACGAATACTCCATAGTTATAACTGTTTGTCTTATTGCTTCTTTTGATACATATAACATTTCTTCAGATGGCTGGTCTAATTTTTGTAAAATTTTATCCGTGAAATACTTTACTCTGCTCAATAATGTACTTGATATATGGCTCTGTTGCGGGTCTAAAATGTAATATATATTCAAATCTAAGCAAATGCAAACGACTATCCAATGAGAGTTATTGACGTTTATTGGGATGGCATAATGGGATTTGTTCATCACTCTTAAATTCTGCGTTATGTACTGTTCTCTTGTTTCCTCATCAAAATTACTCATTATATATTGTGATAATATAGAATCTCCGTATGAAAATTGTTCATATTCCTGGGATAAACTGAAAAAAAATCCATCGATAATGTTGTCCGTTAGCCAGCCATCAACGGCGCCTATGGATTGTCTCTTTAAAGCGTCAATGTCAGCTGCAGATAATGTTGGCTTGAGAGATAGCAAATTATGTTTGTAAATTTTAATAGCTCTACCTAGCTGATAATACACAACACCATGATTTGGAAAAAGTTTCTCTATTTCTTGCGCCATATCTTCAATTGATGTAATTTCTGATGTACACTTAAATTTATTCACCTGTAATTCCTGTAATGATAGTTGTAATGAGTGTTGTTCTTCCACATCTATGATTTTACTTCTGTTTTGTATTCTTTCAGATTCCTTATTTATAACTGGCAAAGTTCCAACACAATCCTCTACTTCTATAAAAACGGGTTTATGATCTGAGAAATAACTCTCATATACTCCTGCTAAATACTTGTTGGTATCTGTACATATTATGTCAATTTGTGTCTTCACATCTGTGGTGTATATTTCATTTATCAGTGCAGTTTTCAGATGCCTATGTTCAAGTTTACCTTTGAAATTTGCTGAATCTTCCAAATTAGCTATGTTAATGTTGAAGTCTCCCATTAAAATTTTTGTGTAGTTTCCAGTTAAGTTAGCAATCATACCATCTACAACGTCAAAACATGTACTAATGCGTGCACCCGGTGATTTGTATCCCGTTATTAAGTAAATATTTTTCAACTGAACAGTTATCATTTCAACGTCTCCTTTGTACCTACCGTCAACTGTTATCTTCTTTTCGGTTACAATTTTTCTCTCCAATAATTTAAAATCAATGTTCTCTTTTGCTAGGCACATGAGACCTCTCTGTCCTGTTGTTGGATTTTCATCTGATGAGTACTTAATCTGATAAGTTGGGATCACAATCCGCTCTGAGCCCTTCGTTCTAGTTTCTGAAAGAATTAAAACATGTGCTCTTGAGTACCAGTCGTCTGTCTTGATATCTTCAAGGTATAGTGTCAAAGATCTCACATTATGGTACACAATGACTCCAACTGTGTCCTTCAAATCGTTATAGCAAAGAGTTGCAACATTTTCTTTTCTTAGTCGCTGTATTTCTTCACAGTCACTTACACTTCCACTGTGGAAATACTTCATGTTCATTTCTCATAAGATATATATACGTTTTTCAAAGAAGTTACCCTGCTCATGGCGACATATAACAGTTGTCTTGTCACTCTCTTTATCCTTCGAAAATCTAAACAAACTGCTTCATAAGTTTGTCCCTGACTCTTATGTATTGTAAGAGCTTCTGCAGGCACAACAGGAAATTGTTTCCTCATTATTTG
The DNA here is from genome assembly GCA_034769895.1 of Magicicada septendecula. NCBI lineage: Eukaryota > Metazoa > Arthropoda > Insecta > Hemiptera > Cicadidae > Magicicada > Magicicada septendecula. The sequence goes on along the minus strand of CM068374.1, from coordinate 405,228,213 downwards.
ATGACAATTTTTATGCGTTGTTATAATTGCTGTACTCTTTGCAGTTGGTATTAGTTCTTCATTTATTCCACTTGCAGCTGCATATTCTTTAAATTTCTGTCTTGCTTTTAGACCTACATTTCTTCCCTCTGGAAACTCCAACCATATCAAAATAATATTTTCTTCTCCCATTGTCAAGTATCGTAAAATTCCACATGCGCCGTTCACCAGTCCATCTCCAACATCCACATTAAATGTGATCATGTACTTGATACCTACCTTAAAAGTAATTTCATTCGATAGGCCCTGCATTTCTGTTACCTTTTTATTTCTAATTGATTTTAAGAAACTATCTTTTGTATGTAAAGGTATGTTTCCTAAAACTGTATCTTGCGCGATGGAATTAAAAGGTTTCTCTTTAGATTTTCTAATTTTTTCTTGGTTATATTTCTGCACCATTTCATTTTCGGGATACAGTCTAATTGCATTTTCAGGAACCTCTTCGGGTTGAACTATTCTCGTTTTCAATAAATTAAAGTCTTTTTCGTTCATAACATTAGCTGCTATGTTATTTAGTGTTACTATAAATTCTGTGTCTCCTTTCTGTCTCATGATTTCATTTAATTCATAAAATGAAAACTCTGACCAAAGTGGATTTTTATCATTAAAAATGCTCAATTCATTTACCTTCGGTGCTTTCCAAATGGGAGAATCCATTACAGGTGATAACTGATGTAAATCACCTACAATAAGAAGGGAAACACCGCCAAAGGTCTCATTTTCCCCATTATTTGTGACGTAAACGAGTATCAATTCTTGAAAGTGTTCGTGATCCCACCATAGAACCCTCATCAATAATCAATAACTTTAAATCTATCAGATTCACTCTAAGTGTACTTGCTGTGTCAGAACTTAATTCAGGCATGAGGCCACCAAACTGTGTTACTGGCAAGCTAAATGCATGAATGAATGGTTACGCCGTTGATGAGAAAAGCTGCTTTACCTGTCGGAGCTGTTAGAAGAACTTTAATTGAATTTGTTTTTACACCTTTTGTTCATCAAAATATTTAGTAATTAATTGGTATAGCACGTTAATAACCGTGCTTTTACCAACACCAGCAGCTCCAGAGAGAAACAGTCTTACAGGTTTGAAGTTTCCACTTTTCATATTTTTAAAAACGTGCATTACAATTTCTTTCTGGCCTCTATTGAGTCTTCTCATATTGAAAAACAAATTTTCTATTTTTTCTCTGGAAGGAACAATAATTTTAAATTTACCATTATCACTACTATTTCCTGCTTTGCTCCCATCTTGGACTCCAACATTTATTTTAAATTCCTCTGGAAGTTCATTATCTAACAAGTTTTTATAATCTCTTTCTTCCTGTTTAAGTCTATGATTGTGTGCAATTTCAACTGCAAGCTCCATTTCATCTTCATTAATCATATTATATTTCCCTCTGTTTTTATTGATAATGTCTACGTGTTGTTCATATATAAATTTACTGTCAATATTTTGAACTTCCTCCTTCTCATTTCTCCATGGTAAAAAGAGGAGTACTTGCTCTCGATAAAAATTGTATTCGTCTTGATCTAGCCTGTACCTTCTGTAACGTAGAATTTTTCTCTTGTAACAGTCTACGCATTCTTCTGATTCAAAGTCCTCATTATTTTTTCTTTGTTTTTTGCACGTCTGTTTGATTTATATTCTGTTGAAAAATCAGCAAGACAAATAGTCTCTAAATTATTACACCTATTTGCAAATCTTGAGAATATGTTTGGTAAAGATATGTCGGTTGATTCCGGATCCATATTTTGTAACTCTTGTTTCGATTTTAACATGTTTAGCCTTTCTTCACTCGGGCTAGTGTTAAGAAATATACAGGCTCGACTACTTTTTGAAAGAGGTAATTCCAGAACATGATAAGCAGCTTCCTGAGCAGACATTAGGTTGCTATTTAGAAACACATTTGCAACTTTACTTAACCTTTCTCTTGTATTCATTTTTCACATCAGAAGCCGCTTCCCTTAACAACCTAGATAAACCTGCTTCTACTTTGCTTATATAATTAATAATATATGATGCACAACTGTAAGGATCCAACACAAATTGCAAATCCATATTTGAAGAAAACAGCGACAAAATTGTTGAATTGTGACAATTAATAGCTACCGACAATGAATTTCTCTCCAAAAAAATTGTATCCCTATCAATTCCATATCTAACTGCATTAATATAATCATCTTCAGACATATTTAATTTCAAAAGAATATTGCCAAATGACACATCATTATCTTTCATAAAAAAACTATACATAAGCTTATTTACAGAATTTTTTTTAACCTGCTCTGTCTTCTCTTCTTCTTCTAACGGCTTTAAAATAATAGTTTTCGGCATCACAGGTAAAGGATATCCAAACCTACGTACTTTTAAATTTTTCTGTAAATAGAAACTGTAAACCATATAATGGCAGGAAGTACCATATTTAAAGCGTACATCTAAATATACTGTAAATATGACTTTTTGAGTTACAAAATACTCTAAGGTATGTCATATTTGGTATTAAATAATGCAGAATTAACTAAGGAAAGTGATTATGTAATTAGTATTTAATAAAATTAAATAATAGTAAAAATGTAATTAATCATATAATGTAAAAGTCAACTATTTAGGCTGAAATGCCATCTGGTTAAAACGAAGTAGATTTAATATTAAATCGGCCAGGACCTATTGTATGGAAAAGAAAGAGAGTTAGTTGATTGTTACATGTTGAGATGGACACTTGAAAACGAGCTCGCGCAAATTAATTCATTAAAAAAGAGAGAAGACAATTTTTGGATATAACTAAACCTATAAAAAATAACCCAGAGAAATTGAAAAATATGAGTAAGCAAAACTGAGTTAACCTGGAATCAACCAAATGAATCTATTTATGAAGATTGGAAGTCATCATCCAGATAATAGAACCATATAAACCTGAATTCAAAATTTTATCGACACTAAATTGGACATTGTAAAACTACAACTAGTGTTGTTCCACAACTAGTGGAACAAGAACACTTTTGAACACTGATTGCCGTGCAGAACAACTGACCACCAATCCCGAATAATTATAGTGTGATGAAGAGGAATTAATCACTACTGCTAGGAAGAGGAACACACCAATAATCCACATTTATTTGAAGAAATTCCGTTGTGAAGGTTTCGCCTACATTGGCAGCACGTGGGTGGCCATTTTGGAATACTCCCGGCATCCTCTGCGGTGATGGCAGAACATCATCCTGAGTTTGGTTCGAGAAATCTAATTTACTAACATTTATATCTTAAATAATATTTCTATTTTTTATAATTAAGAAGGTTTTTCTGTAAGTGTTGTACTTTTCAGCTTTGCCCTTTCTCTGACTATTATAATAACAGCTAAAAGAACCTGTAATTTAACATTAATAATTTATATACTGAAATCAATCGCCCTGAGATATGAGTTTATGAACTATCGATTAGCCGATCGATTCAAAATCGATTAATCTCAATAACATCAATAAATTAGTTGAATATTATAATTTTCGTGTTTTATTTATTAACAAACATAGATAAAAGAATTTCAGATATTATTTGACACCTGGACTCCAAGAAAAGAAGAGAATAACATCATTGAAGGAGTACACTCATTAAATTAAGGAAGACCATCAATCGATTATTACATTTTATCATCTAGTTAACACGGAAAAACAATTCTCGTTATTCTAAAGCAATAAATAAATTAAATTCATAATTAAAGGAATAAAATATAAGGTTTATTCATAAATAAACACATAAGAAACAATTAATAATTAAATAAATAAATAAATTATGTATATTTTTTGTATAAATATATATTTTTAACAAATAATAATTTTGTATGAAATCAGGAACTGGTGACGCTTGAACTTCTTAGTCTGAAACAAAATGGTAAGCATAAATGTAGTTATGTCTTTATTTTTAAAAGATAATAAAACAGCTGAATATACCCTATAAACTGTACAAAATCATTGTTAAAACAAGAATGCTACATGTGAGCAGTCTCGCAGAACCTTTTAGATTGAGCAAGTATTAATAAAATAATTCGAGGATAGAATGTATGAATTGGTTTAATTTTCTTCTTCTAATCTTCTTTCTTAGTGTTTATTAAATAGATCAGTTTTTTGTACATAATCTACATAAACTTTTAGATAAAGGCAGTAAGTGTAATTTATTCTTCTTCTGTCTTTGACAATTTCATTGCTGTTTCATTAATAATTCGAGGATAGAATGTATGAATTCGTTTAAATTTCTTCTTGTAATCTTTCTTGCTTGTTGTTTATTAAATCGCTCAGTTTTACGTACATAACTTTCATAAACCTTTAGATAAAGGCTGTAAGTTTAATTTATTATTCTTCTGTCGTTGACAATTTCATTGCTGTTTCATTAATAATTCGAGGATAGAATGTATGAATTCGTTTAATTCTCTTCTTGTAATCTTCTTTCTTTTTGTTTATTAAATCGTTCAGTTTTAGTACATAACTTTCATAAACCTTTAGATAAAGGCTGTAAGTTTAATTTATTATTCTTCTGTTGTAACGGTCCAAATTGGTGGGTATTTTTATTTGATTTCATTTCGGGGATTTATAAAAAATATTGTGTAAGTTTTATTCCATTGTGACAGACCACGTGTATGGAACAGTTTAGAACAAAGGCAAGACGTAATAGCATTGTGCAATCAGTTGAGGTATGTAGCCACCTCATATTACTAAGAACTTTGTTTGAATGTGACAGCGCGCACGCACGCGCGACAGGTATACGCTCGGGGTGACGCTACCGTCCAAAAAACCAAGATGTCAGGAAACCAATGTTATGCAGTTTCATTTACCATGAGGCCGGATATGAAAACTTAAGATCCGCCCATCTCGTGACGTTAGCCGGTGCCTCACGGAGATCGTATACTGTCGTCACCCCAACAACTACATGGATTGCATGGGACGAAAGCTACGACGAACAAATACAAGGCTTTGGTTTCCTCAACAACGACGAAATCGAGGTAGCGGCGAACGCCTTACCGTTCTGCGCAGTTTTGGCCTAGCTATCGTACCTGCAGGTACAAAGCCCAGTGGGCTCTTCAAAATTTTGTTATAATTATCCGAAAAAAGTGAGTTTCGGTAAAAAATGAACACGTAGTAGTGAAGCGAAAACTAATCAACCAGAGACACCATCAAATGCTTATTTCGGACATACTAACAAGTATAAAAAAAAATGAAACGGAGTGCTCTAGCTATAAACGCGTGCCGGCAGGGATGGGTATTCTTCTGTAAATGTTAAGGGCTTTATAATTTTCTGTGTGTCTGTGAGAGTGTAAATTGCAGGCTGGGCTGTTTGTGTTTATGTGTGATGTAATCCAGGTAAGCCGTAGTATATAAGTCAATACTGTAAAATTACGTATTACCAGGAAGCTGTATTCCAGTTAAAAAGTACACTAAAATAATATAGCTTTTGTAAACATACAAGAAATGAATAAGGAATAATTTGAAACAGAACATAGTAAAGGAATAATAAAGATTAAGTAAATTCTCTTCATACAAAATGTGTATTAATGCTTATTTCGTAACCTCACACTGTTTCTGACCTCGCTTATAAAAGAGTAGATGATTAGATAAACCGGTATGTGAGTGTCTATCTGAATAGAAGAGTAGGTGGATAGATATCCTAAGTAAAGCTATAGACTAAAATTTGGATAGATGGGTGGGTGGATAGTTTGTGTAGGTGGGTGAGAAGACAGATAAGTTGATGAGTAGGTAGTTTGGATTAGACTGTACTACAAAATAAAGTGAATAATCTGACTGAAAATTATACATACCTTTAAGCTCCTTTCAGCAGATGACTTCATAGCTTTTATAGTCAGTAGTAACTGTTCCATCTGTTTTTTTGCATATTGACACTGTTCAACAGTTTCTAGGTTTTGTTGAATCTCTTGAAACTGTTCAGTTTCTTTTTTTCACTATTTATAGATATGTTTTTTCAGTGTTTTTACTGTTAGGCCTACTTGCCTCATTTATAACTGCTTCTTCTAACATAGTATCGCCGTCCTTTGGCAGATCTATTATAAGCATATGTTCTTCGTTCTCCCTTTCCTCAGGAATCATATTGGTTACTTTTCAAAAAAAAAGTAATTCAAACACATTAATTTTTACTTTTATGTAGCCCACACTTGTATTTCAATGATTTTGTTTCACATATTATAAACATTTACAGGTATGATTACAGTATTATAAACATATACAGATAATGACATAATGAAAACAAAGAATAACTAAAAATTGTTTTAAGAAAGTTTTGATTACGATAATACTGTGCACAGAACTCTAGTCGGATTCCTCTTCTGAAATAGACAAGTTTGTTGGCCAATTGAGGATTTCTTGATAGAAAAGTGTATAGTTTTCAGGAATATACTTCATCAACTTTTCAATATCTTTAATCTTTTTGTCATTTATTGGACATTTTCCGTGTGCCTCAATCGCAGGTAATTCTGGAATGGTGGTTGCATTCGTTAATAGTCTAAAGTGATGAATGAGAAATGAGTCAGTAGTAGGCATGGCTAGAACGACTCCTTTATTCTGGCTGTCATATACAAACAAAAAATGTAGACACATTAAATAAAACGTTTTGCGAACGAGGAACACTTCGCGCAGAAGGTTCAATCGACACAACATTCTTCTTGTAATATTTTGGCCACCAACTTTTGAAATCGGCTGAAAAGTTAGTTTACAAGAGCTCTACTGTAAAATTTCCCAACTGACTCGACTCTGCTATCAGCCTCGCATACTCATCAGGAGTGTAAACTCTGTCACAGCGTTTGATTTTTCTTTTGATAACAGAGAAATCTCTGTCACAAGCTAGAAAACTATGGCCCCTAATCGGAACGTAGTGTCATTTTTCATCAAACTTTCCGGCAGATGTCAAATTTGATAAAAACCTTACCACTGTGTTGTTTCGATTTTGCCCCGGGCAACCGTCTGAAAAAATATGTACTTCTTTGACACTGTTGGGAACTTCAGCTGATAAGTAGCGATGAATTAAACTGCATACTTCGTTTGGACTTTTCTTAGCAGTGCCTTCGTGATAAACATAGAAATGCGATTTCCCAGTCTTGAAATTCTTAATTCCAAAAACATTTACCCATAATTGTCGATAATAGAACACTTCCTGCACCGGTATGTTTGGCTGTAAGTTTAAATAGATAAAGACTAAGTTTAATTTATTATTCTTCTGTCTGTGACAATTTCGTTGTGATTTCATTAATAATTCGAGGATAGAATGTATGAATTGGTTTAAATTTCTTCTTGTAATCTTATTGCTTATTGTTTATTAAATCGCTCAGCTTATTGTTTATTAAATCGCTCAGTTTTACGTACATAACTTTCATAAACGTTTAGATAAAGGCTGTAAGTTTAATTTATTATTCTTCTGCCTTTGACAATTTCATTGCTGTTTCATTAATAATTCGAGGATAGAATGTATGAATTGGTTTAAATTTCTTCTTGTAATCTTATTGCTTATTGTTTATTAAATCGCTCAGTTTTACGTACATAACTTTCATAAACGTTTAGATAAAGGCTGTAAGTTTAATTTATTATTCTTCTGCCTTTGACAATTTCATTGCTGTTTCATTAATAATTCGAGGATAGAATGTATGAATTGGTTTAAATTTCTTCTTGTAATCTTATTGCTTATTGTTTATTAAATCGCTCAGTTTTACGTACATAACTTTCATAAACGTTTAGATAAAGGCTGTAAGTTTAATTTATTATTCTTCTGCCTTTGACAATTTCATTGCTGTTTCATTAATAATTCGAGGATAGAATGTATGAATTGGTTTAAATTTCTTCTTGTAATCTTATTGCTTATTGTTTATTAAATCGATCAGTTTTACGTACATAACTTTTATAAACGTTTAGATAAAGGCTGTAAGTTTAATTTATTATTCTTCTGCCTTTGACAATTTCATTGCTGTTTCATTAATAATTCGAGGATAGAATGTATGAATTGGTTTAACATTCTTCTTGTATAGTATTATCAAATAGCGAGTGCGGCTGGGCGAGGGTCAGGCTCATTCCAAACACGCAGTCCGCACACACACAATGTCACTGTCTTTATGATTCTCACCTATGAATCATCTTGCAGTCAATAATTTTGTACCAAACGTAGCTGATATTTTGGGCTCCTGTATAATATGCTGTAAATAACATTCATGCAAGAATAACCAATATATAAATAATAAATAAAATAATTATAATAAATAAGCTTACCTTTAGTTGCCGTTGTTCGTAAACTAACATTCTGTCAATATTGTATTACAGAACACTTGATGTAATCCAGTTTTCTGTCTCGGCTAATTTTCATTACATCTTCTACTGACATATTATTGATTGTTACATAAACTTTAATAAAATATTGCCTGATCTTGCTGTACTATCTAAAATTCTGTAACTAACATTCATGCAATAAAACCAAAATAAACAAGTTTATTTCAGAGTCAATAAACTTTTAGATAAAGGCTGTAAGTTTAATCTATTCTTCTTCTCTCTTGACAATTTCATTACTGTTTCATTAATAATTCGAGGATAGAATGTATGTATTGGTTTAACTTTCTTCTTGTAATCTTTTTTCTTATTGTTTATTAAATCGTTCAGTTTTTGTACATAACTTCCATGAACTTTTAGCTAACGGCTGAAAGTTTAATTTAATTATTCTTCTGTCTTTGATAATTTTACTGCTGTTTCATTAATAATTCGAGGATAGAATGTATGAATTCGTTTAAGTTTCTTTTTCAAATCTTCTTTCTTAGTGTTAATTACATAGACCAGTTTTTTGTAAATAGTCTACATAAACTTATAGATAAAGACTGCAAGTTTAATTTATTATTCTTCTGTCTGTGACAATTTCGTTGTGATTTCATTAATAATTCGAGGATAGAATATATGAATTGGTTTAAATTTCTTCTTGTAATCTTTCTTGCTTGTTGTTTATTAAATCGCTCAGTTTTACGTACATAACTTTCATAAACCTTTAGATAAAGGCTGTAAGTTTAATTTATTATTCTTCTGTCGTTGACAATTTCATTGCTGTTTCATTAATAATTCGAGGATAGAATGTATGAATTCGTTTAACTTTCTTATTGTAATCTTCTTTCTTAGTGTTTATTAAATAGATCAGTTTTTTGTACATAATCTACATAAACGTTTAGATAAAGGCAGTAAGTGTAGTTAATTCTCTTCTGTCTTTGACAATTTCATTGCTGTTTCATTAATAATTTGAGGATAAAATGTATGAATTGGTCTGTCTTTGACAATTTCATTGCTGTTTCATTAATAATTTGAGGATAAAATGTATGAATTGGTTAAGTCTTTCCTCGTAATTTTCTTTCTTTTTGTTTATTAAATCGTTCAGTAATTAAATTTTTTTATTTTTTTATTAAATTCAGTTTATTATATTACTGCTCTATAACGGAGTAGCTTTAACAGAAAGATGTAATAATTTTCTTGAAAATTTCCAGCCTGAAGTTATCAGGTTGAAACAGTTTGTCATTAAAGTTACCATCAGCAGCAAACTGTTTTGCAAACCAGCAAACGAATACTCCATAGTTATAACTGTTTGTCTTATTGCTTCTTTTGATACATATAACATTTCTTCAGATGGCTGGTCTAATTTTTGTAAAATTTTATCCGTGAATTACTTTACTCTGCTCAATAATGTACTTGATATATGGCTCTGTTGCGGGTCTAAAATGTAATATATATTCAAATCTAAGCAAATGCAAACGACTATCCAATGAGAGTTATTGACGTTTATTGGGATGGCATAATGGGATTTGTTCATCACTCTTAAATTCTGCGTTATGTACTGTTCTCTTGTTTCCTCATCAAAATTACTCATTATATATTGTGATAATATAGAATCTCCGTATGAAAATTGTTCATATTCCTGGGATAAACTGAAAAAAAATCCATCGATAATGTTGTCCGTTAGCCAGCCATCAACGGCGCCTATGGATTGTCTCTTTAAAGCGTCAATGTCAGCTGCAGATAATGTTGGCTTGAGAGATAGCAAATTATGTTTGTAAATTTTAATAGCTCTACCTAGCTGATAATACACAACACCATGATTTGGAAAAAGTTTCTCTATTTCTTGCGCCATATCTTCAATTGATGTAATTTCTGATGTACACTTAAATTTATTCACCTGTAATTCCTGTAATGATAGTTGTAATGAGTGTTGTTCTTCCACATCTATGATTTTACTTCTGTTTTGTATTCTTTCAGATTCCGTATTTATAACTGGCAAAGTTCCAACACAATCCTCTACTTCTATAAAAACGGGTTTATGATCTGAGAAATAACTCTCATATACTCCTGCTAAATACTTGTTGGTATCTTTACATATTATGTCAATTTGTGTCTTCACATTTGTGGTGTATATTTCATTTATCAGCGCAGTTTTCAGATGCCTATGTTCAAGTTTACCTTTGAAATTTGCTGAATCTTCCAAATTAGCTATGTTAATGTTGAAGTCTCCCATTAAAATTTTTGTGTAGTTTCCAGTTAAGTTAGCAATCATACCATCTACAACGTCAAAAAATGTACTAATGCTTGCACCCGGTGATTTGTATCCCGTTATTAAGTAAATATTTTTCAACTGAACAGTTATCATTTCAACGTGTCCTTTGTACCTACCGTCAACTGTTATCTTCTTTTCGGTTACAATTTTTCTCTCCAATAATTTAAAATCAATGTTCTCTTTTGCTAGGCACATGAGACCTCTCTGTCCTGTTGTTGGATTTTCATCTGATGAGTACTTAATCTGATAAGTTGGGGTCACAATCCGCTCTGAGCCCTTCGTTCTAGTTTCTGAAAGAATTAAAACATGTGCTCTTGAGTACCAGCCGTCTGTCTTGATATCTTCAAGGTATAGTGTCAAAGATCTCACATTATGGTACACAATGACTCCAACTGTGTCCTTCAAATCGTTATAGCAAAGAGTTGCAACATTTTCTTTTCTTAGTCGCTGTATTTCTTCACAGTCACTTACACTTCCACTGTGGAAATACTTCATGTTCATTTCTCATAAGATATATAAGTTTTTCAAAGAAGTTACCCTGCTCATGGCGACATATAACAGTTGTCTTGTCACTCTCTTTATCCTTCGAAAATCTAAACAAACTGCTTCATAAGTTTGTCCCTAACTCTTATGTATTGTAAGAGCTTCTGCAGGCACAACAGGAAATTGTTTCCTCATTATTTGATGACAATTTTTATGCGTTGTTATAATTGCTGTACTCTTTGCAGTTGGTATTAGTTCTTCATTTATTCCACTTGCAGCTGCATATTCTTTAAATTTCTGTCTTGCTTTTAGACCTACATTTCTTCCCTCTGGAAACTCCAACCATATCAAAATAATATTTTCTTCTCCCATTGTCAAGTATCGTAAAATTCCACATGCGCCGTTCACCAGTCCATCTCCAACATCCACATTAAATGTGATCATGTACTTGATACCTACCTTAAAAGTAATTTCATTCGATAGGCCCTGCATTTCTGTTACCTTTTTATTTCTAATTGATTTTAAGAAACTATCTTTTGTATGTAAAGGTATGTTTCCTAAAACTGTATCTTGCGCGATGGAATTAAAAGGTTTCTCTTTAGATTTTCTAATTTTTTCTTGGTTATATTTCTGCACCATTTCATTTTCGGGATACAGTCTAATTGCATTTTCAGGAACCTCTTCGGGTTGAACTATTCTCGTTTTCAATAAATTAAAGTCTTTTTCGTTCATAACATTAGCTGCTATGTTATTTAGTGTTACTATAAATTCTGTGTCTCCTTTCTGTCTCATGATTTCATTTAATTCATAAAATGAAAACTCTGACCAAAGTGGATTTTTATCATTAAAAATGCTCAATTCATTTACCTTCGGTGCTTTCCAAATGGGAGAATCCATTACAGGTGATAACTGATGTAAATCACCTACAATAAGAAGGGAAACACCGCCAAAGGTCTCATTTTCCCCATTATTTGTGACGTAAACGAGTATCAATTCTTGAAAGTGTTCGTGATCCCACCATAGAACCCTCATCAATAATCAATAACTTTAAATCTATCAGATTCACTCTAAGTGTACTTGCTGTGTCAGAACTTAATTCAGGCATGAGGCCACCAAACTGTGTTACTGGCAAGCTAAATGCATGAATGAATGGTTACGCCGTTGATGAGAAAAGCTGCTTTACCTGTCGGAGCTGTTAGAAGAACTTTAATTGAATTTGTTTTTACACCTTTTGTTCATCAAAATATTTAGTAATTAATTGGTATAGCACGTTAATAACCGTGCTTTTACCAACACCAGCAGCTCCAGAGAGAAACAGTCTTACAGGTTTGAAGTTTCCACTTTTCATATTTTTAAAAACGTGCATTACAATTTCTTTCTGGCCTCTATTGAGTCTTCTCATATTGAAAAACAAATTTTCTATTTTTTCTCTGGAAGGAACAATAATTTTAAATTTACCATTATCACTACTATTTCCTGCTTTGCTCCCATCTTGGACTCCAACATTTATTTTAAATTCCTCTGGAAGTTCATTATCTAACAAGTTTTTATAATCTCTTTCTTCCTGTTTAAGTCTATGATTGTGTGCAATTTCAACTGCAAGCTCCATTTCATCTTCATTAATCATATTATATTTCCCTCTGTTTTTATTGATAATGTCTACGTGTTGTTCATATATAAATTTACTGTCAATATTTTGAACTTCCTCCTTCTCATTTCTCCATGGTAAAAAGAGGAGTACTTGCTCTCGATAAAAATTGTATTCGTCTTGATCTAGCCTGTACCTTCTGTAACGTAGAATTTTTCTCTTGTAACAGTCTACGCATTCTTCTGATTCAAAGTCCTCATTATTTTTTCTTTGTTTTTTGCACGTCTGTTTGATTTATATTCTGTTGAAAAATCAGCAAGACAAATAGTCTCTAAATTATTACACCTATTTGCAAATCTTGAGAATATGTTTGGTAAAGATATGTCGGTTGATTCCGGATCCATATTTTGTAACTCTTGTTTCGATTTTAACATGTTTAGCCTTTCTTCACTCGGGCTAGTGTTAAGAAATATACAGGCTCGACTACTTTTTGAAAGAGGTAATTCCAGAACATGATAAGCAGCTTCCTGAGCAGACATTAGGTTGCTATTTAGAAACACATTTGCAACTTTACTTAACCTTTCTCTTGTATTCATTTTTCACATCAGAAGCCGCTTCCCTTAACAACCTAGATAAACCTGCTTCTACTTTGCTTATATAATTAATAATATATGATGCACAACTGTAAGGATCCAACACAAATTGCAAATCCATATTTGAAGAAAACAGCGACAAAATTGTTGAATTGTGACAATTAATAGCTACCGACAATGAATTTCTCTCCAAAAAAATTGTATCCCTATCAATTCCATATCTAACTGCATTAATATAATCATCTTCAGACATATTTAATTTCAAAAGAATATTGCCAAATGACACATCATTATCTTTCATAAAAAAACTATACATAAGCTTATTTACAGAATTTTTTTTAACCTGCTCTGTCTTCTCTTCTTCTTCTAACGGCTTTAAAATAATAGTTTTCGGCATCACAGGTAAAGGATATCCAAACCTACGTACTTTTAAATTTTTCTGTAAATAGAAACTGTAAACCATATAATGGCAGGAAGTACCATATTTAAAGCGTACATCTAAATATACTGTAAATATGACTTTTTGAGTTACAAAATACTCTAAGGTATGTCATATTTGGTATTAAATAATGCAGAATTAACTAAGGAAAGTGATTATGTAATTAGTATTTAATAAAATTAAATAATAGTAAAAATGTAATTAATCATATAATGTAAAAGTCAACTATTTAGGCTGAAATGCCATCTGGTTAAAACGAAGTAGATTTAATATTAAATCGGCCAGGACCTATTGTATGGAAAAGAAAGAGAGTTAGTTGATTGTTACATGTTGAGATGGACACTTGAAAACGAGCTCGCGCAAATTAATTCATTAAAAAAGAGAGAAGACAATTTTTGGATATAACTAAACCTATAAAAAATAACCCAGAGAAATTGAAAAATATGAGTAAGCAAAACTGAGTTAACCTGGAATCAACCAAATGAATCTATTTATGAAGATTGGAAGTCATCATCCAGATAATAGAACCATATAAACCTGAATTCAAAATTTTATCGACACTAAATTGGACATTGTAAAACTACAACTAGTGTTGTTCCACAACTAGTGGAACAAGAACACTTTTGAACACTGATTGCCGTGCAGAACAACTGACCACCAATCCCGAATAATTATAGTGTGATGAAGAGGAATTAATCACTACTGCTAGGAAGAGGAACACACCAATAATCCACATTTATTTGAAGAAATTCCGTTGTGAAGGTTTCGCCTACATTGGCAGCACGTGGGTGGCCATTTTGGAATACTCCCGGCATCCTCTGCGGTGATGGCAGAACATCATCCTGAGTTTGGTTCGAGAAATCTAATTTACTAACATTTATATCTTAAATAATATTTCTATTTTTTATAATTAAGAAGGTTTTTCTGTAAGTGTTGTACTTTTCAGCTTTGCCCTTTCTCTGACTATTATAATAACAGCTAAAAGAACCTGTAATTTAACATTAATAATTTATATACTGAAATCAATCGCCCTGAGATATGAGTTTATGAACTATCGATTAGCCGATCGATTCAAAATCGATTAATCTCAATAACATCAATAAATTAGTTGAATATTATAATTTTCGTGTTTTATTTATTAACAAACATAGATAAAAGAATTTCAGATATTATTTGACACCTGGACTCCAAGAAAAGAAGAGAATAACATCATTGAAGGAGTACACTCATTAAATTAAGGAAGACCATCAATCGATTATTACATTTTATCATCTAGTTAACACGGAAAAACAATTCTCGTTATTCTAAAGCAATAAATAAATTAAATTCATAATTAAAGGAATAAAATATAAGGTTTATTCATAAATAAACACATAAGAAACAATTAATAATTAAATAAATAAATAAATTATGTATATTTTTTGTATAAATATATATTTTTAACAAATAATAATTTTGTATGAAATCAGGAACTGGTGACGCTTGAACTTCTTAGTCTGAAACAAAATGGTAAGCATAAATGTAGTTATGTCTTTATTTTTAAAAGATAATAAAACAGCTGAATATACCCTATAAACTGTACAAAATCATTGTTAAAACAAGAATGCTACATGTGAGCAGTCTCGCAGAACCTTTTAGATTGAGCAAGTATTAATAAAATAATTCGAGGATAGAATGTATGAATTGGTTTAATTTTCTTCTTCTAATCTTCTTTCTTAGTGTTTATTAAATAGATCAGTTTTTTGTACATAATCTACATAAACTTTTAGATAAAGGCAGTAAGTGTAATTTATTCTTCTTCTGTCTTTGACAATTTCATTGCTGTTTCATTAATAATTCGAGGATAGAATGTATGAATTCGTTTAAATTTCTTCTTGTAATCTTTCTTGCTTGTTGTTTATTAAATCGCTCAGTTTTACGTACATAACTTTCATAAACCTTTAGATAAAGGCTGTAAGTTTAATTTATTATTCTTCTGTCGTTGACAATTTCATTGCTGTTTCATTAATAATTCGAGGATAGAATGTATGAATTCGTTTAATTCTCTTCTTGTAATCTTCTTTCTTTTTGTTTATTAAATCGTTCAGTTTTAGTACATAACTTTCATAAACCTTTAGATAAAGGCTGTAAGTTTAATTTATTATTCTTCTGTTGTAACGGTCCAAATTGGTGGGTATTTTTATTTGATTTCATTTCGGGGATTTATAAAAAATATTGTGTAAGTTTTATTCCATTGTGACAGACCACGTGTATGGAACAGTTTAGAACAAAGGCAAGACGTAATAGCATTGTGCAATCAGTTGAGGTATGTAGCCACCTCATATTACTAAGAACTTTGTTTGAATGTGACAGCGCGCACGCACGCGCGACAGGTATACGCTCGGGGTGACGCTACCGTCCAAAAAACCAAGATGTCAGGAAACCAATGTTATGCAGTTTCATTTACCATGAGGCCGGATATGAAAACTTAAGATCCGCCCATCTCGTGACGTTAGCCGGTGCCTCACGGAGATCGTATACTGTCGTCACCCCAACAACTACATGGATTGCATGGGACGAAAGCTACGACGAACAAATACAAGGCTTTGGTTTCCTCAACAACGACGAAATCGAGGTAGCGGCGAACGCCTTACCGTTCTGCGCAGTTTTGGCCTAGCTATCGTACCTGCAGGTACAAAGCCCAGTGGGGTCTTCAAAATTTTGTTATAATTATCCGAAAAAAGTGAGTTTCGGTAAAAAATGAACACGTAGTAGTGAAGCGAAAACTAATCAACCAGAGACACCATCAAATACTTATTTCGGACATACTAACAAGTATAAAAAAAAATGAAACGGAGTGCTCTAGCTATAAACGCGTGCCGGCAGGGATGGGTATTCTTCTGTAAATGTTAAGGGCTTTATAATTTTCTGTGTGTCTGTGAGAGTGTAAATTGCAGGCTGGGCTGTTTGTGTTTATGTGTGATGTAATCCAGGTAAGCCGTAGTATATAAGTCAATACTGTAAAATTACGTATTACCAGGAAGCTGTATTCCAGTTAAAAAGTACACTAAAATAATAGAGCTTTTGTAAACATACAAGAAATGAATAAGGAATAATTTGAAACAGAACATAGTAAAGGAATAATAAAGATTAAGTAAATTCTCTTCATACAAAATGTGTATTAATGCTTATTTCGTAACCTCACACTGTTTCTGACCTCGCTTATAAAAGAGTAGATGATTAGATAAACCGGTATGTGAGTGTCTATCTGAATAGAAGAGTAGGTGGATAGATATCCTAAGTAAAGCTATAGACTAAAATTTGGATAGATGGGTGGGTGGATAGTTTGTGTAGGTGGGTGAGAAGACAGATAAGTTGATGAGTAGGTAGTTTGGATTAGACTGTACTACAAAATAAAGTGAATAATCTGACTGAAAATTATACATACCTTTAAGCTCCTTTCAGCAGATGACTTCATAGATTTTATAGTCAGTAGTAACTGTTCCATCTGTTTTTTTGCATATTGACACTGTTCAACAGTTTCTAGGTTTTGTTGAATCTCTTGAAACTGTTCAGTTTCTTTTTTTCACTATTTATAGATATGTTTTTTCAGTGTTTTTACTGTTAGGCCTACTTGCCTCATTTATAACTGCTTCTTCTAACATAGTATCGCCGTCCTTTGGCAGATCTATTATAAGCATATGTTCTTCGTTCTCCCTTTCCTCAGGAATCATATTGGTTACTTTTCAAAAAAAAAGTAATTCAAACACATTAATTTTTACTTTTATGTAGCCCACACTTGTATTTCAATGATTTTGTTTCACATATTATAAACATTTACAGGTATGATTACAGTATTATAAACATATACAGATAATGACATAATGAAAACAAAGAATAACTAAAAATTGTTTTAAGAAAGTTTTGATTACGATAATACTGTGCACAGAACTCTAGTCGGATTCCTCTTCTGAAATAGACAAGTTTGTTGGCCAATTGAGGATTTCTTGATAGAAAAGTGTATAGTTTTCAGGAATATACTTCATCAACTTTTCAATATCTTTAATCTTTTTGTCATTTATTGGACATTTTCCGTGTGCCTCAATCGCAGGTAATTCTGGAATGGTGGTTGCATTCGTTAATAGTCTAAAGTGATGAATGAGAAATGAGTCAGTAGTAGGCATGGCTAGAACGACTCCTTTATTCTGGCTGTCATATACAAACAAAAAATGTAGACACATTAAATAAAACGTTTTGCGAACGAGGAACACTTCGCGCAGAAGGTTCAATCGACACAACATTCTTCTTGTAATATTTTGGCCACCAACTTTTGAAATCGGCTGAAAAGTTAGTTTACAAGAGCTCTACTGTAAAATTTCCCAACTGACTCGACTCTGCTATCAGCCTCGCATACTCATCAGGAGTGTAAACTCTGTCACAGCGTTTGATTTTTCTTTTGATAACAGAGAAATCTCTGTCACAAGCTAGAAAACTATGGCCCCTAATCGGAACGTAGTGTCATTTTTCATCAAACTTTCCGGCAGATGTCAAATTTGATAAAAACCTTACCACTGTGTTGTTTCGATTTTGCCCCGGGCAACCGTCTGAAAAAATATGTACTTCTTTGACACTGTTGGGAACTTCAGCTGATAAGTAGCGATGAATTAAACTGCATACTTCGTTTGGACTTTTCTTAGCAGTGCCTTCGTGATAAACATAGAAATGCGATTTCCCAGTCTTGAAATTCTTAATTCCAAAAACATTTACCCATAATTGTCGATAATAGAACACTTCCTGCACCGGTATGTTTGGCTGTAAGTTTAAATAGATAAAGACTGTAAGTTTAATTTATTATTCTTCTGTCTGTGACAATTTCGTTGTGATTTCATTAATAATTCGAGGATAGAATGTATGAATTGGTTTAAATTTCTTCTTGTAATCTTATTGCTTATTGTTTATTAAATCGCTCAGCTTATTGTTTATTAAATCGCTCAGTTTTACGTACATAACTTTCATAAACGTTTAGATAAAGGCTGTAAGTTTAATTTATTATTCTTCTGCCTTTGACAATTTCATTGCTGTTTCATTAATAATTCGAGGATAGAATGTATGAATTGGTTTAAATTTCTTCTTGTAATCTTATTGCTTATTGTTTATTAAATCGCTCAGTTTTACGTACATAACTTTCATAAACGTTTAGATAAAGGCTGTAAGTTTAATTTATTATTCTTCTGCCTTTGACAATTTCATTGCTGTTTCATTAATAATTCGAGGATAGAATGTATGAATTGGTTTAAATTTCTTCTTGTAATCTTATTGCTTATTGTTTATTAAATCGCTCAGTTTTACGTACATAACTTTCATAAACGTTTAGATAAAGGCTGTAAGTTTAATTTATTATTCTTCTGCCTTTGACAATTTCATTGCTGTTTCATTAATAATTCGAGGATAGAATGTATGAATTGGTTTAAATTTCTTCTTGTAATCTTATTGCTTATTGTTTATTAAATCGCTCAGTTTTACGTACATAACTTTTATAAACGTTTAGATAAAGGCTGTAAGTTTAATTTATTATTCTTCTGCCTTTGACAATTTCATTGCTGTTTCATTAATAATTCGAGGATAGAATGTATGAATTGGTTTAACATTCTTCTTGTATAGTATTATCAAATAGCGAGTGCGGCTGGGCGAGGGTCAGGCTCATTCCAAACACGCAGTCCGCACACACACAATGTCACTGTCTTTATGATTCTCACCTATGAATCATCTTGCAGTCAATAATTTTGTACCAAACGTAGCTGATATTTTGGGCTCCTGTATAATATGCTGTAAATAACATTCATGCAAGAATAACCAATATATAAATAATAAATAAAATAATTATAATAAATAAGCTTACCTTTAGTTGCCGTTGTTCGTAAACTAACATTCTGTCAATATTGTATTACAGAACACTTGATGTAATCCAGTTTTCTGTCTCGGCTAATTTTCATTACATCTTCTACTGACATATTATTGATTGTTACATAAACTTTAATAAAATATTGCCTGATCTTGCTGTACTATCTAAAATTCTGTAACTAACATTCATGCAATAAAACCAAAATAAACAAGTTTATTTCAGAGTCAATAAACTTTTAGATAAAGGCTGTAAGTTTAATTTATTCTTCTTCTCTCTTGACAATTTCATTACTGTTTCATTAATAATTCGAGGATAGAATGTATGTATTGGTTTAACTTTCTTCTTGTAATCTTTTTTCTTATTGTTTATTAAATCGTTCAGTTTTTGTACATAACTTCCATGAACTTTTAGCTAACGGCTGAAAGTTTAATTTAATTATTCTTCTGTCTTTGATAATTTTACTGCTGTTTCATTAATAATTCGAGGATAGAATGTATGAATTCGTTTAAGTTTCTTTTTCAAATCTTCTTTCTTAGTGTTAATTACATAGACCAGTTTTTTGTAAATAGTCTACATAAACTTATAGATAAAGACTGCAAGTTTAATTTATTATTCTTCTGTCTGTGACAATTTCGTTGTGATTTCATTAATAATTCGAGGATAGAATATATGAATTGGTTTAAATTTCTTCTTGTAATCTTTCTTGCTTGTTGTTTATTAAATCGCTCAGTTTTACGTACATAACTTTCATAAACCTTTAGATAAAGGCTGTAAGTTTAATTTATTATTCTTCTGTCGTTGACAATTTCATTGCTGTTTCATTAATAATTCGAGGATAGAATGTATGAATTCGTTTAACTTTCTTATTGTAATCTTCTTTCTTAGTGTTTATTAAATAGATCAGTTTTTTGTACATAATCTACATAAACGTTTAGATAAAGGCAGTAAGTGTAGTTAATTCTCTTCTGTCTTTGACAATTTCATTGCTGTTTCATTAATAATTTGAGGATAAAATGTATGAATTGGTCTGTCTTTGACAATTTCATTGCTGTTTCATTAATAATTTGAGGATAAAATGTATGAATTGGTTAAGTCTTTCCTCGTAATTTTCTTTCTTTTTGTTTATTAAATCGTTCAGTAATTAAATTTTTTTATTTTTTTATTAAATTCAGTTTATTATATTACTGCTCTATAACGGAGTAGCTTTAACAGAAAGATGTAATAATTTTCTTGAAAATTTCCAGCCTGAAGTTATCAGGTTGAAACAGTTTGTCATTAAAGTTACCATCAGCAGCAAACTGTTTTGCAAACCAGCAAACGAATACTCCATAGTTATAACTGTTTGTCTTATTGCTTCTTTTGATACATATAACATTTCTTCAGATGGCTGGTCTAATTTTTGTAAAATTTTATCCGTGAATTACTTTACTCTGCTCAATAATGTACTTGATATATGGCTCTGTTGCGGGTCTAAAATGTAATATATATTCAAATCTAAGCAAATGCAAACGACTATCCAATGAGAGTTATTGACGTTTATTGGGATGGCATAATGGGATTTGTTCATCACTCTTAAATTCTGCGTTATGTACTGTTCTCTTGTTTCCTCATCAAAATTACTCATTATATATTGTGATAATATAGAATCTCCGTATGAAAATTGTTCATATTCCTGGGATAAACTGAAAAAAAATCCATCGATAATGTTGTCCGTTAGCCAGCCATCAACGGCGCCTATGGATTGTCTCTTTAAAGCGTCAATGTCAGCTGCAGATAATGTTGGCTTGAGAGATAGCAAATTATGTTTGTAAATTTTAATAGCTCTACCTAGCTGATAATACACAACACCATGATTTGGAAAAAGTTTCTCTATTTCTTGCGCCATATCTTCAATTGATGTAATTTCTGATGTACACTTAAATTTATTCACCTGTAATTCCTGTAATGATAGTTGTAATGAGTGTTGTTCTTCCACATCTATGATTTTACTTCTGTTTTGTATTCTTTCAGATTCCGTATTTATAACTGGCAAAGTTCCAACACAATCCTCTACTTCTATAAAAACGGGTTTATGATCTGAGAAATAACTCTCATATACTCCTGCTAAATACTTGTTGGTATCTTTACATATTATGTCAATTTGTGTCTTCACATTTGTGGTGTATATTTCATTTATCAGCGCAGTTTTCAGATGCCTATGTTCAAGTTTACCTTTGAAATTTGCTGAATCTTCCAAATTAGCTATGTTAATGTTGAAGTCTCCCATTAAAATTTTTGTGTAGTTTCCAGTTAAGTTAGCAATCATACCATCTACAACGTCAAAAAATGTACTAATGCTTGCACCCGGTGATTTGTATCCCGTTATTAAGTAAATATTTTTCAACTGAACAGTTATCATTTCAACGTGTCCTTTGTACCTACCGTCAACTGTTATCTTCTTTTCGGTTACAATTTTTCTCTCCAATAATTTAAAATCAATGTTCTCTTTTGCTAGGCACATGAGACCTCTCTGTCCTGTTGTTGGATTTTCATCTGATGAGTACTTAATCTGATAAGTTGGGGTCACAATCCGCTCTGAGCCCTTCGTTCTAGTTTCTGAAAGAATTAAAACATGTGCTCTTGAGTACCAGCCGTCTGTCTTGATATCTTCAAGGTATAGTGTCAAAGATCTCACATTATGGTACACAATGACTCCAACTGTGTCCTTCAAATCGTTATAGCAAAGAGTTGCAACATTTTCTTTTCTTAGTCGCTGTATTTCTTCACAGTCACTTACACTTCCACTGTGGAAATACTTCATGTTCATTTCTCATAAGATATATAAGTTTTTCAAAGAAGTTACCCTGCTCATGGCGACATATAACAGTTGTCTTGTCACTCTCTTTATCCTTCGAAAATCTAAACAAACTGCTTCATAAGTTTGTCCCTAACTCTTATGTATTGTAAGAGCTTCTGCAGGCACAACAGGAAATTGTTTCCTCATTATTTGATGACAATTTTTATGCGTTGTTATAATTGCTGTACTCTTTGCAGTTGGTATTAGTTCTTCATTTATTCCACTTGCAGCTGCATATTCTTTAAATTTCTGTCTTGCTTTTAGACCTACATTTCTTCCCTCTGGAAACTCCAACCATATCAAAATAATATTTTCTTCTCCCATTGTCAAGTATCGTAAAATTCCACATGCGCCGTTCACCAGTCCATCTCCAACATCCACATTAAATGTGATCATGTACTTGATACCTACCTTAAAAGTAATTTCATTCGATAGGCCCTGCATTTCTGTTACCTTTTTATTTCTAATTGATTTTAAGAAACTATCTTTTGTATGTAAAGGTATGTTTCCTAAAACTGTATCTTGCGCGATGGAATTAAAAGGTTTCTCTTTAGATTTTCTAATTTTTTCTTGGTTATATTTCTGCACCATTTCATTTTCGGGATACAGTCTAATTGCATTTTCAGGAACCTCTTCGGGTTGAACTATTCTCGTTTTCAATAAATTAAAGTCTTTTTCGTTCATAACATTAGCTGCTATGTTATTTAGTGTTACTATAAATTCTGTGTCTCCTTTCTGTCTCATGATTTCATTTAATTCATAAAATGAAAACTCTGACCAAAGTGGATTTTTATCATTAAAAATGCTCAATTCATTTACCTTCGGTGCTTTCCAAATGGGAGAATCCATTACAGGTGATAACTGATGTAAATCACCTACAATAAGAAGGGAAACACCGCCAAAGGTCTCATTTTCCCCATTATTTGTGACGTAAACGAGTATCAATTCTTGAAAGTGTTCGTGATTCCACCATAGAACCCTCATCAATAATCAATAACTTTAAATCTATCAGATTCACTCTAAGTGTACTTGCTGTGTCAGAACTTAATTCAGGCATGAGGCCACCAAACTGTGTTACTGGCAAGCTAAATGCATGAATGAATGGTTACGCCGTTGATGAGAAAAGCTGCTTTACCTGTCGGAGCTGTTAGAAGAACTTTAATTGAATTTGTTTTTACACCTTTTGTTCATCAAAATATTTAGTAATTAATTGGTATAGCACGTTAATAACCGTGCTTTTACCAACACCAGCAGCTCCAGAGAGAAACAGTCTTACAGGTTTGAAGTTTCCACTTTTCATATTTTTAAAAACGTGCATTACAATTTCTTTCTGGCCTCTATTGAGTCTTCTCATATTGAAAAACAAATTTTCTATTTTTTCTCTGGAAGGAACAATAATTTTAAATTTACCATTATCACTACTATTTCCTGCTTTGCTCCCATCTTGGACTCCAACATTTATTTTAAATTCCTCTGGAAGTTCATTATCTAACAAGTTTTTATAATCTCTTTCTTCCTGTTTAAGTCTATGATTGTGTGCAATTTCAACTGCAAGCTCCATTTCATCTTCATTAATCATATTATATTTCCCTCTGTTTTTATTGATAATGTCTACGTGTTGTTCATATATAAATTTACTGTCAATATTTTGAACTTCCTCCTTCTCATTTCTCCATGGTAAAAAGAGGAGTACTTGCTCTCGATAAAAATTGTATTCGTCTTGATCTAGCCTGTACCTTCTGTAACGTAGAATTTTTCTCTTGTAACAGTCTACGCATTCTTCTGATTCAAAGTCCTCATTATTTTTTCTTTGTTTTTTGCACGTCTGTTTGATTTATATTCTGTTGAAAAATCAGCAAGACAAATAGTCTCTAAATTATTACACCTATTTGCAAATCTTGAGAATATGTTTGGTAAAGATATGTCGGTTGATTCCGGATCCATATTTTGTAACTCTTGTTTCGATTTTAACATGTTTAGCCTTTCTTCACTCGGGCTAGTGTTAAGAAATATACAGGCTCGACTACTTTTTGAAAGAGGTAATTCCAGAACATGATAAGCAGCTTCCTGAGCAGACATTAGGTTGCTATTTAGAAACACATTTGCAACTTTACTTAACCTTTCTCTTGTATTCATTTTTCACATCAGAAGCCGCTTCCCTTAACAACCTAGATAAACCTGCTTCTACTTTGCTTATATAATTAATAATATATGATGCACAACTGTAAGGATCCAACACAAATTGCAAATCCATATTTGAAGAAAACAGCGACAAAATTGTTGAATTGTGACAATTAATAGCTACCGACAATGAATTTCTCTCCAAAAAAATTGTATCCCTATCAATTCCATATCTAACTGCATTAATATAATCATCTTCAGACATATTTAATTTCAAAAGAATATTGCCAAATGACACATCATTATCTTTCATAAAAAAACTATACATAAGCTTATTTACAGAATTTTTTTTAACCTGCTCTGTCTTCTCTTCTTCTTCTAACGGCTTTAAAATAATAGTTTTCGGCATCACAGGTAAAGGATATCCAAACCTACGTACTTTTAAATTTTTCTGTAAATAGAAACTGTAAACCATATAATGGCAGGAAGTACCATATTTAAAGCGTACATCTAAATATACTGTAAATATGACTTTTTGAGTTACAAAATACTCTAAGGTATGTCATATTTGGTATTAAATAATGCAGAATTAACTAAGGAAAGTGATTATGTAATTAGTATTTAATAAAATTAAATAATAGTAAAAATGTAATTAATCATATAATGTAAAAGTCAACTATTTAGGCTGAAATGCCATCTGGTTAAAACGAAGTAGATTTAATATTAAATCGGCCAGGACCTATTGTATGGAAAAGAAAGAGAGTTAGTTGATTGTTACATGTTGAGATGGACACTTGAAAACGAGCTCGCGCAAATTAATTCATTAAAAAAGAGAGAAGACAATTTTTGGATATAACTAAACCTATAAAAAATAACCCAGAGAAATTGAAAAATATGAGTAAGCAAAACTGAGTTAACCTGGAATCAACCAAATGAATCTATTTATGAAGATTGGAAGTCATCATCCAGATAATAGAACCATATAAACCTGAATTCAAAATTTTATCGACACTAAATTGGACATTGTAAAACTACAACTAGTGTTGTTCCACAACTAGTGGAACAAGAACACTTTTGAACACTGATTGCCGTGCAGAACAACTGACCACCAATCCCGAATAATTATAGTGTGATGAAGAGGAATTAATCACTACTGCTAGGAAGAGGAACACACCAATAATCCACATTTATTTGAAGAAATTCCGTTGTGAAGGTTTCGCCTACATTGGCAGCACGTGGGTGGCCATTTTGGAATACTCCCGGCATCCTCTGCGGTGATGGCAGAACATCATCCTGAGTTTGGTTCGAGAAATCTAATTTACTAACATTTATATCTTAAATAATATTTCTATTTTTTATAATTAAGAAGGTTTTTCTGTAAGTGTTGTACTTTTCAGCTTTGCCCTTTCTCTGACTATTATAATAACAGCTAAAAGAACCTGTAATTTAACATTAATAATTTATATACTGAAATCAATCGCCCTGAGATATGAGTTTATGAACTATCGATTAGCCGATCGATTCAAAATCGATTAATCTCAATAACATCAATAAATTAGTTGAATATTATAATTTTCGTGTTTTATTTATTAACAAACATAGATAAAAGAATTTCAGATATTATTTGACACCTGGACTCCAAGAAAAGAAGAGAATAACATCATTGAAGGAGTACACTCATTAAATTAAGGAAGACCATCAATCGATTATTACATTTTATCATCTAGTTAACACGGAAAAACAATTCTCGTTATTCTAAAGCAATAAATAAATTAAATTCATAATTAAAGGAATAAAATATAAGGTTTATTCATAAATAAACACAAATGCTACATGTGAGCAGTCTCGCAGAACCTTTTAGATTGAGCAAGTATTAATAAAATAATTCGAGGATAGAATGTATGAATTGGTTTAATTTTCTTCTTCTAATCTTCTTTCTTAGTGTTTATTAAATAGATCAGTTTTTTGTACATAATCTACATAAACTTTTAGATAAAGGCAGTAAGTGTAATTTATTCTTCTTCTGTCTTTGACAATTTCATTGCTGTTTCATTAATAATTTGAGGATAGAATGTATGAATTGGTTTAATTCTCTTCTTGTAATCTTCTTTCTTTTTGTTTATTAAATCGTTCAGTTTTACGTACATAACTTTCATCAACCTTTAGATAAAGGCTGTAAGTTTAATTTATTATTCTTCTGTTGTAACGGTCCAAATTGGTGGGTATTTTTATTTGATTTCATTTCGGGGATTTATAAAAAATATTGTGTAAGTTTTATTCCATTGTGACAGACCACGTGTATGGAACAGTTTAGAACAAAGGCAAGACGTAATAGCATTGTGCAATCAGTTGAGGTATGTAGCCACCTCATATTACTAAGAACTTTGTTTGAATGTGACAGCGCGCACGCACGCGCGACAGGTATACGCTCGGGGTGACGCTACCGTCCAAAAAACCAAGATGTCAGGAAACCAATGTTATGCAGTTTCATTTACCATGAGGCCGGATATGAAAACTTAAGATCCGCCCATCTCGTGACGTTAGCCGGTGCCTCACGGAGATCGTATACTGTCGTCACCCCAACAACTACATGGATTGCATGGGACGAAAGCTACGACGAACAAATACAAGGCTTTGGTTTCCTCAACAACGACGAAATCGAGGTAGCGGCGAACGCCTTACCGTTCTGCGCAGTTTTGGCCTAGCTATCGTACCTGCAGGTACAAAGCCCAGTGGGCTCTTCAAAATTTTGTTATAATTATCCGAAAAAAGTGAGTTTCGGTAAAAAATGAACACGTAGTAGTGAAGCGAAAACTAATCAACCAGAGACACCATCAAATACTTATTTCGGACATACTAACAAGTATAAAAAAAAATGAAACGGAGTGCTCTAGCTATAAACGCGTGCCGGCAGGGATGGGTATTCTTCTGTAAATGTTAAGGGCTTTATAATTTTCTGTGTGTCTGTGAGAGTGTAAATTGCAGGCTGGGCTGTTTGTGTTTATGTGTGATGTAATCCAGGTAAGCCGTAGTATATAAGTCAATACTGTAAAATTACGTATTACCAGGAAGCTGTATTCCAGTTAAAAAGTACACTAAAATAATAGAGCTTTTGTAAACATACAAGAAATGAATAAGGAATAATTTGAAACAGAACATAGTAAAGGAATAATAAAGATTAAGTAAATTCTCTTCATACAAAATGTGTATTAATGCTTATTTCGTAACCTCACACTGTTTCTGACCTCGCTTATAAAAGAGTAGATGATTAGATAAACCGGTATGTGAGTGTCTATCTGAATAGAAGAGTAGGTGGATAGATATCCTAAGTAAAGCTATAGACTAAAATTTGGATAGATGGGTGGGTGGATAGTTTGTGTAGGTGGGTGAGAAGACAGATAAGTTGATGAGTAGGTAGTTTGGATTAGACTGTACTACAAAATAAATTGAATAATCTGTCTGAAAATTATACATACCTTTAAGCTCCTTTCAGCAGATGACTTCATAGCTTTTATAGTCAGTAGTAACTGTTCCATCTGTTTTTTTGCATATTGACACTGTTCAACAGTTTCTAGGCTTTGTTGAATCTCTTGAAACTGTTCAAACAGTTTCTTTTTTTCACTATTTATAGATAGGTTTTTTTCAGTGTTTTTACTGTTAGGCCTACTTGCCTCATTTATAACTGCTTCTTCTAACATAGTATCGCCGTCCTTTGGCAGATCTATTATAAGCATATGTTCTTCGTTCTCCCTTTCCTCAGGAATCATATTGGTTACTTTTCAAAAAAAAAAGTAATTCAAACACATTAATTTTTACTTTTATGTAGCCCACACTTGTATTTCAATGATTTTGTTTCACATATTATAAACATTTACAGGTATGATTACAGTATTATAAACATATACAGATAATGACATAATGAAAACAAAGAATAACTAAAAATTGTTTTAAGAAAGTTTTGATTACGATAATACTGTGCACAGAACTCTAGTCGGATTCCTCTTCTGAAATAGACAAGTTTGTTGGCCAATTGAGGATTTCTTGATAGAAAAGTGTATAGTTTTCAGGAATATACTTCATCAACTTTTCAATATCTTTAATCTTTTTGTCATTTATTGGACATTTTCCGTGTGCCTCAATCGCAGGTAATTCTGGAATGGTGGTTGCATTCGTTAATAGTCTAAAGTGATGAATGAGAAATGAGTCAGTAGTAGGCATGGCTAGAACGACTCCTTTATTCTGGCTGTCATATACAAACAAAAAATGTAGACACATTAAATAAAACGTTTTGCGAACGAGGAACACTTCGCGCAGAAGGTTCAATCGACACAACATTCTTCTTGTAATATTTTGGCCACCAACTTTTGAAATCGGCTGAAAAGTTAGTTTACAAGAGCTCTACTGTAAAATTTCCCAACTGACTCGACTCTGCTATCAGCCTCGCATACTCATCAGGAGTGTAAACTCTGTCACAGCGTTTGATTTTTCTTTTGATAACAGAGAAATCTCTGTCACAAGCTAGAAAACTATGGCCCCTAATCGGAACGTGGTGTCATTTTTCATCAAACTTTCCGGCAGATGTCAAATTTGATAAAAACCTTACCACTGTGTTGTTTCGATTTTGCCCCGGGCAACCGTCTGAAAAAATATGTACTTCTTTGACACTGTTGGGAACTTCAGCTGATAAGTAGCGATGAATTAAACTGCATACTTCGTTTGGACTTTTCTTAGCAGTGCCTTCGTGATAAACATAGAAATGCGATTTCCCAGTCTTGAAATTCTTAATTCCAAAAACATTTACCCATAATTGTCGATAATAGAACACTTCCTGCACCGGTATGTTTGGCTGTAAGTTTAAATAGATAAAGACTGTAAGTTTAATTTATTATTCTTCTGTCTGTGACAATTTCGTTGTGATTTCATTAATAATTCGAGGATAGAATGTATGAATTGGTTTAAATTTCTTCTTGTAATCTTATTGCTTATTGTTTATTAAAACGCTCAGTTTTACGTACATAACTTTCATAAACGTTTAGATAAAGGCTGTAAGTTTAATTTATTATTCTTCTGCCTTTGACAATTTCATTGCTGTTTCATTAATAATTCGAGGATAGAATGTATGAATTGGTTTAACATTCTTCTTGTATAGTATTATCAAATAGCGAGTGCGGCTGGGCGAGGGTCAGGCTCATTCCAAACACGCAGTCCGCACACACACAATGTCACTGTCTTTATGATTCTCACCTATGAATCATCTTGCAGTCAATAATTTTGTACCAAACGTAGCTGATATTTTGGGCTCCTGTATAATATGCTGTAAATAACATTCATGCAAGAATAACCAATATATAAATAATAAATAAGCTTACCTTTAGTTGCCGTTGTTCGTAAACTAACATTCTGTCAATATTGTATTACAGAACACTTGATGTAATCCAGTTTTCTGTCTCGGCTAATTTTCATTACATCTTCTACTGACATATTATTGATTGTTACATAAACTTTAATAAAATATTGCCTGATCTTGCTGTACTATCTAAAATTCTGTAACTAACATTCATGCAATAAAACCAAAATAAACAAGTTTATTTCAGAGTCAATAAACTTTTAGATAAAGGCTGTAAGTTTAATTTATTCTTCTTCTCTCTTGACAATTTCATTACTGTTTCATTAATAATTCGAGGATAGAATGTATGTATTGGTTTAACTTTCTTCTTGTAATCTTTTTTCTTATTGTTTATTAAATCGTTCAGTTTTTGTACATAACTTCAATGAACTTTTAGATAACGGCTGAAAGTTTAATTTAATTATTTTTCTGTCTTTGATAATTTTACTGCTGTTTCATTAATAATTCGAGGATAGAATGTATGAATTCGTTTAAGTTTCTTTTTCTAATCTTCTTTCTTAGTGTTAATTAAATAGACCAGTTTTTTGTAAATAGTCTACATAAACTTATAGATAAAGACTGCAAGTTTAATTTATTATTCTTCTGTCTGTGACAATTTCGTTGTGATTTCATTAATAATTCGAGGATAGAATATATGAATTGGTTTAAATTTCTTCTTGTAATCTTTCTTGCTTGTTGTTTATTAAATCGCTCAGTTTTACGTACATAACTTTCATAAACCTTTAGATAAAGGCTGTAAGTTTAATTTATTATTCTTCTGTCGTTGACAATTTCATTGCTGTTTCATTAATAATTCGAGGATAGAATGTATGAATTCGTTTAATTCTCTTCTTGTAATCTTCTTTCTTTTTGTTTATTAAATCGTTCAGTTTTAGTACATAACTTTCATAAACCTTTAGATAAAGGCTGTAAGTTTAATTTATTATTCTTCTGTTGTAACGGTCCAAATTGGTGGGTATTTTTATTTGATTTCATTTCGGGGATTTATAAAAAATATTGTGTAAGTTTTATTCCATTGTGACACACCACGTGTATGGAACAGTTTAGAACAAAGGCAAGACTTAATAGCATTGTTCAATCAGTTGAGGTATGTAGCCACCTCATATTACCAAGAACTTTGTTTGAATGTGACAGCGCGCACGCACGCGCGACAGGTATACGCTCGGGGTGACGCTACCGTCCAAAAAACCAAGATGTCAGGAAACCAATGTTATGCAGTTTCATTTACCATGAGGCCGGATATGAAAACTTAAGATCCGCCCATCTCGTGACGTTAGCCGGTGCCTCACGGAGATCGTATACTGTCGTCACCCCAACAACTACATGGATTGCATGGGACGAAAGCTACGACGAACAAATACAAGGCTTTGGTTTCCTCAACAACGACGAAATCGAGGTAGCGGCGAACGCCTTACCGTTCTGCGCAGTTTTGGCCTAGCTATCGTACCTGCAGGTACAAAGCCCAGTGGGCTCTTCAAAATTTTGTTATAATTATCCGAAAAAAGTGAGTTTCGGTAAAAAATGAACACGTAGTAGTGAAGCGAAAACTAATCAACCAGAGACACCATCAAATACTTATTTCGGACATACTAACAAGTATAAAAAAAAATGAAACGGAGTGCTCTAGCTATAAACGCGTGCCGGCAGGGATGGGTATTCTTCTGTAAATGTTAAGGGCTTTATAATTTTCTGTGTGTCTGTGAGAGTGTAAATTGCAGGCTGGGCTGTTTGTGTTTATGTGTGATGTAATCCAGGTAAGCCGTAGTATATAAGTCAATACTGTAAAATTACGTATTACCAGGAAGCTGTATTCCAGTTAAAAAGTACACTAAAATAATAGAGCTTTTGTAAACATGCAAGAAATGAATAAGGAATAATTTGAAACAGAACATAGTAAAGGAATAATAAAGATTAAGTAAATTCTCTTCATACAAAATGTGTATTAATGCTTATTTCGTAACCTCACACTGTTTCTGACCTCGCTTATAAAAGAACTCTGGGGACCCTTAGGAATATCGGTAAGTAACGAACAATTAAAATAAAAGTATAAAAGGTGGGTTTTTATACACTGTCTTTGACAATTTCATTGCTGTTTCATTAATAATTCGAGGATAGAATGTATGAATTGGTTTAACTTTCTTCTTCTGATCTTCTTTCTTAGTGTTTGTTAAATAGACCAGTTTTTTGTACATAATCTACATAAACTTATAGATAAAGACTGTAAGTTTAATTTATTATTCTTCTGTCTGTGACAATTTCGTTGTGATCTTATTGCTTATTGTTTATTAAATCGCTCAGCTTATTGTTTATTAAATCGCTCAGTTTTACGTACATAACTTTCATAAACGTTTAGATAAAGGCTGTAAGTTTAATTTATTATTCTTCTGCCTTTGACAATTTCATTGCTGTTTCATTAATAATTCGAGGATAGAATGTATGAATTGGTTTAAATTTCTTCTTGTAATCTTATTGCTTATTGTTTAATAAATCGCTCAGTTTTACGTACATAACTTTCATAAACGTTTAGATAAAGGCTGTAAGTTTAATTTATTATTCTTCTGCCTTTGACAATTTCATTGCTGTTTCATTAATAATTCGAGGATAGAATGTATGAATTGGTTTAACATTCTTCTTGTATAGTATTATCAAATAGCGAGTGCGGCTGGGCGAGGGTCAGGCTCATTCCAAACACGCAGTCCGCACACACACAATGTCACTGTCTTTATGATTCTCACCTATGAATCATCTTGCAGTCAATAATTTTGTACCAAACGTAGCTGATATTTTGGGCTCCTGTATAATATGCTGTAAATAACATTCATGCAAGAATAACCAATATATAAATAATAAATAAAATAATTATAATAAATAAGCTTACCTTTAGTTGCCGTTGTTCGTAAACTAACATTCTGTCAATATTGTATTACAGAACACTTGATGTAATCCAGTTTTCTGTCTCGGCTAATTTTCATTACATCTTCTACTGACATATTATTGATTGTTACATAAACTTTAATAAAATATTGCCTGATCTTGCTGTACTATCTAAAATTCTGTAACTAACATTCATGCAATAAAACCAAAATAAACAAGTTTATTTCAGAGTCAATAAACTTTTAGATAAAGGCTGTAAGTTTAATTTATTCTTCTTCTCTCTTGACAATTTCATTACTGTTTCATTAATAATTCGAGGATAGAATGTATGTATTGGTTTAACTTTCTTCTTGTAATCTTATTTCTTATTGTTTATTAAATCGTTCAGTTTTTGTACATAACTTCCATGAACTTTTAGATAACGGCTGAAAGTTTAATTTAATTATTCTTCTGTCTTTGATAATTTTACTGCTGTTTCATTAATAATTCGAGGATAGAATGTATGAATTCGTTTAAGTTTCTTTTTCAAATCTTCTTTCTTAGTGTTAATTACATAGACCAGTTTTTTGTAAATAGTCTACATAAACTTATAGATAAAGACTGCAAGTTTAATTTATTATTCTTCTGTCTGTGACAATTTCGTTGTGATTTCATTAATAATTCGAGGATAGAATATATGAATTGGTTTAAATTTCTTCTTGTAATCTTTCTTGCTTGTTGTTTATTAAATCGCTCAGTTTTACGTACATAACTTTCATAAACCTTTAGATAAAGGCTGTAAGTTTAATTTATTATTCTTCTGTCGTTGACAATTTCATTGCTGTTTCATTAATAATTCGAGGATAGAATGTATGAATTCGTTTAACTTTCTTATTGTAATCTTCTTTCTTAGTGTTTATTAAATAGATCAGTTTTTTGTACATAATCTACATAAACGTTTAGATAAAGGCAGTAAGTGTAGTTAATTCTCTTCTGTCTTTGACAGTTTCATTGCTGTTTCATTAATAATTTGAGGATAAAATGTATGAATTGGTCTGTCTTTGACAATTTCATTGCTGTTTCATTAATAATTTGAGGATAAAATGTATGAATTGGTTAAGTCTTTCCTCGTAATTTTCTTTCTTTTTGTTTATTAAATCGTTCAGTAATTAAATTTTTTTATTTTTTTATTAAATTCAGTTTATTATATTACTGCTCTATAACGGAGTAGCTTTAACAGAAAGATGTAATAATTTTCTTGAAAATTTCCAGCCTGAAGTTATCAGGTTGAAACAGTTTGTCATTAAAGTTACCATCAGCAGCAAACTGTTTTGCAAACCAGCAAACGAATACTCCATAGTTATAACTGTTTGTCTTATTGCTTCTTTTGATACATATAACATTTCTTCAGATGGCTGGTCTAATTTTTGTAAAATTTTATCCGTGAAATACTTTACTCTGCTCAATAATGTACTTGATATATGGCTCTGTTGCGGGTCTAAAATGTAATATATATTCAAATCTAAGCAAATGCAAACGACTATCCAATGAGAGTTATTGACGTTTATTGGGATGGCATAATGGGATTTGTTCATCACTCTTAAATTCTGCGTTATGTACTGTTCTCTTGTTTCCTCATCAAAATTACTCATTATATATTGTGATAATATAGAATCTCCGTATGAAAATTGTTCATATTCCTGGGATAAACTGAAAAAAAATCCATCGATAATGTTGTCCGTTAGCCAGCCATCAACGGCGCCTATGGATTGTCTCTTTAAAGCGTCAATGTCAGCTGCAGATAATGTTGGCTTGAGAGATAGCAAATTATGTTTGTAAATTTTAATAGCTCTACCTAGCTGATAATACACAACACCATGATTTGGAAAAGGTTTCTCTATTTCTTGCGCCATATCTTCAATTGATGTAATTTCTGATGTACACTTAAATTTATTCACCTGTAATTCCTGTAATGATAGTTGTAATGAGTGTTGTTCTTCCACATCTATGATTTTACTTCTGTTTTGTATTCTTTCAGATTCCTTATTTATAACTGGCAAAGTTCCAACACAATCCTCTACTTCTATAAAAACGGGTTTATGATCTGAGAAATAACTCTCATATACTCCTGCTAAATACTTGTTGGTATCTGTACATATTATGTCAATTTGTGTCTTCACATCTGTGGTGTATATTTCATTTATCAGTGCAGTTTTCAGATGCCTATGTTCAAGTTTACCTTTGAAATTTGCTGAATCTTCCAAATTAGCTATGTTAATGTTGAAGTCTCCCATTAAAATTTTTGTGTAGTTTCCAGTTAAGTTAGCAATCATACCATCTACAACGTCAAAAAATGTACTAATGCTTGCACCCGGTGATTTGTATCCCGTTATTAAGTAAATATTTTTCAACTGAACAGTTATCATTTCAACGTGTCCTTTGTACCTACCGTCAACTGTTATCTTCTTTTCGGTTACAATTTTTCTCTCCAATAATTTAAAATCAATGTTCTCTTTTGCTAGGCACATGAGACCTCTCTGTCCTGTTGTTGGATTTTCATCTGATGAGTACTTAATCTGATAAGTTGGGATCACAATCCGCTCTGAGCCCTTCGTTCTAGTTTCTGAAAGAATTAAA
Organism: Magicicada septendecula; assembly: GCA_034769895.1. NCBI lineage: Eukaryota > Metazoa > Arthropoda > Insecta > Hemiptera > Cicadidae > Magicicada > Magicicada septendecula. The sequence goes on along the minus strand of CM068374.1, from coordinate 405,192,772 downwards.
ACATGTGCTCTTGAGTACCAGTCGTCTGTCTTGATATCTTCAAGGTATAGTGTCAAAGATCTCACATTATGGTACACAATGACTCCAACTGTGTCCTTCAAATCGTTATAGCAAAGAGTTGCAACATTTTCTTTTCTTAGTCGCTGTATTTCTTCACAGTCACTTACACTTCCACTGTGGAAATACTTCATGTTCATTTCTCATAAGATATATATACGTTTTTCAAAGAAGTTACCCTGCTCATGGCGACATATAACAGTTGTCTTGTCACTCTCTTTATCCTTCGAAAATCTAAACAAACTGCTTCATAAGTTTGTCCCTGACTCTTATGTATTGTAAGAGCTTCTGCAGGCACAACAGGAAATTGTTTCTTCATTATTTGATGACAATTTTTATGCGTTGTTATAATTGCTGTACTCTTTGCAGTTGGTATTAGTTCTTCATTTATTCCACTTGCAGCTGCATACTCTTTAAATTTCTGTCTTGCTTTTAGACCTACATTTCTTCCCTCTGGAAACTCCAACCATATCAAAATAATATTTTCTTCTCCCATTGTCAAGTATCGTAAAATTCCACATGCGCCGTTCACCAGTCCATCTCCAACATCCACATTAAATGTGATCATGTACTTGATACCTACCTTAAAAGTAATTTCATTCGATAGGCCCTGCATTTCTGTTACCTTTTTATTTCTAATTGATTTTAAGAAACTATCTTTTGTATGTAAAGGTATGTTTCCTAAAACTGTATCTTGCGCGATGGAATTAAAAGGTTTCTCTTTAGATTTTCTAATTTTTTCTTGGTTATATTTCTGCACCATTTCATTTTCGGGATACAGTCTAATTGCATTTTCAGGAACCTCTTCGGGTTGAACTATTCTCGTTTTCAATAAATTAAAGTCTTTTTCGTTCATAACATTAGCTGCTATGTTATTTAGTGTTACTATAAATTCTGTGTCTCCTTTCTGTCTCATGATTTCATTTAATTCATAAAATGAAAACTCTGACCAAAGTGGATTTTTATCATTAAAAATGCTCAATTCATTTACCTTCGGTGCTTTCCAAATGGGAGAATCCATTACAGGTGATAACTGATGTAAATCACCTACAATAAGAAGGGAAACACCGCCAAAGGTCTCATTTTCCCCATTATTTGTGACGTAAACGAGTATCAATTCTTGAAAGTGTTCGTGATCCCACCATAGAACCCTCATCAATAATCAGTAGGGTAAGAATGAGAGTTCTAACGCGGAAGTGACGTCACAGCCCCCCCTTTGGCGCGAAATTCAAAAATCCCTGTGGTGGGGGTAGACTTCCGGCGCAGCGTGTCGTCATGTGCAGAGGTTATGATCGACCGGGGGGGTAGTGGTGTGTCCCACGTGACCTCGATGGGCGTACCGAAGTTGTCGGCCATGTTGTCGGCGTTCGGCCATGTTGTCGTCGTCGTCCATTTTGCGTGGTTCCGTGTGCGTTGATTGGCGGAGGCGTGGCCGCCGTTGTCGACAAAATGGACGACGACCCGCCACGACTGGCGAGGATCAAGCCAGGCCGCCGCCCAGCGACGATGACGACGTCAACGACGACGGCGAAGGGCGAACGGCGAACATGGCCGCGGCTGGTGTCCATGTTGGGAAAGCTGTGATGTTGTCGGATTGTGCGTGTGTGCTGGTTAAGGTTGGGCCACGTTGTCGGATCGTGGTGTGTTATAGTGTATGGTTTGGGTATATGTTTTGTTTTTCCGGCGGCCATGTTGGAAAAGCGTCGACGTTGTCAACTTGTGCCACGTTGTCGGCTCGTGCATGTGTTATAGTGTACGGGTTTTGTATATGTTTACACTGCCGTTGTCGGCTCGGTGTTATAGTGTACGGGTTTAGTATATGTTTACACTGCCACGTCGACGTTGTCAACGGCCACGGCTCGGTGTTATAGTGTACAGGTTTTGTATATGTTTACACTGCCACCATTGTTGCCAACTCATGAACTGTAAATTTGAATGTGTGCTTTTGTGGTGAGTATATATTGTAAAAATACAAAAAATGTGCACAGCATCGATGTGAAACTCTTGTTGGCTGGCTATTGTGGTGTAATTGTTTTGATTGACACTTCACTTATAAAACATGCATGATAGAAGGAAAAAGGATAGTTGAAAAGAAAAGAAATAACTAAGCAAATTCAAAAAATGTACATATTTATATACAATATATATATACCGAAAAAAAATTACAAATACAATATATATATATATACAGAAAAAAACATTATAAATAGACATATAAATAATATAATTTAATGAAAAAATAAATAAAAAGTTCAGTTTATATTACATTTTATATACAATATATATACAGACAAAAAAAAACGGTTATAATATATATACAAAAAATAAAACATTATATCAAAAAAACATCACTTTGTATATTACAATATGGATACAATATACAGAAAATAAAACATTATATGAAAAAAAACATCACGTTCTTCATATTTAATGTGCACGACCATCTGTAACAGAAACAAAAACAATATTAGTGATGTATAATTGATAGGCGTAGGATGGATTAGAATAATGTGTACTGTTACATACCTCAAAAATGCATGCGTGCATAAAATGGGTGTATTGGCCTGCTGAATGCATACACCCGACATTGCGGACATCCTGGCGGCGACCCCTCCAGTGCCACGGTTTGAAACCAGTTGATGATGCACAGATAGTGGTATGTGTGCCCACACATTAAGCCGAGGAGTCTCTGCCCCTCAGTATAATTTTCTTGGCACACACTACAAGATGTGTGCCCTAACATACCCTGAATGGGGCAGAGATCTCCACGGCTCCATCGCCACGTTGGAAATCTACTTCTGAGAAGTAGTCTCATCGTGGCGACTTCGCTATGCATCCTTGGTTCCACCGTGTCGATAATATCATAAAACACGCATGGCGCGTCTTCTGGAGGGGACTGTAATCGTGGATCGTGCCGCATATGCTGTTGCTGAGGTTGTGGTTGAGGCTGCTGAGGCTGCTGAGGTTGTGGCTGCTGTTGAGGCTGTGGGGATTGTGATTCTGGTTGTCGTGCTGTACTTATCCATTGCGGACGTGGTTGCGGCTGTTCCTGTGGTTGTGGCGGTGGTGATGGCGATTGTGGTGGTGGTGATTGTGGCGGTGTGATCGTTATTTGCCGTGCTTGTGGACGAATATCACTGGTGAAAAGAATAAATATAAAAATCATGTAAAAAAAAACATGAAAGTATGTAGACATAAGAAGAAGACTTACATATTAAATGTGATGGTAGGTAATTGTTGTTGTTGTTGATGCTCATCAACATTATTTTCATCATCATCATTATTAGTTCTTTCAAGCAGTAACGTATCACTGTCACTATCATCGTCATCATAAACCATCATCTCATCATTGCTGAAAAAAAAAGTACACTTTTAATACCAGATGTAAACGCAATAGTACAAGCGAACGTTAATGAAAAAAACGTACCGACTCGTGCCGGCTTCCTGAGATGCAGCAGCAGCAGCAGCAGCAGCAGCAGCAGCAGCAGCAACAACAGCAGTAGCAGCAGCTGAACCGGTAGCATCACTGAAAAAAAAAAAATACATTTGAATACCGAACGTAAACGCAATAGTACAAGTGAATGTTAATAAAAATGGTCTTACCGACTCGAGTTTTGTTGTGATACTGATGAAGGTCCCAATAAGGCCTGACGTAACCTTTGGGAACTATAAAAAATAAACAGTAAGTCAGTCGAATGTTGTATTCTGTTTGTACTCGTTAAATAAAAAAAATGTTGTAATTTACCTTCGAACTCGTCGCTGCTCCTCACAGACTCTTTTATACAATCTATTATCGCTTCCACTCATTCTGTAAAACGTAACAAGAAAAATGTTGTATAGTAATTTGCTAACATAATAATGTGTGTGTGTGTAATGTCTAATATTAACGTAAAAATATAGTAAGTACTTACATGCAAATTGAAAAATTATAATGAATGTGATAATACTTATTATGGCGAAATGCTTATATATACGTATATGCTTGGTAGGAGTCTGCTATAGACAAAGTCCCCTTACCCTCAAAGTGTTCACCACACACACACACACGCGCGCGCGCGCGCGCGGCTTGCATCCTGTACGTAACAAAGCCCCTCGCCATCACAAAGTTCACACGCTGCGATAACATATGGCTAGTCAGCGAATAAAATTAACTGCACATGTGCATAGTGTGGGAAAGTCTCAGTGGGAGTCGATTACATCCTGTTATAAATATTAACCATTAATGTCTAATCGTCTACCTCACCTCTCCTACCAATTGAAAATTAAATGAAAGTAAATAAATAAATTTTATATTTGCAATACAAGTTTATTATTACCATGAGTTACTGCTCTGTGTATCTTAGTCTCTTCATGTTAGGACTGGTATCGTCATTGGTTAACGCACGTTTACACACTCTGTAGTGTCCGTACGCGAGTGTAGTTACACCATCGTCCAGTACGTACCTCTTATCGTCATAAGGAGACAGGGAAAGTTTTGTTACACGTTGCGTGTACAGCTTATGACGATCGCTTCGTATACACTCGGCAGAGGTGAAAACTGTACGACTATCGAAAAGACACTCGCTGTATAACTGATGACGTAACCTTTTTTTTATTGCCGTTCTTGGAACACCTTTCGCCACCTTTTTGTCGGTACAGTCGGACAACAGGAGCGAGTAACATTTAGCTCTGAGTCCGACGAATTCCCTGATGGGTTTCCCATTAGTTTCATCCTTGAACTTCCCCACGACTTTTTTGTTGTCGTCGCAATGGCAAGGATGATCTGAGGGATAGTCCGACGTGTCGAAAAGGTGGAGATCCTCTTTCATATCCAAGTACACATCGTCAGTCTGTATGCTGTAAAGTAAACTGTCGGTATCAGTCATCAATAATGTTAATCGTTGTCCGTACTTGCTGACAGCGTACCGATAATGAAAATCGTACATTATCAATTTACTGACATCAAGTACTGTGAAACCAACATACACTGGACGGGAAAGGTATATAGTTCTGTTTCGTAAAGCCAATCCGACCAAGTCGTCGGTGTAGCGGATCATACGCTTTAGTCGTGGATTGGAAACAAGTTTCTGCAGCCGCCCTTTGGTAGAGACTAGTTGGAAGTCTATTCGTTTCCTTACGTTCTCCAGCGATTTACCATAGACAGCGTTGACCATCAGTTTGAAAAAATCTTTTTCAAAACTGTTGGTGGCTGCTGCTCTCTTTTGTGTGTTGAAATCGATAAACGGTTTCATCCACGCTTTCTGTTTAAAACTCAACACCCTATGGATCGCTTTCAATTTTAGACCAAGGTTCAGATACAACTTTAAATTTCGAAAATGAAGAACGTATTTTTGCTTATCGTCCAAAGTCGTTAGCAACTTGGGGACGGACGATGAGGGCGTTTCTGATCCGTTATACCCTTTTGTAGAGTGTAGTCGTGTGTGAAGTCGTCGAGAGTACGGTGAAAGTATGTCAGGATTGACGCAGGAACGCACAGGTGCTAGTGGATAATCTGAGTGAAGATCATGAAGTTCGGATGGATAGTGTAGGTCGACCTCAAGTATGTAGCCCATGTCACTGTCATCACTCAGAGTACGTACGTCCAGTGAGTCGATCTCGTTACGATCGAGCCATCTAAAGTCACCGTAAGGGAGTGGCTGTGACATGGCTGCACCGTAAAGGTTGTTGCAGTCGGTGTACAATATGAAAGAGGTCGGCTTTGAAGCATCATACTGATCAGCGATTAGCGGGTTGTTGGCCTTGGCATAGCGGTTGGGTACCATGCTAACACCACCGCGAACGGCTGATTCAATAAAAAGATGCTGATCTATATCCGTCAACAGTTCCAGTCGCACACCGGTCATCTTTAACATCGCGTGCCAAGCAACGCCGGGAAGCGAGTAAAGATGAGCCGGATCAATCTGGTAGTACCGTATGGCCATCTCACGAAACGCCTCGAAGACGTCAGCCAGCAGCAGTACATCTGTTTTAAGATAAAGATCGTGATAATCACCCAGCGTGCGGATTCCGAAAGTCTGCCACACATTCTGTGCATGTGCGTAATCTTCGTCCAACACGGGTGATTCACTCAGCCTATTGAAAAAGTGTTCGCGTGCGGGCAGACATGTTTCGTCGAACTTCTCGCTACCTGTCATGTAATCGTAAGGGTACACCCCCTTACGTAAGAGTAGCTCGAAGTGTTCTTCGAAACATTGCTTTGTTAAAGCGAAATCCGCACCGCTCGCGCGCAAGTTTCCAACAAGTGTATCCAAGGACGTGTTCAAAAATTGTAACGTGTCTACGAAACGTAGGGCACCCAACGTGACTGATACGAAGCGTTCACTAGTGGTAGCGATACAAGTGAGAGTTTCATCATTGTATTTACCCAACCCTTGTATCAAGTGATGTGCGTCGTAACCTCGTAAGTTATGGAAAAAGACAGGAATATGTTGGGCGGACTTGGAGTTGAGGTTACATACGTTGTGAGCTGCGCCAAGGTATCGTCCAGTCAGATGACAATGGTTGCGCACCTTGTCGTCATCAGTCAGCAGTTTTTCGCAGAGATGGCATACGACAGCATTCGTGAAAGATAATACGTCACGATCACTCATAGTCATAGGGATATTGGTACGCATGATCCTGTACAGTTCATGCTCTTCATCGATTAGTCTATCTAAAAAGGTTTCTATCACGTTCACACCGCGATAAACGACCTGTGGTTTGAAAATGTTGCCCTCGTGGTCGACTATGAGGTAGGAAAAACCTGAAGGAAGATGTAACGACTCTGTTGTGGTGGACGATGTGTGTGGAGGAGCATCACAACGATGGCAAGGTACAATGAACGATTCAAAGTCTGCATATATAGCGAAAGGGACTTTATGACAGTACGTGTAATTTTTGAAGTACATAACCTTCTCCTTCTCTTTCGTTGGTAAACGAATTCTTTGTTCACCATACGGTGAACAACGAGGGACATGTTCACTAAGGAGTCGTTCTTCACAGAATCTATGCAGACAGTAGTTGCAATAGAAAGAACGTCCGTTGTGTTTGGTTAGTGAAGATAGTAAGCGGCTAATATTTTTTATTAAACAGTAATGTTTTCGGTCAGCGGTGGTGAGAAGTAATAGATTAAAATGGTGTTGTCTGTCACTGAAAGGAGTTATTCTTAGCGGGTAAATTTCATTTTCTTCGTAACCAAAAACATTTATAGAAATGTCAGAATTGTCTCGTTCGAACTTCACAATATCGCATAGGCGGGTGGGATAAGTTATACCAGAAGTGGTGATACTGTGAATATGTGATTTGTATTTGGATACACGCTCGCTGTCTCTGTGTTGTGGAAACAGTGCGGCCAACACTGACCATATAAAACACATTTGATCGCCTGTATTGTTTACATTGATGATGGATTTAGTACAAGACAATTCAGGAGGTGTACGGATGAAACTGGAGGCGGCCAGCGGTTGGTATCGTGAGGGAACGAGTTCTAACGAGATTATATGATCCAACGCCCAACCGCTACCCTCACGAGTGAATTTATAAATCGATTCGATGATTTTTTCGTACGAAGCTTCTAAACGTTCAGGCAATACGTTCTGATCAGCGATCAATGTCGTATGACATCGTCCATGAAAATAGCCTTCACTCGTCACTTCTTCGTCCTCGTTCGTGTCGGCATTTACAATGTACTTGACAAATCTCGCTTTTAGCGCTATATGCCACTTTATAGTAAGCAAACGTGTCAGTTCGTTTAGAATGTCCGTACGTAACATATCGTGAATTTCATCGAAAAAGGTAATGACATCGTTGACACATTCTTCTTCTTCCTCTACAAGAGGTGTGTAAACGTACGACACCAACGAGCCACGCAACGAATGTTTACGATCAACAGAAAACGTCTGCATTGTTAGAATAACGATAAAAGCAAAATCAATTACTTGCTCACTTGAAGAACATTAGAATACTGATACAAAGTTAGAAAATAAGTAACATTTTATAAGCAGTGCGTGAAAGTTAGCCTGCACGAGACTCGAAGGTGAACGCAGGCAGCGATCACCGCTCCACTTATACTATCTATGATGAGTGCGTGCGCAGCTATTTGTTCCCACTACTGTGCTTTATTTCATACCGACCAATTGACGACAGCAATCCCCACTACGATTGCGCGCGCAGCTACCACTGAGGAAGTGAAATGCAGCGCAACAAACCAACATTCTTGCTTCAGATATGGACGTGCACACATATTCTTTTGCAAGCCGATTAAAAAGCTTTTATAACATCCATCGTCGAGGTAACATTAAATTTTACGTGCGTAAATTTCCGAATACGAACGTGAGATTTTTTGACCTAGCCAAAGCCGGGTTTATTTATGAAGGCGATGATGATGTTGTAAGATGCTGCAATTGTAAAATACGAATTATGGATTGGATGGCGGGTGATGATCCTGTCCAAGTCCATAAGGCGTCAATGCCTACATGTAGTTTCGTTCGTGAACACTTGTAGAAGTCGACGCACGCAAAAACGGCTCTTTTCAGAGCCAACATAAACTCATGTACAAACATACCCGTTTGGGTAGTACTAGTAGTACTCTGTGTTAGTACTATACTAGTACTAATAGTACTATATATATTACTATTACTAGTACTACTACTAAATGTGTGTACACAATTCAATGTCTGACTGATGGCGTCAATGATAAAAAAATAAAACAAAAGATTTCATAAAAATTATACCTATTAAATATCATGACAATTTCGAAGCTGTATCACTTGCATCGCAGATCGATGACACAATGGATGTTTATCGATACGATGATGGGAAACATTTCACACTAACAAAACCGTTACGAAGCACGATACGTTCCAACTTGTGTTCTATGTATTTTGTGAAGAAAAAACGGTTTTGTGGTAACTACTGTACACGTTATAAGTTTGGTGTTGGCAAATATCACGGACGTTGTTGGCGTCACATTAAGAAACGTAGCGGTTATCTCCCGCCGATCGTGCTGTTGATGATAATCTCTGATCGTATACACAACAAATCACGATGGCTTCATTTTATCGAAGAGTGTGATCGAAACAATGTACCGATTGAACTCGTGGTTTATGAAAAGAATATGTTCAAGTGTACAGTACGTCACGCGTGGAATTTTATTTCACGTTTCCGACCGATTCCTGAACTGTATCATGCCGTTCAACGTGTTCACGGCTTACATGATTCACACGGACAAATGAACTATGCGACTGTCTACACAGACATGCTCGCCTACGGAAGTTCAATCCCACACGCTTTGTGTTGCATTGTCATTACAGAGCGCACTATTCCGATACGTACAGCGATTGAAATATACAGAAGCGCGATTATGATAGCACCAAAGTGCGCAGTGGATCCTAGCTACAACGTAAGTTTTGACGTGCGCTGCCCGCCATCTTCGTTACCGACACTTGCGAGAGGGAAACAGTTCACATTGGTGAACAACAAGGCGCAGGGATTGTTTTCAGTAGCCTTTCTGAAGGAATCATTGCCTACACTCCGCAAGTATTGTGAATACTTCGGTCTGCAGTATTCACATGAAAAAGGGTACACAGTGAAAGATCGACGTTTATACGAACAGTGGCAACGATGTACAGGTGCTATGGCAGACGAGTTTTGGTTGTTGAACTCGTATCTTATACACCTGCATATGGAGTCGAGAAGTCATCGTCCGATCATAGAACTCAAAGCTAAACACATGTGCGAGCATCTACCCGTAAACGATAACGTCATAGTCGCGGAAATGCATGAGTATCGTGCCAACGTTATACGCAGCGTCATGTTCAAAGACATGAATTCTGCCAAGACCGTAAGAGCGTTGGACATGAAACAACACACGCTCATGAGATATTACATCGGTATGAGTCTCGTGCGTAATGGACGTATGAAAATCAGTTTAGCGCATGTTTTAACGTACTTACGCAATCACAAGAAGAACGCGTTGTTTTTCCGTTCGGTCGAGATGATATAACTGGACGTGGAGTGGAAATCTTACTACAGTCACGCGATGGAAAGCAGACGTACCAGAACGGTACCGAGGAGAGTTACATTCAGCACTGAGTTAACGCTTTACCACGTTCCGACGTATTGTGAATCACGGTTCGTACGATATGAGAATGAAACGACAGGTGAAGAACATACAGCAGAGCGTTCGCAAGACTATCGCGAAGGAGTTGCACAGACCGGTAAGAAGGAATTTTCCGAGACGTGCGGTGGAGTTAAAGGGACTTCACGACTTGTACCAAGCGGACCTGGTAGAGATGATACCGCACGCGAAGGTGAACAAGGGATTCAAGTACCTTATGACAATCATTAACGCGTTTAGCAAGTACGCGTACGCTGTTCCGTTGAAAACAAAAACGGGCGTAGAGGTCGCACGAGCTCTGGAACCGATTCTTCGTGCTAATAAAATGAAATATCTGCAGACAGACAACGGGAAAGAGTACTATAACAGTAGCGTACAAAAATTGCTGAGCAGATACGGTATCACACTCTATTCCACGTATAGTGAAAAAAAGGCCTCCATTGTGGAACGTTTTAACCGTACGTTGAAAACGCACATGTATCGTGCGTTCAGTGAACAAGGTCATTATCGTTGGTTGGATATGTTGCCGGAACTAGTCAACACGTACAACAACAGTGTGCACAGAACGATTGGAATGAAACCGTGTCATGTGAAAGAATCCAACGAACGTACAGTGCTACAAAGGATTCGTGTGAACACAGCGAGGAGCATCGTTTATAAACGACCGAAATTCAAAGTAGGCGATCGTGTGCGTATAAGCAAACACAAAATGACATTCGCCAAAGGATACACACCAAATTGGACAAACGAGATATTTCTCGTTCATTCGGTGCGTACCGGCAGCGTACCCATTACCTATTCGCTAAAGGATCATACAGGAGAAGTGTTGAAAGGTGGTTTTTATGAACATGAAATCAGTAAATCGAACGTTGGTGACGTGTACTTGGTAGAAAAGATTGTACAACGTAAAGGCGATCGTGTAAAAGTCAGATGGTTAGGATTCGATGGTAAACACGATTCGTGGATACACAAGAAGAACTTGCTATAACAACTATTCGACTCATGGAAATAGAACCAGTATGCATCGATACGTTATGATGACAACATGCACGCTGTGTACAGTGTAAAAGACATTGTGTCACATCCTGGTTACGATGAGTACATCGTGAACACGACTGCAAACGACGTTGAACGCATGCGTAGGATCTTGACAGTGCACGAGTACTGGCAACGGGTTATCAATCGTGTGAAGAAATTCCGTCTTAACGAAATAGTACCAAGTGGTACCGGATTCGATCACTACAAAGAATGTGTTTGGTCGGATCCGAACTGTGAAACGGGTCCGGACACTTGTGTATGCAGTTACATATCTACCGACTGCTGCAATATAGTGCGACTATTAAATAGACTGTGCACGGAACGTCAACATGAAAATATTGCAACAAGCGCACAGATTAAAAATAAAGGACGTGGACTATTCGAAATTGTGCGGCGATGGTGGTGGGGGTGGTTGTGGCAGAAAAAAACGTAAACACGGACGTCTTCTGCCCGATACCGTTCGTTCGATCATCTGCGGACCTTCTGCGTGCGGGAAGACAAACGTCATGTTCAACCTGTTGTTCGATGTAAACGGATTAAGATTCGCGAACTTATACGTGTTTTCTAAATCACTATTTCAACCTAAATATCAGATGCTGGAGACCTTGATGACACAACTTTCCAACGAAGGAATGGGTTATCACGCCTACAACGATAACGAAGAGGTACCGCCTCCCGACGAGGTCGATCCTGATTCTATTATGGTGTTCGATGATGTGTCTTGTGAAAGACAACACAATATACGCAAGTATTTCTCTGTGGGACGTCACAGCGGTGTGGACGCGTTTTACCTTTGTCAGACGTACAGTCAAGTGCCAAAACAGTTGGTTCGTGATAATGCAAATCTAATAGTATTGTTCAAACAGGACGATCGCAACTTGAAGCATGTGTATAACGATCATGTCAACACGGACATGAAATATGACACGTTTAAGAACATGTGCGCTGAAGCGTGGAAAGATCGTTATGGCTTTCTCGTTGTGGACAAGGATTCTTCTATCGACACCGGTAGGTACAGAGTCGGTTTCGATCGTTTCATAGTAGTCGCACCTAACGATTAAACAAACAAAAATTGTCAAAAGTTTAGCTAAATACACGTGTCCTGCTGTCAACGACTTTAGTTGTCGTACTACCGTTTATCGAGATGGATGACAAGAAAAAACGATTAGCACGTGATATCGACACGATCAGTGATGACATACGGAAGAAATACCGTGCGTTAAAACATGGTATTCGTGAAGAAGAAGCAACGTTATCCAAAAGTTACAAACCGATTCTGGAACCGTTACAAAATATTTCACAAGCATTGCTTGAAAAGAAACGTAAAACAACAAATGAAAAGCCGATAAGAGTGAAAAAAATGAAACAAGAAGAAGAGGAAGAAGAAGAAGAGGATCCATTAGATGCAATTAGTAAGAGCGATGTAGGAACACCACTTCGTTCCCGAACGAAACCGTCTTTCCTGAAAACACCCGTGATAGCCGAAACATCAGGTGATGACGATGAGGACGATCCTAGTCAAAACATTGAAAAAATGTTAGACACACCGGAAGGAAGACGTGAAGCGCGTAGATATTTTCAGGACAAATACGACAGTGAATCGTTAGCGAACAAGTACATGCGTATGATCGTTTCGTCCGAACGCGATCGTCTGATGGACTATACGTACGGTGTAAGACATGAAAACGGAAAATGGATGATTGGTGATTCACAGTTCGAAATCGATAAGGACGATACGATTCTTATCAACGGTAAACGATACAAAGGTACACCTGGACTCTACGAACTTGTATTCATGAAGCATCCTAATGAAAATATTTACAAGGAATCAGATCTGAAAACGTACAAAGATATACTGCGTAACACCAACGCGCATAAGCAGTATTACTTAGCGAACGCACAGGTGAACGCGAACAGAGGTGTAAAGTATAAACGAATAATATCGCAACTGTTTCCATCGAAACGTACAGGACAGGGGCATAATAATATTGATACATCGTATATGACGCTAACGAGAAAAAAAGACAAAATCGATTACGTGCACTGGGACGATCCGAACGAACTGGTGGACAGATTGCGACTGTTAATGGCATCACAACGTGTTGGAAACAGTGGGCACACGAACGAAATCGTCTCCATAGTGGAAGAACTACGTGAAGCAGACATAATCGTATAACAAGAGCGGTATATATCATCTGACATTAGCAGCAGCAGCATGGAATCGATCTTAAAGGACTCGTTAATGCCGTGTGCTCCCTATTCGATTCTGAAAGCCGATAAAGTATAAATAATACTGTCGTACACGCACCGGGGGACATTCCACGATTGGTTGTGACAACATGGATATCGTGCTACTGTTTATTATTGCGTGCACAAGCGCCGTCGTCGTCGCATCGACCGTTAACGCTAACGATGTAGATTTCGCTATAGATTATTTGGTGCGATACGGATACGTGCCCGACGATAGTTTACGACTCACGGACAACACTACCATCGATATGGACGCCTACCTTCGCACGTTTCAAGTGAATTACAATTTAACCGTAAATGGAGAATTGAACAATGAAACGATGAATCTGATGCGTGCGCGGAGATGTGGTAACGAAGATTTCGTGTCGTACACCTTACGAACGCCGTGGGCCAAGAAACGTCTGTCGTGGCGATTCTTTCACGGTAGCGTCAGCGCTATAGAAGCGTCGCGACAAGCGTTCGCTGTGTGGCAGAAACATTCGAATCTGGAATTCGAATATCGACCCAACGACAAACGCAGACATGGTTATCGCTATGAAATATTTTAAACACAGGTGTCTGACTTCCAGGTGCACGATCTGCGGGTACGATTTGGACGGACGAGGAGGTATACTCGCTCACGCTTACTACCCGCCCGATTTACCGTATAACACTACTGAAATACATATGGACTACTACGAGTCGTGGAATTATACAAACGCAACCGAAATACCGGACGATCAGACCAGTTTTCTTCAGGTGCTAACGCACGAAATCGGACACGCGTTAGGACTGTCTCATTCCCTCGAGAGGGATTCGATCATGTACCCGTTCTACGTACCACGCTCGGACGGACCGTTCGACCTGAGAGACGACGATATAAGAGGCATTCAACGCTTGTACGGGAAGCCGCCGCCGCCGCCCGCTACGACGACGACGACAACGTCAACGTCGACGACGACGTCAACGACGACGACGACACCGACAACGAACGAGACCGTGCGGACGACAACGGATTTATGTCGACTAAAGAACGTTAACCAATTTTTAATAATCAACAGACATCTGTATATCGTGCACGATAACTTTTTGTGGACATTGGATATCGAGTCGAAGCGAACGGGCGAGAGTCCGCTTCTGTTGACGGATTGGTTGACTTTCTTACCGCCGACGTTCACCAACGTTTCGGCGATGTACCAGAGACCGCGGACCGAAGAAGTGGTGCTTTTCATAGACAACTATGTATACATGTTTGATATACACAGTCTGCAGCCGGTGAACGGGTATCCGCGTTCAATCACAACGCTCGGTGTTCGCACGATGACTAAAATAAACGCTGCAATACACACGTACACGGGTCGAACTCTTCTGTTGTACAACGATATGTATTACAGTGAGATAGACGAGTGCACGTTCACGATCAAGAAACATGGTTATGTTAAAGATCGTTTTGTCGGCTTACCAGAAGCCGTTGATAGTGCGTTCCGATATATCGACGGAAAAATTTATTTCTTCAAAGACACACACGTATACGTGTACGATGAATTTCTAGATACGATTGTAAAAGGAAAACATAACGACGCACTATCCGTTGTCGGAATAAAATGCATAGACAGTACGATCGTATCAAAACTAATCGATTTATTACGTGAATACGTATAAATGTCGTGCACAACGAACGAGGCGGATCATTCACGAGATGAGTGTCGACAAGTTTGGCAGACACCAGAGCGCTGTCAGAGCGCGAAGAGAGACGCGACGCAGTCTGCGAGAGGATATTGGTATCACAATGACCGAGGACGGACACTTTGATGTAGCGGGAAAAAAAATACATAATTTGGGCGAACCGCGCGATGATAGCGATGCCGTTTCACTGCGCTTTGTGCGTGACAATTGTCTGTTAGCTGGCGATTCGTCGACGGCGGCGCAAGGAATAGATGCGAAAGGTCGTAAGCTCGTCAACGTCGGCGCTCCTGTCGATCTCGCGGACGCTGTCAACAAGCAGTACGTAGACTACTCGTGCTTACGTTTCACACAATTGGTACCGAACAAGAAGAACGGGGCTGTCGTCGACGCACGAGACCATCGCATACAGTCTCTGAGGGAACCGATTCGTGCGAGAGACGCCGCGACCAAAATATACGTGGACTCGAAAATCATACCGAAGGATACGAACTCTAACTTAATGGTCGGCAATGTGCGGATAACACAGTTAGCTCCACCCATGAACAACAAGGACGCAGTGAATTTGGAATTTTTGAACCGACACACAATCACCGCGGTAAACGATGCTTATTTCAACGCGCAAGGAAAAACCATTCTAAACGTTGGCGATGGTGGCGCACGGGCCACAGATGCAGTGAACGCGCGTCAATTGGAGGACGTGAAGCGGTACGCGAAGAGCGAAACGTACAAACTCGCAAAAGTGTTCCAACATCGTTGGGAGAAAGTGGTATCGTATATCTATAAATTGCATACACGCGCAGCGCGTACTTCACTTGGTGCCGAAGAGGCAGACTTACTACTTATGAACAAGACGGAGACGAGCGTGTTGATTAGTGATCTGGACAAATCCAACAACGAGCAAGATTGGAGATCTCTTTATCGAGAGCAAACGAAACAGTAGTCATGTATGAACTACGTAGCCGTGTTGATAAAAAAAAAGGGGGGCGTGGTCTTATCGGAAAAATAGTTAAAAGCGCGGTACCATTCGTCGCGAAGTCAGTACCTACACTGATCAATCGAGCGGTGGACGTATTACCGGTAGAACTACATCTGCCTGGCTACAGGTTCTGCGGACCAGGAACGAAACTAGAGGAGAGATTGAGTCGTGGTGATCGAGGAATCAACGAGTTGGACGAAGCCTGTCGCGAACACGATATCGCTTACAGCAAGTACAAGGACAACGAACGACGAGGTATAGCGGATCGTGTGCTAGCCGGTAAAGCGTGGGAACGAGTTAAAGCTTTGAATTCAGGCATCAGTGAAAGAGCGTACGCAGCAGCCGTAGCAGCAGCAATGAAGGCGAAATCTGCGTTAGGCAGCGGGCTATGCTGTAGTGGTGGTGGTGGTGTGCGTAAACGTCGACGTCGCACCAGACGACGCAAGCCGGTTCGACGCACGATAATCAGGAAGAGGAGGAGGACGACGACGACAACAGGGACAGGAAAACGACGAAGAAGGAGTGGTGGTAAAAAGGCTTCAGGACTCTATCTTCGACCGTACCGAAAAAACTAATCAAAATACCCGTGCGTCCATTGTCCGATAATGATCTTTATGAGTACACGAAACGATTGCGTATACCCTATTTCAGAGGTGTGTACATGCGCGACGCACTTCCTAGTACATCACCGTGGGTGAACGAAAGTGCGATCGTGAATCTGGACGATGCTAGCGGACCGGGCACGCACTGGGTATGCTACAAGAAGCGAGGCGACAGAGTCTGGTACTTTGATGGATTCGGCAATCTACGTCCACCTGTCGAGCTAATGCGGTACTTTGGATCGAACGTGACCGACGTTCATTACAATTACATGCGAAAACAACCGTCGGATACAGTCATCTGCGGACATTTATGTTTAGAGTTTTTGACATCGAACGATCAGTAAACTACAAGATGTCTTCGCTTACGGTCACCGTCACAGGAACGGATCCGAGCGCACTGGTTTGTGACTTTTTTCCACCGCTTGAATTGACGGACGGTGAATGGTACGCAGGACTGCTGGACTTTACCACGTACAACTCTATACCGAACGTGGAGAGTGGAAAAAACAATGTCTTTCCTGTACTAAAGGGAGCACGTAAAACGTTAGAGCTTGTCAATATACCGACCGGTGTGTATGAAATCAGTGATATTGAAACATACCTGAAAAAAGAACTAGCAGACCCGAAATTTTCTCTAAGACCCAACAACAACACATTGAAATGTGAAATTTATTGTTCATACGATATCGATTTCGGATGTACGGAACACACGATCGGTACCATGTTGGGTTTTTCCAAGAGCCGCAAGTTAGAAGCGTATATATTACACACGTCGGATGCACCTGTAAACATTAACAAAGTGAACGTTTTGGAGATAAGGTGTAACGCTGTTCAAGGTTCATACAAGGCGGGTCGAAACGAGCATATATTGCACTCGTTCTATCCAACAGTTGAGCCAGGATTCAAGATAGTCGAAACGCCTAGAAACGTCATTTATTTTCCGCTTAACGTACTACACTTGCGTAACGTTACAGTGTCCGTACACGATCAGGACGGTGATATTGTGAATTTTCAAGGGGAAGTCATCACCGCACGTATACATTTGAAACGTGTGTAGTAATCATGGGAATTTATTTCACCGAAACCTCCATGAAGAGCGGAGGTAGCGACGGCTTGCACTGCAAGATAAAAGAGGACAACACTTTTGGAAAAGGTATCAGTAGACGTTCGTCGTTGACACGATTAACAGCAACTAACCGACGCTACCTGATTTCACTAGGATTCAAACTCAAGAGAAACAAGTAACATGACGGACAGCGGTATAGTCTTATCGGTTGAACGTCGACCGTTCTTTGAAGACAACATCACACATTATGAATATCATCCTCATGCACCGTACGCGTCGGCGTCACGATATGGAAATAATGATGAGATACGCATACCTATCCTGCAACAGGAAGTCTTCACTTTACCGATGGAAAGTTTCCTGTACGTTGAAGGCAAGTTGAGCAAAAAAACCACTGCCACTGGTAATGTGAACGTGAAAATGATAAACAATGCGATTGCGTTTCTCTTCGAAGAAATCCGTTACGAATTGGCCGGCGTGGAAGTAGATCGTACCAAGAGTGTTGGCATCACATCCACTATTAAAACCATACTATCTGCCAGCAAGCAGGACATTGTTTCGATGCAAAATGCCGGTTGGGTTGCTCCTACAGCTGACGAGCTAACACCATCTGGTAAAAATAATGAATTCAACTTTTGCATACCGTTGAGGATGCTGATGGGATTTGCTGAAGATTTCACACATGTTATTTTAAACATGAAACAAGAACTGATACAATTACGCACTTCCACTGACGTTAACGCTCTGTTCTCGTCTACGGATGCGCCCGCTAACGCTGATATAGAACTAACAAAAATCTCTTGGATGATTCCGTTCGTGTATGTGAACAATGAAGTACGGATACGATTATTGGATATCATACGCAAAGACCTACCACTATTCTTACCGTTTCGTAGTTGGGAACTGCACGAGTACCCGGTTTTACCAACGACTGACAGACAGACTTGGACAGTGAAAACAACTACACAACTGGAGAAACCGCGGTACGTGATACTCACCTTCCAGACCAGCAGAAAGAATAATCTGAAAAAACATGCCGGCGAATTCGATCACTGCAATGTGACAAATGCGAGACTCTTTCTGAACGACAAATACTACCCGTACGATAACCTGAACCTGGATATCGATAACGGACGTTATGCATTGCTGTACGACATGTATACACGATTTCAAAAGTCATACTACCACAGAAGTCAACCCAACGTACTTCTAACGCCTACTGAGTTCATAGCAAAAGCACCGTTATTCGTCTTCGATTGTAGCAGACAGGATGAGTCGCTCAAGTCTTCACCAGTCGACGTCAGATTGGAATTCGAGTCATCGAGCAATTTCCCCGCTCAGACCGCGGCCTACTGCTTGATACTGCATGATTCGCTCAACGTGTACACTCCGTTATCCAACACAGTGCGCAGACATAATTAAACATTTACTATAAATTATTGTTTTTTTTTGCTGTAAATATAATGTTGCTTTTTAGAATGTAATGTATGTGTTACATGTATGCGATTTTTATTTAAAAAATGTAATCAATTTTTATGTATTTGCTGTAAATAGAATGTAATGTATGACTTACATGTATGTAATTTTTTATTAAAAAAAAAATGTAATCATTTTTCATGTATTTTATTTTGTGGAGGGGGAAACGATTATCCTCTTCTTCCTATTTTTTTTGCTCAGTGTTTCATCAACACGACTCGCGAGAGGACGCACAAGATGCTTTCACACGATTTCGATGATGATGATACCAAACCCAAGAACGACCGCTATTTCAAACAATGCGGTGAAGCGACAGCAACAACAATCAAGTCCTTATCACCAGACGATAAAGAAGTGCAAGTCATCTTAATTCAAAAAATCACATCTCCGTACCCGCGTTACAGAAGCTTGGAAAATCGTTTAAAGAGTTTTAAAGAATGGCCTGTATCGTTAACGATAACACCTAAAGAATTATCAGAAGCGGGTTTCTTTTACACTGGATGCAACGATAGAGTGATTTGTTTTTGCTGTGGAGGCGGATTAAACAAATGGGAACGTGGAGAATATGCTTGGATGGAACACGCACGTCATTTCCCTGCGTGCTCTTACGTAATGTTAATGAAAGATAAAAATTTTATCATCAAGGCACTGGGTATCGTTACCGAAGCGCAAGCACCAACAGCAATAGCGACAGCAGAGAACGAACAACACGTCGACACTATCAAGGAGAATATAAAAAACATAGAAGGAAGCTCTAATCGTGATACAATGTGCAAAGTCTGTTACGCACAGAACGTGGAAGTTGTACTTATTCCCTGTCGACATTTTATCACATGTGTGAATTGCGCCATAACCCTACATACTTGTCCTTTATGTAGAACCACATGCACCGCTTACATGAGAGCGTATTTCTAGTTCATTTTCACACCTTAATTTAATCGATTAGTGAACACAAGGTTTGAAAATATATGCTGCCGTGGCAAAAGTGTTTAATCCAAGTCCACTAATATCGCATACCTCAGTGTTTGAACAGCACGCGTTGAAGACGGACGCATGGAGCTGTTATCTCCCTACCAGTACATACGCTGTAGTGAATTAAAGCACACAATACTATACCCTATAGACATTTTTGTATACAACATTTTGACCTGTAAATTTGTTGCACTGATCCGTGACGAAAATATAAGGTACAAAATAAACGTTCCAAAAAAATAACTTTAAATCTATCAGATTCACTCTAAGTGTACTTGCTGTGTCAGAACTTAATTCAGGCATGAGGCCACCAAACTGTGTTACTGGCAAGCTAAATGCATGAATGAATGGTTACGCCGTTGATGAGAAAAGCTGCTTTACCTGTCGGAGCTGTTAGAAGAACTTTAATTGAATTTGTTTTTACACCTTTTGTTCATCAAAATATTTAGTAATTAATTGGTATAGCACGTTAATAACCGTGCTTTTACCAACACCAGCAGCTCCAGAGAGAAACAGTCTTACAGGTTTGAAGTTTCCACTTTTCATATTTTTAAAAACGTGCATTACAATTTCTTTCTGGCCTCTATTGAGTCTTCTCATATTGAAAAACAAATTTTCTATTTTTTCTCTGGAAGGAACAATAATTTTAAATTTACCATTATCACTACTATTTCCTGCTTTGCTCCCATCTTGGACTCCAACATTTATTTTAAATTCCTCTGGAAGTTCATTATCTAACAAGTTTTTATAATCTCTTTCTTCCTGTTTAAGTCTATGATTGTGTGCAATTTCAACTGCAAGCTCCATTTCATCTTCATTAATCATATTATATTTCCCTCTGTTTTTATTGATAATGTCTACGTGTTGTTCATATATAAATTTACTGTCAATATTTTGAACTTCCTCCTTCTCATTTCTCCATGGTAAAAAGAGGAGTACTTGCTCTCGATAAAAATTGTATTCGTCTTGATCTAGCCTGTACCTTCTGTAACGTAGAATTTTTCTCTTGTAACAGTCTACGCATTCTTCTGATTCAAAGTCCTCATTATTTTTTCTTTGTTTTTTGCACGTCTGTTTGATTTATATTCTGTTGAAAAATCAGCAAGACAAATAGTCTCTAAATTATTACACCTATTTGCAAATCTTGAGAATATGTTTGGTAAAGATATGTCGGTTGATTCCGGATCCATATTTTGTAACTCTTGTTTCGATTTTAACATGTTTAGCCTTTCTTCACTCGGGCTAGTGTTAAGAAATATACAGGCTCGACTACTTTTTGAAAGAGGTAATTCCAGAACATGATAAGCAGCTTCCTGAGCAGACATTAGGTTGCTATTTAGAAACACATTTGCAACTTTACTTAACCTTTCTCTTGTATTCATTTTTCACATCAGAAGCCGCTTCCCTTAACAACCTAGATAAACCTGCTTCTACTTTGCTTATATAATTAATAATATATGATGCACAACTGTAAGGATCCAACACAAATTGCAAATCCATATTTGAAGAAAACAGCGACAAAATTGTTGAATTGTGACAATTAATAGCTACCGACAATGAATTTCTCTCCAAAAAAATTGTATCCCTATCAATTCCATATCTAACTGCATTAATATAATCATCTTCAGACATATTTAATTTCAAAAGAATATTGCCAAATGACACATCATTATCTTTCATAAAAAAACTATACATAAGCTTATTTACAGAATTTTTTTTAACCTGCTCTGTCTTCTCTTCTTCTTCTAACGGCTTTAAAATAATAGTTTTCGGCATCACAGGTAAAGGATATCCAAACCTACGTACTTTTAAATTTTTCTGTAAATAGAAACTGTAAACCATATAATGGCAGGAAGTACCATATTTAAAGCGTACATCTAAATATACTGTAAATATGACTTTTTGAGTTACAAAATACTCTAAGGTATGTCATATTTGGTATTAAATAATGCAGAATTAACTAAGGAAAGTGATTATGTAATTAGTATTTAATAAAATTAAATAATAGTAAAAATGTAATTAATCATATAATGTAAAAGTCAACTATTTAGGCTGAAATGCCATCTGGTTAAAACGAAGTAGATTTAATATTAAATCGGCCAGGACCTATTGTATGGAAAAGAAAGAGAGTTAGTTGATTGTTACATGTTGAGATGGACACTTGAAAACGAGCTCGCGCAAATTAATTCATTAAAAAAGAGAGAAGACAATTTTTGGATATAACTAAACCTATAAAAAATAACCCAGAGAAATTGAAAAATATGAGTAAGCAAAACTGAGTTAACCTGGAATCAACCAAATGAATCTATTTATGAAGATTGGAAGTCATCATCCAGATAATAGAACCATATAAACCTGAGTTCAAAATTTTATCGACACTAAATTGGACATTGTAAAACTACAACTAGTGTTGTTCCACAACTAGTGGAACAAGAACACTTTTGAACACTGATTGCCGTGCAGAACAACTGACCACCAATCCCGAATAATTATAGTGTGATGAAGAGGAATTAATCACTACTGCTAGGAAGAGGAACACACCAATAATCCACATTTATTTGAAGAAATTCCGTTGTGAAGGTTTCGCCTACATTGGCAGCACGTGGGTGGCCATTTTGGAATACTCCCGGCATCCTCTGCGGTGATGGCAGAACATCATCCTGAGTTTGGTTCGAGAAATCTAATTTACTAACATTTATATCTTAAATAATATTTCTATTTTTTATAATTAAGAAGGTTTTTCTGTAAGTGTTGTATTTTTCAGCTTTGCCCTTTCTCTGACTATTATAATAACAGCTAAAAGAACCTGTAATTTAACATTAATAATTTATATACTGAAATCAATCGCCCTGAGATATGAGTTTATGAACTATCGATTAGCCGATCGATTCAAAATCGATTAATCTCAATAACATCAATAAATTAGTTGAATATTATAATTTTCGTGTTTTATTTATTAACAAACATAGATAAAAGAATTTCAGATATTATTTGACACCTGGACTCCAAGAAAAGAAGAGAATAACATCATTGAAGGAGTACACTCATTAAATTAAGGAAGACCATCAATCGATTATTACATTTTATCATCTAGTTAACACGGAAAAACAATTCTCGTTATTCTAAAGCAATAAATAAATTAAATTCATAATTAAAGGAATAAAATATAAGGTTTATTCATAAATAAACACATAAGAAACAATTAATAATTAAATAAATAAATAAATTATGTATATTTTTTGTATAAATATATATTTTTAACAAATAATAATTTTGTATGAAATCAGGAACTGGTGACGCTTGAACTTCTTAGTCTGAAACAAAATGGTAAGCATAAATGTAGTTATGTCTTTATTTTTAAAAGATAATAAAACAGCTGAATATACCCTATAAACTGTACAAAATCATTGTTAAAACAAGAATGCTACATGTGAGCAGTCTCGCAGAACCTTTTAGATTGAGCAAGTATTAATAAAATAATTCGAGGATAGAATGTATGAATTGGTTTAATTTTCTTCTTCTAATCTTCTTTCTTAGTGTTTATTAAATAGATCAGTTTTTTGTACATAATCTACATAAACTTTTAGATAAAGGCAGTAAGTGTAATTTATTCTTCTTCTGTCTTTGACAATTTCATTGCTGTTTCATTAATAATTTGAGGATAGAATGTATGAATTGGTTTAATTCTCTTCTTGTAATCTTCTTTCTTTTTGTTTATTAAATCGTTCAGTTTTACGTACATAACTTTCATCAACCTTTAGATAAAGGCTGTAAGTTTAATTTATTATTCTTCTGTTGTAACGGTCCAAATTGGTGGGTATTTTTATTTGATTTCATTTCGGGGATTTATAAAAAATATTGTGTAAGTTTTATTCCATTGTGACAGACCACGTGTATGGAACAGTTTAGAACAAAGGCAAGACGTAATAGCATTGTGCAATCAGTTGAGGTATGTAGCCACCTCATATTACTAAGAACTTTGTTTGAATGTGACAGCGCGCACGCACGCGCGACAGGTATACGCTCGGGGTGACGCTACCGTCCAAAAAACCAAGATGTCAGGAAACCAATGTTATGCAGTTTCATTTACCACGAGGCCGGATATGAAAACTTAAGATCCGCCCATCTCGTGACGTTAGCCGGTGCCTCACGGAGATCGTATACTGTCGTCACCCCAACAACTACATGGATTGCATGGGACGAAAGCTACGACGAACAAATACAAGGATTTGGTTTCCTCAACAACGACGAAATCGAGGTAGCGGCGAACGCCTTACCGTTCTGCGCAGTTTTGGCCTAGCTATCGTACCTGCAGGTACAAAGCCCAGTGGGCTCTTCAAAATTTTGTTATAATTATCCGAAAAAAGTGAGTTTCGGTAAAAAATGAACACGTAGTAGTGAAGCGAAAACTAATCAACCAGAGACACCATCAAATACTTATTTCGGACATACTAACAAGTATAAAAAAAAATGAAACGGAGTGCTCTAGCTATAAACGCGTGCCGGCAGGGATGGGTATTCTTCTGTAAATGTTAAGGGCTTTATAATTTTCTGTGTGTCTGTGAGAGTGTAAATTGCAGGCTGGGCTGTTTGTGTTTATGTGTGATGTAATCCAGGTAAGCCGTAGTATATAAGTCAATACTGTAAAATTACGTATTACCAGGAAGCTGTATTCCAGTTAAAAAGTACACTAAAATAATAGAGCTTTTGTAAACATACAAGAAATGAATAAGGAATAATTTGAAACAGAACATAGTAAAGGAATAATAAAGATTAAGTAAATTCTCTTCATACAAAATGTGTATTAATGCTTATTTCGTAACCTCACACTGTTTCTGACCTCGCTTATAAAAGAGTAGATGATTAGATAAACCGGTATGTGAGTGTCTATCTGAATAGAAGAGTAGGTGGATAGATATCCTAAGTAAAGCTATAGACTAAAATTTGGATAGATGGGTGGGTGGATAGTTTGTGTAGGTGGGTGAGAAGACAGATAAGTTGATGAGTAGGTAGTTTGGATTAGACTGTACTACAAAATAAAGTGAATAATCTGACTGAAAATTATACATACCTTTAAGCTCCTTTCAGCAGATGACTTCATAGCTTTTATAGTCAGTAGTAACTGTTCCATCTGTTTTTTTGCATATTGACACTGTTCAACAGTTTCTAGGCTTTGTTGAATCTCTTGAAACTGTTCAAACAGTTTCTTTTTTTCACTATTTATAGATAGGTTTTTTTCAGTGTTTTTACTGTTAGGCCTACTTGCCTCATTTATAACTGCTTCTTCTAACATAGTATCGCCGTCCTTTGGCAGATCTATTATAAGCATATGTTCTTCGTTCTCCCTTTCCTCAGGAATCATATTGGTTACTTTTCAAAAAAAAAAAGTAATTCAAACACATTAATTTTTACTTTTATGTAGCCCACACTTGTATTTCAATGATTTTGTTTCACATATTATAAACATTTACAGGTATGATTACAGTATTATAAACATATACAGATAATGACATAATGAAAACAAAGAATAACTAAAAATTGTTTTAAGAAAGTTTTGATTACGATAATACTGTGCACAGAACTCTAGTCGGATTCCTCTTCTGAAATAGACAAGTTTGTTGGCCAATTGAGGATTTCTTGATAGAAAAGTGTATAGTTTTCAGGAATATACTTCATCAACTTTTCAATATCTTTAATCTTTTTGTCATTTATTGGACATTTTCCGTGTGCCTCAATCGCAGGTAATTCTGGAATGGTGGTTGCATTCGTTAATAGTCTAAAGTGATGAATGAGAAATGAGTCAGTAGTAGGCATGGCTAGAACGACTCCTTTATTCTGGCTGTCATATACAAACAAAAAATGTAGACACATTAAATAAAACGTTTTGCGAACGAGGAACACTTCGCGCAGAAGGTTCAATCGACACAACATTCTTCTTGTAATATTTTGGCCACCAACTTTTGAAATCGGCTGAAAAGTTAGTTTACAAGAGCTCTACTGTAAAATTTCCCAACTGACTCGACTCTGCTATCAGCCTCGCATACTCATCAGGAGTGTAAACTCTGTCACAGCGTTTGATTTTTCTTTTGATAACAGAGAAATCTCTGTCACAAGCTAGAAAACTATGGCCCCTAATCGGAACGTAGTGTCATTTTTCATCAAACTTTCCGGCAGATGTCAAATTTGATAAAAACCTTACCACTGTGTTGTTTCGATTTTGCCCCGGGCAACCGTCTGAAAAAATATGTACTTCTTTGACACTGTTGGGAACTTCAGCTGATAAGTAGCGATGAATTAAACTGCATACTTCGTTTGGACTTTTCTTAGCAGTGCCTTCGTGATAAACATAGAAATGCGATTTCCCAGTCTTGAAATTCTTAATTCCAAAAACATTTACCCATAATTGTCGATAATAGAACACTTCCTGCACCGGTATGTTTGGCTGTAAGTTTAAATAGATAAAGACTGTAAGTTTAATTTATTATTCTTCTGTCTGTGACAATTTCGTTGTGATTTCATTAATAATTCGAGGATAGAATGTATGAATTGGTTTAAATTTCTTCTTGTAATCTTATTGCTTATTGTTTATTAAAACGCTCAGTTTTACGTACATAACTTTCATAAACGTTTAGATAAAGGCTGTAAGTTTAATTTATTATTCTTCTGCCTTTGACAATTTCATTGCTGTTTCATTAATAATTCGAGGATAGAATGTATGAATTGGTTTAACATTCTTCTTGTATAGTATTATCAAATAGCGAGTGCGGCTGGGCGAGGGTCAGGCTCATTCCAAACACGCAGTCCGCACACACACAATGTCACTGTCTTTATGATTCTCACCTATGAATCATCTTGCAGTCAATAATTTTGTACCAAACGTAGCTGATATTTTGGGCTCCTGTATAATATGCTGTAAATAACATTCATGCAAGAATAACCAATATATAAATAATAAATAAAATAATTATAATAAATAAGCTTACCTTTAGTTGCCGTTGTTCGTAAACTAACATTCTGTCAATATTGTATTACAGAACACTTGATGTAATCCAGTTTTCTGTCTCGGCTAATTTTCATTACATCTTCTACTGACATATTATTGATTGTTACATAAACTTTAATAAAATATTGCCTGATCTTGCTGTACTATCTAAAATTCTGTAACTAACATTCATGCAATAAAACCAAAATAAACAAGTTTATTTCAGAGTCAATAAACTTTTAGATAAAGGCTGTAAGTTTAATTTATTCTTCTTCTCTCTTGACAATTTCATTACTGTTTCATTAATAATTCGAGGATAGAATGTATGTATTGGTTTAACTTTCTTCTTGTAATCTTTTTTCTTATTGTTTATTAAATCGTTCAGTTTTTGTACATAACTTCAATGAACTTTTAGATAACGGCTGAAAGTTTAATTTAATTATTTTTCTGTCTTTGATAATTTTACTGCTGTTTCATTAATAATTCGAGGATAGAATGTATGAATTCGTTTAAGTTTCTTTTTCTAATCTTCTTTCTTAGTGTTAATTAAATAGACCAGTTTTTTGTAAATAGTCTACATAAACTTATAGATAAAGACTGCAAGTTTAATTTATTATTCTTCTGTCTGTGACAATTTCGTTGTGATTTCATTAATAATTCGAGGATAGAATATATGAATTGGTTTAAATTTCTTCTTGTAATCTTTCTTGCTTGTTGTTTATTAAATCGCTCAGTTTTACGTACATAACTTTCATAAACCTTTAGATAAAGGCTGTAAGTTTAATTTATTATTCTTCTGTCGTTGACAATTTCATTGCTGTTTCATTAATAATTCGAGGATAGAATGTATGAATTCGTTTAATTCTCTTCTTGTAATCTTCTTTCTTTTTGTTTATTAAATCGTTCAGTTTTAGTACATAACTTTCATAAACCTTTAGATAAAGGCTGTAAGTTTAATTTATTATTCTTCTGTTGTAACGGTCTAAATTGGTGGGTATTTTTATTTGATTTCATTTCGGGGATTTATAAAAAATATTGTGTAAGTTTTATTCCATTGTGACACACCACGTGTATGGAACAGTTTAGAACAAAGGCAAGACTTAATAGCATTGTTCAATCAGTTGAGGTATGTAGCCACCTCATATTACCAAGAACTTTGTTTGAATGTGACAGCGCGCACGCACGCGCGACAGGTATACGCTCGGGGTGACGCTACCGTCCAAAAAACCAAGATGTCAGGAAACCAATGTTATGCAGTTTCATTTACCATGAGGCCGGATATGAAAACTTAAGATCCGCCCATCTCGTGACGTTAGCCGGTGCCTCACGGAGATCGTATACTGTCGTCACCCCAACAACTACATGGATTGCATGGGACGAAAGCTACGACGAACAAATACAAGGCTTTGGTTTCCTCAACAACGACGAAATCGAGGTAGCGGCGAACGCCTTACCGTTCTGCGCAGTTTTGGCCTAGCTATCGTACCTGCAGGTACAAAGCCCAGTGGGCTCTTCAAAATTTTGTTATAATTATCCGAAAAAAGTGAGTTTCGGTAAAAAATGAACATGTAGTAGTGAAGCGAAAACTAATCAACCAGAGACACCATCAAATACTTATTTCGGACATACTAACAAGTATAAAAAAAAATGAAACGGAGTGCTCTAGCTATAAACGCGTGCCGGCAGGGATGGGTATTCTTCTGTAAATGTTAAGGGCTTTATAATTTTCTGTGTGTCTGTGAGAGTGTAAATTGCAGGCTGGGCTGTTTGTGTTTATGTGTGATGTAATCCAGGTAAGCCGTAGTATATAAGTCAATACTGTAAAATTACGTATTACCAGGAAGCTGTATTCCAGTTAAAAAGTACACTAAAATAATAGAGCTTTTGTAAACATGCAAGAAATGAATAAGGAATAATTTGAAACAGAACATAGTAAAGGAATAATAAAGATTAAGTAAATTCTCTTCATACAAAATGTGTATTAATGCTTATTTCGTAACCTCACACTGTTTCTGACCTCGCTTATAAAAGAACTCTGGGGATCCTTAGGAATATCGGTAAGTAACGAACAATTAAAATAAAAGTATAAAAGGTGGGTTTTTATACACTGTCTTTGACAATTTCATTGCTGTTTCATTAATAATTCGAGGATAGAATGTATGAATTGGTTTAACTTTCTTCTTCTGATCTTCTTTCTTAGTGTTTGTTAAATAGACCAGTTTTTTGTACATAATCTACATAAACTTATAGATAAAGACTGTAAGTTTAATTTATTATTCTTCTGTCTGTGACAATTTCGTTGTGATTTCATTAATAATTCGAGGATAGAATGTATGAATTGGTTTAAATTTCTTCTTGTAATCTTATTGCTTATTGTTTATTAAATCGCTCAGCTTATTGTTTATTAAATCGCTCAGTTTTACGTACATAACTTTCATAAACGTTTAGATAAAGGCTGTAAGTTTAATTTATTCTTCTTCTGCCTTTGACAATTTCATTGCTGTTTCATTAATAATTCGAGGATAGAATGTATGAATTGGTTTAAATTTCTTCTTGTAATCTTATTGCTTATTGTTTATTAAATCGCTCAGTTTTACGTACATAACTTTCATAAACGTTTAGATAAAGGCTGTAAGTTTAATTTATTATTCTTCTGCCTTTGACAATTTCATTGCTGTTTCATTAATAATTCGAGGATAGAATGTATGAATTGGTTTAACATTCTTCTTGTATAGTATTATCAAATAGCGAGTGCGGCTGGGCGAGGGTCAGGCTCATTCCAAACACGCAGTCCGCACACACACAATGTCACTGTCTTTATGATTCTCACCTATGAATCATCTTGCAGTCAATAATTTTGTACCAAACGTAGCTGATATTTTGGGCTCCTGTATAATATGCTGTAAATAACATTCATGCAAGAATAACCAATATATAAATAATAAATAAAATAATTATAATAAATAAGCTTACCTTTAGTTGCCGTTGTTCGTAAACTAACATTCTGTCAATATTGTATTACAGAACACTTGATGTAATCCAGTTTTCTGTCTCGGCTAATTTTCATTACATCTTCTACTGACATATTATTGATTGTTACATAAACTTTAATAAAATATTGCCTGATCTTGCTGTACTATCTAAAATTCTGTAACTAACATTCATGCAATAAAACCAAAATAAACAAGTTTATTTCAGAGTCAATAAACTTTTAGATAAAGGCTGTAAGTTTAATTTATTCTTCTTCTCTCTTGACAATTTCATTACTGTTTCATTAATAATTCGAGGATAGAATGTATGTATTGGTTTAACTTTCTTCTTGTAATCTTATTTCTTATTGTTTATTAAATCGTTCAGTTTTTGTACATAACTTCCATGAACTTTTAGATAACGGCTGAAAGTTTAATTTAATTATTCTTCTGTCTTTGATAATTTTACTGCTGTTTCATTAATAATTCAAGGATAGAATGTATGAATTCGTTTAAGTTTCTTTTTCAAATCTTCTTTCTTAGTGTTAATTACATAGACCAGTTTTTTGTAAATAGTCTACATAAACTTATAGATAAAGACTGCAAGTTTAATTTATTATTCTTCTGTCTGTGACAATTTCGTTGTGATTTCATTAATAATTCGAGGATAGAATATATGAATTGGTTTAAATTTCTTCTTGTAATCTTTCTTGCTTGTTGCTTATTAAATCGCTCAGTTTTACGTACATAACTTTCATAAACCTTTAGATAAAGGCTGTAAGTTTAATTTATTATTCTTCTGTCGTTGACAATTTCATTGCTGTTTCATTAATAATTCGAGGATAGAATGTATGAATTCGTTTAACTTTCTTATTGTAATCTTCTTTCTTAGTGTTTATTAAATAGATCAGTTTTTTGTACATAATCTACATAAACGTTTAGATAAAGGCAGTAAGTGTAGTTAATTCTCTTCTGTCTTTGACAGTTTCATTGCTGTTTCATTAATAATTTGAGGATAAAATGTATGAATTGGTCTGTCTTTGACAATTTCATTGCTGTTTCATTAATAATTTGAGGATAAAATGTATGAATTGGTTAAGTCTTTCCTCGTAATTTTCTTTCTTTTTGTTTATTAAATCGTTCAGTAATTAAATTTTTTTATTTTTTTATTAAATTCAGTTTATTATATTACTGCTCTATAACGGAGTAGCTTTAACAGAAAGATGTAATAATTTTCTTGAAAATTTCCAGCCTGAAGTTATCAGGTTGAAACAGTTTGTCATTAAAGTTACCATCAGCAGCAAACTGTTTTGCAAACCAGCAAACGAATACTCCATAGTTATAACTGTTTGTCTTATTGCTTCTTTTGATACATATAACATTTCTTCAGATGGCTGGTCTAATTTTTGTAAAATTTTATCCGTGAAATACTTTACTCTGCTCAATAATGTACTTGATATATGGCTCTGTTGCGGGTCTAAAATGTAATATATATTCAAATCTAAGCAAATGCAAACGACTATCCAATGAGAGTTATTGACGTTTATTGGGATGGCATAATGGGATTTGTTCATCACTCTTAAATTCTGCGTTATGTACTGTTCTCTTGTTTCCTCATCAAAATTACTCATTATATATTGTGATAATATAGAATCTCCGTATGAAAATTGTTCATATTCCTGGGATAAACTGAAAAAAATCCATCGATAATGTTGTCCGTTAGCCAGCCATCAACGGCGCCTATGGATTGTCTCTTTAAAGCGTCAATGTCAGCTGCAGATAATGTTGGCTTGAGAGATAGCAAATTATGTTTGTAAATTTTAATAGCTCTACCTAGCTGATAATACACAACACCATGATTTGGAAAAAGTTTCTCTATTTCTTGCGCCATATCTTCAATTGATGTAATTTCTGATGTACACTTAAATTTATTCACCTGTAATTCCTGTAATGATAGTTGTAATGAGTGTTGTTCTTCCACATCTATGATTTTACTTCTGTTTTGTATTCTTTCAGATTCCTTATTTATAACTGGCAAAGTTCCAACACAATCCTCTACTTCTATAAAAACGGGTTTATGATCTGAGAAATAACTCTCATATACTCCTGCTAAATACTTGTTGGTATCTGTACATATTATGTCAATTTGTGTCTTCACATCTGTGGTGTATATTTCATTTATCAGTGCAGTTTTCAGATGCCTATGTTCAAGTTTACCTTTGAAATTTGCTGAATCTTCCAAATTAGCTATGTTAATGTTGAAGTCTCCCATTCAAATTTTTGTGTAGTTTCCAGTTAAGTTAGCAATCATACCATCTACAACGTCAAAAAATGTACTAATGCTTGCACCCGGTGATTTGTATCCCGTTATTAAGTAAATATTTTTCAACTGAACAGTTATCATTTCAACGTGTCCTTTGTACCTACCGTCAACTGTTATCTTCTTTTCGGTTACAATTTTTCTCTCCAATAATTTAAAATCAATGTTCTCTTTTGCTAGGCACATGAGACCTCTCTGTCCTGTTGTTGGATTTTCATCTGATGAGTACTTAATCTGATAAGTTGGGATCACAATCCGCTCTGAGCCCTTCGTTCTAGTTTCTGAAAGAATTAAAACATGTGCTCTTGAGTACCAGTCGTCTGTCTTGATATCTTCAAGGTATAGTGTCAAAGATCTCACATTATGGTACACAATGACTCCAACTGTGTCCTTCAAATCGTTATAGCAAAGAGTTGCAACATTTTCTTTTCTTAGTCGCTGTATTTCTTCACAGTCACTTACACTTCCACTGTGGAAATACTTCATGTTCATTTCTCATAAGATATATATACGTTTTTCAAAGAAGTTACCCTGCTCATGGCGACATATAACAGTTGTCTTGTCACTCTCTTTATCCTTCGAAAATCTAAACAAACTGCTTCATAAGTTTGTCCCTGACTCTTATGTATTGTAAGAGCTTCTGCAGGCACAACAGGAAATTGTTTCCTCATTATTTGATGACAATTTTTATGCGTTGTTATAATTGCTGTACTCTTTGCAGTTGGTATTAGTTCTTCATTTATTCCACTTGCAGCTGCATATTCTTTAAATTTCTGTCTTGCTTTTAGACCTACATTTCTTCCCTCTGGAAACTCCAACCATATCAAAATAATATTTTCTTCTCCCATTGTCAAGTATCGTAAAATTCCACATGCGCCGTTCACCAGTCCATCTCCAACATCCACATTAAATGTGATCATGTACTTGATACCTACCTTAAAAGTAATTTCATTCGATAGGCCCTGCATTTCTGTTACCTTTTTATTTCTAATTGATTTTAAGAAACTATCTTTTGTATGTAAAGGTATGTTTCCTAAAACTGTATCTTGCGCGATGGAATTAAAAGGTTTCTCTTTAGATTTTCTAATTTTTTCTTGGTTATATTTCTGCACCATTTCATTTTCGGGATACAGTCTAATTGCATTTTCAGGAACCTCTTCGGGTTGAACTATTCTCGTTTTCAATAAATTAAAGTCTTTTTCGTTCATAACATTAGCTGCTATGTTATTTAGTGTTACTATAAATTCTGTGTCTCCTTTCTGTCTCATGATTTCATTTAATTCATAAAATGAAAACTCTGACCAAAGTGGATTTTTATCATTAAAAATGCTCAATTCATTTACCTTCGGTGCTTTCCAAATGGGAGAATCCATTACAGGTGATAACTGATGTAAATCACCTACAATAAGAAGGGAAACACCGCCAAAGGTCTCATTTTCCCCATTATTTGTGACGTAAACGAGTATCAATTCTTGAAAGTGTTCGTGATCCCACCATAGAACCCTCATCAATAATCAATAACTTTAAATCTATCAGATTCACTCTAAGTGTACTTGCTGTGTCAGAACTTAATTCAGGCATGAGGCCACCAAACTGTGTTACTGGCAAGCTAAATGCATGAATGAATGGTTACGCCGTTGATGAGAAAAGCTGCTTTACCTGTCGGAGCTGTTAGAAGAACTTTAATTGAATTTGTTTTTACACCTTTTGTTCATCAAAATATTTAGTAATTAATTGGTATAGCACGTTAATAACCGTGCTTTTACCAACACCAGCAGCTCCAGAGAGAAACAGTCTTACAGGTTTGAAGTTTCCACTTTTCATATTTTTAAAAACGTGCATTACAATTTCTTTCTGGCCTCTATTGAGTCTTCTCATATTGAAAAACAAATTTTCTATTTTTTCTCTGGAAGGAACAATAATTTTAAATTTACCATTATCACTACTATTTCCTGCTTTGCTCCCATCTTGGACTCCAACATTTATTTTAAATTCCTCTGGAAGTTCATTATCTAACAAGTTTTTATAATCTCTTTCTTCCTGTTTAAGTCTATGATTGTGTGCAATTTCAACTGCAAGCTCCATTTCATCTTCATTAATCATATTATATTTCCCTCTGTTTTTATTGATAATGTCTACGTGTTGTTCATATATAAATTTACTGTCAATATTTTGAACTTCCTCCTTCTCATTTCTCCATGGTAAAAAGAGGAGTACTTGCTCTCGATAAAAATTGTATTCGTCTTGATCTAGCCTGTACCTTCTGTAACGTAGAATTTTTCTCTTGTAACAGTCTACGCATTCTTCTGATTCAAAGTCCTCATTATTTTTTCTTTGTTTTTTGCACGTCTGTTTGATTTATATTCTGTTGAAAAATCAGCAAGACAAATAGTCTCTAAATTATTACACCTATTTGCAAATCTTGAGAATATGTTTGGTAAAGATATGTCGGTTGATTCCGGATCCATATTTTGTAACTCTTGTTTCGATTTTAACATGTTTAGCCTTTCTTCACTCGGGCTAGTGTTAAGAAATATACAGGCTCGACTACTTTTTGAAAGAGGTAATTCCAGAACATGATAAGCAGCTTCCTGAGCAGACATTAGGTTGCTATTTAGAAACACATTTGCAACTTTACTTAACCTTTCTCTTGTATTCATTTTTCACATCAGAAGCCGCTTCCCTTAACAACCTAGATAAACCTGCTTCTACTTTGCTTATATAATTAATAATATATGATGCACAACTGTAAGGATCCAACACAAATTGCAAATCCATATTTGAAGAAAACAGCGACAAAATTGTTGAATTGTGACAATTAATAGCTACCGACAATGAATTTCTCTCCAAAAAAATTGTATCCCTATCAATTCCATATCTAACTGCATTAATATAATCATCTTCAGACATATTTAATTTCAAAAGAATATTGCCAAATGACACATCATTATCTTTCATAAAAAAACTATACATAAGCTTATTTACAGAATTTGTTTTAACCTGCTCTGTCTTCTCTTCTTCTTCTAACGGCTTTAAAATAATAGTTTTCGGCATCACAGGTAAAGGATATCCAAACCTACGTACTTTTAAATTTTTCTGTAAATAGAAACTGTAAACCATATAATGGCAGGAAGTACCATATTTAAAGCGTACATCTAAATATACTGTAAATATGACTTTTTGAGTTACAAAATACTCTAAGGTATGTCATATTTGGTATTAAATAATGCAGAATTAACTAAGGAAAGTGATTATGTAATTAGTATTTAATAAAATTAAATAATAGTAAAAATGTAATTAATCATATAATGTAAAAGTCAACTATTTAGGCTGAAATGCCATCTGGTTAAAACGAAGTAGATTTAATATTAAATCGGCCAGGACCTATTGTATGGAAAAGAAAGAGAGTTAGTTGATTGTTACATGTTGAGATGGACACTTGAAAACGAGCTCGCGCAAATTAATTCATTAAAAAAGAGAGAAGACAATTTTTGGATATAACTAAACCTATAAAAAATAACCCAGAGAAATTGAAAAATATGAGTAAGCAAAACTGAGTTAACCTGGAATCAACCAAATGAATCTATTTATGAAGATTGGAAGTCATCATCCAGGTAATAGAACCATATAAACCTGAGTTCAAAATTTTATCGACACTAAATTGGACATTGTAAAACTACAACTAGTGTTGTTCCACAACTAGTGGAACAAGAACACTTTTGAACACTGATTGCCGTGCAGAACAACTGACCACCAATCCCGAATAATTATAGTGTGATGAAGAGGAATTAATCACTACTGCTAGGAAGAGGAACACACCAATAATCCACATTTATTTGAAGAAATTCCGTTGTGAAGGTTTCGCCTACATTGGCAGCACGTGGGTGGCCATTTTGGAATACTCCCGGCATCCTCTGCGGTGATGGCAGAACATCATCCTGAGTTTGGTTCGAGAAATCTAATTTACTAACATTTATATCTTAAATAATATTTCTATTTTTTATAATTAAGAAGGTTTTTCTGTAAGTGTTGTATTTTTCAGCTTTGCCCTTTCTCTGACTATTATAATAACAGCTAAAAGAACCTGTAATTTAACATTAATAATTTATATACTGAAATCAATCGCCCTGAGATATGAGTTTATGAACTATCGATTAGCCGATCGATTCAAAATCGATTAATCTCAATAACATCAATAAATTAGTTGAATATTATAATTTTCGTGTTTTATTTATTAACAAACATAGATAAAAGAATTTCAGATATTATTTGACACCTGGACTCCAAGAAAAGAAGAGAATAACATCATTGAAGGAGTACACTCATTAAATTAAGGAAGACCATCAATCGATTATTACATTTTATCATCTAGTTAACACGGAAAAACAATTCTCGTTATTCTAAAGCAATAAATAAATTAAATTCATAATTAAAGGAATAAAATATAAGGTTTATTCATAAATAAACACATAAGAAACAATTAATAATTAAATAAATAAATAAATTATGTATATTTTTTGTATAAATATATATTTTTAACAAATAATAATTTTGTAAGAAATCAGGAACTGGTGACGCTTGAACTTCTTAGTCTGAAACAAAATGGTAAGCATAAATGTAGTTATGTCTTTATTTTTAAAAGATAATAAAACAGCTGAATATACCCTATAAACTGTACAAAATCATTGTTAAAACAAGAATGCTACATGTGAGCAGTCTCGCAGAACCTTTTAGATTGAGCAAGTATTAATAAAATAATTCGAGGATAGAATGTATGAATTGGTTTAATTTTCTTCTTCTAATCTTCTTTCTTAGTGTTTATTAAATAGATCAGTTTTTTGTACATAATCTACATAAACTTTTAGATAAAGGCAGTAAGTGTAATTTATTCTTCTTCTGTCTTTGACAATTTCATTGCTGTTTCATTAATAATTTGAGGATAGAATGTATGAATTGGTTTAATTCTCTTCTTGTAATCTTCTTTCTTTTTGTTTATTAAATCGTTCAGTTTTACGTACATAACTTTCATCAACCTTTAGATAAAGGCTGTAAGTTTAATTTATTATTCTTCTGTTGTAACGGTCCAAATTGGTGGGTATTTTTATTTGATTTCATTTCGGGGATTTATAAAAAATATTGTGTAAGTTTTATTCCATTGTGACAGACCACGTGTATGGAACAGTTTAGAACAAAGGCAAGACGTAATAGCATTGTGCAATCAGTTGAGGTATGTAGCCACCTCATATTACTAAGAACTTTGTTTGAATGTGACAGCGCGCACGCACGCGCGACAGGTATACGCTCGGGGTGACGCTACCGTCCAAAAAACCAAGATGTCAGGAAACCAATGTTATGCAGTTTCATTTACCATGAGGCCGGATATGAAAACTTAAGATCCGCCCATCTCGTGACGCTAGCCGGTGCCTCACGGAGATCGTATACTGTCGTCACCCCAACAACTACTACATGGATTGCATGGGACGAAAGCTACGACGAACAAATACAAGGCTTTGGTTTCCTCAACAACGACGAAATCGAGGTAGCGGCGAACGCCTTACCGTTCTGCGCAGTTTTGGCCTAGCTATCGTACCTGCAGGTACAAAGCCCAGTGGGCTCTTCAAAATTTTGTTATAATTATCCGAAAAAAGTGAGTTTCGGTAAAAAATGAACACGTAGTAGTGAAGCGAAAACTAATCAACCAGAGACACCATCAAATACTTATTTCGGACATACTAACAAGTATAAAAAAAAATGAAACGGAGTGCTCTAGCTATAAACGCGTGCCGGCAGGGATGGGTATTCTTCTGTAAATGTTAAGGGCTTTATAATTTTCTGTGTGTCTGTGAGAGTGTAAATTGCAGGCTGGGCTGTTTGTGTTTATGTGTGATGTAATCCAGGTAAGCCGTAGTATATAAGTCAATACTGTAAAATTACGTATTACCAGGAAGCTGTATTCCAGTTAAAAAGTACACTAAAATAATAGAGCTTTTGTAAACATACAAGAAATGAATAAGGAATAATTTGAAACAGAACATAGTAAAGGAATAATAAAGATTAAGTAAATTCTCTTCATACAAAATGTGTATTAATGCTTATTTCGTAACCTCACACTGTTTCTGACCTCGCTTATAAAAGAGTAGATGATTAGATAAACCGGTATGTGAGTGTCTATCTGAATAGAAGAGTAGGTGGATAGATATCCTAAGTAAAGCTATAGACTAAAATTTGGATAGATGGGTGGGTGGATAGTTTGTGTAGGTGGGTGAGAAGACAGATAAGTTGATGAGTAGGTAGTTTGGATTAGACTGTACTACAAAATAAAGTGAATAATCTGACTGAAAATTATACATACCTTTAAGCTCCTTTCAGCAGATGACTTCATAGCTTTTATAGTCAGTAGTAACTGTTCCATCTGTTTTTTTGCATATTGACACTGTTCAACAGTTTCTAGGCTTTGTTGAATCTCTTGAAACTGTTCAAACAGTTTCTTTTTTTCACTATTTATAGATAGGTTTTTTTCAGTGTTTTTACTGTTAGGCCTACTTGCCTCATTTATAACTGCTTCTTCTAACATAGTATCGCCGTCCTTTGGCAGATCTATTATAAGCATATGTTCTTCGTTCTCCCTTTCCTCAGGAATCATATTGGTTACTTTTCAAAAAAAAAAGTAATTCAAACACATTAATTTTTACTTTTATGTAGCCCACACTTGTATTTCAATGATTTTGTTTCACATATTATAAACATTTACAGGTATGATTACAGTATTATAAACATATACAGATAATGACATAATGAAAACAAAGAATAACTAAAAATTGTTTTAAGAAAGTTTTGATTACGATAATACTGTGCACAGAACTCTAGTCGGATTCCTCTTCTGAAATAGACAAGTTTGTTGGCCAATTGAGGATTTCTTGATAGAAAAGTGTATAGTTTTCAGGAATATACTTCATCAACTTTTCAATATCTTTAATCTTTTTGTCATTTATTGGACATTTTCCGTGTGCCTCAGTCGCAGGTAATTCTGGAATGGTGGTTGCATTCGTTAATAGTCTAAAGTGATGAATGAGAAATGAGTCAGTAGTAGGCATGGCTAGAACGACTCCTTTATTCTGGCTGTCATATACAAACAAAAAATGTAGACACATTAAATAAAACGTTTTGCGAACGAGGAACACTTCGCGCAGAAGGTTCAATCGACACAACATTCTTCTTGTAATATTTTGGCCACCAACTTTTGAAATCGGCTGAAAAGTTAGTTTA
The DNA here is from genome assembly GCA_034769895.1 of Magicicada septendecula. Taxonomy (NCBI): domain Eukaryota; kingdom Metazoa; phylum Arthropoda; class Insecta; order Hemiptera; family Cicadidae; genus Magicicada; species Magicicada septendecula. The sequence goes on along the minus strand of CM068374.1, from coordinate 405,153,037 downwards.
CAAGAGCTCTACTGTAAAATTTCCCAACTGACTCGACTCTGCTATCAGCCTCGCATACTCATCAGGAGTGTAAACTCTGTCACAGCGTTTGATTTTTCTTTTGATAACAGAGAAATCTCTGTCACAAGCTAGAAAACTATGGCCCCTAATCGGAACGTAGTGTCATTTTTCATCAAACTTTCCGGCAGATGTCAAATTTGATAAAAACCTTACCACTGTGTTGTTTCGATTTTGCCCCGGGCAACCGTCTGAAAAAATATGTACTTCTTTGACACTGTTGGGAACTTCAGCTGATAAGTAGCGATGAATTAAACTGCATACTTCGTTTGGACTTTTCTTAGCAGTGCCTTCGTGATAAACATAGAAATGCGATTTCCCAGTCTTGAAATTCTTAATTCCAAAAACATTTACCCATAATTGTCGATAATAGAACACTTCCTGCACCGGTATGTTTGGCTGTAAGTTTAAATAGATAAAGACTGTAAGTTTAATTTATTATTCTTCTGTCTGTGACAATTTCGTTGTGATTTCATTAATAATTCGAGGATACAATGTATGAATTGGTTTAAATTTCTTCTTGTAATCTTATTGCTTATTGTTTATTAAAACGCTCAGTTTTACGTACATAACTTTCATAAACGTTTAGATAAAGGCTGTAAGTTTAATTTATTATTCTTCTGCCTTTGACAATTTCATTGCTGTTTCATTAATAATTCGAGGATAGAATGTATGAATTGGTTTAACATTCTTCTTGTATAGTATTATCAAATAGCGAGTGCGGCTGGGCGAGGGTCAGGCTCATTCCAAACACGCAGTCCGCACACACACAATGTCACTGTCTTTATGATTCTCACCTATGAATCATCTTGCAGTCAATAATTTTGTACCAAACGTAGCTGATATTTTGGGCTCCTGTATAATATGCTGTAAATAACATTCATGCAAGAATAACCAATATATAAATAATAAATAAAATAATTATAATAAATAAGCTTACCTTTAGTTGCCGTTGTTCGTAAACTAACATTCTGTCAATATTGTATTACAGAACACTTGATGTAATCCAGTTTTCTGTCTCGGCTAATTTTCATTACATCTTCTACTGACATATTATTGATTGTTACATAAACTTTAATAAAATATTGCCTGATCTTGCTGTACTATCTAAAATTCTGTAACTAACATTCATGCAATAAAACCAAAATAAACAAGTTTATTTCAGAGTCAATAAACTTTTAGATAAAGGCTGTAAGTTTAATTTATTCTTCTTCTCTCTTGACAATTTCATTACTGTTTCATTAATAATTCGAGGATAGAATGTATGTATTGGTTTAACTTTCTTCTTGTAATCTTATTTCTTATTGTTTATTAAATCGTTCAGTTTTTGTACATAACTTCCATGAACTTTTAGATAACGGCTGAAAGTTTAATTTAATTATTCTTCTGTCTTTGATAATTTTACTGCTGTTTCATTAATAATTCGAGGATAGAATGTATGAATTCGTTTAAGTTTCTTTTTCAAATCTTCTTTCTTAGTGTTAATTACATAGACCAGTTTTTTGTAAATAGTCTACATAAACTTATAGATAAAGACTGCAAGTTTAATTTATTATTCTTCTGTCTGTGACAATTTCGTTGTGATTTCATTAATAATTCGAGGATAGAATATATGAATTGGTTTAAATTTCTTCTTGTAATCTTTCTTGCTTGTTGTTTATTAAATCGCTCAGTTTTACGTACATAACTTTCATAAACCTTTAGATAAAGGCTGTAAGTTTAATTTATTATTCTTCTGTCGTTGACAATTTCATTGCTGTTTCATTAATAATTCGAGGATAGAATGTATGAATTCGTTTAACTTTCTTATTGTAATCTTCTTTCTTAGTGTTTATTAAATAGATCAGTTTTTTGTACATAATCTACATAAACGTTTAGATAAAGGCAGTAAGTGTAGTTAATTCTCTTCTGTCTTTGACAGTTTCATTGCTGTTTCATTAATAATTTGAGGATAAAATGTATGAATTGGTCTGTCTTTGACAATTTCATTGCTGTTTCATTAATAATTTGAGGATAAAATGTATGAATTGGTTAAGTCTTTCCTCGTAATTTTCTTTCTTTTTGTTTATTAAATCGTTCAGTAATTAAATTTTTTTATTTTTTTATTAAATTCAGTTTATTATATTACTGCTCTATAACGGAGTAGCTTTAACAGAAAGATGTAATAATTTTCTTGAAAATTTCCAGCCTGAAGTTATCAGGTTGAAACAGTTTGTCATTAAAGTTACCATCAGCAGCAAACTGTTTTGCAAACCAGCAAACGAATACTCCATAGTTATAACTGTTTGTCTTATTGCTTCTTTTGATACATATAACATTTCTTCAGATGGCTGGTCTAATTTTTGTAAAATTTTATCCGTGAAATACTTTACTCTGCTCAATAATGTACTTGATATATGGCTCTGTTGCGGGTCTAAAATGTAATATATATTCAAATCTAAGCAAATGCAAACGACTATCCAATGAGAGTTATTGACGTTTATTGGGATGGCATAATGGGATTTGTTCATCACTCTTAAATTCTGCGTTATGTACTGTTCTCTTGTTTCCTCATCAAAATTACTCATTATATATTGTGATAATATAGAATCTCCGTATGAAAATTGTTCATATTCCTGGGATAAACTGAAAAAAAATCCATCGATAATGTTGTCCGTTAGCCAGCCATCAACGGCGCCTATGGATTGTCTCTTTAAAGCGTCAATGTCAGCTGCAGATAATGTTGGCTTGAGAGATAGCAAATTATGTTTGTAAATTTTAATAGCTCTACCTAGCTGATAATACACAACACCATGATTTGGAAAAAGTTTCTCTATTTCTTGCGCCATATCTTCAATTGATGTAATTTCTGATGTACACTTAAATTTATTCACCTGTAATTCCTGTAATGATAGTTGTAATGAGTGTTGTTCTTCCACATCTATGATTTTACTTCTGTTTTGTATTCTTTCAGATTCCTTATTTATAACTGGCAAAGTTCCAACACAATCCTCTACTTCTATAAAAACGGGTTTATGATCTGAGAAATAACTCTCATATACTCCTGCTAAATACTTGTTGGTATCTGTACATATTATGTCAATTTGTGTCTTCACATCTGTGGTGTATATTTCATTTATCAGTGCAGTTTTCAGATGCCTATGTTCAAGTTTACCTTTGAAATTTGCTGAATCTTCCAAATTAGCTATGTTAATGTTGAAGTCTCCCATTCAAATTTTTGTGTAGTTTCCAGTTAAGTTAGCAATCATACCATCTACAACGTCAAAAAATGTACTAATGCTTGCACCCGGTGATTTGTATCCCGTTATTAAGTAAATATTTTTCAACTGAACAGTTATCATTTCAACGTGTCCTTTGTACCTACCGTCAACTGTTATCTTCTTTTCGGTTACAATTTTTCTCTCCAATAATTTAAAATCAATGTTCTCTTTTGCTAGGCACATGAGACCTCTCTGTCCTGTTGTTGGATTTTCATCTGATGAGTACTTAATCTGATAAGTTGGGATCACAATCCGCTCTGAGCCCTTCGTTCTAGTTTCTGAAAGAATTAAAACATGTGCTCTTGAGTACCAGTCGTCTGTCTTGATATCTTCAAGGTATAGTGTCAAAGATCTCACATTATGGTACACAATGACTCCAACTGTGTCCTTCAAATCGTTATAGCAAAGAGTTGCAACATTTTCTTTTCTTAGTCGCTGTATTTCTTCACAGTCACTTACACTTCCACTGTGGAAATACTTCATGTTCATTTCTCATAAGATATATATACGTTTTTCAAAGAAGTTACCCTGCTCATGGCGACATATAACAGTTGTCTTGTCACTCTCTTTATCCTTCGAAAATCTAAACAAACTGCTTCATAAGTTTGTCCCTGACTCTTATGTATTGTAAGAGCTTCTGCAGGCACAACAGGAAATTGTTTCCTCATTATTTGATGACAATTTTTATGCGTTGTTATAATTGCTGTACTCTTTGCAGTTGGTATTAGTTCTTCATTTATTCCACTTGCAGCTGCATATTCTTTAAATTTCTGTCTTGCTTTTAGACCTACATTTCTTCCCTCTGGAAACTCCAACCATATCAAAATAATATTTTCTTCTCCCATTGTCAAGTATCGTAAAATTCCACATGCGCCGTTCACCAGTCCATCTCCAACATCCACATTAAATGTGATCATGTACTTGATACCTACCTTAAAAGTAATTTCATTCGATAGGCCCTGCATTTCTGTTACCTTTTTATTTCTAATTGATTTTAAGAAACTATCTTTTGTATGTAAAGGTATGTTTCCTAAAACTGTATCTTGCGCGATGGAATTAAAAGGTTTCTCTTTAGATTTTCTAATTTTTTCTTGGTTATATTTCTGCACCATTTCATTTTCGGGATACAGTCTAATTGCATTTTCAGGAACCTCTTCGGGTTGAACTATTCTCGTTTTCAATAAATTAAAGTCTTTTTCGTTCATAACATTAGCTGCTATGTTATTTAGTGTTACTATAAATTCTGTGTCTCCTTTCTGTCTCATGATTTCATTTAATTCATAAAATGAAAACTCTGACCAAAGTGGATTTTTATCATTAAAAATGCTCAATTCATTTACCTTCGGTGCTTTCCAAATGGGAGAATCCATTACAGGTGATAACTGATGTAAATCACCTACAATAAGAAGGGAAACACCGCCAAAGGTCTCATTTTCCCCATTATTTGTGACGTAAACGAGTATCAATTCTTGAAAGTGTTCGTGATCCCACCATAGAACCCTCATCAATAATCAATAACTTTAAATCTATCAGATTCACTCTAAGTGTACTTGCTGTGTCAGAACTTAATTCAGGCATGAGGCCACCAAACTGTGTTACTGGCAAGCTAAATGCATGAATGAATGGTTACGCCGTTGATGAGAAAAGCTGCTTTACCTGTCGGAGCTGTTAGAAGAACTTTAATTGAATTTGTTTTTACACCTTTTGTTCATCAAAATATTTAGTAATTAATTGGTATAGCACGTTAATAACCGTGCTTTTACCAACACCAGCAGCTCCAGAGAGAAACAGTCTTACAGGTTTGAAGTTTCCACTTTTCATATTTTTAAAAACGTGCATTACAATTTCTTTCTGGCCTCTATTGAGTCTTCTCATATTGAAAAACAAATTTTCTATTTTTTCTCTGGAAGGAACAATAATTTTAAATTTACCATTATCACTACTATTTCCTGCTTTGCTCCCATCTTGGACTCCAACATTTATTTTAAATTCCTCTGGAAGTTCATTATCTAACAAGTTTTTATAATCTCTTTCTTCCTGTTTAAGTCTATGATTGTGTGCAATTTCAACTGCAAGCTCCATTTCATCTTCATTAATCATATTATATTTCCCTCTGTTTTTATTGATAATGTCTACGTGTTGTTCATATATAAATTTACTGTCAATATTTTGAACTTCCTCCTTCTCATTTCTCCATGGTAAAAAGAGGAGTACTTGCTCTCGATAAAAATTGTATTCGTCTTGATCTAGCCTGTACCTTCTGTAACGTAGAATTTTTCTCTTGTAACAGTCTACGCATTCTTCTGATTCAAAGTCCTCATTATTTTTTCTTTGTTTTTTGCACGTCTGTTTGATTTATATTCTGTTGAAAAATCAGCAAGACAAATAGTCTCTAAATTATTACACCTATTTGCAAATCTTGAGAATATGTTTGGTAAAGATATGTCGGTTGATTCCGGATCCATATTTTGTAACTCTTGTTTCGATTTTAACATGTTTAGCCTTTCTTCACTCGGGCTAGTGTTAAGAAATATACAGGCTCGACTACTTTTTGAAAGAGGTAATTCCAGAACATGATAAGCAGCTTCCTGAGCAGACATTAGGTTGCTATTTAGAAACACATTTGCAACTTTACTTAACCTTTCTCTTGTATTCATTTTTCACATCAGAAGCCGCTTCCCTTAACAACCTAGATAAACCTGCTTCTACTTTGCTTATATAATTAATAATATATGATGCACAACTGTAAGGATCCAACACAAATTGCAAATCCATATTTGAAGAAAACAGCGACAAAATTGTTGAATTGTGACAATTAATAGCTACCGACAATGAATTTCTCTCCAAAAAAATTGTATCCCTATCAATTCCATATCTAACTGCATTAATATAATCATCTTCAGACATATTTAATTTCAAAAGAATATTGCCAAATGACACATCATTATCTTTCATAAAAAAACTATACATAAGCTTATTTACAGAATTTGTTTTAACCTGCTCTGTCTTCTCTTCTTCTTCTAACGGCTTTAAAATAATAGTTTTCGGCATCACAGGTAAAGGATATCCAAACCTACGTACTTTAAAATTTTTCTGTAAATAGAAACTGTAAACCATATAATGGCAGGAAGTACCATATTTAAAGCGTACATCTAAATATACTGTAAATATGACTTTTTGAGTTACAAAATACTCTAAGGTATGTCATATTTGGTATTAAATAATGCAGAATTAACTAAGGAAAGTGATTATGTAATTAGTATTTAATAAAATTAAATAATAGTAAAAATGTAATTAATCATATAATGTAAAAGTCAACTATTTAGGCTGAAATGCCATCTGGTTAAAACGAAGTAGATTTAATATTAAATCGGCCAGGACCTATTGTATGGAAAAGAAAGAGAGTTAGTTGATTGTTACATGTTGAGATGGACACTTGAAAACGAGCTCGCGCAAATTAATTCATTAAAAAAGAGAGAAGACAATTTTTGGATATAACTAAACCTATAAAAAATAACCCAGAGAAATTGAAAAATATGAGTAAGCAAAACTGAGTTAACCTGGAATCAACCAAATGAATCTATTTATGAAGATTGGAAGTCATCATCCAGGTAATAGAACCATATAAACCTGAGTTCAAAATTTTATCGACACTAAATTGGACATTGTAAAACTACAACTAGTGTTGTTCCACAACTAGTGGAACAAGAACACTTTTGAACACTGATTGCCGTGCAGAACAACTGACCACCAATCCCGAATAATTATAGTGTGATGAAGAGGAATTAATCACTACTGCTAGGAAGAGGAACACACCAATAATCCACATTTATTTGAAGAAATTCCGTTGTGAAGGTTTCGCCTACATTGGCAGCACGTGGGTGGCCATTTTGGAATACTCCCGGCATCCTCTGCGGTGATGGCAGAACATCATCCTGAGTTTGGTTCGAGAAATCTAATTTACTAACATTTATATCTTAAATAATATTTCTATTTTTTATAATTAAGAAGGTTTTTCTGTAAGTGTTGTATTTTTCAGCTTTGCCCTTTCTCTGACTATTATAATAACAGCTAAAAGAACCTGTAATTTAACATTAATAATTTATATACTGAAATCAATCGCCCTGAGATATGAGTTTATGAACTATCGATTAGCCGATCGATTCAAAATCGATTAATCTCAATAACATCAATAAATTAGTTGAATATTATAATTTTCGTGTTTTATTTATTAACAAACATAGATAAAAGAATTTCAGATATTATTTGACACCTGGACTCCAAGAAAAGAAGAGAATAACATCATTGAAGGAGTACACTCATTAAATTAAGGAAGACCATCAATCGATTATTACATTTTATCATCTAGTTAACACGGAAAAACAATTCTCGTTATTCTAAAGCAATAAATAAATTAAATTCATAATTAAAGGAATAAAATATAAGGTTTATTCATAAATAAACACATAAGAAACAATTAATAATTAAATAAATAAATAAATTATGTATATTTTTTGTATAAATATATATTTTTAACAAATAATAATTTTGTATGAAATCAGGAACTGGTGACGCTTGAACTTCTTAGTCTGAAACAAAATGGTAAGCATAAATGTAGTTATGTCTTTATTTTTAAAAGATAATAAAACAGCTGAATATACCCTATAAACTGTACAAAATCATTGTTAAAACAAGAATGCTACATGTGAGCAGTCTCGCAGAACCTTTTAGATTGAGCAAGTATTAATAAAATAATTCGAGGATAGAATGTATGAATTGGTTTAATTTTCTTCTTCTAATCTTCTTTCTTAGTGTTTATTAAATAGATCAGTTTTTTGTACATAATCTACATAAACTTTTAGATAAAGGCAGTAAGTGTAATTTATTCTTCTTCTGTCTTTGACAATTTCATTGCTGTTTCATTAATAATTTGAGGATAGAATGTATGAATTGGTTTAATTCTCTTCTTGTAATCTTCTTTCTTTTTGTTTATTAAATCGTTCAGTTTTACGTACATAACTTTCATCAACCTTTAGATAAAGGCTGTAAGTTTAATTTATTATTCTTCTGTTGTAACGGTCCAAATTGGTGGGTATTTTTATTTGATTTCATTTCGGGGATTTATAAAAAATATTGTGTAAGTTTTATTCCATTGTGACAGACCACGTGTATGGAACAGTTTAGAACAAAGGCAAGACGTAATAGCATTGTGCAATCAGTTGAGGTATGTAGCCACCTCATATTACTAAGAACTTTGTTTGAATGTGACAGCGCGCACGCACGCGCGACAGGTATACGCTCGGGGTGACGCTACCGTCCAAAAAACCAAGATGTCAGGAAACCAATGTTATGCAGTTTCATTTACCATGAGGCCGGATATGAAAACTTAAGATCCGCCCATCTCGTGACGTTAGCCGGTGCCTCACGGAGATCGTATACTGTCGTCACCCCAACAACTACATGGATTGCATGGGACGAAAGCTACGACGAACAAATACAAGGCTTTGGTTTCCTCAACAACGACGAAATCGAGGTAGCGGCGAACGCCTTACCGTTCTGCGCAGTTTTGGCCTAGCTATCGTACCTGCAGGTACAAAGCCCAGTGGGCTCTTCAAAATTTTGTTATAATTATCCGAAAAAAGTGAGTTTCGGTAAAAAATGAACACGTAGTAGTGAAGCGAAAACTAATCAACCAGAGACACCATCAAATACTTATTTCGGACATACTAACAAGTATAAAAAAAAATGAAACGGAGTGCTCTAGCTATAAACGCGTGCCGGCAGGGATGGGTATTCTTCTGTAAATGTTAAGGGCTTTATAATTTTCTGTGTGTCTGTGAGAGTGTAAATTGCAGGCTGGGCTGTTTGTGTTTATGTGTGATGTAATCCAGGTAAGCCGTAGTATATAAGTCAATACTGTAAAATTACGTATTACCAGGAAGCTGTATTCCAGTTAAAAAGTACACTAAAATAATAGAGCTTTTGTAAACATACAAGAAATGAATAAGGAATAATTTGAAACAGAACATAGTAAAGGAATAATAAAGATTAAGTAAATTCTCTTCATACAAAATGTGTATTAATGCTTATTTCGTAACCTCACACTGTTTCTGACCTCGCTTATAAAAGAGTAGATGATTAGATAAACCGGTATGTGAGTGTCTATCTGAATAGAAGAGTAGGTGGATAGATATCCTAAGTAAAGCTATAGACTAAAATTTGGATAGATGGGTGGGTGGATAGTTTGTGTAGGTGGGTGAGAAGACAGATAAGTTGATGAGTAGGTAGTTTGGATTAGACTGTACTACAAAATAAAGTGAATAATCTGACTGAAAATTATACATACCTTTAAGCTCCTTTCAGCAGATGACTTCATAGCTTTTATAGTCAGTAGTAACTGTTCCATCTGTTTTTTTGCATATTGACACTGTTCAACAGTTTCTAGGCTTTGTTGAATCTCTTGAAACTGTTCAAACAGTTTCTTTTTTTCACTATTTATAGATAGGTTTTTTTCAGTGTTTTTACTGTTAGGCCTACTTGCCTCATTTATAACTGCTTCTTCTAACATAGTATCGCCGTCCTTTGGCAGATCTATTATAAGCATATGTTCTTCGTTCTCCCTTTCCTCAGGAATCATATTGGTTACTTTTCAAAAAAAAAAGTAATTCAAACACATTAATTTTTACTTTTATGTAGCCCACACTTGTATTTCAATGATTTTGTTTCACATATTATAAACATTTACAGGTATGATTACAGTATTATAAACATATACAGATAATGACATAATGAAAACAAAGAATAACTAAAAATTGTTTTAAGAAAGTTTTGATTACGATAATACTGTGCACAGAACTCTAGTCGGATTCCTCTTCTGAAATAGACAAGTTTGTTGGCCAATTGAGGATTTCTTGATAGAAAAGTGTATAGTTTTCAGGAATATACTTCATCAACTTTTCAATATCTTTAATCTTTTTGTCATTTATTGGACATTTTCCGTGTGCCTCAATCGCAGGTAATTCTGGAATGGTGGTTGCATTCGTTAATAGTCTAAAGTGATGAATGAGAAATGAGTCAGTAGTAGGCATGGCTAGAACGACTCCTTTATTCTGGCTGTCATATACAAACAAAA